>CM024797.1:7574351-8904573 GCA_014281875.1 Nibea albiflora
CCATTGCAGTCGCAGAGTTGGACGGTCTGCTGAGTTCCCAGAATTCCCTGATCGGGAAGCTGAAGGACGAGTGCGGCGCGCTGGGAGTCAAACTGGAGGAGCTGACAGAAAACAGCCGGTCAGTATTTTCTCTCTGATTCGTTCATCACATGTCGATGCTCTTCATCTTCTCACTCCTAACTGATTAATTCATCCATTTCTCCAGTCATTTATTTATTCGTTTAGTTGTTTATTCCGTCTTTCTGTTGGACATCCATGTCATCATTTCGTCAAGCATCATCTATCCAGGCTGTTTGGGCAGATCATGTCAACATACTACATACTGCTTCCCAGTCTGACCTGTTTTCTTGTTAACCTGATGCTACAGTAGTCACAGCAGGCCTGCACAGCTCTCCATCTGGGCTGCCTGTGTGCATGTTTCCGTGTGTGTTTGCGTACTTGTGTGTGTGTGTCTGTGTGCGTGCATCAGAGTGACCCTGGGCCCAGTGTCCTGTCAGCTGTTGGAGCTGTGCTGCACATTAGTCACATGACAGCCCCCAATCTGGCCCTGCCAGACCGCACTGGCCTCACCAGCCACGCCAGGACACATACACACAATACACGCACCAAAGTACCCTGTGTGCTCATGGATGGACATCAATATCAAATACACACATTTGCACACGGCAACCACCTTGACTTTATTTTTATTTATTTATTTTTTTATGGGGAGGGATTCACACATACACACACCCGCCCACGCTGACACACTGACATGAAGGCTCATACCCTACATCTGCTGTATGTGTGTGTTACGTAGTTTAGCAACAGCGTGGTGTTGGTGTGTTTTGTGCCTCGGGCTGTTCGGGCTCCTGGAGTCCAAGCCCAGTGTAGCGGTTAAAGTCCTGCTGGACGGCTTCAGTCGGGCTAAGTGAGGTTACGCCGAGACAGTTGCGGCGAGATAATGAAGAAGAAAACTCTTTGATGAAGTGTTTTCAGTTGATAGTCTGACTGTGCGTCTTACGAAGCTCCCACTGATCGGTGGTTCACGGTGTCCGGCGGACTTGTGGTTAAGATGCAGAAAACATAACTGCAAAGTCCGACCAGGGAGCTTTTGCTGCACGTCACACTCCTCTGTCTGTATCTCTGTTGACGTCAAATAAATAATACATAAAAATAAATGTAGTTATTTTGTCATTGGTTGCTTTACAGTATTAATAACACGGTGAACGGTCTATGACACAACCTCATTCAAAGAGAGGATTAACATTTTTACTCCCAGAATTACAGTTTTTAAGGTACACTGAGCTAAAAAATATCAATAAACCTTCATAAATATAATATTATTATAATTGAACTGAAGGGTTATTTTGGAGGGTATAGTTTGTGGTGCTGCTGAGCCATATTGAATTTTTAGGTTTACAAAAATGTGTAAAAGATGCTTTGAGTTAATTTTGCTGTTTTCATTTATAAAGGAAATTAATATGGAAGGAGAAACCCTTGAAAAGAAGACAAATTATTGTAAAAGGAAGTTGCTCATTTCATTCTAATTGTGTGGTCATGTACGGACAGGTGGGCTTTAATTTCATGAATGAATTTTGTAGTTGGTGTAAACAGTTTTCCTGCCACAGACACACACACACACACAGACTTGTACAGGTATGTTTTTTAACCCTTAGCTTCGTCAGCCAGAGTTTCATGGCAATCGCAGTTATTCTGATGAGCCACTCTCGGTGCGTCAGTAACTCCCCACCTAACCTCACATCAGGAGAAGGAAAAACAAGAATCAGCAACTTCAACTGCCGTTGAACTCTAATGTCTTAGAGAGAGAGAGTTAGAGGAAATCCAAGACTACTACAGACAGATGAATCAGTTTAAATAGTTTTTAGTTAGTTAATAGTTGCATTAGTTTTCGATACCGTAGATGAACTGAATAATAACTTTCATTCTGTATGTTAAGTTATTACTACAGATCTTAAATAATCAGATTTGTCAGCTTAAGATCTGTGGAGACTTTAAAAAAGCAGCCCACTCACCTGGATAGACTTTTATTTCTTTAGTTTAATCTCAGTCGTATTTATTCCATTTGCGTTGTCTTTCTTTAGTCTTCTGTCATTCTGCTTGCATTCCTCTGTGGTACATTGATATGGTACATTCGTACATCTGTAATAACTGTGTTGATGTGTGTGCAGAAGTGAGATGGAGCAGCTGGCTCTTGAGAAACAACACCTAGAGGAATCGGCGAAGAGTCTGAGAGCTCGCTGCTCCGACATGGAGGAACAGTGTGTCCAGCACGGCCGCATGCACCAGCGCATGAAGGACAGGTACGCAGATACACAAAATAATACACACACGACTACACAGCCTGCAGACAGCACATCGTACACCTTTCATCAGAATTTTTAGGGGTATTTTTGGCAATGCTTGTATGATTTATTTGCAAATAAACATGTAATTTATGCCATTATGATTTGTTAGTTCCGAGAACTGGCACCTGTATCTTATGTTTGTTTATCACCGTGTGTATTTTGAAGTCAATATCAGGATCAAAACTTTTTGTTTTATTAAAAATAACAGCAGCCTTGTTGGAGTTTAATGTTCCCCAAGTGCTTTTTAACTTTGCTCAGCTTGAATCTGGCAGCAGACGTTCACACAACAATAAATAAGTGCAGTTCTGTCGTAATCTGTGCCTAACCAGCCCGACTGCACATCTAATGTTTAATTCTGACAAGACTTGTTTTATTTTTGGTTGTTTTTTTGTGCGTCATTGTCAGTTTACTCTCTCGCTGTCTGTGCAGCACATCAAACTCTTCCCTAATCAAAAAAACATAACTTTTAGACTTCACAGAATAAACCGGTTATAGAATCCTGTATGAATCACTTGTGGTGGTCAAAGGAGGATATTTAATCTGTGGATATACTGTGTAGGAGCCCAGATATAACGTGTACTTGATGTAAGGCAGAAAATTAAAAAAGAAATTACAAAGCAGCATGATTTCGCGGTGACCGACACCCAGAATACTACCTGCAAACCGGGCTGGAGTCACAGCGATGCGCCAGTCAGACTCATAAAGTCTTTGCAGCTACATCCACAATAGTTTGTCTTTTGTCTTGAGAATGTGCAGGATTGTTTAGTGTTTTATGACATTAGACAGAACATCTTTGCGTTTTGGACTGTCAGTCGGACAAAACAAGTGATCTGAATGTCGTAAACTTGTGTTTTGGGAAGCCGTGACGGCTTTTTTGATAGCCCTGAAGTATTGGCACCAATAATTTTACACGTACTCAATTAGAAAAGGTAAAAAGTAAATATATAACTGTGTCGCATATAGGGAGTGACTTCGGAAACATTGACTTATAAAAGCTGCAGCTAAAAGTGGGTCCATCTCTGGCTTATGTTACAGTATCTATGTGTGTGTGTGTGACAGAGAGAGAGAGAGAGATGCGGGGGTCTTTTCCTCCCTAAGTGTGGAGCCCAGTTGGTGTGTGTCTCCACAGGGTGCCTGGCATACAGCCTGGCTTTGCCAATGTGGTCGAGGGTGTGTGGGTGTTGTTGCCCCACTCTGCAGGATCTCTACCCCAGTCCCATCCCATCCCACCCCCACCCTCACCCCTCCTCCTCATACTTCCAACTCCACCTTCCTCTTACACAAAAACCAAACACACTCACTCACCCTTTTCTCCTGCTCCATCACTGACACTACATATTGTCTACCACCCACCGGTGTTAACCTGTCGACAGTCAGAAGGCTGCCAAAAAAACAAAGTTTACCAAGTCACAGCTGTCTCCTGCCTGTGTGTGTGACTCTTTGTGTGTTTCATGGAAAGAAAAACAATCTAAGTTGTCTAAGGAGTGTGAAGTATGAATATTCTGTATGTTTCCGCGCATATGTTATGGTGGTATTTTTATGTGTGTGTGTGTGTGCGCGTGTGTGTATGGGTTGCTATTGCATGTTCTCAGGAGGTTTAGCAGAGTAGGAATCCGGCTGCCAAAAGTGGATTGGCTGGGAAGTTGGCACCTAACTTCTCTCTTCTCCCAACTGAACCACGATAATCACTCTTGGCATTTAGTGAGTTTTATTTTCTGCTTTGACACTTACTGGGTTGATGAATCCTCCTGATATTTAAAAATCTCTGGAGTTCAGCTCTACATGAGGTCACTCTTGGAGTGACTGTCGAGCCGCTTGACCACGTTTTTTTTGTATTTCGTTTTCAGGGATCATTCTTTTGGTGGAAAGTCTGCACGTTTGGGAACGCTTTAGATTTACTGGTTGATTATTTTTGGTGCTTATGTATGGTGTTTTATTGTGAGGAGGCACAGTGCAGAGTTAAGGGAGAGACAGGGAAGGCGAGAGATGTATGACTCACGTTTACGGGGATCCACACTGCAGCTGGTACTTTCAGTACGTGGTTGTATTTTTGGTATCATCGTCGTACTCTGAGGGCAAAACTAGAAAACTTGAATATCTGCCACAAATGTATTCTCATCATATTGTTTTTAGCTTCAACAAATAATGGAGACATTCGGTTGCAGTCTTTCAGTTTGTAGATTTTCTATATACATGTGTGTGTGCACGCTCGTGCGTCAGCCTCCACATATGGCACTGTTCTCATACTCCTTATCCATACATTGGGTATATGTTAGTTGGTCCCCGCAGGCCCTGAGCGCTCGATGGGCGCCCCGCCACGCCGCTTGGGGGTTAAGGTGTACGTGTTAACAAGCTGGTGCAAGTGGGTTCAATATCCAGCGCCCCGCCCCTCCCCACAGCCTCTCCATCGGCCTGCAATCTGTGCTGCGAAGAGCGGCAACAGCGCACCACGCACAAAACATTTGGAAAATCAGCTTGATTTATTTTTACATGGGCAAGCTGATTGCCAAACTACACAGGGGTTTTAGCACACAATGTTTTGCTTCACCACTTAATTATTTATTTCGCTATGTCTGTGTTGTTGCTTTTTGTTTTTTTGCCTGGAAATGGAGAGAGAGCACGGAGAACGGAGAGATTGCGGAGAGCACGGAGTTAGGGAAGACGTAAATGATTCATTTAAAGGTTATGTGTCTTTAGGAGCCATGTGGTCCATCAAATTACACATAACATTAAGTTAAATGTACATTTTTATGGGTAGTGAGCACAACTGGAAATGTTTTAACTCTTCGAGCCTTCTAAAACTTTATTTTCCAGAAATTGTTTCATGATTATACTGAGTAGAACAAACACAATGATCTATTATCTTAATAGTAGTTTAAAATAATAATACAACAGCTCACTGCTCAGTGAGGGCAGGTTATGTTGGTGAGGAATATTTTTAAATGTAAGCAACCAAATTACAGATGCAGAAATAAAGAAATCCCGGCAATAGATGTGTGATACAGTTTATTTAAAGCTGAAATCTTAATGGCACGACTGTTCTGTTATTTTCAAATGCCTGTGATGTGATTGGTTTAACATCTTCATAAATTTACGACAAAAGCTAAATTAGTTGAGAGAGAAACACGTAAAATGAAACAGTCGAACGATAAATATGTTATAAATGATAAAACCGCTCGTGAAGATTGACACAGCTCTTTAAATATTTGCTGCTCGGGTACAGTTTTTAATTAGCGTGGATCTCTTAAAAAATAATAATAGCAATAAAATAGATCTCAAATATCTGGCTTACAGTTACAGTTCCTAATGAGCGACACCTTGATGGAAATCGAAGTCTCTTTTCTTCGCGTTCAGCCTAAAAATAGAAAATCTATAATTATTCCTCCTTTTGTATCTATGAACGAATGATGATATCTACGTGTATATAAGAAGAAAGACCTTTTAGAAAGTTCAATCTTTTCAATTTTGTACAAACATTTCTGACAGATTGATGAAAAGAAAATGCATAGAGGTTTCTTTTCCTCTCTCCTCTCTGCCCTCAGTTTGTGTCCTCCTCTCCTTTCCTCTCCTCTCCTCTCCTCATCTTTTTTCACTTTCCTCTTTGCCCTTCTCTTAGTTTCCAACTTTACTCCTCTCCTCTTTCTCCTCCTCCTCCTCCTCCCCTCTGCATTCTGTACCAAACACCACGCAACCTTTTCTCACCTCACAGCTGCTCGCAGGCTGTTTCACCAATTATCACTATGCATGTACACACTGAGGTCACATACACAGACTCTATCTATCTCTCTCTCTCTCACACACACACACACACAGCGCGCGCGCGCACGCACAACATAGAACCAACGTTTGCTTAACCGCACATAGTGACAGCAGAGTGTGTTCGTCAGGCCTGGGTGTGCGTGTGGATGCAATGTGTGCGAGTGTTTATGCAGCCCTTTAAGGAGAGCAGCAACATATACGCAGATGTGCCTGTAGATCCACAGGCTTCACTGGGCCATATGGCCTCCATGAAGAAAGATGGTGCGTGCGTCTGGAGGAGAGCAGAGGAGCGAGGGGGGGGGATGGAGCGAAGGATGGAGGAGGGATGGAGGGCCATGTGTGGTATGAGCTGTGCAAGCAGTTGTTGAAGTATGTATGCCTGTGGATGTGTGTGTGTGTGTGTGTGTGTGTGTGTGTGTTTGTGTGTGTGCATGTGTGTGTGTGCTTGCACCAGAGGCTCCAGGAGATTGGTTAATGGAACAAATGGTCGCGGCGGGCCGGGGAAGAAGGAACAGGCTTGCTGCTACCGCGGGCGGACAGCGAGCCCCGGGCGAGGGCTGCTTCATCTGGGCTCCTGCCACACACACACACACACACACACACACACCCTCTGTCAAACCCTGTTCTCTCCTCACCCCCACACCCCCAAACACACAGTGTGCTGCCATGCCCCAGAAGCAAAAGGACGCTCCTTGCAAAACTTTTCATTTGCAAATTAAGTTGGCAGAGGCCGGGCAGAAGAAACAGGACAGCTTTCATTTGTTTCATCTGTTCATCTCTGAGTGTGTGTGCGCGCGCGCATGCATCTGTGTGTATGATAAATTGCAACTGTGTGTGTGTTTGTGTGTGTGATCTGAGACGTACCGAGCGGGCGGTGATAAAAGAGTGGAGAATCGGCGGATAAAGACAATAAAGAAGGCTCAGTTTGAGGTGCAGCGTTAGCAATTGTAACTTTGTGGCGCTTCACGTTCACGCCGTTTTAAATCCACATCACTGCTGTCACCTCGTTTTTATTCATTTTTCCTTCATATGTTTTTAAAATCAGACATTTTATATTGTCACAAAACAGCAGACTCTTCTGCATGTTTTTTTTTTCCTGTAAGAAAAGTTGAGTCTCACAGAAAGAAAATAGATTTTAAATTTAAAAAATTGATTGGCACCACTTAAAAATTAAAAAATGACACAACCATTTGATTTACAATTTGTTGGAAATGCGAATGTGAAGTCTCGTCACATTAGGATGGAGAGGAACAGTGTCCTCACCTCCGGATGGCGCTGTCGTCGTCCTTCCTTCTCCTTCATCTTCCCCTCCGTCTCTGCTCATCGTTTTTATCTCTGCATTGCCCAGCTGGCTTCTGTAGCCGGGAGCGACTGCAGGGCGGCCTGCTGAAAGAGCATTGTCAAAACGGTGGCTTTACAGCTCTATCACACACACACACACACACACACGCACGCACACACACAGACGCACAGATTTGCAGCTCAGATGTCAGGCTGTAGCCAGAGGCTTGCAAGCTGGAGCGTTAACTGTGCAAAGCGTCACATCTCAAGCCCCAGTCAGTGACACTCGCTAACACTACTTCATAAAACTACGACTAGAAAACTAGTGCAGGAACACCTGCCCCTTCTTTAGAACATGCTAAAAGTAACAACAGCAGAAAAACACTTTAATGCGGGGATGCAAACACGAGACTTAAAAAGAGTCAGCAGGCCTCACGGCAGCAAACATTTTAGCGTTGAATAGCTGATATAAGAGCCTGCAGCAGCACTGAAACCTCTGCTAATGCAGCGACCAAATGAAAGCAGGGACAACTTCTGTGCTCGTGTTTAAAGGCTCTGAATCTGTTTGTTACGTCTCTCTTGAACACATTTTATTTTACACTTTCTGATCTTGTGTGAGTTCAGCTTCTCAAACGCCAACTCCCGGGACTCTACGCCAACACGCCAGGGACGAGCACACATCAGCCTCATCAGCTCGGACTTCGATCATGTTTTATATCACCTTTAAATACTTTCACACACCTTTAAAAATAATAATAATAATATATTCCTCTCACCTTTTAATGTTTATTCTTTATTTCGACAGGAAAGGCAGACTTACATGTAGGTTTATAGTGCAAAGCCAACTTCTGGATAATTTTAGCTTAATTGTTATAAAACAGAAATTATATCAAATACATAATCTAAAAAGAGGATAACTGTTGGATTTAAAGAGGTTTAGGTGAAGAGTGCACAACATTTTTGTATTATATTATATTATATTATATTATATATATTATGCATATGAAACAATAATTGATAATTGAGTTTAGGGCTCACACCAGTGTTTACTTTTTAAAATCTTATTTCTAACAGATATCTGCTGAGCTAGATTTTTAAATGTTTCATCTGTCATCCAGGATTTCGTGTCTAACCTCATTTCCATAGTAATATTATTTTTGTGCACGTGCACATTCAGACATTGTGATCGGTTGTGTTTAATTATCTACCTGAAGAGCGTTTCAAATCACTGCAAGTTGATTTTCAACATTTAAAAAATGAAAATGCAGCAGTGACGTACAGAACATGAGATCTGTGGTAAACGAGATGAAACACAGATCTGAACTTTGAAACATTTACTTTCTTGCAAAAACATACACATCACTCACATCAGTCAGCAGACCTTGACTGTATAAGTAAATAAAGTTTAAAGGTTCATTTATACTGTATACTTTTCAAAATAAAAGTTAGAGAGTGCCTCACAATAAAAAGCATTTAGCACCAAATATGAAAAAGGCGGGAAACAAAACAACAAACAAAGAGAATAACAGTTACACACTGATGAGTTAATTTCTTTTGCGTTGGAAAAAATATTCCATATATACTGTATGTCTGTTATTATTTTTAAAAAGTCACTAAAGATCTAATATTTACAGGTACATTATTTCACATTTACGTGGCTAAAACAGTCGCAGCCCTGAGCTCTGGGAACATTCAGATGATGCTTGTGAGCCGACCTGAAAGACTTTACGTCACTAGTAGATCATTTTACATTAATATTTGTTCATCTGCATGTTAAAGGTTTCACACAGGTCGCTGTTTAGCTGACTCAGTCCAGACGTGACGGGGCCGATGAGCTGCGCTGCGAACAGAACAAATCTCAAACACTTTTTTTTTCTTCCTTCTCTCTCTCTCTCTCTCTCCTCTGCTGCTTCAAACACAGACTGCATCACACTTATTTATCAGCTCAATGATTGATCATCAGCGTGATGTGATGCAGCACATCGAGGTCACTCGACCCCTCGTGAGTAACCCTGCATTTGTCTAAGCATGAGTATATTTTGGCCTCAATTAAATAATTTTTAAAAATGTCAAATCTTGATGATCTTCATGTTTTTTTAAACAACATATGTTAAAGTTAAGCAGCTCTGATTTAATTCATAATCTGCTCACATGATATTGATTTCATAGATTTCTATTAATTCATGTGGATGTCAGTGAAAACTTATTTGCATCTTTAACAAATAAATTGAATTAAAAATAATAAATTAATTGCTGCGCTGTCTTAAGAAAGCAGCACGAGACACGTTTATTTATTTTATATAAAAATCTAAAATATCAGTGTGCCTGTGACATTTAGTTCTTGTGTGACTCACACAACTCACACTTGAGCTTCAAACGAAGAGTCACACAAATGCTACCGAGGTTCTCAAACACGACGCCCGCTGCACACCAAACTGCCTGAAACAATTTCATTAATTAGGCGAAAAGACGGCACAAAAAAAAATCTAAGAGAAAATCAAAGAACTGCGAGAAAGGCGCCAGTCTCATCCTGATCAAAACACACAGTGTCACCAATCGTGTTCCCATGTCAAATGCGCATGTTAGCAAGAGCAACAACTGGCATGACAGGTTGGTGGAGGGGAGAGGGACACGGCCTTCAGGCACACACACACACACACATTCTTGAGTGCAGTTGTGTGCTAGCCAAGATTTAGCTAGAGCGCTGGGGTGTGAGGGTGGTGATGGTGGGCCTGGGATTGGGCGAAATATGGTTTTGTGTATGTGCGTGTGTGTGTGTGGCAGCTGCAGCCTTCATGCCCCTGGCAGTGTTGTTGTAACCAGGCAAGCCAAGGCCGTCTGCCTGCATTCTTCACCCCCTAGGCCCCCCGCCTGCTACACACAAACACACACACACACACACACACACAAGTTGAGTTAATCAAACGTTGAGATTTTTGGTATCGTTTAGGGTTAGAGTTTACACTTCTTCCGGAGTGTGTGTTCAGATGTGTGTGTGCTGCACTTCTCGTTACAGAGCAGTTTGCTCTTTAATTAAAGCCGGCGTTCATCTTCACACTTTTTATTTATTTATTTTTACAAATAAAAAGGAATTATCCGTATTTCATCTCATAATGTGTCTCGGTGTGAGCCGTGCTGAGTGGAAGAACGTCATTTTGATAATGTATGCGCCGCCCAGTAAGTACTTTCTTTAAGTGACACGCTCCACTGGCTGATTTGTTTAGTAATAAAAACACACACACACACACACTCGTATGGGGCTGTTGAATGACAGACCTGAACGTCGCTTCCAGATCTTCTTTTTCTATTACCGCCTCTCCGTATCTCTAACATGACGTTAGCACTTTCCCTTTGGACCGTGCCTTTAGGACATATGCTCCCACCTGTAAATAAATATGCAAACACAGACAAACACACACACACACACACACAACAGAGTTTAGACACTAGCTGTGGGCTACGACTGATGTATACCGCAGAGAGGTAACTGTGTCTGCGCGTGTGTTGTAATTAATCTCCTTAGTAGCAGCAGTCAATAGAGAGTGCGGCGGTTCGAGGTGCAGATTGTGAGCAGAGTTTGATTATCGGGGCTGTCAGGGGAAATTACTGCAAACTGCCTCGCAGCTAAACTTGCTTTTATTATGTCTGCTGCAGAGCAAAATACACACTTAATACCACGGCCGCTCTGGAAGAGGTTTCAGGTATTTTGGAGGATCATTTTTTGGGGGGGATAAATTTAATTATTTCAGTGTTAGGCAGTGTTTCGTGGTGTGTGTCAGTAAACCGTGGGATCCAGCAGGTGGTGTCCTTTCACCAGGTCAGTGGGGAGGCTCTCCTTCCCCGGCTCCTCCACCACCACCACCACAGCCCTCCCATCAGCCGTCAGCCAGGCCAGCAGCAGGCGGCAGGGAGGTGACGGCTGGAGCCTCTTCAGCCTCTTTGTCTCTTCTTTGCCGTCCCTCCTTCGCTCCGTCCGACTGCCGACTGCAGATCACCTTCACCTAAAACATCCATGTATCTGTCTCACTGTCCAAGCATCCTTCCATCCTTCCTTCCTTCCTTCCTTCCATCCTCCCTCAGCACTTCCCGGCAGCGAGCAGAGGCGTGCCAGTGTGCAGTGCGCGTTGCGTGTGTTGTGTGTGTGGGTTAGTGTAGGGCAGTGCCCGAGCATTAAGCCGTATTAAGCCCTAATTAATGAGTGTGCCAGTCGATAGAGGCCAGTTATTGGATTTGCTGCTTTAGCTGCTGGAAGGAGCGCTGCCTTAATCACACACACACACACACACACACACACACACACACATTCATACACACCCCTCTGAGGCGGGGTATGCAAGGTGAGACAAGAGGTGGATTAGAGAGAGAGAGAGTTTGTATGCGTGTGTGTGTGTGTTGAAGAAGAAGGCCAGAGGTTGTCTGCTCTCTGCCCAGACGAACTGTGTGTGTGTGTGTGTGTGTGTGTGTGTGTGTGGTTGTTTCTGTTTGTGCCAGAGCTGAAGCTTCACTTACTGTATTACACAAACCTTCAGCTTACAACCGGCAGCCACTTTAAACATCTCAGGCCACGACCTGACCGGCTAATTTATTGGCTTCCTGTTCGGCTCACTTAACTGTCAGACTGCTGTGTGAAAGCCTGCTGGCATTGTGCTGCAGTGTTTGGATTAAACTGCAGAAATGTTGTTTTTTTTCTTTTTACACAGTTGGTACCATTTCTCCTAAATAAGTATTTAGCTGCAGAGTTTCTGTCTGGAACTGGAAAAACCAGCGTTGCCAATAAAGACGTGAAGACTAGGTCGCTCTTTTTTTTTGAAGGTACGGAAGACTTCACCTGTGAAATCGGCTGATGTCAAACATGAGGATGTGGAGTCGCACGTGTTGCAATTAAAGGGTCAGATCAAACCCGAAAAACATTTTCTCACCTCTCTCTAATAGTCGTGTTGATAATTTGGTTTTATTGGCTCGGCTCTGAGATATCTGTTCTGTGGCTTACACAGATCATCAGGGACACTGTTTCTGGAAAGAGAATTTTTTAAAGTGTAAATTTCGCCGAAGATAAAATGCCATAAAACTCCCGTATGGACTCTTTGCACAGGAGACATTTTGTCTTGTCAAAGGAGGGAAAAACACAGGAGGAATTGGGTGATCCAGTTGCAGGGCTCTCGTACGCACTGACCTGGTTTACGTATACTCAATGTATAATGACGCCAACCAGCCAACCCGGTCAAATAAAACCAAATATCTGTGGGGCTACATGTAAAGTCATGAGATCATAAATACACAGTATGATTCATCAGAGATGCAGAAGTTGTGAGTGAATAAATCATCTCTGCAACCTCTCTGCTAACAGACTAAGTGTTAAACACGTCTTGGCGAATAACGTTGAGGCTTCACGACCTTTGACCAAGACCACAGAATCTCTTCAAGCCGTATATTTTTGAAGCGTCTGATGCATCTACACGAGGCCGTGATTGGACGAGGATTGGCATTTCCTCAGCGTGAGTCAGATTAGTTTGTTGGTGCGGAGTTAAAGACACTTTCTCGACACTTCATCAAACATTTACAGCTTCAGAACAACAGGCTCTGTTTCTGACCTTTAGGTGCTCTGCTGTGTGTGTGTGTGTGTGTGTGTGTGTAGCTGATATCTCCTGCGCTTTGCATGTGGCACATCGGTTGTGTCTGTATCTTGTGTCTTCGCTCGCCACAGCGGGGCTCTTTCTGTGCGTGTGTGTGTGTGTTACTGTGTGACGTGGCGGTGGCCTGCTGTGTGACGGTGTAGGAGGCAGAGTGGGAGGAGGAAGAGAGGGGGTGGCTGGTCAGGACAGCTTGGCAGCCGGCTGCAGGAACACCAGGCGGGGAGGGGGAGTCATCGCCCGCGGCCTCCAGGACTGGACGGAGCCTCCAGGTCTGAGATAAACCGTCCTGCAGGGCCTTCGGTTCAGGATGCAGGAGACGGGGAAGGAGGCTGGGTGCAAGCAGAGAGGACTGATGATGAGGATGGAGGAAGAGGAGGGGGCAAGCTGGAGCAGGATTAAACCCTGCAGCGGAGACAGCGCAGGGCAGAGTGAGGACAATACGGTGGGGCGGGGGGCAGGGAGCAGATTGCAGAGGAGAGTTGGGATGTTCGCCTCCCCCGTCTGTCACACACAGGCAGCCCTGCTATTGCCAACATGACCAGCAGGGCAGGGGCATCTGCCCCCCCCCCCACATCCCCTCCCAAAGCTACCTCTTAGTCTCTCTCTGCCCCGAGCCACAACTCTCTTCATCCTCCTCCTGCTCATCTTTATCACACACACCGCTCCTGCTTTGGTCGTCGCCTTTTGAACCTGTCGAGACAGCAGCGGACAAAGTGAAATCAACACACAGGGCAGTGTTCAAATTATGTCCAAGGAAGTCTAAAGCGTTCAACCAAAGAGTGTCGGTGCTTCTTTTTAATTGGAATTTGAGGCCTAAAGGGGTAAAAGTGTAGATTTTTATAAAAGATGTAACGTTAATTAATTTAATATCCAACCGCGGGAATGTATCAGCTAAAGTATCACAAGTAAAAGTACTCGCACTCGCCTGTGAATGACTGTGTGTGTGTGTGTGTGAAAGTGTGAGTGAGGGAGGGAGAGATACAAATATGGATGGCTGGTTGAGTATGCAAATGTGGATTCCAGTGCTGCCTCATTATCAGGAGGTGTGTGTGTGTGTGTGTGTGAGAGAGAGAATGAGTTCACCGCTGCATAAGAGGGGAGGGGGTGACTGACTGAATGGATGAATGAATGAAATAATGGGACCGCTGGTGGGAAATCTCTAAACACAAATTCCTCCTCCTCCTCTCGAACACAGTCAACACACACACTATTCATAGAGACTTACCCCCGAACCCCAGCTGGAAAACACCACCTCCCAACACACACACACACACACACACACAGAGTGTGCAGTGAAAGAGTTCACTGTGTGCATAGCGTCTGCATCGAGGGCGACACACTAATTGGGACGTCCTGAGAAAATTGCGCGCAGTTATGAAGCAAAGTGTTTGATCATTAACACGCAGCTTCCTCTCTGGACTGTGAACCGCCCGAGCTCATCGTGTGTTCGTCCGATCACACCGACCACAGATGAACACATGATGAGCTTGTGGCGTCTACTCGGGGTCAGCAAAACACACCGCGTGTCTTCGGTGCAACAAACGCGTTGATGCATTTCACTGCTCATAAAGCATTTGTAAAGCCCGCGTTGAACCCTGTATTTACGTTCATGTTCACTAGCTTTCAGTCTTCTTCTTCGCTTGCACATTCCTGCATTTACCGTTACCGCCACCTGTGGATCAGCGCGCTGGCGTTCGAGCGTCCTCGCGTGCGTGTACAGCCACGCAGCGATGATCAGATGAGAGTTATAGGATTTCCTCCGTCACGTGGTTCAATTTAAATGTTCAGGGAGGCAAAGATACCTGCACAAAAAGTATGATCAGATTCAAGCATGCATTTATGTCACAGAACTTTTCTCACAGCCTCCCTGAACGACTAAACCGCTTTAGTCGTAAACTTTTGCTGCACTTTTACGTTGAATTGTCCCTTGAACTTTGAGTTAAGTTGTTAAGTTTATCCCACGATGCAATGAAACAGGAGGCCTGATAAAACATGAAGTATGAACAACTTATTTTAAAACTGAATTAAAGTTACAGACAATCAATTCAGTAAAATAATTTTAAATTCTACTTTCTGGTAATATTTGGTATACAGGAGATGACGATATATTGTAGTCAAGATTGTTTTCGAGGGTTTAACAGCGTCACTTCTGGCTAATATCCGAAGTAGAGCTGCAACAATTTTAGTCAAAGGTCCGGTGTGCAAGTTTTAGAAGGCTCTATTACAGAATATGGCTGAATAACTTTGATTCGATAGTGTGTAATCACCTGAAAATGCTAATCATTATGATTTTGTTAGGTTAGAATGAGACTTTTACATCTACAGACGCCTCAGGTCCTGAATCCTACACACTGATCTCTTTAATTGATTGAATTAATTCATTAGTAGATCAACAGGAAATTAAGTTTTTTTTTGTGCTGCTTCCAGCTTCTCAAATACGACGATTCGACTCTTTTCTTTCTCATACGGGGAAGTGAACTGAATATTTTTTTGGACTGCTGATCTGACAAAACAAGACATTCCAAGCTGTCACCACGGGCTTTGGGGACAGTATACGTGACATTTTATAGACAAGATGATTCATCGATTTAACGAGAACGTAGCTGCTGACCGGTATTGTCCGATATCGGTTCAGTGCGTCACGACTTTCCGGCTCCTTGTCTGCTCTCTGACTATAAAACGAGCGCTGCTGTCACTCTCATGTAAACAGTGCTGATGACTTGATCAACACAAAGTCCAGTGATATTAAAAGATCTTTGTGGATGCAGCTCTCTTTCAATATTTACAACATTTGGTTTTATATCAGCCAGGAGGGTACATTCCTCTCACACACTTTCAGCCAGTATTGAGTGTGCGTGTGTGTGTGTGTGTGTGTGTGTGTTTTGCAGACTGCAGCAGTTGGACCGTCACTGTCAGAGCAGCGCCCAGCAGGTGTGTGAGCTGCTGGCCAAACAGAACCAGCTGATGCAGGAGAGAAACACACTCACCGAGGAGATGCAGAACCTACACATGGAGGTACGCACACACACACACACACTCAGCAGAGTGTGTGACTCACTGTTCTGTTGCTAAATGCATTTGCGACGGTGTCGTCTCTCTCCAGGTGCACATTATAGTTGTCAGTTTACTAAAATAAAACCAGTAAGAAGATGTTTGTCCCTTCATGACTAATGGCTCTGTCTGGTTCTGTTGGCTTGTATTCTGCTCTGATTCATTATCAGACAGATTATGTGTCTGTTTGCGTTTTTTTTATTGAATGCTGCGTGCGTGTGTTTGTGTCTTTCTAGCTCCCGAACACGAGACGAGTCGACGCTCTGGCCACATGAGTTTGGATCTGGACGGTTTCACTGTCAGAAATCTCCTGCAAGTACAAAACACGTCGGGCTGTAATTACCCAGGAGTGTGTGCAGGGAGGCAGGTGTGTTCATCTCTGAACAAATATTTCATTATGAGAACTGAGAATCAGATTTTATATCTCGCGTTCGGCAAAGGGCTGTTACTGTGGTTACCGGGATGTTTTTAAGCAAACTCAGAGATTTTTTTTATTTTATATTTTTTCACTCAGAACAAATAAACTGTTTCACACTTTCTTTGGGGGGTAAGTTCAGGCCTCAACTGTGACGAATATTTCTGGGGTTTTTTTCGAACATTCGAACTGAGCTGAAAGTTCAAGAGGATCACAAAGCAAACAAGTCGACACCATCGCAGCAGATTGACATAGTGCTTTATTGAAGCTGTCTGTAAGAAGGAAAATAATGTGCATCCCTATCATATACATTTTATGTGTAAAAATACTAAGGATGTACAGTGTAAAAAACAGCTTCATGTTGATGGTAATTTGTTGTTTTCACATCCTCGCGGCCTCACTGGCCAGCAGCACTGCATCCTAACAGCATGAGGGACAGGAAAAAAAGGCTGTTTGATCGATCTGCTTGAGTTTCCCGACACTTCCGCGTCTCAGAGTCGACATCAGCAGAGCTGACTTTTAGTACTACAGTGCTTCGGGGAAACGTGGCCCACTCTGCGGACAGCTGGCGGCTGTCCAGGAACATCTCACACAACTGTAAAGCTACAGTAGATGGACATGGACGTGAAGTTAAAACTCAGTTACACTTTGTAATTTTTGTACACGTTTGCCGTTTTTTGTTCTGCTGTTTATAAATAAATGCATCTCATGCTTGTTCATGTTAATAATCGTGATGATAGTAGACTAGTACCAGAGAGGAAAGAGGGGAGGAATTCTGTCGCGGACATGAGGTCAAATACTTTCAGAAATCCTTCCAAACACTCCAGCCATTTACTTATTATCTGCATTAAACGCCAGGCTGAGCGCGGCTTGTGATTTCTGGCTGACGCCGTCCGTTCATTAACCACGTGGCGAGATCAACGCAGAGCAGCCGAGGTCTTTGACAGGATTTTACATATTATTCAAATACTACTGGAGTGAGATCTGTCGTGTGATAGATGTACAGTACAAACAGCAGCAGCAGCAGCTTTAAGAGTGAACGCTGTCGGCGCAGCGTCCGGTATCTCACATACTGTCGGTTCACGCCAGTCAAGGGCGCCAGTAAAGCTGTGAGGAGGCTTAAACTGAACTTCGGCGTCCAGTTTGAGAGCCTCTGTTTGGTGACGACAACTGAGACAAAGTTAAACGTTTCCCCTCGACTGACTCAGTCTCTAAGGGAAAGTCCTACATTGACGGAGAGGATTACTAAGCTCCACATTCTCCACGTACAGTAGTTGGAGGAAAACTTTGATTCTTTTTATGATCTGACCTTTAAAATCTGGCGTTGCCGCTGCCAGTGAATAAACTTTAATCTGCAGAGGATTGAACGAGGAGAGTCGGAGGCTCACTGGAGGGAAAACTTCAAAACAGAGGAGGAGGAGTCAGCGACGTCAGCGGAGTCGCAGCGACCGCTCAGTGGATTTTTCCAAGTTCACCAGGACCGATCACTCCACCGGTCCGCGGCCCACTCTGCAGTGGCACCACTGACTCCGTCTCTGGCATGTGGGACACAATCATCCAGGTCTCGCCAACTCAACGCAACATCAAAGCTATCGGTTCGTTTGTGGAGGAGAGATGTGCTTTAAAAATCCTCATTTTCTTAAAAACATAAAAAAAGCTAAAAATCTTCCTTTAAAGCAGGGCTGAATCAGATTCCTCTGAATCATATAAAAAGTGATGGGTGTGAAAAGTGCTGTGGCCAAAGCTACAAAGCGGTATTTCATGAACTCTGGTGTCTAATGATTTTGGCGGTAAGCGTGCACATACAGCTAGAACTCCTCAGACACTCGCAGACCTGGGTCAAATCAAAGCTGAAATCCTTCCAAATACTTGCGAGCGTTTGCTTGAGCCCGTCGAGGGTGCCAGCTGGGTGGGATTCGGCTGCTTTCAGCTGTGCCAGACAGGCTCAATCAATCACCGAGAAGTATTTTTCATAAGAGTTCTGAGTGCCACTTTGACTCAGGACTGATAGTGTGGACAGAGGAGGACTACAGCATGCAGGCCAGCGCCATCCTTTTATACTTTCTGCCATAAAGCGCCTTTGCTAGCTAATAGCAATTTCAATGGATGTGCAAGAGTAAAGCATATGGACTTAAGAGCAGCGGAAAACAGGTAATGTGTCGTATAAGAGATATCTGTAAAGAAAAAAGGGAGGCATTTATTTTTAGACTTAAACTGCAGAGTGAAACACGACTACACCCCCTTACTGTTAAATTTCAAACGAAACAAACAAAACAAAAAAGAATGACATCAAATAAATTAAAATAGAAAAGAAATTCAAGTTATCCATCAACGATAATAACAAAAACATTGAAATAAATATACTGGAATACAGATCTCTACGCCTAATGAGAGCACATCCCCCGGTGCTCTCTCTTAATCCGTGTCATCCACACATCGAAAGTGCCGTCTTCCACATGATAACGTGTGTTTTTTTTCTTTAACATGTTGAGAGTTCAAATCTTTAAAAATATATTTCCTCATACATTTTGACTCTGAAGTGCTGGATGTCAGAGTTTGTTTGTTTTTTTTACTTATTCTGAGCTAAACCATAAGGCTTACTGGCGTTTGAAGACAAAAATTGAGGTGGGGATTTTTTTTTTTTTTTTTTTTGGAATTTTGTTGGTCAGACTGGAAGACATGACGACGCAAACAAACAAACAAATAAAGTCCAGACCGGAGAAATGACAGCACACGTTAAAGACAGAGGAGAGCAAAAGGTTGGTTCAGTGGTCGGGCCCCAACTCTGATTACTGACTGACCTTAAAAACTCACATGACACCTGTTTATTCGACTTTCTACGCGACTCTTTATCTCGACACACTTACAGTAAACAGTAGCACTTACAGTTCGGGATCTTTTCCACCCTCACCGCTTTACATTCAGACTTCTGTGCTGCACTTGTTTTCTTTCTGCTCAACTTCCGCTTCTTCTTTCTCTCTCTGAACTCCGTCCGAGCCCTTCGCCGACACACACACACAACCTGCAGTGAGATTAGATATTGGAGGGGGGGACGTTTGGGTCAGTATCCGATCAGGTCAGAAGTGCGCCTTCGTTAGTACGTTTGGCCTGATTTGGATCGAGTTGGAGGAGATGAGCTTCTGTCATCTGTCTTTAAAGTGTCCTGTCGCCTCTCGGCTGTCACATTTTGGTCACAAAACAACACAAAGACATTAAAATAAACGATGGAGCAGAAGGCTATCTGCTTTCCCTCCTACATTCTTCAGCCTTTTTTGTCTCTTGATGTGCCTTTTTTTTTTCCTCTCAGCCCTAGGAAATAATTCATTTTTTTCTAGAATAATGTAATAACAATAGAAAAAGTTAAATATAAAACCGATGAGTAGAACAATAAATAGAACATAGATATATTATAACCATTGCTGTGATTGGTGTAAACCCACAAACTGTTGATGCGTACCTCCTCACAGACCATAATGTCTTTTTTTTTTCTTTAAAAAAAATCCTTCATAAGAATCTCACAGGAAATCAGCTGTCACCTCACTCTTCAATACGTCATAAATTATCACATTATAAATATTTCATATTATTCTCGGAGCTCTTCACCTGCACTCTCTCTTTCTGTCTCTTCTCTTCTCATCACAATGCCCAAACCTGCCATGCTGGATTTTCTCTTTTTTCTTCACACTGAGGTGAATCTGTTCCTGCTGCTGCTGCTTTCTTTCTTCCCTTTCCTGCACAAACACAGAGAGGTACAGCCGTGTGGTTCCCAAAGCCATGACAACGACATGTCACAGTAAAGCTTTCGATCATCGTCGACACACAAAGTACCGTTTCATTTTTTTTTTTTTCCCTTTTGGGACAAAAGAGATTTAAACTCAGAAGGATTTGGGGAAATAAATAAATAATAATAATAAAAAAAACTTTGGGAGAGTGTGGGGAGACATTCAAACCATCCGTTTTCCTCTCGTTTTCACCTCTGCGGTGATGTATATATGTATATATCAACCACCTCGCACTGCATTGTGGGTAATGTAGTAAAGCTCGTGGTTTGGGAGCTTCATCCTTCTGATCTGCTGTGCTTTGAGGTGCCTTCTTCAACACAAACCCAGAATAAAATCTCACACACACACACACTCTCTCTCTCTCTCTCTCCCTCTCTCTCTCTCTCTCTCTCACACACACACACACACACACACACAATCATGACATCCTATCATCTTAATCTACAGAGTTGATGTGTAGCAGTGCATTCGGAGTAGTAGCAACACCTGTTCTGCAGCTGTACAAGCATAGTCATTAATACAGGTGGTCGATGTGTTGCTGGCGCCTGTATTATGATCTGCAGCATTAAGCTAGTAGTGTAGCACCGGGTTTTAGTAGTAGCAGTAGTAGGAGGAGGAGTAGTACTACCTGTAGTTGTGGTAGTAGTTGAAATAGCAGCAACAATAATGAATTGCACTGAGCAAAACCTGAGTCAAATCCTGCTTGAGAATGTGAGGTGTGTAGGATTCTGCTCAATGCCAGGCAGCCTCAATCAGTCCCAGAATTACTTACGTGAGGATTTGAAATCAGACCCGAGTGTCTCTCTGAGTCCGAGTGTGTGTCTGTTTGTAAAAGCCTGAGATACAACCAGTAACGGCAGTTTGGGTTTGAATGACTTAAAACGCTGTATCTCCATCTTACAGATAAGAAGCCACAAAAACAGTATGCGTTAAAAATGTGATCAGCTGTCGTCTAACTCGATCAGAAGTGTTTTTTTGTTTTTTTTGTTTTGTTTTTTGTTTTAAGAGTTTGGCAGGACCGACACATGTCAAAGCACAGCAGGCCACCGGTGATGCTCCTGTCTTTAAAGGGACATTACATAGTAACTGATCGCATCACAGTTCGGATCACCTAGGGTTGCAGTGCAGGATTAGAAAGTCATTTTTAACCCGGAAGTTCTCTCTAAGAGGGGATTCACAAAAATAAAATAAATAATCAGAGAGGTGAAAAAGAGAGGAGGAGGAGGAGGAGGAAGGGCAAAATCCCTCAATTCACGGTCGTATTGGGTCGGTCCCAAGCTGTGGGCCTTTTTGTCCCACATTGATGACTTCAGAGACCAGCTGTGATGACGTCACCGTGAAGGACAGTTCATTCCCGCCCACTTGCAGAGTAGGAGAACTGTGGGAAGTGCGGTCTTCTCTCGTTGTCCAGACAGTCCATCCCGTCCTCGTCAACTACGGAAGCACGTGGATCGAAAGCGCAGTTAATATAAATACATAAAATCCAAGAGGAAATGCATTCATCACAAAGCATTGTGATGCGTTGTTGTACGCAACACCTAACATCTAACAAGTGTGTCTTTGATGTGCCAATCTCCTGCTAACTAACTGATGTGCGACCTACAAAACAAGTGAAACCTCACATTAGCGCAGAGAAACACGTCGATTCCACTCATGTATAATTCAGTGCCGAACATTTTCAGACCGCCGTCTTTCTTTCTTCTTTCTTTCTTTCAAAAAAAGCCTGTGAAGAGCTGCATGTGGCCCGGGGACTATTACAGAAACACTTGAATAAACAGACAACGGCACTTTTGAGCGCTCGTTCCCTCGGTTAATTCAAGTGGAAATGTCTCACCCGAAGAACGAGAAGGAGCGCTGATAGATTGTTTGAAAAAAGTAATGCAGGAATGTAAAATGGGATGTGTTTTAACATTTACGTGTAATATTGTACTCCCAAACACACTCCACTCAACCTTTCCTGTCACCGTTTCCCGCTGTATCGCTCTCTCTGCTGAGAATATTTGCTGCTATGTAAAAAAATGCGAAGGAGACGTCGTCAAGTTTTAAACACGTGTGAGACAAAGAGAGACAGAAGAGACTCACATTTCTCTGGTGGAGTGATTGTGATGGTCTGCGCCGTGAACTCCTCATCAAAGTATCTGGTGTCTGTCTCCGACGTCACCTGAGGCTTGAAGGGAGGGACCAGCTGAGAGGCAGAGAGATGTGAGGAGGACACAGGAAGGAAGTTTAGAGACTGCACGATAACACAACACAGTACACTGCTACACAGCTGCTTGAAGGACGTCTGGACTGTTACAATATTTCTCGCCGTTTGTACTGGACAAATCGTTAAAGTGTATAACTGCAACATTCATGGTTCAACTGCCCATCAGAAGTCCTTTGCTGAATGTCCCTCTCTAACTCTCCACACATTTCCTGCCACAGCAGACCTCCATCGGAGGGTTATGCACGGGGCAATAGCTGCAAACAGATACAGAGCGCGTTGTGACCTTGACACATTTTTTTGTTCAGCACTGTGTGAACTTTTAAAAAGCAGGTTTGAGGATCTGGGGGAGGATTTTTCTTTTGGTTTGTTTATTTTTGGTCCAAAGCGCTGTGCTAAAAGGAAGATTGTGCACACTTTGGTGAACTTTATATCCCGTTCTGGCCATCGGGCTGACTCGCAGTAGCTGGTCTCAGGGACTGCTGAAGGCCCGACTGAAGGTAGAACACACTTAGTATCATCTATTGGACAATTTGGAGGCCTTCACTTGGATGTGGGCTGTTGGGGGTGTTTTATGATCTGTGGGGAGGAAAGGAAAGGAAAGGAAAGGAAGGAAAGGAAAGGAAAGGAAAGGAAGGAAAGGAAAGGAAAGGAAAGAGGAGAAGAGAACAGAAGAGCGAAAAAGAAAGGAAAGGAGGTTGGAGAGGAGAGGCAGGAAAGGAAAGAATAAAGGAGAGAAGAGAAGGCAAGAAAGGAACATGGAGAAGGGAGGAAATGAAGGAGAAGTGAGGAGAGGAAGGATGTGAGGAACAGTAGAAGTGGTAGAAGGATTCAGAGAGGATGGAGGAGGAGAGTGAAGGGAGGAAGCTGAGCAGCTGTCAAACAGGCTACAGCTAAGTGAAGATGAACTTTACTGTCCTGCAGGTAAACTGGCTCCAAGCTGCCGCATCACACGGCACATGTCAACATAGGTGTCACCACACAGGACCCGACTTACACTCTGTGGTGTTACACGAGCAAACACATGAACAGACTGACAGAGCTCCAGGATACAGATCACATGTCTACATAATGCTTCGTTCTTTACACTGCTGTCTGTTCTGATGCGCACATCATGTGTGATATATGCACGCTTACTTAACCCTGAACCTCTGCAATCCAATTCATCACACACTTACAATGCACTGAAATCTTTACTTAAGAAACTCATGTTACACTTAGTACACATAAACATATGTTTTTACTGTCGTGTGGCTCCATACCTTTTTATCATAGACATCCTGCCAGTCAACGCCAGAGAAGAAGCTGTGTCTCATTATTTCTTTGGCGTCATCTGGTCCTCCACCGAGCCTAGAGGAGAGGAGAGGAGAGGAGAGGAGAGGAGAGGAGAGGAGAGGAGAGGAGAGGAGAGGAGAGGAGTGTTAAAACTAAATTGAGATCAACAAAAGCAACATTTTGATTTAAATTATCCAGAGGACGACAGAAGTTAGGTCAAGTGATGAATAAAATGTGTGAATTGTCCTTTAACTTGCCATTTTCTTGTTTTTATAATGCAAATCTGCACACACACGCACACACACACACCGTTTGTTGGGGTCTTTGATGAGCAGGCCGGACAACAGGGACTTGGCGTCGGCCGATAGAGTGCGCGGGAACTTGATGTCCTCCATGAGGATGAGTTCAAACAGTTTCTCGTGGTCCTGGTTGTAGAACGGCAGCCGGCCGCACATCATCTCGTACGTCACCACACCCAAACCCCACCAGTCCACCGCCCGCCCGTAGTCGTTGTCTTCCAGGACCTGAGGAGACGAGAGATAGAAATGGGACAATCTGTTTTATTGGACATCTGCTTTTTGTTCTGCATTTCTGCATTTATTTTATTGGACAATACTAACTGCCCAGGGTATTCAATGAAGAGACAGATGAGCGAGGACGGAGAGTCAATGTGCCATTTAGCTCGAGGGAAAAATTTAAAAGTTGTCCGCGGAGAAGAAGAAGAGAAGTGGCTGCAAAGATAACAAGAAGTCAGACACGCACATACAGAGGCAAACATCATGGGATGGCAGGTCTTCAGAGGCCTCTGTTACAGTAAGGGAGACCGTGTGCTGGCGTGGCCCACCAGATGCCCCCTCTGGTCCCTGCCAGCTCTCCCTGGCACACTTATCGTCTCCTGGCAGAGACAGAGAGGAACGTCCCTGGATGGAAAAGGCAGGAACAGCCAGCAACATGGGTCAGGGCCAGTCCAACCTCCAAGCTGGCTAGCACAGGTACTGTAACTGTGAGCTGCTGTGTTTGAGAGCGCGGAGGCAAAAGAGAACCTTGCGAAAGGAGTCACTCCCGTATCAAAGTCTCGTATCTGGGCTACCTTCCTACTCCCATTTCCTGCCTGCTCTCGTCGTGCCGTCCTCCCCATCCTGTCTCATCCTGCCTTCCCCGTCCTCTAATCATGCCTCCTCGCTTGCTCCTTCTCTTTCATCCTCTCGTGCGGCGGTTCGCTCACCTCTGGAAGAGCGAGGAAGAAGGACGACAAAAAGGGATGCAGACACAGGAAGAGAGGTATTTCAGGTGCTGCTGAGGCCCTCGTTAACATAATAAGCTTATTAACATGATGAGCGAACATGTGTGAATGCATGCTTGTGTTGCGTGTGCGTGTGTGTGTGTGACTGACAGACAGACAGGCAGGGCTGGAGAGCAGCCAGAACAGCATATGTTGTACATCTCGCCAATAATAATAACATCTCACTCACTGTTAATAATGGACCAGGCGGAGTGGACGTGAGCACGGGCGAACACACACAAATACATGAACGCACAAACACACTCACACTACATGAGTATTATGAATATGATAAATATAATAATATAATATCTGCTGTTAGCAGTTGTGAGGTGAGTGGCAGATGCAGATGAAGTTTAGACTGATTAGAAAAGTAACTGCAGACTGGCAAAGCTGTGAAAATATATAACCAACAACCTAAATACAACACAGAAGACTCAAGTGTATATTATAGTAGTTAATATTTTTGTGCTCTGACTATTAATTCCTGCTTTAACGTGAACGCCTCTCACTCGGGAGTCAAAAAGTTCTTCTGTCATTGAGTATTATCTTGATATTAAATATCACGAATCCAACAATTCTGTGAGACCAGCTGTAATTTTCTGTATTTGTGAAGGCAGGAAAACAAACAAAGTGTCAGATTGAAGGTTCAAACGGGGTTACGCCGTCGAGATGTCGCTGCGTGCTGAGGCCAGGTGAGAGAAAACAGCCGCCTGCGAGTTTTCCACAGCAGCCCCGATGCCACGGAAAAGCCGGTCATTAGCTGCCTGAGCTCTGACACTGAAATGCTAATGATGCAGGCGGCTGCTTCAGTGTGGGCAAGTCAACATGTGCGTGGAAGTGAATAAGAGAGAGTTATGAGAGTTATTTTATGTGCGAGTGTCTGTGTGTTTGTGCGAGAATTAAGCTGGTCACCCTGTTGGCAGCTGCGGAGAAGAGCTGGGGAAACGAAGTGCGCCGCCAGCTCCAGATATACTATTGATTGGTACGGCTGGAGGGATAACACTGGCTTAGACTGCTGGGAGACTGTCAGGCGTGCACACACACACACACGCTTACACACAACAGATGGAATATTTATCTGCCCTCATCAAATTCATAAAGTTTTGAGAGTGAGGCAAACTAGATGTTTGGTGTTGTTTCAGTTCCTGCACCTTGAGGAGGGACACACACACACTCACACACACTCACACACACACACACACAGTGTGCAGTTAATGAAATTCAGAGCAGCTTATATTTTTGATCCACAGGGCTGTGTGTCGAGTCTTTGTACTAAAAGGTACAGAAATGTATGTATACAAGTGCAAGCTGTCCAGTTGGGCATGTAAATGTATGTGGATGTCAGTGTAAGAGTGTGTGTGTGTGTGTGTGTGTGCTTCTGTGTGTGTGTGTGTCCTGGGACCAAAGAAAGTGGTGGCAGCTCGGTTGCAGGCAGGGAGCAGATTAATCCACACAGAGCCAGAATGTTGCCCCACAGCCCAAGGCATGGAGCATGGGAGTGCGTGTGTTTGTGTGTGTATGCTTGTGTAGGAGTGTAGTATGTGCAGTTATGTGTGTGTATATTTTAGAAATAGACAGGACAAATAAATAGGACAAGACAGAAGAAGCAACAAATTAGATAAATCAGCAGGAGAGAGAGGAGAGACGAGGAGAGGAGATAGAGAGCTCTGATTAAAAGCAGCCGTTAGGGAGAAGGTCTTGTCCTGTCCTGGTCCCTGTTGGGGCAGCCATGTGGCAGCGAGATGCTGCTCGCGGGACGGGGGCTTTGGCAGCCTGGACAGGACTAGATGGGATGGGACGGGCACACATACACACAGCCTGTGGCTGTACCAGCCCAGTACCCAGCAGGCTACAGGGAACACAAACACGCATCATATACTCATACACTCACATATTGTCGGTGTCGCACAGAAACCCGGGAGATCGGTTTATGTTGACACTGTTCTGCAGTGTTTTACTGACGGTGTCGCTATGTTGATGCAAAAAAAAGAAAAAAAAAAGACAATGTCCGACATATACAGCATACAACCAAAATAAAAACAAACACATACAAATAAATGGAAAAAGCCCAAATCCATCCCCTTCAACACTTAAAAAAACAAACAAATAGCCACAAGGAAATGTGTCAAACACAAAAATATGATAAAAACGGAGAAAAACACTCTCCATGTGTTTCCTCTGATCCTGTTCCATCCCTTTACAAGGACCTTACACTGCTCATTGTTCATTAATCTCACATGAATCTTTTTTTGTTGTTGTTGTCTGACTATCCTTGAAACAAGCAATAACACTTCAATCTGATGCTTTACAAGTCGGGCTGAGGAATTATTCGCTTTACGGCGTTGTCTTGCTCGAGTATTTGTGTAGAAGTCCCTTCAGGCGCGCAGCAGATACAAACCCTCTTTATTCACTTCTCATCTGCCCTTTTCACTGACGGCAAACATGGGAACTGTCTGAATTTCACTCCTGTAACCCTGAAATATTTTCTCTCCCTTCTCATCTTCCTCTGTCTTCAACCCCCACCTCCCCCTTTCTCTTTTTAATCCCGGCTACTTTGCATCTCTGTAACTTGGCTCAGAGCAAACTGTGTTATTTTTACACGCGGGCGGGCGAGCAGAGCGTGCGGGCGGGTGAGTGGCGGCGGCGGTGGTGTAGATTTCCAGGTTTTTTCCGAGCACCTTCCTCCAACCTCGCCCATCTGCCGCCATCTGCCTCGCTTTAGCCCGCACTTTCTACTGCAATCCACCACACACACACACACACACACACACACACACACACATAAACGCACACAGACGCACATCCTGTGAAAAATAACCAACAGCCTCCAATCAGCTTTTGGCACGCAAAGGAAGGGACTCTAAAAAAAAGCACAAAATGCTGCGCCAAATTGTCCTCCATACTTTTTCAAGTGGGATATATACTGTGCCTCTCCCCTCCTGCCTCCATCTCCACATCTACATCGCTCTGCCTCCACCACCCACAGTCCTGCAGCGCTGTCGCCAGTTGACCTGCTGGCCTTCAAGTAAGGCAGCGCTGATGGCTGGACAGAGGATGGCTGCAAAAAAATAACTATTGCAAGAATGTAGTGTAATGTGTGTGTGTGTGTGTGTTCATGAGCATTTTTCTCCGATTCAGCCAACACCCTCATTCACACGCATGAGCTGCGTATATGTTGCTCATCCAGATATTATGGGAAGTGTTCAGCTGTGGAAGCTGCAAATGAAATGTACATGCATAATCCACTATAAGAAGGTTTCAAACATCACATCACGGTCCTTACAAAACGCGGGGCATCATGGGTAAAGGGGTTGCGAGAGATCACCTCATCGCTTCAGGACTTAGAGATCTGGTGTATGTGTTCATGCCACAGATGCTTTTATGTACTACAACGCCTCAGACAATCTGCTCAGTTTGCAGAACTTAACGTACAGTCTGTGCATTTTCTGTCATTTATCAGTTGATTAGTATAATTTATTAAGAGTCTACACTGTGGTGTGGATGACGTCATCGGATCCGTCACTGTTAGGCCACGTGTAGCCAAAGTACTGTACACGATCCGTCTCACACGTGTCTTAATTCAGCAGTCATGTGTTCTCATGTCATCTAAGGTGAACTGTAAGCTTGAATTATGTTTTCTGACACTTGACATTGTTAAACAATTGATGGACTATAGCTATACACAGTGACCTGACAGTATATATTTGTACCTGTACATGAACTGCCATACTGTGCACATACACTGACATTGATGTGAATTCTAATTATTGTGCCTTTGAGTTGATGCTCGTATTAAATGAGAAATAAAGTCTCTCTCCGTTCCTTTCAATTCTCCAAGGACTGCCAAAGCGCATAGCTGGTTTGCATCTTGTATAGTAGAAGTAGAAATAGCTGTAGCTGTGGCAGTAGCTGTTTTACGCTGTGTTTCATACTTTACATTTGGTTGTTTGTAGGGTTAGACACCTTAGAATTAAAGCTTATTGTACTGTTGCACTGTCTTATTGTACTGCGTGCAAAACAAAGCAAGAAGGGAGAGAGAGACTGAAGATGTGGAAAGGCGCAAAACCACCGATCGCAAATCACAAAACAAACATCTCAGAAGATAAAGACTAAGAAAAGAAAGAGGGTGCAGATGTTCAAGGCATGACAGAGAAATGGGGGGGGGAGGGGAATATCAAAAGAAAAAGGAAAAGTTACCTCAGGTGCGAGGTACTCTGGCGTGCCACAGAAGGTCTTCATGGTAGCAGCGTCTGTGATGCCTTCCTTGCAGAGGCCGAAATCAGTGATTTTCATGTGGCCGTCTTTATCAAGCATCAAGTTTTCCAACTGGAGGGGGAACAAAATACACAATGCTGCTTTCACCAGCGAAATTTAACGTATCAGATATCCCGACGATGCATTTCTTGGGGGTTACATGAAGAAGGGAAATGTCTTGGGTCTGTCAAAGGTTTTGAATAATATTAAGTTCTCATATTTTGCAAGTGAGAATCAGCACACACACACCACACTGCTTTGTTAACGGACTAAAAGTCGCTTTCTGTATGGCGGAGTTTTAAGTTTTACGGCTCTGAGGAGGAGTGCAGAAAACCATCTTGCATTACCCCGCACAGCAGCAGTACGCACACTCGGAGACACACAAACTCCGAGCAGAGGAGGGAAATAAACTTCAGGCGTGTAGTGAAGCCACTCAACCTTTTAATTTTAATGGCTGAAGTGTTTTTCTCACTCTCAGTCCGCTTTTTTCTTCTTTCTGTTTTCTTGGCTGCTGTGCAGCAGGGCTGGGGCCAAGGCTGCCAGGCAGACGCTCAGACAGAGCCATCTACCTCTCTACCTCTGTGGCATCAGCACTCCCCCCCCTCCCCTCCCTCCTTTCCTGCCTCCATCTCCCACGCTTCCTTACTGCTTTATGTCTGTGTGAGTTTGTCCCTGTCCTTCTCTTTAATTACCACACATCCTGAGCCACTCCTCTCCTCCTGGACGAAAAAAAAACACATAAATAACTGTGAAACACAAGAGGTGTGTGTGTGTAGGGGTGTATGGGGGGGTTTAAAAAAAAAAGTTTTCCCTCAAATATCGGATACTCTCATCCACGCTCCCCAACCAGCATCCCCCACTCTCTCTGTTTACCTTGAGGTCCCGGTACACAATCTTGGCTGAATGCAGGTAGTCAAGAGCCGAGACGATCTCGGCGCCGTAGAAGCGCGTGCGCTCCTCTGAGAACACCCGCTCTCTGGACAAATGGAAAAACAGCTGCGGGAGAAGGAGGGAGGGAGGAGAAGAGAGAGATAGAGAGAGAGAGAGGGTGAGAGGCAGAGAGGGCGGGGGAGAAAAGAGAGAGGGGAGAGACAGCAGGGACGGCACAGCAATAATTACTGATTTATTGGAGGAAATTAGCACAACACAAACTGGCTGCCCGCACCATATTGAGATGATAGATAGCGGAGGGGAGGGTGAGCAGGGGGTGTGTGTGGAGAGGGGCTTGGTGGTGGTGGTGGGGTGTCTCGGAGGAGGGCGGGTGGAGGCGCTCGGCAGCTGGCGCCTCATCTAGCAGCCCCCCTCACCACACACACACACACACACACACACACACTTGCATACCTCTTCCACGTTACCCTCTGGGCTACGTTGGCACAGTGCTGGCTGGGAGTTTGGCGACGGGGGCCAAATCAAGGGTTTAATCAATACACCAGTCTAGTTAAAGACAGGCCGACCGCCGCCGCCGCTGCCGCCGCCAACACCCGCTCCCCCACCTCCCCTCCCATCCCAACAGCCCCCAGTGCAGTACTCATTAGTGGCCTAACTGGCCTTGCACCCTCAGCCTCCGTCTTTATTTACTCCTTTCTCTTATATCCATCCCTCTCTGATTTGGACAGGTTTTTGCCGACTTTAAAGACTACACAACTCGTCTTTTTTCTCCCAGGTGGCGTGACCTCCCGTTTCTCATCCGTCTTTGCTCACCTCACATTCCCTTCATCCCTCTCTCTCTCTCTCTCTCACTCTCTCCCCAGCCTTCAGTTGTCAAGTTATCACTGTCACACAGCTACACATGTGGCACCGAAATGACACCAGCCTGCTGCGGCGCACCAGTCAAGTTGTACAAATTACCCATGAGGCCAAGGGGCACACATCTCCCCATTAATTGTTCAGGGAGGTTTGCATATGGCCGCTGGAGTGATGCTCACAGACCACCTTGCTCAAATGGTGTCCGTGTGTGATGTGTGTGTGTGTGTGTGTGTGTGTGTGTGTGTGGTGGGGGGTGCGGTGAGACGGGGTAACACGACAGGTGGGCCTTCATCAGTGTACTGGCAGCTGTGACTGTGGCAGGTTTGTAATGGGTTGTGTGTGTGTGTGTGTGTCTGTGTGTGTGTGTGTGTGTGTGGCATGTTTGGTCACAATTTGTCCGTTGAGGTAAAAATTAGCTGTGTGTGTGTTCGTGTAAGTAGGAGTGTGTTTGCTGGTGTTTTCTATGTGTGTGTGTGTGCGTGTGTTTGTTCAGGCCTGGCGCTGGCTGAACTGCCTAACTAACTGGGAGGGGAGCAGGTGACAGTTACACTGAGGGAATGAACCAAGATTGCAAAAAACGGCCCGATTAAAAATCTGAGAAGTGGAGAAGTGGTGGAATCCAAACTCATTTCGTCTCCGACTGTCATTCTGGCTATATCTGCCCCATAGGTGTGTTCATAAATAGACACAAGCAGAAGAGAGATGGAACGGAAAAGAGAGACGAGAAGGCAAGCGAGAGGCCAGTTGGTTGGCAAATTAACTGTGTTAGAAAGAAATCCAACAGTCAAACTTTAGCCACTTCTTGAGTGTTTGCACGTATTAACATTCCTTTGCTGCATTACTGTCACACGCTCCAATTAGACACCGTACTACCCGTGTAAGAACTGCGGATCTGTCTGTGAGAGACATTTATAAACCCAGAGCGTTTAACCATCTTTGAAATAACATTTAAAAACAACACACTTACTTTGTTTAGTGCAAGAACCCTGATAAATAATTATTATTTCAGTTAAAGGTCAGGTGTGTAGAATTTAATGCCATCTAGAGGTGACGCCGCAGATGGCAAACAACTGAATACAGCCATTTTCTCATCTGTTGTGCCCTGCTGGTCTCTCTCTACCTTTAAAAAAACTCAGCTCTTCAGAGAGTACCTCCTCTCCTAGCACTAACAACTGGACATGCTGAATCTATCCTTCTCTACTTGACTCTGTGAGTTAGCTGCACTAACATGTAAATGGGGCTTTTTGTCCAGTCGGGGCTACTGTAGAAACATGGCAGACTGTGGTAATGAAACAGAATGAACACGACAGTTCTTATTTTTAATACACTAATAAAAACATATTATATCCAATTTCTGCCAATAAATTGTCCTGTATGTCACACTGACCTTTAAATATCTACTCAAAATTGAGACAACATGCATCCTTCTTTATACACGCTGTAAATATGTAGCCACAGCCAATTTTCTGTTGCTGTGAAATTCAACAAAGCTTTGAGCTCTTTGAATGCCGAATCGCTGTCAGTTAGTGTGGTGAAGTTGTGGTTCAACTGACTTGCTGACTGGCTGAAAGCAGCAACACAAATATGGGTAACCACATACAGCACATCATCACGAGAGCGTCGCCTGTGTGCGCCTTACCTCTCCTCCATTCACATACTCCATGACGAAACAGAGACGGTCTTTAGTCTGGAATGAATACTTCAATGACTGAAAGGAGAACCACACAAATAAACAAACATAATTCACGTATGTGTGTCACAAACAGCTTCGGTCCGACGTTTAACTGTTAAACTCAGATTATCCCACAGTGCAGTGGAAGTGGTTCAAGTGATTACTTCTAATCACATGCTAACTACATGTACCACGATGTATTTACGGCCACAATAGCTTCCTTATTAATTTCTGCACAGGCATAATCAGTTGCACAGAGGGACGACTTGAATAGTATGAAATATTGTTTTTGCCAGATAATGCATCATGTGCTCGTCTTCTACATGCAGTCGCCTGTACATGGCGCAGTGAAGTGAATGAGTGAACGTTTTTGCACGCAGCGAGACGCCTGGTCCCATTCGAGCTAAAGCAGCAGGAGCAACAAAACGTGATCATTCGTCGCCTCAAACTGTTTATGTCTGCATTTGCTTATTCAAAGCAAGTAGGTGTGTGTGTGTCTTTTTCTTCGGAGGGAGAGAGCTGCTAAACAAAAGAACAGTTGGTTGGAGTCTCTTTGTGGCTGCAGGTGTGATGGGGGTAAACTCAGATGTGAACTGTAATTGTTCTCACAACTGTGTGTGTGAGTGCGTGTGTGTGAACACATATGTGTGTGTGTGTGTGTTTATAGAGTATGATAGGAATTAGCTGCGGATAATGCGTGCATTAAAGACGGAGTGTAAAGATGACATGCGGTCGTTAATGTAAATAAAAGACAACAATTTGGTGTCTAACTCATAATTAGCCTCGAGAGACTCGAGTACATGTTGGATCAATATGCTGTGTGTGCGTGCGTGCGTGGACGTGACGTGCACTCCTACAGATGTATACATTTACATATGCACATATGGCTGAATTTAAACCATTTGTGTTTAGAGTATAAAAAAAAAGGTACTTACGGTGAGAAAGGGGTGTCTGGTGTTTTTCAGCACTCGGCTCTCTGTGAGTGTGTGAGCCACTTCATCCTGCACAGATACGGTAAAAACAAACATCGAAATAAGGAGACGGTTGAAGAGCTCTTCATGAAATGCATTAAAAGCACCAGATACTGACATCTGACACTGCAGGCAGCAAAAAAAAAGCTTCAGTTTCATGTGGTTCATCTAAAAAACAGTAAAAAAAAAAAATAAGTAAAGACTGATCAATAGATGAACAGCCTCTGCCAGACTGACCTTGGCTATGATGACTTCTTTCTTAAGGATTTTCATGGCGTAATATTTCCCGCTGGCCTTTTCTCGGACAAGAATCACTTTACCGAAGGTTCCCTTTCCCAGCAGCTTCAGGTAGTCAAAGTCACTCATTGTCTTGGAGGAAAGAAACACAGAAGAACCAATGTTAGCGACTCATCTATGCTTTATATGTATATGTTAAAGCTTTATTCCACTGGTACTGTAGGGCTGTGTATCTTCTTTTAGACACCTTGATTTCACTAATATAATCGTGTTTTTAATTTGGGGAAAACAATTTACACCCTCGTTGTTACAGGAGCCATTTCATGTTGACACAAACCTGTGACCGAGAGGACCATTTTCTTTTTAAATTGCAAGCAGTCAGAGGTAACAAGTCATTACACGACAATGAACAGCTGGAATCATTCTGAGTGTGCCTGAGAATCAGCTTGTCTTTGTTTGTCAGCGTATGCGTCGGCCGCTGTGTGTCACCTTGCGTTTGTGGTGCGTGGTGGAGATGTCCATCTCCTCCTCGACCATGTTGTCGATGTTGGAGGTGGGGCTGCACTGGATCCTTTCCTCCTCTTGTCTCTGCAGCTTGTCGGCCACCATCTGGATGGCCTCTGTCCACTCATCTCTGAGTTTACAACATAAAACACGATAACGACGTTTAACGACTGAGAAGCGACCCTTTATTTAGATTTGATTAAATCTGTGTGTTCAGACGTCACATTCAAAGCTGCAACGATTCATCAGTTGACAGAAACACACCATATTTTTGATTCCTGATATAATATCAACAGAAACTGATGAAACTGAACATAGAAAAGGTATCAAAGGGCTATCACCTTATACAACATGATATTCTCCAACTTTTGCTGTTGTTGTTGTTGCTATTATAGCCCATGTGCTTCCTACATACATGCAGTAGTATATAATTGAAACCATTTGATGCGACAATACATTACACACGTGTAGGATATAATATTGGACACAGATTCTGCAACACGATGGCCAGTGCCCTTATTTAACCAGGTCTTTAAGGCGCTAAAGTGTTTTCAATTAACATAAACACCTATTTGTTCAACAGAGAGGAAACATGGTCAACTGGAGAATCAACCAAATGAGCAATGATCATGGAGCAGAACTAATGCCTACCAGTCTGTGCATGTGTGTGTGTGCATGTGTGTGTGAGGTTAAATAAGTGTGTGCACGAACGCACAGCCATGCATTAGTGGGAACAATGCATTGTTGTTTGCTAACATTGTTCCTCCCCATTGGCTTTCCATTAGCGGTGTTGTTCAACATCTGTTGCGAGAAAACGTGTGAGTTTGATATTGTGTGTATGTGTGTGATCATCATCTGTAGCAGAAGGCCAGCCATGCATCAGGATGTGTAGACACATTAACCGTACTTAACGATGATGAATATAATGGCTGATGCACGGGGCCAAGAGAAGAGACGAGACGACGTAGCGGTGCTATATAAATAAAGTTATTTCTAAGGTTTTATCCATATCGTAAAATTGTAAATCTGGTTTTATGAAAAGAGAAATCACATTCGTCAATAATATTTCAAATTCTAAAAACGCTTGTCTCCTAAAAACTGAACTTAGCTCAGAAAGCGCTCTCTCCCTCGCTCTCTGTTGAACTGTTTTCCCTGCTGATCTCCACTCAAACAGTGTTAATCCTGTGCTACATGCAAGGGTTACATGTTCGCAGAAAACACCACAGAGACCAAACAGAGGTGAACCAAATATGATATTCAAATATTCAGAAATCCTCAGGACTCCAGAGAAGCAAGTCAGGATTTAGGAGTGTGCACTTTCAAACACTCTTACCCAGCGCAAGCCTTGAGGAGTTCATAATAATGAAACCTGTTTGACTCCCAGACGATCACCCCTGTGTCTTATGTTTTGTTTTGAGTTAGATGTCCATATGTTTCCTTGAGGGATCTGGAAGAACACACCATCTGAACCTAAAAAGAGCAGTGTGTGTGTGTGTGTGTGTTTTTAAGATCTGAATCCCTTTCTACTGCAAATTCTTCTGAGCGTACCCTACACACTCCAAAACAAGGGCAAACTGAAGTTACACTCCATCTATGACAATAGAGCACTCAATTTGCGGCACCCATGATGTGTGTGAGTGTGTGTAGCTACATGAAAAGCAATGGGAACTCTCTCAAGGTCAGGCAGCAGATAAATGCTCTCTCTCTTGGTTAGAGTGTTTTTTGTATAATGAGTTTTTTTTTTGCTAATGAGAGATAATGGGCCTGCCTACAGTCGGGCACCATGCCAACACGTGCCACCCTCTCTGCTCACGGCTGGGACTGTGGTGGCTGGAGCTCTGCCAGCATTGGTACAGTACAACAAATACAGTAACACACACACACACACACACGAGTACTGACACCCAGTTGTGGCACACACTCTTCTTTCCAACCCACTTAAACTTGATCATGATGCACACGCTTCTGGAGCGAAAACACACCAACATCTGGAGCTTACAGCCGCCCGTTTATACGCTCGCATGTTGAATCATCATCAACAGAAAGTTATTAGTTGCTATGTTTACTCTGAAATGTGTTTATTTGATTATCGACGGGCAAAACTATTATAAAGTGACATATAACACAGAGAAAGTTTGACAGACAGCTGCAACACACACATAAAAACACACACACGCACACACACACACAAACTCAAAGGATGCACAGAAGCATCTGTGGTCTTCTGGGCAAAGCTGTTCATTTTCTGGAGATAAACACCTCAGCTCCTCAGAAAGGAACTGAGCAGCTGGAGAATTTATGCCAACGCTACTTGAAAGGTCTCCTTTCCACTCGGTCTCTCTCACCCTCTCTCTGCCTCAGACACACACATACCAGAAAAAAAACAGAAACTCTACAGTACACACATACCTCTGCCCTTGATGATCCTTTTAACCCATGAAATATATATATTTTTTATTCATGCCGAGTCCAATGTCAAGCTTTTAACCTGTTTTTCTTCTTTCACTTGAACAGAACAGAAGTTGAGCTGAAACTAAATTATGTTTAACACCCTCGGCCACAGCATTACAGCAAATTCATCCGAACTGCTGCTGATATGTACTGTCTGATTAGGAAAGCACAGAGATTTAAGACTCTTTAAGGAGCTGACCTCTCATCAGGCGAGTCCACGTGAAAGGTCCTCTCGATGACGGTGGTCCACTGGAGGCAGCGTATGATGAAGGTGTTTGGCTTCGGCCTCTCCGTCTTCATCAGCTGACATTCTGAAAACAGGCAGCCAGAGGTTCAGTACTGCTCTTTTCAGTACAATTACAACCCTGTTTGACAGAGAGGGAAGAGCTACGACCTTATAACTGTGCTTTAAAATTAGATTAAGCTCCGGTGAAGGTGCTTTTAGTTCACAAAAATGTTTATTTATTTGTCTCAAATGTTGCTCACCAATGTGTTCAAATCAAATGTTAGCGAGCCGCTTAGATAATCCATCCACCTTACAGGTGTGGCATTTTAATATGCTGATTAAACAGCATGACTAAACACATCTGTGCCTCGGACTGTCACAAAAAAGGGCAACTATAAAATGTTTTATGTTGAAAGAAAGATATTTATAAAGAACTGAACTATGGATATTTCTCATACATACACAGATACCATTTTTTTCCTCCAAGGGGGCTGCCCTACTCTGCCTCTGATTAGCTTGCACTCATTACAATATCACGGTTAGCCAATGAAGTCTTCACTAACATGCATTTAAACAGATTTGTGAACAAACTTTTTTTTTTGGCATAGAAGAAGTCTTAGATCTTTTACTTCAGCTCATAACTACTAAACTACTTGCTTGCCTTGAGCATTAATTAACTGGCTTGAAAGAGTCTGAGCAAAATCAGGTAAGTGATAACTATTTCCTTTAATATCAATTAGTGTAAACCTTCCACTTGAACTTGAAGAGAATAAAAAAAAAAAACACTCGAGTTGCGATTAACTGAACAATTAAGTAGAAGATGCAGCTCGGTTTTTTAATTTGTTAGTTTAAAAATAGGCAATAACTTCAGCCGCCCATGATTCAAATAAAGGTGGTTTGCTGTGCCAAAGGGATATTATGTGCTGCAGCAGATACGCATCTGGTGAATATCCGAAGAGACACATTTCTGCGAAAATGGGCAATACAGTAGGCCATTATTACACAAATGCATAATACAGTACACAAACGCAGAAACGTACGCACACATAGCCAGATGGGGCTGTGAGATCTCTGTGGGAAGGAATGCATCTTCATTGTCCCTCAGCAGTCTCTGTAGTTATTGGGGACAAGAGCTGATGTAAAAGAGCATAATGATCCATCCTCTGACCTCTCGTCTCCCCCCACTTCTTCTTTGTTCTACATATATCACCCTCCGCTCCCCTCTCCCCTTTTCTCCTCCCCTCTGTTCTCCTTTTGTCTCCTGTCAGTCTCCCCTCACCCTCTCTCCTCCACCCGCTTCCTCTCCTCTTCTCTCCTCTCACCTCCCGTCCTCGGCTATCGCTTCTTCCAATTACTTTCTGTTTAAGTGTGGCACAGCACAGCACGTCATGGCTCAGCCTAAATATAGACAGGAAGGTTAATGACAACACCGCTCAGGTCGTACAGGCGGCAGAGTTTCAATGTAAATTCACACACGCGCACACACACACACAACGAAGTTACTACCTGACTCGTGAACATGGCCTGCTGTGCTGCCAGAAAACAAGGTCATGCTATGGGTTGATGCCAAAAAACACTCACACCCATGCTTGGACAAACACACACACACACACACACACACACACACACACCTACACACACGCACAGACACATACACCCACACACAGATAAAAGTGATATTGAAGTTTGAATGTTAGCGGAAATTGGGTTGTTTGCCACAGCAGGCAATTGTGAAATCTGTGTAGCGGTTTAGTGGGTGTATGTGAGTGCATGCATCATTGTGTGTGTGTGTGTGTGCGTGTGTGTGCATGTGTGTGTGTGAGCGACAGGCTTGTATGTATGAGTCCCTCTGCAGGGAACAGGCCTGTACCATCTCTGTTCCATCTGACCACTTCTGTTGTTCACACACACATAAACACACACGCAGAAACACACAAATAAACAAACACACACAGGGACACACACACACACACACACACACACCACCTGGCCTCCCAGCTTTGGGCAACAGATGTGGCAGTGCCAGTGCTGTGCCAAGCAGCCGGGGCCGGATGTATGGCCTGGCTTGTCCTCCTCACAAACTCTTTTCCTCTCCCCTTTTTTCCCTCGTTCTCCAATCCCGTCTTCGTCTCCTCCTCCCTGTCTGTTCAGCACTGACGATCCTCCTCTCCTCCTCCCTCATCCTCCCTTCCTCTCACCCATATTTCATCCACAAAAGCCTCACTCTCCAATCCCTCCATCCCTCTCTCCATCTCTCATCCGTTGCTCTCCACCCTAATCATCCTTCCATCTCTGTCCTCTCTCTTCTTCCTCTCTCCTCCCCACGTCTCCAATTTTCTCTTTTCTCTGCCCCCTCGGATCGACTCCCATCGCTCATTCGCCAAACTTGTCCTCCCTTCCGGACTCCTATCTGTCTTTCCCCTCCTCCGTCCTTCGATGTACCATTCTTTATCATTTTCTCAGAGGTATCGGCTTGTACTCCACCATTCGTCATAATTTTCTTTTCTGTTTTCGTCCTCATCTCGCACCTACGTCTGTCCTACCGTCCCCTCCATCACCAATCTTCACCGCACAGTTCTGCAGGTATTTCACACAGAACTCTTCCGAAACCATTCAGCTGACAGGATTTCACTACTAAACCTATTCAATTACATTTTGATTACACGTCTATAAATAAATCCACAGTCCCGTGCAGTATTACAGTGTAAAACGAATGAATACATGCTAGTAAATACAGTGGCATCTGCATTAGGCCAAGGGGTGAAATACCAGCTTAACACCTATCAGATTACGTTCAGGAGACAGCACGGCATTATCATGTAATAAAGTAAACAACTACACAACATGCATCCATTTGTTCATTAATGGGCATATGCTGTATCACATACTGTATTGGTTTCATTCAGCCCAATCTTAGATGCTGATCTGTGAGTTTTTGTTTCCTTTTTAAAAAGGTCATCCATGCCTTTCCCTCATTTTAACTTTATTGTGGTGATTCATCTGGTCTAACCCAGAGGAAACACTCCTGCCTTCCACTAAATGCAGCTTTAGGAACGCTAAGAAAACACGACACCTATTCTTTTATTGATAATATTTAACAGTAAAACTATTTTGTTTGGTTTAATTTTCTTACCTGTCTTTCTTTCTTACTCTTTTGGATGGATGTTAACACATGCACGTAGATTCATGTGATATCTTTTTAGTCTCACTTGATTTTCAAGAACGGCTATTATTACTGACATGTCTATCAGTGCACTGAGTCTGGAAAGAAGAAAAAAAATCTAATCCGAACTTCAAATATTCACACCTAGTTCTAAATAGCAAAGCATTCAAGGCTTAACCAGCAAAGTTAGGTCAAAGTGTCAAAAGCCATCCTGTGAGTACTATACGTTAGCAGTAAGTCTTCTGTCAGATTCTATGAATTTGACCATTGTTTTTGTTGCATTTGTCTGCATTTATTATATGAACAATGAGAGGTGACGGTGGTAATGAGACTGGGAGACATTAAAATTAATCTTAACTCATTAGCTGGTTAATTACACATGTCAATGACTCTGTGGAGCTTGTTATCCAGGTGTAGACAGATGATACAATGATAAATGGTTAATTAGAGCCCTCTGTGAATTCTGTAAAACATACCAACGCTGTGAAGACTGATGACTGACAAGACGCTTTGACACAGCGTGAGTGAAACTGATGCAATAACTGTTTTCGCCGTGATGAAACCGCGAGAACATCGCAGCAACGTCTCGTGGAACTTTACAAGATGGAGATGATTTGCATTTAAGAGACCTAAAAATATAATTAATTAAAGGATATCGGCTGATAAACATGGGTTTAATTCACTGGAGTGTGCTAGAGTAAGACGCAGACACCATTTTAGCTTAAAGCAGAACCTCTGTAGGTGGTAGAGAGTCAGAGTATCATCATCATTGCTAATTATCTACAGAGTCTACAGAGAAGGATGCAGGTACTTGGACACATTTCTACTAGTTTCTCTGTACTCCTGTTTATAGTTTACAGTATTTTTTACAGCAAAGGCTAGAGTACAACAAGCCAGCAAGAAGAAAAAGGTACACAGAGACACAGGTACAACAGGATGTAGACCACAGAGCCAAGAGGCTATGATGACACATGTATGCTATGATACATTAGGTGGTAGGTACGGTACGGTACATACTTGCTACGGAGAAGTTATTTAGGGGGTAGGGCAGGTCGGCATCCTGAGGTTTCTCTTTGTAGCCAATGAAAGAGCCGTCTGTCTTCAGCAGGAAGTAACGCGGCCGCCAGTTCTTTATGTATTCACCTGAAGGAAGAGATGGACACACGAGAGGAGGTTCAGCCACTTGGTGCAAACACAGCTGAAGGGTAACAGTGACGATGATGCTGAAAGCACGAGGACGCACAGGGGTAACAGTGACAATCATGATGATAGATTTAAAGTATTAACAGCAATAACGATGATTTTAAATACAGATTTGATTCCCTAGACAGATAAGAGCTTGTCCACTCAAATCTCATCTGTCCGATGGATATATCACACATATGCGAGCTGGACACAGACACACAACACATACACACAGTATCCCTATGACTACAGCAGTCTTTGCCAGATTCAGATCGGATTATCGTGTAAAAAAAATTACAAAAACATGTTTACCAGAACAACAACCAAACTATGCAAGCCAGAAACATCATCTGGCTGATACATGGGCAGGTGTCGAGGTGATGACCCTTCTACCAAGTACACACCAATGCATACCGCACGCACACAAACACACGCACTGTATGGATGCACGAACCCCTGGGCGCCAGCAAAGGAGGAAGAAGAGACGAGGCGTGCGACGCAATGAGATGACATGGGATAAGATTACACTTTGAGAATAACCCTTCTTGGACCACAGCAACAAATAACAACATCTGCTGAGCAGCTGGTGGCAGAGTATTACCCAACTGGCTGGCACAGACTGGCACTAAGGTGGCACCACAGCTTTATCAGATGACCCGCTGCAGGATTACATGAGTGTCAAACATTTCCACACCACAGAGGCGGATAACACTTACTGGAAACAGCATGGACACACACATGGATTAAAGTACACACACGTGTGTTTGTGTGTGTGTGTGTGGATTCACACATAGTTGGACGAGTACAATGAGTACAAATACAGGGATGTGCACGTGCGTGAGCGTGCAGTGTACATGGCTGAAGTAATACTGAGACTCTGAAAAAAGAAACTGACAATCTCAACACTTTCCAAAGCTGAGAGCTGTGTAAACATTTCACTTTCTCCTTTCAAACAACAGAAATAAAAACCACAGAAGGACACAAATGTTCCCTACTTCTCAATCCCTTTTAATTAACCAGCCATTCCTTGACATGCACACACACACACACACACACACACCTTGTGAAGACATCCGAGCAGGCAAAGGTGCATGAACACACTCATAGCAGATACACACATGCATACAAAAAGCTCGGTAACAGCTCTGATCACCTTTCTTAGGCTAACTCACTGGGAAAGGAGAATAGGCAGGGTGTGTGTGTGTGTGTGTCTGAGTGTGTGTGTGTTCTATTTGTGACATCCATTTAAAGCGGAAATGACAGCCGGCCGCGCTCGTTAACACGTCGCAGAAAAACACCTGCTCCGCCGACAGGACCATGCGACTGCGGGGCCTGCCGGTACCTCTGGGTGGTGCTGGTGGTGGAGGTGTGTGTGTGGCGGTGGCGGCGGAGGGGGGGGGGGGGGTTTAGCGGCTGATTTGACTAACCACACAGGGACAGAGAGAGACACAGATAACAAAATGCTGTTGGATGCCAGTGCGTCATCAGGATTACCAAATCACACCTCTCTCTCTCCTCTCCTCTCTCAGACTCTATTTTTCTCTTTTTCACAAATCCACCCACTCTCCCCTCCTCTCCCATTTCCTTCTCCTGTTCTTTCAGAAACAAAAGCATCTTCTTTGGATCGCACGCAACTGTGAGAGGGGCCGAATGGGGAGGGCTGGGTGGAGGGATGGAACGAGACATAAGGAAAAAATTAATAAAGAAAAGCAAAAAAAAAAAATGGAAATGAAAAAAAAAAGTGAGCGGAAAGAGAAAATGTCATCAGTTCCCACCAGATCAATACTGTATACAAAACTAGAGACCAGGGCTGCATGTGCATGTAATCAGTTCAGCATTTTGATGTGCATTGTGTGGTTTTGCTTCCCTGGAGTGAGAATGAATGTTAGCATGCCTAACAAACTTCGACCAGAAAGACTTACTGTGAGTGAACTCAACAGAACTCTGTATTTAATACGTTTTCGTGTGTAAGGGGATGTTTTATTTAGAAAACCAAAAAGGAGACGCAGGTTTTGGAATCCAAACTGTGTGAACGCAACACCAAAATCTATACATGCAAGCGAAAAAGACTCGGTCACGATTCAACTTCTTGGTGAACTTCTTCAGACAAAACACGTAACTAATATGAAAAACTGATCACCTGGAAAAGAGAAAACTCTGGTTGACTTTAAAGTGGATAGGAGAAAGAGATGTACTGACTGACAAAACGCATGAGGATAAACAGAAAGTTAAACTGATAAAACTATTATGAACTGGCAGTGATGACTGGCTTGCTGGTCCAAGTCCAGTCATTTCTCTGAGTCAGTTTCTAGATGAAGTGTCCAACCAATGGAAGCCTGTGGCTGGCCACTTCATCGCTCAGCTGTCCAGTACAACTGAAAACATTTAAGCAATCCTTCTGGCCGGGCCTAGACAGCGTGTATATGCGTGTGTGTGTGTGTGTGTGTGTGTGTGTGTGTGTGTGTGTACATGTCCACTGGGGGGCGGGGGAGGGGGCAGCCAGGGGTGGCACAGACGGAGAGAGGAGATGGACAGTTGTCCACACATGCCGTTCCAAACAAACACAGGCGTGTGCACTCTCATACACACGCACACACACACACACACTCACAAACCAACACAATTCAGTTTCTACCGTTCCAATTCTCTCGAATGATCCAATGGTGTTCTGTCAAGCTATCCCGTCTTGGCCCTGCCTGTAATGAGTCCAGCGAGCTCTCCCACTCTGGACAGCTTGTCTGGGGAGCCACATGTCTCTAGTTTGGACTGCTGGAGAAAACAGAACAGCCGGTCTCCTTCCCACACCATCTCTCTCGGACTCTTCAGTTTCATTTAGTTTTCTGCACAACTTTACTTTTCCCTTAAGGCCAATTAGTAAATACTACACTATGCAGTGCTTAAGACAACAGGCTTCTCTTGTTTCTTGTTAGAGTGACAAGATATCAATAATACAGGACAACGTGGGTGATCTGAAAGATCTAAGCAGAGGGCATTCAGGATATTTTGGAATGCATCTGAACAGATAAAATGTAGATGTGTGCAGCAGTTCTCATGTGCTTTCTTCCATCTGATTCTGTGACCACAGAATGAGTAAAGGTGTCTCTGCCCCTCGAGACCTTTTGTTTTCAGCTTTCGTAGCACGGGCCACACGGCCAGCGCAAAGGATTACAAACTAAAGTAAACTTTTTAAAAGTTGTTTTGGAATTTCTAGGAGAAACAAATCTTGTTGGCACATCCTCCAGTTGCAGCTTGTGGATTTAGAAGTAAGAGGAAGAGATGAATCAGCTGTGACTGTGTCCGTTCCAAGCTTTCTGATTGGACAATTACGACAACGCACTGAATAGCTGTCACTCAATTAGCGGACTGATTAACTATTCATTTCAGGATAGAGGAGGGAGGAAAGGGGAGAGAATGAGAGAGAGAGAGAGAGGAAATGCAGAGAGGAAAAATAGAAGACAGGTACAAATGGCTGAACTTCAGCCAGCAAAACAGAAATGAGGCACACAAACTTTACAGTCTCTCTCCATCGCTCCGTCTCGCACTCACTCCTTCAGGACACCAGCACACCTCTGCTCGTCTGCTTCGCCGTATTGCTGTGTTTCAGCAGAGACGGAGGCAGACGAGAAGCAGGAAAAACCTTGATGACAATTAAATAAATAACTCCATAACTATGTGAGCTCACCAGCCATTTGTTAATCAACCCAAACAGGGATTTAATTTAATGCTTTGGCCGAGGCTGGAGCTGATATGCAGATGGCGTAGAGACGGGGCTGTGTGACTGGCACTCTGGGAGCTGGAGGGGCGGCGGTGGCGGGTGGTGCTGGTGGTGGTGTATAGAGGTAGGGGGTGGAGGGGGGGGCGGATGGAGGATGGAGGATGAGGTTCTGCCACGTTCCAGCACATACACAGCAGCTCACCGGCAGGGAGAGGAATGCGTCGTCTGGCCACATGACAACACACACACACACTCGCATACATCCACACACACACACACACACTCGCATACATCCACACACATTCAGTGTTCAGAGCAGTAGTGTTTGGCCAAAATAAATCACAAGTTTACTGACAAAGTACCTGACTGGTTGACCAAAGGAAAGACGACAGACTACTTAGCGGAGGTGGACTTTCTCCCAACCTGACCGGCAGGTTGTGAGTGTGCTGACTGGACTAAACTAGCATCATATTTCAGTGCTGATACGAATCAATTAACTGATTAGTCAATCAAAAGATAATAAATCTAACTGTTTTCATGATGAATGAACTATTTAGGCATTCAGACAGCAGGAAATGTCACATTTGCTCGTTGTACTTTCTAATATGCAACTTTTTTTTTGCTGTTCTCTTTTTTGTCTTTTCATACCGTTGTAAATTAAATATCTTTAGGTTCGGTGCTGTTGGTCAGAGCAACAAAAACTATAAAAAGATGTCCCCTCGGGCTCTGGGAACTTTTAAAAGGCATTCTTGACTCTTCTCTGAATCTTAAGATACAGACCTATCATGGCTCAACAGCATTAAAGTACAAAAGTATCTCGACTTTCTAGGCAAAGTTCAATGACATGCAAATCAGTAATGCACAGTGTAGCAGTATGGGGTCAAGCCGATCTCCTTATAGGTGAAGGTCAATACAACTCCAGACACAACAGTCTGGGGAGGGGTTTCATGTGTTGTGTGTATGCGAGCATTAGGGGCTGACACTTAAGTAAAAGCAGTAATGCACGGTGAGGAGGAGGAGGCGGAGGAGAGATTAGCTAAACATCAGGCATGTAACTAAAGAGAAAAGGAAGTGAGGGAAAGGTGGAGGTGAGTGTGTGCAGCGGGGGGAGCAGGGGCGTTAGGGGGGTTAAGATGGAGGGGAATTGCGGTGGTAAGCGGTAAGACGCTTGAGGAAGACATCTGTCTCGCAGTCTGTCGATGAGCTGTAGAAGAGGAGGACGCATGCTGCAGAGCTGCACAGCCACGCTTGCCGCGACAAAACAGCGCTGAGAGAGAACAATGAATAATATAAAGACTTCTTTCACAATGTGTACACTCTATTGTCCACGTGTGTGTTTTGCGCAGATACGGCTGTGTGTTTGTGTGACCCCGACCCCAGCAGTTCTAACTCCAGCCTGCTCAGACATCTTAAGGCGAATCCAGGCTCTTCAAAGCCAATCCACTTACAGTGCATTAGTCTCATTACCGCATCGGTGCTGGACTGGTGTTACTGTAGTGTGTATTTGTGCGAGCGCTTTAAATAGGGCGACCATCGCTGACAACATAAGAGTGTCGCCGTGTCCTACCTCTAAAAGATCAGACGGCATTTTTGCCACTTGTGTAATGATAGCACGGCGGAAGACTAGAACGAGTGAACGAATAAAGATCAAACAATTAAATTCAGTTCAAAGCTGAGGCTGCAAAACGGTTTAGTTCTGGAGCAACTGTACGAGCCTGTGGCTCAATCTGTGGAATGAGACTATGTGGAGGCTACAGCAGCCTAAAGCTGAAGAGGGCTGAGCAAGAGACTGAATGAGAGAGAGAGAGAGAAGGACCTCAGTGTATGCAGTTATAGCTATGACAGTGACAGAGAGTTGGGACAGGGCAGGGCAGCCACAGGGCAGCCAGATTGAGTGGAAACCCATGGGAGTGTGGCCATCCCTTGGGGGCCACTAGGAAATTTCATCCAGCCAGCTGCACACAGCCAGATCCTCCTGGTAGGCTGCGCTGGATACACACACACACAAATATACATGCACATGCAGGCTGCCCTGGTGCCCCTCTGCTCCCCCAGCTGGTACAGAAGGAGCCACATGCACACGCAAAGATTCATGTGTGTCAACGTAAAAACATACAACTCTGTGAATTAATACTAAATTGCTAATCCATCAGCACTAAAGTCTCTCTTCCTTGTCTTCATTTGGTCTCCTGTAGTCTTTCTTCCTCCGTGCCGCTCCCCTCCTGCAGTACCACTGCAGTCCAGTAGATGGTGGTGGCTCCCTGGAGCATGGTGGCCACCGCTGCGACGCTGACAGAGCTGGAGAGTGAGTGACAGACAAACAGCAGCCAAGACGCCTCACATCCTAATCCCCCCCCTCACAGCACTGGTGTGTGTGTTTGTACAGTACATACATATACATATATATATGTATATATATATATATATATATATATGCATGTATATACATATATATATATAAGATGAGAATCTTGTGTGTATGTGTGTGTGTCAGCTGGTGTATGTCTGTGTATTTACGCATGCAGGGATTCAGTCAGCTTAAATCAGTGTGTGTGTGTGTGTGTGTGTTTATACATGAGTGTTTGTTCATGTGTGTTGTTGGGGAGGAGGCAGGGTCCGTTGCTTCCTAAAGCACCCTAGGATTAGTGTGGTGTTAGCATATTAGCATCTTAGCTGGAGGGCTGCTGCTCAACACCACCTGTGCCAGACAGGAGGCTGTAGCTACCGAACTAACCAACCCCCTCCACCCCCAACCCACTCTTCTCACACACACATACACACACACAGTGGGTGGGTGAAGGTCACTTAGCTAGCTAGTGACTTCAAGCTTACTGTCTCAATTCATTACTGTATCTACTTTGTCTCTTAACATGCTGCATATTATTACAACAAAGTCACATTAAATATAATTTACTTCACTCAACGTGTTGAATTCAAGGTTAAAATCCAGCAGGTTTCTCGTGACATTTCCAAGAGAAGGAAGAGAAGGCTAACTACATAAAGAACACTTTTACTGGTCATTACAATAATCGATTGAAAATGCCAGTACACGGCTATTTTTAAGCAATAAAAAACACACCAGGTGCTAGTACTAAATGCTGACATGTTACATAGAGCCATACTGATGAGCAGAACACAAGTACTGATGATCTTAGATGATGTGGCTGTTATGCCTGAAAGACAGAGTTGACTAGAGATGATCTCTATCCCTAAATATGTCATTTAAAGCTGCTCGACTGACTTTAGAATTACTTTTTATGCATACAATGTTGTTTAATACAAAAAATATGAATGATTTGGAGCAAGGAAAGTGTAGAATCTCAGATGTAGATGTCTGTTCTTAAAATAATAATACACAAGGAGGAAATGTGTACAACTAAGCTTAGTTGTTAAGGTTTCCTCCTTAATGATGTAATTGAAAGGACTTTGTGTTGGCCCCTATGCCCTGATGCTGGTTTCCTGCCCTGTGCTCTTCTGTTTGCAGAGGCCTGTCCTGTGAAGCAGGACCATTAGTGGCAGGAGACACACCTGGGCCCAGTATGACCTCCTGTACAGTACATAAGGCCGGGTCAGCCTGCAGTCCAGTAAGAACTCTTCTTCTCACACATTAGACCGTAGTGGCTTCTGTTCAAACCATTTCTACTCTTCCATCGACACTAATTCATAGTTTGTTTGTCAGAGTTCAAAAGCTATGCTGTCACAGCCTCCGCCACGAGAAAAGCTAAAAACATACTGTAAGAAATGAAACAAATAGAAAAGAAATGTAACAAAGGAAGTGAATGTCCTGTTCTTACTAATACATGTACACATGGACTGTCATGCTACAATTCAAAGAGTAAGCACATACTGTAAGTGGGAGGTATATACACAGTAGAGTTATTATAAGGTTTATGTCTAGATCACAGTAAACCCTATGAAGAATACTAAACACAGCTCAGTTAGATGGTCCCCTACATCCACCCACACACACATATAAAGACACACACAACTGCCAAGGGATCCCATGCCACTGAAAGCACAAAGACTAGTCTGTTTGAATGTCTTCTAGCATGTCAATAAGGTAAAAATACAATCCCAGCTAACCAGCACAAAAAGCCCCTGCGTTCAAACACTCAATAACATTAGGAATGCTATGCTGCTTGTGTTCAGAAAGCAGTGGATCCAATGCGATTAGGAAAGGCGCACGCAGCCAATGAGCAGGCTAATCAAATTGCACTGATTGCCGGTATATTGCCTCTCTCTGTTCTCTCCTTTGGACGGCATTGTGTGTTGGCATAATTGATTCCTTTCATTTATTTTACATCATTCAAGTTCACATTAGTTCCAAAATGCTCTATATCCTTTTCTACATATAACTATTAGTAATTTTAATTACAATAAAATCCACAATATATCATCTTAAAAACAGTAGGAACCGTTAAAAATATATTAAAATGACAACCGTCACCTATTTTCACATGATATGACAACTAATTATAATGCTCATTCAGTAATTCTCACCACACAGTGGAGTGGATTTCTTTGCGGTCCCCCCCTTCCCCATTTAAATCTGACATTCATATTCAAATTCCTATTCTGTTACTTCACCTCATTGGGCGTAAAATCAGCCAATCAGAGGAACAGAGTAAGGCAGCTGGACCAATCAGTCAATGAGAATAGCTGTCGATCAGACCAAGAAGGGGAGGGTCAGGAGACGGACACAGCTGTCTAACTGTTGCCTGCAACAACAAGGAGTGTGTGCATATGTGTGTGTGTGTGTATAGGGGGGACTTAACCAGCCCAACCCAGTCCAGTTGAGCAGTGGTGAACAGGTGCAAAGCTTTATGCACGTGTGTGTGTGTGTGTGTGTGAGTCACTATTATTCCAGAGTGGTTGGCTCTGTATTATTAATTCAGAAATGCTGGACTGGGGCTGTGGGCGGCAGCTGGCGCTACGTGTGCATGCGTGTGTGTGAACATAAGACCCCCCCTGGTCTTTTGTGAAGCCCCCCCCCTGCCCGCCCTCCTCCGTTTCTAGAGAAGCATTGTGCTGTATGTCTCCCCTGTCTGCCTGTAAACTTATACACATGCACACACTCACACACAGCATACTCTGTCAACACACATGCACACACACACTCCAGGGCACAATAGCCCAAGCCCAGTAGGCAAAAGTAAACAATCAAGTACTATACCCCCAACTACTGTCAAGTGCACCCCCGCCCTCCTCACACACACACACACACACACTCACACCAGCCCAGCCGTACTTCATTGTAAAGCTTCCATTCATGTGTTGCATTGAAGGGCCAACAGTAAGTGCTCTCCACCTCACTAACTGCTGCTCTCTGCACTCCCCTCTATCCTGGCTACCTGCCTGTCTCTCCACCTGCCCAAGTGTATGCCCATCTGTCCGTCAGGGTGCATTCACACTGGGCATGTTCGAGCCTAACCCTAACTCAAACTCTGGATTATTTACTCCTTCACTTTTGTTTGTGTGGACAGATGACAGCGATGTTTGTTCGAGGTACAACACGTAGTGAATATCCGGATGAATCGCAGTTTTATGGATATAAGGATGCATGTGATGGGCTGCAGTTAACCATGCTTGTAAAGCAAAACATTATGAAATGAAATAAGGGCAAAACACAGCCTCATCTGATTCCCTCACAGTCAGTCATGCTCCATCACGCGTAACTGACATGCCTTAAGTTACGGAGACTGGAATCCTATTTGTTTTGGCTCGTCTGCTGCTAAAAATCCCTTATGTGTCACGCAGACAGTTTTCCAAAACGCTGTCCAATAAAAGAGCTACATGTAAGCCCATGTGACCTTTGTTTACAAGATGCCGTTTGCCCGTGATTAGGCGGCGTAACTTCATGAACCATTGGAGAGTTTGGACTTGGAAAATCATAGTGTGCTTTGCAATTAGTGACTGCTGTGTGCCTGTCTGTCACACTCTGAGGTGACAGACAGCTCTATATGTCAGTCCATCTCAGACACTCAAACACTTCCCCCCTCCTTCCTTGAGAGCTGGTGTTTGTCATGTTGTAACGTCTGTTTGTCTAAGAGGCTGTTTTAGACAACGTGTCCACCTCAGCTGGCCAGCATCAGGCACTTAACTGCTCAGAGACAATGGAAAAGAAACACAGATGACTACAGCCTATGTGTTATAATCGGTATACATCAGAACGAAAATCAAATAACTTGTAAAAAGTAAAAAGTCATTAAATGTTTATTTAATTATATGTTTGTATTATTATTTTTGCATTACTCTTTATTATATCGAAAAATAAGTCACAACTTAAGTACACAACAAACTTCAATCAAATTCTCCATCAGGTGCCGAAAAGACTAAATTTGTTTAACCAAATGGAGACGCTATAAATTCAACATTTCATCAAACCCATTATGAAACTTATTACAGCAACGTAAAAATTCACAGATCATTGTGTGTACATTCAGACAAGAGGTCAGCTATAGACCAGATCCACTGCAGCTGTTACAGCCTCTGTGTATCTCTCAAGGACACTTAGATGCTTATTATCATTATCATTATTATTGTTATTATTATTATTATTATTATGTAGCGTGGACGTGGAACAGTCTGGTGAAAGATGTTCGTCTTTGAAAGTCTCCTTGACTACAGGAGAAAATAGATATTTCACAAACATGACAATGAATTAATTTCTTGAAAAGTAATGATTTCCCAATAAAATTAATAAAGTATGCACCAAATATTTTCTTCACAGTAGGTAGTTTCTTCTTCTTGAGATGCAAACAAATCTCTTCATGATATATACACTCAAGAATATATATGAAACTCCCATAATATTGGTGTTCCCTGGACGTGCCTGCCTAGCCCTGCAAGATACTTAATGAGCAGGCCATTTCCCAGGTCTATTCAAACTCAAGATATTGTGTAGAAACACTCAAACCACGGAGCAATATCTGAATATGGCAGATGTTCATCCTCTTTTCTTCTCTGTTCTCCCCCTCCATCTCCTCTAATATAGCAGTCTGCCATTGAACCTCATGTTCCAGCCTCTATGCTGTGAGACATCTGCACCTCACTCACTGTTTCTTTCTTTCTTTTCCGTCTCATCTTTCCTCTGCACACACACACACACACACATGCACACACTCAGATAGAAGTCTTTTCTTGATGACAGATGGCAAGTCAACAATTGTACAGCATCAGTCTTTCAAACACACACACACACACGCACACACACACATCACATGCGCACACAAACAAACACCACCTCCTTGTCCTCCTGTCCCTTTGTGCCCAATCCCCTGTCAGATGTCTTGATTTGTTTCTTACAGCTGAGTGTATGCATTAGTGTGTGTGAGTCCCTCTCTACCTTGGTATATTAAGCACTAGTTTAATAAGAGCTTGGTGAGGTGCGGGCCCCAGCCAGTGGACCATATGGGGGATATTTAGCCCCCTCAGAACATTGAGCCAAGCTTCGCTGACATGATTACCACTGCCATCCGTTTCTCTACTCTAGTGTCGGACTGGGAACAGGGAATTTTGTCATGGACAGCTAATTAATGACTGGAGATTGGCAACCAGAGACGGAGGAGACTGAGAGGGGATGAAAAATGCTCTCACTGTTTGGTCTCTTCCTCCTGCTGTTTTTAAGGTTAGGCTGTCTAACTAAATCAGGCTAACCGAGACTGTGTGAGACATGCACACACACATACTGTAAAAGATGTGAGGCGTGCACGCATGTTTCACACATGTAACGTGGTTACAGTGTCACATTTTCTGGTTGGTTTAAAAACAGGGATGTATTTGTTCTTCTGTTCCTGGAATATCCTAATTTCAATCGCATTTTATACACTCGCGAGCCTTGCATGTACTGTACACACTGTACATCTTTGTAAACCCGTGCATTTATTCGTGGCTCACATTTTCAGTGTGTCTCTGTGGCATGGCAGGCCGGAGCTAGTGGCTTAGTTAATCCTGTCAGAGACAGATTACAGGTGGGGCGATATAAATAGAATTACTGTCCCTTTAACCTGGACGCTGTGACATCAGCATGCAGCTCAACTATTAAGTCAGGCATAACAGGAGCGAACTCAAACCAAGCCCGCCGGCACAACGGCAGCACATCGCAGCCGTTTATTTACACGTGACCACAGTGACCAGATGTTTCAACAGGTTGTCGCGGAAAACAAACAAGCTTCATCTGTATCTTTACATCACATCTGGGTGACAGAGCGGTGCCATCTGTAGTGTACTCATAAACAGTAATTACCACAACGGTTACACCTAGCAGCTTTGCTGCTGTGAAGGTAATATCGTGGCTGCAATCACCTCTGCAGGTCTCGAAATTACCAGTAGCTTCTGACAATGCTGCCTAATTGCATGCCTAATACTTTAGTATGACCTACAAATATAATACGGTTATGTAATTTAAATATATTTTTCATTAGAATTAATGTCGTCATACCTTAAAGAATATGTTACGGTGATTAAGATAAAAATAAAGTAGACTATTAAATCAGGTAATTTATTTTAATTATAGCAGTTTTTGGATTGCGACAAGTCAGTGTCAAAAATGTTCACACTCAACAACAGGGGTTAATGGATTTCCACATCTCTGCTCACCTTTGCTCAACAGTTGAGCAAGGTGAGGTGCCGGTTAGCTCACCTGGTACAGTGTGTTCCCCAAGAGCAAAGGTTCAGCTCTTGCTGCAACACTGTCGCTCTTTGTTGAATGTCATCCCGTCTCTCCCTCTCTCTCTCTCTCCATCCTTCTCTATCACTCTTTAACTGTCTCTATCAAATAAAGCTCAAAAAGCCCCAAAAATATCTTCAACAGTTGAGCAAGGTACTCAGCCAACCCATCGACTATCGCCTGGTGATATTTAGCTTCCAGAGGCAACACCCATTGTTTCACGGCTTGCAGTGTAGCCTCTACTCGGACTACAAACACTAACCAGAACATTTCTGACACCAGAATCTTCTCCCTTGCGTACAGATTCTGAATTCATATGCTGGTCCGACTGTAAACTTGAGTAATGTGGCTCTGCTTTACATTAGTGCATCTCTGTGTCTTATCTGACAAACAAACTGGATAATCAAGTGTCAGCAGAAGCCTCCAACAGTTGCTGCCTTCATGGCCTTCCACACAAGCTTGCCTCTGGGACTGATGCTCTGATGCTCACAGAGCTTTGCACTACAGTAGTAAAGAGGAGAAAATGCATCAAAACGATGTTGGTTACAATGGTTGTCCAGTTGCCCTGGGCAACTGCATGTAGACCACTATCCACCATTATGGATCGTGTGATTGCGCCTGATTGAAAACACTTTTCCTGCACCAAAAAAAAAAAAAAAAAAGATAAGAGATTAAAACAAGAACACTTAAATTACTCTTGGAGCACAATCTTCTGAGGTTCAGTTCAACAAGTTCAATTAAGTGCGTAATTAATAATCAAACAACATCACAGAACAAATATGTGCCAACGCATTAGCAAAACTTGTTATTAGGGAAATCACATTTACGCCCTGACATTCATGGTAAATCTTCTGTAACATCATTATCACTTAAACTATTCTGATCAGATTGTGTTGTTTTATCATTTAAGAGTTCGAATGAGTCGATATATGATTATTTATTGTATATGATGCTGGAGAAACTGCTGCTCTACAAGCACTCTAAGCAGCCCTTCCCAGAAAGACACTGCATTCTTTTGTAGTTGTTGAAAACAGGTGTTTTAGTATAATTTCCCAATATTCTACAACTTGGATGGCCAAAGAAAAATATGAGATCAAATGGTCACACTGGGGTCCTTCTCCTGCCAGCCAACACTTACACTAGCCATTAGCTACTAGGCAGTAATCTGTTGGCCTAAATCAGCCAAACCAACCCCCACTCTAACCTGCCTTCTCTAATCAGCCCAAAGCCTTCTCCAACCAGCCCACAATAACTCAAGATGTTAGACTACACACGAGCCCCCTGGTCTAATCTGTGCGTCACCGCAGTTAAACACAGAATCTGATTTCAAATAGAGACGAATAACAGCCGCCTGGTGAACAGTGCTGGGTAGGAGATTAGGGTGGGCAAGACACCCTCGATTTATAGGAATTCGTAGAGGGTCTGCTCTTGAACAACTTCCGTGTAACAGCATTTGACTGTCATGCAGTCATATTCAGACATTAAAATGTGTATGCAACAAGTAGTGGGGAAAATGAGATAAACTGTTTATAGAAACTTATAGTAAAGAGTTTGTTGGTGTAAAAAAGTTCTAATAAACTTTAAGTTTACACAATCATTATTAATCAAGTCAACAGGGGTGATGTGTATCTTGTGGCAGTGTTGTGAGTACTCAAGATTGAGCCTTGGTCTTGGTCTTGAGATCGGAGGATTTTAGTTCAAGAGCAAGATCATAACTGCAGGGATATCGCTTAATTATCTGTGCATTCTCTGATTAACTGTCTGCGAGGAGACATCAGCCAAATCTTGTTTGGTGTCTTAAACCACAAAGAGTTAATCTAAATGTAAATACTTCGAGGTGACTCAATGTAGCAACCATGCTGTAGTAAATATTAGCTACCTAAGCTATATCCTGTCTGGACTCAGTTTCAACCCCTCAAAGTCTTAGTCTTGGCATGGTCTCGATACACTCTAGTCTTGGAAATGACTTGGTCTCAGTTCAGTTGGTCTTGACTGCAGAACTGGCACGTGGATACATTTTCACTGGCTTCGTACAGTTGGGTGATCATGAATGTCTGATATTAATAATCTAGAAAAGTGTGTGAATGCATGTGCATGCATCCATCCAGACTGTGATCAAAGGTTTGAGGTGAGCATTTCCAGCTATAAAATAATCCCATTAGTAAACCTCTCTTCCCTCCACTCCTCCTCTCTCCCTCTATCTTAAGTTTTCCCTCTGCAGTGATCAGCACTCCATTCATTGATCCATTCATTCATTTATCCGAGACTGCCTCACTCTACATTAGTTCATTCACTCGCCCATCCATTAATCCATCTCTCTGTCTGTATGATCTTTACGAATATGCTTCCTGTCACTTACCACAGATTGACTGCCTGAGTTTGCAGAGTTATACAGCTTCACACCATGTAGTTCAGTGATTGCACATCATAGTATGTTTCTGTACGTTTAAGTCAAAGTAATGCCAGCACAGTTATTCACGCTCCGTTCTGACTGGTTGTAAAAGAAAATCATCTAAGAAACAAGAACAGAAAGTTAAGTTTCGTACTGTGCTCTTTTTTTTTTTATTCATCACATCCTCCAGTGCACGGACCAGATTTACAGAATTACAGAACTCAAGAAGGGCACCTTCTCCTCTGTAGTGACTGCGTCAGATAAGACAGGTGTATTTTCATATTCATTCATTCATTTCTCTCTCTGGTGCAGCTTCAACATGAATTTAATTTCAAGGTTTATTATCTCAATTTTCCACTCAATCAAAATATCATATTCTGATTGTAAGCAAAGGTGACACGCTCTCTGCTGCCTGTCTGTGTATGTCACCCGTCTGTCTTTCATTCGGTGTCTGTACCCGCTAGATGCAGGTCTCTTCTGTATTGGCAAGTTGTCTGACTCTATTCTCTGCTGGCTGTATCTGTCACAAACTATCTGTCTTTCTGCCTGTCGTTCTTCTGCTGTTTGTCTGTAGGCTCTGCAGACTAGTCTGTCTGTTTGCGCTGTGCTGTCGGTCTGTCTGACTGTCTGGCTGACTGCCATTCTCTGCAGTGTAGAGTGAGTCATTCTTAGGACAATAGAGACAGTTTGTAAAGCCACACTGGAGCGTACACTTCCTCCGGATGTGCAAGAGGATGCCATTCATAACAAAGCCAGTACTGTCTGCCTGTCTGCTACTGCCCTGTATGTACATATGAGATTGAGAAACAGAGGGGACAGAAAGAGGAGTGCAGGGAGATGGGAGGAGATACGTGGATAGATAGAAACAGAGGGTGAATTGCAATAAAAGGGGTGAGTTGTGATGACAGGCTCTACAGCAGAGGCAGGACAGAGGAGGAGGACAGAGGAGGAGGAGGAGGAGGAGGAGGAGGAGGAGGAGAGGAGAGTAGAAGGGCGACACAGCAGACAGTAGCGGCGGCAGCAGCAGCAGCAGCACCGGCGGCGGCTGGTGATTGATATCAGAGATCTGGCACTGCCACCTGATCCAGCCAGCCAGCCAGCCTCCAGCAACACTGAACTCACTGAACTCACTGAGCCAAGATGGCTGCCTCACTGCACTGCACCCAATGAACCCCACAGCAGTCTAAGGTATACAGCATAGCACATACAGTTCCCAAAGGGATTAAGTTGTAGAGAGATGGGGAGTACAGAGAAAAGACTGTAAAAGAGGACAGGTGTTCGCATTTCAGCTTGGTGTCTATCACGCGATCATGCCAAGATGCATTAAGTAACAGGTCGGGACACATAAATGGATTTTCGTAAAGGGAGACATTGGATATCTAATGGAGCCACTTCCTGGCCGTCTCCAGAGTGGATGCTGCGAACAGAATCCTGCATACCATGGATGCAATTTGTAAACAAACAATGTAAAGAAATAAGGAACGTGAGCGGAACAGATCCAAAGATACACGACTCACAGTAAAGACGTGCGGAACAAACCTTTCAGTCAGTTTGTGGGACGCAGTGATGTTATTTAAGACTGCATCATCCAATACATAATCATATTAGTACAAATATGCACATCGTAACGACAAGCCCCCTGAAGTTTACCCAAAATACAATCAGAGAAATCAATAACAATAACTTCCACAAACTCTCAATTACTGACATGCTGATTCTAATATTATTATATGACTATGTTTAATGAAATATGGTCAGTTACTTGCAGTGAGATTTCTAGTATGTGCATGGCATTTGATTGTAGTCCTGTCTCAAGAGGGCTTCAGGGCTTTGAGCGACAACAGACACATTTTTGTAAAGTGCCCTGAACTGAACCAGGCATCTTTAATATCTATAAAGGGCTAAGCAGGAAATGCAATAGTTATGCAGACACTCATTTAAAACATCTAAATTAAAATTCTGATCATTGCTGCTTGCTTGTAATTTCTCAGCAGTCAAGAAATAAACATTTGCACTTACTATCTATTATCAAAGCTTTGTGACTTCACCGCGCGGGCTCACTAACATTTGTTTAATTTTCTCTTTAAACAGCTCTCATTCTTTTAGTTGAACGATGAATCTGAATAATTTGAAGCGCCACTGTAAAAGGAAGAGTGACATCCTCTTTGTCTTGTTTATCTAACAGTGTGTGTGATTGCCTGAACCCTCCAGGGAGGAGACAAAGAATCATTGATCTTAGACTATTTCAAAAACGAGTCAGTAACAAGACTCGCTCCACTTTGACATAGCCGTATCTCATCTGATTAGTAGCTCTTTGCAGAAGAACACTTCTGGGGGGACAGAAAATGTCAGAGAAAAGATGATGGTACTTTCCCTGTCTCTCTCCTTCAGTGTTTCTCCTCCCTCCTGGCCATCTGTTGTGCTGACTGCTGTGTGGGCTGATGCTGGTGGAGGTAACAGTATCCTCGACTACAGTGGCTGACTGTGACCTCCGTGGCCTCACAAGGGCTGACAGAAGGTAAACTCCTGACCTGGGCGGAAATGAAGTGGTAGTTCACTTCAAATTTGGATGTTTAAGGTGCAATAAAACAGCCTTGTAACGTCTGTTCAGCAAAAACATTCAACATAACACATCATCCTTCTGAGGCTACACCTGTAGTTCACATCAATCTACTAGATTTTCTCTAATTTATCGCTTAAAGTATCTTTTAAATCCATCAGTTGTCACCATTAACAACAGAACATCTTCCCAAACATTGTTTATGTTGGAAGTATCTTTCCTTTATATCAGACGCTGTGACAGATTCTGGTATTTATCCACTGTTCATTATTTCCAAAGATAAATAAGTGATGCGGCTGAATGCACTCCCCACTCTGATTTAATGAAAGGAGGAAGGAAATCTTTGCCATGCTAGTGAGTAAGTGAGTACTGAAAGGCTCGGTCATCTGAGGACACGCTGTACTGTACTTTGCAAGAGTGATGTTACTGAGGTTTGCTTTTATACTTCAGATACATACTGGCATTTTACGGTTTTATTTTATGGGTCCTTAATGCTTGTTTTATTCGCATCATCTGTTTTGTGTTTTATATCTCATAAATCTTGTGAAACACTTTGTATTTTAAGTTAGATTTATTGACTGACTGTAGGAGGGAAAGAGGAAATGAAAAGAAACACCCTAAAGCTTTTATATCGTTGCAGTGCGTTTTGCTTTGGTAGGCCAAGTGAGGAAAACTTTAATTCCATCAATTCTGTACAATGTTTGCTCTTGACAGTCTTTCTGCTGCTGCCACACCACTTCCACTGATCAGCATCCTCTGACATGTGTAAGTTGATCGCACCCAAACACACACTGTAGATGCACAGTGTGTTTGTGTGCTGTGCACATCTGTCATGTTTGACCAATTATTCTAATGGTTAGTGGCTTGTCGAACAAAAACTACACACTCGCAGACACACAGTCCCTTCATGAAACATGCAGAGAGGCCAGCATCCCCCATGAGACGGCATGAGCTGGAAGTTCATCACCAACACTATGAATTCAATCAATCCAATTAGTCAGACCACAAATGTTAGAGTGAAAAAAGAGTATAAAATAGACCACCTCGTGAGCCATTTTGATCAAATTATGTCTAATAAACGTAAAATAAACACCCATATTTAGTCGCCACAACTGGACTGTCCTCTATAAAACTTACAGCACTATCAAAGTATCATGGTGTGCAAATGTAAGTCTCTGCATGCAGCTGTTTTACATAAACAATAAGTCCTGAACAGCCAGACCATCACATCAGTAGAGCACATATGAAATTTATGTACAAGTGTGTTGCTCCAAGAATAAAATTTACGACAACAGCCCTATAAATCTGTGCAGCACATTAAGTTGACTATAAAATGGTGACCTGGCTGCATACTTTAAGAAAAAACCTCTGTGTAAGAAGAACTGGCAAAATACTCATTTTCTTTCATCATAACATTATCGTTAAATGACTTTTTTGGCACCATACTGGAAGCATATACTTAACAAATGTTGTAGGGAAGAAAAGCAGAAAGTAAGTTTACATAAAGTGATTATGAGATTATTAAAAACACAACCTGTCTTAATAAGCACTTACCTGCATACAAAAACAAGAATGGACACAATATATCATGGGCTTATTGCATTACTGCTCTTACTACTCACAACACTACTACTCTTCTAAGCTGAATGGTTTAATAGGCAAATAATCCACAAGAACTCAGCGGTTATTTGGGTTCTCCTCTTGTTTTCATTGACTGATTTAATTACAAGTCTGTCTCTTTCACACAGAGTTCTGTTAGACCTTTTTACTCCGTCCTTGTCCCATCTGTTTCTTTCTAACCTTCCACTCATTTAGTCACTGTGTCACCTGCTTCATGCCGCTCAATTCAAAACAAAACAATGCGCGTTCTTTGGGAGAAGACTTAGAAAGTACAGACTCTTCCAGACAGTCATAACACAACTCGCTGTAGACTTATGAAAGGCTGTGTGTGTGTGTGTGTGTGTGTCAGGGTTTCACTACCTTTCTCGGTCTCTGTTGCTGTTTCGTTTCAGTAAAAAGCCAGTCTAATGACTAAGACTGCAGTCTTTGCTGTATCACGACCTGGACAGTGAGTCAGCACCCTGACCCTGCTCCTCTCACACACACAGATACAGACAATGGTTTAGCATATGATGCAGACAAACATTCATATTCCCGACACAAAAAATACACACCCCCCCCTTTCCCTCTATCTCCATCCCTCTCACATACTGACGAACACTGGTAGCGCTGCGTCGTGACTGGGGGCGATGTGTTCCTCTTAATATTCACAGACGACTGTCTGAGGATCACACTGGCATGCTGGCATACACAGACAAAGATTCTCCCCTCCACTTCAGCAGTACAGGAGTGTGTACTGTATTTACAGGCATGTGAGAGAAAGCATCCTCTCCATGTAGTAAGGAGCACTCAGCTGTCCAACATGTTCTCCTGCTGTGTGCCATAGCGTGAGCCTACATTACCCAGAAGTCTGCTGTGTGTTTTGCATCCATGTCACTTCCTGTTCAACAGTTTGTGTTACACATTCCTCGACACCATCACATAGTCAGGGAGATGATGCTCATTGGCCTAAAAGTCTGGAAATCCCCCTTGTTCTGTCCCCGAGGCTCTCTCCCTAAAATGTACACACACACATTCACGTACGCATGCACTTGTGCCTGGAGGAATCTGCATCAGCAGCCACAAGACACCATGAAATCCTGGTTTTAGGGGCAATGTTCAGTGTGTTAGGAAAAAAAAAACACAAGTCTAAAAGTGCCTAACAGTCGGTGCTGCAGTGATCACAGAGCTGCTGTGTGACACTTTTTGGCTGCTCCTGGTTCAGTTTGGCCGTTTTACAAATGACTTTTCACCTGTTGCAGAAAAAAAAACCACTCACTGAACGTAGGCTGTTATTGTCTGAGAAAAAAAGGGAAGTGTAGTCTCATTCAGTTGTTTGCAGGATGTGTTGTCAGTAACACCCCCCTGACTCCACCCCAAACCATGTTCTCAACCCCATGTCATATGACTCTGAGTGACACCATTCAGGATTTTCTACAAACTTAAGACACAACTGTGTTAAGTAACACCTCAGAGAGACAGAGCTAACTTTCACAGACTAGTAGACACACTGGCCTGACAGAGCACTATGCACCAGCAGTGTAACTACGGGCTTGGTAGATGTTATTAGCTGCACACTTGTGCATACAAATACATGCACATACCCATGCAGACACTCTTTTTAGACACAACCTGACTGAAGCACACAGAGGCTTAGCAAACAAACAGCCAGCCAAGCTTATAATAAAGAGACACATCCCTGTGGGGGGAAAAACGCACATACGTATACACTCACTGCACGCTAGATAATCAGACATCCATGTGATCACACGCACACTCAATCGCAAACACTCACATCCTCCCACCGGCACATGTGGACAGGCACGGCCAGGCCCTCAGTCTAGACAAGAGGCAGAGAAGAAGAGGAGAGAGAACACAGAGGTGGAGAGGAGGGGAGTAGAAGAAGAAGAGAGGTACTGGATGTACTTACCCCGTTTCTGGAGCCATCCCTCTCTAACGATGGTGACATCGCTCATGGTTCCTTCACGCCGAGTCTGATGCTGCTACACGCCTGCTCCACAGAGAGAGAGAGAGAGAGAGAGGAGAGGGAGAGGAGAGGAGAGAGAGAGAGAGAGAGAGAGAGAGAGAGAGGGGGGAGGAGGGGAGGAGGAGGAGGAGGAGGAGAGGAGAGAAAGAGAGGGAGAGGAGGAGGAGAGGAGGGGGGGGCCGGCTCTCCCAGCCTCCGCGTCACTCTCCCTCCCTTCCTTTCCCGTTCACCCTCTTGTTCGCGCAGTCTCCCTCTCAGACGCACACACACACAGAGCATGCGGTGTGTATGTGTATGCGCGTGTGTCGTTTTGCTTCCTGTTGTGGCTTATCTCCCCGCTCCCCCTCCCCTCTTCGTCTTCTTCTTCTCCCCCTCCTCCTCCTCCACCACCACCTCCTCCTCCTCCTCTCTCGTTCCCTCTCCAGACCTTCCTCCTCACCAGCAGTGACTCAGCCTGGAAGGAAGTGAAAAGGAGAAAAAAAAATAATAAAGAAAAAAGAAAAGGCATGGATTTATTTTTCTCCTCCTCTGCTGCTCCCTCTCTCTCCCATCTTCTCCTCCAGAGCCCTTTCATACAATCTGACAAGACAAACAGCAAGTTACACCCAGTTCCTCTTCCTTTCGCTCACACTCCTCTCTGGTGCACAGGATAAATCATTGCAGAGCTCTTGATGAAGCAAAAACTGACCTTGATTGCCACACTGAGCTCTGCTTCACATTCATTCATAGATCTTTTTTGTTCTGGCGTGCACGAGGTGCTACCTTTATGTGCTCGCTGTATTTCTGCATGTCAGATTATTTTGTCAACGTGTGTGTGTGTGTGTGTGCATGTGTGCGTGCGTGGGCTGATTTGTCTGTCTATATGTGGGAGGTGGGAGAGCATCTCAGGACTGTGGAGTAGGGCTCGGCTATAAATAGCAACAACGGCAGTTAGGGATGCTCTCACACTCTCTTTCTCTCTGCCCAAATCTCTGCACCTCTCTGTCGTCTCACTCCCGCTCCCCCTCCCCTCTCCCCCTCTCCCTCTCTCCCTCTCTCCCTCTCTCTCTCTCTGCATAGCTGCCGCGTTCACCTCAAATGCACTCTACTACACTGTATTGCACCGCGCGCAACAACACTACGCAGCTCAGCGTGAATGGAGATCAGCACTACGGCAGGCTAGGCTAGCAATGGTATCTAGCATCTAGCTGGAGATCAGTATTCAGATCAGCTAGTGTCTGTACTGCTGCCGACACTTGGAGGGACTGCAGCGTCATAATGAAGGCTGGAACAGACCCACGCACACACCCAACATTTTTAATGTCGAGGCAGCAGAATAGTGACCAGACGAACAAATGCAGACTAACACATTAAAGCTCATGGTGGCGAAGGCTGCTACAGTGTTCAGCTCAGTTGTACCGCGTGCCATCAGCTTCATCGTATTTCACATTTTTGTCCCGTTCATGTTCTCAGCTGGCAGAACGACAGGCTTGATTACTCAGGATTAATAAGAAGAAGGATGGATGGACCCGTCCCCATCCATGCCATGGTACAAAGGTTATAGGAAGCCCAACTTTTAGAGATGATGATCGAGTTTCATCTCTCGGCTCAGGTGTGGATAAACCTGAACAAACTGTCAATGAAGAAACTTGATTTCAGTGAAGTTAAAGACGACAACTATGCTAGAAATGAACATTGAATTACAGTGGATGTAATTATAAGATCAATTATCAGTGCTCAATTTGTTTTTGGTGCAGATCAAGGTATTTTACTAAAATGTCCATGTAGTGTTGAAAACTATTGAAAGCCATTAAACGTCTGATCAGACTTGCTTATTTAGAGTTTCTGATTTACACCAAACTTTAGCTTTAGTTTCTTATATTTAGGTAAAACTCTCAGATACAGCGGTTTGTGGTTAGACTACGGTTATATCTGATAACTTTAGCCAAGTGAATAAAAGGTGTTGTACAAACTGTGTTTATATTGGTCAAACTAAGATATAAGGTCAAAAAAATATATTGTTTCTGAAACTTTGCTATTGCCTTGATTTAAAAAAAAAAAAACTGAATGATGCCTAGCTCTAGTAATTACATCCAAGGGGATTGAATCTTTTTTATAGGCACAGTACAATTCTGGATTAAGCTTTAAGACTACAGTGTAATTCAATGAAGCTTCAGTTAGCTTTAACCTTAATCTGGGTAAGCATGGTGCAGGGGAGAGGAGAGGAGAGGAGAGGAGAGGAGAGGAGAGGAGAGAGAGGAGAGGAGAGGAGAGGAGAGGAGAGGAGAATGTCCAGACAGTGGCAACCCCTTGTCACCAGGGCAGCTGTTGCTATGGAGATATCCAGTGCCATGATGAACCAACCATGCCAGGGGAAGCACCTGCCAGACAACATTTATTTCATGATATTTCATTCCAGAGGCAGAAAAATGACGAGGAAAGGGGAGGATAGTGGGAGAAGAAACGCAGAATCACAGGAAATAAGAGAGAGGGATGAAAGCATGGCAAGAGAGATGGAGGTGGAGAAGAATGGGAACAGAGGGCAGGGACCAGACAGTCAGCTACCCCTCAATTAATCAGCCTCAATGTGTCAAGCAACACTGCAAAGCAATGAAGGTTGGCAACTGGGAAAAAAAATACTACAATCAAATCAGGCAAATTAAGCATGACTAATACTTTGCTGTTTACGCTTAAAAGCCATTGTCACACTGCTCAACTCATCCCTGGTTTCTGCTCATACTACAGTGGTAAAGACGTGGAAAACATTGAGTAGTAATTTAGAGTGGCATTCTGACAACAGCAAATTACCCTCTCTGACAGGAAACCAACAAGTATGGCTCTTTTCCTACACCGGAGGTTAGCATGTTTTAGACCACAGCAACTCCCAAAGAGTTGGGTTGCTAAATTGAATTGATTTTCTCTGTGGCCGGCAAAACGCAATTAACATACCGATAGCTGCCTTCATATATGCAGTATATAAAGCAGATAAGCATGTGGTGCAGGATACATTATTTATAATGGGCTAAAACATGCAAAATTATTGGTGTGGCTCTTTAATACAGATCATGTGCGGAGAAGAGGACACTATAGTATAATATTCATAGATACATCCACCCTCCGGTGAGGACAGCTCACCTCATCTCGTGTCACCTCACCTCACATCACCTCACCCCTTCTCACCCTGCACCGTGGCCTCACACAAACCCCGGCTGACATCAGCAGCAGTGAGCCCAAATCTTCTTCCCTAAAGTGCAAGCCAGCCATTGGCAGAACCTCAAGTGTTGCTCTCCGCTAACAAAGTGTGTGTTCCAGACACGTTAGCCAGTCGTTCGTCAAGCGCTTTTATTTCGATCGATACGGCTGACCACGCAGAGCTTTCCACACTTCAAGTGTGTTTTCTGAAAAACGCAGGTGACCACACAGTAATATGTTTAACCTGTGTTAGATTAATCTGTTCACTACTCAGCCTGTGTATACTCAGTGTAAGAGTAGAGGTGAAACGATTAGTCGATTAATTGATTGAATGATTTATTACTGATCTTTTAAAGCAATTTGCTGCATTTGAGTTTGAGTCAGACAAAACACTTAAAACTGTCAACCTGGGCTATGTTTTCTTCCCTTTCTTTGCTTCTCAAACTTTTTCTGGTATGACCCACTTCAGACGCTGAAAAAGGTTCACACCACCACTCCCTGCAAATCTTTAGTGAAATCATATTTTTGATGTGTGAATGTGAGTGTGAAAGGTTGGGCGGAGGAGGTGTGCCCCACCCCTCGCCCCTCCTGTCCATAGCCACAAACGTGGCTATGGATAAACGGTTACAGAAAATAGATGTCCATCCGGTTCTTGTAACCACGTATCCCTAACGGGGCCACGGGGGTACGGGGTACCTGGAGAGATCCCACGCAGGGTCTACACAGAAAAGCCCCAGCCAGGGTTTGAAGGTTCTTGCTGTGCGGCAGTGATAAGCACAGCTACTTAAGAAAAATAAATATCTATCCATCCATCCATTATCTGTATCCGCTTATCCTCATCAGGGTCATGGTTGGGCTGGAGTCTGAATTTAGGTGAGAGGCGGGGGGCACCCTGGACATTTCGCAAGTTCATCACAGGGCTGATATACAATTTAGACCGTTCAGACTCACATTTACACCTACGGACAATTTAGAGTTACAAATTAACCCATAAAGTGCATTTCTTTGGACTGTGGGAGAGAACCCACGCAGACTCTACACAGAAAAGCCCCACCTGGGGTTTGAACCAGGAACCTTCTTGCTGTGAGGTAGTGATAACCACTGCGCCACTGTGCCACATATATAAACACTGTGGCTTTCCTTTCACTTTTACAAATATTAAGGGATTAACCGATCAAACAGCAGTGCTATAGACTGCAATATTTAGCGCTAAGGACACATTTCAGTCTCATCACAGGCACAGGCTTTCCACAGTACAGGAGCAGCATAATACACACTAACCCCATCATCATCATTTTCTGCCATAATCATCATTATTTTAGCAGTTAGGATGTGAGGGTGTACATCCATCCATCAGACGAATAACCATTCACACCTATGGGCAATTAAGAGTCACCAATTAATTAAACTAAGTGCATGTCTTCGGACTTTGAGAGGAAGCCAGGGTGCATGGAGAGGACAGGCAAACTCCACAGAGAAATATTAAGAAATATAAACATAAATTATCTGACCAAACAACATTGCTAGGGACTGTAATATTCAGTCGTAAGGACACATTCTCAGGCTTATGAAAGATGCCCTCTTAATCACAACTACATACATGTGTTGCATGTCATTTCAGCTGTAGTTGTTCTGGGTCTGACCATGAATGAGTTAAGGACACTTCCCAGCACTGCATCATCGACGTCAGCGTGCACACTCGCCTGTCAAAGTGACGCATGTTGCATGCAGCAGGGCAGGAAACAGGTTAGCATGGCGAACATGACATACAAACACAGCTCCTGGACCTTAACGCACAGGACGGGACGTGAGCACTAAGCAGCATGTCACTAACACAACACAGAGACACACACACAGCAGCTAAGATAGCTAAGATATGAGTGGTGGGGTGGTGCGAGGGGGTTATGCTATGTTCACTGGTAACTAACAGTATTACCTGTAGCGGCAGGTGCTGTGTGGTATTCCCCGGTGCACCTGCTGTTCATACACCGCTTTTTATTTCCTCCCCTTTACCGTAACCCACCGGGAAAAAAAAGAAGAAGCTGGACTGTGAAGCTAAAAACAAAAAAAACCCGCTAAATTAACGGTCGGCTGTCAACAACAAACCGTTTTTTTAACGTATTTCCGAGAAGCTAGCAGAGCTACCGTTACCGTTACCGCAGCCCAACGGCTGTTTTGACTTTCAGGAAAACTCGTGACGTCACCAAGACCAACGGCAAACCCCCTTCTTCTTATTGCGCTCGCGCACCGACACGTAAACACACACACACAACACACACCGCATATACACGCGCGCGCAGCTTACCGTGTCGCTTCCAGTTTTTCGCCGTGTTTTAATTTTATATTTATTTTCTATCAGCTCTGTATCTGGTTCTCTCTCCCTCTTTCTCTCTCCACTCTGGACTCATCATCATCATCATCATCCCATTCCCAACATGTCTCTCTCTGCCGGCTAATAACCGGCCAACCATCGCGAGAATCGGCGCCGGTGTTAAGGCTGTTTATCTCACACGGACCGTGCTGCTGGGTCTGAGAAGTGTCAGTGATGGAAGAAGAGCTACTTAGTTCCCTAAAGTTCCCAATTCAAGTCTATAAAAAGTACCCAAGTTGCCTTCTAGTTTAAAAAAAATCCCCCCCAAACTGTATGAAAAGCACACGTGTTATTATGACTAACAATTACACTGTTTACAAGTGTCTCAGTAAACCATGGCGGTGAGCCAGCATGCACACAAACAGACCTACCATTCACACATTTCATTTCCTCTCTTCAATTCATCCAATTTGTAACATAGAATAAACTGCAGAAGTTAAATCTTAATCCCATGTTCATTCCAAACGTGACTTATTACGAGTAATGCAAAGTCTGTTAACATTTAAGTTTAAAATGTAATATTTTGTGTCACATCTACAGATAGATAACACCAGCAGTTATGTCCTTCAAGGTTCAAATGCTTTGTTATGTCAACCCAAGACAAATCTGCCAGCCGTACAGTGTCTGACAACCCTAGCAGGCCATAAATAATATATTATAAAAATGAAGCTTTGATTGCCCCCTGGGCCGTACTTTGGACATTTCTGCCCTAAGCCGTCATACATTCATATATTTTATTTCCTCTCATGATAACAAGTTAAATTACTTTGTTTTCTTAAGATCTCATGTTATTTATTTATTTAGTTATGTAATTTGGCGAAGTAACATATGTTGTTATCCCAAATTAACAGGATAATCAATTTGAGATCTCAAAAAAACAGTCTAGTATGTTGAAACTACAGAAGCCCTAAGCGGACATACATTCATACATTTTATTTCCTCCGTTTTCTCGTTAATTTTATTTGTTTTCTCAAGATCTGCTGTTATTTATGTCGACGTAATGTTGTCATCCCGATATAACAGATTAATTGTGTCAAGAGCTCAAGATAATGAAATGTTACGAACAATAGGGACTGTGATTTTTGGCACTTCTGCCTTGGCTTCACTTCACAGAGGTTGCCACTTGGTTTTCTCACACCATAACTGGTAATCTGCCTGCCAGTTGTAAAATTGGTGGCGTTCCCCATCAGAAGTTAACAGAGCGTAAGTCTATACAGTAAAACAAAAACTTTTTTTTCCTTCCTCATCAGCTTTACAGACACATTGTGAAACTTGAAAGACAGTTAACTGTAAGTCAGCTGGGTCAGCAATCCCTACAGCCTCTTAACTGCATCTTAAATACTGTGTACAGCCGGAAGGATCAGACAGCTGCTTGCCATATGACTCAAATCTCTTCTCAACAGCTGATGTTTACAGTGTAAACCAAAATGTTCAGTGGACATTTAAGGCCCAGATTGTTGATACAATGCATTTTCTGAATTCCTGTACAGGTCGTTTCAAGCCCATGGGGTCAGCTGCCCTATTATGGTACTTAAATACTTCTAAGGGTGGTGGTGTGCGTCCAAGCAAAGGTTTGGTCATTCAAAAGCCTTAAAACCTGAAAGTACATCCTGCTTCTCTTCCATCCTCCTAAATCTCATCGCTGTCCCTCATTTCACATGATCAATGAGCCAACATTTTAAATTTGATAATGATGTAAGCTTAAAGGTATTCATTTGCTGACATAATAGGACGACAACGCCCTCTCTCATCTGTTCTGTGTCTGCCTCCCCAGATGGTGTGTGAGTGTGGAGCTATAGCAGCAGTGGCAGAGGGTATAGGTATGAGGCCATCACTGGGCACAGTGTGCAGACACAGGTGGACCTATCGTGTCAGATAATATATGTGTGTACCGTTCTGCCCTCTCTTAACACACATACACATATTGCCATCAGCTGGCCTTTTGCTCACAGCCCTGTGTGCGGAGGGGGCGTATGGGCAGAAACCAGCAGCCTGGGAAGGTGTGTGTGTGTGTGTGTGTGTGTGGTGGAGGTGGGAGTCACAGGGGTGGAGTTGGAGGGGGAGGAAACAGACAGCTTGAAAAGGAATAAGGTGACACAGGGGAGCCCTTCTGTTGCCATTGCTGTGGCCAGACGTGTCCCTGTGACACACACACACACACGCACGTGCACGCAAACTTCAGTCGTCAACTTCGGCTAAAATGTCATGCACTGTTACAAAAAACATGGCAGGAAAAATGAATAAAATAAATAATGTTCAGATTTAAAGCATAACTTAATAAATGAAGATTTATATATATAAATGTGTGTGAAAGTGAGTGTTTGTCTGTGTGTGCTCTGCGATGAGCTGGGCGACTTGTCCAGAGTGTACCTGTCCTCTCGCCCTAAGTCATCTGGGATAGGCTCCACCGTGACCCTGATGAGCATAAGTGGTCACAGACACTGATCCAAATTTCAATACCGATCCATAGTTATTGCATAATCAGTCTAAACTACAATTGTCAAGCTCATGGTGACACTAGAGGAAAAAGCAGGGGATCATCAGAGTCATTAGGATACCCGAAAGTGTCCAATCCATCAAGTAGATCTTAAAAACTTCACTTCCCCCTTTCATGTGCTGACAGAGGGACAAATGTTTAAATGTTTGCATATTAATAATGATGTGTGGGGAAGTGTTGCCACTGACCAAAACTTTCTGTAAAAAGTGAATCAGAACAAGTAAATACTGTGAAGTTTGAGTTAATAAAATAAAATGCAGCCAATATACCATATGAATACATACATATTTCATAGGATGTGTGCCGTATGAACCAATATAGAAATACTTGGGTTCATAGAGTTTCATCTTTACATACTGATATGCTTTTCTCTATATGACCTCCACTTGGATAAACAATGATCTTATAATCAGTGCACAAGTCTGTTTTCCCTCGAGGCGTCATTATGCACGATGTTTGCGGTGGAGGAGTGAGTCTGTCCAGTCAGTCAGATCAGCTGTGGAGGAACAACAGTTTAAGGTGGGATCCTCTAGGCATGTTTTGTTCATCAGTGCATGATCTCATGATCAAGTGTAACACATGGTGTATGTTTGTGAACTTCAGGCATGTCAGGTTTCCATGTAGATGTGTGTGTGTGTGTGTGAGAGAGAGAGGGAGCAAAGCTCTAAACACTACCTCTAAACAGTGCATAATGCATGATGTGAAATGTGTGGCAGAGTCCCTGTATGTATAACATATACAATATATTATATCTTATATAATAAAGTAATAATAAAAATATGAGTGTGCAATCGGGGGTGGAAAAACAAGCAAGCCACACTGGTGGCTCTAAGGCTCCGCAATGCTTTAAAGGAACATCACTGTGTAGGATTTAGGGGCATCTAGTTGCCAATTGTAACCTCCTCGCCTCAGCCTCCCCTTCCTGGTATGAAGGATAAACGACTGAGCTGAAGTAGAAACATTTTGGTTCAACAGGGTGGACAAAAGAGATAGATACAAAAGATTCTAAGTGGATAGAAACATAACGATGCTTAATTTCAGGTGATTTTATATGAAAGAAAACATATTTATAGTTTATTTTTTTCATAGCATATTTATGCTATATTCTGCCAATAGAGCCTAAATCTTACTGGACACTGAACATTTAACATAGCACATTCACTGTCTTGGTTTAGCATGTTAACAAGCTAACATCTGTCAATAAGTAACAAACAAGTAACAAAGTACAGCTGAGGATGATGGGAGTGTCGTTCTTTTAGTACTTAGTCATAAAGTGTTGGACGAAGTGAAAGTGAAAGGTGTCAAATGAAAAGTGTTTACCAGAGTTATTGGAGTTCACCTTGAGTGGGGCAAGAACGAGGTTAATGTCGTGGTGAGACTGTAGGAAAAAACAGGGGATCAGCAACGTCCTCCTCTAGAGAACAGAAATGTTTGTACAAAAATTTAACCCGTCAAAAGGTTGTTGAGCTATTATCGTATTATTATTCTGAGATCTTACAGGCTGAAAATGTCTTTCTGAAGAACAGAACGCCTTACAGTGTAACGCCGTAAAATATAGCCTAAAAATTACCATAGAGTTCAGTTTGCATTTCTGACTCTGAAAAAGGTGTCCTTCACTTTCCTCTGTCTGGTGTCCTTTCCTTACCTTTCTTAATATTTTATTTTATTTTTTACCCTTTTCTTATTTACCTGTTTTCTTAGTTTATTTCACATTCTTCTCTGATTATTCATCGTATTCACTTCAGAAATGTTCTTATTTTCATCGCTTTAAAACTAGATTGTATGATTTTGTAAGGTGTTCCTGTTATTTTGTCTTTCCATCTGTATGGATGTGTGTGCAGCGTGTGTAGTGTGTTTGTGTGTGTGTGTGTGTGGCCAGTAATCTGTCTTCTCCATCAGGACCTCTATGTAACAGTGGCCCTCGGGTCCACTGTGCCATCAGTTCTCACCGAGCTGGACCTCTGACTCCCCGTGGGTAAGACGATGTGCTGCTGAGTGAATCTCACACACACACTCTGATGTGACAGAGCACAGAAGGTCTGTCCAGGTGGAATGGCAAACACACACACAAAGTTTAACTTCCAGCTTTCGTCTATAACAACATCCCTAACCCCATTCCCATGCCTCCTGTCTCTGTCCTCACACACATGCAACACCCCCCCCTCACTTCAACACATCCTGCAACACACTCAACCCCACTCCACCGCCCACCTTAACTCCAGTCCCACCTCCCCAGCTCCCAAAGCCCAGGGAAGCAGCAGCCATGCTGGCCTGCCCGGCACCCCGTACCTCTTCAGCCCATCCCTGGTCTCTTTGAAGTGGCTCCGTGAGAGGGAGGTCAGCCTCACCCCGGAGACCCGCATGGAGGTAGGGACAGCTGCGGTCAGAGAGACCCTGTGCAGGGGATATGTACACACAAGAACAGACACACACGCGCACAAACACATATGCACACACGAGACAGGACAGAGCAGCTGCAGCCACGGTGTTGAAGGTGTGGTGTACAGCAGGACAGCTTGGGAGCCAGTATGGTCCAGCATGGCTCTGCTCTGTTCTGTTCTGGGTCACCTATTTTGCACTCAGGTGTAAAATGTAGTCTGCAGAGTACCAGATGACCAGATAATATAAATATATATATAGTTAAAGCAGACTCCAGCATATAAAGTCAACCTTCAGATTTAACGTTGATCCAAAGTGATTTGATTTATATTTATATATAATATAAGATATATAAGATACATAAAATTTAACACTGTCCTAAAAATAATTACACCAATTTACATTGCTAACACAGGAGATGGAAAAAATAAAAGGGACACCAAAAGAGCTCCACAAACTACACGTGCACAAATTTCAGTCTAATTTATTCTCCACCTGTCTGATGCATCGTCAACAACGTGAACATTGCAGCCAAACAGAAACAACCGTATTGTTCGAATCTGTTATAAGATCGCTGAAGCAAAGGGATCTCTGTTCTTTTTGTAATCAACAAATCCTCTGGTTGATCGAATCCTCTTCTTGCAGGTGAATTTTCTCTGTCGCCATCAGGGTGGTCTTTCGCTTTTCCTGCTTGTAAAACTAACTGGTACTCTAAATCAGTGTTTCTCAAACTTTTTACACGTACCACGTACCAGAGCACGAAAATGTGTCTGAAGTCTTCCTGTTATTTTGTCCTTCCACATTATGTTATTACATCAAAATACTTTAGCACCACGAGTGTGTTTGCTGTGGGAAGTGAGAAGACGAGGTTAGTTCTGTAAGTTAGACCTGGACAAAGTTTTAGAGTAAACATGTGTGTTGGGGCGTTTGTTTGTCTGTGCATACGTGCCTACACGTGTTTGTGTGCCGGCCTGTTTGTGTGCTTGTATCCGTGCATATGTTCACATATTCACATATGCAGCGTGTGTCTGCACCTGTGCGTACGTGGATACCTTCTGTTCACGTGGCCATAAGCCCTCAAAAACACCCTGTCCCCCTGCCCTCCATCACACGTACACAAAACACACATTCATATTGTCTTCTATGCCCAGCTCCACCTTTATACACATGCCCCCCCCCCACCCCACCCTGAGGTTGGAGCAGTCTGGTTTCTGCAGTGTGCAGCTGCTCTGCCCTAAAATTAAGGGCTTGGGGCCAGAGGAGTGGTAACAGATTTTGATTAACTTTACAAGAGAAGCAGTAATACTGTAATAACCTCTTCATTAAAGTGATAATCTAGAATAATTTTCCTCAGCAGAGCAAGTGTATATTGCCTAAAGGCAGTGGCAGCTAATACTTTTGAAGATTAAAAAACACGTTATTGACTTTAGCTGCTTGTTTGTTTGAGTGTGTTTGAGCCCCAAATATTCATAATATTAAATGGTTTAAAAATATAGACTGCAGTTAATAAATTCATCTGAAACATCTGAAACATCACAACTACTTCTTTCCTTTGAGTACGTTTTACTTTGGAAGGTAAATCTGATCTTTTTTCTCAGATGTTTTGCTGAGTTTGTGCTAACTGCTGAAAATGACATTTGTTTTCGTGACTCTTTGCTTACTTATGCTCATCTAAAGCTTATATTGTGCAGTTTTCACTTCCTAATTCTGAAATCACCACTATTACAGTTCATACTCTGAAACACGGAGGAAATATTTGTAACCCAGAACCAAACACTGGCTTCAGATAGAGCCCGAGTTTCGGGGTAATCATAGGTTCTCCTACACGCTGAGACGAGCAGTGTAGCTTGTTTGCAACCTCACAGCTTTAAATCCTACTGATTAACCAAACAAATATTAATTCTTTGCAAAAAAATAGAGTTAAAGTAAGTACTGTACATCCAGTTCAAATTGTTCAGATAATATATTAATGGTAAAGAGTCGTGAGTCCAGTGAAACATCTCATCTCTTAAACGCGTATATCAAAATGATTTCTGAAGCCCAGACTTGCATTGATGGCCCGAGCAGATGTTCGTGTGCAGCGTCTGCGTCTGCAAGTTATATTTCAAATATCAGTGATGGCATGTGACTGCAGGATTATTTATGAGTGAGGGTAAAAGCAATTATGTGATTGACCGCTGCTTAGCGGGCAGCTGCTGCAATAATGTAGGAGTCATTTTGCACCATGGTGATAAAGAGAGAGCTGAGCCACCAAGTAAAGGCTCCTGATTTACGGCTCAGGTTTGTTCTGGCGCCTCCTAACATCATAAGCTCCTGGCAGTGACTGTAAGAATGAGACTGCAGTTTGTTAGCAGAGGTTACATTTATTTACAGCATGGATGCACACACACACAGCGCACACTTTGTTATACTGTGTTTTATTTTACTGCGCGATGTCAGCTATGGGAAATGTTTTGAGAGAATATTAGCTATGTGGATCTTGACAGATGTTACCTGCATGAGGTAGTGGGAGCAGCCAGAGCGCCCCATCCTTCCTTCACAAACATCTTCCGACTCTGGACTGACATAAGCATGCATATGAATCTTCAGTCTCTGTCTTAAACACGCGCACACACTTCCTCTCTCGCTGCTCTTCCAGCTGCATGCCGGATTTCCACCGGGTGCCATCACAGTAGATTCTGCTCAGTGGTGGAGTCAATGAAGCAGTGGGAGGATGACAGAGAGGGAGGCAGCGAGGGAGGGGAGAACTTTGATCTGTTTTTGTTCCAGAGGACGGCTGCCATAACTGAGGTGTGACCTTGACATATGGCTGAACACATACTTACAAAATGGATTAGAAATAAAAACAACGTTCACAATACGCCTTGTGTGTAAACATGCTATTTTCTGTTTGATTATCTCACATGACAGATTTCTGTATTTGTGTTTTTCTCGTCGGTTTTGAGGCAGGCAGAGCGTGAATGTGAGCATATTGCAATCAGAATCTGATGACAGTTGTTTTTTCTGCAGATCTAGCCAGGTCACACTCAGTCAAATCTGATCAAACCACACAGTCCTGATGGAGCAGACTGGTGACAGAGTTTTTCAAGTTTTAAGGGGTGATGAGTAAAAATTTGAACTAATAGATATTACTTTGAAATTACTCACACTGACAATTATTTCTCTGAATGTCATCTTTAATTATGAACATGGGGCCTCATTTAATTAAAAATGAAATCCGAACACTGGATATTTTGTTAAGATATTAAAGTCAAAGTTTTTTACAAAGTGAATTTTGTATATATATTTTTTATTACTCCATTAATCAGAAAATACTTTTGCCTGCAAATCATTCCCCCCCCATGTTTTAATAATAAACCTTTTTAGGATATAGTCTGAGAAGTAAAAAAAAAAAAGTAAATTTTGCAAAAGCTGAATTGGGCAATAAAAATTCCATTAAAAATAAATTAAAGCTATCACAATGGCATTATCTAAGGCTAAACCTATGACACAGATAGATCAGGTGTAATAAAACAAACACCTAAATGTGAATTTTGGGTGTTCTCTTTCCACTGGTGTAGTTAAAATTCTAATTAACTGGTGTGAAAACTGAAAAACTGAAAATCAAGCTGTCTTTGAATCATTTCATTCTTTGCAAAGAAGATCGTAGAGGTCGTACAGAGTGAAAACTACAACAGATGGAAGAAAGAAGATGTCCAGAGGAAAGCACTGGTTCAGACAGGCTTGGACGTTATCATAGCGTAAAGTCACGTTGTTCAACCCCAAAGAATGATTTCTGAGGAAGAGAAACAGCTTTCATAACAAGTAACACAAGCAAAAATCTACAAGTTTACATTACACTGAAAACATGGACATGCTATGGAAGTCTTAAAATTAACCCCTGCATTAAAAAATGTTTCTGCTTGTAGTGTGTGACCTTAAAGTTAATAAATCATAACTTTGATGTCCCTGCCAAACTCTTTGTTGGGTGTTTAGTTATAAATATTTACTGTTACTCAGATAACTAATATGTTTACAAACATAATTGTCCACAGAATACTAAAAAACATGGTTATATTATGTGTGACTGTGATCTAAACCAGTGTGATTGCTACCTCTTTTCACTGCATTAACATCCTTTTACAAGGCAGATGACTGCTAAATACCCTGTCATGTCAAATACAGCTGCACGTGTGCAAGAACCACTCCAGGCCACTAGGGAGAGCTGCATTAGTTCTACTTCCACTGAGGCCTCCAGCTGTTACTCCCTCTCTATCTTTCCTTGAGATTGCATCTGATGAGGTAAACACATCTGGATGAGGCATGAGCTCTGTGTGTTTTATTTATAGAACATCTGGAACGGCGCAGTGGACCGCGGCCTCTCAAGAGCGCCGCAGCTCACTAGGTTGGTTTTAGGAAACGCTGCGGTATTTGCTGAGTGTCTCATGCAAGCCAAGGAGGGGAGTCTCTAGAGGGTGCACAGGAAGGATATGTGTTACTATCTCTCTTGTGTTTGTGCGTGCGTGTGAGTTTCAGAGGAAGTCAGATTGTACACAGCACATCTGTCAGCATCTGGGCGCACAGACTGTATTTGGCTTTCCAACAACTGGGTGAGATCAACAACAAAAACACACACAGTTTGAGTACAGCCAGAGGATAGATCAGCGGTAACCCCCCTCCTACACACACACACACACTCACACACACATCCACTTATAAAGCCTCTGATGGCCCCCGAGGGCCCCCAGTTTCCAATCCTGCCACTTCCTATTTCTGGTCTGTGCCTGTTTTGCTTCCTTTATAAGACAGATTTCTCCCTGTCTGTCTCCCTTTCTCCTTTGTCGTCACACACACACACACACACACTTGCTCACAGAGACACATTAACACTTTATGCGTAAATGTGATTTTCCCCAGGCTACTGCCTCCTTGGGGAGGCACAGGAGGCACCGTCTTCTCCTTCTCAGAACAAACTGCTGTGTAACATCTGTGTGCAGGAAGAGAGAGGCAGACATGAGAACGATGTCTGTCATGGGAGGAGATGTCTCTCAGTCATGTTTTTCTCTCTGCAATTTGCATTTCCCAAATGCGTTTGATAGAAAGTTGTCAGCGCAGAGTAATGTGCAGAACCTGCGACTGATTTACAGCTACTTAGCTGCAAGTTCGCATAAACTCAAAAGATATGACCTTGTCCTTATTATTGTCATGCCATTTTATACCAGCTCAACCATCAGTCATAAATATTTTAAACCCTGTGACTTTGGAGTTTGCTGACAAATAATGTTTTCCAGAAGACAGATTTCGGGATATCAGTGAAGCATAAATACTGACATATGACCGAGGTAATTCACGCAAGATTATCCCCGATGTCATCTGTGGTCTTTCGTCACAGGAGACAGTCCAGACAGACCAGAGACCAGAGACAGACCAAAAAATATCCCCACAAATACAACACCATCACCCCACGTCTAGTTGTTGTTTACTTGGTCAGTCTGATGGCTGGCTGGAGGTCCCACACAGGGGAGGGCTGCACCGTGTTGCCCCAGTGACAGCTCACCATATGGGGGGTTGGGGGAGCGGACGTTCTCTAAGCCCTGTGGAAGTCCACACACATGGATCTCACAAACAGAGCTAAAGCGCCCTGGCAGATGCCACCTCTGTGGTTACCATAGCACACACACACACACACACACACACACACACACACACTCATGCATACACACAAATACAGCCAAATATGCCCAAACATCACAGCTACACTCGTCCAGATGATCAAGCTAATTGTGTTTTACTGTTGTTGAATGAACATGCTGTGTTTTTCTTTCCAAAACTGCCCTCCTGTTTAGAAAAAGAACATTCTGAAGGTCCTTGTTCAAGTTAGCAACTAGCTGATGAACATAGCGAAGCATTTCACAGGTAAAGAACTACACTGCAAACATTAAATATGACGTCTCAACTGGTGGGGTGTTCAGATAATTTAACATGTTGTAAATAAACCAACGGTCCAACCAAATGTCTTCAGGCAAAGAAAGAAAACAGCAGTTAGTGTCTATCATATTCTTTTTGTGCACAGGAAAACTCTGCAGACACAGGTTTGGTAAGTGGAGTAGGTCAAGATAAAATGATTGACAGTTTCTTGTCTAGTCTAACTTCTTCACAGCGATGTTGCTTAAATCGGCGATACAACACCTAGACTGCACTGAAACCGAGTTGTAATTTAACATTCTTCATTTTCAAAGCATGTCATAAAGTTTTTGTATGGCGCACAAATCAACTTGCAGAGTCGTGAAACTTATTTGACACAGGTAATTTATCAAAGTGCTCTTAAGTCAGGTTTATTTCTTATAATTGTTCTGTGGTCTCTGTAAAGAGGCTTCACCGAATGACGTCTCGCTCTCTCATCTGTCTCCCTTCCCACACCTCTGTCTCTCAGTTACTTCCCCTCTTTTATTCCTTCATGGTGTCTCTCTTTCTTTCCTCTGCTAAAAAAAAAAAAAAAAAAAAAAAAAAGTGGTTGCAATTTACTCCTCCTGAATAATGAGAGTATGGCTCCCTCCATTTAGCCCGAGGCTTACAGAACTAACATCTGGGCTGTTTGGCAGGCTTGTTGGAAAGCCTCTTCAATGCTGCTCCAGATGCAGGCAAGGGAGGCCCAGCACACACAGATGGAGACACACACACACACACCAAAGCTGGCACATACACACATACACATACAGTGCACACAACATTAAGAACATCAATACACGCGCGTACACACACACACACGAGAGAGGCCGTGCGTTCAGGTGCAAGCGCAATTACAGATGTGGAAAGAGTTAAAGATACAGTACAGCTACAGACAAACAAATACACACACAAATCCAGTCTCAGACCCAGATGGAGACAGAGCGGCAGCTGATGTGGTGGGCAGAGCCGGCGCATTGTTGGCACAGGTAACATGTTCTCAACAGCTGGCGCAGGTTAGGCATTCCTGGGAATTGGAGCCACAAGGCAAATGTTCCCGCTGGCTCGGGGGCTGGCGATGTGGCAGGCAGGCTGGCAGGCTGGCACACCATTGCTCGTCCACACACACACACTTTACGCAAAATGGATGAATCTAGGAGGGGAAAAAAAACACACATGAATACTGTCACAGACATACAAAGGTACTGAAATACATGTTTATAGGGAGGAGACAGATTTACAGCAACATACACTAGATACTGTGATGTAAAGTTTTTTTCATCATTGCCTGCACGGTTTCAATCATCCACTTGCTTTGTGTGTGTGTGTGTGTGTGTGTGTGTGCATGTTTTGTTTTGGTCTCCTCTGTGTGGAAGTGTATTAGCCTTTTCACTGCCTGGGGGCTCATTTCCTGCCGCAGCTGTTGGCTAGTTCCTCTGACATCTGGACTGAAGAGAGACAGACAGACAGGCAGGCAAGGCAGTCAGACAGAACAGAGGCTACAGTGGCACTCTTCTTTTCAACATGATCTCTGAGATCTTACAATAAAGATTTGAGGAGATCACAGCGCTGTTTGTGCATTCTTGGCCCGGACTCGGGTTGTTATGTATCTGCTGTGGCTGTATTTATTTAAAGCTCTGTCCATGTTAGTGTTTCCCACTCTGCCTCTGCCTCTCTCTTTCATTGTTTGTGTGTGTGTGTGTGTATCCTGCCTGGACAGATCTAACAGGCCTGCAACATTTCCATATCTGGCTTTTGGAAAATCATGAACAAAAATTCACATCAAAGCATGTTGTCTCTTTTCAGAAATACGAATAAAATCTTATGTTGTGCAGCTCATCTCCATAATTATCAAGGAACGGCTATGTATCATTTCATTCTGCGGGTAATTTTAGCTCCCATAAAGCACTGATAGACATTTTTTCACTCGTTGCTATGGCAGCTTTTGTAGAGTTCGGGTACCTATAGAGCAGTGTTATGCTGTTTATTATGATTTATGTTTACTACTACATGTTTCCCACACTGCTCATGCAGAGGTGAAATGGCCTCCCAGGACACTCTTACAGCGATGATGGGTGCTTTGCTTAACCTGTTACATCACAGCCACATTATTGTTGTAATGAATGATGGCAGATATGGGTCCTTTGTCGTTGTGTAACAAACAACCTCAGTCACAATCTGTTATTCCTCTTATTCTGCTTTGGCCTCACTCTCTTGACTTTCATCACCAGCTTCTGCTAGACTGCTGTTGCAGATGCCTGGTGGTGTAGCGGTGCCTGGAGACGTGGGTATACTCTTAATTTATGCCCCCGAGGGGCTGCCCAGCAAAGAATAAATGCCCCGCGTTATAAACAGTGACAAATAATAATACGTTTGCATATTTAGCTCACCCAAAAATAGGCCAACGGTATTTGCGCATGGTCAGTTAACTTCGGCTGCTTGACTTCCATGAGTAAGGATTGTTATGAAATCAACATTAGCCACAGAAGAGGTGCAGATTTTTGGCCCCCCGAACGAGTGAGACAGCTGCATAACTGTTTTTATACTGTTTACACGTGTACAAAACAATACACTGCTGTTCTTCAGACTGCTGTGTCACTGTTACAGCAGACATGGTTTGAAGTACTTGAAAACAAGAAACACTCTAAATAATAAGCTGATTAGTATAACTCACAAGGTCACATGCAACAATGGATTAGTAGTCTGTTGAAATCAAAACCAAATGTGCTGCTTCTTTATGATCTCGTACGCAGCAGTTTGCCTGTGTGAACACAACAAATTTGATTTTGTTTGGAGTATACTCTGAAGATAACACAAAAAAATTCATTTGGAAGGGAAAGGCCCCCTAAATGTCCAGCAGGGGTGTTTGTCTGAGGCAGAACGGCTGGCCAGATGTAGAGTCCCCTCACCACTCCAACTTACCCCCTCTACTGCACACACACACACACACACACACCGTCTCTCAGCTCAGCAAGGGGATGGCCGGCTGGCTGTTGGCTTGGAGGCGCCATTAACCAATTTAGCTTCCAGATGTCCATCATACAACCATAGCCAAAGCTGCATCGCTCTCTGTGAGCTTCACACGCACGGGTGTGAACAGCCCACACACACACACTCACACACACACACACACACACTGCTAGGCTGTGATGTGCTGATGCCGAGACGCAGATACATATAGAATGGCAGACTTCAGATGTACAAGACGCATTCACTTTAACACATCAGACACAAACAGCGACTGCACCGGTGCTGCTGCTCCTTGGATGTGTGTGTGTGTGTGTGTGTGTGTGTGTGAGGGTGATATTTGATTGACGTGCACAGATCCTGATAGATGAGACTCGCTTTTTGATCATTTCTAAAAATGATCCTCCACCATCTGGAGAAAAGCGAGTTAAATACACAGTTGTTTCTCCTGATGTCTAGTCCCCCTGAGACATGAACACACACATACATACATACATCAAAATGTGTGCTCTCATACACACATGCATGTCCAGAAAGGACCCAGACGCACACACACACACACAAACGTATAAACTCCAGCCTGCACTTACACAAACAGATATTCACTTTGCTCAAATGGACAGATGCTGCACCTCTAGAGGCACAGAGACCCAGCAGCTGTTCCCCAGCCAGTCAGATGGGCTACCATTGGTAGTTCATGAATATTTTACATCAGTCAAAATGGCTGCATTCCAGACTCCTACAACAGCAGCCACACTGGGCCAGATGATCAGATCATTAAACTATATGGATGTCAGCTGAACAACAACAAAAAAAAAAAGAAAGTGCGTCAGTATTTCTTGGAGGTTCTGACACAGACAAGAAGTTTGTGATGAGGTAGAAGTCTTCTCTTTGGGAACGCTGGGTGTGTAGAGTTGAAGTGTGTTTAGAGTATTTTCATTTTCCTCTCTTTGAATTTCCCTCGATGAGATGTGAGAAAAGCAAAATGTACAACTGGGAAACTCCTTTTGTCGAGCTCCAGTGTCATATTATTTTTGACACACTTCTAGCCATTTTACAGTCCTGCTTGTTGCACTTGTCTTATTACTTTACAACACACGCTATAAATATGAGCACACAACATGCATTCATGGTTCTTCTGAAGCTGATAGACTTTCTCTTTCTCACTGTGGCAGCTAGCTCCAGGGGTACTCAGGGTGTTTGGATGTTTAATGGGTTTGGATATGCCGCTCACCTCGGCAACAAAAAAAGGAGGATCAGGATGTCTTGGATTCGGAGACGAAAGAGGGCAGCCAATTGTACTAATAGACATTGCTTCCATCTCTCTCTGTCTCTGTCTCTGGCTTGGAGGATGAATTGATCTCATAGGCCCCGGGGCTGGGATTCAAACATCTGTCTGCCCACCCCGCTTTCCCTTCCTCCTCCTCTGTCAGCCAGCCAGTGTCTCCCAGAGAGTCTCCCCTCTTGCTTGCCTCTATTACGGGCATGATGAGGGAAGCTGTGGAGGACTGCGGGCGGCTGCGGGATTGGGAAGCTCTTGGATGCATGGATAGATGGATAGGATTTGTACCAAGTGGTGTCAGTGTCCCTCAAACTACCAGGGCAGCACAGGTGATTTGGCCAAGCCCAAATTGGAGAACCCTCTTCTTACCTCCACTATTAAACAACTTAGTCTATGGTCTGTGCTCAGATACAAATCAGAAATTGTCGAAGGAATGAGACGATGATTTTAGATGCTGTTTTCTCTCTTGTCCCCGTGAGTTGCTTTTTATGGGTTTATTTCATTATTTTGGCCCCCTGCTGCTTTGAAGCGGAGCTTAACAATTTACAATGAATGCAAATGAGCTTAAACATCTTGATCCCCAAATTTACCAGTAAATTAAAGGTCAGATTCACAGCACGCCGGCAACAGATGGAGCAATATTTCTCTGAGAACAGAAAGAAATAAAAAGTTTGTTTTTAGATGTAATGGAATAAAAGTGTTTGTACATCAGGCATTTGTAAATAAAATGTAAAATGTTTCATTGTATGTGTTTTCAGTGAAGAAATCCCCCCATGAAGCGTTCTGAGGCACCATTTAATGCCGCAAAATAAGGACCATCATCTGAATCTCCTTTCAGAGTTGCTTTCAAACAGCTGTTTGTGTTGAACACCCTCGAATATTAAAAACCCGTTGACAAGCAAAATATAATTAATGCTGGCAAGGAAAGGCAGAATCTGTGAAGCATACAGTCGTAATGTCTCAGGGATGGCCAGAGGTTTTTCTCTGAATCGCTTCTTCTGCCAGATTCAGCTCGCGCTTGGGCTGTCTGCTTCAGGGGGACCGAAATAAAAAGATGAATATTAGAATCGTGCAATTTTTTTTTTGTGTGAATTAGACACAATGAACACAGCGAATACACAAAAGGCAGCACTGCTACCAGTGTAAATCTCCATAAAATCTACTTTAATTAACATAATTTAAAATATTCCTCACTTTATTTCGGCTTTCGATAAAGTTGTTTCACTCCATGCCCTGTAGATTAATACTTTGCAGTGTTTTCATATTCGCTCTCCTCTATATGGATGTTTTGGCAACATATTTTTAGATCGAAATGTCATGCCAACAAAGCTGCATTGAACTGAACCGAATAAAGAGAGAGAGAGAGAGAATTGGAGTGTAAAAGATGGGATCTACAGCGACCTCCAGAGGTGGAAAGTAGAAAATCAGCTACATATAACGTTTTATTTACATCATAAATACTCAAATAAAGTGTGCTCTGTGTCGCTTTATTCAAAGTGTGTTGTGTAATTCGCATTTAAAGGACTGCATCTGATGAAATATATGAATCTATTTGTGGATCTGTGGATCAGATTCACGTAGAACTAAATCTAAACAAAAATATGTGAACTCAAGCTCTGCTTTGCATATTGCTCTTTCTATGTTTTTTTTTCTTTCTTTCCACCTGCCTTCTGCTTTGTCTTTAGTTTTCAGCTGTAGGGACGATGAAATAGTTGTGATATTTCAAACAGACCCTCTGCTTTTTTTTTTTTTTTTTTTGATTCGCACACACTCGCAGAAACACACACTAGGCTGCATTCTGGCATCTGTCAGTGGCAAAACAATATGTGGATCAGAGAGGGGGGAACACGGGAGTGGTGAAAGAAGTTTAGAAAATTGCACGGGAGTCTCTTGAGGTATTCACACACACACACACACGCACACACACATCCACAGATTTCAATGAGTGCAAGTCTATCTGAAGTGCATCTTTCTCTTTACAGTACAGTATCCAACACACAGGAGCTGCAAAAGACGAGTCTTCCACACAAAATGAGCTTAATATTCAGTGAAAATCTGCAGCAAAAATGGTTGAACTATTTTAATATTTACTGCTCAAATTAGCTAATAGTTTTGAAAGTCTGCCTTTAAAGCCTCTTCTCTATACAGGCCTCTCGTTGAACTGTTCCTGCCCGTGGGCCTGATTGTATTTTCGTGCGTGAACAAGGGGCTCATTGTAATGCGCTGGTAACGTGGATCTCCAAATTGATAGGCACATAACAGGGTCATCATTCATTAGCATTTTAACAATTCCTTCAGCTATGACACCGGATCGTGTGAATTCATTACCATACAGGGCTGCAGTTCATCCAGCCATCTATTAGTAACGCCAATTAGTTTACTGGGACAGGTTTTAGAGGATGCAAATAGGCCCGCAGACTAACTCAGACAACCAGAGCTGCCCAAACTTTTTCATGTCACGGCTCCCATGACAGAGGTTTTTGTCCCAGTGACCCGTGTCTGGATTTTTACATTTTTAGATATGATTTTACCGCAATAGATTAAGATTTAAGCATAATAAAGGATTTACTCAGCCTATTTTTGACTCTTATGAACGATCAGTTTCCAATTATCTTGCTGTTTATTGTGTTTCTAGGACCACTTTTAATCTAAGTCCCTTGGGTGCCCTGTGTGCACTCTGGTTTGAGCACATCCCTTTCCTTTAAAAAAACAAAACAGATTGCCTTTTTTCTGGACAAGGAGAAACACTGCTGCTGATGTTGCTCTGTGTCCTAGATTTGCTGTTCTCTCCTCTTGGATGTCATGTAGGAAACCTACAGCCCAAATGCCTCTGCAGCTCAGCACACACATCACACTGCATGCACTGACATTCTTCATACCAAAAAAAAAAAGAAGGGTATTAAGGAAAATACAATCTCACATAGATGTGACTGTGGGGTCCCATGTTGAAGACCACTGCAGTGATGAATAATAAAAGATTTGTGTTTTCATACTCAGCTGTCAGTGATGAAACACACCAGTCCTTTGTGAATACATGCAACGACCTGTTTATTGTAAACAGCAACTTACAGGTTAAACAGGACGTGCCAGTGTATTTCTTCAGGAAGGCGCTACAAGACGTAGGTTTCCTATAAAACAGCGAGGCACGTTGGAGGAGACAAACGAAACCTATACCTGTTATATTCACCAGAGGCCTAATTGCCCTCCTTAGTATACAATGCAGCTGCTTGTCCCACATTACTCTTTTTAAAAAATCCTCTTATCACTTTTGTTATTACTCCATCTTTTTTGTTCTAATGACTCATTAAAATCACCTTTAACGTGCATTAAATCATTAAAACGCATCTGTGCCTCTGCTTTCACAAAACAAAGCTGCATTTTTCACCAGATCCACAGCCTTTCGTCACAGAGGGTTTGTCCTTTCCACTGGTGAAGCCGAGACTGACAATCTGACAGCACATCACAAACTGAAGGCAGCCATGCATGTAAACTGTAATCAACACTGACATATAGTGGGACAAAAGGAGGAGGTTATCCTCAGTGTGTCTATAGTCTGCTCTCTTTTTGGGTGGTTGGAGTTGGAGAGAAACTAACAGCATATCACAGGGCTAGTTAATCACAAATTCATTTGTAGGTAATTGCTTCCAAGTCTTAAATTAATAGATTAGTCAACAAAATGTCAAAACACCCTGCTAGCTCTCAAATTGTCTGTTTTGTCCATCCAAACGTATAAAACTGGATGGACTAATTGATTATTTGACTAATTGTGTCAGCACTTGCCAAAGAAAAGGGAATGTTAAACTACTAATACCTGATAATCAGCATAGTCTTTCCTTATTTCCTTCCTATTGTAAAGGATAAGACTGGTTACATGCATTGCCTGTGTATGTTTTTTCTCCATTGTTGTCCAAACCCGGTCCAACACGTGACAGCCCCGCTGTTGCACCGGGTGACATGTTCATGAGTCAATCCAACATACATTCAATTCAGCGTTATTTATATAGCACCGAATCACAACAGAAGGTATCTCCTTCCACATAAAGCAGGTCTTGTGCTAACGCTTCGCATCGCCTTGTACTCTTTATATTAATATTTACAGAGACTCAACAGTTCCTACCATGAGTAAGCACTTAGTGACTGTGGCAAGGAACGTTACTCGACATGCATCACGCTGCTGCTGCAAATACTCGTTTTTGTAGTGTTACAGTGTTTGTTCGTGGCCTGTTTTTAGAGGTTTAAGCTTCATCTTCAGTACGTACACAGAGTGCACAAAGATGCCAGCTCAGCAGCTGTTTGGTGGTTCACCTGTTTTATATCAACAGACTGAAGGTGTGTAGAATTCAGTGGCATCCAGTGGCGATGTTTCAGATTGCAACCAACTGAAAACCCTTCGCCTCTCACTCTTCGGTTCAAGCATGAAGGAGGAACGACGGTGGCTGTGAATGGTCCTATGTAGAGCCACTGTGTCTGTTCTGGGCTACTGTAGAAACATGGTGGTTCAACATGGCGGACTCCGAGGGAGAGGACCCGCTTCTCACTGCAGATATGACAAATTCCACCAGTGCGTGTGCGCTGCGGCTGCCGGAGCTTAACGCGGCCGTTCTTCGTCAAGGTTTCAATACCCCACCGGGGCCCGCCACGGTTTCCACTTGGCTCCGCAGGGAATACGCAGTTGTTCTATTTTTGACGGACACACTCAATCTGCACAGAGCAGCTCGGGCTAACCGGAAGCCAGGCACAGAAACAAGCATAGAGAATCCTGTAATGATTTTCAAAATAAAAAAACACCCCGTGCAAGCTGCTGGTCGTAAAATCAGCCAAACAAGTTAACTGCGTGACACGTAGAAGCACATGCACTACTCACAAAAAGTTAGGGATATCCGGCTTTCAGTGGTAAAGCCGCCGCTTTTGTTTCAATTGCATTGCACGCTTCTAGTTAAATGCCCTACTTTTATGATATAATATCACTGTAGCATGAACTTTTTCCATGTTCCATAAATCCATAAACTTTTTGTGAACATTGTAAAGAGAGGAAAATGACCAAATCTGAGCAAGTAAACAAAATCTGGCGGGGTAAACACTCCCGTAGTTGCGTAGAAGATGGAAGCTAAACACGTGCCCGGTTTAAGGACTCATTTTTATTATTTATTTTTATTCTAATGGAAACACACACACACGATATTATATTGTAATATCTTACACACACTGGACCTTTAAGCATTAACCACTGGAAACCAACAGAGTTTGTCAAGGTGGTGGTGCACCTGCTCACATCAGCTCCGCCCTCCCTCCTCCCTTTCCTCCCCTCCCTCCCTCCCTCCCTCCTTTTACTCGCGGCTCCTGCTTGACTACAGACTACAGTACCCAGGCCGCACCGCGCCGCTCTCGCTCTCCGCTGCGCCAGTCCGCCGCCTCACTGACTACACTGACTCGCAGAACCAGTTGGTTTGGCCCAGCTTCTCCTTTTTTTTTTTTTTTTTTTTGCTTGCTCCCCACCACCACCTCCCTCCTCCCTCCTCCTCCTCCCTCCTCCTCCCTCCTCCTCCTGCCTTCTCACTCTCACACAGTGTGTGTGTGTGCGTGCTGTCGCTGCTGTTGTTGTTGCCTGGTGTCAACCTACGCCGACGAAGAAGAAGAAGAAGGAGAAGGAGAAGAAGAAGAAGAAGGAGGAGAAGGAGAAGAAGACATATCCCTCCCTCTCTCCTGTCGGAGGGCCGCTTCCAATTTGCCTTCACTTTCCTCCTCGCCGGCACCATTGGCTTCCGCGCCGTGCCAGTCAACTCGCCTCCTTTTCCCCTCTCTCAGCCCGAGTTGAGCAGCAACAAGCTCGGAAACATCTGGCCGCCGCAGAGTGCTAAGGACTCCCCCCGTCCTCCTGTTTGCTTTCTTTTCTTTATTTTATTATTATTATTTATTTTGAATTTTTTTTTCACCTCTGCTCTGCCCTCGTTATGGAAATGAGTCCAAAGTCAATCTAGTTTTGGGAGGAAAGACGAGAAAAGAAGAAGACGGAGACGAGGAGGAGAAGACTGTGTTGTCTGTAAGTGCTTGTGTGCCTCTTAATACCGGAGTCCGATTAAAGGAGGCTCAGGAGGGGTGGGAAAAAGTAGCTAAACCTTCCTTAGCATGACTGTGTTGTCCCCTCGTACTAATAGTTGCCATGTTAGCTCTCCGTCCGCGGTGTTTTAGCAGCTGTTGTCATAGCACCGGGGCCTTCCCAACAACTGTAAATAGCTCAATATTGTAGCCTTACTTTTGTTAGCCACGATCGGGCTATAGCTAGCTGCGTGGGTCAGTGTCTGTCCCCGTGTGTGTGCCTCTGTCTCCGCCTGTGTGTGCCTGCTTGTTATGTCTTCAGCTAAGAAATTAATTACAACCTGTGTCGTGTTGTTAGTTTGCCCGGGCGGCTGTCTAACGGCGTGTCTTTGCCCGACTTTTATGCTAATTTTGCGCGGAGCTCTCTCTCGCAAGAAACACAGTCACGGTCGCCGCTTTAAATGGAAGTTAAGCGGCGTGTTGGTGTCACGTATGATGTTGAATAAAGCCGCTGTCACGTTAAAATTAAGGCTTCCTAACAGTGTAATTATATATATTTAAAAAATAAACAACAGATGCTAACTGAAACTTAATTAAAGTTGAAGTGGGTTCGTGTGAATTTCTGTAGAAGACTGCACAACAACAAAAAAGTTGCATCCAAATGAAGCTAGATTTATTAGAAAACATGAAATAAAAGTTTACATAAAAAATATTTAATGCAGGGCTCTGTTTGTCTTTTAAACTTTAACTACAAAATAGAAAATGAAAGTGATTTTTATTTTATTTTTATAGCCTATATCCCTCAGCTCGCCTATATAGATGTATAAATAAAATAAAAGCTTCATAATCACCTCTATCAAACTTGCACACTTTAAAAAACGAAAGTGAAAAAGAAAAAAGCTGTTCTTCTAAGTTTCCCACTCCTCCTCCTCGTCCTCTTCCTCCTCTTCCTCTGGGGGTTTATTAAAGAGTTGTTTATCTTTTGTTTTAGGATTTACACTCATTAGGTTCTTTCTTTATGACTTGTTCCCCCCATTGTTTCCTCATTTCATTTTTTGTTCCTGTCAGTTGTCCGAAGAGTCTCAGCAGGGAGGAGGAGGAGGAGGAGGTGGAGGTAGTGGTGGAAGGGGGTGATGATGCCTGGATGGATAGTTAGATGAATGAGTGAATGAATGAATGAATACAAGACGAAGCAGCGGCGGCGGCGGCGGTGGTGGTGGTGGTGGTGGTGGCGGCGGCGCTGAACCGTGAACAAGTGGAAAACAATATCAGCTGCGTGCGTCTGTCAGTTGCAAATGTGCTGTGTTGGCCTTTGTTTGTGGTTACTGGAAGGAGACAAGAGATTCAAAACGCTAAATAAAGGTTGGCGTAAAGTTTTTACTCTGGGTATTTTTGTGTAAACTTTCCCTTTTTTTTCTTGGTCCTGTTAGTTTTGGTTGCGGTTGCATGATTCGGTGAGTAAACTCTTCCCAAAAATCAGCATCCCACTGCAAAGAGAGAGCAAGAGAGAGAGAGAGAGGGGGAAAAAAGGGGGAGAAAGAGAGACGACGGAGAGACAAAGTTGCGTGGTGTTGGTGTTGGTAGAATGAAAGAGGAGTCTGGTGGCAGGAGTGTAGAGGAGGCAGCATATGGCTGTAGAAAGAGCACAGCTGGAGGTAGCATCTCCATCTGAGGATGATGTCAGAGCAGCTGACAGGCTGCCATCCACCCCACCTCCTCCTCCTCCTCCTCCTCCTCCATCCCTCCACCGCCTCCACCCCTCCCCAGTCCTTTATTGTGAGTCTCAGCGGCAGCCTGGGAGAGTTAGTGCTCTGCTGTGTATGTGTGTGCACGCTACGTATATGTGTGTGTGTGTGTTTGTGGCTGCCGATCAGCGCCAGTTAGGAGGAGGAGGGAGGGAGGAGGGAGGGAGGGAGGAGGGAGGGAGGTGGTATCTCGTTCCCCCCTCCAACATCTCCTCCACTTTGCATCTGTCCCTCGCAGTTTGAACAGCGTGTTTTTTTTTTTTTTTTGGTGTGTGTGTTTTTTTTTTTGCCTGCCTCCCTCTTCTTCTTCTTCTTCTCTGCTCTTCTACCCACTCATTGATTCAGAGAGAGCGAGCGAGGAAGAGAAAGAGCAATAAAGAAATAGAGAGAGAGAGAGAGAGAGAGAGAGAGAGAGGGGAGATATACACAGAGCCATTCCCAGCCAGAGAGCCCAGCTATTCTGCTACAGTGGAGTTAATCAAGTTGATGCATACTGCTGCTGCAGGTATCGTTTTGTGTATTGTGTTTGTGTGTGTCTGCATGTGTGTGTTTTTTGTAGGAGAGTCTCGGGGTATCGGGAGTAGTTATTTTGTTTTGTTGTGGGGGGGATCTCCGGTGTGTCAAACCAGTGTGAGCGCTGTGTGAAACTGCTGGTGAGTGCTTCTGTAGTAAACTCGTGTCGGTGCTGCCTGTCTGAGGGGGTAATTGCAGTCCGGGAACACTCTGCGGTGTGTTTATTTATTTATTTATTTTTAAAGTTTGTAGTCTATAGAGAGCTGCATTTAAAAAACTTAGCTATTATTTTGTTTCTTATTTGTGCTGTCAGGCATTTATTCAAAGTTACAACTGTTTTTTTTGTTGTTGTTGTTTTTCTTTAATCAGACTTATTGAGTGAAATCAGCGTGAAAAGTAATGCTTTTTTAAAAATTTTAATTATTTAAAAAAATGTTTTTTTTAAATGTCTTTTTTATTTTTTAATTGGTTAAATTTGAGCAACACATTTCCGAGTTAATAGAATTAAAGCCAAACTTTTTAAGCCGTTATTTAATCCTGATCATCTAATCAGTTTTTTCCTAACTCCGCTGAAAAATTACTTGAAAGCATGTGCGGTCTTTTTTTTTCTTTTTTTCTCTCTCTCTCTCTCTCCTCCTTCCTCCTCCTGTCGGCTGGAGTAGAGGAGACTAATTTAGAAGTTGCAGATTTGAGCTGCCTGAATTGGCTAGACAGCTGTAATCGCACTCCTCCTAGTCTTAATCTCTTTATCTGGCTAGCAGCTGCCATATGGCCCCCGTCAGCTGGATCAGATGTGGGTAAGCCTGCCTCCCTCCCCGGCCGGCCCAGCCTCTCTCTCTCTCCCTGTCTCTCCCTCACCCTCTCTGGCTCTCTCACCCTCTCCCTCCTTGCCCCTCTCTCTCTCTCTCTTTCTCTAACTCACAGACCCCTGCCCGGGCCGGGTCGGGGCTGGACAACGGGCTGCTGCCCTCCTGAGCCTCCGCCGACGGCTCCCTCCCCAACGCCACCACCACCACACCGCCACCGCCGCCTCAGTCTTTATTTTTAGCCATCTTTAAGGATTAGGATTGATGCTGTGACGAGCAGGGCACTTACAGTGATTGTACTGTAAATCTTCTGGGTGGTGGTGGTGTTGGTGGGTGGAGGTGGGGGGGGTTAAGGAAGAGGGCAGTTTCTACTATGGGGCGGATGTGCAGGGTTTTTCTTGTAAGATTCAGATGGGAAGGAGTGTGTGAGTGACGGATGGTGTGGTGTGTGTGTGTGTGTGTGTGTGGAAGGAGGAGGAGGAGGTGGCAGAGGGGTTTGGCTGGACAGAGGGGAGGGATAGGGGGGGTGGGAGGTGGGAGGTGGTACACCCTTGTCCCCGTAAGCCCCCTCATTAAAAGCAGTCTGAACGAGCCGGAGGGCGAGCGCACACACACTTATACACAACACAACACGCACCCACAGTCTCTCTCTCTCACACACACACACACACACACTGACATTCTTGGTTTAGCTTCATTCAAATGAAGTGATTTAACTGCTTTGGTTAACACAGCGCAGAGCGGGACCAATGTATTTTCTCAGGCAGGACAAATCGACTTGGTTAACAGGTGGGACTTAATGATTTTACAGGTTTCGTTCTCGTTATCGCCTTCTGTCAACAGAAATTTTGCCTAATTACTTCATTTATTTGATCAAATAGATAAATCTGGCTTCTTTTTTTTGGTTTCGTTTTGGTTTTTTTGAGGACATCCGAAGAGCGTCAAGTTTTCTATCTTTGTTTGCCCCCCTCTTGTCTAATCTCACACCTAAAGCCGCTGCTCGCTCGCAGGTTAAACGAGGGACAAGCTGTTTTGTTTTCAGCGGTGCTATTTCAATTGGCCAGTTTTCCTGCTCGACTTAGCCTGTGGAGGTGGTTGGTAGGTAGGCTGGTACTAAGTGCGTGTGTGTGTGTGTGTGTGTGTGTTTGTGTGTACGTGAGGACAGTGTGTGCAGCTGAAAGCCGGTTACCTAAAAGGGCTGTGCCAGGCCAGGCCAAAGTGGGTTAATAAAAATAACCAGCGTAGGAGCAGCGACAATCCAGGAGTGCAGGCAGAGGAGTTAGAGAGATACAGAGAGAGCGAACGCAGAGACAGAGTAGAAGAATCTGTCGCTGGTGGTTTACCTGAGATTAAGTCTTTCTGTGGGTAAAAGCTGAACCAGTGATTATTCTTTAATTACTTTAATTATTCTTTTTAATTAAGACAATTAGCATCCTTTTATTGTCTTTCGCTCTTTTCCTTTTGCTTATTTAAAATAAGTAATTACAGAATTAAAATGAACAGTTGTTGTATGAAGGAATGTGTGCAGTGACTTTCCAGTTTTTAAATTTTAAGAAACGTTTCTGTTGGGGAGAAAAATCCCGGCTGTGCAAATTTTAATTACATATCACGTCTTTGCTCTGTATTTTGTGTGATTTTTTAAAAATATGTTTTATGTCTTTGAAATGTTCCTTTTTCCTGCTTTTACTGACCTATCTTCTCCTGGTGTGTTACTTTTCGCCCGCTCTTCCTCTCCTCCTCTCTCTCTCTGTGGTTTGTTTTCAGCATCTCATACCATATGTGTTTTTGGCATTTGTCTCTCGTCTCTCGGGTTTCTCTTGTTTTTATTTTAATTGGCCTCATTTAAGATGATTTCGTTCGCGGAAATTGCTAAAGCGACGATATGATCTCTAGATTTAACTTGAATTTGACCTCAGATGCACATTTCAAAATTTCAAGATTTTGTTGTGTTGCTTCCTCCTAGAAATCATCTTTGAATTTAATCGTCTTCATTTTTTTTCTCGGGTCTAGACTTCTACTGAAATCTTTTATTTAAATTGCAAAACTTCTTTTAAAAAAAAAACAATCTTATCGTGGATACTGTATACGATGTATCTAACTTTGACTCTGCCTCTGTGTCTCCGTGCGCCTGCAGGTTATGAGGACGGCAGGATGGAGTTCCCAGACCACAGCAGACATTTACTCCAGTGTCTGAGCGAGCAGCGGCACCAGGGCTTCCTGTGTGACTCCACGGTGCTGGTGGGCGATGCCCAGTTCCGGGCCCACCGTGCTGTGTTGGCCTCCTGCAGCATGTACTTTCACCTCTTCTACAAGGACCAGCTGGACAAGAGAGACGTGGTGCACCTCAACAGCGACATTGTCACAGCCCCGGCCTTTTCCCTGCTCCTGGAGTTCATGTACGAGGGCAAGCTGCAGTTCAAGGACCTTCCCGTAGAGGATGTGCTGGCAGCGGCCAGCTACTTGCACATGTATGACATAGTCAAGGTGTGTAAGAAACGTTTGAAGCAGAAGGCCACGACGGAGGCGGACAGCACGCGCAGAGAGGAAGACGGTGGATCGAGCTGCTCTGATAAGGCTGACAGTCTATCAGACGGGTCTATAGGCCGGCCGGCTACAGCCGATCTGCTGCACAGTGATGAAGAAGAGGAGGGGAAAGCTGAGGGAGGACCGCTGTGGCTGAGGCTGCCGTCAGCAGACAGACCAGGGACACCAGCCATGGCTACAACCAGCCCAGGACATGGCGAGGCGGAGATGCAGAGCGGAGAAGGGATCGGGGAGGGAGGGAAGCTTCTGTCCCCGGCCGGCAGCCCCACCAGCTCCACTGGATCCCTCTCACAGAGGTCCCACCGCTCCGTGAGCTCCCGTGGAGGGCACAGGGGCAGGAGGGTGTCAAACGATGCGGCTGACTGCGTCCTGGATCTGTCAGTCAAGCCGATTGCCGGTAGCAACCACAGTAACCACCACCAGTCCTATTTCAGTGGGGCAGCTACACCGGACAGCCTCCAAAGCCCATTGGCTGTGAGGGTGAAGGTGGAGAGGGGTGTGGCTTCAGATGAGGAAGAGGAACTGGGAGGTGGGGACTATGACATGGAGCACAGCGGCATCCCCAAGGCGACGGTTCCCAGCACCAACGGGGGCCTGACCCACCACGGGGTCGGAGGGCCTCTGTCGGCCCAGCGGAGGCTCGGCCTGGAAGCTCACCTGTCCGCTCTGCGAGAGGCCTCTCTGGCCTCAGAGCTGGAGCGGGAGGAGAAGCCTTCAGCCACGGCAGACGACGAGGACATACTGGGGGGTGAAAACGAGCGCGCCCAGGCCGAGGCGGCCAGCATGGATAGTTCCTTGCTGCCCTACGTCTCCAACATGCTGTCAGCTCAGCACACCCAGATCTTCATGTGCCCGCTGTGCAACAAGGTTTTCCCCTCCCCGCACATCCTCCAGCTCCACCTCAGCTCCCACTTCAGGGAGCAGGAGGGCATCCGCTCCAAGCCCGCCGGAGACGTCAACGTGCCCACCTGCACCATCTGCAGCAAGACCTTCTCCTGCATGTACACGCTGAAGCGCCACGAGCGGACACACTCCGGTGAGAAACCCTACACCTGCACCACCTGCGGCAAGAGCTTCCAATACTCACACAACCTCAGCCGCCACGCAGTGGTGCACACGCGCGAGAAGCCCCACGCTTGCAAGTGGTGCGAGCGGCGCTTCACGCAGTCCGGGGACCTCTACCGACACATTCGCAAGTTCCATTGCGAACTGGTCAACTCGCTGTCAGTGAAGAGCGAACCACTGGCACTGCCCAATGTCAGGGATTGGGCGATTGAGGACAGTTCCCAGGAACTGTGGAAGTAGAAACAGACTGCTGGGTTTGAAGAAGGGAAAGAGAGCGCGGAGTGAAATAAGGGCAGAGAGGCATGGGGAGGTGAAAGGGAGGTGGCGATGTTTGATATTCGGGGTTCAAGTGAGTCATGTTCTTGTGTGTGTCGCAAAATCTCATTCAATTGCACTTTAATAGCACATGAAAATGTTACTACTGAGTTTTTTTTGTTGTTGCTGTTTTGGGGTAATTTTGTTTTTTTATTATATTCTGAACTCTTTATTTTATTGGCATAAGTTCTGTTTGGTGGTTTGCATTGCGTCTGAGGACACGGGTCCCACAGTGAGAATGTCTCGCCTTTTGTCCCCCCCCCCCACCCCGACCCCTCTCTCTCCGAAGAATATTTCACTCTGGTTCATCTCAGACACTCCCCGACCGCTGGCCAGCGTTGTCGGGCTCCAGTTCCACAGACGAGCAAACGCCACCGCAGGAGTTCAGGTCGAACACACTGAAGTGAAAGACAAAAAAAAGCATTAAAATACACTAAACGGGTACTGTGATCACAAGTCGATAACCACCACCACGCGCGCACACACACACCCGCGCCGTTTGAAGAAGTGTGTGTGAGTGTGCGTGCGGGCGTGCGTGCGTGATACTGCACTACTCTGGCAAAAATTTTCACCTGACGTGCGTGAGTGTGTGTGCGAGCGTGTTTTTCCGTGTGTGTGTGTGTGTGTGTGTATCAATTTTTATTTTCTAACTGGCATGGAGGTGTCGTTGGCGAAGCGCTGCCCGCTTCTCTCGTTTAAGCTCTTTGGTGGCGTCGTGTGTTCAGGGTAAAGCTGACTGACTGACAGACAAACTGATGGCACTCATGCAATGCACAGCCTCCTTTTTTTCACTTCCAATCAATTTGAAGTATTTTCTAAAAATGAAAAAGACCTTTACAAATTATTATAATAATTATTATTATTGTTATTAATAGAATTGTTTTCTTAAATGTAGCTGGCAGTCTTTAAATCATCTCTTGTTAAAAGGTATTTAATTTAAGGTTGTTGTATATTGTTCTGCTATAGTTTTAGGACTTTAATCCGTTACTTTTTTCTTTCTTTTTTTTTTTTAAATTAATGATTATTATTTTTATTAATTTTGTTACTTTTTTTGTAATGGGACCTGCTGTTGTTGCATGACGTCCAAACCTGTATATTTTAAAATAAAAAAAATGTGAATTTGCTGTATTACTGTACACATTGTAATTGATCAAATATTTGACAATGGGCTTTTCCTCTTTTTTTTTTTCTTTTCTTTTCTTTGTGAATACTACTCCAGGGTGCGGTCTGTTGAAAAACTGAATATTATTCTCACGACTATGGAAAAAAATGCATGAAAATTTGATTTTTGTCTTAAACCTTTAAGTTGTGTTTTTTGCATCTGGGCGGGGGGAAGGGGGGAATGTTTGAACATGAACACTTTGACAGTGGAAAGTTTTTTTGTTTTCAGTTTTCTACTCATCGTAGGTCTGTCGCTGGGCTCCTAGAAGAATGTTACCGAATGTGTTTCCGTCGGATGTTGAAGCGATATGATGAAGCATTTTAAGCCTGTGTCTATATGCACTGATCTCTCTGCTGTGTGTGTGTGTGTGTGTGTGGCTTGGTTATTACCAGTCAATTAAACCTACTGAAGATCTACGTCCACCCAGCACTTCCTGCTCCTGCTCCTCCTCAGGCGTTAGATTTCTCCACTGCTGTATGTTTGTTTTCCCACCTCTCATGCCTCCGTCCTCTCCAAGCCATTTTCTTAATTATCTCTAAGCTCACTGGAGACTTATTTCAGGTCTGTCGAGTGCAGTCACGTGGCTCTGGCTTGGCCAAAAGTGTGAAGAATAACGGAGAGACCGCAAGAGAGAGACAGAGAGAGAGAGGCTGAGCTGTCCTGCTGAAAGTTGAAGGGTCAGATATCTTTGTCGCACCGTTGAGTCATGTCGAGCCGAGCTGAGCTGAGCTGTGCTGAGCTGAACGGGGCCGTGCTGATTCAGTACCATAACCCACCTCAACTCAGCGCAGCGTATATCACATTAGACGCAGCAGCGTCTGTGTGTGTGTGTGTATGTTTGTGTGTGTGTGTGTGTTTTCCTCTTTAAACATCTTCACTTTGAGATCGATGGGAGAGAATTGGCATGCCTGAATGCACCTTTTTAAGCTCAAAGACATGAAATCAGATTTTTTTGCTGAAAAGATGCCTTTATTAAACAAAAAAACACACAAAAAAAACATTTCTGACGCTATGGAAGTATTTGATACTGTAGAGCATTGGGAAAAAAATGTTTAAAATCATGTATAAATTCATTGAATTTATCAGAAAATGATGTCTTATATTTTGATCATGTGATTGGAAAACCGTTTTTTTTTTGTTGTTGTTGTTGGTATGTGAATGTTGTATTTACGTTTGGGCTACATCAGTTTAACGTTTTCTTTAACCTCCCACCTTCGTGTCTCACATTTTTGGGTTACAATTATTTTTATTTTATTTTAAAAAGAACGCCGAAGCGTTTCAACAATCCAAAAAACATTTGCCGTAGAGATACGAGGAGGTGAGCGCTCCACATTTCCCCTCACCCCGATAGGCGCGTGCGTATGTTTGTGTGTGCATGTGTGCATGCGGTGGGTGGGTTGGTCGTATGTGCCGTCCTTCCTGTCATCTGGTGGCATCGGCTCATTTTCTTTCTTTCTTTTTTTTTGTAAATCTATCGTTACTTCTTCACTGGCAGCGTCTCTGCATATGGACTCACTCCATCCTGCTGTTGTTTTCTCTGGTTGTACTTGACCGCCTTAAACTGCTGTAGTCCGGGCTGTTTGTTTTATTTTTTTTATTTCTTGAAGTGTGAGTGTTGGGGTGGAGTCGTGGGAGCGATGTCAACCGCTCAAGACGCTGTGAAGTAACCACCCTGTCATGATATCTCCATCTTTTTTTCTTTTTTTTTTTGCTGTGCTTTACTTGAAAACAAACACGGGGCGGGAGGGGGATTTTTGTTTTTGTTTTTTAAAAAGCAAGGTATAAAACTAAAATGTTCAAACGTCATAGACAGTTTATGGAAAGGCAGACGGGTGGGTGGAGGGTGGGGGTCGTGGATTTTTTTGAAAAAGGACAATCACTGTCTTGGGGGGGTAAAAAAAAAAAACAAGCAGATTTTGATTGAGATATATTTGCTCCCTTCTTGAGATTAAAAAATGTTTCTTTGATTTCCTTTTTCAGATTTAGTCATTTTTAGCTTTGACAATCATAGTTGGGTTGATTTTTTTTATTTTATTTTATTTTTTCTCTCAAGGGGAGTAAATTCTAATTGTGTTTAGTTTTGTAATTTTTTGGTGTGCTGTTGTTGACATTTTTAAATTGTGTGCAAACTGCAATAAATTATAAGAATCTTGAAATTCAAACCACCGTGTGAAGTCCTGGTTTGTGTCTTCCTCACTCGAAGCAGATGTAACGTGTCATTTTGTTTCTGCTCACGTCGACGCTTCAGTTTCACCTCACAGATTCTTTACCGACTGAATATTTTTAACATTTAGCATCTTTTTAAGCCCAGAAACACTCGATTTATAATCCAGAAACTTTGGTTTGTCTTATTTACAGCTCTCACACACAGACACAGTTACAGGTTGCAGGATGGTTTCGGCGTCCTGTTCCTCAGTGATTTGCAATGTGGGTGGAAGTTGTGTGCGTGAGAAGCTCTACAGCAAGCAGCGCTTGAACACAGCATGATGGCCTGCGCACTCTGCTGTGTGTACGTGTTTGTGTGCTTGCACAACTCCTGCTATATCTGCTGCACTGGCTGAGGTGTAAGCTGCATTCGAGAAGAAAATGTGTAGCAGCTTGCCACACACACACACACACACACACATTTACACACAGCCTCACTGCAAAGCCCCTCAAGTACAGTTTTCCAGTAAAGAAATCAGCTTTAGCTAATGTATTGCTGCTCAGTAAACCTCCTCTTACAGATGCATTGAAAGCCCCTGCACTCTTAGGCCAAGGAGTCGCGTTCATTAGGCCACAGATGGTCTCTTCAGTAAGCCCCCCAACGCACACTCACGCGATAAGCTCACTTCTAATCTTTATGACATTGTCTTCAGTCTGAAGAAGCAATCTTGAAGAAACTTTTCAGTTTGGAAACATTTCAGCTCGATAGTCGAAGTCAAATCACAAAATTTGAAATATCGCGTTTTACAGTTTCGGACGACGTTGGAGCTGTTTTCCAAAAAAGTCGCCCGCGTTTTTTTGTGCTACCTGCTCTCAGACACACAGCAGACGTTGGTGATAACTGCTGTGGAAAATACAACAATCCTATCCTTTGGTCATGCGCTGCTTGGTGATCATTAATTGCAATCTGCAGCGTTGTAAGTGAACATCTGCTTATAGACAACTGCTCTCTCTCTCTCTGCGCGAGGAGGCCGTGCGAGGTTTGCTGTGAATGTAGGTCATTAATTTGTTTCTGTCCTTTGTTTACTTAAGGAAGGGGGACAAAGGGGCAGCTGCAGAACCATTTGGCTGTGCCCAAGGCAGGCCAGCTCAACATGTTGGGAGGCTGAGACCAGCTTGGGCTCCTGTCTGGGGCCCGGGCCCCTGCACTCTGCTGCTTCGCGTGAGGGAGCGGCCTCTGCCAAGCTGCCAAAGGAGGGCTCCCTGTACCAGGAGAGGGAGGGGAGGAAGAAGATAAAGAGAAGAGTGTCATGTGGACTCAAAGCGTCCTGATGTTTGACTGTTGTGCCATATTTTCAAACCACTTTCCAGCTCGTCTCTCTCTCTCTCTCTCTCTCTCTCTCTCTAAACTGACATCTGCAGGTTTGGCTGAGGAAACAGCCGCTGTAACTTTGTTGCAACTTCCAAAATGAGCTCAAGACAGCTGTTTTCATCAGTTTTTAAAGCATCCCCCACACACACACACGCGCGCGCGTTTGTACATCTAGCTTCTTGTCATGGTGTGTTTTTGCGTCTGATGTGTCTGTTTTTATGGGGGCTTTTTTTTAATTTTTATTCAGGTTTTTTTTTTTTTTGTACATAAAAAAAATGAAGCTGGTTAAATATACAGTAAGAACAAAGCTCCGCGACAAAGACCACAACAAACACGATTCCAGCTTTTTAGCCTTGACAAGAAGGCCAGGCCACAAAGCAGCGACGTTCATTCAGAGCTTATACCGCACCGACGGGGAGAAAAGCCTTCTGTATCCTTTTCATGTCTGAGACTTGTTGATTCTCCGTGAAAAAGGAAACACTCCCAGGCCAGGTCTAGCCACGGAAGAATTGACGGAGAGAGAAAGAGGAAAGCAGGGACAAACGTGCGTGTGTGTGTGTGTGTGTGCGTGTGTGTGTGTGTGTGTGTGATCGAGGATTGTCTGCATATTTAAAAGAGCTCCTTTGTCAGGCACTCAGCACAGCAGGACAGAAGGCAAGCAACAAGCGGCCCGCCTGCAAGCAGACAATACAGTGGCACTACACTGGCTGGGGAGGGAGGGAGGGAGAGAGAGAGAGAGAGAGGGAGAGGAGGTGGGGGAGGTTGTGGAGGAGGGAGGCAAAAGGGGGGATTTTTGGGAAAATCGGGGGAGCCAGTGTCCCAGCGAACCATCTATCCATCCAGCCGTCCACACCGCCCTCCTCCTCCTTCCCATGAAAACAAAAGGCGACGCAACTCGAACTTGAATATCTGTGTGTCTCTATGAGAGGGGGGCCCCAAATACTACTTACCCATAACTCCCCCCTCCCTGCAACCCCTTCACACACACACACACACACACACTCACCCACACACACACACACATATATATAGATATATATTTATAAACATAAATCAGCACGCTCATAATTAAAGCTCAGATTCAATCAGCATTTCACACACTTGCAAGAACACAGGTTTATATAACCTGTCGTGCAGTGTGCACACACACACACACACACACACACACACACACACACACAGATACACAAACAAAGGCCTCCAGCTGGTCTGTCCTTAGGGCTGGGCTACGATGGGATTAAACAGTACTTGTCCTTTGTGTGATTCTTGTATGGAAGGAGAGCACCCATGAACTCTCGACATAAGAGAGCCGAGGAGTGAGAAATAAAGAGGATGGAGAGACACGAATCCATCAGTCAGGACGGTGCGTTTATGGAGGAGTAGTCAGAATTAGACAAATCAACTAGATTTGATGTTAAAACGCCGACAGGAATTAAAATGAAACCGTCTTTTTTTATCCCCCCTCGTACTGCAGCCGTCCTGTCCCAGCTGTGTGTGTGTGTCTGCCAGATAAGGGGCATTACCAGGGCGTGTTCGGGGTGTTGTTGGAAACTGCTGGCACCGGGACACATGTGCACGACTCAGCACTTTATCATCGCCATGGTGACCTGACGGGGTCACGCAGGGAGGGGTCCTTTAGTGTCACTAACTCAACCTGCCGCGCTGCTGCTGCTGCTGCTGCTGCTGCTGTGTTAGATGTTAACAGTGTTACCGTGTGTGTGTGGTGTGTGTGTGTGTGTGTGTGAGTGCCGGACATCTGCTGCACCTGCCTGCTGAGTTGTACACATGTATGGACACACACATACATACAGACGCAAGTACAAACACACACACGCACACGCCATGAGAAGCTGAGCAGCAGTCAGCCAGCTGTGGTGCAAAGAGTGGAAGAGTCAAGTTCATTCTCCCTGTCATGTCTTTCCTCCTGCTGAAACACAGTGGAGACATGATGAAAAGGGCCCATACACACACACACACACAGCATTATGGCACACACAGCTCATACCCCTCACATTATGAGCCGTGCCCTGTTGGGAGTGTAAAAATCGCAAAATTCACAGACAGATTCGCTGTCAGGACGCGATATTTGGAGCAGTGTGCGTCTTACACCCGTGTGTCGGCTTATAATAACCTTTAACTCGACAGAAGTTTCAGATCTGAAACATTGCAGCTCTTCTCCGAGAAGTTTCTCAGCAGATGTGATCCAGATGAGACGCGGTGACAAGAGCGTGAATCATCTCCCCTCGAGTGAACAAAACGTTGATCTGATTCGCTCGTAAAACAGACAAGAAGGAAAATGAGCTATTCTGAATAGAAACAGTGAGTGCATGTAACGCAAACAAGGTGTCACTGAAAAGTCAAGAACACATCCGCAGAATTAAGAATCAGGCCTGCTAGTGTCGCAAAGTCAAGTAGATGTGGATGATATCGCTGTAATACACTTTACTGCAGCTTGTGGTGTGTTTGGGAGTTTGGAGCGCACATGGGTGCCGAAAATGAGGAGATACGCATGGTCAAAAAAGTCAAGTGAGCCAGGCTGTCGCAAGTTTTTGACCGTGTATTCGGAAATCCATGTGAAGGACAATATCAATATAGATATATTGATATTTAATAGATCACTGTTCAGGTTTACCTTCCATGTTGCTTCAGGATGACGTTGAGTTTTCACGAGAGCGTTGTATAAAGTGCCGCTTGCGGTAAACGGTATATGATAATAAATGTGTGAGGGAGTGAGCAGGTAGACACACTGATGATGATGATGAAGGTTTTTAACAACTTAACATAAAAAACACAAACCCTCTCTCCTCCTCCTCTGCTGTGGCAAACGTTCAGCACAGTCCAATACAGTGAATTATGTGTAAGTAGGTTACGGTGTGATACGATGCGGTGTGATATCGCGCCGTATGTTGTAGCCCAATACCGTACCATGCATTGAAACGATGGTACTATTGATTGGTAGCATCTTAGATGCGTTGTCTTGTTTCTGTCAACGTTCGACATGGGGAAGGAAGCGCATGCCAGCACGCCAACGATTATGGTCGACCTAACTGAGACAAGTTTAACAAGTTTTGGCCACCGCAGATGAAGATCGTGACGCTTTGCTGGACAAGTTACAAAACGGCACGCACGTCGCAGTTTTACTCGCCTCAAAGCGCACGTCTGCTTCCACTTTTGCAAACCTCGCTTCGACTTCTAGCGCAATTTTTTAGGATATTCTGATGTGAAAGCACGGCTAAGACTCAGCATATTGAACTATTATCTTAGCCTGCCAACACATGAGCTCGATTGCAAGAGCAGAAAATTAATTTATGAAAACAATATGTCGAAACATGTCCTCCGCGCCATCTATTTGTCTATTTATCGTATGATCAACGTTTTCTTGACACGGGGAAAGACATTGAAAACACTCCTGACAGCAAAGAACGTGCATGAGAGGAGTTAACTGGCGCACAGTTATTGTGTGTGTGTGTGTGTGTGTGTGTGTGTGTGTGTGTGTGTGTGTGTGTGTGTGTGTTCTCTCACCCTGTGATGCCAACCTCTCCGCTCCCTCCCAGCTCTGGCCAGGCACGACCCATCTGTCACATTCCTCCTTCCATCCCTTCTTCCATCCCTCCCCCATTCGTCGCATCCATCCCTCCCTCTGCGTACCCATCCTTCTTTTCCATCCCTCCTGTTTCTCTATCTGCCTCCATCCCTCCATCTCCCTCTGCCTCCGTCACCCTCCGCCCGCCCTCCCTCGCGCTCACTCTGTTCCTTCGTCTTCTCCTTCTCTCTCTCCGTCTCGTGCTCTTCATCTCCTCCTTAAGAAGTTCCCTTTCAGAGTCCGCTCATCTCTTTTTCCTTTCTGCTTTTTATTGCTTGTGTCAGCTTTAAACCAACCACGCTCAAAGAGATGAAAAAAAAAACATGTGGCCACTCCAGCTTGTGTACTAATAACAATAGTCATCATCAAAAGACAACACAATCAAGCCCAAGAGCTTATTTCCATTGCAGCTCCAGCTACTTGAGGCCAACGTGGGACCCTGCAGGCCCATGTAGAGCCCTAAGGCCCAGTGTTACTGCTCCACACTGAACCAAACTGATCCAATCTGGGCTAGAGAGACAGGGGTCCTGCCTAGGGAACTGGCACTGTCTCACTGTATGTGTGTGTGAGTAGTGTAGCATCAGGGGTGTAGCCTGGGGTGTACTGGCATGGCTGTGCATTGGATTATTGAAGGCAGCTTGGGACCATCTGTATGGTGGTGGGGAAGAAGTACAGAAGGAGGAGAGGAGACAGAAAAAAAAGAGAGTTCTTTCTTTTTTGCATCTTTAATCTTTTCCTTATTTTGCATCTGTGCAAACAAATTAAACACAACTGAATTAACCAGACCCGGTTTCATCAGCACGAATACACTGCACAACAAGATCTGCTCCTTTCACGTAGGTAGTCGTTTCCAAATAGTAGGTCAGGACCTCTCAAACTGGAAAAACTTCTGTTCTGCTGCAGTAAACTATGGATTTCTTTCGGACATTTCTATTTTGTTTTCCATTAGCGTCCACGCCTCTCGGGATGGCAACGCCAGTCGCTTGGTCGCTCCACCAGACGGCGTCCAAATATGCCAACAGTTAGATATCGGATGAACTGCCGTGATATTTGAGGGATGAATCCTTCAGACACTGACTGACGTCACACTTTTCACTTATCCAGTGAAATATCTATTTACTGGATAGATTGGCACCAAATCTTAAAGATACTGTTCATGGTTCCCAGATGATGTATCCTAACAACTTTGGTACAGACATTCGTGTCTCCTACAACAGCGGTCCCCAACCTTTTTTGCGCCACGGACCGCTTCAATATTGTCAAGGGTGTGGGGGGTAAATACGAGGAAATAAAATGATGCGACCGGCATTAAAACAAATATAAAGTGCATAAAAATACAACTCACCATTACGCTGAATTAGTGGGAGCCCTGAGCTTGTTTCTCCACAACGAACCTGGTCCCATCCAGGAGTAATGGGAGACAATGACACCCGAAGTGTGTTCCTTATGTCCAGTCAGTTCCGTAACTTTGTTTCGGTCGCTGAAGAAGCTTTACGAAGACGTTTGGGTTTTTTTCTGGGGTTTTTTCTGCTAGCTTTGAGGGGTAATGTAATTGGGGTAATGTATCACGTGTCCGAGACGAGACGTCTTAACCTGTGTCAAGAGGCACAGACAGATGTGTGACAGATATACTGTATATATACTGTATATGACCATGACCATGCTAATCATTATATCAGCTAAACAACAGCATGTTAGCATAGTGTGGCTGTAGGCTCTTGGAAATGCTGGATGGTTTTGAGGCCTCTTAAAATATTCAACTACAGCAGCAATCGGTCGGCCAGTGAAGGATCTACTTCAATTGAAGATACAGTCTCAACTGTCAGCCGATCGGTAACAAAATCAGTGAACATGATTAAATGCGATACGTGTCAGTCCGTGGGGAAATTCTCACACAGGAAGGTCAGAGGTCAGGATCGACTTCAAAACAGCTTGTGAGAATTAAATGTTTTTCAGGCTGACGTGGGATTCGCCGATCTGTCTTTTTTCTCCCCCGATACCAACTCTGATACCTAAACTCAGGCAACAGGCCAATACAGACCACACATCTGACACCACCGTCCTGTTTTATGTTTCACTGTGTGGAACTGATTCATTGTTTTTCGAGTAATGTCAAGAGCTGGATTTTGTTCTAGAAGCTAAGAAACAGTAGCCTCTTTGTTGTTCGACAGTCATCTGATACTAATCAGTTCAATAAAGTCAGTATTGACACAAATACCAATGCACTACATCGACTTGTTGTATTGCTAGCTGTCACAGAGGTTTGTATGTGGGCTTTCCCTTGAACAGAAAGTCCCTGAGGTAACCCGACAAATCATCCCGATGACCCATTTTCTTTCCCTCTACATCGAAGCAATTATACTGAATCAGGACAAGAAAACTGCAGCATTTCCTTACAGTACTTTTTCATAGCGTGCAGCTCTGAGCTTTTCCCAGCGCACGTTAAGTGAGAGGTGCATGGTACAACCTGGACGTGTTACAGTCTATCACAGGGGTGACACCAAGCGGCAGCCGCCGTGGCTGTGAAGTGAAGCCCATGCGTAGGTGCCAAAAACGGCAGTTCCTAAAACGGTCACTTGAGGCTGGTTACAGAAAGACTCAACCACCATAAGTCCCCATGTTAAAATGTCAGAAACCCTTCACAGCATGTTTACAGCCTGGTACAAAAAACAGTTCTGGTCTCCCCATCCATGACAACTGTACTGAGGGTGAATTTTAATAAAACTCACCTGTTCAAATTATATTAAAGGTTAAAGTTATGTTTAATGACGAGCATGGCTGCTTTGATTGACAGGTAGGTGCCATTATAAGTGTCTCGTTTGAGCACCCAGGTGTCATTTCAGCCTGCCACCACCACCACCACGTCTTTGCCAATTTTTAGATTGGCCCTGGAGACAAAAGAGGCCAACATGGCTTCAGCCAGACCCACCACACTCTGAGCTTCAAAACAGCTCTTCAGAAACCCTGTGGGTCATGTCACAAATACACTGTCCATTATTTATACTGTCACACACATTGACAATCAACCATTCACACTATGGATTCCAGTTCATTCAATTTGCATGTCTTTGGACTGTAGACAGAAACCAAGCAGAACATGCAAACTGGATTAGCTTGACTATTTCCAATACAGATGCAACGTTCAGATCTTTTTTTTTCCACCAACACCAAAGCTGATACCTCAACTCAGGTTAATACCGAGCACCAATCTGATACCAGTTGTTACTTTCCTGTCTAGGGTATAGGGCGTGTAACTTAAATAGGAGTCCACGCAAGCAGTTTATTGAAGCGATGAATACAAAAATACAATAAACACAACTGAAACTAAACCTAGCTTCCTAAATTCCACCAAAAACAGGAGAAAATGTATCAACAGAAAAGGCGCTTTACTCCTACCGAGTCCGTCTTAACTTTGTTTATTTACAAGTGTGGTGAAATACAGGATGACAACATCCGAAGGTGACACAAACAGTGAAACAAACAAGCAAATTCTCAATATCAAGACAAACCAAACACGACCAAAGCTGCACTCTCAGCCAGGACCTGGGTCCTGATTCACTTGGAGGGGAATCAGCTGTAGTCGATGACCACATAGGCAAAGATGGAGGTCACACTCTGGTCCAGAACACAAACATACGACACAAAACGGCTGGCTCTCTTCTCTCCAAATAATGAAGAATCAGTATCGGACACTAACAAAGAAGCGGTATTCACTGTGGATTGGTCCCGTGTATCGGCTCGGAGCAGCTCGAGCGGCCAGGCGACCACCGTGTCGCTCAGATCTGACTGTAAATCTAAAGATGAGCTGTTGCTGCTCGGCCGCTTCAGAAAGTTTTCTGTCCATAAAAAACTGAAATGATCTAAAAAGTTTGAGCCTCGTGGACAGAAAGCACTTTGGATGGATGGATAAACATGCAGATCAACATAAAACAAACAGCTGTGTGTGTATATGTGTGTGTGTGTGTGCGCGCATGTGACATGTATGGTTGTGTGTTGGTGTGTGTGTGTATATTGTAGGTCTTCCAGAAGGTCTTCTCAAGAAGGCAGACAGGCTGGCAAGCAGCTGTGGTTGTAACTCTCTTTTCTCACACACACAAACCTAACCCACACATGCACGCATACTCTCTCTCTCTCTCTCTCTCACGCACATGCACACACACACACACTCACACACACACACACAAAACACAAGCTGTTGTTGCTTAACGACTGGGCTGCTCCGGAGCACATCTGCACTCTGCATTATCATTAGCTCTCTCCCGCATCCCCAGGATCGCTGACAAAGTGAACAATACCGACAATCACCCCCATCAGCTGCGGCCATATGGGCGCCATCCATAGCCGTAGCCCCCCCTCCCACCACCACCACCACCACCACCACCCACACCCACCCACCCCTGGCTGGCTGGCTGGGTGGGTGGAGGGGATGAGGGGTAGAGTTGGTGGTGTTGGGGGTGGAGGGAGGGTAGGAGCATAGCAGCAATTGTGCCAGCATCTGTTTGGCACTCACTTGCTCACTCGGCCATTTTTGAAGATGAGTCGGCCGAGCTGGCGATGAAGAAAGTTTTCTTTTTGCTGTTATCACAACAATCCTGATGTGTGTGTGTGTGTGTGTGTGTGTGTGTTGTCTTTTTTTTTCTAATTATCTCCCTTCCCCACCCATCTCATTTGTTACTCCTCCTTTGCTGCTTCCCTCTCGATCTCCACCTCCTCTCTCCCCCCTCCCTACCTCCCATTTTCCTCCCCTGGACAGTTAAATGTATTGCCAGGTACGCTCCTGTCGGCTGCGTCTTGTAATTGCCACCACCTTAATCCTCCATCCTAATGGGCTGGGAGGAGGAGGACGAGGAGGAGGAGGAGGAGAACGGGAAAAAGGAGATATGTGTGTCTGTGTGTTTGTGGAGAGAGGGGGGGGGGGAGTCAGCCCAGATGGCACAACAAGGTGCGCTCCACCACTCTTCTGCTAGATCCCCCAAATCTCTCCTTTCCTGTGGCCCTCTCTCTGTCTTCTCTCCTCCTTGTCTTTTCTCCCTCCTGGACTTTGAACCCAGCTGGCGGAGGTGTTTTTTCTGGGATCAGCAGCAGAATCCTTCACTGCTGTTCTAATTATCTTTCAACTCCAAACCCCAACTGTACATCATTCTTTCATATCCACGTTTCCTCTCTAACTTCTCTCGCTCTCTTTGCATTCCCTCCTCTCTTTCTTCTGATGAATCGCGAGCAGAAGCTTCAGTCGCTCCTCGGAGACGCTCCACGGCGCATGTGTCACCTTGAGATTAGCGTTTGTTGATGCATAGTTTTAGCCTATTTGGCTTGTTGTTCTTGGACAAAATGTTAAAATATTGACAACAGGTGTAGCCGTTCATTGATCCCCCCCCTTTCAGCTCTTTGCTCTACCACAGCTGTGGAGTTGCTTTAAACTCGGGAGGAATTATTTGGAAATACTTGCAGCAAATCATAAATTCCCTTTGAGCTTCATGTGCACATAAGATGGCACACTGTGCTTGTGCGCTCTTTCTATATAATAATCAGGAAGAGTCATACTTGCGTCATGTATGCGGGAACTTTCACACAACTGAGCCAGCTGAGATATTAAAGATTATTTTGTTAACTCTGGAGTTTATTTGACAGGATGCTGTAACTGGTGCTGAAATATTCTTATTAATCTCCATTCATCTAGCAGAAATTCATTAATTCAGGTGACATGTTTCCGGCCGTAAATACAATATTCACTCTCCTTTCAGCTCTTAAGAGAAATATCTGACTCTAAATGGTCCTCTATGGATTGTACTTATGTAACGCCTGCCTCGTATTTTGCCCACTTAAGGCACTTTCACATTACACCTCTCAATCGCACACCTTCACACAGCCGATGGCACGGGCTTCCCGAGCAATTTTGGAGTTCAAGGGCGATTCAGCATGCAGACCGGAGGAGCCGGGATCGAACCATTGATCATCTGATTAGAGGCCAGCCCACTCTGCTGCCTGAGCCGCCAGCTAGTCTCTATGTTTGTTTGCTTGCTTAGCAGATAGAGTTGTTACAGTGGGTTGATAGGAACCTTTCAACTGAAAACAACTGCTTCTGGTTGTTAAAGCATCACTGCGTTGACTTTAACCAATGGCTACAGGGGCCGTGAGGCGCTTTGCGGTTTGTCCATTTGTCCATTGTGGCTATTGTAGAAACATCACGGCAGATGGCAGGTTTAAAGTTATGCATAATTAACAGCGTGGCCACTTTTATTGACAGGTAAGAGTCGCTACGGATGGCTTATTAGATCAGATCCGCTGATCATACACGTCTTTGCCGATTTTTAGATTAGCCGGGAGAAGCAGGACAGCCCACATGGTAGCAACCTTCTTTATGCTGTCATTGTTATACACTAATCACAACAGGTATGGATATTTTATGTGATTTTATTTGATTTATTCTGCCTCTTAAATCTGACACGTTGGACTAAGTTGCTGAAACTCGACTGAACTTTCCACTAAACCAGTTTTTTGTTTCTGCGAATTAACTAATATATCACGCAGTGACTCAAACTTTGGTAATAACTTCATCGACACACGCTGAAACTAATGGATTGTTCACTGTTGTTTCCTGGAGGTGCCAAAAAAAAAATCCCAACTCTCTGAAGGTCCATTTGCTATCAGCTGTCGGCTCCTGGTGTTTTTCCCAGTTGCCAGCTGATCTTCACCGTCAGCGCCACGGATCAGTTGGCGAACTGTTTTACTTGTTAACCGTTAGCCGCGCGGGTGAGACGAAAAACAAGACAAACCAGCCCTCCGCCTCTGCCCGTACAGGTGTGCGCTCATAGGTGTACATACTCATACACAGGAGAAAATGCTTGTGTGTGTTTCAGATTGCAAAACCTGCACCACCACCCCCCAACACACACACACTACACACACACACACAGACCAGAACAGAGCAAGCGCCTCCTGGGCAAATATTTAAAGTCAAAACAGGCTGGGCCCATAAAAAGCTGAGAGGTGGTGGTGGTGGCGGTGTGGCTACATCTGTCAGGGGGGAGGGAAGGGAAGGAGGGAGAGATGAGAGGAGAGCAGAGGGGTGACAGCAGCTGCCGAAACGAGTCTGGACACTGCTGACGCCAACACCTGTCCATACTGGAGACACGCGGCGAGCAAATGTCCAGCCACAGCCCCTCAAAGATCACAGAAAAAAACACGCCTGAATCGATCTAATTGTGGAATATGAGGCTGAGGACACACAGATACAGACCTAGACTCACATAAACACACACCTAACCCAGCCCTTTGTAGCCCGCCACGCCCCTTTCCTCTGGCTGACCCCCATCTGTTGCCTCCCTGGGGAGTGTGTGCGTGCATCTGTGTGTCTATGTGTGTGTGTGTATGTGTAAGGGTAGGAGGTCAGGGGAGGGGACAGGCAGGCGTTGGCCCCGGCTGCCCATTGATCAACAGCTGCTAGGCTTCTCATGCTGAGCTGGACGGCTGGGAAGGCGACAGCAGCTGGGTTGGGGAGAAGGTAAAAGCTCGGGGCCAGAGGCTGGGACCCGAGGTTGGAGTTGAGGTCGTGGGCTGGGGTCCGAAGCTTACAGGCTGGGAGTGAAGCCGGGGCTTCGGATACGGTAAAGTCCAGACAGTGAGTGAGTTTTCAGCGGAGGGAAGGGAAACAGTAGGGGCAACAGGCTAGGGATGGAGCTGCCAGAGATGGGCAGCAAGGCCTTGGAAGGCAGCCAGATGCTGAGCAGGGGATGGATGCCAGAAAGGAACAATGAGGTTAGATAAAGTGGAGTTTGGGCCAGGGTATGCTGAAACAAACGAGTTAGTGCCTATTATACTTATTTCCAATAACTACACTCGAAGGAGGGGTGAAAAGCCCTTTAAGAGGGGCGAGACACATGGTGTGACACTCATGAAAAGTGATGGGAAGAGTTATGTAAAGCATAAAAAAGAGAGCTTCGGATCCCGCCTTCTTTCTCACTCCTACAAAGCTGAGCAGTCGCTGCAGGACGAAGGCATGGACGTCAATACTGACGGCGAAAGGTGTGTGAGGAGCGTTGGGACACTGTTCGATACAAGCGCCTCATTCTGACAAGACGGGGAAAACGAAGAAAAAAACAATATCCAAGCAAATGTACTCATCTTTGTCCTCTTAAAGCAGGTTTTTATGTAGATTGTAGACTTTGTAACGCCATCAAATAAAGCACATCTCTGCAAGTACGCACGTGAAATATAGTTCATAATCATATCTCATGAGATACAGAGATTCAGATCTTTTATTTAAGTAAAAGTAGCAACACTCGGGGTAATATTTTGGGCAGATGATTGGTGGTTTCTCATTGAACAGGATGCTTAACCCCCAAATTTCTCGTGATGCCGCGCCATCGGTGTGTAAATGTGTGTGAACGGTTAGCTCCCAAAAAGTGATGAGCAGCTGGCAGACTAAAAAGAGAAAGAAGTGCAGTCGATTAACCATTTAAATGTAGAAATATTACTGCAAAAATAAGAAAAATGCAAGCACTCATTGTGTAGAAAGGTCTGTTACATGTGTAAATATTGATTATTATTATACTGATAATTGTACATTACTTTAATTATGTATTTATTCATCATTTACAATAGACAGCCAGAGAAGTGTCATCTTATCTTCACCTGTTATAACAATACATCAATTTATTTGCTTCATATATTTTTATTAATAATCAAAGTAAAGTATTTAAAGTATAAAGTATCAGAAAATGTAAAAACTCAAGTAACTCACGTACTTTTCCACCACTGGGGAATCATGAATACACTTGGTACTCGATACAATCCATCACAAAAACTGATGATAATTCAGTATAGATCAGTTAATGTACTTATAATTATATTGTTTTTATGATAGAGTTTATTGTATTTTTGTTTTATTCTTTAATTCTTGTAACCTCTTCATTTCCTTGAACTTCTTTAACCATTTAAGCATAAATAAATTCAAATATATTCGGATTTTCACAGTCGCTAAAACAAGAAATCAGAAAAAGTTTGGGTGATCCTGAGTGTTTTCAGGCTCTGATATAATGAATATTTTTGGCTTTTTATTTTTGTCGCTTTTAATCAAATGAAACCTCACACTTATTGTTTCTTACAAATGTTGAATTTCTGAAACACACGTTTGCCTTCCTCTGCTGGCAGGTTGGATTTCACCCTTGAAGTCTGCGCCACAACTGTTGGCGATCGTTGTTCGGAGCATATATACTGTAGGTTGAGTGTGTGTGGGGTTTAGAGACCAAACAGGAGCTGATATAAGAGCTGACAGCTGTTAACGGTGTCGGCCGTCACACATCTGCTGCGTTTGGGCTCTTTTACAGAGCGTCCACAGTTCAGGGGGTGAGGAGAAGGGAGGAAGGTGGGGGAGGAGACAAGACGGCCTGGAAAGAGGAGGAGAGAAGAATTGAAGCAGGTGAAGGAGGGTCAAGAGAGCTAGTGAGTAAAAACAACTTTACAGGCTTTTTACAGCCGTGCATTCCTCAGAGAAGTCACGGGTCAGCGGCAGAGCAGATCAGGTAGAGGTTGTCCGGGTTGCTCAGGATCACTGTAGAGCTGTCAAAAATCCTTATGAATACAAAGTTTCTTTAGCTACGCTGGCAGGAGATGTGGAAGGACAGTGAGCTGTTTCTGTTAAAGGAATAAAAATCATAACATCCACCTGACCTTTAAACTTAAACGTTTGCTTTGCTGAGTTTTTTTTCGTGGCTCGGCCGCAGTTCAGAGTTACGACCTCGGGTGAAGGAGCAAAATGTGCCGAGCTCCAGTGAAAAAAAAAAAAAGCTAAACTTTCTGCCTTCGACTTGCTCTTGATCGTCTCTTTTAAATGTGAGGGTGTGATCACGTGTGTGACAAGTCAGACCACCTTAACGGAGAGACAGAGGAAGGAACTCATCAAATGCATATTACCACCTTAACCCCAGACGCCATGTAATCTCTGCTACTTTAAGGAAGGGCAGCTGACAGTTTTGAAATGTTAGAAGATTGATACCGTTCTCTAAAGCCGGGAGGCCGTAAGCTTATCTTAGCATAAAGGCTGTGTAGACATCACTCTCTCCTCTGTCTGCTGATGTTTTGGGGTCTGCATTTGTGTTGTCTGATGTGTTTAAGGTGCCATCGTATGATTAGATATTGTCCTGACTGTGTGTGATATGCAGAGAATTACCACCAAACTTTGGAGTCCACCTCCTCAGCTCTTCTGATTATTTTAGGGCCTGTAGTTCATTGTTTTGTTTTGTAAAAAACTTCACTCTCACCGCTTTCATCGCGTTTCCAGCTGCAGCGGGCAGCTGTTTCCAGTAAAAAAAGCTCACATAAACTGGATTGTACGCTACCTCCCCAGCACCAAAAGGCAGAAAGACAAAAGTTAGCAACTAACTATTGAACATATTGAAGCAAAAAAAACAAAAAAAAAAGGAGCCAGATGTTCCCCTTTCTCAGGAGTTTGTGGAGACTAGAACAAAGATAGAAGAAGTATTGTGTTCATCACGTGGCCAGAAACACGACTGAATGGAGACTAGAGTTGGTTCTTGTTGTGATAATATGCTAACAGCTTTCTATATTGATACCTAAGTGCCCAGAAAAATCAAATAGTGCAGTTTTAAATGCTGTTTAAGGCTCCCACGGTCTCATGCAGGAGGTGAGAGGAGTTGTCAGCTTTGCTATCATCCTCTTCTCCTTAACTTCCTCTATGGAGACTCAAGGACCCTCCAGAGGACCTCAGTCTCCTCAGTAAGTCAAAGACCATCTCGACATGCAATCCGTGGATGCTCCCCGGTGTGGTCTGAGGCGTCTTCCTCCTGTTATCTTAGCTAATCACCATCTCCTTCGCCTTGAAGGTGGTAGAGATCGCACCAGTCGACGAGCACCCCGCGACGCTCGTCCCACGATGGCTGTATCATCTGAGAACTTCTGGAGGTGACAGCTGCCAGCGAAGGAGAGAGCACCGTATGTGGGGCCTCTGTGCTGCAAATCATGACATCAGACACGCTGTCACAAAGTCTCACATACCGTGGTCTGTTGGTGAGGTAGTTTGAAGTCCACGCAGTTAGTTGGACCTTCTGGCTTCCCCCTTTTAGCAGCGATGGCTGTGTTGTGTTGTGAAAGCAGCCAAAAAACATGATCTCTCTCCACGTGCTGAGGTGGATCTGATGTTCATATTGCGTCCTAGAGCCATGACAAAAGATGGATGCTGAATACTGTAACATAAATGATGATCTGCAGGGATGCTGGACGTACAACAGAGTTCGAAAACGCTATCAGCCGTCACATTTAATGTGATATTCATGGTTTATGTATTAACTTGAATGCCCAGAATCTGTTCCTATTACAATGTGAAGGTAAAGCAATGAAAAAAAAAAGAAAACAGCATTTTCTGCAGCAGCCGAGGTTGATGGAAGAAAAGATGGCATTGATGATACTGTATATGCACACACTGCTGCGAGAGGCCTTTCTTTGCAGGTTAAAGGTCACGGACACACAAAGTAAAGACGTTCAGTTAAAGAAAATATCTCCCTGAATGGGTTCATATATCTTTGCATGTATGTTTGCGTGTGTGTGTCCGTCAGAGTGTGTGTGTGTGTGTGTGTGTGTTCTAACATCACAGTTGGCTGAAGGAGAAAACTCATTTGCTTGTCCATTTACTCTGCTTCCCCTTTGCAGCACAATACAGCGGCAGCCACTGGACAAAGAGGCCTCGCTGTGGGATTCAAATGAAGGAGGGAGGAGGGGAGCAGCTCATAGAAAGGATGGGGTGGCGGTGGCGGAGGCGGTGGTGGTCGGGTACGGACGGAGGTTGGAGTCTGGAAGGTGGGGAGGATTGAATGAGTTGTATGAGAGACACGGGTGGGGAGGCTGGGTGGAGGAGGTGATAGATGATGAGGGGTAAAGAGGAAGGAGGGAGGGGAGGGGGCGACCGGTCGCAAAATTAGCGCAGCCCCGACCCAAATCACGGGGCAGCGGTGCCCTTCGGCCTGCTGCGACGCTGTCCGGCCTCTCATCAACATAGTCACACAATACTGAGGACGGCTAGGCTTCATGCCAGATGCCACTGTGTGTGTGTGTGTGTGTGTGTGCGTGCGCTTCAAGGTGACACAGTTTATTCAATAGGATGACCTCACTCTGGACAGCTGTGGAGTTTGGTACGCCAGACAACGAGTGTCCAGTTTATGGCAAATCAAGCCTGCTCTGCGTCCTGCTCTGAAAAAAGCTGGACGCATCTGGGGTGAACGCCTGCATGTGCGAGAGTTTGTGGCTTTTCAGAGCTTGTTGGTGCATTCAGATGTAGTCAAATAGGGGGAGGAAGCTTGGTGGAGGCAGGGAAATGAGCTGCAGGTGAGGCTGTGGTTAAAGCCAAGCTGTGGTCACAATGAGTATTAATAGTAAACACTAACAGAGACGAGAGCGAGAGCGAGAGTGAGAGGGAGAGACCTGTTTACCAATGCAAACACGTTTCTCTCTTTAATGTTCCGCTCTTTTGCTTAAAGCAGCAATAACTCTGTGCAAAAAATATGGTCGTGTTAAAAGTAGGAGGCAGTCTAGGGGACAGAAATGGAGTTTAATATGCATTACTGTGTGTTTATTAGTGTGTAATCAACTAAACACTGGCTCTGGATACAGTCAAAATGACCTCCTAGGTCCTTTCCTAAACACTTCTCCTTGACCTCGATGGCCAATGTTATTGACACGTCTGGGGTTAAACTACAAAGTTCAGATGCTGGACTACAAATCACGCAGCTTTGATACTTTTACCCTGGTGGTTCATGAAGGATACATGAACGTGGACGACCCGGTGAAAATATGACTTCATTATCAGTGTCAGAATTAAAATAATAAAGATCACAAAGGGGAAATGAGAACAGTCACAGCTAAATGTGATATTCGTGTTTTATATATTCATTTGAACAGTCAGGGATAACTTAAACTGTATCTAGGAATTTAGTTACATTTCACAACAACTTAAGAAAGCTTTTCACGACACAGAACACTTCACTGTATGTGAACGCAGCTCTGCAGCCGACAACAGATCTAATGCAGAGAACAGCAGGAGGTGAAGACAGAGAGAGAGACAGCGGCTAGACTGCTCCTGAACAATTCATCACTTCATATTAATGCGTGCAGCGAGGATACAGAGCAGGTTTCACAGAGGAGGCGAGCATCTGTCTGTCTGTTACACTACAAACCTGTGGGAGCAACGTCAGACTTCAGGATCAAAGTTTTTATATCATGTCATCATGTATGTTCATATTCACATCGTCTCTCCGCTGCAGACTGCATCACGCTTTTTAAATCATCCTTTCCTTTCGTAAAACACGGACCAGTGTATCCTACGCTAAAGGAGAGAATAAAGGAAGCACTGAAACTCCTTTCCTTAACATTTAGAGGATTCAAACAGCTCTTGTGGCTTCTGTGTAAATACTTCAGAGTTATTTCACTCAGTCGGGAACCTTCCTAAGCTGGAATAGACTGTTCGACTGAACCAAAGTCTTTTTGCATACACCGTAGTTTCTACTTCATGTTAGGAAGGAGAGGCGAAGGAGTTACTGCTACACCTCTAGATATCTCTAGATCCTACACGCTGGTCCTTTAAGTACGAGAGCACCCAGAGTAATAGAAACGCTAAGAGGTCAGAATATGTGCCCTACTGTATATTACGATTCACTTTAATGCTGCATCAGGTAGAGCTCCTTTTAATTATATACTGCTGGAGCACTCATGGTTTAAGTCTATTAAAAAAAAACATCAGACTTTATTTGTTGATTTTGTATTAATAATCTGAAGCTGTAATGTCAGTAAAGTTAAATACATGTAGTGGAGTAAGTGTAATAATTGCCACAGATATTTAGTGCAGTGTAAGTACAGAATGATCTTTAGCTGTGTGTTTGTTTGTTTGTTTGGCTTTAAGTCTGAGTATTAAAATAATTTGTGGCCTCTCTCTGTTCCTGACTTCATGCTACCGGTCATAATTCCTGACAGAATAAGTCTCAGTTGGGTTGTTTGTTTAGTCACATTTGTCATTTATGGTCAAATGCCTCCCTCTAGTGCTCGTGAAGAAAACTAGTCTGTGCTGTCACAACCTGGCAACCCAATACTTTTTGGGGGGCATTTATCTATCTATCTAGATATATATATATATAGATCTCTCTCTACATGGATATATATTAATAAATGACAACATCTCCGTTATCCGGCACTTCCTGTGACAGACTACTTATTTTAGGATCTTTTTCAGTAGTTTGGGGTGTGAAAACCCGTGAAACCAAATGTGGAAAAATAACTACAGGAAGTCAAATAAATTAAAGTTAAACAGTTTTATCTTTTTGGTGTGAACGCACAGGAACACAACCAACTTTCAGGGTTAAAACTGGGAGACATTTGAGTTGCCGCAGCAGGAAAGAGCACAGGCCGAAATAATAATGAAATGAACGATGGCTGCTGAGACACTTAAATGGATTAAAGGCATCTTTAATGTTTTTACTGACACCTGTGCTTTTCCTATGAATGGTCGCTAAATGGTGCCATAAATCTGAGTAGTAGTTGTAGGTAGTTTTTTAACAGTTGCTCTATTGCTAACTTGCTTGATGGCTAGTTTGATATCTTGAAAGTTAGATATATTGATAGAAACCTCGATAGCTAGGTGGATTTAAAAATCCTCAACTGAAACCAGCAACCAATTGTTCAAACCCACAGAACTTTATTTTGAATTCCAGTGGAGATCCCAAAGTTTCCACAGACAACAAACACTATGTCAGGATAAATGTTCAAGAAATGTGATGAGACGTTCCAACCTGAAAAATGCTTAACTGTTAATAAAAGGGGGGAAACCACACGTGAAGGGGTTAAACAAGCACGAGTTTCGTGTGTGTATTGTGCGTACGTAGGCTAAAACATTAATTTAGTCTTAACCAGATGTCAAAACAGGGCTAAACATTGACAGGAGGAGGAAGTGAGTGATCGGAATAAAGGAAAGACTTTCAGGGATTTGGTGAAAGTTGGCAGTGTGACATTGTAAAGGGATAAATTCTCTATAGATCCATTATAGCACAGCAAATAGAGAAAACAAAGACGTATACATCACACATAGACTGGTCAGTAGAGGAGATAGAGATGACTGAATGAGCCTGATTCACTGTTTTCATCCCTGTGAACTACCATGAGAGGGCAGACAGGATCAACCGTGTGTCCGTGAATCAGAAAAGACTTTTTAAATTTGATTTGTTTGAAGGTTTTGTTGTCCGTTTCAGCAGTTATACACAATCTTGAGACAAAAAAAAAAAAGACGAGCATGACGAGTGAATACATTTTTAAAAATCCCCTTTTAATCAATGTCCTGAGAGAAACGTTTAGTTTACCAGAGAAGTGATGGATTTTATACGGTTTCATTTCACTGAAAATTACAGAATGCACGTTTGTACCTCGGCGTGTTTTAGGTGTAATGTGTAACGCTCTGCAAAACAGGTTGAGTTTCTAATATCCGACATAAAAAACCCAAACACATTTAACTGCATCTGCAAATAATACTTGTGGCAATATGAAAATAGAATCTTATGGTGCTTTCCAATTACCGCAACATGTTGAAATTATACTTTTGTGACAAATTGGCATGACAGCTGTGTGTCAATTAAACATCTGTGACAATTTTTCCACCCAAACTCGTTCAGCTGTTGTTTGGTTTGCAGTTCTCCACCTCCAACTCGGATCAAACAAGCTGTTGTGGGATCATTAAAAAAAAAAAAAAAAAAAGGAGCCTTCTGTCAGTTTTACACAAACTTCTTCTGTGGCTCTGGAGGAGCTCTTCAAAGTCTGGTCGAACGCCACGTTCACGTCATATCTAAGTTATTGTAATTGCGAGTCAACCTCAAAGTGGTAACTTCGTCTAGGAAACTTGGACTTTTTCGGAAAGCTCTCATATATCACGCTTGGCACTTTATAATATGGAAGGTGTTAATGGATATAATATTATAGTATCAACTCTCATGAACGCTCACAAGTCATTACAGTCCATCCCATATGGCCTGAACGTGGATGATGGATGTGAATGTCTTAGGAGGTTAACTAAAAGTCGGGTTATCGTCTCGTGCTTCAGTTTTGACCATTTTCCAAAAAGAGAAAAAGAAAACAACTCCCCAACCTTTATGTAAGAGTAATACTAAATCACCAGACTAACTGTAGACCAACTGTAGATTCAGACCACCACTTCATCATCATTGCGAGTTTCTGGCATGCAAGTGGTACTTTCATCTAGGAAACTTTTTCTGAAAGCTTGGCACTTTATAAGATGGATATAGCATTACATCGTCAGCTCACATGAATTTTGTAGTCATACAACAGTCAGATTAATAATATATAATAAATGCATCCATCCCATATGGCCTCAATGTGGCACGATGAAAGACAGCATGGGGCAGCAATAATGTAGGATCGAACATTTGAGGAGCTTGACCCCAAACAAGGGACTAAAGGTCGGGTTGTTTTGGCTTCTGCTGCTTCAATTTTGATGAGATTTCAAAGGATTCTCAGTCATCCAGGTCATCTTTCTTCGAGAAGGGTAGGATTTTGAGTAATTGGGCTTAGTTGTACATCCTGTAAAGACATTTCTCTTCTTGTCCAAGAGGCTTCTTCAGCTCCACTGACAGGTGGGGAGATCCAGTATTTTGTCTAGGTGGGATGGTCGACCAGGCCATTATTTCCACCAGTCAGTCAGAACTGAAGAAAACTCTCGGATGAGGTGAACCTACAACCAAGTCCAGTCTGAATCATGGTTGTAGATCTGTTGGCCTTTTCCCAAAATGGCCTGAATATGGCACTAACAAAGATGGTATGGAGCAGCATTCATTTAGGTTCAAGCATTAGAGGAGATTGACCCTAAACAAGGGACTAATCGTGATGCTTCAGTCTGCAAATCATCCAGGTCATCCTTCTTCAAGAAAGGTAAAATCTGGGGCAACAGGACTTTGTTGGATCTGTAAAGACTTCTGATGGAGAGTCCCAGGTATTTCCTCACTGACGAGGACATTGTTTCTGCCAATCAGAACTGAAGAAACCTCTTAGATGAGAGGAGAAACATCAAGTCTACAAATCAAGTCCAGTCACCCCAGATTCAACCTTGTCTTGTTAAGTCCCAACTTTAAGGAAGACCGATACTAAATCACTAGATCAACTAAAGAACATTTCGCCGCATTCATGTCGTCTTGTTAAACCCATAATTAAAGCCAGTCATGGCAGTAACTTCTAAATAAACCCCAACACTAATACAACTGAGTGAACTTAAAAAGAGGATCTGGTGGCGTAACGCTGTCCTTTAAATGATGCGATTACAAGAATAACCACCTTGGGCGCAACAATGCACCGCCCATGAGTCATGGGAGGTTTTCCTGTTCTTCCCATTGTGCAAACATTGGGCAAATGCGCCGTTAGACACATTACCAGTTTTCCAGCTGTGACATCACATCAGCAGGTAGCTCTGATTGGCTTATTTTGGGTGGTGCCATTTCAGTGGTGAAAGTAGACCAGACCTATTTATCTGTATATTTCTCTCAATAAACAAGACAAACGGTCCTGCACGGTATTTATCAATCGATATTTAGACTTCTGTGTGTTAAAGCTGTTACTTGCCTTCCTCTACGCTACCCGAATATTAAACTTCATGGAAAACTCACCTGTTAAATTTAAACAGAAAAACACGAGCCCTCTCACGGGAAGCAGCATTCAGTGGACGCAGTTGGTAGCTACAGATAATTTAAAAACAATTTCTTTTTTTTTGGTTGAGTGTCAAGGCAATATAAGATGTCTTTTTACGCCAAACATCTGTCATCGGACGACAAAAAAACCAAACACAAAAAGACACATTACAAATATTAAAGGATCCCTTTATCATGTCAGGATGTACCGTAAACCTGGCAGAATAAAACATAAAGCAGATATAGTCCAAAGCATCTAAAGTGCCGAGGTTAAAACTTTTAAACTGATTTACACCAGACTGGCACAGCCCATTTAAAACACAGCATAGATGAACAAACATACACTTAAAAGTTTGACCAACCAAACGTCTGTGGACAGTTCCTGCGGGCAGTGATCCCGTGTCTGCGTCGGTGTGTGTTTTGTTTGTGTTTGTGTGTGTGTGTGCTGAGTCCGTTCCCTCGTGTCCTCTTTCAGACCCGATGGCGGCTGGTGTTGCCGAGTGCGTCGTACCTCTGAAGTAAATAGCTACAATATAAATGGGGACAAATTAAAAGAGGGACGTGACCGCCGAAGTGTTATCTTTAAAGGTTTAAACTGTTAAAAATCCAGATGGGAGACACTGGGTACCATTCATACAGGGAGGTCAGTCTGATGGGAGTCTGATCCAGAGAGATCCGGTCTGTAACATGGGACAGTCTGATGATAGAGTGATAAAGCATTAAGAACAGACGTGGTCGTCGTGTCTCTGTCGGAGAGTTGAGATAGGTAGGTAGGCTGTGTGTGTGTGAGTGTTTGGCGAGGGGAAGAAGGGTTCAGTTGATTCGCTGCTGTGCATCCTCTTCGCTTGCGTTTCCTCCTCCCTTCGTCTAGAACAGCTGGATCATGGACTCCCGAGACTTGCCCACTCCGATCCACTTGACTGAGGAAACAGGGAAGCAGAGGTAGGCGTTAATGTCTCTTCAGTAGAAGCTTCAGTGTGTTTACATGCACTCAGGTTACGCAGAACATCCAGTGGCCACTTTGATTGACAGGTGGGTGCTGTCACAGGTGATTTGTTTGAGCAGCGAGGCGCCAATCGGGCCGCCACAGGTCCACTGATGATCCACGTCTGTGCCGATTTTTATATTACGGAGGAGGCGGCAGAGGCAGGACTGCTTTGTGTTGTATCAGTATGACAGAACAGAGTTTTGCACAAACATGGATTTTACAAATAGTCAAATGTTCAGTGGAAACTGTTTAATTACGTCTGCTTCTGTTTGAGTTGAACTTTGAGTTGATTTCTGTACAAATGAGAGCTCTGTGTATTTATCTCTCCTCACTTCACGGACACAGCTTGTGGCTGTGATTTCTTATTTAAACTGTAATCACCTTGTAATCAAATTTGTGCTCCTGTCCTACAACCAGTTTATTCTTATTTGTTAACTTAGCTTACTGAAAGATAAAGTATTTGTGTGCGTGTGTGTGTGTGTGGGCTCATACCAGGCACTCCCACGTTCTCCTCAATAAAGCGGACATATTTCTGGGCGTTCTCAGGCAGCTCCTCGAAGCTTCTTGCAGCCGAGGTGTCGCTGTTCCAGCCCGGGAGGGTCTCATACTGGACCTCCACACGCTGCAGCACCTCCTGATTGGCTGGCACAGAACCAAAGGAAGAAATGGGATGGGGGTTGGAGTAATATCACACCATTAGCTTTACAGGAGACCGCAAACAAACAGCTATGACAACGGATCAATACGTTTCGGCTTTGAAATGGAGCTCTCTATTAATAACCTCGTGGACTGGAGCCAGTGAGAGGTTAGATAATATCCTCTGAAGGCAGAGACGCATCGACAACATCGGTTTAGTTTACCTAATGTCAAAAGTCGGTAACAGTGTGATCCACTTGTAACGTAGAAAGCAACAACGTCTCATGGGAGAAGTACTCATTCACACGTCGGCTCACCTGGAAAGTGAGGTATAGTTTGATTGTCGACTTTGTACGCGACACCCACTTTGATCTCGGTGAAGACGTCAAGTATGTCCAGTTTGGTGAGGGCTAAACTGGGAAGACAAACGGGACAACAAGGTTATAAAAGTGTACTGCGCCACACATAAATCCAGACGAATCAACACGATCACACACAACTCACGCGGTGAAGCCATTAATCATGTGTGCATATTTGATGAGCACCAGATCCAGCCAACCACATCGCCTCTTCCTGCCTGTGGTCACGCCCACCTCCTTCCCCCGAGTCTGAAGCAGCTCCCCGATGTCCTGAAGACAACGAGATGAGCGCAGACGGTTCCTGAGTCTCAGGCCATGAGTGACACCGTCTTGTATTTTTGTAAGTGTAAGTGACTTTCTGTTGTTCTATGTGACTTGAGGCAGAATTGAATAAACCAGACTCTGCCTTTAGGTTTCAGTTTTAGTCACAAGCAGGCAGATTTATTGACCTTTAATGAAATTCGCTACAGTTGATAATTGGTGGCAGTGTAGCAAAACTTCCTCTAGGTGGTACTGTTTGAAAACAAACCTCACCTTCTGCTGTATACTCCACACATCAAATCATGACTTGATTTAAAAAGGACTAAATTTTATGTCTCTTACGTTGCTCTGCTCTGAGGGGAAAGCTCCAATGCCGACTCTGGTGGTGTACGCCTTGACCACGCCGTAAACCTCCCCGACGTTCTGAGGCGGCATTCCCAGACCCGTACAAACCCCGCCCACCGTGCAGTTGGACGATGTCACAAACGGGTACGTACCTGCAACGACACAAGAGTGAACACTGATTATCCTTTTCATTTACGCCGTAGATAACGTCTGAACAAACATGCAGCGCAAAGAAAGACGAATATAAGTTAATATTTTCAGCTTTATTTGTTCTACTGCTGTTTGGTGGATAATCGAGCTTTGGGAAATGTGCTATATCCACACTGGATCTAAAACTCTGTATGTGTCATGTCAGTGCTCAGATTTCACGAAGTTATGACTCCGGGGAATGAGGTACTTTAAAAACCACCTTCACTGCGTCCGTGACCTGTGTGTCACAGCCTCGGCTGCAGCTCTGACTGCTGACCGTGTTGGTGAGCAGCCAAATCAGCAGACCAAACTACAATAACTAACCTCCTGCTGTTCTTAAAAAAACCTGCACCTGTCTCTTCACCTCACGCGGCATCCCAGCCTCACGTCTTTTCCCCTCTCCCCACACTGCAGCCCTTGCGCTGTCTCGCAGTTTGAAAACCTCTGGTCTAGATGACGGTAGCGCATCGACTTTAACGGCTGCGCTTTTTGCTGTCATCTCTAAATGTGTTATTCATCAGCTGCGGTGCAGGCAAGGTGAGGATGATGAGCTGGTTCAGGTGTGTTGACATAGTAGGTGTGTTAGATGTGTCAACACCTGATGTCCTGATATAGTTAGTTGATGAGTTCAGCTTGTACATAAAAACCCTGATCTACCTGCTCCTGCAATTAAAAGTTCTCGACTGACTAAGTGACCGGGTTTGGCTTGAGGCTTCTAGCTAACAGAGTTCCCTCAAAGAAACAGGACAAAAAAGCAGCGTCGCTGGTCTTTACCACACAATAACCTCACCCAAGGGTGTCCCAGAAATAATAAACACACTTACCTCACCTCTACCTCAAATATTCAAGAAATTATGTGCTCTAGAAATTGTCTTTCGGTGACTGCCAGAAAAGCAAACAAGGAGTTTCCACACCTAGGTGCTGGAGGCTGCCCACATGCAGAGCACAGACATTGTTGTGTAATCAGAAGAAGAAAAATCGGTTTACAGCAGCCAGTGTGTCCATCAGCAGTCGTGTGTCCTGTCAAAGTGCCCTCCGCGTTCCCGAATTCCCCCTAAAAAGTCTTGACGCAGTTTTGCGAACACATACGATTCTTGTAAAATGCAGATTAAGCTTGACGCTTGACGCGACTGTGACATTTGCCACAACTTCTAATCAAGTATAGACGTATCTCGTCACAAAGAGAGTGTGCTGGCCTATCAGTGTGCAGGACACCGTGCCCTGATACCCAGAGTTACTACAAACATGGTGTTTTGATAATCCTCTCAGTGCCGTCACTGCTCTCAATAATGACAGGCCTGCTCCGTTAGAGGGACGAACTATAGCGTCAAGAAGATTAAGTCTGTTGTGTTTCTGCAAGGAAATACCGTAACTGTCATGCTTTCAGACATCCTGTTGAGAACATTTCTGCATTTAATGATTGTACTTGACTGCTGAGAGAGGATGCCTTCGTGCTCATGCACAATCAGGTGAGACTGAGTGGTTAAACTGTGAGCGTGCACGTCAAGCCCGGATGCCAGAGCACTTCAGTAAGCAGTTAGTAAACTTACCGTCATCTCTAGTCTGAGCTCCAAGCAGGCTTTTGTAAAGAGCACCACAAAGCTTTAAGTGTTTCAGGGCGTCATTGCTCGGTCACTGTAAATGCACTCAACAGCGCTTGGCAATTAGAAATGACATTTATTCTCAGAGCACAGGTTAGCACAGGGAAGCCTCATTTGTTTAAGGATAATTGGAAAAATATACATAATCAAACAGGTTAATAGTAAGGCGTGCGTCACCGCGGTGCACATGCGTTCTCACACACACACACACACGCAGCGATATACTGACCAAAGTCTATGTCCAGCAGCGCTGCGTTGGCTCCTTCCACCAGGATCTTATTAGGAGGACCGTGAAGAGCCTCGTACATGTAGTGCACCCCGTCTCTAACCATGGGCTTGATCCGCTCCACATAGTCCTAAAATTACGGAACACAAAATGTTACTGGAAAGAGAGCAGTTTAATGTTTCTAGAAATATTTTCGTGTTGAATTTTTTTTATTACCTTTAATTTGACCAGCTCTCCTTCTATGTCAATCTCCAGAGTGGGGTACATAGCCTTGTACTGCTGGGCCAATACTTTATACCTGTAACAGGCAACATTGATCAATTTTCCTCTCACTGTCGCTCAACCCACCAACTGAGCTGGTAATGAGAACATTTTGCATCCTGCTGCAATGAGATTAAAAACACAGAAGGCTCACAAATGACATATTTTGCTATTTTTTACTCTGTATTAGATTCATTGCCCCTTATCAATTGCCAGACATGATATGAAGGAAGCCCAAGAAACTGGAAAACAGATAAGGGACACTAAATGAATAATGATAAAGCTGTAAGCGATGTGACCAGTCTGTGAAGTTCCAGCCTGATAGTTTCTGTTCCATCAGAAACTTTTACCTCTAAAGCATTTTATGGTGTTGAAGCAGGAACTACAACTCAACAACCAAACTTAGGCACAGGCCTGTACAGTGAAGCAGCGGGGGTGGATCTGGTAAAAAAAATGTCAGTGTCGTCTGCAAAAGTTCAACTCTTTTGCACCATATTTTTAATGTTTACCATGTAAAGATGAAGCAATGTTCAGTATTACAAAGCACCGTGCAGTGTTTTAAGCTTTTAAACTTTTGAACCTGTTAATCAAGCTGGGCTTCCTGGATTGTTTTATCCCACCAACGCAGCCCCTGACATTGCTTTTGGGGCTGTTTTCAGTTTCAGTTTTCTTTAATCAAAATGTAGGTAAAGGTTCCTGGAAAAGTTCGTGTGGTTAAAAACTGAAGCTACGTATACGTGGCTGAAATTCAGGTAAAGTTTTCAGACATTAAAAACAGCTGTAATGCATTAAATAAACAATTGTATAGACTTTAATTGATTCTTAATCTTGTGTTATCATCGAAACACTGGGGAAATACAAATACAGATTTCATCAGAACCCCAGACAGAGATATAATCCTGTATTATTTTGCACAGACCTTTCAGAGAACTGAGTGAAGTCAGCTAAGAGGTCACATATCCTGAGGCCGCTACGTGCTGCCTTGGCTGAGTACACTGGACCAATCCCCTTCTTTGTTGTCCCGAGGCTGGCCAAGAGAGGAGGGAGGGGGAAAGAAAAAAATAGAAGCAGCATTAACACGTGATTTCAATCTACATGTCGTATCATTATCATCATTCACTTCTGGACACAGTAACAGTAGTTTTAACCACCAAAGGTTCATAGGACTGTTCTGGAGCTACGTCTAATTATAGAAACAACACCAAAATGGGTACAAATTACAGTAAATCGTGCATTAAACAGAGCTGTTAACTGAGCGCTGTGACAGTAAAGCTTATTTGAATAGGCCACTGCTGATGCTCAATTATCTATTCAATCATAAAAGCAGATGCTCAATGCCGTAATCAGGCCGTTTTCTGCATCTCTATAGACATGAGCAGACACCACTGACCAATCAGGGCTAAAATAATGCGTTCAGTTAGTTAACCATTTACATGTGACACACTCGACTCGCAACTCGGGCCTATTAAAAGGAAGGCTTGACGCAGCAGCATTTGCTTACCCTAAATGCAAACTACAGAATGGAAATAGCCAAAGATCCTCCGCGGTGATTGAGTTTCATCATCGGCACCGGCTCACGTAAAACAGGCAGTATCCAATCACCGTGTGTGCTCAGTGCATGAGCGAAAAAGCCAACACATGTTGCCAGTGTTAGTAGAAGTACTCAGATCCTTAATCTAAAAGAATAAGTACCAATTTTAATTTTTTAACAGCTGAAGCATGACAGGAAATTCAAGGGATGACATGCAGCAAAAGGCCACAGGTCGGAGTCTGGACTGACCTGTGCACATGGGACGCTGCCTAGTTTAAGAAACCTGGGTTCAAGCTAAATTCTGGCTAAGCAAAACTCTTCTGATCCGCCTCTGTCATTTCATTCTGCTCTGACTTCCAGCAGCAGAGCTCACAAGATGCCTGGAGATGCTGCAAATCCACCAGCCTGTCCCACAATCTGCTCCGTGCTTACGACTGTGCCATTAAGGCACCCTGGTGAACATACATTCTCCTCTCCCCGTCTCACACATGCACTGTAGCCGGCTGCTGTGCGGGGCTTTGGTTTTGCTGAGCTGGTAAAGTCAACCGGCTTTGAACGGGAGTACACTGGATCTCTCTTGAGCTCAATATTCCGAATGCTCCACAGACTCAGCTTAACATTCCTCACGTACGTTGGTATGCCTCACTGCCTAAGATGATACTGCCCTCGAGCAAAATTGTTAGATAAAAACAGATGAACCGGCTGGATTGTTCAGCCTCTCAGGGATGAAGCAATGCTACACTCCCTGTCTGTCTGCCCTCTGACACCTCCAGGCAGAGCAGAGCTTAGGTTACGCCTATTAGCCATAATTCATTTAGATCCCTCTTTTGTTGCCAAAACAGCCCTGACCCGTCGAGACATGGGTTCCACTAGACCTATGAAGATGCACCAAGACATCCTACAGACGCTCAGTTGGATTGATATCTGGGTAATTTGGAGGCCAAGTCGACTCGCTGAACCTGTTGTTGTGTTCCTCAAACCATTTTTGCCACCAAAGCCACCTTCATGCAATGCTCACATGCCCATTGTTGGCGCTTTCGGCTGTGAACAGAGGTCAGCATGGGCACTTATACCGGTCTGCAGCTACACAGCCCCGTACGCGACAAACTGACACAAGAACCAGCATGAACATTTTCAGCAATTTGAGCTGCAGTAGCTCGTCTGTTGGATCGCACCATACAGCCCAGTCTTTGGCGCACCAGTAAGCCTTGACCGAACGCTGGCTCACCACTTTTCCTTCCTTGGACTCATTTTGATTGGCACAGACTACTGCAGAATGGGAACACTTCACAAGAGCTGCAGTTTTGGAGACCCCGTCGTCTAGCCATCACAATTCGGCCCTTGTCAACGTCAACTCCTGACACTTGCTCACTTTTCCTGCTTCAAACGCATCACCTTGCTGCGTAATAGATCCCACCCACTGACAGGCGGCATATAATCAGTGTCACTATGTCATGGCTGACGGGTGTATGCACACGTGTCACTGTGCAAAGACATTTGTGTACATATGGAAAGTCATGATAAATGTAGATGTGTGCAAATTAATAAAAAGGAAATGTCTTCCAGCTTAGAGTTTTTTATAAAGACGAGCAGTGGTTGGTGTAAACTCAGACAAACGTGTGAACTGTCCGCACTCGAATAGTCGCTGTTCTTAAGCTCTGTTTTTTGGTCTCTACCAACTCCAGAGGGAAATATCTGGTTCCTGTTTAGCTGTTAAATGGTTGTGTGGCGCTTGTTGCCGAGCAGGTTCTGGTGGCTGAAAACGACGCCGTGAGAGCAGTGAAAGTGAGGGAGGTGGCAGATGTGGGTAATTCATCACCTGTCACGTCGTTTCCACAGTTTCTATACTAAAAAGTTGCATTTAGTTACAGTTAAATTACACTTGCACACGTTCAGCACGTTGACGGTGCAGCATTAGTCTATAATATGTCAAACAGTGTTCTTACACTAGGTGCCACTGTAATAAAAGACATGACTCACTGCTAACGTGAACAACAAGGCAGGGAAGAATGCAGGGAGTGCTGCATAGTTTCTATCCATGAGCTGCTTTAGTGTTTTTGCAATTACTGAGAAGATCCCAGATAAAAGTGCGTGTGTGTGCGTGTGTGTGTGTGTGTGTGTGTGCGCAGCAGGCATCTTTAAGCGACAGGTTTCTTACTTCTTGCCTGCTTGCTCTTGTCTCTGCTGTTCTTGAACGCCATCAACCGCTTGGTGGAAGTCAAACACTGCGGAGGAGGGAGAGAGGGGACACACACTCTCACACACCTCGGAGAAAGCAGGGCTCACACGTCCACACACGTACACACACACACACAAACAGAAACACACATCCACACACGCACACATTTTTGCATGCATGCACTCACACATAGATAAAAAGGAGTCCAGAGGTGGACTTGGGAAGACTCACCAATATGTGCTCTGTCTGAGATGATCAACCTTTTCTCCCAGTCTTTTAGACCTACACGCACAAACACACGTTGAGTCTCCGCACATTAAAGTACACTCTTGTCCTGTTGAAGCCCGTTATGTACTGTACGTGTTTAGAACAACGCTCACCTTTTCCTTTGCGTTCATTCTTTTCAGCCTCTTCAAACAAGCCTGGAAGGTGGATCACTACGCCATTGCCTGAGGAAAAAGAAGATAAACTGGGTGATGTTGAACTCTACCCAGTGAAGAGTTTGATAGTCGTGTGCGAAGAGAGATACATCTGTTTAATGTGACTTCATGACTGCTATGACCCCCATCTACAAACAACTAATACATTACATGAAATAATAAAGAACACACCGGTTCTTCCAAGTGCCATTTTAGAATAATACATAACGTAATCCTTACAGTTTCCCGACATAACTCTTCTAACACACTGTAGCTCTGACGTTATGTTCTGACGTAGATTGTGGCACTGCAATTAACCGCACATCGATCAAACTGATATGTCTGGTAACATACAGCCAGACACACATTGCGATGAAGATTTTATACCCATCTTGCGGAGTATTGCACAATCAATGTTGTTGCACACTCCGATTATCTACTTGATTACAAGTTACATCTAAACCACAGTCCACAGCCTAACTGTGATGTTATGTGTGATGTATTTCTGTCAGACAGAGCTGGCCCACATGATGCCTGTTTCACAAGAGTATTCAAACAGCTGGCCGTAATTATCTTTTTAATTGGGTCGCATTAACTGTCAGAGCTGAGGTAATTACTATGACCAAATTAAATGTAAGAAATATGGAAAAAACAATAAACACTCTTTCAATGACTCCGTAGGAAAAAATGTGAGAGATTATAGTTATACACCATTTGCAGCTCAAGAACAGGAAAGACCTGAAAATGAATTTACTCCCAATGCTGGAGGTCACGAATGTACAAAACAAACAGAAAAACTCTGGCACTGAAATGATTATGACACAGGGTACAACTTATTAATGTCTGCTGTTCTCTGCGAGCGATACACAAATAATACTTGTTGCTGCTTGTTGTTGAAAGACAAATGTAGACTTTCTTTGCAAAACAACAAGCAGATGAATGAAGTAATAACTGACTAGAGTTCAAGGTATGACAGCAGTAAACTTTCTTTGTATTTTGTAGTGTTTGTTTGTAACGGCTGTTGTTTATTTCTGCTGTGAAGTTGGACATTTTAACATGGGGACTTATGGAGACTGACTTGTTCTGTAAGCCAGCCTCAAGTGGACGTTTGAAGAACTGCAGTTTTTTGTACATCCGCATTGACTTCAGACATGCATGCAGGTTGCATCACAATCCATGAAACCTTGGCTATAAATATCCACACACACACACACACAAAAAACCCAGCATCAACGAGGAAGAGATGCCAAAACTTGATATTTCCAATTTGCTCCATATTTGTTGTGAAATAATCCATTTGCAGCTTTTAATGGACAGCAGTGAGAGGAAGAGGCCAATTATAAATGACAGACTCTCTCATACACATTACAACAAACTCAGTTCATTTCACAGCATTTCACACCTCCTGGAAAAATAAGCTGAGAGAGTATACGCCCTCACAGAGCTGACAGCTATGTACAGTTATGGTACCGTTGGCCACAACCTGGGTGTATTTGTTATGATAATGCTGTTCGTAGTGTCTGTTGCTGAAGTTAACGGTTCACTTTTGACAAGAACAGCTCAGAAAAAGCCTCTTGTGATAAAATAAATGGCAAGAAAAGACAATAAATGGTTAATGGTTTATGTATTATGTTTTTTTTTGTTTTTTTAAATATGGGTGGAACAAGTGCAAAAAACACATTGTTCTGACTGCATGTCACACTTGGCACGCTACCCATGTTACTACTAAGTATTTGAGCATGCAGGATAAAACTAATGTGCAAGAGAGCGGACATGTAGTTAAATATTGACAGATCATACAGCCGCGTATGTTTAAGTGCAGATATGTGGCAGGTTCAGAAGCCAGAGAGAAAGAGTAAGACACCATTAGCTAATGAAGTTACTGCAGATGAGTGGATGTGATGCAGTCTGGCTCTGAGTCAAGCTGATCACACTCACTGTAATGGTCGTCAAAATGGAAGCCCTAGCACCGGCGATGACGAACGGCAGGCTAAAAAGGAGTCGCGATCAATTCATCAAGAAAATAGCAAGATGGCCTTGGGAGCGAGAGGCTGTGTGTGTGTGTGAGCTGTGCAAGCGAGTGCGCGCGTGCATTACGCACCGATGAAGGCGGTGACCTTGGGGTTGATGATGCCGCTGGGGAGGAGGTGAAAGTCGTACTCCACCGAGTCGACCACCACCGTGTGTCCTGCGTTGTTGCCGCCCTGCAGAGGAGAGACAAAGACCGATGAGGAGAGAAAACAGAAACACAGAGTGGCACGGGCCTAATGGAGGACTAATGCGACTTTGTTTGGCTGAGCTGAAAGGCACGCAGAATAGTTTGGCGTGTAGCGACAGGCATCATACATAAACCACTAGCCGCTGTCTGTTAGTATGTGTGTTGTTGCTTGGAGACTCCTGCTCACTATGCAGTCAGGTCTTCAGTAAAGGTCTCACACCAGTGTAAACCAGCAAAGGAAAGTAAAATAGATAGACAGTGTTCTAGTCCCTACAGCCCGAAAACACATCCTGTTAAGACTCACTGCTCTTAACTCTTACATAAAAACAATACGCTGTTTCAATGAGACAAAGACAAGTGACAGATTGTGGGATCAGATTTAACTCTTAACTCATTCAGATGATGACACTAAAGCGTTTTGCTGGGCTGTCTGTAAAATGGCTTGCACGAAAAGGTTTAAACCGCTCGAGCTCAAGTGTTTGATGCCATAAATTCACTCCTACGTGACACTAAAGAACAAACCTGTTCGTACAAGTGGTTCCTGCATTAGGCCTAATATCACACACGCAGGTCAAACTGGGTGACAAGTTACTTTTAAAGACAAGCTGAGGCCGACTTTTAACCTTTTTTCTTAGTAGAGCCCCCAGAAAGTGTGATTTTATTGACTGATTTTATTATTCGACATTAAAGATGTTACATTTAAATGTTTGGTTGATTCGATGGTAAATCCTCACTTAAAATGAGGCTTGTTAGCCAACCCGGGAAGGAGAAAATACATCAAATGCTTCTGCGTAAGAGCCAGCCACAGCACAGGACTGCTTGAAAGTGAATGACTCTGAAGTTTTCTAAAAGGCATGCTGATGATCTATGCGTCCTGAGTGTTAATCTAGAAGGCCTGCACATAATTTAGCACGACTGACAATGGAGATAAAAATGCTAAAGTGGAGCCCAGAAGGGGAACACTAAGTCCTAGGACGTAGAACGTCACAATCTGACCTGCTTTGTCGCTCTCTGCGTTGTTTCACAGCCAGAGAGGTTAAACTCTGCAGTGAAAGGAGCTCACTGATGTGAGGAAGGAAGGGACAGATGAATGAAGTATTTTATTTTCTGCTGCGGCGATGGTAAGGTAAGGGGGGCTGATGATCCATTCATGCCTCTGCAGTTTGCGTCACTGCTCGCTACCCGAGGTGCCAATTCAACTTCCTGTAGCCAGGATGTGTTGTAGCCCGCGGATATAAATGAAGGCCAGCATGTGCTTTGACCACATGAAGTTATTCCTGGCCACAGCAGTCCCCTGGAGGTGGAGCGAGGGGGGAGGGGCAGATGCCTCTCCTTTTTAAATACTTTTATGATCCGTCCCCTCCCCCGGCCGAACATAACTCTCATACAGTCCCGTGATCGGCCTCTTACTCCCATCACCAGAAACTCGGCTTACGATGCTCACCTGCTACTGTGCAGCTGTGGTTTGTGCACCAGGATTATAATAAGAGAAAAGGATTTGATTTAACAGGTCGGCGTCAGAGATGAGCTGTTTCGCAGGTTCACCTGAGCTCAGTGATAAGACATGGAGACATTTACAATCTGTCCATACTGTGCTGATTTACTCTGCACACAACACGGCTAGTGCATGTTTGTCCGTCCTGACAGAGGGGTCACTCCTCTGTTGCTCTTCCTGAAGTTAAAGCTTATTTTGAGGGGGGTCTTCTTCTTCTCTAAATGCCGTGTCCAAGGTCAGAGGGCGTCGTGCGCTGTACAGATTGCACCCTGGAGGTATATTTTTAATTTGTGACTTCGGTCGGTGTGAGTTAACTGTTGGTGCTGGTCGATCAAAGGCGTGTTACCTGATCTGGACCTGTGACCCTGCTCCTGACTAGGGATAAAAACAGATCTCACACCCTCTGCTTTGGTTTGAAAGGGCAGACGCGGGTTAGAATTAGTTAACTAATGAGCTGACCCACAGAAAAATAATCAAGAATGAGAATTAATCAATCATGAATATGAAATACAAAACATGATTGAACTATTTTTTTTTTTTTTAAAGAGTAATCTGTAGCTAGATACCGGCGATTACTTCAATCAACTGCTTGTTTAGCGTATAGAAAATATAGTTAGCGATTACTAGCGATTAACCTGCCAGTTATTTCTTCAACTAAATGTTTTGTCTCGAAAATGTAAGAACGAGTAAAAATTGGTCGAGTTGATGTCTTCAAATCTCTTGACTTGTCCGACAACCTCTAAAAGACTTATTTGATTTATAATCATGTAATTGAGAAGCTACGACAAGCAAATGCTTGGCACGTATCTTGTATCAACGATAAGATGATGAAGATGAAGTTTGATACGACTTGGTTGGAGCCGGTGTACTGGGCACATACTAGCAGCACAGCAATTTGATGTTAATGGCTGCTCTCCCATCAAGTTGTCAGTCAACTGAACAGTGCAGATAGATCCAACTTAGAGTGTCAGCGGTGTCCAAACTTCTTTTAATGATTTGACAATGTAAAGATGCCCAGGGGACAATACTAACATTTACTACTTACTTATACTAACATAAAAGTTACATAATAATTTTTGTGGCTCAGGGACTCGGGGCTCGGCACCGTACCACCTTCTATTGGGCAGCCTTGCTCATAAGTAAGGAATATATAGAAGAAAGTAATGCCGGCGTTAAGGAGTCTGACAGCGGCTGGAATGAAGGTCATCCGTACAAGACATAGAACAGACATTCAACGAGATGTTGAACGTCATATCAAACACACATGTTGTGTCTAACACTGTCTCTGAGCAGCAGGGCGCCACGGCGAGCGCAGAAACCGCCTCCTGAATAGGTTCAAGGACTCGAGTTCAAGCACCGACGCTGGCAACCACCTGCCTGTTTTACGTATTGTTTGACAGGATACGTGTCAGTCATTTTTAAGCTAAGTTGGTATTTCTGCTCTACATGACATAACGTGCGTCTGAACCTTTTCAATTATCCCCCTTTAAGACGTGAAAGACCTTGTGCAAACAGCCTCTATTTACCGAAATACCCAGTAACAATAAGACAATAGTCTCGGTTGGCCAAACCAGACTTTGGTTTCAGTGAACATATCCATAGCAACCATGTCAACGGCGCTGGATTTATGTGTGGTATCATTATGATGCAGCATATAAAGTGTCGCCTGATGAACAAAAACTGACTAAACCCACAGTGTAAACACGGCTGGGCTCCTACAGACAGGAAACCATCCGCTTAACTTGATAAACTTGTTTCCGAGCCTTTCAGACTATTTCGAGCATCTTCTTATCTCCAAGGAGAATAAGAGCGTAATTAGACGGATAAAATGCAGTCGTACTGCCTTAAACGTGACAGGCCAGTTGAAACAGTCTGAGCGAGATGAATTCATCTCTGTCTCTCTGCTCGGGGTGGCCTCAGCGTGTCATCGAGCCACCCTTTAGCACCGCCCACAAAATCCTGAACTGAAAACCGTTTTAACCTGCAACTCCACATTTCAGTAATATATCGTCTTTTCACGTGTTTTCAGCAACAACATATTTAGTTGTTCAGTTTAACCAATGATGACTTTTACAGGCTATGGCTGGAAGATTCAGTATTATCAAAGCTCACCAATGTTTCTCGAGCTGTTTATTTTATTGACTAATTTCATCTGTGGATCGTGAAAAATACCTATTGCCTAACAGTTGTTTTACCCAACTAACACTGCAAAGATATTCAATTAAATATAATAATAATACACATAAGAAAAGCAGCAGACAGAGAAGGTTTTATAGTTTTGTGACTTAAATGATTAATCCATTAAATAACTGCTAATTAATTATTGACTAATTTATTCCAAAGCTACACCTCGTGTTAACTTTGTCTTGGATTGTTCAACCGATACAACTAAACGGCACCTCGGAGACTTTAAGGAAAGGTTAATAAGAAAATATTTGCACTATTCACTTGAAGCACGATATGGATATATGATATGTAACACCATATCACTCCTGAGATGTGTTTTGCCTGTAGCACACTGCTGTCAGCTACACACCCTCCTTTCCTTTCTTGTAACTTCAACTGTGACTTCTAGGATCTTTGAGGTCCCGACTGTAAAGAACACCGAGCAAAGACTGCTGGCAACGCTCATTTTATAAAAAGATCAACGCAGCACTTCACTGCTCGCTCGCACGCACACACCAACAAGCCCCAACAGACACACACACACACACCCACACATCGTAATGTATGGTGGGGACGCGGTGCCGGACGAGTGCCAGAAGGCGGTTTATTTTTACTCTTCTCCTGCCTTGGCAGGACGGCAGAAATAAGGAAGCTCAGAGGCTCAGGAGAATCCTTGTTATGTCAACGTGTTATCAACAGAGACAACAAATAGTTCTCTGAACTCCACGGAGTAACACAAGCAGTCAAAAGATTAGCAAGACTGTCTGCAGTTTTACAGGGGCTAAAGAACATGGCTGTTAAGCAGAGATGCAAGTAAAAAAGGACTTATATTATTAATTAATTTACAGATTATCTTCTTGATTAATCAATTTGGTCGAAGAAGTGCTTGTTTTGTCCAACCAACTCTCAAAAACCAAAAGATGTTTCATTTAAAATCGGACATGATTAACAGTTAAGAAGCTGAAAACAGCAAGTGTTTGTCACTTACGCACGAAAAACCACTAAAAACAATGAATCCATTATCAAAACTGTCACTAATTAATGTTCTTTTAATCAACTAATCAATAAAATTGACTGTTACAGCTCTAGTGTTACAACCGAAACGTGCTTTTAGAAAAGAGTTTGTGAAGCAATGCGCGGCCAGGTCAATCATTACATCAGAAGTTCACCAGTTTTAGGCTGCATTTTATTTAACCATGCTTCCTGTATGACTGTGAGTGGTTAGACAACATTCAGGCAACTGGTGTGTGAAGAGTTTGGCATTTGTGTTAAATTAACAGAGACTAAAAATGTTATTGGAGCTTCGAATTCTTCAGTATTGATGAAGAATGTGTCCTGGTAATCAAACTGCACTCTGCTGTCAGCTGCACAATAAAAAGGAGAACATTTTTTAAAATACCTATATTTGCCTCGCTGTGAAGGGAAAGGTTGAAAGTGCTTTCATGCAACTGCGACGTAACTAAATGAACGAAAAAACAGCAGCTTCTTTGGCATAAAAATGTTGACAGTCGGGACGTGGATTTCACTGCTGACCCGTGGCTTGAAAGCATTTTTGTCACTTACAATCAATGAACTGATCGTACTTGTTTTGTAGCCAGCCTCAAGTGGCGGCTTCACTTCACAGACACAGAGGTTGCTGCTGGATTTTATACATCTGCAGTGTTGTGAAATGAATGAATGACAGGACTGGAGATGGAAGACGTTGTACAGTAAGCCTGTCGTTCGGACTTTAGTTTGTATCTGAAGAGAAGCCGCTACAGTGTACATGTACCCTCCACAGCAGGCAAGGTGTCAAGCGAAACTACTGCGGGCGGCTGCAAGGGTTTGTAGTCTGTTCAACAAAAATAGGAAGTCCTCCACATTGTCGCGCTGACAAAAGCCAAACAGAGTTGTTCACATGTTTTGTTGCCCAGACGACGATCACCATCGCCAGAACGTTGTTATTACTTTAAGTCCAGACAGGTTGAGTGAATACAACGTACACAGTCCAAATATGACCAGTACACCACAGGCTGCAGCTTTCTTGGACTGGATGTGGTTTAAGTATGTGGCTCTGGGCCAGCGCAGCAGAGGCTTTTTGGGAAGGAGCTCGCTCTGCTCTTTCTTTACTGTCTCACCTATTTCTGTTCAGGTAAACCCGGGTACAGGACAGCCTCTCGGAACGTGGTTCGTTTTGCATGAGGAAACCAGTGTACATGCAAATGCAACACAAAGCGTCAGAACCACTGAGCCAACGTGCCGACCAAGTCCAGATAAAGAGAAGAAGGGAGGGTGGGGGTGACATCACTGGCACGGATATCACTACAACTACAGCTTAATAAGATAAAAAACAGCAATTACAATCTTTTCATGAGCTCACACACACTGCAGGAAGGCCAGGCTAAACAATCACTTACTCATAAGTATACCGCACTATGATTACGCCCCTCAAACTGAGCAAGAAAGCAATGTCATTGTTTGTACATCCTCACATGGTTGAGTAAATGTTATCGTCACATGTGCGCACTCTTGTTTTGCACCCTCCCAACCTATGTCGAATGATATGGTTGGTGTGGATGTATGGGCCCCTTGAGCCTGCAGGATCAAGGCAACACTAGGTTTGTTGAAAACAAAGAGAAAAAAGGCCTCCTGATGCAGAGATAAATAACTGGCTGAATTGACAGTGACAGGCCGATTTTAGAGCGGAAAATCTCAACGATCACGGACACAGCAGCAGAACTTTTGACCTAAAATGAAAATGTGGATCGTCCTCCGATATGTCTATTTAAGTTAAAGGTCCTCAGAGGGACTGCTTTCTTTAAGTTAAACATCCATTCATTTAACATCTTGCTGCAGTGTGGCACATCGGAGTTCACTCTGCTGGAAAAACTTTGCATTTTCTTTCTTTAAACGCCAAAAAATGCTCTGAATATTCATAACAAGCCTACACCGACTTGCCTGCTAAGTGCAGCCTGCAGGGTCGTTTAAATCCTGATGGACGGACGGCTGGAAATGACACGATGTGAACTTTTTGAGAGCGATATCGATTTTTAGAGCGGAAAGACTGAACAATTACAGATAAGGCGGCCAAACTTTTGAGTGAAGGTAGTCAGAGGGCTGCTTTGTGTTAAATAATCTATCCTCTTGTCAACGAAATCTAGTTGATACCTGCAGTAGAGCTACAGAGCTGTGTGTTTATAATTTCAGATATGTCCACTATAGGCCAAATATCTGTTGGACTTTATTTATAATCACCAAATGCAGTGACATTTTTGTGTGTCCCTGTAATACTTGATGGTGAGACATTACATTCATCAGGATATAAGTTAGTTAGTTAGTCACACCTTTAGCTCCAGGAGCCTTTAAGAACAGGAAAAACAGCATTTAAATGCACCACCAGAGTTAATAACCGCTGTATTATCATTATCTCACGGCTCAGTGATTAAGCTTATTATGCAATGAGTCAAAAAACCCTAAAAAACCCGCTGCCAAACATTAGCGAGGTTAGCCAGTGTGGAAGTGATGCACCTGGAAGGTAACCTCCTGCTTATCTTTGTCATGTGCACACGACAGGAGTCAACTCATCACGGCGTTAAAAGGTGTCCGAGGAGCTAAAGCAGCTAGCAGGGATTCAAGGTGACATTAGCTTTAAGGAAAAAAAAAAAAAGGAAGATAAAAAGGAAAAACACACACACAGTGTCTGACTGGAGATGTTGGGGTTTTTTCAAGCTAGCGAGTTGTTGTTGTTACACCTTGTTTTTAGGCTCTCGTGAGCGGCCGTTAGCCTGCCTACCTGTCAGGATTTCCGGTCACTAGCTTAACGGACAAGTGAACGCATCACGACGGAGGTGGGAGAGACCGACCGACCAACCAACCTGACATCTGCACACCATGTCCGCGTCTTGTGCCAGGAGATCGACAACTTTTCCCTTCCCCTCGTCGCCCCACTGAGCCCCCAGCACAACGGTGACTTGGTTGCCGACAGCCGGTCTAGGTGCTCGTTTCGTGGGGCTGTCGCTGCCGCCGTTAGCGGCATCCCCTCCGGAGGCGGCGGCGGCTTCCTGACTCCCACTTTCCGACATTTCAGCTGGGTCGCTGCTAGCTGGCTACTTGTGCGCCCTGTCTTGCCGTGCCGTGCCGTGCTGTGCTGTGCTGTGCCACTGCTGCTGCACCAAAGATAGCTGAGAGAGGACTGACTGAGGAGAGAGGAGCTGCCCCCCTCCTGCACATGCGTAGTTCATTACAATTACAATACTCAGGTGTGGACATAAAAAGACAAACACAGTTTAAAATCTTCAGTCTCAGTCAGATTAATCACCTGTAGTTTTAATTAGGATGAATTAAAATGTTTGATATTGTTATCTTATGGTTGATGTAGGTTTCTGGAATCTGATGGGAGGTGAATCATCTTGATATCTTCTATAATCTCAGAAGACCCTCCCACTACTCCCACTAGCCCTCTCTTACTTAAAGGTCCAGTGTGTAACATTTAAGTGTATCTACTGGAACGTAATATTCATTAGTATGTTTTCATTAGTCTTTAATCACCTGATTACATGAATCGCTCTGCTTTTATTGCCTTAAAATCAGCTTTTTATATTTATATAGAGAGCGGGTCCTCTTCCACGGAGTCCGCCATGTTGAACCACCATTTTTCTACGGTAGCCCAGAACAGACAAACAAAACACTGGCTCTAAATGTGGCCTTTTATGTGAGTTTTTCCTACATGCTTGAAAGAAGAGGGGGAGTCTTAGGAGAGTATTCATTTGGTTGCAATGCTACACACTGGACCTTTAAGGCTTAGAGTTGCACATAATCAACAGCTTGGCCACTTTGATTGACAGGTAGGTGAGGTTACAGGTAGCTTGCTCGAGCATCCTTCGGCCCACCTCATGTCCGCTGATGATCCATGTCTTTGCTGATATTTAGATTAGCCAGGAGGTGGAAGAAGCAGTACAGCCAAGGTCAAAGTGGCGATTTGGAAACTTATGGGTGACATGCTCTATCCATTCTTTACACCGTTGGTGTTTTTCTTTTAGTTTGTCCTTTCTGGGCTACTGTACCTTCAAAGGTCCAATGTGCAGAATTTAGTGGCATGAAGAAGACCTGTCACCTGTCAAGTAAAGGTCCAGAAAGGACAAACCAAACACCGGCTCCACATAGGACCTTTCACGACCACCAGAGTAACTAGACTGTGTGTACTACTTTTTTAAAATTGAAATTAAAATGAATTTAAGAATTTGAAGTTCAACCATAGATACTGTTCATACAGTAAACATAAAAAAGAAATCTGGTTAGACGTTGTTGTATCTTCAACTATTTGCTTCCCTCTGGTGGTGAGCAGAAATGCATCTGGGTGTCTGAGTCATTTACTTATCCAAAAAGATCCTTGACAGTGGCTTCATATTTTTGAGAAACCTGCTGATTTTCTAAAACATTGTTTAACAGTGCAACACATAAAAGGCGTCACAGAGAAAAAGGCTCCCCTGTGGAGCTCTAACAGTTGGTTCTTGTACACTCTCTAATGGGCCGTCTCGGACACCTCCTCATAGACACAGATGGCATCGTAAGTCTTCATAATTTCTTTTAATAGTTAGCATTTCCCCAGTTTAAATGTCACCTCTCTGACCTGTCCCTGACCCTCGTTCTGTTCTGCACTTCTTCTATTTATACATTAACCTGAACTTTACCTTACCCTGCCAGCCTTAGCAGCAAAGTCATATTAGAGAAGTGAAAACATGTGAGGAGTAGGACACTCACGTACACGTCATTTGATTTAAGACATCTGAAACACAGCATAAACCTAAACAAACTTTAGTTGATCTTTTTATGTTTTCTGACTTGTTTTATTCTACTTATTCTAGATTTATAGCTTTTAATTCATTATTATTGTGGTTTGTTTTATTCTGTTCTGCTTCATTGCAAAGCTCTTTGTAGCTGTGTTTTGAAAGGTGCTATATAAATGAAGTTTTTTTTATTAGAGCATATATATCCCCCAAAAATCTAACAAGTCAAGGTTTGAAAATATTCTTGGAATATATTTCATGCACAGCTGTAGACCTTTTTTCACTCCAAATAACTTTTGTATATACAAAACTACAAACCTAATGTCTTTTTATTGTCTTTATAATATTTTTATATACATTGTTGTATATTTTCGTTCGTGTTGTCTATTTTCATACAGTGTTTATGTTTATTTCTGTATTGCACCAATTCACCAAAGCAACCTACCTTGTATGTGAAAAAAAACAAACACTCAGCAATAAACTCATTTCTGATTATGAAGTCAACTTTTCATGAGCTCAGTAAAACGTTCCCGATGTGACAATTCATTTTCCTGTTCCAATGTTACATTTTTATTAAATTTTAATGAGTTGGAGAATTTTCTCAGCCCATAAAGAAACCCTTCTTACTTCAGTTTATTAGAAGAAATCACTGAGTTCACAGGTACAGGTAGTTTTGTCTGGACATGACCGCTGTCGTCCTGCAGGGGGCAGCACAGCTCTGACATGCGCCCGCACTGACTTTGCTGTTACTTCCGTAGCATGTGCGTTAGCACCACACGAAATCCTCTCTGTGTATCACTCTTTTGGGGGGTCGTTCACGCCCATATAAGAGTTATATCAAATTAATATTAAAATGTCTACACGGCTGATTCTCAGGGCTTTTGTAAACGAGCGACTGACAGCCGCTGCCGAGGAAATATTTCAAGTTTTTGAGCGAACAATCGCAAAATATGAAGAAGAAGCTTCGAGCAGCAAACAGGAGATTGAACGTCTCAGAGGTCTGTGTGTGTCCAAGCAGCGAACAGGTGTGTTCAGTTTATTACCTGTGTGTCAGTGTCAGAGCTCACCTGAACAGTGAAGGTCTGTCAGAGTGCAGAGGAAGTCTCTGCTCGCTTATACCTGTGTTACATGTTAATATGTGTTTGTCATGACTCTGAAACTAGTGATTATTTGTCATAATTTAGTTGTTTGTTGTTTATTAGTTTAGTTTTTCAACAGGTGAAACAAGAAGCACACGACGAGACAAACATTTGGCATCTTCAAAATATATATTCAAATTTAAATTCATACAGGCAAGAGATTCAGGAGTCAATACATTTAAAATAAATTAGTAAAATAAAGGTATAATGCAATTAAATGGTAGTATAGGTTTGCTCTATAAACAGATTTAACTGATAAAGAAATAGTGAGCAACTGTATATTTTATTTTATTACGTTATAAAAGTGTTTTACAATTAAACAAACCCAGAAAACAATAAATTAGACAAAAATGTGACAAAGAATATAAAAAGATCGACTAAATTTATATAAAAAAAGAATAAACAGTTGAGTTAACTCTCTTTGTTGCTGAAACTTGTGATTATTTGTTTAGTTTAGTTGTTTTTTTAATGATTTTATTTAAACAATTTTGAATTTGATGTATCATTCAAATCGAACAGATTAAACTGATAAAATAATATCATAAAAATAAAATAAATCAGAAATAACCAGAACCAAAGTGAGCAACTCAATCTATTTTAGAAAAATTAAAGCAATGTGTAATTAAAAAATCTTGTAAATTCTGACTAACAAAATAATGCTAATAATAATAATAATTATTTATATAGCACCTTTCAAAGTCAGTTACAAAGTGCTTGAAACAATAACTCAATAAAAATGAGAATAAAAAGATTAATTTAATACTAAATAAATAGTTGAACAACCACAAATGAAGCATCTGAGGATCTCGGGAGCGAGAGGGGACGAAGGGCCAAAAAGATCGGCTAAATAACTCTCAGCAGGTCCTCTCAGGGCTTTATAAGTAATCAATAAAATCTTGAAATAAACTCCGTAGCCAGTGTAAGTGAGCCAGAATCGGTGTGATGTGTGTGTGATCATGTTTCTCTGTCCAAGGCAAACCTCTGGCAGCAGAGTTGTGGATGAGCTGAAGACAAGAGAGAGATTTTCTTTTACTGATGTCAAAGAGCAACAAATGACAGTAATCCACACTCCTCAGGGAGTGCCCGAGCAGAAGACAAGTCCTTATAAGCCTTAAAATCCTGACTGAAAACCTTATGTGGTTAAAAGATACGATAAGAAGCGTCCAAAGTCTAAAAGTGTAATATCAAAACAAGGTCAAAAACTGGATAAGAACTGGATTAAAGTCGAATTTTGACAGAGAATGGCTGCACATGCATATGTCGTCAGAACATTCCTCATTAACCTGATGGACAACATAAGTCTCAGACAGATAGATAAGGCTCAAACTGACAAAGAAATAAGAGTACGAAAGATGTAGAGGTTTTAAATCCTTTATTTACTCTTTATTTTCTTTCCAGATTTCTCTCAGTCGTCCATCTGTAAAGAGGAAACTCCCCCTGAGCAGCAAGAGCCGAGTGACGCAGAGCCTCGGCACATAAAGGAGGAACATCATGAAGTCTGGGCCTGTGAGCAACAAGAAGAAGAAGAAGAGTATGAGCATGAGTTTAGAGCTGATGTGTCATACCTACCTCATTTATCAGAGTGGGAGAGAAATGAGCAGGAGGACACAAAACCGCCTTTAAAACCGAGGAGCAGCGAGGAAAGCGAGGAGCGGTTTCAGGAAACTAAAATGGTACAGCTCGTTCTACCTCTTGCCTCAACTTCACAGACTCTGATCCGAAGCGGATGGGAAAACGAAAGACCCGATGCAGGCTTTGCAGACGATACACAGACAGAGCAAAGTCAGAGCGCCGTTATCGTTTCCACCGAGTTATCACATCTGAATTCAGTCGCACCCGATTATCGCTGCCACTTGTGCGATAAATCGTTTTCCTCCGACCATCACTTGATCAATCACGCTTCCCGGCTGCACTCAAAGGAAGCGGACGTCCTCTGCGCCGTGTGTGGACAGACCTTAGAGTCCACCGAAAGCCTCAACACGCACCTCAAATCACACAAACGCTCAAAATGCTGCCACGTGTGCGGTAAACACTACAACAGCACGACCGCGCTGGCCGAACACATGGCCAGGCACGCCGGGGTGAAGCTGCATCGCTGTCACGTTTGTGGGAAAGAGTGCAGCCGCAAAGGGGATTTAAAGATCCACATGAGGATTCACACGGGCGAGAAGCCTTTCTGCTGCTCGTACTGTCTCAAAAGCTTCACCCACAGCGGGCATTTGAAGAAGCACATGAGAAGCCACACAGGAGAGAGGCCGCACCAGTGCGAGGTCTGCGGCAGAGGCTTTCTACAGAGCACACACCTGAAATACCACCTAGGGACTCACGCACAGAAACGGAAAAAGTGCTAAAGAGTCGACTTCAGTCTGAAAAAAGTTCTTCAGTCTGAGCTCGCGAATGAACAGCCAATCAGAGGCGGCGATTTAACACATATGTGCCATATTGTTCCTTTTAGGTAGAAGAATCTAAATGAATGTGTGTGTGCTACTCCTAGTAGTCCTCAAACACAGGGTCGCGGACCGGTACCGGTCCATTTGTTACCAGTCCACAGAGAAGGAGTGAATAAAAAAAATAGTTTATTGATTACCAAAGTCTGAAAGGTGTTTTATTTTGAAAAATGACCACATACATCCGTCATTCAGTTTGTTTCAGGGCTTCCGTTCATTTCTATGCTGGTTGATCTTCGTTTCTTCGTCATATTTACCCTCCACGCCATGAAGGCCGGTCTGTGAAAATACTGTCCTACATGAAACAGTCATTAACAGTCATTAAAATACTTACTTAATCTCAGTTTGCTGCAGCTGGCGTGCTTTCTGCTTCTTCTTCAGCAGCAGCTTGTCTGATACAAATTTAAAAAACAAAACAGTTTGTACTCTCTAATCTTCTCATGGTGATGCTTTATTTAACAGGTCTGAGAGTTTCTATGTATGTGTACAAATTAGAGAGAAACATGGATGTTCACAGGCCGGCCGTCACTCGCCAAGTGCATCAATAAGTCTCGGCTACACATGCCACTCGCTACAGACGGGGGAAGACTCCGCAAGAGCCGCAGGTTTGGAGATGTTCTGACCAAGTTGTCGTCAGCGTCACTCAAATCAGCTTCCCATTTTTCAGCTTCGAGGACAAAATGTTCACTTACTGTTGTTGGGTACACTAGACACTAGAAGTCTGTGTTTGTTACCACACAAACGCATTTGATTGTTTGTTAAAAAGGTATTTTGATATCCAGAGAAGTTCACTGTGACAACCTCTTTCTCATTTTATTTGTCGTCCAGTTATCGGCAGTGTGTCAGTGGGCTTAATTCACGTCTGTGTTTAGAGCTGTATGTTTGGGACCGGCTCTGCCACTATGCATTTTCGTGCCGAGTTAACTACTAGTGGGACAAGGATTGCGGTTGTTACGCAACATGAATTTCTGGGCAGAAACAACCTTGTGAATCACCAAGAACAATATAAACATGTTTCCTGACATTTTTCTTTGGCTTCAGCCAAACTCACCCCAAGATATATATTTTGGTTTAGGATTTCGAAAAAAAAACACTTCAGCTAACTGCTTATAAAGTTTTACACTCGAATCCAGTCAGTTGAGACGCAGATTTCGACTGACAGATATTTGCCATGCCCAGTTACAACATGCAGGTTAGCTAAATAAGAGTTATGAGAGGCCAGATTTTCTGATATTCCCAAATCTCCTGCAGTATGAAGAAACTTCCAGAGTCTTCCGAGCCCAGATCCAGCTTGTGGCCTCCTGCATCGATGTTCCCGCCAGTGAGCAGGCCGGACAAAGTGAGTTTCAAACTTTGTTGTTCACTTTAACACTGATGGAGGCATCTTGGTCCAGCCGGTAATTGACTGCAGTGTGCGTTGTTGCTGTCGGCAGGCCGGGTTGCACCTTTAACAGCCCCTTCTTTAGCATTTATAAGCATGAAGTGCTTATTAATATACTATATTTGGTCATCATTCATTATTTTTATGCACCACAGGATGAGTTAACTTGTTGTCAACTATTTAAAATAACATTTACTGTAAATCTACTTGTTTCTGTTCTCAGAGGAAGATGTTTTACCAGTAGGTGGCACTGCAGGAGCCTTTTTTTAAATCCAGTCATCCTTCAGGACAGTGAGGGCGCCTACAAACTACTACTGTTTTTCTTAAAATATAATTTGACTGTGTTTTTATCACACAGCTCAACTGTTAAAAAGTATTTTAAAGTACAACGTTGTTATCATGACATTTGGCACATTTTGTGCAACCCTGACTCAGAAAATTTGTTTAAAATCAGAAAGGATCAAATTCAGAAAACAAGTTTATCAGTTTGTAGATTTAACAACTTGTCTTTGGTCAAGAATGGGTTTGTCCAAACTTCTTTAAAATCAGGGATTGTACGATCGGCGTCTAGCAAAGTGTAGATTACTGCGAGTCAAAATCTGCAGAAGCTAGTCCTGCGAGGATTTTCTGCTGAATTCATCAGGTCCTTTTGTCGATCAAAGATTTTATTTGAACTTACTTTTTCTAATAGAAAATGCAGCTGCAAGATTGCATTCACACAGTCACCCGATTTTGAGCCAGTCATCCATGACGTTTTGGTCTAATCAGTGGACCATAAAGGGCCTTAAAAAGCTCAACTTGGATCACTCCCAGGTGGCCTGAAGGTCTCACACAGAACAGGAGCTCTTTCAGGAATCTCTGTGTTGGGAAGCTGCTTCAGGCGATTCAGATTTTTAGATTGTAAAGCTAAAGAGCTAATCAGGCCTCAGTGACCCTCAAGACTAAAACCAACTACCCTAATCTGGTTATGTAACCCCCCTTCCTCCCCCCGCTAAAGACACAGGATCACCAGCAAACACCCCTGAATCCTTGGAAACGGGTTCCCACATGTGTAGCCACAATGGGGATTCAGTCACTGAAATCTGTAACCTCAGCTGGTCTGATCTGTTTGAATCGCTGCTAAATCATCCCCCAAACTGCCTGTTAGACCATACTGTATACTGCCCTGTGTGTTCCCTCGGTGGTATTTGACCCAGGCTTTGGCTACTTGAGAATATTGGCCCACTTTTCAGAAAAAAAAAAATGAGGGCAAGAGGTTAATCTTCTGTGAAGTTAAATTATGTGAAAGTTACTCAAGCGAACTGGGAGGATTTTCTTTATGTGGGTCAGGCTGTGTCTCGAGAGGGGAGGAAAGAGGTTATGTTGGCAATTTTTCTGTAAGTAGGGTGTGTGAAACGTTTTAAAAAGAAAAAAATGACCGGCACTTAGCAATCATCAGGAATTCATCCGACCCTCGGTTGCATAACTACGTTATGGCTGCACAACCCACCCCGTGAAGTCTCTGCAAACACCGAGGGAGCCCAAAGTATTTGAGGGTGATCCAAATCATCGCCCAGGTGTGGATCCATGAGGCGATCCAAAGGTGTTTGTGATGCAAAGGAGATTGATGGAGTGGGAGATCTGTCAGGATCGTCCTCACGAGGTGGGCTTGGTGCGGAGAAGAAGAGAAAACATCTGGTGGACATCACACAAAATACATTGCAGGGCTTAAATCTATAATTCTTTCCATATTTTTTTTATAACGTTGACACATCTGTTTACTGTGGGAGCTGATGGGAGGTGACGCTGTCAGAGAAAGTGCAACACCGCGAGCACTGAAACTCACGTTTTAAAACCCATTCCTGCAGTAAATCAGTAAATCGATGGTGTAAATTCAAAGACAGTTTGTTTCGTGGCGAAACCTTGAGAGAGTCCAGATGATACATTTGTCGTATTGTTTACTTTCTATTGCTAATCCCAGTACATGCCGGACCTTAAATGCTTTGAGGAGCTCTGCTATTAAAGGCAGAGAGAATGACTGACGCTGTTGCTGCTGCAGTTGTTGCTGTGGCGAGGTTTCCAACACAGTTGTTTCGTCACATACCTCTGCACACTTGTCCTTTACGGATCTGATTACCGGATCGAGTGATGCCTCGCTTGTCATCTCTTACTTTATTTGGACAGTGTGGTGTCTCAAATGATTTTTAGCCAGGGACATGAATGAGAAGACGCAACCAATGGATGTAAATAAAGTATTTCTTCCTTTCTATGTGAGGAGGGGTGACTAAAACTTTCCCTTATGGTGTCAAAGCAGAGTTGCATCTCTACTTTTGCAAGCAACTGAACTTTGACCGGCGAGCCTTGACCAATAGCAAATATACTATATGTGTAGCTGACCCCTGAAACGGGCTACAAACCAATACAAACCACATTTCACCTTAGCAGGCGATGCTTATTGACCTGCTCAACCACTGAAGTTCACCAACGTTGAACACTGTCTGTTTCTCCACCAGAAGTGCAAAATCTTGCGCAGCTGTACGGTGGCCCTGAGGGTCAAAGCACAACAGCCTTTCAGATTAGAAGAGGGAAAGAAAGAGTGTGTTTTCTTTGTGTGTGTGTCTGTGTGCTTCAGCTTTGATTCTTCGTCTTTCAGCGTTGAGTTTTCTGAAATGTCACTGTGTTTTGTGTTGTTGTTGACCCCCAAGTCTGATAAGGTTTGTGTGACCCATTGTCTTAAAGAATGCACCCTTGGTGTTAACAGGCATGTCTGCTAATACGTTTTTGAGTAATAAACAAGCCAAACTTCAAAATGTTATTATATTTATTAGTACTTTACGTATTTGGTATCAATGTAGGAAAATGTCTCAAATCATCACTGCTGTATTGTTGCATTTTCTCCAAATATCTTCGTGTTGTGATCACTTTGATTTCTGGCATTGCAGCATTATTGCGTTGGGTGGAGAGCAGATCCCTAATGAGATTGATTATCCATGCCTAATCGAATCACCAGCTTTTAATTAACTCACTATCAGTCAGCATTTGGAGAATATTCCTCCTGCTTCCTCGTCTTTCCGCCACGATCTCCTCTGTTAAGCCTGTTAAACGTCCTCCTCCCTGTTCCCCAGCACTGCTCCACCTTGGGAGCTCTCTTAAGGGCTTTGTGAATAACTTTTACTGAGATCTATCTTCTGAGAAAATGATATAATTCTTAGTATTTTGTCATGAGGAGCAACTCTTTGTACCAGGAAGCTTTATGAATACATCCCAAGGGACGATCCAACGCTTTTATCTTTACTGGCCCGCACGCTGTGAAGATGTTTGATTGCCAAAACGTTTCTCCGTTTTTTTTTTCATGTTTCTTATTATTTGTTGGACCATTGTTTAAAAAAATCAGACTGTATATAGCTTTTTGTATACACTATATATAACTCATGCTGCGTGTCAATGCAAACACACTGAGTGTCGCCGGAGCGATGCCTCTGTGCAAGTGCAACCCTGTCTCTTCAGGATTACATGCAGTATAATGCTTATTTGTAGCGATTACATTTTAAAAGAAATATAATGCCAAGAAACATTTTTAACGGACCTGCCTGCCAAGTTGCCAATAGTTTATGTTAACGTCATTAACAACTTTTTTCCTTTGTTTTTCTCCCCATGTGTCTAGGCTCTCCCAGCGTGTCAGTGACTTAAACCATGTGTTTAACCCAAATCACTAAACTTTAACTAAAGTGTTTTTGTTACCTGGACATGCAACAGAAAAACATAACAACTCATTAGCTCACATTTACCTGCCCTTCAGTTGTATTTTTTTGGCTGCTGTGGCTGATTTTAGTTCCAGTTACTTGATGATTGATGAATAAAAGAAAGAAAACAGATGTTTGTGGTAGATGTGGACGTTGTGGAGTGTTGGTGGACCTGAGGCGAGCTGAATGACACCTGGGTGCTCAAAGAAGCCAGCTGTAACAGCACCTACCTGTCAATTAGAGCATGTGCTTCACTTTAAGCCTTAATGGTATTTAAACAGGTGAGTTAAATAAAAAATTGCAGATTGTTCAGTCTCCCTTGTGGTAACTATGCTATGACCAGCTCTAGTTTAAGTCTTCTTGCTTTGCTTGTGGAAACTTCTTTTTCTTCTTGTGACTCACCTCACCTGCCATGTCCAACTTAGCCACGACTTGGAAGTCTGCAACCACCAGCTCTGCACACCTGACCACCCACTCACCTGCACATTAAACTGTGTTTAACTGTTTGCACTTTGAATTTCAGCCTAACAAAGGGGTTTCAGGCTTAAATATGTAAAACTTGACTGAGATTTTTTTATGTAATACTCGACAAAACTCTTTATTGCCAGCTCTGGAGGAGTGCATCACAGGAGACAGTGAGTAGTTTCTTGTATGCCCCCTGACGGCTGCTTTAAAGGGATTATAATGCGGTGAGTTATTTGTAAAAACCCAAAGTAACCAGCTGATCTGTTATTTGTCCGGAATCTGGACCAGGCAGACCCCCCCCCTCCTCCTCCACCACCTCCTCCTGTCTACAGCCCTGTGCTCTGTGTGCCAGCTGCATGACGGCGCGTTAAGTTATTTTTTTCTGCAGCTCAATGGGACGAGAGAAAGACAGACGAATGAATGCGTGAACGGCGTTGCCCACGACGCGACGTGCTGCTCACCTTTGAGGGTAAGTCTGTCTCTCTTGCGTCGACGATAGAAAGTGAAGGACGGAGCTTCGGCCTGCTGACACAGCGTGTGCCGTAAATACTGAGCCATGCGGGAGGGGGCGGGCACAGGGTAGTGTATGGGATGCTCATTAGCTGCAGGTTGCCGTGTTAATGCATTTGTTTAGTTATATAACCGAGCTGATGGATCTCCAGCGGGAACAAGGTCAAAAAGTCGCAGTGCGCACTTTGGACGTGACAGACGCGTCACGATGCTCGGAGCGCGCCGGCTGATGTGTGCCCAATAAGGCCATTTACCGATAGCTGCACTTGATACGTGATATCAGACTACATAGCGTGCACGCCGCCGCTTTGATAGTCTATATTAAGACCTGGAATATCTCTCTCTCTGTGTCAATAATCCAGCGTGCATGTTGTTATAGCTGCAGAGGAAGTTGAAAGCTGACCTCGCTTTGGACTCCAAAGTTGCTGCAGGTCACAGATTGAGACTTGTACACAGTCTGAGTTGAGGCATCACAGCAGGTGACAGTGTGAGAATATAGATCCTCCTCACACACACAATCGCACACACTCACGCAGCAGGGGACAGCATGAAAGAGCTCCTAGAATAGACCCCATTGAGCTAAAAAACCACTACTGGAGGCTGTCATGTAAACACTGCCTTCACACACACACACACACACACACATTTCAAACCTCTCTCACCTCAGTGGGCTTGATACAATGTTGGTGGAGAGTATTTGATAACTTTTTTTGAAACTGCTTGCTTATCAGCCGTCCTGGGGATTCGAGAAAGCTGCTATTCACACAGTGATAAGCTGTTCGGTGTTCGCATGGAGTGAGCTCAAGCTGCTGATGTTGCTAGAGCCGAAACATTCATCCATCATCAAGTAGTTGATCATTAGGAGACTAATAGATGGCAGTTTTAATCGCTGGAGAATTGTTTAAAGTCATTTATCAAATAAAAGTGGCAAATAATCGTAAATTCAAGCTTCTCCTGGGTCTTTTTGGGCTGACACAAAGAGTAGTAGCCAAAAACTGCACTCCCTCAAACGTCCACTTGGGGCTGGTTCCAGAAGTGAGTCAGTCTCCATAGGCCCCCATGTTAAAATTAACTTCACAGCAGAAATAAACATGTTTACAGCCCTCTATAGCTAATCTAACTGTACCAAGGGTGAGGACTCACCTGTTTAAATCACATTGAGGCTTAAAGTTTTGCAGAATTAACAGCATGGCTGCTTTGATTGACAGATAGGTGCTGTTACAGACAGCTTGTTTGAGCAGCCAGGTGTCATTCAGCCTGCCTCTGCTCCACCGATGATCCAAGTCAGGCCAGGAGGTGAAAAGACAGGACTGCCAACACGGTAGCAGCGGTAGCAGCACAAATTTCAAGCTTCAAAACGGCTCTCCTGTAATCTACGGGTGTGGGTAGCACTGTCTAAACACATGCTGCTGTGGTTCTAAATTGCCCGTAGGGGTCAATGTGAGCATGGATGGTTATTTGTCTCTATGTGATAACCCTGTGATGAACTGGCAACTTGTCAAGGGTGTAGCCGACCTCTTGACCCCGATAAGTGGTCACAGAAGATGGATGGATTGAGTTTTACTTTGCGCAGTAATAGTTGAGATATTGCATGTTGTGGATCTGAAGTTGTTTTCTCGATCTCATGTCATTATAAACTAAATTAACTTTTGTTTGGACAAAATAAGCAACTGCAAGAGAAGCTCATGAGTATTTCAGGGTAAACAAATAATTAAAAAAAAATAAACAATTTAGTTTGCACGTCCTTAAAGCGGGGGGCGACTCACAAGAGACACATAATAGCAAAATAGCAAACAAAGTTGAAGCAGCAGAGGCCGAGATGTCCTGACTTTTATTCCACCATGCGGGCTTACATTTCCCACAATGCAACTAATAATAGCATCTTTTTCTTCAGGCCCTCCCCACCTGGTGAGCGTTCACGTCTTCCAGACTCCAAAACCTCCAGTTTGTGTTGTGGCTTTCAGTTATTCTGTCAGACGTGAGTCTCCTCATGTAGCAGCACTGACTTACCATCAGCCTTCAGCTCTGCGCTCCTTGACCCAGCTGTACTCAACTCTTTCCCAATCACCTGATCTCCCACCAGGACAACTGAATGACTATAATTAGAAATCTAAAAAGCACACAGGGCTAACAGCGCATAAATATGGAGCAGGGTAACATGATGCAGACGGGTGAAACCAGGTGACTGAGACTGGACTGTAAAAAGCGTTTATTGTGTTTACAGCCAGAGGTTATGAATACTGAACAATCAGGGCACACAAGGTCATCATTTACTGAGAGGAAAGCAAGAGGAAGAAAGTCGACGAGAGAGAGCATCTGTTGATTATTTTTTTATAAGATGTCAAACATAATGAAACATTCCTTTCACGGATTGCTAGGGCACACGAGGACGTCTTGTGCCCGAGGAACCCGTGTTTGTCCAAAATTCAACGACATTTAATTAACAATGATATGAAACAGAAACAAGTAGAGTGTGTGTGTGTGTGGTCTGTCCAGCTGTGTGGTTTATTCGCACTATCTTGTTCCCTCACACGTAAACTGACCTGAAGCCTAAAAGATGGAGCGAGGAAAGAAGAAAGATTGAGAACAGAGAGAGCTCCTGTTCAGGGTCGACACATTTACTGAGACTTTGCATGTTGTTGCTCCTCAGACTTTGTACGCCGTTAAGTTGGCTGACTCGCTCAGGGGCTGCCAACTCTCAACTCTGACCGTGAGACCCACATAATTCATTTTTTCGTATGCTCTCCGGCCACACGTCCATCGACCTACAGATTCATATTTGTCAGTTTCCTCCCGATAGTCTGAAGAACTCGCTGCTGCTCGTCTGTCTCTCTGCGGTCTGTCTGTCTGCAGCGTCGTGCTGCCACGTCATCAGTTATCTATTTCTGTTTGACCACAGACCTTTATAGTATTGTAGGCTAATTTATTCCCATGCTGCTGCTCACGGTCGTCTAAAGTCAACGCCCTCCATTTCTGTCATAGTTTTGTGGGTTGTGGTTATTTTACAACTTTGTTTGTAAAGTTTTCCCCAACACATGAGAACACGTCTGGCTGGCGTACTGATCACACAGGACCAGTTCAGTTAACAAATGTATCAAATAAAAATGGCAAACAGTCGTAGATTCAAGCTTTCCCCGAGTAAAGATTTGCATCCTTTCTCAAACTTTTGTTGTTTTTTATTGTGCAATAACGTTACACACTAAGACAAAGACAAACAACCAAACACGATCACCGCATAGTTGAAATATTGCATGTTGTGGATCTGAAGTGGTTTTCTCTATCTCATGTCATTATAAACTAAATTAACTTTTGTTTGGACAAAATAAGCAACTGCAAGACAAGCTCATGAGTATTTCAGGGTAAACAAATAAAGATGTGAGTCATCAATTTAGTTTGCACGTCCATAAAGCGGGGGCGACTCACAAGAGACACATCATTTTAAAAAAGCAAACAAAGTTGAAGCAGCAGAGGCCGAGATGTCCTGACTTTTATTCCACCATGCGGGCTTACATTTCCCACAATGCAACTAATAATAGCATCTTTTTCTTCAGGCCCTCCCCACCTGGTGAGCGTTCACGTCTTCCAGACTCCAAAACCTCCAGTTTGTGTCGTGGCTTACAGTCATTCTGTCAGACGTGAGTCTCCTCATGTAGCAGCACTGTATGGAAAGAAGTCCTATGACTGAGGTCACAGAGTATAAAGACTGACGTGTTTCCTGATGAAGTGCAAGACACTGAATCTCCTGCTGACTTACAATCAGCTCTGCGCTCCTTGACCCAGCTGTACTCAACTCTTTCCCGATCACCTGATCTCCCACCAGGACAACTGAATGACTATAATTAGAAATCTAAAAACCACACAGGGCTAACAGCGCATAAATATGGACACATAACATGATGCACACAGGTGAAACCAGGTGACTGAGACTGGATTGTAAAAAGCGTTATTGTGTTTACAACCAGATGTCGTCGGGTACACGAGGTCAAGAATGCTGAGGAATCAGGGAGGGCGAAGCAAGAGCAGATTTATCTGTTGATTATTTTTCATACATACTGAAACACTCCCTTCACGGTTCGCCTGGGTACGCATCGACATCTGTAAATTGTTTATTACGTCCGAGCAGGAGTCCAAAACTCAATTTCCACATTTAATTGACAATGATATAAAACTGTAACAAGTAGAAAATCTTCGGATTTGAGAGGCTAGAACAAACAAATGTTTGGCTTTTTGTATTAGCCATGCCAGCTTTGCAACCAGAGAGGTAGCACCAGTCCAGACTGGAAAATCAAAGACAAATACATAACTTCTGCACAGACACTCATGGGATGACGTATCCTAAAGGCTTTTCCTCTCGCGCCACCGTGAGTTTGGCATGTGGGTTTTCAAATGTCTCAGAAACTGCTGGATGGATGGGCATGATGTTTTGGCTTTGGTGATCATCTGATGTTTCGTCCAGCGACACCAAAAATGTTCAATTTGTTAGATACTTTGGCTTACGACAGAAATACCTGTAAAACAATCCCACGGCCTCGGCTGTACTTTGTTATCTAGTGCCAAAATGTTAAATTAACGTCACGCAACGTTTCTACCATAAAGTAACCATTTTAAATCACGTTGACTTTCCATGGTTTCCCATCTGATGTTCCTCCCGCAGGTCCGCATCAACTCGAGTTTCCTGATGGACTGTGAGCTCAGAGCAGAGGGTTAGTGTGTTATTGTCTTGTATCAGAGGAGGGAGGAGGTTTTTTTAGGGCCAGGGCGCAGGTGAACGCTAACGGGAAGCCATGCCAGATCCAGAGCTAGGCAGGAGGGCAATGTACTCAGGCGTAGCAGCCTCTGTGGGCATAATGCCAAAGGTGAAAGGAAGAGGGGTGACGTTGACACAGGAAGGTAAGAAGTGAAAAGCAAGAGGCCGCCACACAAAAAAAATAAATCTGAGACCGACTTTTAGTCGTTGGCGAATAAATAAAAGGCTGAAAGGTGCCGAGCTGGGACTAGTAAGTAATATTAGCTAGCTGCTATGTCTTGTCCTGTTGACCTTGCTTGGCTTCTACACTTGTATCTTGTTGTGGGGTGCGTGTGTGGGGTCTCTCCAGCTGCACTATCTTGTTCCTTTTAATGTAAACTGACCTGAAGCCTTAAAGGTGGAGGGAAGGGAGGAGAAAGGTTAAGCTGAGAGAGCTCCTATTGTTGTCTGAAAGAAAATACAGATTTAAAAACCCCTCAGGTAAAATTCTTTGAGCATATTTGTTGAGAAAATAATTCTTGCCGCAGTTCATCTCGGTTAAACACGTAGGAATGTGGTCTCATTAACTTTCCATAAGTAGGTAAGCTTAGGTTTGTTTTCACATCTCGGATAAAATATCTTGTACACACACACACACACGGGTTTGTTGTGTTTAGAGGAGGGTCAGTTTGGCTTTCATCAGCACATTTCCACACAGACTTCATCACTCTGGCGAAATTAATACAGTATATTTCACAATGAAAGAATGTGGTAGTGTCTCAATGTTCCTGCACTGAAAGGGTTAGAAAGCCCTTTTTTTTGTCAGCAGGGAATGATTACATAACTCCCCGTGTTGGTTCAGGGAAACTCCTTGGAATAATCTCAAACATATGTTTGGCATTTTAACATCGGAAGGTCGTCATTGTTGCCAGTGGTTTCATGTTTTTTGCTGTTCGCGTACTCCCTGCACACACTGAGGAGCCTTTTAAACACTTAGCAACAGAAATACAGGATTCAGAAAACAATCTAAGTGGAACATCTCAGACAACCTCCTTCGATCGTAAAGAAGTCCAAAATTTATCAATGCTGACAAAGTAGTAACAAAATTTTCTGGGTCAGCCAACCTGCCAAATGCGGGTGAAAATTCATTTGGCGTGGATTAAAACAAACTCACTAGCTTGGCCGGTGATAAATGAGGCACTTTACCATCTATTTCGGCTCTCACTGGTCAAACAGGCTTCCTCTCCTGGGAAAATCCACCTGGACCGTCACGTTGCATCACGTGTTGTGTGACTGCTTGCCGAAAAGAGACGGCTGCCTTTTTCGCATGGGGAAAAAAAATGTGGCTAGTGGAAATTCTGATTAGCTGGTAACTTCAGAAACTTACCAGCCGCATTTGCTGCTGATCAGAAAAGTTAATTTAGTGCCCTGGTATGTACCCAGAATGCATAGCTTTGCAAGTTTGGCTAGATTAGCCGGGAAATGGAAAGCCAACATGGCCAGTGCTGCATGTTTTCAGCTTCAAAATGGCGCTTTGGAAACACGTGGGTGACGTCACTCAGGCTCTGTCTTTATACTGTCATTCATATCACACCAATGTCATTCTTGTATTAATTGTATCATGGAGAGGTCTGTATATATTTTGTAGGAGGCATAAAGCTGTGTTATGTTCAGCTCCTGTGGGAATACGGTGTTTTTGGATGAGAGGTTGAGAGAGAGGTTGCAACATTGACAAGAATGTCGATTTTGGACGATTCTGCAAGACCCTGGTTTATGTTCAATGTCAGCTGGATTTTATTAGATTGAATGCCAAATGTTGTAAGCCTGACGTTCAATGCAGGATCCTGGATATCTCCACATCGTTTTTAACATCTCAAAAGACACCTTGATGCTCATTTTGAACTGAACATGTGCTTCAGTTGGCTTTGACGAGACTCTCTGTGATTGCTGTGGACAGTATGCAGCACTATCCCTCCCAAATCTCAAACAAAGTCCACTGGGGATTTCTTGGAGTTAAATAACAATTTGTTCACAAGAGGTCTATCAAGGAGCCAAACCTTTTGGGGTCAACCACATCAGCTTTATAAAATCTGCAAGCGCAATTTATTGGAAAGGGAGTGGTTATAACTTTAATTTCAACCAGAAACTGGGTTTAAATGAGGTCACAAGAAAACAATGAAAAAATAATGTCTTGTGTGGTTAAGGCTGGAGAGAGATCACGGTTACAGGATACAAAACTCCGATTTCCTGTAGAGAAATCTGACATGCTACATCATCACCACCCTGACCTTACTTTGGTGACACTTGGTCGGTATTAGACATAAATCATGAACCCAGTTCCTGGAACTGTGGTTACATCTTTGGCACAAGTCAAAGCTAATACAAAATATCATGCCTTGTTCCTTCTTCTGTCAATGATCGTGCTGCTGAGGTTTAGAGCTTGTCTTGTTTGGTCTGTGTTGTCAAGACATTGTTGTGCTGATCTTGTTGTGATTTATAGACCTTCACTGCTGGGTACAATGAAGTGAGAGTTCAAGATATAATTGCTTTTTTTTTTTGACCCATAACATTTCTAAAATTGGAAGTTGTGCCAGAAATAGAGCTGGGCAAGCAGGTGATGTAACCAGGCTCAGCAGCCTCTGTGAAGGCCACAGCCAAAAAAGACAGAGGGTGATGGTGATGGAGAAAGCTAAGAAAAGAAAAGGAGAGAGTAATTGAGCAAGAGGCTGCCAGACGAGAGTAAATCTGGATTTCAAGGTATAATTGCAGCTTTCTGGCCAACATTGCACTTTTCGGCAGAGGTTTCAGGTGTTGTCTCAAACTGTTTTAGCCAAAAGAAAGACTTGTAAACGAAGTAGACAGGGATAAAATATTTAGAGTCAAAGGGCAATAATCAAGACATCAGGCATAGAAACAAAGAGAGGCAAACTTGAAGGTGGGAAACTCTTTGAAAAACAGGCAGAAAATCATGGAAGACGAGTACCAGGCACGGACACGAAGCTCCTGGACCGCTTCATGAGAAACACATAACACTACCTGACAGGGAACAGGTGGAAATGGGGCTATGTACCGCAGGGATAACTGGGAAGAGGTGAGCAGGTGCACGAGGCAGTCAAATGATGAGGAATGGCAGAAACAGGGATTATTTCGGGTCAGGAGAGTTGGTATGTATGCAGATTCCAAAAAACTATTGCAATGTTAGGGAGGTTAGGCTTAGGGATTTAGATACTGAGATGTATTTGGGAGTATTTTGATTTTTAGAGTGTTTTCTCTGACCCTGCTGCACTCTTTGCCTGCTGGCTAAGCGCCTTCATATTCCAGAGAGGAAATTACCTTCGAGTCCTCAACTTAAACTCGGGTTCATTTTTGAACATGCACACATCCTTTTTGAGGTTTACGGTTTTGTTGATCCTGACAGTATTACTCCACAGACCGCTGAGACTGCTTTATTTAACGTCTAGACAACCGCAGTTTAACTTCAGCACAGACTGGTCAGCTAATCTGGTCAACCTGCAGCCTGTTCCTGTGCCGTGACAAGCTCAATGATCGTCTAACACAATGGAGTAGCTGGAGGCGAACGTGATTAAAGGAATGAGAGGACGGGACAGGCTTCCAGTAGAGAATACTTAATTTGTGTAGACAGTTGTTTTTTTATAATAAACTTAAATAAAACATGAAAAATGTTTAATCTAAAATGTAAAAAATAGAAATAACTCTACATTAAAACATAAATAGGCCAATAAAATCAGCCTACCGGAATATCTCTCACGCTCTATAGTTTTGTGGACAGTAGAGTAACTGCTTTGAACTGTAGCTGTTGTTAGCTAATGTTAGCCCAGTTTGTTAGCCGGGCTGCCCGGACAGTGAGCTCAGGGTGTGTTAGTGTTTGTACCACAGAGGAGGAAGATTATTATTTATTGTGTCAAGCAGTGATCACGTTGAACAATTAATTTTCAAGTCATCACACATTTTTTTCCCACCCTGTGCGTATAAAGTAAAAATAATAATAAACATACACTTTCAAGCTTTGGCTTGTTTCTGCTATACCACTTCACTTCACCAGGTTTGCGGCTTGGGACACGTTTCACACGCGGTTGTCAGCCCTGCATGTGGCAGATGCGTCTCACTTAATCATGTCGGTGTCACACTGCAGGCATCCCTGCTGCCATATGCTATCATGTGCAGCTGTGGGATCCGGTAACAGCCTCAGCAATGACATTATCTTGGCCTGTTAAAAAATAAACCTCAAGAACAAAATACGTTTTTGATGGATGCACATATTTTTAAAAATGCCTTCTCGTCATTCAGCTGTTTTACATCAGGAGGAATAGTTTTAAAGCCCTGCCCAGCTCTGTGCTTGTGCAACTGTGCTTGAAACATTTTTGTTACTGGATTGTCCTGTAATTAGCCAAAATAATGACACCTGTATTGGTGTGCATGCCTTTTAAAGGTGGAGTAAGTGATTCATTAGAAATCTAATGCCATTACTATCTAATGCTATGCAAATGACAGATTTATGTAATGTTACCTACGTTACGGCTTCGTAAACTGTTTGTGGAGTTAATATGCAACTAGAAAGTGAGCTGCAATTTAATGTTACTTGACACAAATCCTGACTGACGAGCCAATTTCCTATTTACAGAGATAGGACTGTGTCCAGCGCTGCAACCCAGCCAGACGTTACGCTGCAGCCATGAGTCAGACACTCAGACCGGTCAAACTCCTCCACAGTCAGCATGATATGTCTCTGAAATCGAGACTATCTAGGTGGATTCATGTACTAAACTTACAGACAATAAAGGCAAGAGCAGTCCGAGTGAACTGACACAGTGAAGTTAAACAGGGCCGACTGTGGTTCAGGTCGAAGAGAAGGTCGTCTGCTGGACGCAGGTTTGGCTGTAGGATCCTAAGCCCCTCCTGTCCAAAAGGATTCCCAAGATACCAAACCACTCAAAACCACTCCTGGTGCTCAGACCAGCGCCTCACATGCGAGGCAAATTGTAAAACGCTTCAGATAAAAGCTATATAAATGCAATGAGCTGAGACTCAACCATAAAACCGAGGGGAGCTGCAGAACCAGAGATGCACAATGTCTGTCATACTGTAATATAGTTTTTATATTTGTTTGATATATAGTTGTTATTTAAAAAACATTATAAAGCCTCACAGCAGCTGTAAAATTTAGTACATTGTGACAGCAGAGCATGATGTAACAGAGCACACCTCTGTCCACACCTTTGACAGGCCCAAACTACAAAGTTTTCCGTTGTACCTCTAGTAATATTTTGTCCAGGTAATTAGACGTGTCCACACAATGGAATGAGTGGAATTTTCTACAATAATAACCCTGAGTATTGTCTTTGGGGGTCCAATGGCTTCACCAGATATCCTCCAGGATCCAGAGAGTCAGGCAAACAAGAGGAGTGAGCTGCAAACAGTCGAGGCTTAATGGCAAATAAGACTGGGAAAGATCACTGGTGCCTTCTCACGCAGCAATAGGGGGGGGGGAACAATTGAGTAATGGGTTTCATATGGGCAAACAGGATGTCAAATGGACAGAACCACGCCACAGAAAACATGATAATGGCAGCCCTCCAAAATCTTTAAAAAATAAGACCTTGCCCTCGGTTACTTCTGTTTGATTATTTTCCTTATCGGGACAGCCCAGCAGGATGGCTGATGGCGTCTGATAAGATAAAAGGATGGGCCAGGATGAGGATAGATGATCTTTTAAAGAGGCGAAAATCAGTGAAGAGCAGATCTGTAGATGGTTGTAAGCTGAATATACAGAGGACCGGAGTCTGCTAACACCGGAGTATTTTAACAGCCAGTCAGCGGGGAATTCATATTTCCTGAAGTGATTCAACAGATGATGTTTTTTTTTGTTTCGTTTTGTTTTGTTTTGTTTCTTGACGCATACAAACACACACATTGCATTAGAGCACAAATACAGCAAAAGATGTGCAAACGAAGACGAAACTGCTGATGATTACACTGGCCTGCATGCACAGACTGCACCAGTGACGTCAGTCTAACAACCAATAAAAGGCTGATTTATGAAAGAAATTGAATTTCTTTGTACCAATTTATCTAAAAGTCTGCTGCAACTTTTCTCAGCAACAGAGTCTATGAACAAACATTTTGGAGATCTTATTGTTGCTGTGAATTGGAAATTTTTTATGGCCTCAAACTAAAACTTGCTTAGAGCTCTTCCTGGGGTTTCTTCCACCTTTTTTCCCTGTTAAAAGTGTTTTTTTGTGGGCCAGTTTTTCCACTTCACTCGAACCGAGGGTCTAAGGACAGAGGGTGTCACTCCCTGTATAGGTTGTAAAGCCCTCTGAGGCAAACTTTGGGCTATACAAATAAAACTTGATTTGACACAGCCCTTTTCCCGACCAGGGTTAGATGCTGCCCTGCTAACAGAGGCATTTCTAGATAGAGAGGAAGTACTTGTGGGCAACCCAGTGAAAAAGTGTTTATACACGCAGAAATAGATAAATTATGTGTAACTTCTTTTGGTAATTATTCAGTGTAATCCTCAGATAAGTGTATTAGGCTACAGTGCAGGGCAATGTTTCTGCTAACAGAGATAATCCTGTCACTGCTGTTTCGTTCAGTGCGTCAGTAGATGTGCAATGTTTGTTATCAACGTCATCCTCACACCTGCTGTGTAGAAGAGGTTTCTATTAAGATTTCTGGAACAACACGTGAAAAAACTGAAAAGTGCTCGGTTTGTAAAACATCTGTTTAAACACAGCATCGTTCCAACAATCTATTATTAGGAGTGAAGGGTGTAGATAACGAAAAGCCTGAACAGAACCAGAGTAAACCAAGGATTGAATTAATAAAGGAAATCAGGTCATCATTAAAGCATCCACTGGCTGTCATTTAGGTGTTTTCAGGCTTTAGGCAATCTGTAATCAATGCAATCTGCTAAGCTTTTAAATAAATAAATGAATCCTTATCTGAACTTTCTTTATTTTAAACACACAAAAGGAAATAACAGGCCTGAAGGGTGGTGTTTTTGTTACTTCCTCCAGGTGTCAAATTAGTCATATCTATGCAGTGTGTGGTGGTGAAAGAAACTAAACACAACATCTTTAATAATATTTTCAAAACTGACACCAAAGGTGTGAAAGGAACTTCAGTCAGAGATTAAACAAATAAAGTTACTCTAGTATTGTCTCATATATTCAACAGAGTAAGGGTAAAATGAGGTGAAGAAGACAATATGAGCATACAGTTGTAATATTTGTAATATTATTTCAAAGAATGCCACTCAGAGAAGTCATACGTGTGTGAGTAATAGATTAATAAAAGTAACATACATTCAGTTTCTGCCCTGCATCTCACTGGAAATGTTCAACAACCAAAACATGTTGGTTTAACAGAAACTAAAGGTCAGTTGTTCCTCACCTTGATATGTGAATCTTTAAGAAGAGAAGTGAAATGAACTATTTGAGACCACTGAGAATAGACATCTGCCAGTTAGCCTCACAAGTTACTTCTAGTCAGTTGGTTACTTCTATATGTGGCTCAACATCACGGCTATACTTATTATCAACATCTCTCAGCTTTGGCTTTTAAGAAAGTACCAAAGAATTCCAGGATCTGAATAAGGTCACTATGATCTCAAGGTCACTTGCTCATGGAGCTTTCCGCAGAAATTACATCAAGCCAAATTCCTCCTAAGAACGGATGCTGCACCTTTTTATAAATAGAATAAGCAGATGTTCCCATGTTCATTTCATATCAGGACTGGGCAGGTTCAATTGGATTGTCGCTGGACCTGAGGCGGGCTCACTTCTGGAGCCAGCCTCAAGTGGACGTTTGAGGAACTGCAATTTTGGCACTTCCGCGTTGGCTTCACTTCACACTGAAAGTTCCAACTCGTAGACGGCGGCAGCTTTTTGTCCATGTGTGGATTTAACCTTTAACACCAGCTCTGTTATCAGGATCCCACCATCACAACACGCGTTAAATTCAAGCAAAACAGCACAGGAATGCAGAAACTAAAGGAATGCCCGCTCACACAATTCTCCTCTTCATACTCTGAACAACATCTGCAACTGTTGATGTTGAATAATTCCTGAAGTTAATGAGCAGAAGAAGAGCTAGAACTCACTGTTGGCCAAAATGATTGACGTGTACTCCTACTTTGCTTCAAGCCCTGTTTCAGTTTCTCTCATTTACATCACATGAATGCTTGTGCTTGTTTGCTTGCAGCTGAAATACATAATAAGGTTATTGATAGTCTGGGAAACAAAGGATGTTATTAGGTCTCATTTACAGAGCAAGGACCTGGAAAAAAAGTGAGGAATGCATCAGAAATTCAACAGAATGCTAAACATTTCGTTTTCATTCATTTTAGATGAGTTTGGTTGAACAGAGGGAACTCAACAATCTGTTTTTGAGGATTCAGGGTGATTTCTGTGGTTGCAGAGTAACCACAAATGCAAAATTTTGGCTTTAATGCCAGTTCTGAAGTTACTAGAATCCCATAATGGACTGTCAAACTTTGCTCTTGTCCCTAAATGCACCACTGGACTTGTGGAGGAATGTATTGTCTCAAAAGATTTGTGGCTCATCCATCGTAACAGCGATTTCATAGGAGTGACCAGTAACCCTTGCAGACCACTCACACTATGTTGGGTTTGAAGCAGCTATGAAGGTAAAGATGAGGAGGGATTTCACTCTCACAGACTTTTTTCTTTGTTTGCCTGCCTTTGTCGCTTCAATCCAAACCATAATCCTCCAAAATGGAGACGGGCCTCGAAATTCTTAATCCCAGATGGGATTTGCTTCACTCTCGCTGAGTCTCCTGAGACATTTAGGGGTTGAAGAGGCCATCCATTGGAATTCCTTCTTCCTACCTCTGTCCTCTTGAATCTCAGTATGTGGTCAGAAAGCCACTTCCAGCCCATTCATGTCATGCCCTCCTCCTCTCCGTGAGCTCGCCTCTTATGCCACAGATTTCACAGGATATTCTCGAATTAGACATCTATGATGTTTGTTTGCTCATAAACGTGTGTTCTAAAAATGGCACGAGAGGGAACTGTCTGGGGTCAGCAGGAAGTGTAGGAGTTGATGATTTTCATCTGACAATAGAAATGCCTACAACCATGCAACAAAAAGGGGGTGATTGAATGCTCCTCTAGGTTCTTCTTGACAGTTTGTTCCAAGCCCCTGTGTGGAAACATGGGTTTGGCTTAGTGTTCAGCCTTCGCCGGGCCACACATGGCCTATTTATGGCAGATTTATTGTCGCACAGGTGCCTTGTGAAGATCAGTTGGTGGCAAAGACCTCAGCCACCTCAATCCACCTGTCAAGCTACAGTTGAGACAGTTTTATTATCTAATTTCTGCAGCTGATAATGCAGGTGTCTCTTAAAAGACATTCACTCTCTTTCTTCTTGTCTCTGTTTCACCGCCTCTTTCTTTTTCATTTTCCATGGAAAAAACCCATCAGGGCTGCGTTCTGACTGACTTTCCCCTTTGGGTACCAAGCCAGTAAACAAGCCTCAGAGGAATGCAGAGTAGAGACATATTCAACAAGACAGAGTAAAGGATATTTGTTTGGCCGCTGGTGGAAACGAAGCGTAGTCTTGTGTCTTCACACCAGCCGAGAGAGACAGTAGTCCCTCAGTCTTCAGTCTCTCCGCTCCTCCTCGTTGTGTTTGCGTTAGTGAGGAAGCGGCCAGACTAGAGCTCCTTCACACATGGTTTCTCTTCTTAACCACAGCTTGCTTTTTTTAGACAGGGGCAGAGACAGGGTGTGGATAGCTGCTTTCTACCTACCAGGACTATATGAGCAAACAGCAGAGACCAAGCAGCACGTAAACAACGCCTCGGCACGGCGGGTCAGACAGACCTAAGCGTTCTGATGAAATTATACTCTGGTGTCACTTCTCGCAGACACTTAAGAAAACAAGTTGTACTCTAAGAGGAATAGAACAAGTTGCCATTTCAGGCTGATTTACAGCAGATGCACATTTTTAGCGAAGTTAGTCATATGTTCCACATATATAAAGACAATAGTTTAATATTTTTAATTGTTTGTGTATGGATGAATCGCACTTTGGTGTCAGTTTTACCACTCTACCGCAGCTGCCACGGGCACACTCTGTCTCTCTCATCGTTTACTTGTGTTGTTTTGACCTTCAGTAAATTCCCCAGCCTGTTAAACAAAGTTAGCGTTGACCTTCTTTGCGTTTAAAAAAAACTGTGGGAATAAGTGAGATTAATGCTGAGAATACGTGATTATACAGTTCATATAACAGCTATTCAAGCACCATCCCTACCTATATATTCACACAAACTACAGTTTATTATCAACACAGTTATTGTGTTGTTCAAATTTGTTTTGATTAGTACAAGCCAAGTTCCAAAAAAAGTTGGCAGGCTGCGCAGCACAAGGACAACTTATTAATTAATTATTGAGAAATGTTATTGTTTTTGGAAAATGATACACCCATTATGAATCTGATTTCAGCAACATGTTACAAAAAAGTTGGGACAGGATCATGTTTACTACTCTGTTCACCGCCTGTTCTTGTAGGCGTCTGTGAACTGAGGAGACGTTGCTGTCATCTTAAAAAAAGTTGAAAATGTTCCCGTTCTTGCTTGATGTATGATTTCATCTGCTCGGCAATTCGGGTCTCCTTTGTTGTGGTTTCATTATGCGCCATACATTTTCAATAGGCAACAAGTCTGGACTGCAGGCAGGCCAGTTTAGCACCCAGACTCTGTTAATACAGTGCAGTGCTGTTGGAATACGTGCAGACTGTGATTTGGCATTGTCTTGTTGAAATAAATAAGCCCGTCACTGAAGAAGACATTATCTACTTTTTAAGATAAGACACTCAGCAGCATGGTTTGCTCCAAAATTCTGCGCATGTCATTCAGCATTAAAGGAGGGTAAACCACGAAAATGTGCAATCTTGCACTAATGCCTCCCCACACCATCATGGACTCTCACACTGAAAAAAGTGACTTTTTGGTGTGGTAAATTCTATTAGAGTAACTGTCATAATTTCTACCTAGTATTTTAAAGATTCAATCAGAACTAGAGTTTTTTAGGTAAAATCAAACATTGTATTAACGTAATACATGAACTATTGGGGAAGAGTAAGTTTTACTTTTGTTTTCCTCATAATATTTAAATGTTTATTATTGTATGTACATGTACCTAGAAATACTGCATAAACTTTACTCTGAAAGTGTAGCGTTTTGAAAAACATGACGACGCATGCGCAGGTTGCGCAACAGGACTGGCTCCGTCCCTTACGTCCGTTACAAGATCACAGAGCAAGGTGTAGCGCGAAGGCATACAAACACAGGTAAGTTATTACCGTTCTGTTTTATATTTGTGATAATATATAGGCCTGTATGTATTTTGATAGTTTGGCGCAAGATATGTTACTGTTCACAAGTTAATTTAAAGTTAGCATAACGCCACATTAGTCCGGGCTGGTCTGTACCGAAGTGGGAGGGCTGCAGTTTTTCCCGATGAAAATAGCTAACGTTAACGCTAAAGTTTGGATATTAAATAAAGCACTAACGTAACGGTTTAACGTTTATCAAGTGACGTCAACATGGTAGAACATGATTCTCTGTAAAACAAGAGTGAAAACGGCGGCGATACTTCAGTAACGTTGCCTTAGTGAAGTTAGTTAGCTAGTCGAAGAATAGTGAGTTAGCTACTATAGCAAAGAGCTAAGCAGAAAATAGTAATAATTAAAATAAGTTCCCCCTTCAAATTAAATATCCCAATACATGAGTGTTATATACTGGTCTTGCAACAGTGTTTACAGAACAGAATTTCTAATCTTTTTTTTTTAATAATTGTCATGCTACCTATGTCAGCTTACCTTTTAAAATGTTATTTCTCAATCACATTTACACAGCGTAGTTTACTGCAGGAAATTCCCCCAAATTCATATACACTCCCATAACTCCTAATTTTAAAAAAGGTATTAAAATTTCTATCTATTAACAGAAAGCAAAGCAGAACAGAACATTATTCTCATCATTTAGGCAGGTAGGAAAAAAATGTATGCATGATATAATGTTTTGTTATTTTCCCTTATTTATCCATCACAACGTAATATTAAAACTGTGGCTGAATGTTTTAGACTATTGTTTTAATAACACTAATTGTGTCTTCATTTTCAGGGTGCCCTTTGGAGGTGCCAGTGGACTTTGTGGACAGTTGGAGTTGAGGTCTAGTGAGGAGAAGAAATTCATCAGGGAGAAAGAGTAGGCCCCTTGTGATATGAGATGGTCATGCAAGAAATGCAATTTTAGGTCATCTAAACGTTTAGAGCTCATAAAACATTACAGGTTGAAGCATCCACACACTAGTCAAGGCCGGTCACTACCCTGCTTGTACTCAGATTGTCCTTGTTTATTTAAAAACTGGGGGGCACTTCATGCACATTTGTCTAGAAATCATACACAGACTCAACAGTCAGGGCAGATAGTTTCATTTTCGTGCCTTGTATGCAATTCATGTAGTTTTAACACAGAGAGGCAATATTTTGAACACCTTGGGACTCATCTGAGAAAGCACGAGACTGTTAATTGTGTTTTTAAAAGATTGTGACTACAGTACGAATATATATTCAACTTTTGCCTCACATAAAAGTAGGAAGCACAATCCTCACTGCATTGAAGATTTTAAAAATGCTGTATTCCAGGCACATTCAAGTCAGGCAGGTGAGGTAATAGAGGATAGTAGTTTGATTGAAAGTGAAGGTAATTCTGATGAAACATTTGTCCAAGAGGGTGAAGACTTAGTCCAGGTTATTGTTGATGAGCTTTGGTTGCTTATTGCTTAAATTAGACTGTGTATTCAATGTTCCTAGAAGATGTATAGATGAGATTGTAGAGGAGCTTCAGTTTATTACTTGTTCAGCATCTGCTCCTGTTATTAAAAATATTGTCCATAGCACATTACAAAACCATAACTGCATTGTTGAAGAAGGGGTGATCACAGATTTAGTAAAAAACCTTTGCCAGTTAAATCCTCTTAGTGTAGCATTTAGTGAAGAAGGCCCTCTTGGCACGGCATACAAGAGAAATAATTATTTAAAAGAACATTTCTCTGTTGTTGAGCCTGTTGAGTATATACTAGATGCGAAAGAAGGAAAGACCTTTCAGTATATACCTATTTTGCAATCCTTGTCACAAGTTCTGAAAAATAGTGACATCCAGGAAAAGGTTTTGAAAAGTGTAAGACATTGTGGTTCTTCATGTCAGTACACTAGTTTTCATGATGGTTCCCACTTCAAGGAAAACACATTTCTTTGTGGAGAGGAGTTAAGGCTTTCACTTTTACTTTACTGTGATGACTTTGAAATATGCAATCCGTTAGGAACCTCTCGTAAGAAGCACAAGGTAACAGGTGTTTACTGGGTGTTTGCTGATATTCCATCTGTATTGAGGTCTACATTATCATCTATTTACTTATCTGTTTTGTGCAAGGCTGAAGACATTAAGAAATTTGGTTATTCCCAAGTGCTAGATCCACTGTTAAGCGATTTGAAAAGACTTGAAGAAGATGGTCTTTTTGTGCCCTGTTTAGGAAAAATAATAAGGGCACTGTATTCTCTGTGATTGCCGATAACCTTGGTGCCCACTCAGTTGGGGGGTTTATTGAAAGTTTCTGTGGATCACACATTTGTAGATTTTGTGTAGGAGAGAGATCCCAGTTTCAGGAATTTGAGGGTCAGGACAGGAGCATTCCCAGGTAGAACAAAAGAGCATCACAAGTTGGACATTGAAGCAGCATTCGCTAGTAACACTCATAGTCGTGGAGTTAAAAGACAGTGTACAATTACTGAAAGATTAAATCATTTTCATGTGACAACAGGTTACCCACCTGATGTATTCCATGATTTACTGGAGGGTATTGTACCTTTAGAACTGGCATTGTGTTTAGATATTTTGATAAAGAAAAAAAAATTCTCTCTTGAAGAGCTCAATAAAATAATCAAACAGTTTCCGTACAAGTGGAAAGACAGGACAAATTGTCCCCAAGCTATACCACCAACCTTTGCATCTCGTAAAACTATTGGTGGTAATGCAACTGAAAATTGGTGCTTGTTGAGGCTACTTCCACTTATGATTGGCTCCAAAGTACAGGAAGAAGACCAAGCATGGCAGTTGTTGATGACACTTAAAGATCTCGTTGAGCTTGTTATGTCACCTACTCACACAGATGAAAGCATTGGTTTCCTGGATAGCCTGATTTCTGAGCACAGGCAGAGATTTACCAGTGTCTTTCCAAAAGTGAACCTGATCCCAAAACACCATTTCATAGAGCACTATCCACAGCTCATTAAATCATTTGGGGCCACTAGTGTCCTTATGGACTATGCGGTTCGAAGGAAAGCACCGCTTTTTTAAAAAGATTGTAAGACAGACTAACTGCTTTCGTAACATTCTGAAGTCTATGGCAAACAAACACCAGTCCATGATCGCATGCCATCTTCATGCTTCAGTTGTAAAAGAGCCTGCTTTGTCTGTATCAAAGATGACAAGAGTTCCATTTGAAGTTGTAAATGAGAACGTGCAGGAATATCTATTACAGAAATATCCACAAGAGACAGGTGTTAATTTGACCAACCAGGCAGAATTTCAGGGCACCAGTTACAGTGTTGGCATGATGGTGGTATATGGCTCCACTGCTGGGTTGCCCGACTTTGCTGAAATCCTACAAATCATCATTGTTCATGACACCTTAGTGTTTGTAGTGAAACTGCAAAGTGCATGGTACTCTGAGCATTTTAGATGTTTCAAGTTGGAGTCCACAAGAGTAATCAAAGTAATTGAGCAGTCACAACTCACTGACACATACCCATTGGCTACCTATGCAGTGGAAGGCGATCGCATGGTTTCTCTGAAACACCACATCTGCTTGTCAAACTAGGTAAAATAACCTAACTCCTTCCTACATGTTTTTCTACTTATTACTTATTACTTATTACATACTGCACACCAGCACTACTCTTTCCTTACATCCTCAATGATCAACATAAGATAGAATTATCAACTTTCAGACAATGTTTCATTAAATTCAAAATCATTACAAATTTAATGACTTCCTCTTAAAAATATTTTATATTATTATATATTTATTTTATACTTTGTCTGATTTGTGTAAGTTGTGTATTAATCAGTGTGAAAATATGTTATTTGTTTTTTTACACTGTATTTTGTTTATTATTTGTTGTTTTATCACACCATGTCTTTGTTCTTTTTTCTCTCTTGCAGTTCTGCTTGCCCAGGACTGCGATCATGTCTGCCCCAACTCAACTACGTGTTGTTATTGAAGAGACACAAGTGCACAAGTTAACCCTACCAGATGGAATCCCTAGCACTGTAGATGAACTTTTGTCAGCGGCGCAGAATCATTTTCAGCTTGAAGGGAGTTTTACTGTAATGCACATGGACAAAGATTTCAATAATCAATTCTTCACACTAACATCAACCGATGTGGTCAATGACAAGGACACAATAAAACTAGTTCAAACAGAACCATCTGTTACTTTGACTTTGACTCCTATCGGTGAGTCTTCAGCTTCCTCCACTCCTTCCTCCACTCCTTCCTCCACAGTGCTGCTGGATCAGCCTCCTCAAGATGAGAGTTCCTCAGCTAGCTCATCAGACACCATCATTTTACAACCTTCAGCGGAGTATCGAACAGAGCGATGGCCAACCAATTTTGTGATACCCATCTTTTCATATGGTGTTGAAATGATTCTTGAGGCTGGAAATCAAGCTTATGAACGTGACGGCTCACTCCTTCAGGATCCAAGTATCTACTCTGACATTCTTGAAAAACTTGCAGAAGCAATCTACCACTACCAGGCCTATCCCAGTGCTCTCCAACAACTGGAAGTTGTAGAGGCTCTACTAAACAAGCACCCATGCTTGAGGGAGCCTGGAAGGTCATATTCAGGCACATATGGGTGGCAGCATCGTCTCAAAATGAAGATGGCCAATTTCCGAAGTAAACTGAAAAGGCGCAATGTCCCTTGTCCTGAGCTCCACATCAACTCCTTGAAAAGGAAGGCCCCTTGTGAGAGACATGCTGCAAAAACATGCAAGAAACCGAAGAGAGCCGAGGTCAACTTCCTTCCTCCACATCCAAGGGGAGAAACTGATAACAGTCTGGAGAGGGACAGACAAGAGCTCCTTAATGAGGTTAAGAAGAACAACAATGCTAAATTAATTAAAGAAAAAATGGCCAACACATTTTCCTATCGAAGACTGGAGGTTGTGAGTGATAGTCCTCATGCTGCTGACTTCAAAGAGAGGTGGCCTGCTTTGTTTTGTGAAGCTGAGGTAGGTGTTACTTTCTTTATTGAGCTGTAACAATAATTATTGAATGAATTTTTAACGAACTATTAATTTTCTTTTCGAACATGTAAATTTATATAGAAATATTGATGTACCTGTGAATCATTTGTCCTTTCAGATCAAGGAGGAATTCAGGAGAATAACTACCATTCCCCTGGAGCAAACCTTCATGCGTAAACTTGACGAGTATACACCAAAACTTATTACGCTGATGAAAGCCAAAGGAGGTGCTGTGGGGATCAAGATGAGGCCGCTCCTGGACAGACTGAGTCAGGTGTGCTTGTTTGTTCATATGTTTTACAGGGAGATGGGCCTACTTGTTTTTTTCTCACTCACACACACGTATAAACACATACAGCACAAGTCTCACACTTGGTAGATTCAGTGCCCCTGCAAGTTCTGGGTCCATGCACTTGAAACACAAGAGCAAACATATGCACTTGTGTTTTCACTTGGCAGTTCATTGTGTATGTATAATGGTGATGTTCATGTTCTTAATCTGTTCACAGAAACAGAGCATTGAGATGAGACGTGAAACCGTTATCCGCAGCCTTATACTGTACCTTGGTGAGAAGGATGAGGAACTTTTTGAAGACTGCTTGGTACAGCATGATTTAATCATTTAAAAAAATAATTTAATGAAACAGGTTAATTTAATGTTGAGAGGAAAGCAGACAAAGGAACAGACATATTCTTGTGTTCATTCTTCCCTGATAATGAAGTCACTATGAATGATTCATGAATTCTAGTATTTGTTTCTCAATAATTTTCTCCTTTTTTGTTGTGCGTTGTATGCAGGAGGACAGTCGGAGTGATGTCAGTAACTACATCCTCAAGATACTTGTCGTCCATGGTGTTGATGAGGATCCAGTCGATGTCTCCATCCTTGTCGAAGGCCATGAGATTTTGCCAGGGTGCAACAGTACTGCGAAAGCTTGCTCACTGCTCATGGGACTGATTTATGCCCTGAACTTGGCCTACCCTCCCACTTTGCGTTACACTTTTGAGGTCTTCCAAAAACTCTTGCTGGAGCTGGATGGACTTAAACTGTCCCCAAAAGTAAACACCTTGAAGTTGAAGTTGCTTTCCTAAATGCATGTCATGATTTTGTCATCCTAGAGGAGAAAATTGTGGCATCATGCATGGACCAAAAAATGCCAAGAACCAGCACTGAGTTCCAGTTAATCTTGGTTTACTAGTTGGAAGTTGCCTGTCTTAAATGTTTTCTCATTTTTTGTCAAATAAGGTATCTTTTACAGATTTTATTCTTCATCTATAATGGTTAGACACCTTAAGCTGGTAATCTTATTTTATTGATTTTATTTCATTAATGTTTTAAAAGTGCACTAGTCTAGAGGACTGGTTTAAATGTTGAAATTGCACTATTTCAGAGTGTAGGTTTGAAAGATTTTAATTGCATATTTGAGAAGGGACTGTTACCAGATCTATATTGGATGCGGTGTGTAATGTGTAGTACTGTGTATTTGTTGTTTACCAGTCATACCAACCTTTAAGTAGTATGATACAAATTTAGATATTTTTCTTTAAAAATATATACATAGTCTTACTTTAAATACAGTACCTTTTGCTGGAGATAGATAGAATGCACTTACTATTAATGCAGTACTGTTTCTATCCTGACCTCAGAAGATGTTTTGAGCATGTTTGTGTGCCTGAATATCTGAGAATGTTGAAACTCAGTGTCAGAGGGTTGCAAGTTTTTCACTGCATATTTGAAAAGTGAAAAAAAAAATAAACATGTTAATTGCATTGTAATTTAGTGTTGTGATATGTGATGAATATATATCAATGCATAGAGTAAATTTATTTGGTAACATTTATCAAAAGAAAACTGGCAATGATTACTTAATTTTAGTGAGTAATGTAATGTAATGCAAGCAAGTAAATTAAAATGTCAAGCACAAGAAAGTAATTAAAATCTACTAAATTACCCCATAACAGCAAATACTACAGATATGTAGAATTTACTTAAAATTTGGGGGAAATTGATGTTCCTGTCTATGAAAAACAAGTAAATTTTACTTAATTTGTTTACATAAATATAACTTAAAACTTGGATATAATTAAGTAAATGTTACTTAATATTGTCACAACTGTTATGTTTTATGTTAAGTAAATTTTACTTGATACTGGCAAGTGAGTGTTACTTGATATTGCAGCATTAAATTTTACTTAATTAAATTTGAGTGCAAATACTTACGATGGATTTTTTTAAGTAAATCTTATGAGTTATTTTTTTCAGTGCATAACAGGCTGGATGATCCTTCACCACTTTAGCAAGGAGCAGGACACGGTGTCCATAACTTCCAAACAATTTCAAATTTTGACTCCATGGGACAGTTTTCAACTTTGCCACACTCAATTTTAATGTGGTTCAGGACCACAGGAGACAGTTTCAGTGCATGTTTGAGCGTCTGAGGGCCTGAAGATCACCATTGTACGATATTGTTTTTTAGCTTTGTCTCGTGTGTACAGAGATTTCTTCTGAACCTCTTAATGACATAATGAACTGTAGACCACGAAATCCTCAGATTCTTTGCAATTGTACATTGAGAATCATTATTCTTAAACGTTTGCACCATTTCCCAGCACAGTCTTTCACAGAGTGGTGCATCCCTCCTCATCTTTACTTCAGAAAGTCTCAGCCTCCTCCGAGATGCGCTTTCTTTCTTTCACAACTTTTTGGCGTATAATTTTCCAAAAACAATAAAAGCCGTTATTATAAAGTCGTGTTATATTTAGCAAAGTGCGTCAACTTTTTTGGAAACAGCGTTATATTTCGGTTGTTCTTTTGGTTGGAATATGAATAAACAGAATACGAACAGCCCATCAGTTTCTTGCAAGTTATTTCGACTAATTTGATGCCAGCAGCGAGAGTGTGTAATGCTCCAGAAAGATAGGAAATGAATTCAAATTACTTCCAGCAGCCTTCAGTTTTCTGTCCCAAAAAAAAAGGTCAAGCAGCCAGAAAGAATGTCTCCCTACATAAGAGACTGATTGTATTCATCGCTTTCAAGTGACCATAATTATCACTGCACAAGATTATGTAATGTGATTTATACTATGAGATGAAGTCATTTCCCACTAGATATACAAAACACAACAGTATAACATATCTCTTGGTGTCTGCCATTGTGGGTAATGTTGGAAATCATTTGTGGCAATATTCAGTAATATTTCATCATGATTACATAAACACTCATGGCTTCTTTAGTGACAGCTCAAATACGAAATATACAAAAGATATGTAATGTTACATCATTGTAGATATGTAATGCTCAGTGGCTGAAAGTCATGTCTTTGCTGCGCCACATCACACCTGTTCATGCGCCTTAAAAGACACTATTCATAACCACAGATGTTCAGAAGACAGTCAGAGTTGGCACTCTGTTACACATCCAGAAAGTCATCGGTAACAGATGACATTTTAATATCATCCCACCACACAAGTACGAAATTTCCCTGCGCCCTTTCGTGATGCCTTTAATGACGATGGGAAATTACTTAATATTTTCAGAATAACCTAAAGTGTCCTACTCGTTAGTGTGTGTGTAATCTCATAAGATAGATAAGATAATACAAGATAACACAGATGAGATAAGATAGACTTTTTGTTCCCACACTGCGGTAAGTAACTTAACTTATCTTATCACAGCAGCTTGTTTACGCAAGCTTGATAAGAAACGACTCACTAACTAAATTAAACTAACATTAAAATGATATTTCACACCGTGTTTTTGGCTGATTACCACACTTTAGTAATACTTTTTTTGTTGTTATCTTCTTTTTTTCTTTTAATGTTATGTACCGCTTCTGATTTGTAGGAGGGGCTTTGAATGTAGCACTGCCATGGTGCTGTATGGCAGGCTTAGCTCTTGCGGAGGCAGACAGACTGGACCAGACTGAAGCAGGCTGCACAGACTCGTGTGATAAAAGGTAAGTTAGCCAGCGGTGCGGTTCATTAACTGACGAACTAACTCACGAACCGTGTGTCAGTTAAAACCGTTATCTCCGAGGAGACGGCGGACGTTCGATTCGAAAATTGCCCGTTAAAGGCGAATTCGAATTAAATAAACGTTAACCGTTGACACTTTTAAGGTGGTATTCTGACTTATTTCGGGTGATTTAAGGCGGGTTTGTTCATTTTTTATCGATTCCGCGGTTCATTTTGACGCCTTTAACCGTCCGTGTGAGACTAAATGAAGACAAGGGTACCCGGTGTTTGGATGCTGGACGCCGGAGGCATGCCTCCTTTGTTGGCTGTAGCTGGGAATATTAAATTTACCGCCAAACCCGCAGCGTTAACTAAACCAGCTAACGTTAGCCAGACTGTTAAGCCAGGCGACTCTGGGTTAGAGTTAACTTTGAATTATTCAAAGAAATACTGTGTGTAAAGTTTATTTTGGTGACTGAAACGACTTAATATTATTTTCCGCCTCCATACAACATCAAATAATATCCGCAAAAACGTGTTACAAGTCCTAAATGTTACTCCGAAATCCGAATTAACGCATGATTGATGTAGATTTAATGAGGGGAGCATTTTAAGTGACCCTGGTGATAAATCACAAGACCGTATGAAAGCACGTGTGTGTGTGTGACTGATGCAAACCCTCAGAAACACGTGGTTAGATATTGTGTGGCAGCACAGGACGTGACGGGGAAAAAATAGTTCAATCATTCAAGTTAAACAAGTTTCATGAGCTTGTGACTGGTTTTAACACCAAGCAGCTGCTGCAAGGTGAATCTATGTCAGATCTGATTTATGTAGCTTTCACTGATATAGTGCTGTAGGTGCTTTAAAGATTTAGTGGCATCTAGCAACGTGGTGCAACCCACATGTGTCTGTGACTCATGCAAAAAATTTGATGTCCTATATAGAGATCAGATGAACTTACTTTAAAGGTCTAGTATGTAGGAGAGTAAATGACCCAATGTTGGTTTGTCCATCCATGGCTACTGTTGCAGCATGGCAGACTCTGTAGAAGAGGACCAACGATGTCTTTAGATATAAAAACAAAAACATGATAATTTATTGGCACAACATCAGGCACTAACTAACTCCTGCTGCAAGGTGAATCTATGTCAAATCTGTGTTTATGTAGGTTACGCTAATGAATCACTGTAATGGTGTTTTAGTTACTCTAAAGGTCTGGTGTGTGGAGGATTTAGTGGCATCAAGCGGTGTGGTGCAACCCACGTTTCACCCGAGAAGGAGAAACTAAACTACAAAAAATGCGAAAGTTGATTGTTAGTTTGTCCATCCCGGGCTACTGTAGAAATGTGGAAGAGGACTGATTGTATTTTTAGATATAAAAGTCTCAAAAACATGACGGTTCAGTGATTTTTAACATCAGGCACTGCTGCAAGGTGAGTCCATGTCAAATCTGTTTATGTGGGTTACAAAAATATGTCACCGTACTGTTGTTGTAGTTACTTTAAAGGTCCAGTGTGTAAGAAAGTAAATGTCCAATATGGAGTCAATGTTAGTTTGTCCGTTCTGGTTTACTGTCGAGACATGGTGGTGCAACATTGTTTGGATATAAAAAACACGATGATTCTTATTTTCAGGTATTTATACATAAAGTTAAATATGCAAGATAAGCTGGACTTTATTGCTACAACATCTCACAGTACACAAAGTAGATAAGAAAAGTACTTGCATGATATTTTAATAGTTTTTGAGTATGAGTATGAGTGTTTCCTGGCTTGGCTCCATGTCACACATGTCTGTGCTATTTGTGACTCCGAAGCTGACCCTGAAGCAAGGAGAGGAGCACACTATAATGGAGGCTTTGTTTTTCAAACAGCTGATGGGTCAGCATCGATCCACCACTGGGTCCACATGAGCATCTGTTCTGTAGGGTAGTGGGAGTTAAGTTTTCCACTCTGCTGACTGAGTGAGCTGACTGGTTTTATACACATCAAGTAAGAAAACTAATTTAATTATCCTTTCCGTCTGGTGGCAACCCCTCGTGTGAAGATAAGATTACTGAACTGACTCATCAAAGAGATTATGGGAACTGTTACCCTCACTTAGTCTTACTCATTTGAACTCATCAGTGCTGACTGGATTGTAGTCACAGCGATAGGTGGGGCTGCGGTTGCCAGCTTAGCAATCAGCCACTTGAACCAACTAAAAAGACCAGGCAGCTTGAGATGGGCTTTGTTCCTGCTCGCTCTCCGAGGCGGAAAATCATTTGTGGTGTAAAGCAGGCGGGTCGGGGTGAAGACAATGGATTATATGGCATGAGAGATTTCCCCCATAGGCTTCACCTCCATGCCACTCTCATTAGTGTCTCTTTTCCTTTCTTTGAGCCATTGTTTCCTGCTCTTAGGTGTATTATCCTGTTTATATCCGTTTTACAAAAGCATGACGCTCTTTGAGGCGGGATGGGGGATTTCACATGATTCAGGTAACGTCTGAAAAGGGAAAAGGGGTCGTAGAAATGGTGTTGATTGGACAGAGGCTGCACCCTGTTTTTAAAACAATGAGATGTTTTGCAGCGGAGTTCGTGCCACATTTTAAGTGGACGATAAAGACGGTTATTGGCCATTTTGATTTGCATCAGGGGTTTGTAATGTCATCTATTGGTGAGGGACTGAAAACAGCCAATATTTTGTATTTGGCTTCTCTTCTTCTTCTGTTGTCCGAGGTTTGTTTGACTTTATTTCATCGGCCTCTGTGTCTCTTTGTCAATCACAATATTAGGACCCTGACAGTGTTACCTAGGCCTGCTGCCTCCGCTCAGTTTGCCTCTGAATACCAAAATGCCTCTCTGACCATGCGGAAGTGATGAAGTGACTATGTATTTGGCTACCTGTCACGAGTCTTTCTGTTCAGTCTATTTTCCCTAAACAGAACTTGAGAAGTTGTTTAATCTGTTGAGTTTTATTTCTTTATTTTTGCATCAATGGGATTTAAGTTGGCCACTAGTAAAAAGCCGGTGGCTGACATGAAAGGCCCGTGTAGACAAGCTTTTTGAAGGGACGGCGGCTACTGACTGTGAGATCTGAGAGTTTCCCACCAAACCACAGTGTGTGCATGTGAGGGGAAGTTTAATGTCGGAGTTGCCTGGGTGACTGGCTGCAGATACACATATCAAAAATCACATCTACACTTCATGGCCTGCACATGTTAAAAGAAACCCCAGAATTGATTGGTGTACACTCGTGGTGGTTAACTTGAGCTTGCAAGTGTTGACACATTATTTCTGCAGAATATAGACTGGACTCAACACTCCCAGCGGTCTTTCTTCAGGTTGAGAAATGTGAACACCATTTAGGCATTTGGACTATTTGTCAGACACAAGTTTAGGATGTTAACCTGGACTTTAGGACGCCACAGACTTAGTTACCGCTCTGGGAAATTCAATTTTTTTTACACATGGTCCATGCTGGATTTAGATTAATCAACAATAATAATTAAAATGATTGTTTGTTGCGGCCCTCCTGCCTCTTTTGTATGTCTTTTTTTAAAATATCACCAAACCACTGATGTGGTGTCTGTCTTATGCCTACCTACTCAACTGACTGCTCACCAGTGATCAATACACATTTAAATTTAATTGCTCAATGCTATCACAGCGTTGAATTTCATTTTCATTTCACCATTTTGACTCTATACCACAATGATTGCACTTACACATTCATTTTTATTACTTATCTAAGCAGTTTTCATGGCAACTTTTCCACTTCCCTTGTTGCAGTTTCTCAAAAATACTCAAATACATAAATAGGGACGCTCTGGTGGCTCAGCTGGGTCCTGAGTCCTGACTATAAATCAGTGACTACACCAGAGGCACGAGTCTCGATTGAACCTTTTAAGTAATCTTTAATCCTGTCTCTTTTTATTCTCTTATAAACCAGACTGTTTCTGCATGATGTAATCTTTAGAGGTTCTTTCATCTTTGCTTTGTAACATCAGGAAATATTCGCCCACACAGCCCTCCATTTCTCTTGTCTGTCTGCTGTCGGACTTGTTCTGAAACGAGTCAGCGGTGCTGTCCTTGAGAGAAGAGCTGGAGGAAACACGGCTTGAAACAGTGATTAGGTTGTAAAAGTCAATGTACTGCAACGTAATTGTAATGTGTGCTCGGATGTTCTCGGACGGGGCTGCGGCGCAGCGAGCTGCGTTTTAAGTTGTCCTATGTGTGCGCGTCGGTCATTCTAGGAATGATGTGAAATTTGAAACATGGTTGTCAGGCACAGATGCGAACGTCACATGAATCATCTGTAAATATTTTGAGCTGTGCATAGGAAGCAGTTTTAAATGGTCGGACATCCAATTCCACGAGGGAATAATAATCCTCGTCTGTTGTTGTTGTATCCTGTTAGCCTCAGTTCATTTTCAGGAGTACAGATTTTAGTGATTGTCCGGTTTGTCCTGTTCTTGCTGCTGTTGAAGAGTCTGGTTAAGAAAACGTAAAGGCCCTCTATGCTACTGATGTGAGAAATTCAATTTCGTGGTCCTTCTGCAACTCGCTACTTAATTGCAGTTAACTGCGCTCAGGTTGTATCCCATTTGTAAAATAGTCTGTAATTAGATTACTGCAATGGAAACCAGCAGGTCTTTACATCCTGAACACAAGGGACGAGAAACTCTGGCATGGGTGAGAGTTTTAAGCTGCATTCGGTGCTTTATGTTTGTGCATTTCTTTCATTTCTGATGGCGTAAAGAGAAATCTCTCCCCTGTTATCCATTCACTCTGGTTCTAAATGTTAAGACGCTGAGAAGAGCGTTCACCATCGATAAGCGCTGGGAAATGACCTTGAAGGAAAGAGGTTGTTCTTCCTTCGCCTCATCATATGACCACCATCAAACTATTCAGCGTCAGGCTGGGAATAAAGGCGACCCTGTTAGAGAGGTATGCTGGTGAGACAAGAAAAATGTACTTCTGCCTCGACACTTTCTCTTAAGATTCACCCCGGTTATCTCCGCATTGTTTTACTTCACTCCCTGTCACTGACCTCCCGTCTGGGGATAGTACTAGGACTTGAAAACTGGTTACAAACGCCTTCTTCTCAGTGTTTCCAGCATATTTTTCTGACAATTACACTTTGCGAAACAGTGATGCTCTTTCTCTCTGGGTCTCTTGTTTACCTCTACAAATATGTAAATAGTTTGTTTGTCCTTTGCTCTCACTCTCTCTCTCTGAATCTCTATACTTGGGGGAGCTTAAATGTCCATAATTTGCTTGAGCAAAATAGTTTTGTTCTTACTCTCTTCGGTGGTTGGGTGTCACAAGGCTTCAGAGAGAGTTGGGAGTATTGTAGCAGCTGCCCACTAATGGGCTGATCTCAATCGATTGATTGATCGCATGCTAATTTGCCAGAACAACACGTAATGACAAATGTTTGTTCAGTTGGTTTCCACGAAATCAGACAACCGGTCAGTGATGCTGTAAAAAGAGACCAGCAATACATGTCTCGAGTTGTGGCAAGTCATCTTCTGGAGTTACTTTATGTCATACATAGGGACATAGGGATATGAAAACAGAAGTTGATGACAGAGGCAAATAAAAATGCCAACGTTGTCTTGCCCAGGGTGAATTAGAGTTCAGTAATCATCTGACCGGCAGCAGATTTGCTTGTGGATATCATAGGGTCTTGTACAAAAAAGAAGAAGAAGCCGCCTCAAGCAGGAAATCTAATTTTTAGAAAGTTATAACGTTACGTGAAATCAACCGAACCAGGATATCAAGTAAGCATAATTAAAACGCATGGTAAGTGGACTAATCTGAACAGCTAGAGCTGTCTGGCACAATCTGAACTGTACTTTATTTTACCGTGACAGTGGAGGAGGAAACAATAAATTACTGTCTTGACTGCTGAATCTTTTTTCCATTCGAGTGCCGATTGTTGGTGTTGGGTGTTGCTGAGAGGCCAGCTAGTTAAAGTGTCAGATTAATGCCAAACTGGAGTTTTGTACCACTCTGCAGACTACAAAGTGTCTGTGTGAATGTGTGTGAGTGTCGTGGGCACCATTTCAACACCAGGCAACTCATGCCAGCTGGCTCGTTGACACGTTAGTTTAGGAGACATTACAGGAATCTGGGACATGGCCCATGCAGTGTGCTTTTAAACTGTCTAATACCGTCGACTATGATTGAATGTTTGAATGTGTCATGACTACCAGAGGTGGAGAGAGGAAAAACAAGAAATAAGGAGGCACGTAGGGTGAGTTGGATACTGACCATGTGCTGTATTTAAAAGTAATTAGGGCTGCAGTGATTATAGATTTTGATGCTAAAATTATCCTGCCACCTTTTGATAAATCAGCCTGGGATCATGCTCTTAATTATACATAACTTAAAGCCTCATTTTAATTTCAACAAGTGCATAAAAATCAGGCCTGCGAAGTGAAATTTATGCAGAAGTGCCAAAACCTGCAGATCCTCAAACGGCCACATGAGGTTGGCTATACAACGAGCCGGTGTCCATAAGTCCCCATGTTAAAATGTCCAACTTCACAGCAAGAATAAACATGTTTACAGCCTCTTTCAAATTATATTCAGGCTTAAAGTTGTGCCGAATTAACAGCGTGGCCACTTGTATTGATAGGTAAGTGCTGTTACAAATGGCTTGTTTGAGCCCTCAGGCGTCCTTCCACCAACCGATGATCCATTAAGCCATTTTTAGATTAGCCAGGAGCAGGAAGCGGCAGGACTACAAACATGGCGATGGCCAAAGTCAGATTCTGCCAGATACTCACAAACAAACAAACAAACTTTCCGCTTCAGATCACTTTTCCCTGCACACACATCGGCTTGCCACTCCTCTTTGCTCCTCCGTCTCTGTCTGCTGTGTTGACTTTCCTTTCCCTCCACAAGTCAGTAAAAAAAACCAACCAAAAAAAAAACAGGTTTTGCATCTTTTTCACACATAAATCCATTTTCACAATGGAAGTTAGGCTACATAAGGAGGCTGGTCGTTTTAGCGTGTGTGTATCCGTGACAGTGGCTGGTTACTGTCAGCTAATTTGAGAATGGAGACGCTGATCGGGGCTGGATGTAAAGCTACAAACCAGCCGGTTCTGGTCGATTGATGGCGGACGATCTATTAGGTAAAACCAACATATTAATATCTCTATTACTGGAGTTTGAGATATTCATTTTTTAGTGACCAGGTCACTGTTTCAGCATATCTATCATTTCTGTATCAGATATATAAACTGACATCAGATGATATATTTGCCCATTTATCGGTCATGTTCACGCAGTGTATGCATGGTTGGTCACATGGTAAATTTCCACGTAAAGGCTAGTTGTTTAACAGTCCCATGTCTTATCTCACACGCCATACAGCCCTTTCTCATAAACCGTTGTTTCTCAGACGTTCACAATTGTTTCGACGCTTGATAATGGGCTATCACGTGTGCGTGTGTGTCTCCTTCATATAGAGCAGTCTCTGTCCTCGCACTCATGACCGGCCAGATCAAACATGTCAGCAGCAGCAAAAGCAACAATCTAATCCACCGTGAATAAATCAAATCAATTTTCTTCTTCGTTTTATGAATGAGTCTGGTCTTCTGTTGTCAGTATCCATTGCTTAGCAGTGTAATTGGCTTTTTGAGAGCTTGTTCTCTGTGGAGTTTTCTTCTAGACAAACAAAAGTTGTGTTTTACATTTTGTCTCGCTCTCCAAAACACATCGTGTGTGTGTGTGTGTGTGTGAATCCCAACAAACGTGTTGCACGTCATGCATCACGAGCAGTCTTGGTCTTCTCCACAGCGAATCCGCTCACACAGATTGTTTCATAGTGCCTTTAAAAAAAACTTTTACTGGCCTGTTACAATGGGTGGCCGGACAATCTGTGCATTTCACTTGCTGCATTTTAGTGCTCATGATGCGTGCGGCAACCTAAACTTCGCCTTGTGTTGTTTACCTTGATTTGATGCCAAATTGCTCTGTGTTTCTTGAGGAGGAAGCGTCCTTGAAGAAATGTTATCCTGTTTGGAGAAGGTGTCACACAGTTATCTGAGCACATGTCTTCCATCAGCTCCAGGGGGAAAAAAAGGGGAGAAAAATGATGTTGGATAAATTAGATTGGAGATAAGAGCAGATTGAGAAAGAAAGAGGAGTGATGGGAGGGCGGTTAGAGGACCAATATGAGTTGCACAATCAAGGCCAGCGGAGTAGCACACATAAAAATAATGATGGAGGCACTGAAGAAGAACAGTAGATGCAATGAGGTGAGAAATTAGTAGGCCGTCGGAAACATTGGGGGGGGAGAAATGAAGAAGACACGGGAAAAATTGGAAAATAAGACAGTGGAACAGATGGGATTGTCAAGTCGACAGGGTCAAGAACATTGTACACGTTATGTAATTTAAAAACCGTCCCTGTTATCATCTTAGCTGTGATGTGCTCCTTTCTGAGCACTTCGAACTTACATAATTGTCTCAGGAATCTTGTCGAGGAAGGAAGGATGTGACTTTTGCACTATTTGCCGTTTACCTGACAAAGACAGAGATCCAGGAGCTGACGCCTGGGTGGCAAAGGGCGCCGCACATGCTTGAGATTTCAATGTAAAAATGTGTAGGGAGGATCGAGGAGAGAGGGGAGTTCGGGGTAAAGGCGGAGAGGGATGGACGTTGAAATGCAAAGAGGGCAGGTCTAATGCAGAGCAGCAGACAGCAGGGTGTCAACCTCTTAAAACCTCTGTATGGTATAAAGTGAAGCATGCAGAGCTTGGTTGGCCTTTGTGTTAGCTGCATCTGAAGAGGAGCCCTGATTTGAACTGAGCTGTAAGTTTCTAAGAGTTTTTTTGCATTTATTCTGAACTTTTTTTAGCATGTTGTAAAAGGCATTCTGTGCTCTGTGAGGCTTGTCTTGTGAGTTGCACAACTATTATGCAGCTTAACAAGATTTCTTATGATGTCCAAGTGTGAACTTGTGAGTGTTTAACCGATTATTGTTTCTGTCTGGTTTGTCGCTCTTTGTAACGCTCACAGTGCCACAGATTAGGAAGCTGCTGCATGTCTGTGCAGTAAAGCTTGAGGTTTTCTACCGCTGACTTTGTAGCTGATTTTAATCTGAGTTAATTAGCTGTTTTACTTTCTGTTCAAATTGCATTTGTTTGTTTAATTCATGCGTTGGCACATAAACTCATTAAATTGTCTAAATATAGGAAAGGGGACACGTCGTTGTTGATGAAAGGCATGTTGCTGCTGCCAGTTTGACCTTATCTTTGCATTTCAGACCTGGTGCCTCCCTGATAAACCCGACTGGCGGCACGAGCCTCTGACACTTTAACGAGAACCATGACGGCTATCAACGCACCACGGGACAAGTAAGAGCCCATCTTTGTTAGATTCAGCATGTGCAGAATGAGGGTTGGATGATCTCCAGTGAAATAAATTGTTGATATGAAGTTGAATGACTTCATTCATGTGCTTTCATGTGAACTTCTCTTTTTTTCCCAGATACAATGCTGTATGGATCATTTTCTTCATCCTGGGCTTGGGAACCCTCTTACCATGGAATTTCTTCATGACTGCAACAATGGTTAGTGGAGCAGCATTTCTGCATAACTTGGCAACGTTTGCAACCATCTGAACGTGAGAATATAATTTGCAGCCAAATGAAGTTAACCCTCGGTTAGCCGATGGAAGTGAAACGAGGAGGCCTGTTGGTGGCCTTGTGGTTTAGGTAATTTAAAGGCTAAGCTCCAATTATAGGAAGTTCCCCTCCCTTTAGAAAAAACAAAGATTGTTTGTTTACCTTTCTTTCTGAAACCACCTGGTTTCACTCAGGGTTGCCGACCCGTCTCCAGCCAGGTGGATTTCCACGGCCTCTCTAATCCCCGGGCCATTCTTCTTGAGCTTTAAGGGGTTAACTTCTTAAAATTTGGAATTCCAGTTTTGTTATCCTGGGGGAGAAATAATTTGGACTGACCCCGAGGCGGAAATGTTTATTGAAGCTCAAATAGAACTTATTTATTTTGAAGTGGAAACTTTTAAAGATGTGGATTGGAAATATGGCTAAGGCCACAAATTATAACTGTAAAGTGTGAAGTTTTGCATTTATAAACTGTTAATTCAACCATTTTTGAGTTTAATCTGTACATATTTTAAACACTTAAAATTAAACACTTTAACATTTACTCTACATTACATGTAGCTGAAACTAACGTGGCCTAAAGCAAGAACAAATCCTACACTCCTGATTATTTTAGAGGTTATAATATAATAACTGCTTAAATTGTATTATTTTGAGATGTTTCTAATATTAATTCACCCTTAATGATTTTAAATGGGCTCAACAAAATATCAGAAACACCTCTCAGTTGGAAAGCATAATTATCAGACAGATTATATACTGCTTAGCTCTCCACAAATGACTTTCATAATGACACACCCTTCACTTTAAATGTTACTGTTGAGTTGCAAGAGCTGATAACAGTCATTTAAAAAACTGTGCCTCTCCATCTCTTGCTGTAGTACTTCACAAGTCGGCTGAAGGACACACCCACCACTGACCTCCCCTCCAATCAGACGGCCAACGTGACTCTGGACGGCGGGGACACTCGCAGCGTGCTGGAGTCGAAGTTTAACAATGTGATGACGCTCTGCGCCATGGTGCCTCTGCTCATTTTCACCTGCCTCAACTCCTTCATACACCAGAGGTATCCCACCACGCTGCGCTGAGATTTTGTGTCTTTGTCATTTACACTTTTCCACGACAGCCACAAGTGAGAAGTCAGAGAGAGAGAGAGCGCACAATAAGATCAACCTCTTAACTGGATTTGGTGTCTGCATGTATGCTGCTGTCTAGTAAGATTCAGTTTACCTCTCCTTTCCTGCTCTTTCTGCCTACCCTCCTGCTTATCGGTACCTCTCAGTGACCCCATGACCTTGTTACGTGTATATATATATATTCCTCCGGTATGTTTACTTTAATTAGAGTCGGATTGAGAGAGATCTGGGGTGAACCGCGACCACGGCCGACTCTTCCCCTGCGCAAACACACCCAGGAATGCTATTTGTGTTCTCTGCTCCCCTCCCTCCATCTTCAACTTTACCTCTTCCTGTGTCTCCTCCAGTCTCCGTCTCCGCTGTTTCCTTTCTAATTGTTTTGCAACAGGAGTTAACTTAAGGTATTTTCTCCACATCCATCCCTCTCGGTCTGAGGGTTTTTTTGGTACGAGGAGTTTTTGTGGCGGTGGTCCACTGATCCTAAATCGATGTAGAGGAAACACTGCTGTCTGGATTCTTTTTCCCCCGCCGTCTTTGTTTCCTCAATACAGTTTTTGTTTATTTTCAGTATTTTCCGTCTGAGCGTACGTTTCCTTTTTTCATGAACAAAGCATGGCTCGTTGTGACCCGATGAACTCCATCTTCCTTTTTCTGTTGCTACGACCGCAACTTGACCTGTCTACATCATGATAGGAAAACGTTCATAAAAGGCATTAATTGCCTCAGATTTAAAACATATCCGTCCTTTCTTAGGAAACTTGAACATAAGCATTTAGAAAACTTTTTTTTAAATGATTTTATTTCCTTTTATTTATTTTTTTTGATTGAAACACTGAAGCATCCTGAAAATGAGTACAGACGCTTTAAATTTCCTTTCTCTCTCGACGCAGGATTCCTCAGAAGCTGCGTGTTTCTGGCAGCCTCGCGGTCATCCTGGTGGTTTTCCTGTTGACGGCGATCCTCGTCAAGGTGGACATGGCCCCGCTGCCCTTCTTCACCCTGACTATGATCAAAATCATCTGCATCAACTGTGAGTTTCTAAGTTTTAACTGCAGTGATCACTGTAGAGAAAGTGTCTCAACGTTAGCTTTCGACATTTTGTGACAGGAAGACACGTGTAGCAGAGACATAACCCGTCTTCATAACTTGTACCAAGCGGCATCCTCCGTCACTGTGAAGTAAAGCCGATGTAGAGGTGCCAAAAACTGCAGCCCCCGTATTAAAATGTCCAACTTCACAGCAGAAATAAACATGCTTACAGCCTAGTACAACTTCCTCCTCAGACACTACATCTTCCTCGACTTCTTACGAGTCCCTTCAGGAAAATCCATCCTGAGAATCAAACAGATTGTGTTTCACTCCCTTCATTCATCCTGACGTGTTAAAGTTAATTTCTTGTTGGGCGTTATCGTGTCATTGTTTGCTCTCACCAATCAGGCGTATCCGTTGCCTCAATGCCATTTATAGTTGTCAGAGAAGCTCAGATGGCTGATGTTTGTTTTAAGGGTTGAAATGAATAACATTTGACTTAGTCACTCTAGTCACAAACCTGTTTGAGCTGGAGCAGATCTTAGATGTGGGAGGCAATTTTGAAACAAACAGACAGGCCAAGTCGGATATTTTATTTGGCATTTAAAGTCTGTTATGATGCCGAAATAAATCAAATAAAAAGTGTTTGCAGTGGTGCCTCTCTTTTCCATCCTGTTTTCACATTTTATGAGGCACGCTAGCATCTGACAGACCTGAATTTAATCTTCTTTATTTGTAGTTAGTTTACCTGGATGACTTCAGTTTAATTTCTTTAATTGTCCTCAGGAAGGACGTAGTTGAGTCAGCACCTCTAAAACACAGAGCAGTTGCAGGGCTGCTGTATTCGACTTCCTTGCCCCATTTTTACGGTAAACTCCTGCAAGTTGTTATTTCAACATCTGCATCCACTGTGTTGGGAAAATCCTCCTCTCTCATAGCACGCTGAGCTTCAGAACACAGTCTGTAATCTCACGGCGTTTATTTATTTACAATGACTCGCTGAACAGCAGGGATAAGCTCACCCCCCCTCCTCCCTCCTCACCCCCCTGTTTGGGCTAGTCCTGACCCCCAGGTCCTCGTGAAGAACAGCCCATCATGTTTGATGTTTGACGCCGTGACCTTCAGGCTTTGATATCGAAGTCGGCACATTCCAACATCAGTGCTCTGCAGTTAATTAGTGGCCGTACAAACGGCTGCAAATCAAAGGCGTGGTGCGGGTTTGCTTGGACGAAGCCTGTTGGCGATGTGCTTTTCTGTGTCACGGTGACTTTTTAAAGCATACAAGTACTCTAACATCCTTGTCTTGTTTTCTGTGTCCTCCCCCCAGCGTTCGGGGCCATTCTTCAGAGCAGTCTGTTCGGGCTCGCGGGGATCCTTCCCGCCTCCTACACCACTCCCATCATGAGCGGGCAGGGGCTGGCCGGCACCTTCGCTGCTTTCTCCATGATCTGCGCACTGGCCAGTATGTCTCGCACACAAAGCACACGCTGCACTGTGTTGTCTTGGTCTTGTTCAGTTCTTGCTCCTCACGTGCCATCATCACGACAGATGTTACAGTCAACTTCAGATAGGAAGTAAAAGTCAATATTTCAAAACCTTTATTTATGCAGCATTTTAAAGGCATTTACACAGCGGTTATAAAATCCTGGCAGCCACACTGATCCTGTCTCGATGCACCCTAAAGCTAGATAAATCTGTACGGCTAACGATGCTGTATGTCGTGTCTTTGTCCCCAGGCGGCTCGGCCCTGCAGGACAGCGCTTTTGGTTACTTCATCACCGCCTGTGTCGTCATTCTCCTGGCCATATTGTCTTACCTCGCTCTGCCCAGAATGGTAAGACTCGCCGTGTTCTCTGAACCAAACATTGTTTCACCATGTGTTGTTTGTTCGAAGACATTTCAAGTGTGTTCGCATTTTGGAATCAAATCTTTGGAAATCAGCTTTTAGACGAGTTCACAAGTTCAGACTTCCTATTTTTTTGGACATCAGTCCAAACTGTTCAGCCTGTGAGGTGACAGAAAACAGAATCTCAACATGTTGTCCTCGCTGTGTCTTTTTATCTTTGCTCTGTTGGCTCGGTGGAATTATCTACTTATATGTTTGGGGTTTTTTTGTCTGCAGGAATTCTTCCAGTTCTACACTGAGAGTAATGGAGCCAGACCCTCTGCTGATGAGGAGAACAAGATGGACTTGCTCAAAAAAGGTGCTTACAGACGCCGAAGCTGTGGATGCATGTCTTTGCTGTAGTTTGACCGATCGTGGAGCTGTAACTTTAACTGATATTGTAGTCCTGGTACTCCAGATCTCTTAATCAGGATGTCCAACTTGAACCAAACTGCAGACTGTCAGCTGAGTAATCATATTTTTTTAGCGGTCTGTTTGTTGACTCTTCTGTTTGGAGTCATCTTTGGCTTACTCTCCCAGTTAGCGGTGCACGCATGGCACTTTCTGGGAGCCATTTAACGTTGCCTATGCAGAAAATGAAAGTTAACGATGTCGGACGTTCTTAGCGTCTCTAACAGACGCTGCACGCACCCATCCAGATGTGGGAATGATGTTCTTAACTCAGTGTGTCCCTCACACTCACAACAATAATGACAGACAGCTGTCTGTTTGTTTGTTTCTCAGAAAGTGCCGCAGAGAAGCGACCGGTGGTGAGTCTGACGGACGAAGAGGCCAATGCCAGCGCGTCTGTGTTTAACATCTTCAAGCAGGTGAAATATGAGCACAAACTGTGTGTGTGTGTGTGTGTCTGATGAGCTCTTCTCAACTGGTTACATATTCTAATGTTGGTCTTGTACTCTCTAATCAGATCTGGGTGATGGCTCTGTCAGTGTGCTTCATCTTCACCATCACCATTGGGACGTTCCCAGCCGTAACAGTCGAGGTCAAGTCCACTGTAGCAGATGGAGGCGCGTGGGGTGAGTCTCTGTCTCTGACATCTGTGCAAACAGCTACAGCAGCTAGTGAGCCTGTAACTTTAGAAATCAGCTCTTGAAGCGGCGGTCGGTCAAGTTTGTGTCATTTCATTGTGTGTGTTTTTTTTTTTTTTTTGGGTGAAAATTTCTTGTGTTTTGTTTGGGCTGCACCCAACCGGGCCTCACGGGCTAAGGTCCAGAAAAGGGGTCCTGCAGTTCCTCGGGTTGATTTATGACTGTCTTTTTCTGACCAGTTTGCCTTGAGAGAGCCTACCAGGGGCAGCACGGCTCCCAGGATCACAGAGATGCACAAACCACACAAACATGTTAACGTAGCGAGTCCTTGAGCTGAGCTTATACTGCCACCGCAACCAAGGAGCATCAAGGAAATGGCTGGATGGAGAGCAGCCTGTAGAAATACTGAGATTCATTTTAATCCCTTTAGCACATACAGTTATCTCCTTAAAGGAAATACAGTTACACTTCAGTCTGTCTCATGCAGATACAATCATAGCAATCTTGCAGTGTTGCTCTGAAAAGTTTGCACCGAGTACTTTGAGATGTTTCTGGGACTGCAGACAGCTGCCGTCTTCCACAAAGGAGACGGCTCCAAACCTTCCAGCGTCACCTTTCAAGCTCACAGAGGTTTTGTGACTTGTGTAAATCTTGTTGTTGCTAACAACAGCTCGTTTGTTTTGCTCTATCCTCAGAAACTTACTTCATCCCTGTATCATGTTTCCTTCTCTTCAACGTGATGGACTGGGCTGGCAGGAGTCTGACGGCCGTCTGTATGTGGGTCAGTAACGACGCAAATCTTTCTCAAGTCTGTCTAGCCTGCTCTGAAGCTTTTGGGTTTCCTCGTTGGCTTGAGAGCCGGAGCCGGTTGAGAGCCTACACACAGGCTCGATCCCAGCTAAGTTTCCTGCAGGTTAAGATGATGTGTTCAGGTGTCAGGCAGAGCTTAGTAGTAACGACAATGACGGATGCTTGAACTGTGCAACCTCGTTTAATAACAACACTCTTGTTTACGCACACGTTTAGAGTGCATTTAAAACTGACCACATCACAATATTTAGTCGACAGCACACGCGCTTGTTTCCGTCCTCTGGGCACGAAATGTTTACGCACGAATAAATCACCGAGTCCCGAGTGGAATGGTGGAATAACATCAGCCTCTTTAAGAGTTTGAGTGACGAGTTTTGTTGCTGAGATCAGAGGCTTGTTTTGCAAGAAAGCGTGTGTGCGTGTGTTCTTTGTAAAGGAAGTGGTTTCGGCGCTCAGAAGGGTGACACTCTTCTCCCTCAACCGTGCCAGGCGTCTGAACATCGTGTTATGAATGTATATTTATTCCGCTTTAACGTCCCAACTCGTGAACAAAGGGCGAGTTGACGCTACAACCGAAAGAGTCCTCTATAAAAATCAGTCTATGCTCTCGAAATAAAATCAAAATGGGGAAAGAAAAACCTCACTGTCATTTATATAACAGCAAAAAACATGCTGACACCTCTAAACCTAACAAAGGCACTTCGACAGCAGTCGTAACATTCTACAAGCTATGCTGAAAACACCAGACAGCTAAAATAATCTAAATAAAACTGTATTGTTCGTCATACTAATGGTTTTTTAATGATTTTTCTTTATCAGCATAAATTCAGATCTCTGAAAACTTTCTCCAGAGACGAACAAGCGCGTCTAATTTCCTGCCATCCAGGGGAAATAATCAAATCGAATCAATTCATTCTGTGCAAATTTGAGTACAGTCTGTTAACCCGGTCTGACCTGCGCCTGAATGCAGCATTGGTGCAGATAACTGCAGTCAGCTGCTCCAGGGACCATGTGAGTTTATTTATCATCATAAGACAACGCTGATCAGGATCGTGACGGCTCCACTGAGGTGCTTTGCGGCTCCGGGTCCTTTGGTCAGTCCTGACTTCAAACTAAGTTACATGTAAGATTGTTGACGCTAATTCGTCGGACAGGTTGAAATAAATAAAACCTCTTGACGCTCGCTCGATCTCGTTCTGAGCTGCTTAGATGGCACATACAGATATAAAGTGAGGAATTAAAGGCCTGTCTGAGGCTGAAATGAATGGAAGCTCCAGCTGTCCGTCAAGTTTTACAGTACTCCACGTTTGTGTTTGTTAAAAGCACCTCAAAGTTAATTAATTAGAAGTCAGAGTTCTTTGTCTGATGTTGCCGTCTCTCTCTCTCTCCTCTCTCTCTAGCCGGGTAAAGACAGCATCCTGCTTCCCGTCCTGGTCGGTCTTCGGGTCGTCTTCGTCCCTCTCTTCATGCTGTGTAACGTCCAGCCTCGTTACTACCTCCCCGTGCTGTTTTCCCACGACGCCTGGTACATCATCTTCATGATCTTGTTCTCCTTCTCCAACGGATACCTGGCCAGTCTCTGCATGTGCTTCGGGCCCAAGTAAGAAACACACACACACGCTGTCGACTTGTAGGACTCAGTCTGACCTCCACTGATCTTACATGTTAAAGTCTGCTTACACATCTTAAGGAGTTTAACTGCAGATGTGAGGAAAGTTTCCCTCGAGTGATGTCACTTGACATCGGTTGGAGCTGGAGTTACAAATTAGTGAGTTGCCGGACGTCTACGAGCCCGCTCGCCATCTCCGCTTGAATTAACTTCGTATATACAAAGTTCTGTTTTCTGTTCTGTTTTTTTTCGGGGAGATGTGTGCCGATGAGCCGGGCGCTGTGACTTCCTCCAGTTCACAGCGTTCTGTAAAGATCTGCCCTACTCGACCTCCGATTGGCAAGTGTCTGTAACCTTCTGTTGGTTCGGATTCGGATCAGACCTTTGCGGAGTACAAGTGAGCTAAACTAAGCAGCTCTGAGCTGTAAGCGCCATACTTAGTGTACACATAGGTCAACTTTTAACATCAGTGTCGGCAGGAAAAATACATAAAGAACAATATGTGACTTTCTGCATGACACTGACATCTAGCGGTTAAAATGGGTACTGCAGCTAAAATTCAAAGCATTGGAGAGTCGCCTCCTCCTCCTCCTCCTCCTCTCCTCCTCCTCAGGCTAGAAGCTCATGTGGGTTGCCTGATTGAAGACATGAACCTTCATGAGTGCATCGTGGTTTATTTCATAAACCAGCGTCCATTTCTGAGCCTGAGCGAGAGAGACGGAGAGAAATAAGACGCTACGTTTCACAGCGGTTATGTTTGAACTCTCGTATAGACTGAGTAGAAGAAACAGCGCACACAGCTTTGGAGAGCTTATTTAGAGCTAAAAGTCGCCGTGAACATTCGACGTCTTTGCCGCACTTCCATCAGGAAAGCAGCTTCCGTCTAGTTCTGGTTGACTGACGATGATTATGTGACTTGATTGTAGGCAGCGTCTTAATCGATGAAGTCACCACGACCTGCCCGGTCCTCCCTGCTGACACCGTGGTGCACTCTGTCCTGAAAAACTCTGTCCTAACTTTCCCTCAAACATCGACGATGAAGCGCTCACTCCTGATGGATTCTGTCCCTCTGTTGTCTCTCTGCAGGAAGGTACCACAGAATCAGGCAGAGACGGCGGGCGCCATCATGGCCTTCTTCCTGTCCCTCGGCTTGGCTCTGGGTGCTGCTATCTCATTCGCCTTCCGGGCCATGATCTAAAACCTCCAGCAGACCCCTCGGTAGACGTAGATTAGACCGACCCGCCCTCCGACCTGTCTTCAACCCTTTTCACGGGAGAACCTTTCGATTACTGGACTAGCCGCGCTTCTCTACAACAACCTCCGGCTGAGCGGAGACAGCACAGCAGAGGAGAAGACTAGAGGAGCTCAGTCTTCTGAAGTGTACAGTAGAGACTCGTCTCACTCATATAAGCTGAATCAGGTTACTGAAGTTTTCTTTTCCTCCGAGCACAAGTGTGTAAAAACTTGAGGAACTGCTGCCGTTAATTAAGTGTGTTAGCACAGATTCAACAAGGAAACCAAAAGTGTATTAAAGAAACATCGATTGTTGCCGACTCATCACGTAGATGACGTCAGAAATTCTTCCCAAATCAGAACGAGCCCATGCAGTGTTAACGAGGTCGACGGTCTGCGCGCGTCGCATCCACGAGCTTCGTTCGGAAAACGTTCTTTTGCACGAGAGAGAGATAAAATGTTAAAATCGCAGTTTTTATTTTTTTATTTTAGGTTGTACATTTCTTTCACATTAGTTTTGAAACATTCGCACAGTTCTTTGGAAATCACACAAAGTTGCGGCGGCACATCTTTCCAAACGAGGCTCGTGGGCGACGTTAGCGACTAAATTTAACCTGTCGATTCTTTTAAAGTGACTTTTTTTGTTCCTGTTTTATTTGTTGTTGTTGTTTTGTTTTTAAAATGACGTTTGCACATCAAACATGAAAGGTTACATCACTCTGGACTGTTGCAGCTTTTAAATGATCAAACCAAAAAAACAAAGACAACACGGGAAAATGATGAACCTTGAAGGGAGGTCCTGACCCATCGGACGGCGGGTGAACCGCTTGGCTCCCTCTACTTTCAGTGTGTGTGTGTGTGTGTGTACAAATCAGTAAATTCTCAAGGACGGACGAAGTCCTGAAGACGAGGTTTTAATGAATAACTTGGCCCACTAACCGCTGAATATTCGTTGTGTGTGTTTGTGTCGTGTCGTGTGAGATGAAGTCGTGCCAGCGTGGGTCTGAAAACATCCTCTGTTGCTTTAGTGAGTCTTGATTCACCAAACAGGAGCGCAGGAGGTCGCATCATGTTGTTACTGTGTCTTCCTGAGCAACAAACAAGATTTTGCCACAAAATCTGCAGCAATAAGACAAAAAAAAAAAATATGAAAGTTGTGAATCTTTTTGAGCCTTTTTTTCTCATTCATGGTGTTCTCATGGAAGTTTTATATCAGAAGTAGTTTGTAGTCTTCGGTATAGTCGTATCTTCACCACTCGAGTGAGTTAGTTTTGTTACGAATGGTTGGGGCTGATTAAAGGCCTCGTACCGGTCAGTGTTACATATTTTTTGTTTATTTGCATTTTTTAAAAAAGGAAGAAAAAAAAAAAAGTCTGCTTTAGTTGTACACAATATTCTTCATAACACCATCTATTCATTCTAACAGCCTGTTTGTTTAACAGCACAACGTTGGTCTGTCTTTGTTTTGTCGGTGTAGTCAGGCACGGACCATTAAAGTGTTACTTACATCGCAGCTTAAAGCAGCCCTGTGATGAAATAAATCTGTATTTTTAAGAATCTTGCCTCCTTTCTTGGTCTTTTTTTTTGAAGATGGACTACTCGTCTATGAGACGCTGGACGCTGGAGGCTCCTCCAGGTCACTCGGGCTTTATTTAATCACCTTGAATGTACGGTATAAACTGGCTGCGTTCCTCAGCTGATCACCGCTGATCTTTTCCGTGTGCTTCCTCCACATGTGACTGAAAAATGAAGTTAACTGTGCAGCACAGGGTCGGTCACGAAACAATGCAGCCATTCCTCCTTCTTCTTTATGAATCACGGTCACTAAAAGAAAGAAAGCTACTTTTAAACACAAATATAAACCTCGTATGAGTCTCTACAGTTTTTCTCTCTGGCTTCTTAAAAACAAGCAGCATCATTTTGAGTGACGTGCAGTTTCCTTGCATCCACCTCCATTTTTTTAAAATGCTCTTTACTTTTTGTTGTGTTGCTTTTATTGTTTGTTGATTTTTCTTTGTGAAATTTTGCTCTTTTACTTTCCAGCCAGCACCAAAATGTTCCGGGTCACTCATCCGGGTCGCCTTCAGTTATCAGCACACACTCAAAGGAATCAGGAATCGGTTTAAACCTCCATTAATGTTATTTCCATGAAAAAATGAGGAACTGAAGTATCATCAGTACGAGACCTTTCACATTGTCACGCTAAAATAAAAATATTGATTATAGCTGCTTTAAAAAAGGAGCAGCAGACTGTTTTCTGCCTCTCAGGCTGCACAAACTGCCCTTATTGGCATGAAAGAGTGTTTCAGGTAATTTCATTTAGAAGAACATTAACTTTACTGATACTGGTTGTTGTGATGATCCAATAGACCTTGCTGAAGGGCATCTCCGCCGTGCCCAGCTCCATATGTACTGTATACTGTACCATGCTGAACTTCAACCCTTCGGTTCACCACGTCCGGGTCGGAGAGCTGCCAACACAGTATGTGTGTGTGATTATGTGCTTGCCTATTAGACAAACATGCACATTTAAAATAGAAAAGTTCAGTGTGAGTGTCTGATTATTCCTCCTGATGCTGTGAACTGATATTTTGACTGAGCTACTGCCGACAGTTTAGGTACATCCTCCTAGAAATGTGCGAAAACTGAAGATTTATTAATCCAATAAATGGAGAAATTCTTCTGAATTAAGAGTGTAAACTGAACTTTATGTTTTAAGTTCAATGTGTGAATCGTGTTTATACGTCAAGTCATTTGGTTCAGACTGAATAAAATCTCCTGCCTGAAATAAAAAACAGACGCGGATGAGCCAAAAGACTTTAATCGATGATTTATTCTTAAGGTAAACATTTTATTCAAAAATAAATTACCAGAGATCTTTAAAAGGCAGACAGACATTATCTCCAACCCACTCGTCACAATCAAAACATCTTCCTATCAGGATCAGTATTCACACCGCGCGTTTCTAAATCGACGTCAGTCCTCGTAAAAAGGAGAAAACTAGTGTAAACCCTACAGCAGCAACTTATCATTCTTAAACAAACCACAGACTGTTGATCAAGAAGAAGAAGAAGAACAAACAAACATTGTCAACCGATTCACTATAAAATGTATACAAAGTTTATTTAAATATTTAATTCAACATACATGCCCGATTTGTAATACGTGAACACAGGAAACGAGAGACTGTACAGTACCAGGCTGGCGCTTGAGGTGAGAAATGATGTGGATGGAATCGATGCAGAAGAGCTCGGACAGATGCGACGCAGCTGATGAGCGAAGTCGCCGCTCGACTGTTTGACTCGAGATTCACTTAACTCTACGGGACGCGGGCGGGGGAGGCAGAGGGTGGGCGCGTTTCTCGTCAGTTCAGCTACTCAAGTTTCTCGCAGAGAGTTAAATGAGATTGATGTGAAGCTACATCCGCAACGCGTCTGCCTGCGCGCGCCTCTAGAGCTCACGAATGAACGCGTGCCACGAGTCTCAACGCTGCTGGCAGTGGTTTTACAGTTCAAACATCTCGTCTAACTCTCTAAACGGTCCACACGTAACCTGTAGCGCCTTAAAAAATGTGAACTGGGCCGGAGCGTCTTTGATGAAAGGCAGTGGAAGAGATGAAGGTTCACAAAATGACTACCTGACTATTAGAAGCTCTAAAAGCTCTTCGCTTAATGCCTAGCAGCTCTGAACACCACGCGAACACAGCTGGCAAGTCGGCTGTAAGACACGAAAGGCCAGATAAAAACACGTCAGTTCTCAATTTAAAAAGAAAAAACACCAGCTGAGAGGCTCGAGGCTTCTTCCTACAGTCCAGGTTGACAACATTAGCGTGAAGAAATAAATAAGTGGAGGCAGCCCGGCAGGAGAATTACGAGTTTTGCGAATACAGTTTTGCTAGATTTCAGCTCAGGAGACAGATCGGTTCGCCTGAACAGCCTCTCGAGCTCGTACTGGCGCTCAAGTCAGCAGAATCGCCGAACTCTCAAAAAACGACAAGATTGAACACGACGAGTATCTCATTATTAGTTTTCCGAGTCGATCGGCTGCTTGTGCTTTGCAGGAAACTTTGATTAAAAACAGGCCTGAAGAGGAAGTAAACTGAGCTAAGAAAAGTTTGCATCCATTGTTGATGACAGCTGCCCACAGCGGTGTCAGTATTCCCTGAATTACAGCTCAATCCTGAAGCGAGTGCAGTCCGCTACCAGCAAATATCTCAGTAAGAGTGTGTGTGTGGTGTGTGTGTGAGCCTACAGTATGCGATACAACACAAGCTTAGTCTATCACAGCATGGCACACTGGAGAAGATGACAGTCCCTTCAGGCTGTTTTTGGCAAGAGGCGACGCCGCCAGCCGCCGCTGCCGGCTTCTCTGCTCGGTCCGCTCAGGAAACATGCAGTATCTGCTCTGAGGCACTGGGGGGCGATGGAGAGCAGAGCAGGCAGCGAGCCTACAGGTGAAGGGAAGGGGTTGGCGGTGATGTGATGAGGGGTGTTTTAAGTGTGTGTGTAAGAAAGGTGGTCAGCTTTGGTGTTGAACTAGTTCCACAGTTCTAGGATTGGACACGTTGAGCGAGTGGGCAGGGGGGCGATGAAGACGATGATTTGGGGGGTAAGATGAGGAGGAAGAGCGTCAGTGAGTCTTTAACTTAGTGTGCTGAGAGACTTGTTCTGTCAAGCTGGCCTTGATGGAGTTAACCACCGTCTGTCTGACGTTGTCTTCCATATAATGTTCACTTAATGGCTTCAAAACCTGCCGGGGAGAGGAGACAAAAAGGAGGATGTGAGAATAAAATCAAGTCAGCTCCGTCTGAAAACAGTCTATAAAAGGGGACAAAGAAACTGAAAGAAAAGCAGGTTAGGGAAGAGAAACGTCGAGGATAAAAACAAAAAGATGCCGACCAAAGAAACAAAAAGACTCAAAGAATTATTTAAGAATAAATCAGCCATCCAAGATCTTTAATAACCGTTTGAGCGGGCTTCAAAGTCCTCGAGATCCTGAGGTGGGCCGAGCCTGCCGGTGTTCAGGTACATTCAGTGAAGTTCAGAGTGTAAAAGTGTAAGAATCCAGCACCATTGGACTGAAAATTAATAAGAAAGAAGCCAGCAAACTGCAGAAGTTTCAATATGACGAGTGACTGTTAACAGTCTGGAAATCCGCCGGTCAGTCCAGCAGCTATTTAGTCTTCTTGTAGTTGTTGTTGAGAGGAGCTCCGAGTCCGAGTGTGGCTCCTGATGGGAATGAAGTGAGGAGAGAGACGGGCCAAGCCAGGCGACTCCTGACCGGCTCCAAAAGTTTGGAAAACACCTGAGAGGACAGCAGGGAGGAACGGGAGAGTTAAGCAGAGAACAAGACATGACGGGCAGGCAGACACCGAGAGAAAGAACCAGAAGTTTGAGGGGAGGAACAAAAGGTAAAAGAAAGAAAGAAAGACAGGAGGAGATGTGAAGAGACCAAACAAATGAAAAGAGACTGGTAACAGGAAGTGGAGAGGGAGGAGAAAGTAAAAGGAAAGGAAACAAGGCAGGATGTTTGACGACCGGCAGGCACAGGATCAGAGAAACGGGATGCGGCGCCTCTCACCTTTCTGACCGTCTTCTGTCAAGCAAGGGAGGAAAGGAGGGAGGAAGGAAGGGAGGGAGACAAAAGAGGAGGAAGGAGGGAGAAGTCAGAGGAGACACGAGGGCTGAGCTTGTGGTGAATCCCAAACATTCAAACTCAAAAACAGACAAACAACTGTGGCTTCGTGTTTTTGTGGAGGGAGCGCTGAAAGGTGAAGTGAAACAATGAGTTTGTGAGATGAATGACGGGACGTGAAGACCGAGACGACAATCACACACACGCCGAGGACAGAAAGGAAACAAACACTTCAGAGAAAAACTAAATATTTATATATAAAAGACATCAAACTGTCCTCAGGTCAGATCACGTCTGCAGTGTCAGTCCTTTAACACGAAAAATACATAATACACACTGCCAGCACAGATTTTTTCATCTCTACCTTAACACCACACAGCATAGATAAAATAGGTGTCAATAAACTGATATTCTGTTGAACTGCACATCTAAAAGCCTAATCTGATCGAAACGTAACTCGCTTTGGAAGCAGATATCGACATCATCGTTTAATGTGACATTCAGACAGGATCAGACGCTGTGCTGAATCGATGCAGGGACTGTGTGTCTGTGTTGAACGTGACATCAGGAATCAACTCGCTCTCATTCACCCGTCGGACATAAATCAAATGAAACTTCTTCGGGTCACTATTTTGCAGCGTGAAGCGAGCCAGGCTCAGATTTAGAAGCTGGTTCATGAAGCGGTCTGAGCGGGCTGCATTTTTCCAAAAGTTGGATCTGGCTTACTGCAAGTTCTCCGCTGTGGCACGCAGTGTTTTTTGGCCGTCACCCCTGCGGCTAAGATGCACCAATCCTGCCCGGATGAATGGAAAAACCTGCGGCAGATTCTGTCTGAACGTACCCTAAAATCCAATAACGCAACATCTGCTCATACTCGTTTTAAACATTTCTCATGCGGATCAATTAAACCTGACTATTAAAACAGCTGATGTTTGCACTGAGTGGGACGCTTTACAGATGGAAAAACAAACCTGTCGGCCGCTCTCTGGTACACAAACTTTGCGACGCAGGGTCGAAACAATCAGTGAACTGACAGAAAATGTGTCAATCTGTTGCTTTCCTTTTTCTTTTCAGGTAATGCACGACAATTTGAAGACCTCACCTCAGGTCCGTGCATCAGTTCTATGATACTTAATCCTACATTAACCAGGACAAACACACATTTGTTGATGATCGACTACCCACCTGTTCCCAGAGCGTCTCGGCCACCAGATCTATCAACGTTCCCACCTCCCGAAACTCTCCAGAATACTTCACATACGCCCAGGCGCAGAGCGACATCAGCGCCACGCCCATGACCAGGTTAGCCAGCACGGCGAAGGTGTTCAGGCCGATGAAGCCCGTCACCCCGGACACCAGGTAGGTGACGAACATGACTGCGAAAAGTGTGGCGGGCGTGCGCGCCGCATAGAAGATGTTCTTGCTGTCGTTGTGCTTGGAGAAGTTGGTGAAGGTCTCGTCCAGCTCCGCCTCCAGCTGGTTCTGGTAGCGTTGGCAGAACTCGTCGCCGCCCATTTTCTTCACGGAGCGGAAGTAATGCACTGAGTGCTCGCGGAACTCCTCGTGGCAGCGCTCGAGGTCGGCCGGGGCAATGTACGGCTTGTCCCCGCCGCAGATCTGAAAGTGAAGGACACGTGGACACCCTTCAGTGACACGCTGACATCTCCAACAACCTTTATAAGTGTTGAACTGGATTGTGATCGTCCTCACCAGCTCCATTTTCTTGCTGTACATGTCTTTGGCGGACGCCACAGCGGTCAGGTTGTTGGCTTCTGCGGTCGCCTGACAAGCAGGAAAACGCAACGTGATTCATGCTAGCTTTACCACAGGAAGCGAGAATTAAAACAAGCGTGACACACACTTCATAAAATCTCTCAGACAGTAACTAACCTGCAGCATGGACTTTGGGTGAGGCAGCTCCTCTCCTTGGTAGATCTTTATGTAAGCCTGCAGGAATGTGAAATACAGATTATCACACCGTGATTTGTGACCCATCGGCGTAAAAACTGGACTTTAATACAATACTGCAGGACCTTGAAGTACTCCAGCAGATCTCTGCAGGTGACTTTGTTGCCTCCGATCTCCTTCTCTACCAGCCGGTCTGGGGCCAGGAGGAGTGGCACCAGACTGGCCAGCGACTTCTTAAACTCCTCATCGATGTCTAGAAACACACAAACACGCACCCTGATTGTCTGAACACTTCCAGCATGCTTTTAGCTGTCACTCACATGCGCATGTTTCCTGTGTTCTCACCTCTCAGCCTGCCGTCAAAGTACGGGTTGGTGGCCACCTTGAGGCCGGGGTGAGGCAGCAGGAAGCAGCCGATGTTGGAGAAGCAGGAGTGGATGTGCTTCCTCACGTTCTGCAGCTCTTCGTGTTGGTTCTGCTTCACCTGAGTCAGCAAACAACAGTACGTGTAAATGTGTACGCACATTACGCGCTGAGCAAACCCGAACAGGCGACGAACCGATAGGAACACAAACATCTTCAACAATGTGTGGAAAAATGTTTCCTTCATCCAGCAGCCTGTATCCTGTGCAGGCTCACCTGTAGTCCGTTTTTCCAGGAAGTTGTTGCCTCCTTGTAGTCCGTATTTGTGTTCATAAGGATAACTCCAGTCCCGAATCAGGAACATCAGGCTCTGAAACACAACGTCACGTTTGATTAGACCATAATGGTTCTGTGATGGCCCCTTAATCATTAAAAACGGAATAGCTAGATTTTATGGATGTGATGTGAAATAAGACGGTCAACAGCAGTACCTGGAAAGGTTTCTGGTAGATCTCTTCCATTGCCAGCCGGCCGTATTCTGTAAAGAGCTAGATGCGAGACAGAAAAACAAAAATTATGATCAGAAAGCAGAAGTTACGCTCAAATACTCGAGTGCTGCCTCTTCCTGTGAGGAACGAGAAATTGACACAAACCTGCAGATGCTGCAGGTCGTCCTCCTGGATGTTCTGGGAGAGATTGTACACCTGAAAACAAAGACACAGACATGAGACATGCATGACACGTTAAGCTGAGTGTTTCACAGCGAACGGGACATGCTTCAAGTCTCACCTGTACAGAGCTGGTCATCGTGCTGAGGGCGAACACGGTGGCGCAGTCCTTTATGGTGGACTGGCTGTCAAATGCTCCCTGAGTGTCAACAAGCAGCACAGCGACCTGTTGAGACAGCACAGCGCTTCTGTGAACATCACAGCGTGAATCTGATGCGTACCACGCTCGCAGAGATAACCTGAACCATGTCGGGGCGCAGTGTTTCTTTGAGAACCGTCTACCTTGCTGCCGTCAGGCTTGTCGACCACAAACACTTCGCTCCAGATCTGAATTCCCGTGGTCTCCCTTTCGCAGCCTCCTCTCCAGGTGAAGCCTGTCAGCGGTTCATCATCACCTCCCATCCAAGACTCACCCTGCAGCCCAGGGAGAGAGGGGGAGGACACAGGGAGGAGGCAAGGAGAGGGAAAGGAAACAGCAGAGGAGTTGAAAATCTGGTATTTGACTCATATGAGGAAACTTCATTTTACAAGAGGAGCGGTCATTATCCTGCATTTTCACAACCTTCACTACAGAAAAGAGTCCTGTATAAACAACCATCAGTGATGTTGACTGATAACCACTAATCATTATCTGGGTTGGACCTTTGTAAACGTTCTCTCTTGTTGCCACACTCATTTTGTGTACACAGTAGCAAGTGTGAACGGATCACTTTTCAAGACACTAAATGGCAGGTGGCTCCCACAGCAACAAGACTAGAGGCGCTGCAGCGCGAGGCTTCGAGCTGAGACTGAAAAACATGACGCAAAACAAACTACCACCTAAAGCATTTCATGTCCATCTGATGTCCATCAGAGGATCTCGTCATAAAAAAGGGCAAAGTAAGGTTGCGACCTTGTTTGCTGACCACAAACAGGAAGTGCATAAACAAACCTCGCAAGCAAATACCTGATTTGCAAGACAAAGAGTGTTTGGTTATTCCAATCAGGAATACGTCTGTGCTGACCAGGATTTCATGCAGAGCAGAGCAGAGCGAGGCGGTGATTAACAACAAATACCTGCAACATTAACTGCTGTTTTCTAATGCCTGAACAAAAAGCATCAGTGTTGGATGGAAGAGGTGAACACGTGCAGATCTGGTTAGACTCGCATGAATACCTAAGTTCATGCTGTTCAGGAACAGCTGTGAGGAACGGCCCCAACATTCCTCGGCCTGTTCTGGTGTGTGACAGAGAGTGTGTGTGTGTGTTCGCGTATGTGCAAGTGAGTGTAAGGCGATCCTGGCCGTCTCTGTGTGTCCAGCTGCTGCCAGAAGGTCTGAAGGACTAGTTGTTGCTACTTGTGTCACACATGAATGTGCGTTTGTGCCGACATCATTCGTGTTTACACACAGGTCAAAGGAAGGCGGATTGCCCGAAACCTGATTTATAATCCTATAAAATCCAGAAATGTGCGAGTGACACCACCCTGTCTTATTCATACACCTCATCGGGTTGAGTCAGTATTTCAGTATGAGACCAAACAGGAAGCACTCGTCGTGGCTCACAACATTCTGGCACACGTGCCAGCACTGGTCGTAATCTCATCGTCTGTTGCACAAGTTCTCCTAGCCCACCTGTTTTCACAAACTCTCCGACTGCCTGCGAGCGTTACACAACGCTGAAGCCTCAGAGGAAAGGTGAGCGGTGTTGTGTTTACACGGCGCGTGTAAGCGCACGGTCAGCGGACTTTACTGATCTCACTGACGCCGTGCACGAGGGCGAGGACTACAGGCATATTAAGGTCACACCAACGTGCCAGCGGTGGGAAATAATTGATTAAAAATGTGTTGCTGTATCAGAGCTGATATCAAAGTTATCAGGCTGTTTGTATGGAAACGATGGCCTCACTGCCCTTTTCCAAATCGATAAATGTTAATATGAAAACTTATGGTTAATTAACATCAGTCATCTGATATTGGTCACAAATCAACTTCAAGAAAACAAAAGTAAAAGTAGAAACACGTCAAAGTCCAGCTTGTACAAATGACTCATCACTTAACGTATTTTATGCATGTCATGAACTTTTTTTTTATAGATGTGCAGCATCACATAAAGAACACCTGACCTCCTGTGTTTAGTACTTCATCTTTTCTTGGGAATGTGCCTCACACGTTATTCATCTCACCTGACAGTGCATGTAGCGCAGCATGAAGTCCAGCAGGAAGGACTTGCCCTTGCGAAAGGCCCCGGCCACAGAGCACGACCACCACGTTCAGGTCCTTCACGTGATCCTGCAGCAGGATCTTCTCCAGCGCCGGCGGCGTCCAGCTCAAAGCTGTGCTCGTCCTCGTTGGCCACGACGATCTGGATGGGCTTGGCCTTTTCCTCCTCCGCCGCAGCCTGGAGACATTTTTGTTTGCAATGAATCTTTCCCCTGGCATCGAGAGCACTTTAAGTGATTACACCGGTGACGAGGCAGGTTTCACGGAAATCACAGTTTAGGCAGCAAGGAGACATAAAAGGAAAGACTAGAAGAAAAATGTAAAGACATGGCATGAAAACACAGTAAGACTGACCTCTTCTTCTTGAATCTCTTCATCTGGTAAGGAGGTGAGGGTGACAATTTTGCCCGAGTTTGAGGCCGTGCTTATCGGAAGCGGCTCATCATCCAGATCTTCGAGCTTGGCTAAACGAGGTCTCCGCTCGGGCCGACAAATGGGGATTTCTTCCATGCCACTTAAACCTGACATGACAAAGCCACGAGGAAAAAAATACTGGTTAGACAGCAGCCTGCTGCTGCATGTTAGTGAACAGACAACAGGCGTAAAGTGAGAAGTGAAAACGCTTTTTTCTAAGGAGCAGGTTTCATCGTCAGGGTTGCTTACGTGTCTGTTGTTCTCTGAACAGGAGAAGAGAAAGTGAGAAGTCCTGTATGAGGTCAAATTATGAAACGGGAATCTTTCCAGCATTTTGTGCCGGGCTAAATTACTGTTATCCACTCTGCTCTACACATCTAGGTCAACTCCAAAATAGCCCTGCGCTGACAATCACGAAGAGGGGCAGCAAAGAGGACAGGAGGAAAAAGGAAGTTACGAGGACGGCCTTTCTGATGTCTGTGTCGACGTCTTCTCCGTTAAATCTAAAGCACATGTTTCCTCTAAAACTGGCTTCCTGTCATGGCGCCACAACTGCAGTGTGAGCAAGTGTGCAGAAGCACAAAGTGTAGTGCAGGCAGACGAGTAGCTCATCCTGGCAGCACCGTTTGATTTGTTTTCATTATCGACTGACCGGCTCATTATTTTATCAATTAGTCATTTAGTCTGTAAAATGTCAAGAAGTGACCTGTTCAGATGTCTTCTTTTCCCTGAGCAACAGCCAAAGATATTCAGTTTATCATCATGAATCGTAATCATCATGATACTGAGAAATCTGAGAGGGCTGGACCTGACAAATTTGGCTTTTATTCTAAATTTCTTTTTCTCTTAATGTGACTAAACTGGAAATTAAAATATTTAAAGATTGGTGAAACATTTAAAGCTGCGTTAACCTTTCATATATTTCCTGTTAAGCTTATCACGGTTTGCCCTTATTGTCCGCTCTTGCTTGACAACACTCCCTGAAGTACTTAGTGAAAGTGGCAATCCCTCTGCCGTACACCTGGACAGGTACGTCAGCAGGCGTCGAGCATTGCTCATTCAAATATTTCAAGTGATGAACCATTCAACTGTAAGTCGCAGCACGGCCACAGTGTCTCTCACCACATACAAATTAGGTTTAGGCAAACCAGCAGGACCCGACAGATTACTCCTGCTATTGCTGCAAAGACACACCTGGGATACTCAGCCGACATCCAGCAGTGAGAAAACGAACACAGCATGTGCGTCTTCTACAAGCCTTGTGACTAAACGAGCCAGTAAAAACATTCGGAATCTAAATATTCTGTTTTGTCCGGCTGACAGTGAAAATCAACAATCATGAACACGCTTTCAGACGTGTGACTGCAGACCGACGACGATATTAATTAGCCACCCAAATGCTTTTAGGACCTCATCTAATGAGCAATTAACCTACTGATTATTTTCTTAATTAATCTATTAATTTCCTAAGCCTGAGACCAAAAGCCTAAAGATACTAAATCTATATATTGTTCAATCATTTATCTATAATTTTATCTCAGTTCACCAGCACACACCAGTATTTTTTGGTGTTTCTCAAACTTTTTTACACCGCGACAACAACCTCAGAAAGTATTCCTCTCTCCAGGATGATGGACGTTAAAACACAGCAGTGCAGGATGACCCTGATCCTGAGCAGAGTCAAAGCTAATATGGTGGAAAAGGTGTACTCCTGATCCTGATTCTCCTGTTTGGAGCCACGACTGCAGAGTTTCTGAAGCATTCATTTCATAACTAACAAATCACAGCAGCGGAAATGTGAACATAGCTTGAGTTCACACAGGTTCTCTCAATCACAGAGGGCGAGTTAGGCTTTGATATTTTCTGTTGACTGTCTTTGTTACGTCTCATATAGTTTCGTCTCATTAAGTAAAGTTATGACAATTTAGATTTAATTTTGTTCGTTATTCTTTTAATAAAACACCACAAAACTTATCAGACGTGAAGTCACAGGAAGAGCCTGTTTAGCCTCTTTTATAACTGATAGTGGTCACTATTTATTTAAATAATATTATAATATTTGAATTAATTTATTAAACAAAAAACATTTCAGATGTTTGTCCAGGTAACTCTACAGGGAGGTTGTGTACCAGTGGTCTATAATCAATAAACCGTGTTTAACTGAGAGAGCGATAACTTGCACCTGTAGAGCGATCACTGCTGGATGCTGACACGTGTGTGACTGACACAAGCTGACGAAGCAGCTTATGCTGTACAAACAAACCTGTCTTTGATGGTTCATGGTTCCAGGTGGCGTCACACAATTTACAGTAGATCTCACATGAAGACGAGCCAGAGAGCACGCCTACTTCACGAGTACATAGGGTACACATATAAAGCGACACGGGTTAAAAAACGACGACAACAATCGACTGCTGCAACTATAAAACCAACAGCATGATGTACTTTTTATAAAAGCAGTGCACCAGGACTCAGCACTGGTAGCGTTTGGTGATATTAAGTGATATTCCTGCTCAAGTTGACAGCTGTAAATTGGGCATTCAAGAGATCAACCTGCAAAAGGTGCTGCAAATTCCCAAACGGCGGCAGCAGCAGCAGCAACGCTGTGCTGTGCGAGTGTTTGAGGAGCTGCCGTAAAGCCCTCGTAGCAGTTACAGTAATCTGCTCGCCCCCACCCCTCCAGTCCGGAGCTGCACTCATCGAGATGAAGTGGCACAGACTGCGGCCACAGAGGAGACCAGCACAAAGACACTATTCTGCTGTGTGTGACGGACAAAAACACGATGAGCATGCGAGGAGGCACGAACAGCCGGTGAGAAACCATCAGCTCTGTGGATATGCTGCACTCGCACTTCATGATAAAGTGGCCGATGCACCGTCCCACTCCTCAGCTTGCAGAAAACGAGGGCAGAGCTAAAATTAGCCACGTTGCTTCTTATCTTATGGAGGCATCGAGCAGATGTTAACTGGCCTACATGTTTTTCCTGCTCACACAAACACACACACACAAAGCTACCAAGGGACAGTGCATCAAACACGCGAGTATATGCATCCCTCCACTTCTGACGAGGGTCTATCTTTAATCATGTGCGGCAGGAATAGAGCGCATCTACGCAAGCTAACCTACATCTCAACACTCGTGTCCCAGATCAGCTCCCTCTTTCCCTGGACTCCTGCACTATATCTGAGGCAGACTCTGATAAGGCTACGGTCCATTTAACTCCACCAGCTGTCTAAATGTGGGAGCTTTCATGTTTTCATGAGGCTTTTCTGAGAGATTTAGTGCAGGAATTTAGACCTTAAACCGCTGCTGCAAAGAAAGCATACTCCTTTATGTTAGTCAGTCTGATGTCTTGTTCGAAAACTCCTGTCCTGAGACTTCTCTGATACAGCCTGTGCATTTTAAATAATTTTGAGTGACCGGGCAGCATTTATCAAATGTCAAGACTGCAGAGTTTATGAAAAAAAGTCTCCACGGTAGCACATTAGGATGCAGGTACACCGACTTCCCCCCCCCACACACACCAGCGCCAAAAAGACAACCTGACATGGCCTCCCTGGACAAGAGTCAAGGAGGGCAAACGTTCAATTTCAACAAGTGGCCCAACAGGGAGTCTCTGTGAGGACAAAGTGCAGTTAGTGAATGAATGTCGCCACAGAGTCAGCTGGCCTGTATGAAAGTAGACATAAGGGTTATCGCGGGTTATACACTGGCACACAGTTACAAAATGTATGCCACGTCCCCCCAAACTGGATTAGGCAATGATTGCAACATTATATCCATGCACCAAAACGATAAACTCCACTAGGAACGTAATAATTAACTATTTTGTAAAGATATCTGTGCATATTTAAACGACATAAATGCTGATACTCGTATATCTGTGATCAGCCAATAACATTCACATTTCAGAGGCCGCAAGGATTAATTCACTATCAAAGTTATCGCCAACTAATTAATCAAAAAAATACCGCTTTAAATCAAATTTAAGAACAGCTGACTTACGAATAAGTGTGTTTTTTTGTGGTTTCGATGCTGATAACTAAAAAAAAATGAAGACCTGACCACAGAAATACATAAAGAATGGCTACGGTATTTATTTCTATTTGTTGTGATTAAAGTATAGGTCCATATTTTTTCAGGTCTTCCTTAAAACGGCTGTTAAACTCAAGTTTAATCATCCATAAGGTGTTTATAAATGGCAGTGTTAAGGGACAAAACCCACAAAACTTTAAAAACACGTGCTATCTTTTCATGGCTTTAAGATGTATACACTCACAACACAACCTCATGCGTGTGTGTGTATCCAGAAGACAAAATTAGCCTCGAAATTACGTGGATAAGTCAGTACAGGCTAATAATAGAGTATGTAAAAATATCCGAGTCATTAGGGGGGGATTAGATTAACCTATGTGTTGTGTATCCTAAGCCTGAACACCCCCCCGTTACAGGAAACCAGTTTGTTTCAAAGTTAAGATGCCGGCTGATGCCAATACACGGTGACTGTGCAACTACAGGCGGGTTTCCAGAGACGACACCGCGGGTACACCCGCTGCTTCTCGCCGGGGACCAGGTGAAAGTGACGGCCCCGCGACCGAACGAGGTGCCCGACAGGTGTCGCGGTCGTTGGATTTAGTATCCGGGTCAAAATCAGTTTTCAAACAAGCAGCTTAACTTAGATAAAGAGAGAGAGAAAACACTTTGACAGAGAGAAAGGGGTATAAATGTGTCACCTTCTAGCTGATTTTCACACAGTTTGGACTGTTGTTAGCTAAAGCGGGGAGGAGGAGAGGGGGGGATATTCTGGCACGGGCACCACATTTGGCAGGACACCGCAACTGAAAACTGAAAAAAAAAAAACGTCTGGCTAACGGAAAAGCGAGAGTTTAACCACCGACAAAGACAAAAGACGACCCGAAAACTAACACAAACAATTTCAAATTTCAACCCTCCAACTCTCCCTCAGCCTGGCGCTCGTCTCGCTCGTTATTTACATTTATTTAACGTGACAAACAGACAGGTTTACCTTCGCTAACGGCTCGGCTTTTGCAGTTGGGCTCGAAGTGGTTTCTGCTCCTCAGCCCGCTCACCTCCGCCATCTTGGACTAATGAAATCTAACGTCTGGCTGACGTCACAGCGCTGTCTGCAAAGTTCATGCTGCCCCGAGGCTGCCGCCGCTGCAGCTGGGTCAAGTACACCGGCCCCCTCAGCTCAGCAAGGCAAACTATTTATTTATTTTTTTACTTCCACAGGGGCGAAACACGTTTTTTTCTTTTTTAATATATAAAATATATATATTTTTTGTTATAAAAATGTAACTCTGACACTGTCTTTAGCTTGCACTCAGGGGCGGAGTAAAGATTTTAGACCCTCCTAGGAAATGGGAACCAAGATGAATATCTTCATTATTATTTCAGGATATAAGGGCGGTTTTAGAGACCCGCATTTTAGACTCAATTTACAGTTTTTATTAAAAACAAACAAACAAACAAAAGATAGATGAAACACATCTTTAGGACAGGGATGTCCAAAGTATGACAGGTCAGCTTTCTTTTAATAACATATTATTTATGGCCTTCTAGGATTGTCAAATACCTCCTCTAATGACATAATTACTGGTGTTATGCACCTGTAGGTGTGACACAAATTATTACTTTCTGAATGATTTTGTTAAAGACAAGAGCAGGAGTGACAGAGCAGACTTTCACAATGAAAATAAAACTGTTACAGAACAGTGTGTTTGTATGTAACTTTTTTTTGCTATTTTTCATTTTTAAAATGTTAGTACTGGCGCCCAGGCATCTTCACATATCCCAATCTGGCCCTCTGGACTCTGCTTTAGGCCGTTGACAGTATAAAGAATGAACATTGTACCCGTGACTGCTCTGGCCGATGCCATCTTGGCATCTCTTCCACCTCCCAGTTAATCTAAAAATTGGCAAAGATATAGATAGTCTGTGGACTTGAGGCGAGTTAAATAAAGCCTGGGTGGTCAAACATGCCACCTGTAAAAGCCCCACCTGTCAATCAAAGCTTAATATAATTTGAACAGAGTGACTTACTTAGAAATTCAGACTCTGTATAGATCAAAACTTTTTTTTAAATCAGGCTGTAAACAGTACCTCTACTGTTGGGAAGGTAAATTTAAAAACAAGTACAATGTGCCTCAAACTGTTTCCATCAGTGGATTTGGTGTCAGTGATTACCTAATACAGTTCATAGTTTACCCTCCTTTCTATTTGGTGCTATAGTGAAACACTGACAACCTGATCCACATTCACAAGAAGGATGGTGTGTCGAAGCTCCAGCTTTGCATTTATGACCACAACATCACCGTCTCTTCCTGTGCTACTCAGGCTCTAGACATTTGTCAGTAATCTATGTACTAATGTAATTATCTTGAACAATGCTGGTTTGTGAGATGGGAAGCTTCGAGGAAATTGCATCAATTTCCTGAACATATCTGAGGTCAGCCTACACTCACTGTGTGTGTGTGTTTGTTTGTTTTTTAATTTGCATTTTTGGACGTATTTCCTGTGTTAATGTTGGTTTTGAGCCACGCTGTCTGTGACTGTCGGCCTGTTGGTCCACCACCTTGGATCAGACTGAAATATCAACAACTATTTGATGGATCGCCATGTGAACACACATTCATGGATCCCTTGGTGATGAATCCTAAAGATTTTCGCGATCTCCTAAATTTTCGAAGCCAATCACCCATTTTGAGTGAGATTTCTCAACTGCTACTGGATGGATTGTCATAAAATTTGCTGCAGAAATTCATGTCTCACTCAGGATGAACTATAACCATCATTCGGTAGTCCAAAACCTGCCACGACCTCAATTGTCAATTGTCCAAACAGCCACAGCTTCCTCTCCTGTCGTGCACCATCACGTATGAGTATGTGTGAAAAAGGGTGGGGAGTGGTGGCAGACACTAATGGTAGCAAAAATTTAAAATTAGAAGTGAGTGAAGTTATTACATTGCATTACATTTAGTCATTTAGTCAGCTGACACTTACATAAAAGGAAACAGTCGAGGTACAGTGTGACAAGGACGTGTGCAACAATAAGTATACTTGCATAGAGTTTAGCGACAGTTCAGGAAGCGGGATGGATTTAGCATGTCCAGTTGGTAGTGCTGGGAGAGGATGAGATACTAAGTGAGGAAGCTGGGTCTTCTCCTGAAGCTCTGGTAGAAACTGGTAGCGCTCCACCAATGGGGAACCACAGATGGGAAAAATTTGGATCGGCCTGATTATACGGGTGGCAGAGCCAGGCGTTGTTCATTGGCAACAAGTGCAACGGTCGGGACTTAACATTTGCCTGTATAAGGGCATTAGGTGCAGAACCGGAGACTACTTTGTAGGCAAGCATTTGGGGTTTGAATTGGATGCAGGCTGCTACAGGTAGCCACTAGCCAGTGGAGCTTCACTGAGTAACATGTGGCCTTTTGGGTTGATTGAACACCAGGCGCACTGCCACGTTCTGGATCTGTGCAGGCTGGGAGGCCCGACAGAAAGGCACTGGTTGATTATTGGTTGATTTATTTGTTAATCATTCGTCTGATTGGATGTGAAACTTCCTGCTTCAAATGTAGCTAATACAGAAGCTATTTAGTGATATTCAGATATTCCATAAATCTTTCCAAGAGGAGACAGAAAGCTTAAACAAAAATGGTATTAAGTATTATAACAGTGTTAATTACCTGATGATAGCCCGCTAATCTAATTGGTTAACATGGTAAATATTAAAGCTGCTGAACATCAACATGTTAGCATTGTCCACAGCATGTTGACATTCAGCTCAGAGCACCAACCTCACAAAGCCACCAGTGGCTTTGTTTAAAAGTGACACACATACAATATTCATTCACGTATTCACTGTTCTAGCTGTACCTTGTGTCCTCCACTGGGCATGGTACAACGTCTGCACACTGAGCCACAGTTTACCTTTGCATTCACAATCAGCCCGCAGTAAAGATAAGGCCTATCTCCTGCGTTCAACCACATAGCTGCAATGTAGATAGGAGGGAATTTGCTCTTCACCACTTGCTAACTTTATAATGTCTGCTCTCGATGATGATGGCTGCTAAACAAAAAGCCATAAAAGCCCTTCAACTGGGTGGATAAACTGGCTTCATGTGTTTACCCAGCTGTTCGCGTCTCTTAGCTGACCGAGATGCAGAAATAGGAGGGCAGCTTTTCTTCAAGCGTTGTAATCCTACGTCAGTTTCCACTTGGCTGGGGAGGCCTGGCGATTCTGTTTGCTTGTGGGGAAGCCAGTAATTAGAGTAATTACACTGAAATATGTGATGATTTGATAAAGACGAGTCTCCAGCCATGCTAATGGATTCACGAGGCTGCACAGTAGGGACTTGAGCTAAATGCTCAAGCATGCTAACATTTGTGCAATGACGGTGTATTTCTGATGATGTGTGTCAGGCAAAATGTTTATTTTAGTCAATGTTAGTTTAGCAGGAGCATGCTAAAATTTGCTAATTAGCACTAAAGAGGACACGTCTCTGCTAGATTTCATCTAATTATATAAAAATTGCAAATATAACCAATGGTGGTGCAAGAGGAAAAGTTGTCAACGTCAACAAAAGACGTCTGCACAACATTTCATGGCAATATTTATGTTGTTTAGATATTTCAGTATGGGCCAAAGTGGTGGACTGATCAACCAAACATCTAACAGACCAACACTTTCACACTTATTCTCTTCACCCCTGGACAAGAAAGTGTTCAGAAAAATGTAAATTTGAACTTTAAAACTTGTTTTAACTAATAAAGTTAAAGCATTTGTCCTCAGCGGGTGTGTTTTGGTCTATTTGCATTAGCTGCAACATGAGCTGTGTTTGCATTGGCGTTTTGCTAAACTAAATACTCATTCAAACTGTGTAAAAGCTACTGTTTGTAGAAAGTAATCTAAAGGTACTGTACAACTCTCACTCATGTGAACTGGACACAGCAACATGGTTCACATACAGTTAAGGAGACAAACACAGAGGAGGAGACAAGGGATAAGCTACTGCGATTGGGTGTCTGGCTAGTGCTGGATCAACACTCCCTCTCTCGGAGGGACAACCCCACTAATGCTGGAGATCCTGCTCCATCCAGGGATTAGATGTGACATTTAGGAGTCAGTGAAGGACTCTCTAGTCTTTCCTGTGCTGCTACACATTCACAGTCACAGATAAAGCTTTGTCTAAAGGACGTTTAATGGTTGTAAACTCTAGCCTATTGCAGAAAGTTGAAAATTGTTTTTGAACGTCTGGCAAAAGATCAAAACCCGCAAGCAGCATGTACCCTCAGGCCTGTTCAGGTTGTTGTGGTCCTGTGGTATTTATTTGGACGGCAGGTTCCTCAGAGAGACGCCTTTCCTTCCTCCCACTTTTTCCATCCACTAGAATGGATGAGGTCAGTAGTTAAACATACGTAAAGGTCAAGACACACGCGGAGAAGGAGGAGGAGGAGGTTCAAGGCCGTGAGAGTGACAGATGGAAAATAATTGGTTTTTTAGAAAGAGTGAGAGGGAGAGCGAGAGCAGCCAGTGTTAATCTGTGTCAGTGCTCTTCTATTCTTAGCTGGTCCCATCGGCCAGCAGAAATATGAGAGACACTCGTGATGACAAGCCCTGATAAATTTAGAGAGAGGGTCACAGAACAGTGACAGAACCCCGAGACCAGGACTGAAATCCAGATGTGTGGATCAAACAGTGTAGGTGTCCGGACGGTTACGGAGGAGCTGTCCGAGAGTGTAAAGCCTTGTACCCGGGACTTTTATTTGAGGGATGAGTCTGATGCGTCCTGTTTATACTTTATACACTCCCATCGAAATTCACGTCATATTTGAAAGCCAGTGCCTGGGCCTCATGTTGCAGTCAGTTTAGAAGAACATTACATCTAGTGTAAATTTGTTTTAGCTCAGGAAGTGGTGGATACTGAATAGAGGGCTCCCTCTAGTGCCGGCAGCGTCAAAGGTAGTTATTGTTAATGCCTGACCCTGGGACAGATTCCCCTTTAAATCGGTGAAACAATGTGGTGCAAAGACAACTGCTTTTGTCCACAGGGGCCACAAAGATCAGCACAAAATGAAAGTTCCTTGTAAGCTGATATCGTCTGAAAACAAATTTCTGGACTTTAAGAAGAACTTGCAATCAGCTGCAAACATCAAATATGAGCTGGGAGCACATTTTAATAATGAGGCTTTAACAAATGTGTGTCAAATGTTTGTCAGCGTTCCTTTATCTCTTGTCTACCAGCATGGATGCAAACAGTCTCCTTCCTTCCTCCTCCTCGTCTTCTCAGCTCTGCTTTCCAGATGAGGGAGCCTGTCAGCAGCCTGTCAGCAGGAGTGCTGACTTTCCTCCCACAAAGGGAGACTCTCCTCTCCTGATGAAATCGTCATGCAGTCTGACGAGTGATGTTTGCATGAGGCAGTGCAGCTGGATGTCTGAAATATCTGGATTTGTGGATGAAGGCTTCCCACCTTGGACCCAGATTCATGTTGGCAAAGTCAGGTCCCTGAAAAGTGAGGAACTTTTTATGATTGGATCAACAGTGAAGATTAAAAAAATACTGCAATACAGAATACTGAATTAACTACACCTAGACACCTAGATACACAGATGCAACACTATAAATCATTACCCATCTACTGATACTGGATGTTTCTGGGAGTCTAAACTTGTGAGAGCTATTTAGCAACAGAAAGAATATCTCAGGCACACTGCAGGTTATGAAAAAACATTTAAAAACCACCACATGGTGGCAGTGTAGGTTTGAGTTTTGTGCAGCCAGTCAGAGTGTAAAGATAACGCTTCTTCTTCAGAGTCTGTCAGACTTCTGTTGACGTCTCTCCGTTTGTTTCTCCCGCTCTTCGTGCCTCTTATAAATTTCACACAAACAAATAATTGTTGAGTTTAGCTGTCAGATGTCCAGATACGATTTGGAAGAAGTCATTCATGCCTTCATTCTCCTGCAGGATGTACTGTTGTAACAGCCTCTTTGTCCAAAATACCATTAGACAACTTCAGCACAGTCGGAGCGCTGCTGCCAGAGTTTTAACAAGCCACGACTCCTGTTCTTTACACTGGCTTCCAGTCAGTTATAGAGTAGGTTTTAGTGGTGATGCTGGTTTATTAATCGCTTAACAACCTGGCTGCACAATACATCTCTGATCTGTTTGCAGAGTATAAACCGAATAGGTCTCGTGGATCATTAGGAAGCAGTCACCTGGTGGTACCTCTGCTTTTACCTCCAATGCTGCCTCAACTCTATGAAAAACTGATCACTGCTCAGTGTAACTGTATTGTTACTTTCATTCTATTTTCCTTTTTATTGTGTTTTTAAATGTTGCTGTGATGCATTCTTTATTATTGTATATCACTGGTTCTCCAACTGGTGGAGCAAAAAGCCACTGGGAGGTGGGTGGATGACCAGACACAAATCATGGAGCGAAGCTAATTTGAATGAATGATGATTTATGCAGGAAAAACAAACAAACAGGAGTTTACCGAGACACGCTGACCTTTATTTCACTAAAATTCAACCTGTATTCTTTTTGATCGGTTTCTTCTCATTGTTAATGATTAATTAAAATTGTAGGTGTGGGTGTGTGAACTTATTTTGGCTTTTGAAGTGGGGCATAATGGGAAACGTACTGCTGTATGTAAAGAGCGCTTTGAATTACCTTCATGTTTGAAAGTAAACTGCAATGAGTCATTTTACAAAATTTTTCAATTTTCACAGACAATAATAACACACAGCATACATGACACACATATTTAGAGAGGGTGGTCTTCTCTTATTGTTTTAAAAAGGCCTGCAATGTTATATGTAAAACCGTATTACATGCAATATCTTGGAAATTGATCACGTCATATTATTTCTTATATGCCTCATACCTCGTGTTTTCCAAATGAACAGAGGAGAAACAGGCCTAGCTGAATCAAAGGTCGATTATGTGATATTAAATGGCACACGTCAGACAACAATAACAACATGTCATCGGCATAAAGATTCATTTTCACGTCAAGCACCAATTTTGATGCTTTGCAGGCTCTTATTTAACATGCCAAGGCTGCGATGTCAACACAAAGCCTGCAGGGCAGCCCTGTCTGTATTTAGGGACAGATAATATACCAATCTGATTATATATATTATGGTTTCAACTGAGGTTAATAGTTTTTGATGAAGTGCGTTAATCCATTCCACTCAAATCTGTTTCAGCATCAGGTAGCTGACCGTCACAGGTCTCCTTGTGTTAGTCGAAGAAAGTCTCCCAGGATTAATGTGCAAGAGGAGGGTACGTGCATTTTTTTGTTTCTCTTTTACATCATTATAAAACATAAAAATGAAAGGTGACAACTAATTCTATCGCCCTCCGGGGAATCACATTTCAGAGATTTTATTTCCATCTCCTGGCCCGGTGTCTCCGTGTACATGTTGGTCTGTATCATTACGTAAAAACGTTGCAAAGACGTTTATTAATCTAAATATGTCTTTGCTTTCTAAATGTTAAAGTCTGTGCCACCTAGACATAGACAGAAGTACTGAAAGACCTCCGCATCCATTAAGCTCCTGTTATTCCTCTGTGGCTCCTAAAACACAGCCTCATCCCGTACTGTAACACCTTACTGTGTTTGCTCCACTCAGCAACATGTTTATTGTCCCCTCTCTCCAACTCCTCATACAGTCTGGGTTGCTGAATCAACAGCATTGTTGCCAGGTTGTCATGGTGTCTGATTGTTGAGTATCATGTCACGCGCCCCATCACAGCCGGACGTCCCTCCGAGCTTGCGGCCGATCCCATGGTCGCCATGACGTTTACCTTGGCAACCACAAGAGGCTGGCAAAGACAGGGGGAGCCAGGAGAAGTTGTGTCACCTCGTGTCACAGCCACAGAAAGCTTGATCTCCAGCGTGGGACAAATACTGATGATTGAGTGTTTTTTAGTCCCTTTATTCAAACACTTCACGTGTCATGTTTTAGCAGCAAAGTGAACTATACTCTGGGTGTATTTATTCATGCATCCTTGTAGTAAGAAACGCCCACACACATGCACGCTATCAAATCTGTTCTCATGGTGTGTTTTGAAGTAACTGGTTGAATGGCTGCACATCCCAGTTCAGGTGTTTCTTTATTTATAATAAATACGGTAGAATAAGTCTTAAGATCTTGGAGTGCCCACTGATTGTCATATTGTTAGATATTTTATATCTACTTCAATATAAAATATAGCTGTCAAATTGTTGTGGTGGCATAAAAACTATGATGTGGTAAAAATAAAAATATAAAGGTAGCTCAAAACTGCACTCCCTTGTTACTTTCCCGCTTTTAGGCTTCAGTTTTTCATTCCACACTTGGAATAAAGCTCGACTACAGCGTTTGCATATTAGGTAATCATTGATAAACCAGAACCTGGACTTTCTCTGGATCCCGCTGTCTCCGGGACTCCGAGCCCTCAGGGGCAGGAGAGTAAAAGGGGAAACCGGGGAGGAGACTCCGAGGCCAGGCTAGCTAACACACCAGCAGGGGGTCTCATCACTCTCTCCACACTTCTGCTGTCAGGGCTTTTGTTTCAGCAACATTACTCACTCACATAGCCCTGCCTCCCAGGTAACTACACTGCTGAGCCGGTGCTGAGACAGTTCACAGCCCGGGTACAGCCCTCATCAACCAAATCACCACCAGGGAAAACACATCAAGCACTGGACACAAAAACTCACTAAACCTTCATGCTATGTAGCAATGAGTGGAAGTTTTGCCACTTGCACGATTTGTTGTTTAAAGTCTCCAGAAGCTGTTTAATCTGTGTAGACATTGTATATTTTTGTCTTTTTGTTTATGTATGTTTACATGCTGTATGTGACGCTGATATTTCTCCCATTTAGCTCTTCATAGTCAGGCCCCATCATATCTCATTAGAGCTCATTGTAAATCTATTACCCCAGCTCTCAGAGGACTGGATTCCTTGTAAAGTACAAGAGGCAAACATCCTCTCCACATTTAAGTGTCGGCTTCAGACATTTCTCAGGTGAGTCCTGAACCATCCCTTAGTGATGCTGCTGTAGGCCCGGACTGCCGGCAGACCGCAGACCTTCCTCTCTGCATCTGAGGAAGACACATTCATGTTCCTTCAATGCACGTTACTAACTCAGCTTCTTCCCTGGAAGCTTTCTGCTTTCTCGTCTGTGGTCCTGCTTGACATCTGGCAAACTCCAGGACGGTTATCCACAAACCAATGGGTGACAACACACTACAGGTTTACACTCGGATAAGAGCCTGTGTAAACTTTGTAACTGTGTAAATATCACCAGCAAAGAGAAACACCTAAATAAGATGTTAGCTGGCTGAGAAATGCCCAGTGTTTAGTTAAAATAAAAGCAGCAACCGCAAGAGCTTGCAGGTAAATTCAACTTTCCACCTAACATTTGAACGGTTCAGACAAATAGTATTTTGTCTTGCATCATTTTTTGGTGTTTCTTTGAGTGGAAAAGTTTGTGTGCGCGGATCCACCTCTGGTGAAAAGATGCGTTATAATAACAGGGTGCAGATTTGATTTCAGTTGTCTCTCTCGTGCGTCTGAATCTCTCACAGACCGAAGATGGATTTTAACGACGTTGCGTCTTCTGCTTTCCTTCACACCTTCCCATTTACTTTCCACTGACTATTCAAATTTACATCTTACCCCCCGGTGTCATGGCATATAGCAAAAAAAACCAACTCAATAAACAGAGAGGTAACAGGTTGAACATTCTTGCGGGAATCACGCTGTGTTTTTTAAACGTTCCTCCTTTTTGTTTTGGCATTCACTCAGTAATTATCCAAGTTTTAATTCTCATCAAACACATTTGAAATACCCTGAGGAAATATGATTGCTCACCACATTTTGCTGTTTCAAGACTCTTATCAATCATTTTCCAAACGATTTTCTCTTTTCCTCCAAGACAGAAACTTTTGTTTCTCGCCTCAGACGGAAGTTTTGATTTTTCGCGTTTCACAGCGGGATAGAATATAATAACACGCTCTCCTCATATTATGTTATATTATTACACTACATAAACTCACATCATTATTGATGCTTCCACAGACAGTTTCTTGTCTCTCTCTGTGTTTGTTTGACTTCTCAGTTGTTTGTTAAGCAAAAGGAGGAAGTTAGCAGCACACTTTAACTTTGTCCTGTCTTTTAAGGTACATGATCTCTCTTATAGGACAGTCCTAGATAATGCACATTACAGCATAATATAGGGCAACTATTACTTGTTTTTGACTTACTAATTACACTGACTAGAGGTAGAACAGAAGAAGATATACATTTTTGATCAAACAGCTAACTTTCACACTTTATTACAAACTAACTGATCTAAATATTGGAGGTTTGGATTCAGGATTTGGGTCGATGAGCTTCAAATATTGATTTGATACCGATGGACTTTAACTGCTGTCTTTGAATAATCTATAAAAAATAACCCTATATAAAACAAATTGTTTAAAATATTTGCTGTTTCATATTAACGCATGTAGAGGCACGTTGGCATGTTGGATGCTTATTCTATCGTACTTGAAGTTGCTGATCAGGTTTCAGGCAGATTTGTTGTGCTTTTTGTCGTCTGTCAGCTCACCTCTTATTCCAAATCAAAGGGCTAAAGTACGAACTAGTCACAGAGGCGTTTAAAATATCTTTTAGGATTTTTGTTAAGTCAAGTTTAAACTCATCTGATTCATGACTCGAGCCTGACTAAAGTCCAAGCCATGTGACCCGAGCCCACATCTCTGATGCACAGATTTGTGTTTATACCTGCATTCACTGGAGAGAAGGGAAGAGAGAGAGAGCTGCCTGCTAACATGAGTGCAGCTCCACCACCTCTCCCTCTTTCTGGGCTCAGCTTTGTGCGCCATCAAAGGGCCCTGAGCAAAGAGACATGAGCCTTAATTGTTGTGCTTTATCAGGGGGATAAAGGCGGGATGGGCATCAATTTAGGACGCCTTTATTAGACTACAAAGTGTGACAGACTGACGGAGAGATAATTGGCAGAGAGGGGAAAGGAGGACAGGATGAAAGAGGAGAAGGATGGAGAGACGAGGAGGAGAGGGGACGTGGATGGAAGTGTATTTGATCAGGCAGTTATGGAGCAGAGAGGAGCAGAGGACTCGGAGGACGGCGAAAAGTAACTGAACCAGATGAAGTCGCTCCACTGTTGAAGCTACGCAGCTTGTTTTTCAGGAAGACAAATAAGTCCCTCGTCCATAATTACAAATATACAGAGTCTGTTTCTTGAAAATCCAAAAATATTTCTAACATTAGCATAATCGATTATTCAGTAATCTTCTGAGTGATGTGACGTTTTTCTGCGTTTAAATATTTAATTTCTTAACTGGTTAATTAAACAAATATAACGTTGGCCGTATGGCTGAGACGTTTGCCAAAGAAGTTTTGCGGTGAAATGCCTCTCCTCGACATTTTGAAGGATTTCTCGAATTTAAATGTTTACCGAGTTAAGAGTTTGGATATTTGCTGGCGTGTTTTATGTGGTGTTTTAAGGATTTGTGTAGTGTCAGGGTGCACTAGCTGCTCCGTTTTCCTGCGCTCCACAGCTTGTTAATGTGACAGGATAATGTTGGCCTCCTTCTATTACATCTGAACTAATGTGTTTGTCTGATTATACTGTGGCGATACGAGGACTGTAAAACAAAAGCTTAGCATCATTTCCAATCTGTCCTCTACACAGCGCGTCTAATGACATCGCTTAGTTTTGATGCATGTTAAAAAGTGAGCCCGGACTGCTCAAAGTAAATCCAAAATACTTTATTCCACCTAAGAGGCGTCAGATCAGTTGTCGGGTTCACACTCTCCATGTTACACTGTCATTCCCACAAATCACACACACACACACACACACTCTAATCAGTTCACACACTGACTGTGCAGCCCCGAGAACCCGTCCCTCTCCTCTCCTCTCCACCCCTGACATGAATATATGAGTGTTTTTATGTGCGCAGTGAAAAGGCGCCGCTGAGTTAAGTGGCCTTGTTGTATTCTGCTCCGGCTCTAACGGCTTCCAGTGGGGGGTGTGGATGAGAGAGGGGTGGCGGCGGTGGTGCTGGGGGTGGATGAAGGAGAGGCCTGCAGCACCATGCCTAATCAGCCTTTCTCGCCAGGGTCAAGACTTTCTGTCTGGGTCCGCGGTGCTCCCTGCCACCGAGGACTCGCCCATTCAAGCGCACAATGTCCCTGTCAGTCCTGACAACACTTCCTGCCTCTGCTGGCTCCAGCCCTCGCAGGGATACACAATATTTCACAGCTCCCAACAATGGCCTGTCTGCCTGCACCCACCATATGGTTACTATGGGCCACAATATTGACACACATCACTAATTATTCAAAGAGCTGAGAGAGGGAGCGAGAGAGCCGAGGAGCTGAGGAAGGCGTCTGTCTGTTGGTTTTCTCGCTGTAATGTAATGTGAGGTTACTCTTTGCCTTAAAGAAGTGTGGCCGCAAACAACACAGGAGAGTGAAATAATAAATAAATGCATGTCAAGTGACACAGGCGCCTATGAAAACTGGAAAATCTTTAGAAATAATCACTCAAAAGTTTATTATAAAACTTCTCTAGACTGTAGAAAGTATTGTTTCATTATTGTAATGTAATAAATAAAACTATTTGTGTGTGAAGGAATTTTACTTTATCATTGAGAAGACTTCGTGTGCCTTTAAATCGCCCGAAATATTAAAAATAACTGACAAAATGTGTTCACCAATTAACAGATGGACTCCAGAGGGTTATAAATATTTATTTGGCCGCTTAAAGTCCTTAAAGTTTGGGATGTTTTGGTTTGAAGCGAGAATAACGAGGATGTGATCCATATTGACGGCGTTTTGTGTGAACAGGAGGACATCTGGACTTCAGTCTACAAGCATCCAGCACACCTCTGTCCGGCATATGTCTTCTCTTCATTCCCACGGGAGATTCGTGACGACACACAATTAAATGATGTGACCTTTGACCAATGCAGGGATGCAGGAAACAACAAAAGATTTAGCACGTTTAATCAATCTATTGTTTTATCTCTTATGAGACATAAACACTGTGATCAAGCCTCATCGTGTTCACTTATGAGATGTGTAGCATTCTTGCATTATCTCTCATATTTGTGCAAGGCGTTTTGTTAACATGTAACAAGAAGGAGCAGGGTTTGTGGGAAGCAGGCTAACTCGAGCAGACACACTTGCAGAAACAATAAGGGAGTGACAAAAGCTTTGTGCCTCTCCTTTATTATTTAATTCAGTCCCAAAGAAAAGCATCAGACTGAAACAAATTATTTAATCCTCAAAGACTCTTCTAACCATCTGAGATAACTGGTTTCTCCAGTTGCATTTGCAGGTTGCTGGAAATGACCACAGGTGGCACAAATATGGACGTTGTATCCATGTCGTCAGTCGCGCTGCGTCTGCCGCCTACTGCTTAATCTAGAAATGAGCACAGGCGTGGATCGCATCCGAGGCGGGATGAACGACGCGTGGGTGCTCAAACAAGCCACCTGTAACATCACCCACCTGTCAATCAAAGCGGGCCACACTCCTAATTATTCATAACTTTAAGCCTCAAGATTTGAGTGAAGGCAAATCTGAGATTTTTACTTTTAACTGAACTGAGTTAGTTAGAGGTTAAAACTGTTTTTTGGGGCGGTCCTCGGCTCGATGACTTGAAGCGACACGCGCAACATTTTAATTAATCATGCACGATCTCACAAAACAGCTTTTCTCTGACCATCTCACACTGCCGCCTCATCTCTGTGTCCTGTATGTTACAGTACGAGAAAACACAAATGTTTGTTTTATTCAAAGTCGGCTAATTAGCTGTTGTCTGCTCTGCTGTGAAATTGCTCTTTGATTGTTTAATTGAGCTTCAGTGTGTTATTGTGGTTTTCCTAATGTTGAATATTATCTGTGAAACACACTTTTTTTTCGTTTCATCACAGTCTTGGCAGGAGGGAAACTGTTCCCGAAATGACTTAACCATTTATTCTTTTTCTCAAATCTTAGACTTCCAATAGATTTGACAAAATCTATCTATCTATCTATCTATCTATCTATCTATCTATCTATCTATCTATCTATCTATCTATCTATCTATCTATCTATCTCAAGATCGTTGGCGTACCTGAGCTCGGCCGAATGACGCCTGGTCGCTCAAACATGCCGCCTGCACCTTCACTTGCAGTGGCGTCACTCTCACAGCCGCAGTTAGATTATCAAAGTGATTCATCCTGAGCAGATTTTAAGGACGATCCATCCAAAAGTCTTCAAGACTTTCGAATGAAAAGGCACAAACGTCCTCGTGGTGGTAGAGGAAAATTCTTGGGGGATCATCTGGGAAACACGAATATCTTTATAAAAAATGATGCCAATCTATCTAATAAGTGTTGAAATAATTCATTATGGAGCAAAGTGGTGACCAACGCCGTCATCCCTACTTCACAGGGAAATGAAAAGGTGTTTACAACACTATCTCCTGTCCTCCTCTTCGTCGCTGTCTCTCCTGGATTGACCTTCCCTATTTCTCACTACCCCGGGCCCCCAGTCCGCACCAGTCGGGCTGCCCCCTGAGTGGTGGGAATGTACTCCTGTGCAGCAGGCCATGACAGGCCCATGTTGGGACAGGCCTCAGCGCTCCACTCCACGGAGCAATTGATTGACAGCCCTCACTGAGGGAGGTGGGATTCCTCATCTGTCAGTCAAAACGTGGCTGGAGATGAAGATGCGATGTAAAGGATGGCAGAGACTGGAGACATGTTACGAGCCAGTACTTCCTCCTCTCCTCTCCTCTCCTCTCCTCTCCTCTCCTCTCCTCTCCTCAGAGGTCTTTATCTGCTAGGTAAAGTTAGCTTGTTGGCTGAGGGTGAAGGTTGCCACAGGTCCAGATGTTCCCGAGGTTTGCGATCCCTCTCCCGGCTCACTGTGATGTGCTGTGCCACATCTGTCCGGGCAGAGGTGTGCCATATTGCTTCCCATCTGCCACATGGCACACCCGCACTCACCCACACGCACACACAGAAACAGAGGCACACACATGCAGCGTGCCCAGAAACTGCCCATTTTAACCAGGGCCATAAATAGTGTAATTCATGGGTGTGAAACAGCGGGTTTTTAAGAGCGCTCAGAGGAACGGAGCGGCGCTGGAACCTTTGGCAGCTGACGGACAGATTTTCTGTTCCTGGTAGCCACATGAAACTCTGTGAACTGCACACTGAACACACTGAGACGGAGAAGCAATGAAGACCCGCTGGTGCAAGAAAACGAGAGTCAAACCATCTTTGTCTGTCTCTGAATTTCTCTGTCCTTGTGCGTCTCACCATCTGTCTCCTCTCACTGTCTCGGCCTCTCCTCTGTCCTCTTTTTTTTTGAGCCAGGGGGGCAGTACTGAAATGAATGTCACCCCTGTCCCAATGTTACTTAGGGGAAATTGACTCCTTAGCCTCGGTGCTGTCGGCGGCCATATGCTGATGTTTTCATATTCCGGAGAAATGAGTAGAGGGAGTCGTAAAGACTGCTAAAGTCAGAATTACAACCCTGGCTACCACTGGTGAGGAGAGGGAGAGGCCCCTTCTGTCACACCATGAGCGCTGTTAAAGCCCCAATCCCTCAGTCCTAGAAAGTGCCATGGGCTTCGGAAGTACCACATTAACGCTGGCTTTTCATCGAAAGTTAGACGATTTTTTTTTTTTTTTTACATCGCTCCACTGGCAGACGATTCGGCCTTATTCATGGCTTGTGAGGCAGCATGTTTAGCCTCACTTTCTTATTAAACATTCACAACCCGGGCGGAGGACGAGGCGCGGTTTAGTTGCTCTGCTGATTGCGGCTTTAGGAGACATCGCCGTCTTCCTCCGGCGCGGGGCCGCGGAGCTATGAGCAGCGTTTCAGCTTATCTATATTTCATGCTTTTATCTGCTCTCAGCGTTTAATTAGGCAGTTAGCAGCTCGTTAAATTCTATCGAGAGCAAACTTTTACCTCGTTGCAAAGTTGTGCTGATGTTGAGGTTTTCCAGGCGATGGAGGATTTTGATTACCTTGCATCCACGGTGTCATAAGTTATTATTGAGTTATGTTGTTGTGGTTTTAGCACCTCGTTTTTTTTTTTTTTTCAGGGAGAATATTCTCTTCTGACGTTGTTTTTTGTCTCATTGAGACAGATGGAGGAATAAATAGTTGTTAAAGAAACTAGAGCCTCTAATTTAACACTTATCGCACTAGTTTGAAGGAATTTGTCGACCTCATTGCTCCGTCCGAGCCAAAATTATATACTTAGACATGATATCACAGGAAGAGTTTAGCAGTATTAAAATAACCGATTGTTTGACCTTTTAGCTGAAATGTGTTGTGAACAGAACACTGACATATTCCCATCTTTTAGGTCTATATGCTAAACTTATTAGCAAACGTAATTTAGAGTCTTTGTCTTTGTATCAGTTCCTGTGCAAAATATTTGTCTCTTTAGTGGCTAAATGCTCCGTTATGATCACCAGCTAACTGACTAACTGCTGTTTGGTGCTGCTGATGCTGAAAACAACGCTACAATACATTTTTAAGCTTTAAAAATAAAAACAATGAGCTGAAAGATCCTAAAAGGCTCTGTTGCAATGAAGGAAGCTGCATCTTGGTTTATTGTTTTCCTGAAAAAATATTGAAAAAGATGTCGGTTTATCTACATTTTGAGGTCAGTTCTCTCGGTGTTACACTTTTCCAACCATTCACAGCTTTTTAATTCATAAAAACCTGCCTCAAAGCACACCTAGTACAATCTGTACGTGCATTTCATTTAGTTTTTCAAGGACAGATAGAAGCACAATGGCCTGTTACAAGTAACTCTCTGCATGTGCTATAAGTTTGTAGCTGCATTACCTGGACTTCAACTCTTGCCCTGGGAGCAGGTTGTTTCTGATTCTGAGTTTGGTGTCCTTCCTTTGCTTTGGTGTTAACTGCCAACCTGCTGCTCATAATAAAATGACAAAATGACAGGAGTTGACCTCCGGTGTAACAGAGAGGGACCCGCTCTGCCTCCTTCCACGACTCGGCCTGCAACAACTTTCCAACGCGAGGCCTGTCAGTCGACCTGCGGGTCCCATGTGAGCCAATCAGGGCTGTTATGTAAGTGTAGGGTGTTTGAAAATGGCTGTGGCCGGCAACTCAGATATGGCTTGTTGCTGATAATCGGTGGCGTGGCGTGGTGCGGCGTGCGGCTGACAGATGCCTGCTCCAGCTGGTACAGGGGGGGTTTATCGCCCGGTTGGAACGCGGGTCCTCACACCCCTCCACTGTGCTGGCCACCGTCGCCTTGTTTAATGAGTCACGAATTGCCTGTTTGTCTTCTGCTCCCTGCTGTTTCTGCACTCCCGCTTCCAGGACAATCCCTGAAACACATGCTGCTGCGCTCCGCAGAGCAGCCAGACAGGCAGGCTCAGCCAAACTGTTATAAAGAACAAAGTTGTCATTTTTTATTTCTTCCTCTTTTTTTTTCTCCTCTCTCTGTCTCATTTTTTTCTTCTTCTTGGGTGTTCATCTAAGAGAGGGATGGGTTGTTCTGTAATAAAGCTGCCTTTTCAGATGCTGCGCCTGACCTCGCCAATATGGCTACCCCGAGAAACCAGTGCCCATTTGAAGCCCCTGACAAACACATAAATGGCTCTATAATTGGGCCGCTTTGTTGTGCGAGGTGTTGGCTCATCTGAAAGTGCCGATCAACACTTTGTGGTAAATGGAGTTACATTATGACAACACATGGCAGTTGCTAAAGGAGCAGAAACTGGCACACTGATAAGACATAAGCAGGTGGTGTTGACACAGAAATGGTTTGTTTTAAGTCGCTAGAAAACTGCAATTTAAAAAAAAAAAAAAAAAGGAGAGAAAGTTTTTCCGCGACAACCCGAAGCAGATCACAAATATCGTCTTCAGGCCAGAGACAGAGCTGTGTGACTCGGCAAGAGAGGACGGATCGGCGCCGCCGTCCAAGTAAACACACAGAGACGCTTGGATGACCATCAAATGGACCAGAGCGTGCACACACACACACACATGCACACACTCACAGAAGGGGTGTTTGTAGCTTGTGTTAAGGGATGTTCTGCAAGCTGCCCAGAGCTTTGCCTTAATCTCACCTGTTTAATCTGCAAGGCTGGGCGACAGCTTCTGTAGCAGGAACAGGTGGCTGAAGCAACTGCTGCTGGACAAACTTAGACAGTTCTGTAAGAGTTGATTAAAGTCCCATCTTTTTTTTTGTTGTTGTTGTTGTTTTGTTGTTGCTGAGCATATTAATTGGAAATTTATACTTTGAAATATTCTGACGGAAAAGAAAATCATCTTCAGTTTCGTTATCATGGATTCAGGGTGCGATAATCAGAAGAAGAAGTGAGAACTATCCGTGGAATCTTGGCAGCGTCCGGATTCGGCCCAGTGCCGTGAAATCCTCATTCTGCGGGGCTGCTCTTTGTGGCCGGCTCTTGGTTCTCGGAGTGGCATTCTTCTCATTGTACAGGTCACCGAGACAGAGGCGGCCGGCCTGAAAAGATCCTCGGTGGGGGGAAACAATGGCTTAAGGCAGCCCATAAATGTCTCCTGTTCAGCTTCGGCCCATTGACTCTTTGCCTCCCTGCCAAGCAGGACCCTGTCAGACCAGCCCCTCTCTCTAACAGCTTAATTAGCAGAAAGAACAACAATGTCAGAGCCTGTTTCGACTGAAATAAAAACAAGAAAAGGCCGAAAAGCTGCTCTCCGCCTCTCATTGTCCCCGCGCGGCCCGTGATAACAGAACTCTGACTTTTCTCTTCAACTTAGTACAAATAAAACAACATTCCTACACTGTTCCATGAGGAGCATGACGACTGACTGATGGACCAGCAAGGGGGCAGTTTTCTGCTCCGATCATGTGAGACTCAGGTTTAAAGAAGTGGCAAAGGAGGGAGGGGGGGGTTCTGATTTATTAGTGTGCTCTTTTACCTTTCACACAGTATGTTAGCATTCGAGTGTTTGTCCGAGAACATATTTATGTGAATTCACGGCTCTCGATGAGCAGAGAGACAACCTCCGCGCTCCAGCGGGGTGAATCCTTTATTGAAAGCTGCTGTCCAGCTGAAGGCTTCGCTCTGAACTCAATATGATTTTCATTTTTCATGATAATGGTGATGGCGATGATGATAATGCAGTTTGCATTGTGATGCTAATGCGAGTTCCTGGCGTCACGGGGAGACCGTGCGAGGAGACGCTGCACTGGTGTCCACCACGCTGGCTTTGGACCTTCTTCTGCCCTTCGACGTCTGACTGACTGATGGATCGTGTCCGTCCGTCTTTCACTTTGTCCTCCTACTTACGTGTTTCTGTCAATCAGTCGGTTTGATTTCTTGTCCGCCTTTCAGCCTCTTCCCGAGTTCGTCTTCATCTTCACGTGTCTGTACTTACTTGTCCTTCCCGTCTTTCTTCGTTCTCGCCCCACTTCATACCTCTACTTTTTTTTATTTTTTTTATCTGTCTGTCCCATTAATCTCCCTGTCTGTTTGTGCACCATCTTTCCATATCTCCCCGCTGTCATTCTTTGTTTCCTTTCTTTTATCTGCGGTTCACATCAAACACTGGCACCAGATTGATTCTCATGTGAACAAGGCTGCAGTGGGGGGGCTAGCCAGAGACCTCTTCCCCGGGCTTTGAAGCTCCTTCCCATCCTCTTCACACACACACACACACACACACACACACACACAAAACACACCCCTCTTTCCTCTTCCCACCTCTGTCTGCTGTGGAAAATATCAAAACACGACTTTCTCCATGTCAGGGGCAAACAAACCCATTTACTCAGTTTCATCTTGTTTTTTTGTGAAGCAGAATATCAGCCCAGTCTTTGGAGGTTTTTGCAGAGATTTACCTGACCACACAGCTGTGTGCAGGACATCAGAGTCTGCAGGTATCTGTTACATGCAATCAGAAATCAGATCACATAACTCCAGCTCTGACCTCCCTGCATTGGTGTCCGGTTATCTTTTATTATTAGATATACTGACCAAAATCAGTTTGGGCGCCCTCTTAGAGATCTGATCTGAGATCTGAGACTATCTAAGATCAGATGGTGGCGATCTGGTCTCTCCCAGAGCCCGACTGGTGACTAAAGGTGATTGGACTTTTGTGGTCCCCAAACTCAGGAATTCAGAGAGCAGGACACCTCTCACTTTCTGCTCAGAAGGTGATTGGCTGAAATCTTCCATCTCTTCAGGACTCTTCAGGATTGACACAAACTTTTTGAGATACTCCCCACCGGGCAGGAGGTTGCGGTCCATGAGGACCAACACCTCAGACCTTTTTCCCCGACAACTTGTCATCAGCGTGGGCCCCCACTGACGCTGACCCGTCCACTGACTGAGATCAACACACACCTTTTTATTCAACATCTTTCATGTGCACAAACTTCACAGCTTTTTTCACTTTAAAAACACATTGGGAATATATTTATATCTTTTAGTACGTGTTTATCTTCCTTACATTTTTTTATTTACACCTACTTGGCAATAGAAAAAGTTTCTTATTCTGATTTTTCTGTGTTTGAACAGGTGTAGCAGGTGACTGGAAGAATTACTTCCAGTGACTTGCCTCTGACCTGTGTCTGAGAGATTAAACAGTAGTTCCTCTCGAGCTTGGACCAGCCTCAAACTGGAGAGTCTCCCTCAACATGAGCTCACAATCAATTAAAACACCTGTCACACTTTAATGTAATTTGGAGGCTTGCTCTTCTTTTTCTTCATGATCACAAATATGTAAGTAAAGAAAACGATATTCATCCTGGTGGCAACTATGAAAACTGTGTGAAAAATATGCTTTGGTGTCACTTGGCTGAGCAGACATAAATAATTAATTAACCACACAAGTCATAGCGGTGTGTGTGCAGGGGTGTAGTCCGGCGTCTCTCCTAGCATTTAAGGCTTGTACTATGTTAATGTTTCGACCATTTATCTGCTGCATTTCTGTTTTCTTCCATCTTTCCTGTCACCGGGTTCAAGTTTGTCCTGATAGTTTCGAGTACAAAGAAGTTCGATGAATATAACCATTATATAGGCATGGTCATTGTGTTGCATTTTACACCTCTTGTCTAGCCGGGGCTTTGATGAGCCGTCAATAAATCCGCCGGAAACAAGTGATGTTGTGACTCTTTTTTTCAATTGGACGGTCAAGCATGAAGTTCAGCCCTGGGACAGCCTTGTGCCTCACTGCGCCAGTATTGTCAATTTCCTGACTGCGTGAAGACATACAACGCACATAACTTATTTTTTTAACAGCAAGGCCCTTTGAGAGTATCCGTGGCTGAACCATATTTAACCTTTCTGTGTCAGACCACCCGCTAGTGGCTGGGCCTCTGGCGGCCCATTCACCACCTCAGTGGCACCGACAAGCTAGCCGAATATGATATAGAGCTGGATCGCAGACGAATCGCACAATTTATTCCCCACAAAACCCAAACATCTTTAGAAGATGTGTTGTGCGCTGCCTCACAAAGGCTCTGTAGGCCACAATGCCACAGCAGCAGCATAAATTACCTTCAGTTTGAGGTGGTGGGTTTTATGTAGAGAACGTCCACGCCATGGTCTTCCCATGATAAAAAAAAAAAAGAAGCACTTTTTTCCCAGGTTATGTCACACACAGGGGGTCTGGCTGAGTTAATAGTGGGAAGCAGGAGCTTCATCATTGATTCTGTCAATATTGGTGCGATGTTTAGTTTGGGTAGAAAGAGCTGTGTGATCACAGAAACATAAAAATGACACATTTTAAATCTTTTAGTGAAGGATGTTTTTAATATAATGAATCATTTGGTGCATAAACCGTCAGAAAATAAAAAATTATATCATCATTTTCCTAAAGCAAACCTTTAAATTTGTTCTTTTGTCTGAAGATGTTCAGTTTATAAGTTGACTGAAATCAGCAAATCCTGTAAATTAGTTATACGATTAATTAGTTATCAGAATAATTGCAGATTAAGCTAATCGATTAATTGGCTGAAAGACACATTTTACTGACGTTGATACTTTTAATTTACTATTTTCAGGCACTTGGTCATTAATTATGATTTTTCTATTACTTAATAAAAAATAAATTAACTAAAATTACTAATTAAGTTCACTAATTATTCAACAGTAAACAAAAAAATTGTTACGTCACTCCTTATTGTCATTACTTTGCCCATTTCCATCAGAGACGTCTTAAAACAAAGTCTCCACATCCATGTATTAACGTAACAAGTGATTTCATTTAATAGAAGATGGTTTAACAAGCGGTCAGCCAACACTTTGGAGGTATTATTAAGCAATGCTTAAGGCCACACTCAGACCAACATCAGCCTTGTGTGCTGTGAAGTGAAGCCAATACTGGAGTGCCAAAAACTGCAGTTCCTCAAACGTCCACTTGAGGCTGGCTACAGAACGAGTCAGTCTCCATAAGCCCCCATGTTAAAATGTCCAACTTCACATAACTGCAGGTGGGTGCTATCACAGGATTCATTCAGCTTCAAACACGCTCCCCTGTCTTTGCCCATTCTTCGATTAAAGGGGAGCTGGCAGAGGAACGCGGTGACAACCAGAGCCACCGCACTCTGAGCTCCACAATGTCTCTACGGATGACATCCATGTTTTATACTGTCTATTTGCTGATGCAATAAACTCTGGCAGCACAATGCAGGATCACCCAACTTTGGCTGTAACGCAACTTCGCAGTCATCTTTGACCAATGATATTAATAACTGTGCCATGATAACGCTGCAGAGTTGTTATAGACGCAGTCAAGCTAACGTACTGGAGCCAAACCAGTGAAACAAATCTTACAAACTATAGAGTAACAGAGAGTGACTGGGATCAGTAACTGTACTGTAATTAGTGCATCGTAATCCCTGAACACTGCAGAGGAAAAATCAGTTTCTGTTTAGTGCAATCAATCATTGTTGGTTTACTCTTTAAATGAGATCGTCAGCAATGAGAAAATATAAAATATAAGCCTTTAAATGTTTGCACAGAGAAAACAAGTGTGTAATCCATCAGCCATGCCTCTTGAAAGTCATGAAAGTGGTCTAATTTTCCAGTTGGAGTTTAATTCATCATTAAGCCAGCCTCTCTCTCTGTCCATTTTCACTCTCTAGCTCCTTCTTCATCACCGTGTTGCCTTGTCATGACCTTTGCAGATTGACACTCAGCAGTCCCAGATGACCAAAGGACTACAGGACAATCCCAGTGGGTTAATAATTACTCCGGGTCCACAGTGAAGGAAGCCTGACCCCAAGCACGGCACAGCAAGGCATGGGCAGCCCACGGCAGCACTGATAAATGAGCGACAGCTACCGTGGCTTCTCTCGTTTTTTGTGTGTGTGTGTGTGTGTGTTTTGAAAGGAGAGTGGGCATCGCACCTTCAAAGTGTTCCAGTTTTTTTTTTGCACAATCGTAGGAGTACAAAGACCATGGGAATGAGTGGGAACGTGGGTTTGGAGTGAAGGCACGATGGGAAGGGATTTAAAGATCATTTCTGCAGCACTGCAGATTATTGTGCGACACAGAGTCTAGATCTGACATATGGTCTTATTATTAGCTCGGAAAAAAGAGGCATTTATCAAACGACTGACCTCGAGAGAACGACTTACATTTCCTTCGACGGGGTGTGTTGTTTTATTTTACATTCTCTGTGTGTTTGACAGTGACAATACAGCACAGAGATGTCAGAGCTGTGTGGAGATAAAGTACGACGGAGAGAGAAGAGAGAAAGTCCAACAGAGAGAAAATGACAGAGCGGTGCAGAAGCAGCGAGGCAGAGGCCGTGGCTTTTCTCAGAGATGAACATTAATAATATGACGAGCCACAATAGAAGCACTGAGATCAGAGAGATCACCTCCATTGTCCCGCCATCTCCTACTGACACCGACCGCTCTGGTGAAGGAAGAATAAGAAGAATAGAGGAGCATAACCTGGCCGCTCACCATGCCCCTCTTTTTAAAATACATAATGGCCCGTGGTCCTCTGCTATGCCTTTGTGTGCTGTGTTGAAGATTCTGATGTGCAGAGACGCAGAGGTAAAGGCCACGTTTGAGCTCAAGAGTCAGCACACATTTCAGTCTGAAACCACTTCAGGAAGCGGTGCTTTCATTTCCGCTCATTTATTTTTAGCTGTGCGCTGATTTGTTTTTGTGCCACTGACACTCAAAAAAGAAACACACCAGCCTCTAAAATATCCCTCAAATTAAAAACAATCTATCTGGAAAGCTACACAAATATTTAGAATGTATTCATGGACGTCAGAGAATCAGGACGAGTTTGATTTTAAATTAAAAATCTTTAATTGGAGAATTTTTCCACCTAAATTAAAAGTGCATGATCATCAAGATGATTTTCCAGCTCGAAACACTCAACAACAAGTCCAGCTTGCAGGATTTAGTGGCCTCTAAAGTGGCAGTATTGTTGCAGGGTGAAAAATGGTGGCAGATCCGCACTGTCTGTTAATTAAAGGCTTCTTCTGAGGTAACAAAAGGCGGATATACACTAATGAAAACAGAGCTATGCATATTATTTCCCATTTGTGACATCTGACACTCTGGACCTTTAAGTAAAAGTACAGAAGTACTATCAGCACAATGTACCGCCCCGTCTATGGTGTTAAACAGTATAATACAGGATTTAAATGTAGCTGGTCGAAGCTGGGTTCATTTTAACAACTCAACATCAACTTTTAGTCGAGTAAAGAAGACGCAGAAAAGTTACAGAATATAAATGATGAGTGGCCAGACCCGGAAAATGAGTGAAATGATGAGTTTAGATGTTTTTGAAGAAAATTAAACATTTCATTGGCTCAGTATCTATATCTATATAATAATAAACTTTTCTCTCTGTTTCAGAAGCTTGTATGAAACATAATCAGCAAAATGTAATTATAATTACAGTATTTCCCGTCTGAGATGTAGTGGAGTACTCAAGTAAAGTACCTAAGAACTGTATTTAAGTTTAGTCTATGAGTAAATGTACTTGTAACTAACTGGCTGTGAGACATTATCTATACATCACGCCTGGTGTGATTAGTTAAACTTTACAAAGATACGTTTCAGCACATATTTAATTTTTAGCGTGTGTGACTGAGATCCGTCCGCTGAAGTGACCACGAGGCCCCGAGGTGCTGCAGAACATCACTCGTGAAAGGTGGGCCGGTGTCAATAGAGCAGAGGTTCAGTGGCTGACCAGCGGCGTCCCTGTGGTCATTAATCATAGGACTGGACAGACATGCTACTCTGAGGTGGACAGGCCTGGGCTCCTGCACTACAACACGTCCTTGACCTTATCTATGCTTTTTATCCACTTTCCTCTCCTATTTTTGTCTCTTTTTTTAAACTCATCTTTGCCTCTTCGTGCTCTTCGTTGTGGTGGATTCTTACACATTTTTATCGCGTCTTCACAGATGAAACGTGTGTGGATACGTTTTGATTGATTGATTGATTAGCTGCTAAAAGAAGACAGGTTTCTCTTCTGCTGATAGGACCCCGTATCGCAGAGGTCAGTGTCCCAATTTAGCTTTTCTGATGTTATTGGCCCCTAAATCAGTGAGAGGCCTAAAGCAATGTTGTTTCAAAGATTCGGTCATGACCTCGAGGTGGGTCAAAGAAAGATTAATATGGATTATTTAATCACCTGAATGAGTTTTTATGTTCTCAAAAGATTAACCTCTTGAGTTTGGAGCTTCAAAACCAGAGGAGCATTCGCCTGCATCTTTTTTTTTTTTTTTCATCTGTGTTTCCTCTCATGTTGTCGTCCGATCCTTTCAGGAGTGTTTATTTAAAGCCTGACGGACCCGAAGTCCCCCACACTTGAAGTGTTAAAGCGCAGCCTTCCGTCTAAGCATAGCCACTTTGGCAAATAAAGAAGATGAATGTGTACAAATCTGAAAGCAAACAGCCGAGATTGTCAGCACCGCGGGAACGCGATAGGGGCCAAGTGAATGATGATGTCGCTTAGCTCGCTGACAGATCACTTAGTGGGCTTGAGGAGGCGGCTTTGAGATTTTCCTTTCCTCTCCTCTCCTCTCCTCTCCTCTCCTCTCCTCCTCTCCTCTCCTCTCCTGGGACAGAGCTTTCATCCAGAGCCATTTTTCAGCCAATTTATTTCTTGATGTGGTCTAACCTGGGGCATCTCCCGCTGGGGAGGCTTTATGTGGTGATTAATGACGGGTATTTAGCCCAGGTACCTGAGGGAGCTGGAGCCCATCTGCACAACACTGACAGGTACAACACTGCACTCCAGGACCAGACAGGACAGGCCAGGCCTGCAGCAGACTGGAGAGTGGCAGACAGGTGTGATGAGTGTCACCGTGCCACCGCCAGCCACAGTTTCATGCAGTTTATTACCGTTGCAACTCGAACTGAAACTTTTGCACAGCTCCACGTTATCTGTTTGTCTTCGATGGTTTGCCTCGCATGCTTCCAGAGCATCACATGAAAGAGCAAGAGGACCCGCTGGCTGAGGCCAGATGATTTAGACATCTATTATACGCTTGAACGCCTTGTCTTCTTCACTCCATCATAGGCCATCCCTCAGCAGAACAGGCCCAGATGCCAGAAGGACCCTAATGAGATTAGGCTGCGGACAGGTTGGTGGCCAGTAGCTGTCACAACTACTCTGTCTGTGTGTGGAGAGATTAATATGTGAGTGTGCGTTTGTATGGAGGCGTACTGGTGTGAGCTCGCATCAGCGCATGTACGCGATGCACACGTCTACGTGAGCGCAGGCTGCCACGTTGATGGTGATTAATGAGCGAGGTAATCCATAGTCTCGTTCTGTCAGTGATAGACACATCAGCAGACCCCCAGAGCCTGATGAACAGGCTGTGAAGCTCCATCAGTCAGCGCGCACACACGCGTAAACACACACGTGCAGGTAACGCAAATAAGAACTCCGTGTCAGCGTTGTCCACTTCGTGTGACAGGCTCTTGGTTGCTTTCCAGTTTATTACTGAGTCACGAAAATCTAATTACGCCCGGATAATTGATGATTTATCTCGGACAGCTAGTTTTCTTCTGAATCATTAATTGTCCTCAACCCCTGCATGCAGCTTTGTGGACATACACCTCAACACTAAGAACTAAGACCGTGGTAATACAATGCTAACGATAGGCTGTTCATAAAGCCGGCAGTCTGCTTGCACAATGCTCGAAACCCTGTGGCCCCAGACTCCTTTGAAGCCCACTGAGATCAAAAAGCAATGCTCCATGGAGCACAGACTAGGTGAGGAGCATGGGCAGAACAAGAGACGAATGGTTGGAAGCAAGGAGGGAGGGACGGAGGACAATGCCTGCAGGACAGGGCTGCTGACTTCCGAAGATAAAATCATATTTTGAGGGCAGGCGTCCAAAACTCCCCGTCTGCCTCAGTCTCCCCTCCTGCCTTCCCTCCTTTCTTCTCTGAATATGGACAATGACTGTTTGCGTTTACAGAACCATAAATCAGAGGTGCCCATTGCCACAGAGCAGCTGGCACGTTTGCCAATAATTATAATTATTAATCATGCCGATTTCACGGTCTTCAGCGGGACGGCAGGAGACTGCACGGGACAGGGTGCGGCTGGCGCCTCCGGGCCCGCAAAGCAGGCTGGGAAGAGAAGGGCGGCCGGCAGAGGAGTGGGGGAGGAGGAGGAGGAGGAGGAGGAGAGATGGAGAACGAGCGGAGAGCGGGGACAAAAAGTAGAGTTGGAATAAAACTCGTGTTTGTTGTGAACTGTCTTAACCGGAGTCCAGTGCGGGGAGCAGGTGGAGGAGGACGGATGACACGGGAGAGTCAATGTTTCTTCACCGATCTTACCTGAGCTGTTGCTTCTTCCTGTAACCATGACGACCTTAATAAAGTACTTATTTTGCGCCTTAAACCTAATCAAACTTTAACCACAGCCGTGTCAGATTTATCTGAACGGAGCAGTTACAGAGAATGTATATATTTCTGTTTGATTTGAACTTTTGTGCCGCCTCTTACTCCCACATCTCTCTTTCTTTTTTTTCATCTTGTTTTTCTTCTTTCCGTGTAGGAACATAAAGCTTCAGGTGATCGCTGCGTACATCGAGCCTCTGGAGGACTTGTGTTTAACTACTCGCATTCATTCCGACAGCTGTTGCCAGCTCCCTCCTCCTACTCAGGCCCTCTGCTAACCAGCTGCCTTACAGAGCCCAGTAAAGCATTGTGAGGATCTGCCAGCTTGTGTCACTTCTACAATACTGTAAATACGAGGACGACTGTATAATTAGACGGTTAACTAGTAGAAGATGGTGTTAAAAACGTGTGCGTCTTGGGAAGCTGGCCATGTGTGTGTGTGCTAACATACAGCATGCTTTTGTCTGCGTGTCTGTATGTATTAGATGTACAGTACATATCGCACGCTGGACAGATGGGCGCTGCATGGGTGTGATCAGCGGAGACCTGAACCCTGTTTTTTTTCTGATCGTCATTACAAACCCAACAAATACCATGAGACCTGCGGGGTCCAGCTCTGGTCTCAGGTCAACACATGTCCGCGTTGGCACAAACACACATCGAACAGATGTGTTATTCAAGTATGGGGACAAATAGCAGCTCAGAGAAATGCTGAGCGTCACAGCCATTGGGGTGGTCCAAGAGGGAAAATAACATTAGAACATATATAATGTATTAATCTACTACTCTAACTAAAATGATCCTGCAGCTTTGTGCATGATTTTCATCGATCAAAACAGAGTAAACTGACATTTGAGGGCTCGCACTGCTTTACATTTCCATGGCCGACTACCTTCTGGACAGTTTCTCTCATAATTTAATCCGCTGTACTCCGCTGATTTAGCTCTACACTCCTGTAACACTGCTGGATTTGCACGCCGCTGTGCAACTCCACTCGATGATTAGCATGGGAAGCGTGGGCTGCTGCTGCGCCTTGAAGTAGCATCGAGCAATAGCGCCATCGTGTCTTCCTTTCTTAATTTCCGATGTTTGAAATTATTAACTTGTGGTGATCTCCTGTTATTCAAACAATGGATTGGATTTACAGACTAATTTCGACCTCAGAGTCCTGAAACAGAGACATTTTTTGAGAAACATCGAGCTCTAGCAGTTGTTTTGTGTCTGCAGTGCATAATTTAGTACAAAGTGTGGTGATAGAGTTTGCATTTGTTAGTACTCCACAGTGTGTTGCCAACTGTGTGGTCGGTTGTTGCAGTGATGCAGCCTGAAATGAAAGTTTCACATTTAACTCTTGAAAATTCACTACATAGCACCTGTCAGTTGTTTATCATATATGCATGTGTGGGTAAGCTGCCATGCACGCGCGTCGTATCCGGGGCAGCACCACCTGCTGACAATGCGTTCCCGCTCGCGTGCCGTTGATTGTTCCTGTGAAGATTCAGGTGTGTTGTGCTAGTAGCAGTTGGCAGAAACGCGGCCACAAAGGAGTTTTTATATTAGATTTATAACCTCAAACATTCGGGAGGACCTATCAGTTGCTATCCGCTTTGTAGTTCACGGGAAAAGCCTAGCGAGTCCAAAATTTCACAGCCCCTTGCAGAACAGTGATCAAATCAATGTTTTTTTGGGGGGATTTGCAATTTTCATGAAATAAAGTCAAGACAAACACCAACAATGATGACTTCTTAGAGAAAGTTATTTAGCTTTGGTTTCATACCGGCAGTATTTAATCCGTCTCTCTGTGGCTCCACAGGAGGTGGGAAAATTGACAGCAGGTTTGACGGATGACCTCCAGTTAACTTTCCTTCTCCTTCTCTTCTCCCTGCTCCATCCTTCCTTCTCCTCCTCTCTCCGTCCCTCTCCTCTGGCTCTCCTTATCCCCTCCATGCATAACACAGCCTCCCCTGGGCAGGCCCGGACAGGGGGGCGGTCTAGTGGCCAGACCCGGAAACAAAGCACTCTCTGCCATTCGTATGCCCTCCCCCCGGGCTCCTGTCCTCCAGGGAGAGTGCTCTCCGCTGGGCCGGGACTGTTAATAAGCTGCTAATGAGGAAACAGACCTCTTTTCTCTGCTAACATCAAGACAGATGGACGCACACGACATGTTTGTTTTAAACTTCCTACTGATATGACGGATTAGAAGAAAGGAAGAAAAGTGCTGATTGGTCTGGGTAATTTGGAGGCACGTGATTGGTAGTGCTATCAAAATCAGATCAAAGCTACTATCATCAATAATTAAAGTATTAAAGTTAAAGGTTTTTTTTCTCCTTTCTTTCTTGTTTATGGCACAAAATACAACCAGGGTTACCGTTCATCTGGGAGTAACTGGGAGAAAGGTTTCGTTTGCTCCTCTTTCACATCGTGGTTTCCTGTTTAACACTCAGCCAAAGATAAAACTGGGAACATGTGCTGAACTGGTTTAAACAGGTTTCTTGTTAAAGTTTGTGTTAGTTACAGGTCAGGTTGATAGAGTTTATATGGTTCGCTAAAGGTTGCGCTCTAATCACGTGCAAAATTTCATCCCAAGGTCCATTTAGTTGTTTTTCAGGAGCTTTGGATCGTATCACATGTTCTTCATCAGTTGATGGAGTTTTACTCTTCAGCTTACTTAAACTCTGAAATTAAACTTGCATGCAGCCATAGGTGAGAAGTACAAACAGGTGCTTTGCTGAGGAGGATCATATATTATGATAAAAATAGACCCTGAGTTGTTAAGTTGGTGTCACTGTTTTGAGTGCAACATTACCTTGACGAATAATGTTGTTGGAACATTAATTTGCGTTACATTCACAGTTTCAGGCGATGGCCAAGTTTATTCTGCTGTTGCTGCTGCTCATGACGACCATAGCAGAAGTTTAAAAGGTTGCCAGCAAAACTAAACAAAGAAAAGAGAATCATAAGAGAAGATAAAAAATGGTCAAAGTCAAGTGGTTAAACAATAAAATCAGTCAGAACTGAGTTGGTCCAACGTGAATTGTTTGCCACAATCTGCCATTTCCAGGTAACATCTTGTGAATCACCGCATATTTTACCAACTCATCAACATCACAGTTTGATTACATGTAGGTCTTTGCCCTCAAACACTTTCTCCACACCTCCGTAGCCTCCTTTCTCTCAGCTTGTTGGAGGAAGTGGCATGCTGTAAACTCTGCAGGCCAGATGTGATCCAAAGAGACAACTGATGGTATTAAAGACACCAACAGGACTTGGAAGTGTGCCTTTTCAAACTCTGCATTGTCTACTCAGGTCCATCGGTGCAACAGGAGGACTGACAGGAGGTCCGCACTCAAGCGCCACACTCGCATTGAAACCCCATCCTCTCTCGGTCTCGACAGGAGGCCCATGCAGTGCTGTCTGTGCCAGGCAGGCAGCCTAGCTGTGTCTACCGGTGGGAGGCATAACAGACAGGTATTGATATGGATTTCTCCCCAGTAGGCCCCAGCAGAGAGCCCGGGGACTCTTAATAGGCCTCTAACGGGATGACCAGCCCGTGGATGGCCCCCACCGACCCCCCAGCACTTGTGGAGAAGGGGAGATGATAACAGATGGAGGGGTTTGGGTGAAGGGGGGGGGCTGCTCTTCCTGTTTGACAGACAGACGGAGAAAGGTGGAGGGTGGGGTGGGGGTGACTGACAGTTCTTGGTGGGGCGTCGGAAAGCGACAGTGCTCGTGTGTCGGTGCGTTTGCTGAGGATGACTTTTCCTCTCGGTGCAGCTGTTACAAGGCAGGAAAACGGAGGGAAACACGACATCTGCGACACTGTTTGTAGCATTCACTGCTAGTGCATTCGTGTTCTCTCTTCAGACCCCTTTTTTACTTTTCTGTTTGGTTAACTCCCTGTTTGGCGGTCCGTTCTCCTTCTGCTCCGTCAGTGCCACTGCTGTCCTGCATCAGTATCACCACCTGTTCTCCGGCTCCACACCCGCCACCATGCGGCATCCACCTGCATCCAGGAGCTTTGGGACGTTTGCTCGTCACTCCCTATCTAACTCCTACTCCTCTGTGTCTGTGAGGTCGGAGCCTACGCGCCAAACTTTAAGTGTGTTCAGCACATTTAAAACTAAAAAGTGTGGAAAAGCCTTTTGTGTTCAAAGTCTTCAAAGTTTGAAATTTGAAAAACATCTGGGGGGTGTGGAGTTAGACAGATCAGACCAATCAGACCTCACGAACCTGCTTGAGGTTAGCAGCTTGTATCTATATTATCTCATATCATCGTAACACACCTTTTCACTGCCTGATCTGTACCTCCTGCCTGAACGGTACTGCTCACTCATTAACTACTCTAATTATCAGCTCCAGAACAAACGATGTGTTACAGCTGACCCCTTTATGTTCTATGTCATATTTTATTCTCATTTTTATCGATGCATTGCTTTTAATTGTTGCTATTGTGGTTTGTTTTATTGTAAAGCACCTTGTAACTGTGTTTTAAAAGGCGATATATGAATAAAGCTTATTATTATTATTATTATTTATTAAAGTAGCATTAATAACTCTGCAAAACTTTGACGCCACTCTTGCAAGGCATTATTTATCGCCCACACATACACATGACTCACACGTATACAGTAGATGTGATGAACATATGTCACCGTGTCATATCAGGACTGTAAACTAACGAGTGGGTCATCTCAACTCCTTCTCATCTCTGCTGAGAGCTGCGCACTCAGGGCGGTAGCACCGGGCGGTGGCGCACTCAAATCTAACCGAACTGTAGGCGGCCAAGCGGCATTGTGGGTATTGTAAGCACTCAGTGTTGACAAGGAAGATAAATGTGTCGTGTACTCTTTGAAACAGTCCAAATCTGACTCTGAACGCCGCAACAAGCCACTCTTCCCCAACAAGAACTAACAACGAAGCCCCCTTTTGCTCACCAAGAATAAACTGAAGCGTACGTGGTGCAGTTCTCCTACAAACTGTGATGAAGTGTTGTGTACCGCTACCCGACTGCAACAGGGTTGTGGATAGCCTGGCCATTCTCCCTGGTGGTAGTTAGTGTCATGGTTACCAGCTGCTAGATTCCAGTGCAGCATCCAGTGGCTATTAGCACAGCATCTGCTGCTGCTGACATTTTCAATATAGCAAATCAGAGCACTGCTGCTTTCATGACATTATGCACTACAGAGAGAGACTGCCGCACAAAGCTCCGACTTCACTTTTTGTGTGTGTTTTATTACAATCGTCGTGCCAATTCATCACATTCCCGTGATGACTTGTCCGCGGTGTCCCCCCGCTTGTCGCCCAATGCCAGCTGGGATAGGCTCCGTCCTGCCTGCGAACCCTGTTAAGGATAAGTGGCGAGAGAAAATGGATGGATATGGATGGTTGTCCCAGCTGCATCATTTTGGGGGAATGTTTTCAAGATCTGAAAGACCACAAAGACAAATTATACTAATTTTCTTTGTCATATTTTTCTTTATTCTTTAGTTTAAAAACAGAAAAAGGCACTTCTGAGTGAGTAAAAAGAGATAAATAACTAAAGAAATCAGTCAGGATCCTTCCAACATATTCATAAAACCGATAACTCAACATCAACATAATAACAAAACCTAGGATTGTTGTCATCACTGCGCGTGACTGAAGGAGAAAGAAGACGAGCAAAACACTAAAAAATAATCATGATGATGTGCACGAAACAACTGAAAACTACATTTCTATAATTCTCCATAAACCGACCGGGCTTTGATCATCACAGAGCAGATTTGTTAGTGTGTTTGTACTCTGCCTTGTTTGGTTTGATCGTTTCATTTTACAGAACTTTGCTGCGATGCGCATAAAAATCTAGTTATTCTTTGAAATATGCAGTAGTCAAGCATGAAATTACTCTCTGGTAACAGAAGGGTTCCTCTCTCTCTCTCTCCATCTCTCTCTCTCTCACACACACACACACACACACACACACACACACACACAGTCAGATGTTTTAAATTGTTTATCTGAAACCTCCGATTAAACTGAGACACATACGATTCAAATATTACAGATGTTCAACCAGTTTTAATGACATGAATGAATTTGAAGATCATCATTTCTACCACATCGCTACTTACTGCAGCAACACACACACACACACACACACACACACAGTAGACACATCCCCCGGCCTATCACTGTGTCCTGTCTGATTGGGTGAGGTCTTGAGGGAGTCATTAAGTACAAAGCGTTAACATCTGCCAGACATTACTGAGCCAGAGCAGTTTTGATTTGTCCATATGATGACTCTGGCCCATACAGACGTTGTTTGTGTGTGTGTGTGCGTGTGTGTGTGTGTGTGTGTGTGTGTCTGGCTGCCCACTGCTGCTGTCACTTCTGGTTTCACACCCATGATAATGCCTGTTTATAATTAGAGCTGTGCTTTCCCCGTGTGTTTCCCTCTCCTCGCCGGTGCCGCGTTCACACCGCTCAGCCTTGCCAAGCGGAGCCTGGTGCGTCCTGGCCGGGGGGCTGGCTGTCTTCACAGCAACATGGTGAGATCGTTGTTGCTCAGTGATCTTTGTGTCGGGATGGTAAACCTAGATTTGCTGTTCTTTGGTTGATCCCGCTCACTGATGCTCCCGTAGCAGCAAGAAAATTTGATTATTATTAATAAAATAAAATATATGTTATTATGCAGTGCAGAGAAGTAGTCAGATCTAAACCCAGCGGCAGAGTTCAGATTGAAGGAAACCAAACGAGTGAGTCTTTAAGCCAATAACAAGAAAAATCAGTTTATTCGGATGTCGTTTCCTGAAGTAAATCAGTGCATTTTATTTTTCTTGTTGCGTTCGACTTTGGATATTTGGGCCGTTGACGAATATTAAAGCCTCTTGCTAACCTCCAAGGGAGGTTAACGTCACCCCACTTTTATTCAACCGTCCTCCGTTGAAGCTTAATCTTCTCCACGCGAGAGGAAAAGACGATGATATGACTTTTGTATAAACTGTGTGAATTTTTCCTTTTTTCACCCCTTTTTCTGTAACTCTTTACTTCAATCCAGCGATGTGCCGTCCTGACAATGAAATGCTGCTTAAACCACACATTAGCATGACCCAGTGTTTCGTCAGCTAGCTACACGAATCGTCACTTTGTTGAAGATCCATAAAACATATTGAAAAGTATGCTGGACTTATCTCATGGTGGACACTGGTGTTTTCACCTTTAGTAACCTTTACGAAGACGTAGACATCCTCTCCATGTCAGAAATATTGGAAGCTACAAACGGGAGGATTAAATTTAAGTGTTGACATCAAGTTTTTATGTTTAGTCTCTTTTGGTCTGACAAGTTTGTGGATCATGGACAGAAATAAACTGGGGAGCGAGCAGGGTGTAACAAAGGTCACCAACTGGAATCGCTGGTGAGGTGAGAGAGAATACGCTGACCTGAACGCGCCTCTCTTTGACCTCTCCAGCGATAACCACCCCGTCCAGAACATCAGAACGTGTTGACGCATTATTTACATGTTTGTTTGTTCTCTAACAAGCTGTCCGGGTGTTGTTAACGTTGATATTGATCAAAATCACCAACTGTGATGAAGTCCGCCTGGCAGCTCCATCAATGAGGTCCGAACGTGCCAGCTGAATCCAGGCCAGATTGAGGAGGCTAATGTCTGCTTTAACGTCACCGCCAGCTCACAGAGAGGGTTAGGTAGCGGGCTAACGCCTGGGTTAACAGCACTGCCAGATCACATACTCAAAGACAGACCTGAGGAAATGTATTGTTTCTTTGTTGGAGACCTTTTAACGGGTCAGCTGGCAGGTAAAGTGAAGTAACATCAGGACGGAGTGAGAGAGAGAGCAGAGAGGTATGATCCACGTTAATTTTACTTCTGCTGCCAACCGATTCATGATAGACAAGAAGGTTAGACTGGCTTTAGAGTGTAAATGTGAGCTGATGCCAAGCCACGTACATCCAGTCAGAGGGGTGTAATGTCTGCTTTTATGCCGATGCCAACAGAGATGTTTGTGCAATTCCCAAAGCTCTGTTTGAATCTGTTTTTTGTTTTTTTTAGTTCAGTCACAAAAGAAAGAAAAGCTGCAAAAGAAGAAAGAGCAAAGGTCAATTCAGTCCAAACATGATTACACACAGCCAGTCACTCACTATAAAGATCAAATAATCTTCATCACATCCGCAATTTTCTACCCTCCCCGCTCAGCTGCGGTACAGATGTACAGTTCGTTCTGACCAGGTCATTTGACTGAGGACGGGTCTTTCCTCAACGTCACTCCACAAGTAACGTTTGACTTGAATTATGAACGGCTGATAGAAGAAGACAAAGAGACGGAAAGATGGCAGCTCAAACCTCCCGGTGTGCTCATGTGACATTAGCCGAGCGAAATCAAAGCTAACGCCGTAAGGCAAACAGCACGTTAAATTTGTCCATTTTGGGTTTGATTATGCACTAATGAAAACATAGTTATTCATATAGAGCCTATTAAATCTGACACACTGGATCTGCAAGCCTGGAAATTTGCTAATCTGTAAAGATATGTTTCCATGGTAACCTAATCCAGATTTATTTAAGACTTCTTTATGGAAGTTAAATCGTTAAACGTTAATCAGCCGTTTTCCAGTTCTTACATTAAGCTCAACTTTTCCTGGCAGGTGAGTGATGAGCCTGACCAGGTGAGTCTGAAATGACAGCAAAGTTGGGACTAACTGGGAAACCCTGCAGAGCTCATCTCTGTCACATCATGGCCCGGGACGCTGTTTTGTTCTGTTTTCCACCAACTTCAAACCCCATCAGGAGCCTTTCAGAAACATTTTGCCAATCAGACTTGTTAACGTGTTTCAGATTTTTTCACTGATTTATGTGCTTCTAAATGAGCTTTTAAACATATAAAACACGCTAGGTTGTTAAATTATTTCCCTTTTGGCTGTTTTTACAATCGGAAGTTTGCACAGGGTGTTTTATTTTGAAAATCATCTGGATTCTCTGTGCCGTTTCTCTGTCTGACTTCCTGTCAGCTCGTGCTGCAGACTGACTTCTTACGGTGTCCATCGAAGACACAACGGACACGCTTCTGAACCGGACCGCTGCACATCTGATGGGGTTTGAAACACTTGACTAGAACAGCTGTGACGCACACAGAACTAATGGCATCCGTACTCTGTGAAATCTGACGTTCAGACACCAAAATTCTGACAACTTGTGAGAAAAAAAGCAAAACGGTAAAACTAGGCCGCGGTATAAGCCTAATGACATGTCAGACTCTTCCCATCGACGTGTGTTTATCTGTACCGAGGCTCCTTGGCGTGCATCAAATTCAATCTCCTGAAAAGTGTCTGGCTGTTTGAAAATGTCCACCATGAAAGTGATTTCATGGCAGGCAAAAAACAAAGTGAGATCAACATTTACAGCATCAACCACAGAAGGACGTCATGCGGCCTTCAAAGCCAGAACAACTTGGTCCACATTCAAACTCTGTTCATTTCAGAACTTTTCTTTTTTTTTTTTTTTCCTGTTTGTTTCATTTTGTTTTCAGCGGCGGAACATTATCAAACAGGTTTTTATTTCATTTTGGACTGGACCGTCACAAAGAGGTGGTCTGATCTCTCTATTTGTGTTGTCTGTTCTTGGCTTCAGTCGTGGCTCGCTCTCCTCACGACCATGTTTCACTTTGTCGCCCGACTCTCCCCGCTGAGAGGGGACTGTCACCCAGCACTGTGCCAGGCCCGGAGCTGGCACACACACACACACACACACACACACACACACAATATTAGCTCCTCTCCATTTCTTATATTTAAGAAAAAAAACCAAAAAGTTCTCCTGCTCTGTTTTCCCCGTGTCATCTTGCTGAGAGACTCGTTCCTCCGGGCAGATTTGAAGCATGTGGTGGCCAGAGATTTAGATAGACATATCTCTCCCATTAACATCTGCTCCCCTGGCCTGCTCTGCTCTCTCCAGAAGGCCACCGCATACGCACACCCACTCACACATACACACATATTCAGGCACGCTGCGGTTCATCCATGGTTGACAATCAAGGACAGTTGGTTTTGAGCAGTGTCAGGACAGTTAGACTCTCACGGGGAGTCTCCAAACTACAGGCGACTGGCACGCAGACAAACACTCAGAGAGCACATTTACGGCCAAACACTGAACGCCATCTGTCAGTCACTGTAGGAGGATATTACTGCTGACACACACACACACACACACACACACATACATGCACACACTCTCTTTCTGGCTGAATCTGTATTTACTACACAAAAAATTCACACCAAAACTGCCTTGTGTCTGCGTGTGTGTGTGTGTGTGTGTGTGTGTGAACAAATGAAAGTGGGAATGTGTGTATTTGTCTTCTTGTGCATATTTTGCATGCTGGGTAAACACAGCATGTCCGTTTTGTCAGGAAGGTTGTCTGTGTTATATTTTCTTTATTTTACAGGCCGGTAATTAATAATATTGCCAATGATCATGCTCACATGGTAATTTACTTCAATTTCCTGCATTAAAAAATCCACTTTTTATCAACAAATTATACATAAAGTATCAAAGAGTATTTATTATGCATTACATGAATAGAAATGGGATATTAAAGGTCGTAACTGAGGATTATTCTCTTCTTTTTTTCAAGTAGTTTATACATCAAATGCCCCAAAATGCAATAAAATGACTCGTTTTGTTCAACTAACAGCCCAAAACTCCAAAAGAAGTTCAGTTTATGATCAGAAAATCACAACTGAGAGGCTGGAATGAGTGAATGTTAAAGCATTTTTATAAAAAAAAAAAAATGTTGATTCATCTTGTGTCAATCGATTTAATGAATTAAGTACTGATACAGCAGCGTTATGATGTTGCAGCGAGGTGATTTTGGGGGGATTTTTTGAACATTGATTATTTGGTACTAACAGCTGAAGGGTGACAGAAAAGTGAGGAGAGACGACATGCAGCAAAGGGCCACGCAGGTCGTAATCGAACCAGGTGAGATACAGTGAGGCCTCTGTCTTCATAGGCACATTTTTATTGTATATTGTGAGCTGCTGTAACAAGTGAACTTCCCCAGTGCGGGATCAATAAAGTCGATCTCATCTTATCTTCCTAGGGTGGTCATTTGAACTGAAATATAACTAAGTACTGTACCTCAAGTACAATTTTGAGGTACTTTAATGGAGTATTATATTTTTTTTTTAGCCGATTTCTATTTCACTACGAGGCAAATATTGTACTTTTTACTCACCTGAAAATAATATTTACTAGTATTTAAAGTAGGTGAAATTAGCTCCATACTCCATAATAATACTGATCCGTGCAGGGCTGTGTTTGTAATATGTTGGAGTACAAAATAGCAGAGAGTTGAAATACTCGAGCAAAGTACCGCAGAATTATACTTTAGTGCAAGTAAATGAGTGAATGTTCTTCGTTTCTTTCCGTATTTTTAAAAAATGACGTCACTTTTAACTAGTTTTATATCACAAATTCAAATCTTACAGCTTATTAAATGAACTTTATCTATTTTCCTTTGTGTTTGGAAGTCCCGTGATAGCAGATGATACAAGCAGCCTGAAACAATAACACACATGGCTGTCATTCTGCAGCCCCATCCTCTCACTTCCCGCGACCCTGCGTGGACAAAGGGAAGTGTCAACACCACCTCTCTAACTGCACAATTAACATGCAAATGAGCCCAGTCGCTAATGGCGATGGCAAAGCGCTCTTATGATGGAAATATGCTTTCTGTTTTGGCAGTATGGGTTAAACATTAGTCTACGGAATCAGCTGAGGACAGGAGGGCAGAGGGCCCCGGGGCTTCCCCGAGGGCAGGAAGAGAGAGAGAGAAATAGATAGAGAGAGGTAGACACGGAAAGGGAATGGCCTCTGCACCTGCTTCACTTACTACGACACACACACACACACACACACACACAGAGCACGACCAGGCAGTTATAATCAGCCTCGTTCAGGCTGTCAGCCCGGTCAATAACTTATCCCCTCAACTGCTTTTGTCCTAGCAGCAGCTCGGCTGATGCGGCCGCTGCCCCTTATTCAACTGAAATTTATTTTCAATTGCTGCCCTCAGGCACCGGCCCTGCCGCCGCGGCTCACTGACCGAGCAAGTAAACAAACCGGCAGACCACTTCAAACTCGCACACTCGCCCCAGAGTGAACGCAACAGTCAGCCAAATGAGATGTTTGTACCGACTGGAGTCGTAAAAGCCTTAAAGTGTTTGAACATATCCGAATGGGAGGCTGCAGATCTGTGAAGGGGAGTCATGCTCCTCACAGGGCGACCGAGTGAGGCTGACAGCATTTGTTGCCTTGTTAGCATCCGTGTCCAAGAGCGAGGGGGCCTGTTAATGTGCGTGAACAAAGCAGTGTTGCTTTAAGTGATAAACCTCGAGTGGCTCCCAGTAACAGGTGTGTGCTCTGTGAAGGACCAGTCGTTTGTCAAGCCTCGTGAAAAGAGGAGCCGATGGCCACAAGTCCATTCAGTCGTCGCTGACCGGCCTGAAACAACAACAACACACACACACACACACACGATTTCTGGAGAAATTAAACCTTCTGTGTGTCTGTCTGTCTTTTTTTTAATATATACTGTTCTCCCTGAGGTTACTCATGAACCCTTTAAGGTTGTCGTTCTAGTTATTTATGGTGTTTTGCATGTCTGTGCAAGCACATTTTAACTTTAAGGCACGTTGTTTCAGCTAATCTTTTATGTTTTTGCCTCTTTGTGTATTTTAATAAGTGTTTTAGTTTAGTTAAATCAGCTGCCTCGTTTATTCGTCTACTCACACATGATCTACCTTCCATTTACGCTTTGAGGTACAAGTACAACCGGTGGAAAGAAAACAGCAACATAAGTGATTCTTCAGGTACAGGTCAGCGTGAAACTGCATTTCAATCTTTTACTTTGTTTTAATTGTTTGTGTTGTGGCTACAATTGCAAATTAAAGTCTGAGTCTGTTGATTTTGCTGTGAAGTTAAGCCCCACCATTATGATAAACACATAATTCACTCATGTGCACGTTGCTTTTTCATGCACTTGCAGGATTTTAAGGAAGGAAATGTTAAATTCTCCTGTCAGCACACGATCGTCGACCACATTCGCACTCCCAGAGCGAAACTTGGAAAAGGCAGTGATTTACATTCGCCTCTTTAATATGCAACTGCCATTTGTTTCGTGCTATGTTATTTGCATGTGCGTGATCGTTTTTGTGCATTATTTTGCAAACGGTCGCCCTGCATGAATGTAACGGTAATGTGCTCGATGGCAGCAGCAGCAGCAGCAGCAGCAGCAGCAGTTGCTTTGCTCAGCTCCTAATTAGCCAGAATTAAGAAGTATTTCTCGGCCCATTGAAGAGTCCATTTCCTTTGAAACCAGAGCATAATAAACCTTAAGTAATTACCCCAACTCATGACTATTAACTCGCAAACCGCCAGCTTCCCTTGACAACATCCTCCTCAGTGTTGTGTGGTTAAAAGGCCATTGCAGCTACCCAGCTATTTACATCCCATCTGGCAGCCTGCGAGGGACGGACAGGCTATACTCATTCCTAAAGACAAAAAAGAAGAAGTGTAAAATGAGCTCTTTCACTCTTTCTCAACTCAGCCACCGAACTTGTGTTTTCTTCCCTCCAAATAAGTTACAAAAGGGCTTCTACTCCTTTTCTTTTTCTATCTTTCTTTATTTTTTCTTAATCCACACACTCATTTGCATGTGGCGAGGCCGAGGAGGGGGTCTGAATGTATAATCTTCTGCATTTAGTAGCCTGTAATCCCGACGCCTTTCTGTGATGTGATTTTCTCCTCTTGGTCCCCCATGAACAATTAACTTGTAATCTCCACAAACATACATTCTGTCGCTGCCGAGATGAGACGGAGAAACACCCAAGGGACCCGGCGGACAAACTGCTCCGCGCTCCCCAAGGCGGATCACTTTCTAGCTGCTACAGGGAACAATTCAACCGGGCTCCATTAGGCTGCAGCTCAGTCCCTCATTTCATCCTCGTTTTCTGCTTCTTAACATTTCTGTTGCGAGCTGCTCGGAAATGTTGAATAAATGCTGTCTGACCGTGTGTGTGTGTGTGTGTGTGTTTTAACTCATCATTAGCTCGTGTTATTGTGCAATATGGGGCCTGTAGGTGCACAGATGAGACAGAGGGAAAATAAAATTACCAGCTGATATAAAATCAGGTTTGAAGATGTGTTTTATATTGTTTTAAAGTGGTGCGAATGGCTTGTGGTTTACAGAAAATCAACCTGAAGGTCTAGTTTCATCACTTAAAATACTGATGTTAATGATCTAGTCTGCTGTAGTCATGTTTGAAAAGGTTAATTCAATTTGTGAGAAAAAATAATTTAAAGGAAAGAAATAAATCAAGTTATCTGTAAGTAATGTTCTTCCTCTTACTTAGCTTTTCTTTTGTGTCTATTATCAACATATTTCTCTACTCTTAAATTTAATCATATCAATTTATTTCAAATAAGTAACTGAGCCAAGTTTGTTTGTTTTTGTACTGAGGCCTTGCGTTTATTGAATAAAAATATACAGTCTAGAATTAATGCTGAAAAACGTGCAGAATTAAATATTGTAGCTCAAATAAAGGAGTATATTTGGGGCCATCCATGAAGACCCGCTAAAGAAATGAATAGTCATAAATAGCAGATTGCAAAGTAGGCTGCAGTTAGTTTAACATGTTGAGTCGTCTGTAATGTTCAGAAACAGAGGTGAGGACAAGAAGATATGATCCATAATTTCAGTTTTATTGAAATTTCATCCAGGGACGCTGGGCGATAATAAATATTTCATCAGTCATCAACAATGTACAAAAATAAAGACACGGGGTCTCTGGGCATAACAAATTCAATTCAGCAAAAAACAATCATGCTGCGATAATTATACCATCATGCAGGGAAAAAAAGAAAAGAAAAAAATATATATACAAATTAAAAAATGGAAATCAGAGCACAAATGGAGACGCAAAAATCAACCTAAAAAACTTAGATTTGAAAAGATCATTTCTCCTGTGGCAGAATCTTTTTTTTTTTTTTTTTTTTAAGCCAAACACATGAATGTCATTATTTTCATATAGAACTCAAGTTTAAAATCCTTGGTACAAGGCACAGAGAGCATTCTTCGTTTTCACAAAATGACGCCTGATACATAAAAAAAATAAAAGTCAAATGAAAAATCAAAAAAAAAAAAATGTTCATGCATCCTCCTTCACTCTTCACATCGTGGTGTGAGACAAACACAAGAGGATCGTGGCATCTTGTTGCATGACACACAACTTTTTCCCTTTTTTTTTTTTTTACCTTCAACTGGCAAAAATCATCTTTATGTCCTTGTTACAAGGAGGAAAATAACACTTTTTTTCTCATACGCCAAACAAGAAAACAGACTAAACAACAACATGCACCAGTGAGGCCAAATCCACCCTCATGCCCTGAATTCTCTATTTACAAACATCATTACATCTCTCAGTCTCTGCGTGTCTGGCACACGCTCCGGCCATCATTTCATCCCGTCCTTGCCCTCCACTGTGAGTCTCGTAATGCTGCTGGAGGTGATGGGGACGTGTGGAGGAGGAGGCACCTGGCAGATGGTGCATGGGCACGGCAGTCCGGCCCAGTGCTGGAAGCCGGAGCCCAGCTGCAGGGTCGGGGGCGCAGCCGGGGAGCCCTTCATGAGGGAGTGGGGTGCGCGGATAGACGTGAGTCCCGGCAGCGCGCTCGTCAAAGTGGAGGACGTGGAGGAAGACAGCGCGCTCCCGAGGAGAGGGTGCACCTGGTGCGCGGCGGCGGCGGCTGCCGCGGCTGCTGCAGCGGCGGCGGGACCACCGGAGTGTCCGCCGGTGTGCGTCACGGTGCCGCAGTGGAAAGCTGAGTGCTGCCCTCCGTAAATCTCCCCCACCAGCCTCTTCATCTCGTCCAAGGAGCTGGTGAGCATCAGGATGTAGTTCCTGGCGAGAAGCAGCGTGGCGATCTTGGACAACTTCCTCACCGAGGGCCCGTGCGCGTAGGGCATCACCTCGCGCAGGCCGTCCATGGCAAGGTTGAGGTCGTGCATGCGTTTCCGCTCCCGGCCGTTAATCTTTAGACGGAGGTGGTACATTTCCTCCTCGGTGACTTGCTTCTTCAGCTTGAACTTGTCTCTGCTGCTTCCCACGGACGCTTGCTTGCTGTCTCCAGACCGCAGGTGCTCCACGCCGCTCATCTTCTGACGCTGCTGCTCGCCACCCTGCGTGGACGAAGACACGGAGGAGCCGACGTGGTGGTGGTGGTGATGATTGTGGAGCTGGTGAAACATGCCGTCCATGTCCGGGGAAGAGGCTCTGCTGCTCGGGCTGGAGTCTGAATTCATTTTATGGGTTCGCTTCCGAGGTTGTTGGGTAGGAGGTCGCTGCTGGCTTCCTCCCTCTCTCTCTCTCACTCACTTTCACTCCCTCTCTCGCTCTCTCTCTCTTCCTCTCTTTTCTATCTCTGGAGCCTGTTAGTCACCTGATGTTGTCTGAAGCGCTCCTGTCCCACGCGTCTGTCCCTCTTATCACATCGGTGACCACTTTGCCTCTGCCGACTTTCCCTCTTTTCTCTCTCTCTCCCTCTCTCGCTCAGTGTCTCTGTATCTCTGTGGTGAGGAGGACACTGATAGTGGGTATTTATACATGCGGGCAGACAAAAGCGGCTTTCCTATTCATAACGCCTAGTTAGGAGGATGACGTGCCCGTTAGAAAAGGGGCGGTGTGCTTTGACTGTCCCAGTGACCGCGGTGCGCAACCATTCACTGCCATTGTCAGGACACCGTTGGGGGGCACAGCGCGTCTCTCCTCTGCCTCTCTCCTCCTCTTCTTCTCTTCTCTTCTATTCTCTTGGATCAGAAAGTTTCTCTTGCTGGGACGAACCGGTCAGTTTTGTTACTGCTTTTTAAAGAGTTTCTTTTGTAAATGTTGTAGAGGGTGTTTTGAGAGCGTCTCATACTTGATTTATTCGTCTGTCACCTTCGTTGTGGCCTGACTTGTCTGCTGAGCATTAGGTGATCCGCGCAATGCGCATTTTACGCACACAAAAAAATCAATGTTATAACATCGCAAAAATGTCACAATTTTTTGGCGTCACTGGCATAAAAATGATGAAATGATTAAACCAAAAACTTCGCCGACCTCTCTCACAACACTTTGAAGTGAAAGGGGTTGTTTTTATTAGCGGACAGTGAGATTTTAAAGTCTCCGGCCGGTGGTTGCCTGAGGGAATGAGGAGGAATGAGAAGGGAAATTGCTTTCCCATTCAGCGGCTCCTGCTGCCGCAGGGGTGCGCGGCCTCCGCTGGGACAGAGGTAACATGCCCGCTCCGACACTCGGCGCTCTGCTGGCCATATGGCAGCATGTGGGCGTCAGAGTTTACCTTCATAAAACTTCTCACCACCTCTTCCATGTGTTACTTATTCTTATTCATTATTATTGTGACTGGATGGTTTAATAACTGTTTCTTTTCTTCTTAAACAAATGTATCCATCAGGAAAAAACTCTATTTTTATTTTTAAAAAATCAGCATTTGATTATTTGAAAATGAGGACTGGATGACAACATACAAAAAAAAAAAAACTAAACAAAAGCAGCCCACAGTACAGTTATTTTAGCATTTCAAGAATTCAATTCAAATCACTTTATTTGATTTCAAGGGGACATTTAAAGCAAATACACACAAACATAAAAACACAGATTAAAATATGCAAAATACGGAGAGTTAAAAATGCCAAACTACAGTATTTATACAAGAGAAAGTAATTAAAAAAATAAATAATAGAAATAAAATGAAAATCAAGAAATACAAATATATTAAAAAAAACTTGCAAGCAAATAAAAATTAAACATCCATAAATCATAAAACACCTTTCTATTATCCTCTAATGTCGTTGTCGTATTAAAATATCAGGAGAATACATTAAATTGAGTCAGTATTGTCTACATTGAGCTGCTGAGAGCGCTCTCTCCACTCTGAAGAGTCTACTCCAGATCTGTTTTGTGGAGGTGGAGTGGAGGAAGCGGGCCACAACCGCCACCACCAACAACAATAACATCCTCTGGCCACCACATCACCATCACCATCTATCCATCTGTCTATCCCTCCATCCGTCCGTCCGTCCGTCTGTCTGTACACCCATCCACCCACCCAGCCAGCACTTCAAACCCCGGATAATAAAGTCTGCCTCAAACTCTTCTCGCTGCTCTATCCTTCGCCAATGAGATCCCCCTGGTAGAACAGTAAAAATGTGTATTCACGGCCTCATTGTTGGCCCAGCAAAAGAGCCCTTCTCATAAAGGTGCTGCCAATGCAAAGAAAAGCGCTGGTCGGCTTTGCTCTCTCTTGGTGGCATTTGAAAGTGTAAAGCTTTGAATACCAATTGCTTGAACTGGACATATGTGAATCCGCTGTAAGCCTACTAATCCTGTCCCCAAGTGTTTCTTTGTGTGCGGGGCAGCCTCGCACAACCAAGAGAAAGTGTTCCTAATCCGGCCAATGTGGAGAAATGTGTGAATGAGAGGGATAGAGGAGAGCTCAGAGGAGGTGTGTGAGCATGTGTGTGTGTGTGTGTCAGGTATCAATTTGTGCAGAAACACATGCTTTTCAATGGGTTTCTTTTGCTTTATTTATGTATTTTTGAGTGTGTGTGTGTGTGTGTGTCCATCTGAGGGCCCCTAGCGCCACACACCACCACCTGGTCTAAATGGAGGCAGTTATTCACCGTTCCCCCCACACTACTGTCGCAGCAGGTCGCCCCTAATGTGCTCTTTTCACTGCGTAAGCTCCTCGCTTTCCTTTCATTCCTCTGTCCGTATCTTCTTTTTTTTTTGTTGTTGTTGTTTACCTCTCCTCCTCTCACATTTTCTCTCCTCTCTGCTCCTTCTTCTCACCAGCTTCTCGCTTCGTTAAGTGGCTCTCTGGCCTCTCACATCAGTTTTGTGGGCAGCAAAAGGACAGTTAGTCCACTGGGTCAACATTTGGGGTTTGACTCTGTGTTGGGTCAGTTGTTCATTATTAAGCTCTTTCTTACTTGTTACTGGTTCCTAATTATATATTTGAAATTTCCAAAGCATATTGTGATAGTTTGAAGGTGAAACTTGACCTTGTTGTGCTCAAACAACCCATAAGTACCAGGTAAGGTTAACACTATTATCATCATTATCATATATTTCATAAAACCTTGAGTTTAACCTGTGGCCCCATTGAGAAGTTGTTGACGAGCTGAAGATATCAAGAGGAAGATATGGATCCAAACAGCAAAGTGTTCTTGTCAGAAAGTGAAAGGTTATATGGGAAATTCTTATTATTAGCCCTTAATTTACTTACTTAACACAGGCTGCATTGGGTCTACCCATTTTTAAACCCCGTCTGATAGGCATCATTTATTGTGTAAGCTGATATTTACTTCCAGTTTTCATAAGCGGATGGCGCAAAGAATAAGAAAAGATGTATAATTATGTTGTTGTCACACTTGGGCCAGTATTTATTCCAAAATCAGCTCTTCTGTGGCTAATTTTAACCTCATAATGATCCTTACTCGCTTAAGTCAGGCAGCAGAAGCTAAGTGACAATGTGCAAACACTACAGGCCTGTTAGTAATCTTGTACGTCACTTTCCTTCACTGGACAGGCTGCTTTAAAACACCACTGGGATCGGCTCATAGTTTGCAGTCCCATCCGCAACTTCAGATAATTCCCCCACACGTCTTGCCCCGTGCCTTACAGTAGCTTGTTGAATGCACCACCAAACACATGACAGAAAAGTCTTTTGGATGGCTTTACTATTTTTAATACAATGTTTAATAAAGTTTAGTCCGCAAAGCAGTTTGTGTCACGTGAGTAGCAAGGTTTAAATATAAACATTTTAAGCCAAACGCCCACGCGTTAACAGTCCAAACACATCAGAGAAGTGAACCTACGCTCTCCAAAAACAACCAATCCCCTCCGTCTCTCCCTCCTGGGTGGGCCAGGTCACTAGACCCCCTCTAATAAGCTGAGGGCAGTAAACAGTCAATGGAGGCGTCGTCCCAGCAGTATGTGACGACAGTAGCTGCAACGGCTGCCTCGCTATCACTGTGACACAAACAGTACAGTGCCTGAGGGGAGACAATACGAGACACGAGGTCAAGGTCGCGTCAAGGTTGCTTTTAAAGTTTAACTAAAAAACATAAAATTAAAAAAAAAACGTGAAAATTAAAATTAAGTTATTTTCAATAATGTTCTTGATCATCTGTAGCAATTTATTTAATTAGGTTAGGTTGGATTCGGTTAGGATAAGGGGAATTCTCCCTCCGATACCGGAAGGAGGGTGCACCATCCAAGAAAAGAAAAAAAAGAAATGAGGGAGTCGTTTTGACCCGGTATGGGGCTTCTTCAGGCTAGCACACAAAACAACTCTCCTCTCTCACTACCAGATGCTGTCCAGTCTAGGAAAGGATAGGTTAGGTTGGGGTGTGGGAAAAACTCCCTCTGTAACGGTCAGTCCATCCACTTGTAGGGCCTTCCCGGAAGGTCTGCTGTGCAGGCTGGCGTCAGTGTCTGGAAGGAAAAAATCTCTGAGTAAAAATTCAAATAAATCCAAAGGTAAGTGAAAAATAAATGCGTCTCTGAAAGTGGAGATATGTTTGTTTGTTTTTTAACTTATAACAAACAAAAGAAAGTGTGCAAATTAAATAAAAGCAACGTTTCGACCGTCAATAGGTCTAACTCAGGCTAAAACACACCAAAAAAACTCTCTTCTCTCTGCAGGTGAGCCGGAGCTGTTGTCTGGTCGGATCGAAGGAGAAAGGTTGGGTTGGATTAAGGAAAATATTTACCACTATATAAATCAACTCTCGAAGACAGACTTCTGAATAACCCGTTAAAACATTTGTATCTGTTGAAATTATCAAACAAATTACTGTGTTTTAGAGACATTTTAGGAGTAAAACATTACTATAAGTGTAGCCTATAACTTGTTTGTTTTTTATCAGCCTGTATATATAAAGCGGTCAGTTCAGTATGATGTGATCAAAAAATCTGCATCTCTATATTACACTGCCAACATTTTTTTCTAATCGACTTCCAGTGTAAATTCAATCATGACTTTAATAACTCGAGAACAAACAAACAAGGAAGTTACAAGTAAACAGCGAACCTTCACTTCCATTTGTTTACTAAAAAGAGTGTTAAAACATATTTCAGTTTACTTCAGATCTTTAAAAAATGACAGTTCCTTTATTTAATTTAACTTTAATTTAAACTTTATTTAACTTTATTTAATAAACAATGTTTAAGTTCTTCCTGGTGAACACTTTACCGTCTTCAGAAACACAGATGAAGGGTCTTGTTTTGGAGAGATTTTCCAGTGTTTCATTTGTTTTTTGATTTTCCTTTGAATGTATGATGTTCAGTATGTTAAATTACATTAGAAACTTTATACAAAAGAGCTAAACTTTCCCTCTATTCGTGTGTAGGACTGCACTGTGCATGATAAAGATTGGAGCTCTATTTAATTGGCGGTCCTGTTACTTTAGGATTAAAAGGGGATTTTAAGATTTCTTCACTTGGATACTCGTTGAAGTAAAATCCAGACCATTCCACCGAGTCCTGCAGTATATTATGTCAAAGGCTTGTGTAACAGTTGATCTATATTTCCTTTCATTTTGCCCGTCAAAGGCGCCATCAAACCACAGTTTGAAGCTTCGCAAAAAGAGATTTCACAAAGGTGGAAGCATTCGAACGGCAGATGGAAGACAGCAACACCGGTACTGAGATCTAAGAATGAAGCCAAGCAAAACCCTCCAGCCTCCGTCAAAAGGAGATCTGAGATTTATATATTTTTAAAAAATGAAATCTCAACATTTTAAAAAGGAAAAAGATTTACTGTACCTCTCAGAAAAAAGTTTTTAAAAGCCTGTTTTTTCCTTCTTAGTTTTCTTTCGGTGAATTCTGAGTAAAAGAGAATATCAATAAGATTTCCTGTTTTGTGCGAAGTAAACAAACCTTCAAATTACAGCAAGCCTTTAATTAAAGAGGCGATCAAACAATTAAAAGCTCGTTAATTACAGACCTCACAACCATCTCTGCCATCATGAATATTGAGGTCCTAATTAATATTTGTGGGGCTGTTTTGTTCTTTGGAAGACATTGGCGTTAATTAGGCAAAAACAAGTCAAATTAACATTTCAGTAATGAAGAAACATACCTTCATGTTCTTATTTCTCTCTGTCTGAACACGCTCGGATACAAATTTGGCATCTCAAAGCTTTCTGAAGCATGTTGATGATGAGTTTTATCAAAGCAGAAGCAATAAAGTTTTCCGTTTGGGATTTTTCATCCCGATGCACAGCAGTGTTTGTTTCTCGATTGTCTTCTTGAAAAGAGAAATATTTTACTGCTGTAGTTAGTTTCTGAATCTTTGATTTGCCACCTGGAGCTCTCAAATCCAGATTCAAGGTCGGATTTTGCCCCTTTTTGGTCAAAGAAAAATCTCTTTTGAACTTAGGGGCAGGGGTGAAGCCATATATTTTATGCTGTACGCACGAAAATCCTGCATTACGGGAGGTTATGGCTATTGTTTCTACCCTTTGTGCTAAGCTAAGCTAACTGGCTGCTAACATTAGCTTCATATCTGACTGACAGACATGAGAGTGACATCAACCGTCTCATGAGTATGAGTGTATTGCTCCAAATGCCAACTTTAACCTTTATAATCGCACCTCGGTCATCAGTCATCCTCCTCCTCATTAGACTCACACAGACGCAAACACACACACACACACACAGTTACACACACACCACCAGCACTTAACCAGCCTCCAGCCCGGCCCACCAGCTTTTGCAACAAGGTTCTCCTTTTAACTGTCCCTTTCAGCACGGGACAATCGGACACCTCCCATCGCCTCTTTTCAGGCTGCAGCTCCAGCCTCGCCCCCCTCTCCTCCCCGTACTGCTCCCTGTGTCACTTTGTGTCCGCCTCGCCTCACCCCCCCGCCCCCTCGCAATGGATTCACATGGCCAGAAAATGAAGCAGGGGTCTGAATGAAAGCGAGTATGTTTGTGTGTGTGTTTGGGGAGAAAGAGAGAGAGAGAGATTAACATGTAGGATTTAAGCTGGTGTGATGAGGGGTGAGGGAGGGTGTGTGAGCGGGGGTTACATGTAGAGAGGAAAGACCAGATCAGCTCCGGCATGCGTGTGTGTCCATCCATCCCAAGATCGTCACACAGCCTTGTGACAAATGCTGCAGTACTGTCATACAGACATTTGTAAGTGGGACTGTAGACGCAAATGGGAAAACACACACACACACACACACGCACACCATTAGAGGAGTATTAAAGGCTGCATGAGGCCTGGTCACTGTTAGAGAGATTATCACATCATTAACTACTAATGAAAAACCAATTCAGACGGCTCTCCTCCTGCGCTCTGTGCTCGCTCTTTGTCGCTCTGTACGAGGGGCAATAAAACATCCATGCATCTTTTAGAGTCAGCGCTCTGGAGAGGAAGAAGAAGAAGAAGAAGAAGAAAATGAGTTGTTTATCCAAATGTTGCCCAACTTTGAACCAATTTTCCAGAAAATCTGCAACAAAATGTGAATTTCTGAGCATTTTCACCCACGTCGCCTCAAGTCGGAGGCCATTAAACAGACAGAAAAACATGCTGGAAAAGGTTACAGCCCACAGTTTTCATGTATGCGCCTCATGTATGCCATGATTTAAGTCTGTTTTTGTTTTATTAAGATGACGATGATGATTTCCACTTTTCCCTGCATTTCCACTCAGCTATTTTCATGTGCAAATTGATGTCACTCTTTAGTAGTGTCACTTAAGTTCATAATTAAATGAAATAAATAATAAGGTTTGTGTCTTTACACAGGAAAAAAACGCAGAATGCGTACCTGCAGGTACGAGAGACGCTAAGTCCTCACATCATCATCATACAACTTTAAATTTCTCCGTCACTACTTTTGGTACCAGGAAGACATGAAATGTTGCTTTACGTTACGCACTGATGATGAGGAAATGACGGCTCCTGCGACGCCGCTGACGGGGCTGAAATTATCGCCCAGGTCGGTTGATGGATATATCAGCAACGTGGCCGCTGCAGCTCGAGTAAACGTTTGTAAAAATGACTTTCCTTTTTCATTCAAGTGTCTTCATCTTTTCAGACGGCGACCTTGCGTTCGAGCAGTTTTAAAGGTCAGCGCTCGCCTGACTTGAAGCCCATTAATAAACCACCAGCAGCAGGCCTTGTGGTATGGAGGCAACAGCAGCTACCTCAGTTAACTCAGACTGTTCATCGTCGCTGCTTGTCGGAGCTGAAACCAGACCTTCTTTTCTGGGGCTGGAAGAATGAATCATCGATGAAATGAATCGTCTGCATATTTTAATGCTCTGAGGGGAGGTTTATGGCAAGGAGAGCGAGCGAGAGAGTGAGAGAGTGAAGAAACAAGTTCATCAAAAACATCATCTGTCCTGTGACTCCTTGCCTTGTGACACCAGTTTGCTCCTGTGTACAGCAGTTTTATATTTATGCGTCTGCCCGTGCACACTTTTCTGTACGTGTCCGAAGGCACGCGTGGCATGTGTATGCGTGTTTTGACTGCGCGCGGCAATAATAAAAACCACACCAGCACAGGCCACATTTTTCAAGTTTGTTTGACGCATTTAAAATGCTAATAACCAGTTTATTATGTGCTACATCAAATGCAAATGCTCTGTTTTACTGCCGTGAAGTTGGGCCGACGTTAGCATTTGCATATCTTATGTCTGTCTCCTTAGCATGCATGGAGGAACTGGATAGCGGGCAGACTCCCAATAAATAACATTAACAGGCGCATTAGATAAACAAGCTCCAATGATGCTGCTATTAGGGGATGCAGAGCCATATCCCGCTTAAATGTAGGTGTTTGACACAGCAGCATATGGTGTGCAAATTCCCCCAAATCAACCTAACGCCAGCGTTATCTGGAAATGTCAGGGAGAGCAGACGGATTGAAAAAACATCGCTTTAACGGCAGACGCTTTACGATGTTGAGAAAATGCTGCGGAGGAATTTGCCTCTTTAAGACCAACTGGCGGCCTGGTGCTCTACGTCTATGTGTGTGTGTGTGTTTGAATGAGAGAGACAGCAGTTAAGACTATAGTTCAAACTCTAATTGTAAATGAGAAACTTTGTCTGGTTTAATGTTTGGCTCACTTTAAGTCTTAATCACCTTCATGCTCCATTCAGAAACCCACTAAGACGTGAAGTAAACATTCCATAAAGACAGTCATATATTCCTCATTAAAGCATCATGGCAGCTATTCATTATGAATATAGATGGGGCGTGATGACGCTCTGAGGCGGTCTGTTTTGTGTGTGATGTGACATGATGACAGGTGTTTACTGATGTGTCTATAACACGCAGAGGAAGTGTGTTAAAGGAGCTTAAAAGTTTAGCTTTTTTTTATCACGCCTGCAAGACTACACTACACACCAGAGGGCTGTTTTTGAACAACGGTCCTGTACTGTACATAAAAATAAAAAAAATGTATCTCGAGTCCGAAGATGGTCCTGATAGCTTGGATAGTAACTTGTCTCTTAAACGTATAACTGCTCCATTTACCGTTTGCTCCAAAATCAGCTCAGGAAATAGCTCTCTCTGGCGATTTAAGCGTCTCTGTTTACAGAATACGGCATAACTTTGTTTTCAGTAGCCTCATGCTTCATCATACGGGTCACTGACACGTTAATAGTATTCAAAAAAAGTAAAAACGGTGATGAAAATGTATTCAGAAGTAGCAAATCAATGATAGATTCAGCTCAAAAATCACAACACATCGCAGCTTTCTTTAATGAATGAATGTCGATTGATAAATTGTATTGATATCGGCGATTATTTGGGGTCGCACTAGAGCCAAATTTTGTGGTATCTCCCTGATTCACAGGGCTTCAATCACCACCTGGCACTGAGTTTCAGTTATACTTGCAAACTCCCAAAAAGTGTGTTTTCAGGAGAGCGTACATACAAAAGTATGTGTTTATTGGCATTAAAGTGAAAAAAACAGATTGTTCGGCTTCTCACCTCAAATCAAAGTCTACAGTATGTTTGCATGTTGAATTAACCTGACAGTTGGATGGAAACATGATCTTATTTCCCCTCTTTTAGAGTGTTTATTGTGTAAATATGTAATTATAACTGTGTTAGGATCGTCTCTCTTTAACCCAACACTCTCCTCAGACCTCCTCTCCTCCCTTCTTTGTTAAAAAGGCCACTCGTGATGAGATGCCAGCGTTCACTTGTTCCTTCATTTGTACTCACTGTAAACCCGGGCACTCCGGATGAGTGTCAGCTACATACCACAAACAAACGCTGGAGTGTAGATGCTAATGCTCCCTTTTTGTGAGTCTCTCCTTCGTCCTTCCAGCCTGCCCAATAATCTCTCCTCCTCGCTCTCCTCCTCGCTCTCCCTGCTCTGCTCCTAATCCGCTCCACAGCCGTGAAAACTTTCCATGAGAGAGAGATGACCCGTTCTAATGGGTGGAGGCAACCACCCACACACACAGCCGCGGAGGGTCCAGACACACACACACACACACACACACACACACACCAGACCTCGCTAAGCTTGCTTGGCTTAGTCTAGATTGCTTGAGTAAGACATACCAAGCCGGGAACTCCATTATAAACCTTAACAACTGTGGAGAATCTGCCCGGATAGTCAAATCACATGTCCCGAGCTGAAACAATTATTTGATTAACTCATTAGTCAATTGAAAAATGTTGATAATCAATTAAATTTAAATGCAGTAAATTGCCAGTTGTTGTTATATTTGCTGCTTTGCTCTGATTTATACCCCTGTGAACTGAATATCTTTGGATTTTGGACAGTTGGTCCAAAGAAAACAAGCAATTTAAAGACATCTTACAGATGGAAAATTATTCACGGATTAATCAGTGATTAAAATAATTGTTACGACTCTTGTGTGAGTCGGTTTTAGTATTTAAATCTTCTTATTCCTGTTTGTTTTGTACAACTTTGGAGATGATTAACTACTGAAATATGAACATAACACCTGGAGCTGTGTAAGATTTTAGGAAGTTTTTGCATGTCCCAGATTTTTTTTTTTTTAGTTTTGATTTAACAGAAAAATAAACCAAATATCTGTAAATGGATGGAGACCGCTTAACGCCACAGCGATGCTGAAGTATCGCCATTCAAGAACATATATAGATAATAAAAGTCACACAGAGCAAAGAAAGACCAGATCTACTGAGCAGATCTCCAAAAAAAATGAGGTAAAATTGCAGCTGTTTTGGTGAGCTGAGTGTGTGCAGGTGTCGAGCTCTCAGTGGGATCATTCAGCCATTTTCCTCCTGGTTCCTGTACACTTGTTTATTAGACTGCTTAAAGGGCCGTACAGCTGGTTTTGAACGCTGTTGGCCAGTTGAACACAGATTTCATATGTTTCACGTCCCTGCTGACCGTTTTTTTTAAAGACGGCCCTTCAGTTTGATGACAGTTTTGACTTACTTCAGTGAGACGTGATTCATTCAAAAATTTGGCCATCATTTCTGGTGTGTACAGGGTGTAGCTACATGCTGGGCAAGAAACTTTTAAATCCTTTTTGCAGCACGTTTGCTGGTTCTTTGTCAGAGGTTTCGTGTTTTTTTTTTTTTAAGGTTTTTATTGTGCTGCTTTTGTGATCTTTTCCGCTCAGAGCGTCCAGCTTCAGCTAACGAGATCCTTGGACCACACGACGTAGTCCAACTCTTACCAAAGTCAGTCGGACCAAGAGAAAAAAACTTGTTTTCCATCGAGTGTTGGTCTTCTTTCAGTGAAGAAATATTATATAGCTCTGATATAATCTCGACTACCTCTTCAGCAGCTGCCATTGTTGTTCTCTTAGCATTTCTCTGTGCATGATTAACTTTATGCTGTTGCAGTCATTATGCTAATCTGACTACATTCAGTTCTTGAATATATACTGAATGTACATACCTAGTAAGATTGCTGTTGCTACTTTTACATAAAAGTGAGCAGGTTGGTTATTCAGACATGTTAAACCTGTTGTCAGCTTGATGTAACGAGGTGTCTGGATTGTAAAAAAAAAAGTGCCTTGAATTTATGTTGGTGCTTAATTGCTTATAAATTCAACTTTTCATATATATGAGAGAAATAATGTGCTGCTTTCTCATTAATAACTTATATAGACACAATTTTTTAATGATATGTTCCTTTACGACCGAGTTTAGATGATAAAAGTACCCGCAAAATACACAACAATTTGTTTTTGTTGGACATATATACCAGGGACTATCTACCCTGGGATGCCCTGACACACACACACACACACACACACACAAACACACATGAAATACCCCTGCTAGTTAGCGACAGCCGGGCTAGCCACATAGCCATGTAGCCATGTAGCATTTCCTCTAGACCAGCTTCTCTGGTTCTGCTTCAACAGATGGCCCGACAGGTCCCTGGACAGGGCTGCAAGGTGGAGGGAGCGGAGGGTAGTGGGTGTGTGGAGGAGTTAAACGGGGGTGGAGGGAGGTTGTGGGGGGTTGGCACCCTCTTAGGAGGACTGAGGGGGTAGTGTGGTGGGTGAGGGAGGGAGGGAGGGAGGGAGGAGACATATGTCCACAGCCCTGGCCCCTGCCGATGGAAAGTCTCCGCTGGCTGCCTGGTGGCTGGCTCGCGGCCTCGGACACATCCACAGCACAATAACTTGTTTTTGTGTGTTTAAGATTACGATTATGTCCCCACATCGTAGGTGAGTCCTCATGATGTGGCTGTGAGACGACTTATCTGTCCCCACAATGTATGTAATATAAGACAGGCACACACACAGATACACAAACTTAAGCTTGGCAGATCGCTGCAGCACAGCTCCTCTCCCTCTCCATCTGCATCTAAAAGACCCACGCGCCCCCGACAATGAGGTGACCATGTCACTGCCTGAGCCGAAGCAGAGGGATGGAGGGAGGGAGAGAGTTAGAGAGAGAGAGAGATGTAGGAAGAGAGAGGAGAGGGAGGGGACGAGGGAGGGACACATTAACAAGCTATAATCTCAACTGCCTTATCCATAATGCATTGTGTGGGCCAATTTACATGGTGCTGGTCCCTCAGGGAGAAAGGAGATCATCCATCACATTACTTTATTAGCTCCCTCACACTCTCTCACAGATGCACACACACACCACACAACACACACACACACAAACGCGCACACATCATTATTTGTCTCTGCCTGTCCTTCTCTCTCTCCCTCTGTTTTGTGGGCCTGTTTTGTCATGGTTGTTGTTTCAAACTGCTGCTGCCTCTATAAAACAACTCCAAACCGTGTCGTGGGAGGGAGGGACTTTGATGGCGGACAAAAAATAAATAAATAAATTTAAAAAAGAAATAGAGAAGTTTATTTTAAAAAGTGAGACAGCCTCTGGTTTCAGAATGAGTCATGGAGGAGTTTAGAGTCAGAGGATTTAGGTAAACGTCGGAAATCTGATGCTGAGCTTTGTTTTTTTCTGAAGCTAAACTTTATAAAATATAAATCTCACAACTTTAAATCCACAAAGTATCGTTAATCCTTGACAGTTTTTCTTCAAATTAACATAAAATTAGTCACTTTTTTTTTTTTTTTTTAGGGGAGATTTGAAACGGATTTAACACAAATTATTCAAACAGTAACATTTCAGGACAGCACGATGTTTCGGATATATGAATTTTGGGAAACCTTTCACAACGGGCTAAAAGCAGGCCCACTATGTATTTCAGGCCAGTAATATCAGCACTGAGCACAGTATGTCCAACTGTAGCCAAATGTTTGATATACACTGAACAGCAAATATCAAACAATCAAATAATTCTGATTTAAAAAATGATTGTTCCTCTTTGAAATTAATTTAAGTCCAGTTTATCTGAATTGCAATTTTAAATGATTCAATTAAACTTAAGTTTCTAATTAACTCAGTGCTTAGATTACATTGTGCAAAAATCTGATTTTTTTTTTAAATTATAATTTTCTTATGATATTAATTATTCCACAAGTAACAGCTGCATTTTGGTCTTTGTGCAGCATGTTGTTTTGTGTTTCTTGTGGCACATCACAAATATATTTCTATTACAGAGGAAGTTTTTTTTTCAATTTTTATTAATTACATTCAGCCACTAATTGGAATATAATAACCGATATAAGAAACTAAATTTAGACTTGAGAAGTTTCAGAGGAAATTATAATTTCCTGTTAAATCTGAGCTCAGTCCGGATGATACCAGATGCACGAAAAATACATAAAATTTCAATTTGTGTGTGATGTGTGTGTTTTGTGTCTAATGGCTGGATCGTCCGTGCATGTGACAGTAGTGGAATTAATTGTTGGCACCTTAGCCTCCACACACACACACACACGCACAGATCCATCAGATCCCCGCAGCCACCCTGTGAATAAAAAGAGCTGTAATTGCAATCATATATGTGGAGCTCCAGCACTGCGCGCCATACCGTACCATTAGTATCACAAATAAGTAATAATTTGCTAATGACAACATTATGTTGAGTCAGTTTAGGGGCAATTAAAGTGAGTGATATTTACATATGCCCAATGAATCACCGAGCGTGGCAGTTCAGGCGGACTCTAATGAATATTCATCCAGGCATTTCTCCCCTGCGCGCTGCAGTTTATAAACTGAATTATGGCTGATTTGCCCTTTTAAAAAATGAACATGGGCGCATCTCCCACAAGGAGGCGGCGAACAATAACGTCTGATTATAAAAATGTTTTACTGCTAAACTGCCGGTGAGGAGACGGCGGCAGCGTGGTTAAAGACTCACTTGGAGGGGAGCAGAGGAGGGAGAAGCCACCTAAAATCAATCCAATTTAGTCTCGGCCCGTCCACCTTTTTTAGACTGGCATAAATATTTACAGTGCGCATTCAGAGAGGTCTATACATCATGGCTGCACATGTAATTGATTTGTTTTTACAGGCGGTAGTTTGTCTTCAGATTATCCCAAGTGGAGGTCACGGTTCACGCCGACCTTTCAGGCGTGCACAGCCTGGCTGCCTCACCCACACCACCACCGGTGATTTCTCCGGTAATTGCCCCCAGTGCGCGCGTGTGTGTGTGTGTGTGTGTGTGTTCGGGTGGGTGCTGACCTCTCAGGTGCAGGATCAACAGGCGACATCAGTTTGCATTCAAAGGGCGCTTAACAAGATGGGCTGCATGTTTATCATGCAAATAAGCAGCTCTCTGGCAGGTGTCAAGACACACACACACACACACATGCGCACACAGCGTCTTTATACAGGACTGCAATCATTATCAAATTGACAAATGTGTCCACACACATGAGGTTTTAATGCAGCTGTACCTCATAATGACCAGTGGTGTAGAACAAGCATCCATTCAACAGCTAAAGATGTTAAAAATTAAATATATTTAATGAGTTTAACATCTTTAAAAAAGGAGATTTTAGGTGAGTTTCACCAATTTACAGACAGATCTAATAATCTGTGGTTTATATTGCCGTACAGATTTTATTTCTTGTGATTTAATTTGAAGAAGCAAAATATTTAATCAATCAGGATATTAAATTCATAAGACATAAATGTTAAAGTAAATCATTTATTTCAGTTTTTGAGTGTAAACAAATGCAAACAATGACACTGTCCAGTTAACTTCTTTTAAAATAACAAATAAATATCAGGCCAGTTTATACTAAAAAAAAAACAACAACAATCCTCACAAACTTTTTAAAGTGCTGAGATGTGCCATGACACATGTCTTAAATGTAAGGTTTTATTGGATTCTTTAGGAGTTACAGATTAAAGTACCTTTTTTCCCCCTCAGTCCTGCCTCAGAACTTCAGTTAGTGTCTCCTCTTTCACTTAAATGTCTCTGCCGCCATCTTGTGGCTCAAGTTTGAAAGCAAGAAAAAGTACTTGACTGGCGTTTGAAACGAAACACTTCTGTAGATCGAGTTCTTGACTTATCATTTAACAGACTGACTAACCAACCAACTAACTAAAATATAATCTTAATAATATAATATTAAGTAATAATAATATAATCTTTGTGGTGAAGAGGAAAAATAAACCGACACCTTTCGTTTTGGGGTTAACACAATTAATATGAGACCAACCCACATTTGCAAAACAAAGGACACTTCAGGTACGCAGGGTTTAAAGGACATCCTGGACCCTCAGACGATCTCTCATTAGTGGACACACTTCGCTCCAACATGCTGACAAACAGCTGTGCAAATTTTCAGGCCACGTATTTTGTGTATGTTTGTGCATTTGTGCCAAAACGTGCTTCAACTTTGGAGTAAACAGACTAAACAATTTTCTTCTCAAAAAAACGGAGAAAATCTAAAACTGGCAGAACAAAATACTGATATGTTTGTTGGCAGTTTCTGGTCCTTAAAGAGTTTCTTTAAGTTCACTCTTTATAACTCTAACGTTAATTCAACATATTCTGTAAACTGATGACCACTTCATCCACTCTTCCTTATCATATTCTTATGCCCCAAAAAAGTGATTGTCTGCACGTCGTGAACACTGTTTGGTATCAGTAAACAAAGCTGACATATATGACAGACGTCTCTGGTAGTTTTGGCAGGTGGAGGTCAGGGAAGGGCAGCGTGCCGTCGTTGTCTATGTGTGTCTGGACTGTGTAGGCTTTGACCAATGCTCCCCACTCCAGCACAGAGCTGTGGATGATTCCCAGCCTGGCCTGTTCGTGATACGCTGCTCCCAGCTCCCTGCCCAGTAAGATGTCTTGGATCTGGGGTGAGGACAAAGCTGAGGAATCTCTCTTCATGTCCACAATCAGGTCCAGGTTTATGCCTCTATCCTTGTTGTATCTGTTTCTGTCTACGTGAGCAGCATTATCTCTGTCTGGGTCAGTGTTTGAGTCTGTGTTTTTGGCTTTGCTTCCGTCTGGACATTGGTGAACCGGCCTCTGCGGTTGGTTCACCACCGTCAGCCTCTCCAGGTGCTGCACGGCAAAATGTCCCTCCAAGGAAGAAGAAGGTGTCCCTCTGGATCCTCCGGGGCCACAGTGGATGAGGGTGAGGTGTCTTACCTCTGAGTTGTTGAGCAGACGCGCTGTGTTTAACGGGGACGTGAACCAAACGGTTAAACGTCTCATCCGGAAAACAGGAGACGAGTGAGACTGGGGACGGTGCAGCGTGGAAAGCTGGATGTCCTTGCATCTGCAGTCTGCAAGCGAGGCGACGCTGCAGGGTTGCGGGTCCTGGCTGCAGGAGTAGTAGAAAAAGCTGTTGTGGGTCACGTAAGCCAGGCGCAGGTCAGAGCGCTGCAGAGCCACCGACACGCACAGCAGCACGCAGAGGAAAGAGGCAGGAGGGCTGAAGGCGGGCATCACTGCTGGAGGAGAGCCTCAGGTTGCATATTGTTGGTGTTTGTGTGCGGATGTGAGGCGTGCACATGCATACACACCTGAGCCTGTGGGAAGAAAACACACATTCATTATCAGAAAAAAGTGACCAGCTAAACCGAGACCAAGACCAGATCAAGACCAGACAGTATATCGTTTTTTGAACGACCTGCTTCATAAAATACTGAGTTTGATTTGTTGGAGGAAGTTTGCAGCTGTTGGCTCGTGGTCTTGTGGTTAAACCTCAGCTTGGCATCTCTTTAGTGAGCCCACAGGTGTTTGCCGGATAACTACAGACTGCAGAAGAACTTTGTAAGCAGTTTTTCAGTCACTTTCACTTGATTGTTTTACTCTCTTTGGCGGTTCATCGGTTCGCCGCAGAGTAAAAATGAAACTTGGGTCCCGTCTGAAATGTAAGCGTATTTTCAGATTATGATATAATGGAATTTAATCTGACTAATAAATCTGTCAAATAAATAACATCTAGTTATTTTACTTTAACTTCGAATCTGCAAGAATATGGCTTTAAAACTTCTAAGCAAAGTCATAAACTCTCACCGACAGTGAGAAAGTTGCATTTTAAATTCATTTTTTCCGAGTAAAAGAGGAGAGAGTATGGCAAGGAAGGAAACAGAATGGGTGTAAGTAAGAGAGAAAGGAAGTAAGGGGTGAACACTTAGGAAGGAAGGCCTCACCAATATCAATTTTCCATGTGAATGAAGGTATTTCCTAATGACTGGGAGTCTGCTATTGGAATTATTCATGAAGTTGTTGATCACGTGGAATGACATTTTGCAGCAAATAACAATGAATCCAGACGTATTGATAATGTAAATAATCGCTAGTTGGAGCCGAGACACAATCCGGCCTGCTGTTTGAGGAAACATGCAGTACGGATGTATGTTTGTGTGCCAGCGATAAAGCAAAACTTCTTAATACCGGATGTAATCATGGGGGAGATGAGGCGGTGTTGCAGGATGCCGGTCAGAGAGGACAGGACAGGGCAGGTCACTGGGGAGATGTGAGAGGACGCAGTTAATTGTTGCATTATGTTGTGTTAATTACGCTTAACGGGCGCCAACATTGCATATCTCATTCACCCATACTCACACGCACATTGTAGTGCTCAGTACAACATTACGAATAAATTACAGATGTTATGTCGTGCTCAGGGTGGCCTCAGTGTGTCATCGAGCCACCCTTTAGGACCGCCCCAAAAAAATCCTGGGGACCGAAAACTGGTGAAAAACTGGCTGAATAACTAATACCTGCACGTGTGTGGTGGAGTAAAGTATCGCAAAACTGTAACTGATTACATTTCTCATATGTAGGTGGCATGCGGATGATATACTGTATAGATAAAGTGCACCAGCTACCAGTTTAAGTTTCGAACAGCAGCACGGATACCCCCATCTCAGAGAGAATCAAAACATTTACACAACACACGGAGAGCCTGATTAACAAGCCGAAATTCAGTCGAGCATCAGAGAGCTTCACATCACAACAGGCAGTCTGAACTAATGATGACAAATTGTGCCTGTGCTATGACCGCCATGTCAGTGTCCCTTATAGAGATGGAGGTTTTGGCCGATGAGTCGAACGAGTGCTTTTATAATCTTGCCACGGACAAGTATCAAATCTCTAAGAAACTGCCAAGAGAAAGCCACTGGAAACAGTAAATAACAATCTCAGTCTCTTTCAGTCTGTCAGCGGATTCAAAACAAAGAGTTTTTCAGAAAACTTTCAAAACCGCACCAACATTTTCATCATTTTAGGAAGTGCCCGTTTGTATTTGCAGCTGTGGCTGGCATAATAAACCTATAAAATGATTCATAGTCCTTTCTATTTCCTCATTATTTTTATTTTTTTTTAAATATTTTGCTATTTGTGTCTGTGGCCAGTTCACTTCTTTCATTTCTGTATAATCCTCCTCAAAGAATAGAGAATCATGGAAGACGTAAAGGAGCAGATAATCGTGACACCAGGTTATTAGCTATGGATTAGGTTATGTCCCCACAGGTCTAGTTCTTGGTGCTGAGTGGTGGAGGCAGGAGGAGGACATCAGAGGAGTGGACGCTGTAGGAAGGAGCGTGGTGTAGGGGGGCTATGAGTGAGGAGAGGGACTTTATGTATGTAATTGACATGGGTGATGTGGTCACAGGACTGGTTCTGGAGTCAATTTAGGACTTGGATGATGTGCAATATTTTTGTTGCAGCAGCCAATTCTGTCAAACATCAAGCTGCTGTCTTTTAGATGGAAAAAGGCAGTTCTGGTTACCTTCTCTTGATTCCTTCCCTACCTCCTTACCTGCTCCCTTTCTTACTTATGTTGCCTCCTTACTTCCAAATCTCTTACCTACTTCCTTGTTAGCTTCCTTATTTCCTTCCTTAGCCGTTTCTTATCTTGAATTTTGCAAATTCTTTGTATGTGAAAAAACTACTTGGCAATAATGATTCTGACTCTCATATTACTCACCAACAACTGTAAACAGACTGATGTTTGCAATGTGCAAAATCTGCTGAATTTCCCTTTAAATAAAGGATCTAAATATTTATTTCATTGCTGTTCATCATATTTCACATTTGTCCTTTTACTTTACAGACTTTGACTCCAATTAATGATTTCCACAGGAAGGCTTGAGTCCAGGGAGCGGGTGTCAACTTGTTCCATGTTTTCATGGTAAATGAACTATTTAAAAAAAACTTTTTGGATTAGTTGCATCAATAAACTGCAGTAAGATGCAACATGCACATTAATATTAATGCATCCAATTTCTGCAGAATGAGTTAAATTATATGAAATACTTTCTCTTACAGGACCAGTGTGTAGGATTTATATTTATCTATTGGTGTAGTGTGTGTTTACACATGTTTACAGCCTGGTACAGAACACAGTTTTGTTCTCTATAGCAAATTTCCCCATTCATGACAACTGTACTGAGGGTGAACTGTTTTAACTCACCCGTTCAATTTACATTAAGGCTTAAAGTTATGCAGGATTAACAGCTTTATGGGCGACCAGCTGGGTGCTGTTACAGATGGCTTCCACCAACAATGGAGACAGGATTTCCAAGATGAGGAAGAGGAGCTCATTGGTCTTGTAGATATCAACAGCTTATTTTGAGGTAACAAAAACATAACAGTTCTTATTTTCAGGTGAGTATATACTAATGGAAACATAGCTATGCTTTTCATTTACCGTCTTACACACTGGCTCTTTTCAATTTAGGTGCTTTCACAGTATTAGTGCTTTTACTTAAGAAAAGAACCTGAACACTTCTTCCCCCAGTGTTTATATGAAAATCAAATGTTCGAGTCATGAAAATAAACCCAGCCCTCTTTCAGCTCAGGTCAGCTTTCGTACAGGAGATTCTTGTTATTGGATTAAAACACTCTGAGGTCGCTCCCCTGTGTTTTTCTCATCCATTAAGTATTTTCTTACTAAGACGTGAGGAGAGGGGTTGTGGACATACTGACAGCTGGTTTGGATCAGGACTTCTCACACACACACACACACACACACACACACACACGTACACACAGTGTGATGGGTGTGTTCTTCCTGCGCTGCAGTTAGAGATGCATTGTTTGGCACTGGGAGCCCACATTGAATTACACTACACCAACACACACATTTAGAAAATTATAACTGTGGAAATCGCTTTGAGATTCCAGGGAAAACATTGTTTTGAAATCTTGGTTTTTACAAAGGTCTGGGTAGATTTTCTGGTTTGGCAGTAATATCAGATGAGGAACACGACTTTCGGCCTCAGTTTGAAGCAGAGTTGACCACTACATTCTTCCTTCAGCCTTGTGTACCATTAAACAGAAGTTAATTATCATGTACAGTATATTTAACATTCACTTCCCCCCCTTTTTTTATATCGCCTCTTATTTCACAACGTCTGACAGTATCATGTGTGTTTCTTAGAAGTTTGCTTGAGGTATTCAGTGGAAGCTTACACTGAGTGGAATGATCAAGATGCCATGATTTTGGAAGAGGAAACCTTGGACGGGTTTGTGCGTCACACAAAATTCACCCTGATATATTTGAAAAATTTGGGATCTCCACTAGAATTTAAAACACAGTTTTGTGGGTTTTAACATCGTTTTGTTTCACTGCACGGGTTTGTACTTGCTGACCCACCAGTGGAGTTTAAAGGGGAGCTCTTTACTTTTCTGTGTTTAACTTGTTTGTTGAAAAAATATCTTACAGTAGGTCAAATCCTGTATATATTTAAAGGTCCAGTGTGACAGTGTTATGTTATTACAGAGGGAGTCGATCCTCTCCTTCTTCTCCTTTCATGTTTTTCACATGCTTTGTGGCCACCATAGTTTTTTCTCCATGCTTGGAGGGAGAGGGTACACCGAGGGGATTGCAATCCACAACTACACCACTAGATGCCACTAAATCCCGCACACTGGTCCTTTAAACTTACTAAACTCATAAGAAGACAGCAGCGTCCACTCTGTTCAGTCCCTTCCACTTTCTAAGTGTGTAGTTAAAACGATGGTGGCATTAAAAGCCTCATTAAAAAAGTGTTTTGCAAAAGTATGTTTGTATCTGTTGATTCATTTTGACATGCACACATCTAGTAGAAATGTTGGCAGAGGCCTAAGACAGTGTTGTTGTTCCTGTATGGATGAGTAAGGGAGCAGGGTCAGGAGGGGACCCCAAATGCTGATTAGAGTGACAATGGAGGAGGTCCGCTGCAAATTGTTTCCAGATGTGGAGTTTGCCAAACGGAGTGAGTAACACAGTAACTATCTCATCGCTGGTTTGTTGACAATAACTAAAAATCATCCTCCTCCAAAAATGCATTTTCCCCAGTAACAAAAGAGAAGTTGATTATGCTGCGTGTTTCTGTTGACTTTTAACAGTCTAAACATCGAATGTGTTTCTTTGGCATGGCCGACCAAGCTGACGACAGCTAGAGCAACCCTCTACAATCTGCAAACTGTATAGATCTGCTGCTCTGACCAGCTATGAAGCAACATTGCAATGGAGATGACAATATTTAATTAAAAGGGGGTATCAGAGGCAGGTAGAGTACCACAGAAAGTTGCACTTGCACTAATTACCAGGTCCATACTTCTACCTCTTGCCCATATCGAAGTGGTCAATGCAATCTAAACACGACCTTTGCCTAAAACTCACTAAGTAAATGTTTTTTGTGTATAAACAATTCATATTGTCGCACCCTCAAATAGATTTTCGGCACTATTGTGTAATGAATTTGGACGCCACAGACCAGCACTTTGTGCTCACTAATAACATGTGATTTCCTATCCATACAAATTAACGAAGTGAAACCGCATGTTGTGGTTTTGGTAGAAAACCAGCAGAGAATTCAGGAAGTTAGTCCAGCACATGATGCCCAGTAAAACCATAACTTTCAACCCCTTCCTTCCTGTTTATCTCCCAGTTTTTATGCTAAACTAAGCTGGGCACAATCTTCTCACCATCTCAACTAGGAAGTAAATAAGCATATTTCCCCAAATGTCGCGCTATTCAATGACACAAAATCTCTCTAGTAGCAAAGAAAGAATGCCAGAATCTGAGATAAATATGTATGTGATACAAGTTTGATTTTCATTGAGAAATCCTGAACTGCTTCTAGTGTTCGTAAGGGGTTTCTGTTGAAACAAACCTTCCAGGTTCAACACCAAAAACAGCAGAAAGCAAAGGGCAGATAGGTAGACGAAGCAGACGCTGACCGACGTTGAAACACAGCTTGGTGGAAGTGTATGAAGATGGACAAGAAAAGGCCGGAGTGTCAGGATTCAGAGAGCCACTTTTTGTTTTCCCCTCAGGACCCAAAAGTTGTTCACGCAATACTTCCTCATATCAAAAGGACCTATAGGACGAAAAGGTCGTCTTTCTGTGTCCTTGCTGAAAAGAATTTTCACCCACTGATAAAAATGAGTGTGTCTGACCACGTATCTGGCTGAGCTCTGAATCATTGGCTTGGATGCGAGGTGACTCAAACCTCAAATATTAGGCCACCAAATCACTTCTGTGGGTCAGGGGTGAAGTCCGCCTTAAAACTCGCTACGTTCATGAAACGTTCTCCGTTTTTACTGCCTTGTTTTGTCCTCAGGTGAAAATCAGAAGTTCATAGTAAGTTAAGTCATATACTGCAGTGAAATGCAAAACACATTTGCAAAAATGTCTCTATTACATAACAGACACAGGAATGTACACGCTATGTAATGTAACATGAGAATATACCGCCGCCTTTGCTTTCTCGTCATTTTTACAGACTATTTAACAGCTGTAAAAGTACCCCAAATTGTCACGTATGCTAGTACGCAGTGAGCTTCCCAGGTATGTGTGCATGTCTGGTGTGTTACTCACCTCAAGTTGCTGTTGAAGAGCTGATATGTGAATGCGTCAGTTGAAAGTTTGAGGCTGGGATGGGGAGGAAAAAGAAGAAAAAAAAAGAAATCACACATCCAGCTGACGTCAGGATGTGGGAAGTATCCCACAGAGGAGGCTGTAACTCACATCAAGTGCAGACAGAGTTCAGCTTCAAATGCACACAGCTGCAGTATGCAAACATGGACTACTTTATGTTTGTACAATCACATACATACTCTCTTTTTTAATAATCATGCACGTAATCATGGTACATTTCATATATCTGATACGTTGGCCAACTTTTGGCCTTCCTTATTGGCTGAGACTTAGACACACCTGGGAAACATTTGTCCATTAGGAGGTGAATCAGAAAGACTCAGTAGCTCACTCTTGAGGCCGTGTCCAGTGTGTAAAGTAGTAAATCTCCTAGCTGTGTTTTAAAGAATAGACTTATTAATCTCTGTACTTTGTTTTTAACCACAGGCACCTTTGGCAACCTTTTGTCCAGGCCCTTTGGGTTGAGGATGCTGTCTTACGATTTATGAATTTTTATGAGGTATGATCGATGGTTTTCACGGGCAATATGACACCAAAGAGATAACACTGACTGTGGAGCCAGACTAAGTTATGAAACACTGCATTGTTTGGGGTAAATGAAGTAAATTAGAAAGCGTATCTGGGAAGTTTTGTACTATACGCACTAACTGGTCTCTAGTTTGTCATTTTAGGATTGCCAGCTGATGGAGGAATCTGTCGGCGTGCTTCAATAAACTCTCATCATTACAGCAAACCTCTGAACTTGACTGATTTCTTTGACACATTGCCCGTATTATCCTTGATTTTGTATTTTTATTAGTTGCACTTAAGGTGTGGATGGGCTTTTAGGAATGTTGGTGCTGATGATGAAGTTTTCTCTTTTTAACCCCCCCCCTCAGCACCAAACTTTTGCAGGTTCGTACCAGACAGACATGGATTGTGCTGTAACTGCCCCTGCTCCCCGTCACTGCACGGTGTGCTATTTTAACAGTTTCCTGTTTTTACACGTGTGGTTTCTGCTTTGCTTTTATACTGTTAAGGTGACAGCCTGTGTATGTGTGGTGTGTCTGTCAGGATCCCTAACGCCCTTAGGTAACCCCCCACAACATCTGGTACCTACATAATCTGAGGTGAGGAGTTTTTGGCATCAGGATTCAGTATTTTATGAAGTCTCTGTGCTTTTATTTTAGAATTAAAACATCGTCTATTTTCTATTTTCTTTAAATGTAATGTTTAATGTATTTAAAGGTGTAAAATAAAAATGCCCATCCAGAGTCAAAGTCCACATCTCGTTACATTTGTGGGGAACCATAATCACTGGTATTATACTGTCCTACTGGATATATTTATAGTGTGTCCATATGCTGCTCTATGTATGACTCTAGTGTATTCATATCTAGCTGTTCTGTATAAGCTGACCAATGTATTACTTGTAATACTGGACAAAACTTGGCTTAATCAGCTTACACTGTAAAACTACACTTATTCCTGAAATAGAAAGTGACAAAATCTTTGAGGAAGGTCAGCTCTAATGCATGCAGCAGGGTATTGCACAAGTGCTATCTTCTTTGCAGCCATCTGTTGGGGCAGCAGTACCAGAGCCAGTGACACCAAGAAACTGATTAACAAGGCTGGCTGTATAAGTACCTTGGCACAATCATTGATAAAATGTTGACCTTCGAATCACAAATCAATATTTATACAGTATGCAAATAAACACTTATACTTTAACAGAAAACTAAGCCATATGTGAATGCGTCAGTTGAAAGTTTGAGGCTGGGATGGCACCTTTGGCAACCTATTGTCCAGGCCCTTTGGGTTGAGGATGCTGTCTTACTATTTATGAATTTTTATGAGGTATGATCGATGGTTTTCTTGGGCAATATGACACCAAAGAGATAACACTGACTGTGGAGCCAGACTAAGTTATGAAACACTGCATTGCTTGGGGTAAATGAACTAAATTAGAAAGCTTATTTTAGTGTTGTATGGACTTCTATGTGAATGTTTTACTGTCTCCTTTGTGAGCTGGTCTCTCTCCTTTAAAAACAACAACAGACTGCAGAGTGTACTCAAAATGTGCTGCTAAATTGCTCACTACACTCTGAACAACCTCAACAGTCTGTATGCAATCAGGACACTGAAGGAGGCCCACTCGGTCCCGGTTGATCCCAGTCTGTTTGTATGTTTTAAATTAGAGATAATCTTTAAAAAAAAAGATTTTCAGCAGTGTACAAAGAAAAACATTAAGGTCAAACACATGACAAATATCTTGAATTGAAGTCCTGGAGAGAATTGAGTGTAATTCCATTAATATTCACTGCTTATAATGCAATTTTTATTGATTTATCTCCACCTGTTAGTAAATACATTAGTTTATTAGATTACTGGAATTAAGTATAATGTGGGCAGATGGATTTCTGGGGGAGTGTTACTTTCCCGGAATCGTCACATTAATATGAGGCAACATTTGCTGCATCCACTTACCGATGGACATATCTGCATGAGACTCTTTTGTTCCTGCTGCCACTGGCTTAATTGAAAGCTCCATGTAAGGTGTAATAAACATTACCTTAAAGCTTGAGCCTCTGGGGATGGTTGTTGAGAGAAGGATGCTCCATAAACTGCAGCTGTGCAACTCTACTGTAAAAAGGGCCGCTGCAGCTTCAGCAGGGAGGCCCAGACTTCCCTCTCCCCGGCCACTTCGTCCAGCTCTCCCAGGGGGATGGAGGTGGGTTAAAACATTTCCATTTTTGTATATTCGGGGTCACAATATAAGATAAATCGTCAGATTTCTATCTAAAAGAAGAAAGAAGTTTTAATGTTAAAAGTTTTATTTTATTGTTATGTACAAAAAAATGGGTCAAATTAGACCCTGAAGGGTCAATGAGTAATAAAATGTTGTAGTAATCTACTTAAGTTTCATTTTATTGTAATGGTTTTCATTACATATACATTCCTAACTTCGTTGTAAGATTCATTTAAAGCTTTAGTTAATAAAATGATCAAATGAATTCACTGGCTCTCTTTTGCATGGGGAAAAATGTAGCTAGTGGAAATTCTGATTGGCTGGTAACTTCAGAAACTTATCAACCACATTTGCTGGTGATCAATAATAATAATAATAATAATTTAGTGCCCTGTTCATGTGTATTCATCTATCCATGCATCCACCCGCCCTCTGTTTACAGCACTTCAGTGATTTGTCCAACTTCGGACCAAACGCATGATTGTTGACGTAAAGCCGGCGTTTGCTGCATTCACTTACCGTCGGACATTTCTGCATTGGACAGGCTTGAGTGTGGGGAAAAAAAGAAAGTGACGTGTAAAAAATCGGACATGGAAGCTACTGTAAGAGGGTTTAATCCGACCCGGTTATTGAATGTTATAAGAGTAGCGGTATCACTAGCTGATAGCGAAATTTGTGTTGCTTCGCGACAACAATAAGCACATGAGGTGTTTGGAAGTGTGAAATTTACGAGGCTAAAAGAGGAAGCGTATCCAGCAGCAGCAGCAGAGAGGCGTAGCTGCCTGGTGATTTTGGGACAGACGGACGTGTTTGTTTCTCTGCAGTGGCGTACACGACTGATGTCTGATAAGAGACTGTCTCTCTGTGTTTTGTTTTTTAAGTAAGCATTTAGTGAAGCCGACCATGATGCGACTTATTTTTACTCCGGCTTTCATCCTTCTCCTGAGGGTGCGACTGGACGCGGCCCACGGTAAGCTAACTGCAATTCACGCTCGCGCTAACTTTCAACGGTTTGTTTGTTGCTAAAACGGTTAAAAAAATAATAATAACGAGAACATGAATTTAAACATTTTAATTAAAAAAAAGGGCAGAATAAATGAGGGTTTAATCACACGGCTTGTGATAATTCAGCGTGAATATTGGGCTGTTTCGTCTGAGGAGGTGAAACGAGGACAGAGCGGAGGTCTTACGGGAAACCGTGGTGAATCCCGGGCTAGCACGCAGCGTGGAGGGAGGGAGGCAAACATGGAGCCGGGGGTGTGTTTTCCTGTAACTTCTCGTCACAGGTGTTGACGGTAGTGTGGATAAAGTGATAAGGTTTATTGTATAAACATGACAACCGAGTGTGAAGCTGTCTGAAGCGTTTAATCTACTGTTATAGTTGGTTAACCTTGCGAAATAAAAACATAAATTTCAATCTTAACCTGTCAAAAACCTGGGCTCGCATTTGGCCGACCACTTGATCTACATTTGCCTTCTTTTTTGTGCTGTTTCCTCTTTGTACTTCTCAGTATTACCCAATAACTCCTTGCGAGGAAATCTTGCAGAGGAAAAAAAAATAAGCATGCATGGGTAAATCATTATCAGTGGACACCAATGAGACTGTTATCATGTATTATGCAAAAGCTGCTGCAAATGCACACGTATGAGTTGCGTAGATAAAACATCACAAATGAAAGCAGGATGCACAACTAAGGGTGTGCAAGCCGTCTTGCTGCAGCCTCTCCATCACAGCCTCTGGCAATTTATGAGTCTTAAGACATCACCTACAGGAAGCATGCACAATATAAAGAGTAGTTGAAGAAGGAAGTATTCCTGAGAAACGTTAGAGTGAAACCATTTTAAAACAGAGAGGATGACCTACTTCCTAATTTAAGAATGAAACATATGAGGCCCGCCTGTCATTTTGACAGATTAAGGGTGACCTTCTGTCAGATCATTCACCTCTAACACAGTAGGCTGCCCTGTCCAGTTGGTGGTAGGTGTAGCATTGACCTAATTAGTGTGGATGCCGAACCATGCGCATTATGGCGTGTATTTCACTAATTCATACCTTTCATACTTTTTAAAATATTCAGCTTTCTCCACATTGAAATGAATGGCAGAACCTTCAAATCGTTCTACAAATCTTCAACACTACGTCTACATACTTTAAACTTTATTATGCTATCATACTGTTTTTCAGCTCATTTTTACATCAGCAGAAGGCATCCACACCGCAGGAAATGCCGTTCTGTAGTTACTATCTAAAACGCATGACCTCATTAGCGAGCTTTAGACATCTCATTGAGCAACGGTATTGCTACAAAACCCAACGATTGTGAAATGTCACAGCAGTTGAGTGTGCATTTTCTGTAGAAAAACGCGATAATTGTGATGTGATTTATCAACAAGATGACTGATGTGGTGGAGGATGAAGCATAAGAAGGTAATACTGATGACATGAATCAGCCAGTGGCAGCTTATGTTACAGCCATGTTTCCTGTGGTGTGGATGCCAAATCGGCCTCCAAGGTTTATTATTATCCTCACACCTGGGCTTTGTCCTGCAGGAACCATTTATATATCTCAATGTGCTTTTTAAAATATTCAGCATTTTCCATGTTCAAAATTGGCACAACCTTCAAATCTTTCTACAAACACTTTCAGCTTCCACTACGTCTACATACTTCTTTCACAGATTATCAGCTTATTTCACATCTTTGCACGAGGCATTTCTGCAGAAGGCGCCAACGCCGCATTTTCCGCAGGAAATGCAGTTTTTCAGGTTTCTAGCAGATGTACTGTGGGAGTGATTGTGCAGGTTGTTTTTGTTAGTTAATGATCTCAAATAAATTACATGCCTTGTTATGGAGTTAAGATGAAATTTTATCAGACATCAACTAAGTCTAAGATGACATCTGGTGCTGAAACAAACCCTGTTGGCATATATCATTCTTAATTAACAGTAAGTAGATTTTCTACAGATTGTTCTGTCTCTATAAGTTGTCCAAATCTCTAATATATGAATCAGCCTGACTAAGATTTAATGGGCATAACTTAGGTGTGGTAGTCCCCACAGAGTTTCCTGACACTTGAAGGGAAATTTGTCCAGGGGATTGAAATCCTTTTGAGAAGTAGCCACTGCTGGTCATGTCATTAGTTGCTGACAAATTCTTGATACATCTGCTTGTGTATTTATGAAAAGTAGGAAATCACTCCCAGCTAGCTGACTCAGTTATTTTGGTCATAATTTTTAGATAAAATGTATCAGCATAAGTCAGGAAATCACTTCTATCTCTGCCTAAATCTAAGAGCATTATAGCTGCACAGTGTGGGATTGGAAACTACACATTGTAAGACTGAGAGTTCATCAACTTCCTGTCATTCACTGTGTATTGTGGTGATAGTGTCTGTACTAAAGGGGGTCTTGTGGGCATATCTGTGGGTCGCTGGTATATGATTTAAAATATCTGTATTGGTTTGAAGTTTCCACTGTGGCTTTCACAAGTTCTAGGTGTGTTTATACAGCGAAGAGTGTAGTCGTGTAACAGATTATGTTACGTCTTGATACATGATTCCTGTTATGTGGCTGATAACAAAGACAGCTGACAACGTTGAATGCATTCCCTGGACGCCACATTTAGGTAATTGTGCTGAGTCACCGTGTACAATGTAATAGCAGAATGGCCGGGGATTTCCAAGAAAATTTACACCCCATTGAGTGTGTTTTTATTTTCTCATTCTCCCATGGTTGTGGAGACCCATAGATGAGAAGCAGGACGAAAACGGCACTTCCTCAAACGTCCACTTGAGGCTGGATACAGAACGAGTCAATCTAAATAAGCCTCCGTATTGTAATGCCAAACTTCATTTCCCTGTTCATGACAACTGTACTGAGGATGATTGACAGGTTGGTGCTGGTTACAGATGGTTTATTTGAGCAGCCGATGACTCGTCTGTGTGCTTAAACAAGGTTAGCTTCAAAACAGCTCGTCATACGCTGTCCGTCCTTTATACTGTTTGAGGTCTGGAGCTGTTGATTGGGCAAAAAAAGTTTAAGATATAGAAAATATTTGTTTTTTGTGGCACTTTAAAGACCAAAATAATAAATGATTGACTGTTTTCAAGTTTAAATGAACTGTTGTCAAATTTCTATACCATGGAGACCTTAGGGCGAGGTTAATGTTGCATTAGGGTTTTACCAGCATTAGTCAAAAGGACTGTCGCAACTGACCTTGAGACTCAAACAGTTAAAGCTTGACAGGACTCTTGCACCACATGACCCTTCTCACTCAGTGAACTACATTAACAAAGAACAGTATGTGCACGCTGACACGACTGAGTTTGTGAGTCACTGTGGATATCGGATAATCCCCTTCTCGAGAAACTTTCTCCTCATTCCCAATAAGAAGTTATTTTTAGGTTAGTGTGCCTCTGCAAAGCCACTGAAATATTTGGGAAAGATAGTCCCTTACCCAGTTTAGGTTGATTTAGGCTCTGATATCTGGAGTAACCACGAGTACATGAATTGAGTACTGTTTATGGGATAGTGCAAGCACGGCAGTATTGCTTTGGAATAGAAAGAAGCTTTTTACAACTGGGGAAAAAAAGGTACAGCTCTTGGTTCAAATAGTCACCATATCCTCATTCATTCTGAATAACTCTCTTGTGCAGTGTTCTTGTATAGCTGCTTATGTTCAGACAGTTAATGTTTCTCTTTGTATTTTTGGCGTGTCCCAGCAGGAAAGGCTCAGGTGCAATTTAACAGCATTGAAAAATAAATGATATTTAGTCGAGCTAGTTCAGGCACATGTGCATGTTGACTCACTGCCATGGCTTAGGGCTTTGGGACACTCAATGAAGCCCTGCTACACCTAATATTTAGTTACGGTTGTGTTTCTCATGCTACAGGTCCAAATGTCTGCTGTGAAAACGGTCAGTTAATATGGCTGAGACATTGTTGTGACAGGAAAACCATGTGTCATGTAGCTTGCTGTTCTGTGTTGTTAAATAGCTGATGCATGATTTTGATATATATTTTGTGGTTTTGGCATTTTTCCTGATGGGTATGAACTGAACATTGTACAGTTCGTGTCTCTATCGTTCTGTCAGTCTCATCTGTTTTCTTCCTTCCTTCTGCTTTGCTTTCACGTCAGGTCAGTGTCAGCGACTGTGGTCGGGCTGTATTCTCACTGTGACTGTACCCAAGAGAGAACAGAGATACGGATGCGTTTCTAGTCAGTCCGAGTCAATCTGAAAAAGATATGCAGTATAAAAGAATATCAGAATTCACTTATCTAGAGAGGTCGAAGGAGCAAACACTTCAAATGAAGACAATGCAAAAAATCATGAATAAATGAAGTGCTTAAGTTCAGAGATCACTTAAGCGCAGAATGCTAAAATTGCTGTGCAGACAAAAGAAACTTTGTCTCCACAGCCTTGAAGATAGGACCTGAAACTCCCTCTGTAGCTGCAGCTGGTGGGAATATGCCTGTTCTCAAACAATGCCACAATACAGACAGACAGAACAGACTCAATGAAATGTCCACCAGTACCATTGATTTACCGTTTTAGAAATACAATTTTTGTCAAACTTAGCACCCACTTCATCCACCAGGGCTATTTCATTGCCCTCAACATCTGCTGTTGTCTTGTGTTGGGTGCCGACTTCCTAAATGTCCCTGGTTTTAGGCATATTTAGCTCAAAAGACTCGTTTCCATTGACACCAAGTCTTCAAATCAATCCATGTCCTAGTCCCTCTCTCCTTCTAGGAGGCTTCGTCATGAGGAGCTAAATCACCAGCAAACTCCATCATGTGTCTGTTCTGGAATTTATTTGACAGCTGTTTGAAGACATCCTTCAGCCTAACACTGTTGATTACTGTAGACAAAAAGATCCTGCATCATTAACAGGAAACGTCTACAAACAAAAGCCTGGCAAGAATGGTGGAAAAATCAAGGCGATGACATAGAGGGTCACGTTAACACCGGACCTGCTGTAGAACAACCGGTATTATAACCTTTCTGAAGACCTTAATAACTAAAGATGTAAGAACAACAGGCCTGAAGACGTATAAGAACGCAATCTGGACAATGGTTGAACGTTTCTATGTCACTGATACCGATAGGAGTCTTCAAGACCAAGAGACAAACAGCTACTAGTACAACAAGTTGATCTTCAGTTGACTGTTTAATATCAGCGCTGAGGAGACCACGGAAAATCTCATCCGTCATAGGAAGATCCAGCCTCAATAAATGTTTGGCAAACTCCACATCTGGAACACCCTTCGCATTTCTCTGGACATCCTCCATTGTCACTCTAATCAGCACCTACCCTGACCTTACCAGATGTGCGCATGTCAAACTGTACTGTCCATACATCTTAACACAAATGCAAGCTTTCGCATCTGTTGTTGCTAAAGAGATTTCAAGAAAATCTTATGAAAGATGCATCACAAATCTGAGGCGTCGACATCGGGATCTTTCTAAGAGATTAAAGATTGACTTTCATTGTGTGTTTGTACAATGACTAAAGAAATCTTTGATCTCTTTACTATCAATGTTCCTGAACAACTTTAAAAGTCAAGCCTAGAATTATTCCTGTTTAACTTGTTCTGGTCTCTTCTTCTGTTCCTGTTCTTGTACCATTCCAGGTCGCTCTTTAGTACGATTTGGAAACAAAGACAAACTCTACACTGAGTTATAGAGTAGAAGTACTGTAATGCCAGCAGCTCTCAAAGTGTGGGAAAACCCAATGGCGTGCTCTGGGTGTGCCCTGCCTGCTTGTTGGACCTACTTTCACATCCTGCTTTCTGCACAGTGCATATACATTATCTGTATGTTAACGAATTAGTTTTGAAAGTGTGAGGAATGTTTGCAGCCTTTTTAGGTCTGATAGCATCTGCTCTCTCTTCCTGCATCTGAAAGAGGATTTCCCTCTGTGCAGATCTTGTCTACTGCTGCTGTTTCTGGGACACAGAAACATGTATAACACGCTCGGCGTTTAGTAAATAATTTCTACTTTTCCTCAGTTTGGCGAGTTGTCCTCAAAGTTGGCATTTTGACCTTTTTGTAACCGATTCATCGAGATCAGTTCACCAGTTCTAAGTTTAGATGATACATGATAAACTGTGAAGGAGCTTTTACTGCACAAGTTGCTTTCTGTGCAGATTTCAGTGGGATTGTGAACTCTTTCACGTGTTACGTATTTGAAGATTCCAAATGAGGAAGTTCAGTATTTCTCTAAATATTTTTTTTTTGTCAACATTCAAGATCTTTTGCATTTTAAACGGCCATCAAACCGCTAGAAGATACAAACAGAAGCTGAAACTGTGAAATAAGAAAAGGTGTTACAGTGTTACAGTTTACAGTGACATTGTGGTGACAGCCTCAGCGACCAAGTTGCAGTCGCGGTTATCGCCTTTCTTCCAGTACATGTGCCCGAGCCGATCTGTGATTTCTCTTTCGCTCAAGTTGTTTTCGAGCACCGTTCTGTGTTTGCGTGGGCGTATCTTATCACGTGCATGCACGTAAATGTTAGTTCACAGAGGAAATGAAACTGAAATGTACTTTTTTTTTTTTTCTTCTCGCACATGAGATGCTTGATAACACAGGTGACTCATAAATTATGGGTGCTTGGGTGTATCTGATCCAAACGGTTTAGATAGTGCCACACCAGGCTTAAAAATCCCCAACTCTGGGTGTTGAGTCAAATCCGACTCTGCTGCCCTTTCCCGTATGTCATTCCCCGTCTCTCTCCCCACATTCCTGTCACTCTTCAGCTGTCTCTATACAATAAAAAGCTTGGTAAAGGCCAAAAGTGTATCTTAAAAATACATATATCCCAAACACTACTACCTTATTCAACTTTTCTATCATGTGTAAAATGTCATCGTCGTGTTAAACGATATTCATTAAATGAATTGTGTAAATTTAAAACTTCTCATGAAAATGCAGATCATTAGCTACCTCAGACATCATCCAAATTCGTCTCATGGGTCAGCGAAGGGCTGTGTGTTTGTTTGACAGCAGCAAGTGATGATGCGTGGAGAAAGTGCTGGATGTCAGACATAATCTGAAAGCATACAGGGTTTATTTTAATACTGTTTTAGACGGGTGTGACTTGAGATTTTCGCAGGATGTCATGAATGAAACAACACATGTGACAACATGAGCTAATGCTTTATTTAAAAACAAAATCAGAAAGCTCGAAGGAAGCAGAATGAGTTACTGGTGTGTGGACACAATAGAAATGCCATGTAGCATGTCCTTCCTGTAACAGATAACACGTCAGTGTTGGGATAAACCTGCACTGGGTAAAGATCAGCCCTGCTTTCGCAGTCAGTAGTGCTGCAAAGATCAAATTTGAACTGCAAGTCCTCGCAGTAAAGTGAGGATCGCTTATCAAGGAAGGAAAACTGTCTGTTTTTTGTCTCTGCTTCTGCTACTTTGGATTTGAGGAAGTGTGCACAGTGAAGGAAGGCTCTTGGGAAATATCCTCTGAGTTTCTGTTAAGGTAATAAAGAATCCGCTGCAGGAGTGAAGCTTTCCCCCCGCAAGATAAAACAAGTGATCTGTGTCCATAATCGAAGTATTTCCTGTTATTATTCTCTTGGACTCTGATGTGTTTTAGAGTTATGTAGGCCACTGTGCTTGTATGTGGAAAAACACTTAAATTGAATTGAATGAGGCTCACCAGGAGTGTACCGGCGCCATCTAGTGGCACTTTTATGGTACTAACAACACTTGAGTTACTTCTTCTGTACATGGAAATGGTTTCTAAAGACATTTCTGGAAACATTTCACTGCATGTGTCATGTTGGCCATGGCTGCTTTGACATCTGTGTTTTTGTTTCCACAGTGGAGCCACCGACCAACGTGACACTGGACTGTGACAATATGGTCTATAGTGTCAAGTGGAATTACACTGAATTCTCCCCAGGACTTAAATTCAGGATATGGATCGGCAGCATGTCTAGGTTAGATATTAATGTTTTTCTTCGTACGCTGCTGAATATCTGTTATTTTAAGATTATCTCTATTTTAAAATGTACAAACAATCACAGGCTTGGTTTACGTTGGGCAAATCACTGTAGTACTCTGCTCTTTTGAAGGGTGAAATAAAGTTGAAATGATGTTCATGTACATATCCTTTTAGGTTGGTGGTTGTGGATTACATATTGTTTCTAAAGTATTTATTGACTGTTTACACACATGTACAGCAGAACCTATTTTATGAGACGTGTTAAGACTTGTTGTGATTATAATTTATGCCATAAGCCTCCAAAATAGTTATCCTACATTTCCCATAATGCACCCTTTTTCTAATGGACCCTTGCTTCTAATGGACAAACATAATTCAGATTACTTTGTCTTGACAATGTTTCTGTCATTTTATTTAAATCCTCAGTGGTAAAAAAGAGTTTCTCGTGGACTCACCTAATCTACAAGCAAATTTCTCAATTGACACTGATCCAGCTGACTCCTATAGTCTTCTGGTATCTGCTGTGGTTGGCGACAATGAGTCTGACGATGCGCCACGCGGCGGAATCCAGTTCAGCTACTACAAGAACTCAGTTGCATCTAAGAAATGTGAGTAGTCAATATTCACAGTGCTTCAAATGAGATTAGCTTTTCATCATCTCGGTATGTCTTCAACATAATGTTCACGCAGCCCACGACTAAGTCATGGTCACGTTTGTTTCCAGGCTTTTTGGACTTACCGGCAGTCAACGTCACCGTCATGCAGAATGGCGTCGCCCAGTTCAGCTTCATGCATCCCTGGCTCTTGCACAAAAACAAGATGCCTGTCAGAAATTCTAGCAAGAAGAAGAGACACAATGCACACACTGAAGTCATCCCTGAATTCAATTACGAAGTATACACCGTCGGCAAGGTCAGATTCCACACAGATTCACACCTTTTATAACACTATGAGGACACTAATATAGTATATTAATTTCAACTGCTTACTGTTTACTATTTGTTGTGTGTACAAAAGGGGACGTCCCAAATGTTCCTTTGTGACGAGAGTGAGTGTGAGGACGAGCTTTCAGTGGAGAAAGAGGGGAAAGTCTGCCTGAGGATCTTGGGAGAGATGAAGAAAATGGCTGTCCGAGGCACGCAAGAATACTGCGCCATGCCAGCAACAGCGGAACCTGCGAAAGACGGTTGTGTATATTTTTATTTTTAATTCAGTTCACTTTGTTTTTGTGCTGTTATGGTTGTTAGTTAAGCTGAAACTTAATGTGTGAACTGATAAACGGACTGTGTGCAAAAGGAAAACATATTTAGGGTAGGCTGCATTCTTCTTCTATGAAGAATGTCAGATGTCGTAGCTACCACTTCATCAGTGTTTGAGGTTCTGTGCTGTGGAAACCCTTAAGATGAGTGAGTGAAGGTGTGCATCAATGACTACAACTCCTTCAAAGCTGCTCACACAGGTATGTGCAGAGCATTTGAGCAGCATGTCGGCGGAGTCGAGGCATTGTTTCAGGGACGAAGCGTGGAAAGTGTGCGGCATCAGTTTACCAGTCATTTGCGCAGTCGGTAGAGACGTGCTTGTCTGGAAAGTTTCCTTACTGCATCAGTGTCTCCACAGGGAGACAAAAGTCCCTTCAAGAAACCCCAGTGAATCAGAGCTATGGGTTTCTTTGGTTAGGCTGTGTGTGTATTTATGGCTATTATTCTGTCTGTCAGTGTATTTACTTATTTATTCCCGTCTGTTTTGTCTAGATTTCACGTACATCATCTACATCATGGTCTCCCTGGTGGTTTTCATTACTCTGGCTCTTATCTTCTTCATGTTGTACAAAAAATTGACCGCACCCTCAACTTCTCTTCCAGACATGGTATGCATGTTCAACTTTGCTTTGAGTTTTGAATATGCTATAAAAATGGTTCATGTACCAACTGGTTGTTCGCAAACTCGTTTCATCTTATATTTTCCTTTTTGTGTCTTAAAGACGTTAAAGGGTCATCTGTGGCGAGCCGTTGGAGTGCGTCGAGATCAATTCTCTGTGCCAGTGGTGGAGCCTGCCTCGCCCACGCCTCTGCTTTCACCCACCGAAATCCCACCTGCTATCACTTCCCCTGCTGAGCCTGAACTCCGTGGACCCATTGGGGTGATGACAGAGGACAATGTTGTGTGTGAAGATGGAGAGATAGGGGGTGATGAAAGGTCGGGATACACGCAAGGCACCAATTTGGAAGAAGATGACGCGGAAATAAAAGAGTCATCTGGTTACGAAAGCCGGCCGGTGTTTGATTAGGCACAGATGGACAGGCTGAGGGCTAACGTCGCAGAAAATGAGCATTGCTTTGAACAGCATCAACAGCAAATTGACAGGGGAGTTGTGTTCTTTAATTTTCTGTTGTTGCCAAGTGAAAACAGAATCAGGAACTTCTCATTTGTTCCATGTTAATTTTGGCTTTGCAATTAGGCAACTAAGTGATTAAACGTTGCTTAGTCACTGCGGTCAGAATAAAGTACATAATATTTAGGGTTGCACCGATTGTGAAATTCTGGGCCGATACGATGTTTAAAATAACAACTTGGTCGATCCTGATGTGTGACATGGATCTTTCTCGAAGCGTCCCAGAAGCGCCTCTACGCTCGGATGAATCCCTAATCATATTTATAATGTATAAAGCCAACTAACAGTTGCAGTTTGATGTTTGTAGCAGCCTCCCCTCCCTACGCTACTGATCTCACTGGTTGTACTTGATGTTGTAGACACAAGTTGTTGTGATCCGCTTTGGGATTGAACCAGCCGATGCCATTCTCTTAACATCACACCTCACACAACAAATCGGTTTAAGATGGGACTATCCAACCAAAGAGCATGCGGAGCATATATTAACCAGTTATTCAGTGTTAAAGAGTCTGTCGTAAATGGTGAGAAACTAACAATCGCATCATGAAATACCTGTCAACTCAGAATTGGTCATGGCAGGAAGTTACCGTCCATTTGTTTCCCATTCCAGTAATGCGTTTACGGACATCTAAAAGCAGATGATGAGACGTATGCCAGGACATTTAACTTAACAGAGGAACTTGTGAACCCTGGCTCTGTGTGTGTGCGCGCGATTTGTCAGTTTATGGAGTCTTTGAACATTCACTGTCATCTGTGCTTTTTTTTTTTTTTCCTCTTTAGACTAGTCGACTAGTCTAAATTTAAACCTTAAAATGATTCCTCAGGAACATCCTTAATTTTGATGAGAATCTAAAATTTAGTTTTAGACCTTTTGCACAGCGGGAGTCAGGAGTGACATAAATCTGTTATGCCAACTATGCCAACCTTTAGTGTAATCCTTAAATGGGAATATTATCGAATCAGACATTACTGGACGGTGTGTCTCCATGTGTCTTTACACTTCGGTTGTGACGTAACCGACTGACTGTTAGGAGTTTTGCCCAGTCAACTCTGCTACTCTATTTCGTTTATATCACATACCCAGCGTGTCTCACTTGCAATTTATGCTGATAGAGACACGAGGAAGTTTCCTTTTGGGTTGGCTGAGCGAGCGCTGGTCGAGCGACATAGACAGTGAATGAGAGTGAGGGAGCAACGGCCTCAATGACACCGAGTTTATCAGCGAAATAAAGTTATTTCTACAGCCGAACAAATAGAAAAACACCACCGGGCACTCATTCACCACAGCGCTGGACCATAACGACGCTCGTATATATGAGAAAGCGTCTCATACACGATAAATCACATTCATGTGGCAGACACAGTATGTACGGCATGCACGTTGGACAAAAGTATGTGTACTTCAACAAGCTTTCATGCTATGCTCGAGCATTAGATTCCCTCACTGTAATTAGTCATGCACAGTGCTTCATCCCCGGTAATGCATATGCAATACTAACCATATTAGTAAGAATATCAATATCCGTCTGTCATACAGTAATATCTGTCTGTGGTTTACATGTATCACATTACTATACTCACCGGTCACTGTGCTCACTGTGGAATATTATGTCTGAATACTTCAAATGTCCTTTTGTGTATTTGCACTTCTGTGTTCTCGCAGTTAACTTCCGTAATGTGACTTTTTTGTGTTACAAGAGCGATTTAATCTTTTAGATTTGGTTCTATTTAATTTAAATAAAAAAAAAAAAAAAAGCTAATACATATGTGAAGAGGCAGTGTTTACCTCCAAGTTCACCTCCGTCAGCTGCTGGTAGAGAAGGGGGATAAAAAGGGGGGCAGTTAAATAATCCACTGGAAATGCTGCATAAATCTCTGAAGACGCCCACCAGTTTTCAAAAAAATGAGATTTTATTTGGCAAAAAAAAAATGAACGCAGAGACAGGATTTTTTTTTTTAAAGATGAATTTAACGCAGTTTAAAAACTGTTCTCATAAAATGAGGTCACATGATGTTACAATCTTTGTGCTGACTGTGTATTTTTGTTTATCTCCTTGTCATTTCATTTTTATTTTGATGTCAGATCTGTTTTATATTTGAACGGCACTTGAAACGTCCCAGCATCTGGGACAAGAGAGCTTAAACCTATAATTTCAAATTAAGTTTATGTCTTTGGGAATATATATAATCTTACTTTTAGAAGTCCAAATTAGAAAATAAAGTGCAAAGTGGAACAAGCTGTATGCTTAGACACGTAAAATCAGAGAAAAGGCAAGAAACATTCAAATGTATTCTAATTAATTTCCATACATGCTGTTCAGGGTGATTGTAATCCATGGCCTTTCACGTAGCGTGCCTTTGTCAGGGTCTTACCAGCTTGTATATTGTAAATGTTTTAACAGCATATTTGATCTTTTTGTTTTTGCCTTTTTTTTTTTTACCTTCAGATTTTCATTGTCCTCGTAGTGGCGAGTTAATAATAATGTGCCAAGTGTGTGTTGGAACTTTCCGTCAGTTTGGATTTGCACTGCTGTTTGCTGCATTTGCGATCAAACAGAAATGAACAAGAAACCTTTGAGTAACTCGACCAGTGACACAAAGAATAATGAACAGAGACTGTGGTGTGTTTTATATACAGGCATAAGAAAAGGGAATAACTATCATGGCGTACCAGAGTGAGTCAACGAAGCGATGCAAGTTACTGAAACAAAGTTATTCAAATATATTTGTAAGGTTGAAATCTGGGACACTGAGGATGAAGTTAAGTTTGAGTTGTGTCTGGCTGAGGTGAACCAGCAGCATGCTGGCTATAGAACAGAGTTACTGTGCTTTCATATTTGCAAAATGTCCACTAACTTCAAACAGGGAGCATGTAGTTACCAGTTTATTTTGTTTTTTAAGTGCAGAGGGTTGCATAAAGTTTGAATATGTTGCTTCAGATGTCAGGAGTGCTCTGACGTTCTCAAACACAGGTTGTGTTGTATCACTTGGATGCACAATGGTACTATGTTCCATTGATTGATTTCCTGTCTGTTTCACTCGTTAGTTAATCTCCTAATTTGTTTCTCTGTGAGAAAAACATCAAGTCAAAGTTGGTACAGCCATGTTTGAGTGTTTGTTTAGATTCTGGATTCTATTCGCACTCGATTCTCTAACTTGGTCAATGCTACTTATCTTATCTCTGTATCCACCTGCTTATCTCTGTGCCTTCATCCACATGTTACACTGCTTTGTGTCTTTTATTTGTATTTTTTTTCTTGTTCTTTACTCACACATTTAAAGTCAGTTAAACTCGGTTTAAGGGCAATTCTGAGATTTCTTTGAAAACACGCATTAAATATGTTGAAAACAATCCTAAAAAACATGAAAAGATTTTGAATGATGTATTGCTGAACTGTGGAATAACTTTATTTTGTATAATGTCCCTTAAAATGCAGTATAAATAAAAGTTTCTGAGATGTGACTATCTGTATACAGAAAAACAGCCATTGTTAATTGGCATATTTTACGGTATTTTACTGTCATGGTTATTTACAGCTTTAATAGGAGCTTTGATAGTGACGTCTGCTCAATATTCACCCAGGCTGGAAGAGCCTCTTAAAAAAACAGAACATTACAGAGGGTCAACAATAAAGTTTTATGGTTTTATGGATCTAAACTGAAGTTGTTGATCATCATGTGACCCAAATATGAACGTCCCAGATCTTCTGTTGTTTGTTTACCAAATTACTGTACGTGCTACCCGTGAAAGGAAGGGAAGTTGGTATTTCAGTGCAGTTATTGGTGCTGACACACTATTCAAATCACTACATCAGATTCTGTCCCGTATCGTAAGGGAAGAATCACACGTAGGATGTCATGACATGACATTTCAGCAATCCACTTCCTCCAAGTTCGGTAATTTGAGTGACATTTGGGAGACCTCTTTTGTGTCTGCTAGTTATGTTTCCTTCCTCTTTGCTGTGTGTGGTGGTTTTGGTTTCCAGTAACGCAGATAACAGACCTCACTATCAGGTGTGTATCCTCAGCTGGTCATCAATAAGTCCTGAACACCACCACTCACAATGTTTCTGTTCGAACTGAATATCTGCTGGAAAATTAACTTTATACGGTTCTGATCAATGTAAACACACTATAATACATACACTATAATAATTTTAGCATTTCAACTATTTATCCACAATTTTAACTGACTAGTTTAACCTTTCATCCTCTACTTAGTACTAGTTACCTTCATCCTCTACTTTTAGTTAACTAGTTTAACCTTTCATCCTCTACTTTTAGTTAACTAGTTTAACCTTTCATCCTCTACTTTTAGTTAACTAGTTTAACCTTTCATCCTCTACTTTTAGTTCAACTAGTTTAACTACTTTGACCTTTCATCCTCTACTTTTAGTTAACTAATTTAACTACTTTAACCTTTCATCCTCTACTTTTAGTTAACTAATTTAACTACTTTAACCTTTCATCCTCTACTTTTAGTTAACTGATTTAACTACTTTAACCTTTCATCCTCTACTTTTAGCTAACTAGTTTAACTAGTTTAGCCTTTCATCCTCTACTTTTAGTTAACTAGTTTAACCTTTCATCCTCTACTTTTAGTTAACTAGTTTAACCTTTCATCCTCTACTTTTAGTCAACTAATTTAACTACTTTAACCTTTCATCCTCTATTTTTAGTTAACTAGTTTAACTACTTTAACCTTTCATCCTCTATTTTTAGTTAACTAGTTTAACTACTTTAACCTTTCATCCTCTATTTTTAGTTTAACTAGTTTAACCTTTCATCCTCTACTTTTAATTAACTAGTTTAACCTTTTAAATCTAGCTGTATGGACTTTCCATGCCTTTTTTAAAGGTTAATTTTTGTCACTTTTGTCATCATTCTGAGTGTGAGAGAGACAAAGGTCACTGAAGTTGTATGATAATTCTGTAGGACATACAAGTTGTATTTGCAGGATTGTCTCTGCGGCTTCTGTACATATTTATAAATACATTAACAATAATTAACATGAAGTGGAAACATGAAGTGGGTGTAAAGAAGCAGCCGTCCTTCTCTCTCTAACAGCTAATCGTTCGCACCGTCATTGACGTTTGTGATGTCACACATTTCCAATGAACTGTTGAGGTTTCCAGTAACATGTCGGTACAGCAGATTGTTCCAGGAAAAAAAAACTACTCTGCACTAACTATTCTGACCATCAGAGAACAAACAAGTTAAGGTGTAAATAATATATATGTTGGGTATTGTTGGCTGGTATTGAGCATGCTTCCTGACTACCATACAAGGCAGAGGCTAGAACATTTGTAAGGTAATCCGTCAGTGTTTTGTAAACCTGTCACGTGTTAAATGCATCCATGCATCATGGAAAGGGGAAGTTGACCGTATGTAAAAGGTGGCGGTGTTGTCGATCAGTCCAGTGTGCCTTGTTTTTTTTTGTCTTGGCCTCTCTGTCGTCCACCTGCAGCATCAAACACCATGGACCGCCTGCTGCTCGGAGCCGTGCTGCTGGGGAACCTGAACGCCACGGTGCAAGGTAACCTCTGATATAGTTTTATTCAGGTATTATTTCTAATTATGCGGTTTATCGTCTGATCAGGTCTGTCTAAGAGCACCTTAAATCTCTCTCTCTCAGATCACAGAGGACGTTTATGTTTGTCACTTTAAAAACATCTGCTTAAATTCTGCAAACTTGTCAATCATCTGCCTTATCCAAACATCATGTGTTTATATATATATATATATATATATATATATATATATATATATTTGTCTGAGCTTAAGAAGAACAAAGTTTTACTTACATTAGTGTCCAGGTGAGAAGTCACGCCTGCTGAAACAAAATAAATGATTTCGAGGAACTAAACTTCATGCCATGAGAGGTGTTTTCAGGAACAATGGCTCGCATCGATGAGGCTGCAGCGTGAAAAGTCTGAGAAACTTCCTGAGCAGAAAAATCTTCAAAAAAAAAAAAAAAAGATTTATCTTTTTAAAAATCACGGATCCCAGTGACAAAATACACCAAAGAAACTGTCGTTGTATCTTTAATGTTGCGAATCCTTCTTTAACTGCAGGTTGTTTCATTTTGGGAGGGTTGAAAAGAGATAAAGGATAGATGACCACGACCAGAGTTAATGTTTATCAGTCTTCAAGAAGGAATGGAAACACGCAGGAAACCTCTTCTGTCCATTGAATTATTTATAGAATTTTATAGGATCCATATTAATGTGATGGATTAAATGAGTTGCAACGGACCATTACCAGACAGAGAGACAGACAGATAGATGTTGCCACAGTCTCTACAAAACCTCACATACTGACACAAATATATTGATACATTAATATGTACAAATGTTCAATACAGCATCATTTTTGTACCCACCGGTGTGTTTTGTTAAGAAATGCTATGACAGTAGGGACGATACTTACACCACAGGATCAGATGAGGGGGGTCGAGGTCCGAAAGGTTGGGTAATGTGAGGTTTTGGTGTGTGATGTGTGTGAGTTAGTGCCCAGTGGTGGCAGGTAACGTGTCGGAAAAAGCCGGACGAGCAGCAGTGACAGAAAGTGTTTGAGTTCACAGATGGCAGATGTTCACTCAGGAGCTTCTCCACCGTTATTATTTTACTAACCAATCACTAACCAACACCCTTGTTGTGGATTTAATTGATCTTCTTATCGAGCCATAAATTTAATCTTATAACTTCCTCAGTTCCCGTGATGCTCGCACCGCCCACCCAGGTGAGGTTTAACTCTTTGGACTATAAAAACATCCTCGAGTGGACTCCGCCCACAAACAGCACCACCCTGCAGTACTACGTCCAGTGGAAGATGTGAGATACTACACACACACACACACACACACACACACACACACACACACAGTGTCTTTGTTGATGCATTTTGTAAATATAACAGCACACCGGACTGTTACAACTAAATGATCGGAGTACTGATCCATGTCTCACTGGACATTTCTCTCCTCAGTTATGGAGAGCCTCAGTGGCTGGACGTGAAAGGCTGTCAGGGGATCCAGAGGCAGCACTGCGACCTCAGCAGCGTGACCTCTGAAACCAGAGAGTGGTACTACGCTAGAGTCCACGCCTCCTCTCCGCCCGCCAGCAAGTCAGAGTGGGCCCTCTCCCCGAGATTCAGCCCACGCTGGGACAGTGAGTGTCCATACACCTCCTCCTCCTCCTCCTGTCCTAAATCTACTGTAAAGTTGAGGAATGTAACTCAAAAAATATAATTTATTGAAATATATCTACATATGTACAACACAGTCACTTTATTATGCTAACAACTGAGCCCTGTCTCTCTGTATCAGCCAGAAAAACACACTCCTGTTCTTTTAGTTAAAAAGCTACAAAATCAACCTCCTGAATTTTTTTGTTGCTTTGTCACAAAAAAACTAAACGAGATCTTCATATGCGCAGCCATCATCAGCCCTCCTGTGCTGAGGCTGAACGTCACGGAGGAAGGGATTGTGGTCCGCGTGAAGCCGCCCAAACCGAACGTCCGGAAGATGCACAGCAGTCTGCAATACAAGATCTACCTCATACACACCAGTGGAGAGGAGGTACACACACACTCTCACACACTTTTTTAAAATCTATTTAGCCTCAGCAATATGCCGCTGTTGACCAGCTTGTCAAGCCTCTCTCTGTGTCTCTTCATACTGTCGTTGTTGCATCAACCTAATCTTTGAATCCTTGCAAACTTCATCTACTAAGTTTGGCTTTATAACTGCTGGTGTCTCCTAAATCAGTGATTCTCAAACTTTTTACATCACGCAGAAAATATTTGACCCTCCAAGCATCATCAGTAAAGTACAGCAGCGGTGTACTGCTCTGCGCTTCTCTTCCTCTTAAGCCCCAGCCTCCTTTTTTTAGGCCTCTACTCGAAAAGTATAGAAATGTTCTTTTTCGTAATAAGAGTGACACTGATGGGAAACGCTGGAGCTGTCACAGTCTCAGCTTTCACATGACGCGTCGTCTGTCTGTCATTTAATGTGCATTATGACTGTAATGTGATTAACGCAGGGCTTCATGCTTTTTGTAGTAAACTGACCGTCGCGGTGATCACGTGCACGCTAACGCGACGAAGCCGAAACGAAAAAAAAAAAAAAGTCCTCATTGTTTTATTTCATTCAAAATGTGTTTTTAAATTATTTTATTTCATTTAAAAGTACCACCACAGGAAGTACTCGTGCCACAGCTTGACAACCTGTGACCTTGAACATGAGAAATCTGTCTGCAAGCGAGCTCGTGTGGAGAGATTCAGGGATTTAAACATCAAATCCTCACTTTAGAGAATCAGATGATGCTGATAGTTAATTTGGCACTAAAAGAATCACACAGTGACACACACACACACACACACACACATCATTGAATGCCACGCTACAAACTAGAAGAGGAAGAAGAAGAAGGCAGAGGCGGCGGAAGAGGAAGAGCAGAAGAAGAATAACAACAACAAATAGAGAAGAACAGAAACTGTCCTTTGGAGGCTCGGTTTACTGTCGTGCTGTTCGGCTACAATAGTTTCCCGCAGGTGTAACTCATGATCTGTCTCCTCTTCTCTTCAGGAGGTGTATACGCTGGACTGCTGTTCCACCAACAAGCTGCTTCTGAAGGAGCTGAACCAAAGGGCCGTGTACTGCCTCCAAGCCCAGACCGTCATCCTGCTGCAGGCCAAGACCAGCGCTCGTGGCTCTTTGAAATGCGTCTCCACGCTCTGATCACACAGGTATCGCCTCGTTCACGTCTCCCCAGTCCGTGAGAATGTGTTACAAGCGCGCATCTTTGTGTCGATTGTGTCTGCGCTGCGCACGGACCAGCTGGACAGTATCGATAGCGAGTGAAAGGTAACCTCTCGGTTGTCACAAAAGATTACCAAACGAGAAGTCAAGTATCAGCTGTCGCGGAACAATCGCCCCAGGCGGTGAGACAGAAAGAGGGAGGGAAAATGAAACTCCTGGAGGAGAAATCTTAGCACAATGACTATAATTACCTCTGCTCACTCCACCCTTTTTCACTATTTTTAGTTCCAGCGATGGACGCGCAGCACGGTGATAATGTCATCCTGCAGTCTTTGTGCAAGTTCATTAATCTTCTCTCCGTTGTCTTCTCCTTCTCTTTTGCTGTAGACGAACATCCTCCAATGACTGGACACCATCACTACAGCTTTGACTCTCCACCGCTACCTCGACGGCTGCAGCTATAAATATCCGTGCACTTTATTAAAAGCATTAAGGATCCGACGCGTGGTTTGAACTGCGGGAATGACAATGCTACAATTGGATTTGAATTAGTCGGCATTATTCAAGCGTGGGTGTGTGCGTGACCGGAGTGTGACCTTTTTAATTTTGTTATACGCACACAATCAAATGCACTTTGTGTACGTTCAAACTCTGATTTACCTCTAACTAACTCTTTAAAACCGTGCCAGGATTCATAAATAACAGGAGCTTTACTGTGAAGTACTAAGCTGACACTGATCAGACACACAACTCTGAGAATGTATGTATTTGCTGCATTTCAAATAAAAGCCAAAGGTGCTGTTTACCCTGCTGAATCCCGTCTCGTAAGGCTGCCGTGTGCGTCGCCTCTTCGTGTTTTCTGACTTTCCTGCCATGTCTGTGGTGCTCAGCCTCAATCCGAATGGTTCCCGCTGAAGACTAAACATGGCCACAACAAACTTACAAGTTACGTTTCACTTAAAAACTTCCTAAAACAGCTGAATAGTTTTTCACAGACTCAAACAGTAACCGTGTATTTGTTGAGGACTATTTCAAGCGAATATTCCCGGCAGCAGAAACTATGAAGTTCATGGCAGTGAAGCGTCATATAAAAATCCAGACTCAACCTTTAACACTACTGTCTTTAAATCTTATTAAACGGTTAAAACGTTCATTTTGAATAATTAAAAATGGTTGATATCTAGTGGAAGCTGTAATATAATTTAAACAGGTGAGTTTTATATACATTCACCCTGAGTACAGTCGTCGTGAACAGAGACCAAAACTGGTTTTTGTACCAGGCTGTAAACGTGTTTATTTCTGCTGTGACGTTGGACATTTTAACATGGGGACTTATGGAGACAGGACTCGTGCTGCAGCCAGCCTCTAGTGGCTGTTTGAGGAACTGCAGTTTTTTTTGGCCTCTTGTCCAGTCAACTTGTGCATTAATGCATCGGCACTGATGATCTAATAATGTAACACATTACATTTAGCTCGTTTATCTTCAGCAGAAACTTGTGATTGGATATTTCAACAACTTGTCGTTGAACAATTGTCGTAATTCAGCCTTTGGAAAAAAAAAGAACAAGAAGCCGACATTAGTCTTGATTTCGACTTTATTCAAAATATTGATAAACTTGATACTCTTGATCAATCAGCCGTGAAATAACCAATACTGTAATGATATAAAACAAAAAAAAACAACAAACGTTCACTGAAACAGATCAAAGCTAAATCTGACACATTCAGTGTGACGCAGTGATTTAAAAGGAAGCGTTGCACTCTGACAGGAAGTCTCGTTGTTCGATCAGAAGGTGATGGGACAGCACCGCATCGCGTTTGAGCCTCTGAGGTCGTTTTTTTTCTTCTTGTACGGAGTCGTTTTCTTTGTAAGAACTCCTCACTAGCAGCTAGTTCATTTAGTGGTTTTGGTCCTGAATGCAGAGAGGCCTTCCGTGCTGGTAGAGTTGAATTTGGTCCCGTAGCCTGAAGCCTGAATGCACCATATTCATCACAAATATTCTCGGCCGCGGCTGTCAAATGTGGAATGTTTATTATTTGTTTATACACAGACCTTTTTTTGTGAGCCGCCAGCCGACGAGGATTTGTGACCGCGGACGACGAACTGCGGCTCCAAACTGAAACACGATATTTTGAGAGGGAATGTACAGCACCAGTGCATTATGGGATTCACAGATCGCCCTCAGTGGGTGAAATCCAGTGAGATCTTGGCTTGTAACCTGCACCCTTTTAACAGCTCGATGATTAGTAAGGCCTTTACAGTGTTGGTTTGACAGTCAGTGGTCATAAAATACAGAACTTCACATTCTAAATCATCGTAAGATGCCACAGTGACACACACATCAGGAATCACAATTATATTTACACCATTTGGGAATTCATGTCTCGCTGTTAAATGAGCCCTTTGCTTTGTCCTTAAAAAAAAAAGTGGGACGAACTTCTCAAACAGACTGAAGGAAGCCGAGGGAACATAATCCCGTTCAGAGAGAGGGAGCCCGGGAGTGACCGTGGAAGTGGATACAGTGAATATCCTGCATAGTCAGACCTCCGTGTTAAACAAATCAGTTTTCTTAATCCTGTGTTAATCCTGAGCTTTACGTTATAATGTAAAGATAAACTGTGTCTTCACTCTTGAGCCAGATTTTGTCCACAAAATGTCTCCGCACCTTCCTGAGAGCTTTAGGAGACGGTAAATAATGGGAAACTGTTCAAAATAAAATATAAATATGTCAAAATAAAACAACAAATAAAAGATAACCAGACGTCCGATCAGTTAAACGTAGTGCATTTAGGTATTTTATACTAATAATGGCAGTGAAGGTGAGATGCAGAGTTAGAAACTCCACCAGGCACGTCTCTGTCACGTCAATGTTTCAGTCCGTTCTCCCAACAGGAGTGTTTCAGAAGACTTTAAGTTGCTCAGATTTGGTCATTGTTTATTGTTTATGTGAGTCTAACATTATAAAATATTCTGTTATTTTCCTTTTGACTGTTTTTAACAATCTGAAGTTTATTTTGAATCGGGTTGTCATGTATTCTCGGCGGAGAGGAGTGTTGACCCGCTGCTCCCGGTGGGGTTTGAAATGTTGACTCCATCCACGACCTCTTGGCCTGTAAGCATTAAGGTTTTATCCCAGTGCTCCTCTTCACAGCCTTGGCCATCTCGTAAACCCACAGCAGACCCTGCCAACTTTGAGTGAAACATAGAGTCCAAGTGTGGATGGTCAAACTATAACCTGTAGTACAGCGAGTCAGTCGGTCGCTGAACGTGTTCGCATCTGTGCCTGGTGGCCGTCAAAAAGTCAGTAAGAGAATAAAGTGTTTGCATAAATTCTAAAATCGCGTGCACGTGATGAGAATGAGGACACAAACTAAATTCAACTTTAGCACTCGAAGGCACGGGGTACAAGTACAGCCGTTTGGTCACTAACGGCGTCTTAAAATAATAACTCTCCTGTGCGGCCACTCCCAGGCTGTGTAGTAAATCTTCCCAAGATTTAAATTATGCTGTGTCATCAAAGGGATTAGATCATGAACTGGTTCATTTGGGGCAGCTTGTCCTGACATGAAGATCTGTGGCTGTTTCCCTCCCACTCTGCTGAAGTGTGCCGAGTGTCGGAAACAAAAAGCAACAACAAACATTTCTATAAATACTCTTAGAAAAAAAATCCATATTAGCAACGCATGACCGCAGCGGCCATTTAAAATTCAATCTGAACTTCTGAGTGAAAAGTTTCCATGTTTGCTTTGAAGGACTTCCAGTGTTCTTCTTTTTTTTTTCTTCTTCTACCTGCATCTCTAAATAAAATCGTCCGGGCTTCCTGGGAGGAAACATACTTGCATCCTTGCTTATGTAACCTGCCCCAAAAAACAACAAACTATACTGCAACATCGCTCGTAAAACAGCACATATGCAATACAAAACAACTGCCAACATCAGGCTGATAATGAATAAAAAGAAATATTTACAAGACAAGGCATAATTATTATTTTTTTTGTTCAACATTTTAAGGGTACATGCATGCATGATTCTCCAGTCAAAAAACGACAACAACAACAAAAAAAAAACTAAAAGCGTGATCGCACAACTTTGATACGGAATGTATGTCCTTCCGGATGCTAAGGTAAGGTTAAGTCTCTTCATATTAAATTACCTATAAAAATATATATATAAATAAAAAGGTGAGGGTATTGTGTTGCGAGAAAAGAAAAGAAAAAAAAAAAAAGCTGCAGCAGCGGTCAACGTTTAGCTGCACCGACAGAAAGGAAGAGGGTAACAAAGGTAAGACGGAGACAGAGAGAGAGAGGTGAGCGAACGGGAGGTGGCAGTCGAGCACCGAGAGGAGCTGCTGATCCCGCTCTGGAACGTTCTGCTCAGGTTTCAGAACCGTGTGTGTGTGTGTGTGTGTGTGTGTGTGTGTGTGTGAGAATGAGACAAGGCAGTGTGTAAGGCCTCACGCGACCGAGATGAGGGTCCACGTTCTGGAAGCTCCTGTGACGCAGAGGTCTTTGTTGAAGTCTCCGACTTGGTTGCGCTCTAGAACACTGACGCCGCTATGTTCTAGACCTAAGACAAAGCTGGGTTCTATGTTATAGAACAACAATAAAAAAATGTAAAAAACGCAGCCCGGTTCGAAACCCTCCAGGAGTTTAAGGCCCAAAAAGCTGTCTGTATGTTGTGGAACACTCTCAGATTGTATAAGATGAACTACGACCACGGCAGATCACTTTTCAAGACAGGAACTCTTTCTCCAGCTCGAAGACGGAGGGCCGTGCCGGGGAGCTCTGAATGCGGCACAGCGGCACAGTGCAATCTCGTTTCTGGCCCTCTGTGTCCATGTCCAGCAGGGAGCAGCCCATCCCCACCTCTGTCGACAGCACCACGTTTAGGTTTTGCGCCGTCTTCTCGCCGGAGTAGTGGCCCAGGGAGTAGCTCTTGTTGCGTCCCCGCAGCAGTGCCCAGGCGTGGGGTTTGGCCCGGAACGACACGGGCCGCGGCCTGGAGAAGGCCTCCCCGCCCGACGGCTTCTCTGACGCTCCGTCCTTCTCTTTCTCCTGCTTCTTCTGCGTGGCTGGAGGAGGCAGAGCGGGCGGCCCGTTGGCTGGAAACAGATGAGGAGTGTAAATGTTATTTTTCAGATTCTGTCAACATGCCAACACTTCCCTCCCCGCTGCTTTTGTTTTACTCACTGTTGTGGTTGGTGGTGTATTTCTTCCTGCGTAGACGCGTTCCTGTGTTGTGGTTGCTCTGCTCTGGTGGCTGGCTTTGGGTTTGCACTGCTGTCTGTGTGTTAGCTGCTGTCCTGTTACTCTGGCCTTCTGTCGGAGCCAGCAGGGCCGGGTCTGGATGGCTCTGTTTGATGATCGACAGCCACGAGCTCGACCTTCCCGGGGCTGGACTCTGACACCTCCACCTCCGACTGCAAGAGACACTTGGTGGAGTTGCACTCCATGATAGCTGACATGGAGATGAGATTGACAGGTTGGGTGGAGACGTGGTTTGACAAAGCCTCGTCTTTGCGGGGGCGTCCGCTCGGCGGCGAGGTGCTGCGGCGGAAGCGCGTGGCCCGTTGAAACAGGCCCTCCTTCTTCTTCTTCTCTTTCTCCTCGCGCTGGGGCTCGCAGTCCTCCCCGGGGGCGGAGTTCTTGAGAGCCTCCCTAATGTCATAACCGAGCACGACTGAAGCCAGCAAGGAGCCGCAGCCGTACAGCACGGAGTCCGTCTTGCGGCGAGCCGACGTCCGCTTCAGGCTGTTGGTGGGGGTGAGCTGCGGGGTGGTCGAGGTGGACGAGGTGGACGTGGTGGTGTAGGGGTCGTCTGTGGTCTCCGGTGGGCCACTCTGACCCGCTGACCCGACCCCGGAGTCTCCCGGCCCACAATGCCCACCGGGGCTCTGAGGCTGCTGCTCGTCCCTCCACAGAGGTAGATCGATGTACACCTGGTTGGGAAACTTGAGCTGCTTTGGCTTGGAGCTGCTGTCGGGACATTCCTGGGGGAACGCCTCGTCTTTACCGGTCCCTGCTGGAAACACGGACGAGGAAATCAGACATTAGAAACAAACGAAGAAGCCTGTGTCCACATACAAACATCACCAGTACTACCCGACACTAACACGTTTCCACAATCATTTCTCAGATATCAAACAAATACAAAACCTTTTATATAAATTCAGTTTGCACAGTATCGCAGCGGATTTTCAGCTAACCTTGTTCAGCAAACAGAGCAGCAAGGGGGACAGACTTCTGGGACTTGACCAGGCTGGTGGACCACGGGTTACTGCCGTCTGACAGAGGACGAACTCTGGAAACCACAGACAAGAAAACATGAAATCGACTGTGTCAGTGGGCCGGTGTCGCTATGTTTGAGAAGACCGAGACCTACGTCACTCAGTTTACAAGTTTCCATACACACACTTACTACACAACTGTCATCTATGGTAAATCCTACATAGACGTGTAGTAACAGAAGTATCCGTGTTGAGACGCAGGTTTGGTTTTGAGCTTAAGGTTAGAATTAGGTTCAGGTTAGACGTCTAGTTTTGCTGTGTTGTTGTTAAAACGTCCTGCTCAGATAAAAACAATCCTGAACACTCAGTCATTCATTAAACTGTATTTTCAGTGTCGACGCTGAATGTGTAGCGACACACAGACTCTGAAACGGTCTCCACCTTTTCTGTGTGTGTGTGTGTGTGTGCGTGCGTTTACGCGTTACCTCTCCGCAGCAGCAGGCCGCTCTTTGCTCTGCACTGAACTCGGGCCCCAGGTCCTTCCTTTCTTCTTGATTCCCTTTTTCACGTCATCGAACTCCTCTGGCCTGTAGAGGGTGCTGCGGCCCCATGTACGGTTGCTCTCATCTTGAGTAACTGTTGAGACAGAGACCACGAGCGTTAGCGCCGACTCACAACAACTGCAGCGAGCCGCTGTCGACCCTGACAGGGAGCCCCGTGCAGATATTAGTAAGATTATTAAAAAGGAATAACAGCAGCTGTAATTGCAGTCATCTTTCTGTTGAATGGTAGCTGTTATTCTTTATGTGGTCTCAGTAAAGCTCATCAAAATGTGTAAAACACAAACACTTCTCTCTCTGAGGCAGGGATGATATAAGCCTTTTAATTAAAAGAGCCTGAGCAGTATATCAGGTGGCGCGTAGCCCACATACATCCAAGATTAGTTACGAACTGAAGTACGGTGGGGAGATGAGTAAGTGGAGGTAAAATGAATGTTTCAAAAAGACGAATGGCAACTATAAGGAAGAGACGCTTGTGTCTGTAGCTGAATAAAGTCAGCCTGCTGTGTTTAAACGTCCGTTATACCGGTGGCACCCTCGGAGAGCTGAATATATTCTGAGGTGGCACACGGTGTAAAACACTTGCTCTCAAGGATCCCATATTGGTCGGGCTCTATTAATTATATTAATATATGATATATAAATATATTAAGTGAGTTTGATTCACAGTCGCAGTTTAATCAATTCATACTAGAAAATATCCCCCAAACATGAATTCATTCCTGCAAATGTAAAAACCAGAAAGCCAAAAAGCAGAAACCAAAACCCAGAAAGTCTCGTTATAAAGCCTCTTACAGGTGTGTGTTAGGCAGAGTGAAGCTGTTATGAAGCAACAGACCAGAGCCAAATTTCACAGAATTTGGAAAATGTTAATTAACAACAATGAACAGCAAACTGGCTCCAGTCTGTGACATAAACCTCATCACCTGTGGAACAATTCAAACCAGCAGCAAACACCAAAGAGTCTTGTTATAATCCACACGAGGAAAGCTTTGCCAATCAGCGCGCACACAATCGCCCCTGCGGACGGGAAGCTGTTAGGCATCAAACCACGCCCTCGCCCACGCCACGTGCGGGTGCTCAATAGCTTGCCTTTCCTCGTGAGCCCACAACCGGCTGTGAGCTCGCTGGTCAGATCAACATCCTGCTGGTAAACATGCAAACTGTCCCTCTGCATATGAGACGTCACTGAGGAGGGAAGCATACGGGTTACCTCGAACCAACATGAGCGCGCTGGCACAAAACTTAATCCTGCATCGAGTAAGGCTGGGACAGTTGGGTCCACAGCACAAGCACCGGCCTCTGCTGGTCCTCGAAATGTTCTAGTAGTTTTTGCGCCTCTCTCTTCAGATTTAAAAGCCACTATGAAATTTCTTGGTCAGAATTTTGATCCGCATCGTTCATCATCAGCCTAACAAATGCAATGATTCTGTGCAACAATCTGCGCCGTCTGCCCGATTATCAGGATCTACCATGAAATGCTCAGGAGGAATGTGTTCCAGTTATTGCAAGGGCGTCGGTGCGTGACTAATAACATTATCAAACTGTTCAAACAACTGGCTGACTTGCTCGTGGCTCTGGAGCTTTTGTTCGCACAGCTCTCGTCGTTGTGAATGACACCGTGGTGAATGACGCTGCCCTCGTGTTCCCAGCGTCCAAACTCTGACAGAGATGATGTGATTTTAGATTTTCTTTAAAAAGAGGCAGGTTTGACTTAAACCAGGCCCAGAAATCTACCTGGCCGAGTAGAATACTCACAGAGAGGTGAAGGAAACGCGTCGGAGACCTCACAACTTGAATATGGAAAAGCAAACAGCCACTGAACTTACGCTGAATGGCTCGTAGCCGGGGGATGAGCGTGGGGCTGCTGGGAGGAGAGGAGCTGGTGCTGTGAAGGCTGCGCCGCTTGTCCATGGAAGGCGACGCCTGAACGGTGATCTTATGCTGGAAGTCTGCAAAACCAGAAACACAGGCATAATCACCATCCTGATCTGAAAGTGTTGATAAATCTCTGAAATGTTGTAGTGCACAGACGATCAAACATCAAAATGATCGTTCAATTTGGATAATTTGGATAAATCCACCATGTTTTGTCAATTTATACATTTAGTTGTGGGTATAAATGTCTGATCATCTGAGAAAATGATGAATATTTGGTTTTCTTTTGCACTTTTTGTAGAATCTGAAAATCATTCTGGATGTGAATTATATGAATTAGTGTTGTTGCATCGACACAACAACAGAAAGTTGATTCATTCTGTTAGCCACTTGATATTTTGTCCATTGTTCCATATTTTTATGATGAAGTCTGTGCAGCAGACTCTCTGATAGGTGACGGGATGCTGCTAATTAAAATATGAAATGAGTCGAGACATCCGTTCATCAGTCTCATCGCTCACCTGAGGGCAGGCTGATGCGGTTTCCATCCTTCAGTTTAAGGCGTGAACGTTTGAATTTGCCTTTCCTCTTCTTCACGTTGGGCTTGTCTTTGTTGAGCTGGAAAATGAGGATGTTGAGCTCTCTCTCCAGCACGTTGATCTCCCGCTCTGCCAGCTGCTGCTCCCGACGCTTCAGCAGCTCCTCCTGAGACTTCTGCTGGAGGGCAGCCCGCGTCAGCTCCTCTTCTCTGGAACGTAGCTCCTGGGGAAAAAAAACAGGAATTAAGATACATGTGTGGTTCATTCATCTGTTACATCATTCCTGTGATCAGAGGTAAAACGTCCTGCTTCAAATGAAACCAATAACTCATCTCTAATTTGAAATGTTTGTTAGTGTTACCGGCTGTCAGCTGTCCTGGTCAGCATATTGGAGGATTTACACACTCCAACAAAGTGATTGTGACCGTCTGGGAGGAAACGTCGGCCAAAGCTACGATAATAAAGTTTGACTTTCTAAACCACAGAGTTCATCCAAAAGAAAAAACACACATCGGAATATAAATCCTGCAATACGCTGACTGAGAAAGCGTGTGGGCCTCACCCAAAGAGATTTGGCGAATATAAGCAACATGTTAGCTATATAGTGGTCTTGACTTGGTCTGGGCCTCATCTCGGACTTATTCTCAGTTTAGGTGGTCTCGACCTCAACAGTGTCTGCTGGAGATGGGCAGCTTGAGACAACAACCAAATCTCCAACTAAACTACTGGCAACCGTGTGGAATTGTGGGTAATGTAGGCATGATTATATTTTTTCTGTCCATTGTGAGTCTGACAGTGCTGTGGACGAACAGTTATAGGATAACACTGACATAGTTTAGAATGAAAGTTCCTTATGGATTCACAAAGTGGATCTCACTCGTCGTCGTTGGTTTCAGGAGATTACTGCACGCTGTTTCACTTACACAGAGTAAGCCGTGGGAGGAGACAAGACCGGTTAGCTCTCTTCATTCATTCATTCATTCACTCACTCTTTTTTCCTCCTGAATGGCTCTCAGCTGAGTAATAATAATCCTAACTGGATGACTTCCATCCAAGAAGCTTTGCAGTCAAGCCCCTTCAGCCACCCACCCAGACACAGATTACTGCGGGATGTTTACAGGAAGTCTGATGATGGAGTTAATCTTGTGAAACGTGCGATGGGAAAATGTCAGTGAAGGCTCAACGCTAAATGATTGATTTGATTTAAATGAGCTTTACGTCGCGATCGTCAGAGTTTCCGTCACAGTGGGATCCTGTAAATTATATCAGCTCAGTGTGAAATTGGATAATTGGAAGTTACATAACATAATAATAACTGCTAGACGAAGACAGGGTAGAAAACACAACTATATAATACAAAGGAAAGATTTAATATAAAAAGCCTCGACGCCGCAGCACCTGTGGAGTATTCAATGTCATTCAGTCCACCATTCGTTGACCCAGCTCTGTGTGCTGATCCTGCTGTTTCTACAAACACTAATTAACCCCCCTCTTTAAGCCAGCGACGGGAGACTTATACAGGAAGCAGATTAAGGTCTTAACAAGGGGAAGTGCGCTAAAGCACCTCTGCATTAATGACTTTGTTTTGTTAAATGCTTGATTAGCTTGTTCACTGAAAGTAACCAATCAAACTTCTTTTTCTCCGTAAAAGCCGTCCCTGGTGATTTGGCATTTTAATAACAGATTAGTCAACATGAATCATCACTAAAAATAAAAATACAACCCTGTTACATGCGCTGTGTGTCAGATTTCTAACTTCCCACAGTGTGATGCAGAGGAGAGGTGTGTGCCGTCATGTCAGCGGGCTCTGTGTAAGCATGTTTTTGTGTGTATCGGTGCTTGTCGTCGCTCTTCCTCACCTTCTCTTTGGTCCTGAGCTCATCAAACATCTCCTGGATCTCCACACGCCAGTCGTCCTGCATGCTGTGGAAGGAGTCCTGAGGCATTGTGGCCATGACCGCCTCCTCGATGGCCGACAGCTGCTCCAGGATGCAGGAGAAGGAGGGACGCACGTGGGGGTCCTGATCCCAGCACTCTGCACACACACACAGCGCAACACGAAGGCACGTTAACCAGCGTATATACTGTATGTATTGCTTCAAGCTTTGGTGAGCAACCACCAAAACTATTAGTGCTTGTCCAAAGCAAACAATTTATACAACTACTGCAGAGATATTACTACAAAATTAAGGTGTTTTAATGTCGATTTTATTGTCGAGTTTGCAATATAATGAGAATAATTTATGTTGTTTGACCAGTATTACACAACTACAACTACAGCGCTATTTTAGGTGTCTTATAACAAGTTCATTGAATTAAAGTGGAATAAAACAATAACAAATAAAAGAGACCCCGTAATGACTTCTGTTAATTTACCTTCCATGAGCTTGGCGAAGGGTTCAGGGCACGTGGAGGGGATTGGTAGAGTTAATTTATTTACTGCCACACCGTAAGCCACAGCCAGGCCGTCTATCCCGCGGTACGGCACCTCCCCTGTTAACAGCTCCCACAGCAGGACACCGTAGCTGGTGGAGGAAAGAATATTTAACAAAGGCGTAACGTCAGACGAATGAGAAAGAGCAGATCTGTTATTCTTCTGGGGATGTGAGTGGCGTGTTATCTGTCATACCCCCAGACGTCACTGCCTTTGGAGAAGAGCGATGACTTGATGACCTCGGGGGCCATCCAGGAGTACGTGCCTGCAGCTGACATTTTCGTGGTTTTGTGCCACTCCCTGGCCAGGCCGAAATCTGTGATCTTCAAGGTCTTCCTCCCAATGTCGTCATTCTCAATCTTTTCAAGTAATAAAACTGAAAAGGGAGAGGACAGAGAGGGGACACGTTAGAAGGTGAAAAGAGGAGGGTAAATAAAGATACATGAGGGAAACGGGACAACAAGCAGAGAGTGATTGAGAGAAAGTGGAAAGACAGGATTGGGATGAAAGTGACAGATGTGAGGGGGAGTAGAAAAGAAAGACGAGTGAAAGAGAAAGGGAGACACAAAGAGTCGGGGAGGGGGGGACCGAGGAAAAAGACAACCGTGCAGGTGAGCAGATGATAGTCGATATTCAACAGGGCCAGCAGAGGTATGCAGGTCATTTATTACTGTAGACACAGAAGGTTGACAGCGCCACAAAGCGCCTGTCCTCGGGTCCTAAAACTGTTTAACACATTAAAGACAGCCAGAACCCTCCAAACCTGCCTGTAACACGACACCTGGCCCGAGAGCCCTGCCACAGCGAAGCTACAACCCGCTGACGTGTGAAGTCGAGACCCTTCTATGCTAATCGTGCGCTGGAAAAAAAAGAAATGTACCGTGCGTGCGTGCACATCTTTCTCACCGACGCATCAATTTGAGAAAGGAGAAAAGAATTAAAGACTTCTTTAAGTGCTGTAATGCGATCGGCTTCGCTCGCTCGTTTTGCAGGTCAGAGTGGATCGGATGTTGTGTAGACCTTAAAATAAACACGAGTACAGTATGAGGCGCACGTATTTTAAAATGTTCCTGTTTGTTCACCCACTTATTATTAGTGTCATCAGCTAGATACACGTCTCCATTACGTTGAGTCGTGATACGACAACTCCCTGAATGCAAAACTGCCAAAATATAATATTCAAAAGGAGGAGGCATATAAAATGATCATGTTCTGTATTACTTATCGAATGAATTAATCTTTTATTCGGATGTTAAGTCAAATAAATTGTCCAGTCCTGCTTCCTAAAAGCTCAAAGTGATTTCTTTAAATGTCTTGTTTTGTCCAACCAACAGTCCAGAACTGAAAGAAAACTTAAAACGATACATAACAGAGGAAAGCAACAAGTTCAAATTAGGAAACTGAAGCTTATTTTAGCCAAATAAACCCCCCAAAAAGTTCTATTTGAGTTTAATTGATTGTTCCAGCTGTAGTAAAATGAGTATCACGCAGCACTCACGCATTTAAGCTCGTTGAAACCTGTGCCACCACAGACCAGGTGACTTCTGTCCGACCGCCCAAACATTTCAGGAGCCACTTTTCCATGAAGTGGTGCATCGACAGCCAGAACAGACGCTTTGATCCTTTGATTCTCTTGGTATTATTTTCAACATTTGTTTTTGCCCCTGCCAAGATCTCCTCACATTACAAACTGCCCCATTTCATTATTTACATGCAGCCCCACGAACGCGGGTCAGCGGGAGCGCGTCCTGTCAGCTGTGATGAGCGTAAACGTCCCTTTAGGTGGAACACTTTCAGTGCCAATATTCCCATGGGAAAGGAGAATTTCATGATAAAGACGCACACAATGTAGACTTTTGGTTACTCTGTTTAAGGGCTATTTGTTGGCAGTTTAACAGATGTGCACTACTGTGTTATCACTCACCGACCTTGGACTTACTCCTCCTGAACAGTACCAAACTGAAACCGGCCAAAACACGAGGCTGAACGACTGACAGCAAACAGCTCACACAGAAAAGCAACTTTGTTCTTGTTCTTCTACATAAACCATTTCATCAACTGATCTGAGGCCCAGCTGGCGATGCTCACCTACAGTGAACATACTGATCTTCAAGTCTGCTTAGGAACACAACGTGACTAATTACACAACAAATGTGTCGAGACTGGAGCAGATCTACTGAAAAATGTAGGCGGGTCGGTCGAGACTCCACACAAGAAAGTCTGAAACAAATATTCAGACAATTCAATTCTATAGTTATAGCGGTTGAGACGAGAGAATAAGTCGAATAGTTGGTCAGTGTACAGACAGAAAAATAATAAAACCTCTGGAGTCATTTTTAAAGCAAAAATACTTTTGCTGGTTGCAGCTTCCAAATGATTTGTTGTTTGTTTGATGTGACAATAAACTAAATATCTTGTCATGTGATGGTTGGTAGGACAAAACAAGTCATAGCTAGGACGCACACCATCGACAATGCCACCGATTCTGGAACTGAATCACACAATGTTTGATTCCTTCAAACATTGTGTGATCCTTCAAACTCTTCCTCAACTCTTCATCTCAGGATGGACAGAAAAGTAAACTGCTGCTAAATGTAGCAGCTGTTAGCTCAGTTAGCCGTGCCGCCCAGGCTGTGAGTTCAGAGCGCCGGGGGGATCGTTAGCCTCTTTTCAGGCTGTGGTTGTGGGGCAATGCAGACAGGGAGCGACACCGGCATATGGGCACTAGAACTGACTTCCTCCAGGTGAGCAGCAATCTATCTTAGCACAGGCAAAGATGAGAAAAGAGGACATAGCTGGAGGAAGTAAAGAAGACTTTTAGTCATTGGTGAAAGCTTCATGATATTAAAGGCTGAAAGACAGACGAGCTTGGCTTCTTGCTGTTGGATTAGTAAGTAATATTAGCTGACCGCTATGTCTTGTGTTGTTGCACCCGCTTGGTGTGAGTACAGCTGTCCATATTTAGTGGCTTTACACTCAACAGAAGCAGCACTATTGCACGCAGCTAATATCATGTTGCCCTCACGAGGTCAGGATAAACAATCAATCACAAAGGAAGGAAACTTTGAATCAAATGTATCATTTTTAAATTCACACAGCACGGCAACGTCTCAGACAATTTACCTGCGTTATGATCAAACCTGATTGACATTTAATGTAAAACTGTGTATGCTGCGGTGTAAACATTAATAAAAATGCGTCCATCCATTTTCTATGACCGCTTATCCTTATCAGGGTCGCGGGGGCTGGAGCCTATCCCAGGTTGCATTGGAGGAGCGGCGGACACACCCTGGACAAATCATCAGTTCATCACAGGGCTGACGAATAGAGAAACAACTATTCAGTCACACCTACGGGCAAATTAAAGTCTAAAATGTGTCCCTAATACTCTGCAATCCTCACTGATAAATGTGAATATTTCTGGAGTCTGCATTCATTTATTTATGTATTTTTTTTAATTCATCTAGACTAGATCATTCAGAAAACTTGATCTTAATTAACACAAACACACCAACTCACAGTATCTGCTTATGTTCTTTCGACACATTGAAGACAGAGTCACAGAGGGTGAGAGTTAAGATTTTTTCCTGCATCCACGAGTATTTTCAGTAGGTGTGAAATGATTTCAAGCAGCGTTTTAACCGTAGTGTGACTGCAACGGGTCTCCACTAATAACAGGGGTATTGGTGCCATTACTAGCCCCGGGCACAGAGGGGATCCTCTACCCAGGCTGCAACAATAGGAATTCCATTACAAACAGGTTTCACTAGACCAATGATATACTCCTACTTCCTGTTGTCAAGTCCCCTCTCAGTGATTCCATAGATTCCTCCCAGCAGGCTCTGTAGGTTCATAATGACTTATGATGGCTTAGTTACACAACCGAGAAGAACAGTGGTTTTGGGATAAACCCATCTGCGTTGATTGGCCTATAGAATGTCATGCCAAATACCTTCTTTGTAGCTCCGTGATACTTCAGTGTCAGCCCTCTAGAAATTTCTGATAAAAGACCTAGCCCCTGTCTACATGACTCCATGCTGACGTTATGCTATAAAAACAACTTTGAACCCCGGCCAGCCATTTTGTTTGAGCGTATTAGCAGCTAATAACACAAACACACGACACGCTCACTGCCGGTTAACCTGTGACTTCACGACGGCACTGTGCAAAACTTTTTACTCCGGCCGACTTTATCATAGTTTCAGTTTTTTGGGCTTGAGAATGAAGCAAATCCATCACCCGCTTTCATAATTTAGCAGCAGTTGGCTGGTGGTTGGTGCTAATTTTGTGCCCTAGTTACACATCATCATCCTTTATAAACCCATCCAAGCATACAGAGCCGTGCATACAAAGTCAGACACTTTTTATTGTGTCAGCTCTGCGCTTTTTAATCAAAGAATGAACTGTGTAACAAAAGCATATGAAATGATAAAAAAAAGAAAATCTTGCTGAATAAATAACAAGAAGAAGCAACACAGGCTGGTAACAACGATACAAAAATATCATGTCATTTTCCAGCACAATGAACCTGTTAGAGCACTGCACATACTTTATATTTTAATGTTCTAAACGATGAGCGATGATCATAAAACTGGACTAATTATGTGATAATACTTCATGTAGTTACAGGTTGTAAAGGAGAGACTCATCACGGTCTCCAACACATGCCACCAGCCTCTGTTTGAAGTCCACCTCTCATGACCTTTTCACTCTGGCCTAAAGGTTTTCTAAAAGTCCCAACAGTTCTTCATCCAGAAGGTTTATATCAATTTATTTTGACAGTAGCATAACCTACAGACACCAAGTGCATGTTAGAAAGAAAATTAAGTTAACTGAAATAAAGTTACTCTTAAAAATATGACTGTTTTCAGTCGTGCTTTTTAATGTTGTCTTCCGTTGCTAACAGGAAATTATGCTGAAACGATCTCAATGTGCCGATTACCAAAAAAGAAGTCCCGTGACAATTCACTGGAATTGTAGCTTCAAAACCGCATTTAAAAAGCAGAAAGAGATGCTCCGGGTGACTTTTATTTAAGCTCATCCTAAAAAGTCAAGCCCCAGGCAGGCCAAACCCCGCCCTGTGTTGGAAAGATAGATCCAGTGCCTGATGTAAAGCCTCAACAGCTGAGCTAATGCGCGAAATCAGGCTGTGGCAAGTCAGTGTTGGGTATTGCTTTGCTCCTACGGGCAATCTAAAGGCCTGTTTGGATAGGATACGCTTGACAAGGGGAGGTGGGGTGATGGCAACCTAATTATTACTTGCACATTCATGATCAGGATTTTAATCCCATCTAAATAACCCTTGTCAGGAGATTTTAAGAGCTACACACACACACACACACACACACCAGTAAAGATAGCCTAAGGTTATAGCACATGCATGAAAACTGAGGTTATTCATTTGTGTGGAAGAAATCTGACTATTTTTCATAAATATGGAGACACTATAACTTATAATCTGGATTCTAAATAGAAATATAGGGAGGGGATTCTCTCAAATACTCAGACATGGGCCAATGCTTGTGTGTCTACAGTAAATTATAGTGATAATGCAGCTGTGTGTAGCCTATAATTATGTTATCTTTACTGTTGGATTCTTAGATTTACCAGCTCCACAAGCTACAGGTGATGTGTGAAACCAGGTTGGTGTGACAAATATCTAAATGGATCAGATACTCTACATTTTTTTTCTGATCTGTTTTTCTACTGTGGATTGATTAACATGACCAATGTCGCCGTGTTGAATGTGTGAAAAGGTTAAAACTCTGACCGCATGTTGTTTTCTGTTCTCTTCTCTTCTTCTCGCTCTATATTTTCTCACTCTTTTGAAAAGAAAATGTTTTGAAGCGGACAACAGTGCAACGCAATTGGAGATGGATATGCCTCCAAGGCAGACCCCACCCTCAGTCCAACCCCCTTTTAATTCCCCTTTCCAAACAGTGGATCTTCAGGCAGACCCATCTTTCATGGTGGAACAGTGGGAAGATCAGAAGCAGAGCTACTTGCCTTCAAAGCAGGTCCCACGCTTCTTCCCATTGCTTTCTAGCCCTCAAGGTAAAAAGAAAAAGAAAAAAGAAAAAACACGCAGTCTGGACAAACATAACTCTTCAACAAACTAAAAATAGCTTTAAAAACTTTTACTCCCTACAACTCTGCACAAGTTGAACCAGGAATAAAGATCAAGAAAGCTTTCGAAGATAAAGCTGCAGCAGCCTCCAACTCCTGACTTTAACAAGTCTTACATTTGTTTTTTAATCACAAAACTTATCAATCATGCGTTGAGTACGTAGACTGCAGTAGACACTATTTGGTTATACCTGCAGTATTTCATACATATGATACATATATTAAATATGCACTGCCAAGAAGAGAGACGGCGAGCCTTGACGCAATGAACCGCAAAGCCAGCTAAATCTTTTAATCTCTTTGCTTCTCTTCACAGTGCTGTGTGAAACCGTACTCCGTGTGATGCCAACGGTGATACACTTCTCGAAAACAAAATGAAAAAAGGTAATCTACAACTCAAAGCTTATTATATTTTATTTTTGTGGGACATCTCATCACTGATGCGGCACGGTTGCTGCTAAAGGCCTCCTAACTTGACGTGGCAGTATTTTCGTAACTGTGCCAACAGACTAAGCATGAGAGCAAGTGGGCTTCCTGTAGTAAGCAGAAACAAGGCTGCTAAACATTCCCCGACTGGTCTGTCTCCCCCTGTTGAAATGAGAGTGCCCCCAGGCATTCTGGTCGATGGGAAAAGGATCAGGGCTAATGGCTGGCTAAATCCATCTATCATGGTCACGTCTCTCCGGGCCACTTGCTCTTTGTCTGTCCTCTTCCTCTCTTAGTTTGCATCTGTTTAAAGCTCGAATTACCCCGATAACTCGGCTAATTAAAACATAACACATGTTAAAAGGTGTAGAGCCGGTGCGGTTTTTGCTGTATTAGCATCTATCAATGTAGCTCGGGAGCTACAGAGGGGGGATTGGTCGATTCGGAAGGCAGCTCTTCTCAGCTGTGGGCCCTTTTCCTTTTCACCCTGCCCTGCAACAATAGGTGCAGTCAGGGAGAGGTCATAAAAAACACAGTGAAAGCATCTCCACTCCTCCTCTCTCCCCTCTGCCCATTCTCTTGTCAGAGAAAAGACAGGCAGTAACTGTCTGTGTGTCACCAGGGGTAATTGTGGGAAGCCTGAGAAAAGTTGCCCTGCAACACCTAGTCAGGCTTTGGTAACTTTTCCTCTACTTATTCCAGAAGTGGAGCAAGAAGACGACAGGAAAAATTACAGGAGCAAAGAAAAAGATCCTCTGGAGGGATAATTTTCGGAGCTACATCCAAGCCCGAGCCCTCCTGTGGTGAACTTGTTATGACCTAGAAATGAAAAGCAGGGTTTAAGAGGTGCTCTTTTGCACACGTGTTCACCACAGAAGTAGGCTGGTTCACACGGAAACCCAAATTTATAAAGATGACTGGTTTGGTTTGGTATTTTCATACTCCATGCAGCAAGGAAAATGAAATAGGAGATGCAAATGACCTCATACTGGTGCTGAACTGGTAGTCTGTTATTCTGGTATCAGGGCATTAAGGCTGCATGACATGTAAGATTCACCTTTACGTACAATCACATAACTATACGGATACAAAAAGATACTTGTAACCAAAGTGACTTATAACAGGTGCACATGCCCCAAAATGGCTCCTTCTTCACTCCAAACTCTGAGTGACATGCTCTCTCCACTTATTATCTGTGATTGTTTCAGTGCATGGACATGAAAGAAAGATCTACAAAGTGATGCCCGTGTTGTGAAAGACAGGCAGGAAGAAGGGGGGGGGGCACGGACGGCACGATGAAGTCTAACAATAGCTTAAGATTGATGGGAGAATGCTGTTGCACACGCTCCTAAACGGAGCTCCATCAGTTTCAGTGGCGTTCGAGCACACATTCCTGGCATACTTGCGCTCGCACGGCGACGTGAAACTCCTGAGCCGATGTGGGTTTGTGCGTGCTGGCACGTGGCCAGGTTTCAGTGTGATTTCTTGCTCTTATCTACTGCCCTTTGAATGCTAGCACTCCTAGCTGGGAGAAGACGGTTTAAATCACGGGTCAGTGAAAGGATGTAATAAATAAGACGAGGGTAAAGCAACAAATCCATTTAAAGCCTGTTATCAACAGATCCCTGAGAAGACCTGGATCAAGTATAAATAGTACTAACAAGCGCTTGACATAATACATCCATAGGTCCCCGCTGACACTTAAAAACAATTAGGCCACGTTAGAGGAGTGCTTTTGCATTCAGGGGACATATTTCTGCCTCACACTGAATATTGCCTAAGTCTTGTCAAATTAGCAAAGTGTTGTAAACATGGAAGCGCAACTCTGATGTCCTGACATGGAGCCGCTCACCCAAACAAACCAGCCTTATTTATAATAAAGCGGTACGTCAACACGAACACGACAGCGCTCTATCAGGCTGCAGCTGCGCGGACTCGTTAGCGGAATAATAATTCTCTGTTTGTTTTGATGCTGTCGGGGAAATTTGTTGATTAACGCCGAAAAGAAAGGGTTTTAAAAAAAAAAGTTTGACAATTGCGTCCTGTAAAAATAATAAAAAAAGGGAGCAAGAGGAGAAGGAGAGAGGAGCAAAGGGAGGGAAGGTAAGTAAGGAGAAAAATAACGAAGTAAGAAGGGAAACCCCCTCAGTTTGTGGCAATAAAAGAGTACCGCTGCTCTCTGGGAGATTAAATATGAACGGAACAAAACAAAACGAGGGCTTTGAGACCCTCTGAGTCCTAGCCATTCTTCTGGCCACAGTAGCCTAGCAACCGCTGCTTGACCAGTCCATTGTGCAAACGTATGTTAAGCTTTTATCCCTCATTAGCAACATTCCTCCCTGCAGGCTGGGATTTTACAGATTAGGTTGAAAAACACAAAAGAGATTGGACAAATCTTGCTGACTTCCAACATATTACTTTACAGGCTAATCATTGATCAAATAGCTGTATGTTTGTCTGCGCGGAGCATGTGTACACTGCAAGATGATAAATGACAGGCTGAGGAGTCGAGTGACGATGGAGAAGTTTAGGTCTTTACACCTGTCCGGAAAGACACTTTAACAGGCAGAGAAGACATTTTGCTCATTAGATATTTGAAAGTGACAGATTGCTGATTATTTACTGCAATATCTTCTTTTTCTCTCTACCCCCTGTGCGGATAATCGTTATTCTTTTATCCTTTTTTGACCGACGCACACTCGAGGCCAAGACAAACAGACAACAGGCCCACGCCAGCAGATGCAACATCTTCTCTAAGCTGCATTATTCCTGGTTTTTACTGGGAAAACAACCCCAACACACCACAGGGTGCCGTTTGTGTGTAGGAGAGAGTCCTTTGTGAACTCACTGCCCCGGTTCAAAGCAAACACATACAGCTCCTTTCATTCGCTCTTTATTTAGATAAGACTGTATATTGACTACAGATGTTCAGACATCTGACCCTGTGCCGATCAACTACCTGCAACCGCTAACACTGTCTTTCTTGGTCTGATTTTGACATTGACTGCTCCTGTGCAGACTGAAGTCAGGAAAAAAATAGTTATTTATTCGCTGGCCTGCGACCTTTACGGAGTTGTGAATGATCTCTCGCAGGTTAAAATGTAAATTATCCCTCTGTACTTAAAGCTTATGCTGTTTCTAGGTCACAGTGAAGTGGCAGGATAAACACATTGACTTGTGTTCGCAGCACCGTGCCTGTTGGGGGGAGTTTGTTTGTGTATGCTCACATTCAAACATCCGATTAGCTGAAACCGTCTAAACAGCAGTTAAATCCTTTCTCTCCATCTGCCCTGTAATTAACGCACATCTTCGATAAGACTACTTTTACGGTTGGGCTCCTCTACACTGTTCATCACAACGCCTCAGGCGCGTCACGTGCACCTCAAATACATTATTTCAGAGTTTAGTCGGGAATTTCTTTGAATAATTTGCATCTTCTGACACAATAACTGTGTTTTAGAGAGTGAAAATGTTTATTATGAAGCTGGAAAAACTACTTGCAACCACTGTTTACTCTAATGTACTATAAATACTACACTTTTGCCATGCTTGCACTACGCCTGCCAATTATTAACTCAAACTTTAACAGTTCGTGTCTATAGAACAGAAATCAGTCAGTCTTCACAGGACTGAGAGAGTAAACCTTTATATCTTTCAAATCTGTTCAAAGTGTCTTACTCTGGCGGAGGGTCTGTGGACATTTCACATGTTTGGTCTCTCACAGCTGGAGATAAACAAACATCAGTACCACAGGGCTGCGCCCCTCATGGCCTCTGGTCGATAAGACTCGCTGGTCACAAAGGAAGAAAATAGTGTTTGGAGTCATGTTGCGCACATAAACACACTTGAGTTGAAGTGGGTAGCCTGTGTCAGTGGGTACATGACTCGGGACTCTTTTTCTCATCGAGTCCTGTCCATTCATTATTCAGTCCTGGGAAACTAAAGTTTGCTGGCCTGTTGTCAATTACCAGTCCATGCAGGAACTAGCACAGTTGGCCTACTACACTGCACCACGTTCCAACTACATGATCCTGATACAGTTACAGAGAAACTCAAAAGTGAGACCTGTAAATATGCTGAAATCTATTTTATTCTTCCAAACACAAATTGGGAAAGTATACAGACAAACTTGGTGGATGATTTCCTCTATTATTACCCAGATAGCTCGTGTGTCTGACTCCTTTTCACCCTGTGACCTCTGGTATTACCTCTGGTTGGTCAAGCACATGGCCTGACCGTGTGTACAGAGAGGGTCTGGTTATGTGTTTGGTAAATCACTGACTTTATTTGGGCAACATTTCAAGCTCAGGGTGGACAGGGGGGCTGGGAAGGTGTGTTTGAGTATGTGTGTGTGTGTGTGTGTGTGTAGGGGGGTGGAGGCAGCCCAGCTGAGTAAACTCGGACTTTATTTCACATCCTCTTGATGGTATCCCCCACCCACCACCACCACCTCTTCATACACCCACAGACCTTTTACATCCTCTTTAAATGCATCCTGAGTAAAGGGCAGCAGTGATGCTGTGGAATTCAGGTGGCAAACGCGCGATTTATATATTAAACTATCTATCTGTGTGGCAGGCTGACACGTGGAGACACAGTCTGGGATGGATGGGTCTTAAAATAACTGTTTTGAAAGAGGTTATAGAGTCGGTTAACACTAACACCGCTACTCATGCAGACTTGGAGGAGGATGGGGTGCATGTGCAACAGATGGATGTCCCCCCACCTGTCCTCCTAATGTTGAATTGTTCATCTCAAACACTGTATCTCATGCACACACACACACACACACACACACACACACACACACACACACACACACAAACACACACACACAACACACACACACACACACTTAAATCTTTGCTTACTGTTGCTAGACTTCAGGTCACGGTGGATAATGGGTACCACGGCCTCCTCGTGTAGGTAGTGCATCCCGCGTGCAATCTGCACGGCCCAGTTGACCAGGATGTGTGGAGGGATGCGCCTTCCGGTCAACGCCCGGTTCAGTGTCCCGCCTCGGGCATACTCCATGACCAGGCACAGGTTGGGCTCATCCAAACAGACTCCCTCCAGTTTAATAATGTTGGGGTGCTGCAGCATGGAGAAAAGTTTCGCTTCTTGTTTAACACCGCCGGCGGTGGCTGTTATGTCCTCGTCTGGGTCTTGCCGAGCCGCCTTCACGGCCACCTCCTGATCCTTCCATGTGCCCCGGTAAACTTTGCCAAATCCACCCACGCCGATGATCTCCTCTAGGACCAGTTCACTGAACGGGATCTGGACAGGCGAGCTCGGGCCTCTCTCCGGTACCCCCACTGACCCACTCGTAGCGGGAAGACGGTATATAGCAGGCTGATAGGTGACATAGTTGGAGGGGAAAATCCCGACCCGGTGGTTGATTTTACCCGTCCACCAGCCCTCGTCCCCGGAGATAGCCGCGTCCTTAGACAGCACCTCCACCACGTCCCCTCGTCTGAGGCTGAGCTCGTCCTCGCCGCTTGCCTCATAGTCATACGCGGCTGTCCACAGGGACCGAGTCGGGCACAGTGGGGCAGAGTGAGCCCACGCCCGAACTGTGGGGGACTCAGTCCAGGCATGTCCCAAGCCGGTCCCACCACCACCACCGCCGCCGCCTGGCCGCCCTTCACCGTTTGGGAAAGCGGCCTGCGAGACATCCATTTCTCGGTGGCCGTAGCGGCACCATAGGGTGCTGAGCTTTTAGGACAAAATGAAAACTTTAAAACTGTAAAAAGTGACTTTTTGAAATCCTCATGCTTGTCACATCTGAGAGACTAGCTGATGAGAACAGAGGGGATTTCCCTGCACAGCCCACAGCAGAGCCAAAACCTCGTCCAAAGTCCTGTGGGAGAGAGCGTCTCACCCCGTAACGTTATCCACGTCGCCACTCCGGTGTACGAGGGTCAACAACTAGCCAGCCAGCGAGGTCGCTGGCTACGGTTAGCCGAAAAACTAATGTCACCACGGTTAGGGGCTGACGGTTAAACGGCAACATAAAGATGGGAAACAACGTGTTAAGTCTAAAAATAACCGCAGCTACGGTGAAAACATTAGTCAACAACTTATCTGCTTCTTAATGCTAACGTGAACGAGCTAACGTTAGCTCTCTCTACCGTTGGAGCTAAGTTACCAACGTTTTCGCAGGTGCCGCTGGAGGTGCACCTGCCCCGTCCGTCCGCTACGACAACGTCAAAAACGAGGCACCGAGGAGCAGGTTTCTCTCTGAAAGTCGCTCCTAAATCTCCTCTAGCCAGTTAATCCCGTTTTATAAAAGTTTTTTTTTTAAAACACAGGACTTTCAAACTAGCGGGGTTAGCTTAGCATAGGTCAGCTCCGTTTACTCGTACGGCAGTTGGGAAAAAAGTTGCTCCACTCCAGCTTCGGTTATCGGTTATTCCCAAGTTAGTTTCTCCTCACTGGGGGTGGAGGGGCATAGAGATACAGCCGGGCGTAGAAAAAAAACACATAACATCCTGGATTTCAGCGCAACAGTTGCCGGAATAAAAGTTAAAAAGCACTTATAAGGGGAAAAAAATCCGTCAACTTTAATCAAAACAACCCCCCCATCGCCGTTGTTGTCGCCAGGCTAGAGTCGGACGGAGCGGCAGCAGTGGCTTCATCTGGGACGCTGCTCTCTCTGTGCTGGCTGCGGTGCGCCCTGATTGGTCGGTTATATAACACGTGACTGCTGCATCGGTAATAAGTAGGGGAGGGAGGGGGGAGGAGCTACTATAGGAATGTGTGAGGAGAGCGCGCCTTGAGGGGAAGTTATGGGAATAGTGGACCGTATACGATGACACACACACACATACACACACTCTTATTTTGCCTCAAACCAAACCACGTGAGCAAGGAAGTAATTTTATTACTTTATTGTGAAAATAGGACTACTTGTTCTTGCACTACTACTACGATTTTGGCCAAGTATTTAGGCATACTAGGAATTTGACTCCGGTGTCAGGTGTGTTTACACGCTGCCCACCAAATGTACAAGTAGATACCCGTCAACGTTCAGCCACGATAATAATAATCCCCGTTTAAGTTCTTATACATATATATATATATTTAGAGGTAAAACCATATGTTCTTCCTCCTTAGAGTTTATTATCTATTAATAATAATAACTGTAGTAGTAGTTTAACGTTTCAGGTTTATTTGCCATGTGCAGGTTAACACAGGTGGTTAACACACAAATGTACCGTGTCAGCTCAGCAGTAAGAGCACTAAACAGTGTAACAGCAATTACACACGAAGAAATAAGCCAAATAAATCAAATATAATATAATATAATAATAATAACAATAATAATAATAATAATAATAAAAGAAAATATATAAAAACAAGATGTAAAATGTACCTAAATAGAATCTAAAAATATGCATAAGGTTCTATACGTATATACAAGTATTGAGTGTATTAGGTGTCACTATAGATATGAACATACTATATAAATAGGATATACTACAGTATTTAAAATGTTGATAGCAGGAGTAAAGTGACGTGTGGTATTGCAGAGTGCTGATTTAAACAGTGACTACAGACAGTGTAAAAGTAAATAATAATGTATATGTTCAAAATCATGGTCCTTTATGCATGTAAATACGCACTGAGCCCACATATGCATATGCATTTACACCACCTATAAGCATGCACGCATTAGCTTGCTCACATAGGCCCAACTATGCACAATGTGGCTAATTTTGCCTGCACACCGCTTGGCTTGCTCATTCATGCGCAGATAAACGCTGAAGGTGGGAATCATATAATAGGAATGGATGGAGAGATGGGGAGGAGGGGTGGGAAGGGAAGGAAAAGGGAAGGGAGGGGAGGGGAGGCGGTCAGAGCTGCGCATCTGTACAGGCAGCTAGAGGGAGAGGAGAGGGAGAAGGAGAGAGACGAACAGGACAAGATGAGGACCGCGGCAGCATCAGCAGCAGCAGCAGCAGCAGCAGCAATGGACGAATCGACATTGGGATGGGAAAAGGCAGACGAGAGGACGACACCGAGGAAGACCGACAAGGCATGAAAGAGAAGCCTCAGCCTCAGGATACGTGCAGTTATCTCCCCAACATGGAGGCGTAGCGACAGTAGCATGCATTAGAGGAGATCATTTCATTGTAGCCTAGCAGCAGCGGCATCATCCGTCCGTCCAACCTGAGCGGAGAGGAGGAGACTGGAGGAGAGATGGGCTCCCAGGTTGTGCAGACCCTGCGTCAGGGAGTCTGGGCATCCCTGACCGGGGGCTGGTACCACGACCCGGACCAGAACAAATTCAACAACTCCTGCCACCTCTATCTGTGGATATTTCTCCTGATGTTGCCCCTGTCTCTCCATCTGGTGAGTTTTCTGCTTTATCTGTGAGGGAACATGAGGTCCAAGGCCGCGAAGGGGGTGTGAGGTACACACGGTACCTATAGGTAACGCTTTTTAAAAAATTATTTGTCATGCGCCCTTTAATCCTTCATCGGTTAAACGTGCTGCGTCTCTGCCAGGATCTAACACCCTTCATTGTCTGGTTGCTACTGAAGGAAATACTAGGCTCGGAAAAAAAACAGCACTGTCGCAGTATTTTTTCCTTGCATGCGGTGACGGAACGCATGGCTGCTCCAGGATGGAGCCAGGAGGCATGAAACTGTGAGTGTTCACTCACATTATCGTGTCATGGCCTCTGAAACGGCGCAACACAGGCTGCAGGCTGCATGACCGGGGAACCTCCATATAGGATTTACTACAGCTTGTAGGTGGAGATGTAGCACGAAGAGAAGCCTCTATTACAGGCATAGCCATACAGCAGGATGGTGGCATGAATGGGAAGGGAAGAGTTGCTGCTATAGGTCAAACACATTGACCTTAGCTGAATAATAAATCACAGTGAAGCAGCCCGGTAGTTCATGCAAACATAGCCTACAATTACATTATGAGAGCGCCTTTATCCAGATAATATGTTGCAGATTATGATTGTGTGATCGCTCCACACTCACATCTCAAAATCAGCCACCTACAATGAAGAGTTAGCAAGGCAAAGTGACTAGATTCTGTTGCGAGAGTGACAGCTCAGACGTTTGAGAGCTTTGCCACCGAGGCAATATCAAAATGTTGTTGCCGACAGTTTCCTCGGCGTGTTTGGAAACACCCTCTGCCTCTCCTGCAAAAACAACACAAGCTTCTTTTTTTTTTTCCTGGGAGAGATGTTTCAAATTTCAGGCTTATTAGCATTTTAACCGAAGGTCACACACAGCGTACAAGGTACACGATGGCAGAAAGTTGAGGAACATTCAAATATAAGCACAAATGACACAGGGCTATAGATTTAGACCTCCTAATCAGTCTGACTGGACTGTATGACTCATGTATCAGCGTGATGCAGATGTTTGGTCTTTAATCTTCCTCTTCTTTGCTACGGGCCATTCCCTCCCCTTAAGATCAATAAACTTCATTAATCCGCCAGTTAATCAAATGAGATCTCATGTTTCACTGAGCCTGTAATACGCTCCGGGGAGCAGTGCCGGCCGTGTGACCAAATAAGATTTAAATTTTGCAGAATTTCATCTACTGTACATACAATAAGATTGTACGGGTGCTTTAAAGGGGAAAAGTGTGCCACATTTTATGTGGACGTCCAATTAGTGCTGATGGCAAATGCAGCCAAATGAAGCACTGGATTCCTTAGTGCGTGCTATATTGGCTGAGAAAGCTGAGCTCTCCTGATTGCAGAGCCATGCCGGCAGCGCCTACATGTACCAGGATGCATTGTGTGCGAGCTTCTCATGCCCACACCCACTGAGCAAGCTACTGTAAGTTAGCTGCTGGGTGCTAATCAAGGTTACACGGCATTGCCAAGCAAATTAATTCCTGCAGTTTGACCACTCATTTTTCACACGTGGCTGTATCTTTACCTTCAAACCCCAAGCTGAAATTTTCTGTAGTTCTTCCTTGACACCAGCTACACCACTGTACATGAAATGACAGCACTGATGCCTGAAGAAGAGCAGGTTTTGCAGCTATTTCTCCGTCAATATATCACACACTGAAGCTTAAGCTGACACTATTTACCATTAACACTGATTGAATCAAACATTGTTCTCGCGGCGACTCTGGAGATGTTGATTTATGAAGCTCTTCTCCCCTCTTCTCCTCTCCACAGGCCCTGCCCCCTACCACCATGGCACTGAGCATCTACTGCACCTCCATCACTGTCTTCTTCATCCTCATCAAGGTGGCCAACTATCGGCTGCACCTGATGTTCGACGAGGGCGAGGCGGTGATCCGCAGCAGCCTCTCTGACCTGAGCAAGGCTCCGGAGAAGAAAAGCAATGCCTCAGACTCCTGCCTGCCCGCCAACATCAGGTGAATCGCCACAGACACATTTGATTAACCTGAAGCAGCTGAAAAGTTTTAGCTCGAGACTATAGAATGGCTCCACCTTTTATGAATGTACTGGAGCTCATTGAGAGAGAGTAGAAACTGGCGGTTTTACTCCTTGTGCCTGAAGCTACTCCCCTGCTAGGTTAGTCATTTCAAAATCTAGGCCAGAGGGCTAAATCCCTAATGATACAACTTAATTATTAACATGAAACTGTACATTTTGGCCCAAGACCTCCTTTTAGAATAATGCCGCTAATACTAAGTATAACTGTGAGTCTTACCATGCTTGACATCCACTTTTTTCCACTGTTTTTAGCCTCCTCTTTGTCTCTCTGTATGTGAGATCTGATTGGTTTCGTGATCAAGTGTCTCAGAGTGGGACGCGTACCCTTTCCACTTCATTTCAAAGACTCAGTGCAGCTGTAGTGAATGAGCGAGCTAATGAGAGGAGGTCAGCGATCTTCAGTCGGCGTCTCCGCTCCGACACACTTGATCTGCACGGAGGCTAATAATATATATATATTTTAAAAAAACATCACTTCCTGTTCTTACTTTTTTTTTTTGTGACATTTTTGAAGCGGCAGACAATTATTTTCGATGCTTTTTCATCTCTATAAATCAGCTTTTTTTTTAGTGTTCAAAATAAGATGAGAGACTGGAAATAAACTCCCCTTTCTCTGTCTTTTTCTCCTCGTCAATAGAAAAAGCAGTACGGTCCCTGACAGCGTTGCCATGACGATGCTGGCTCGGAAGCGTCCCAGTCCAGTGATCCAGGTTACAGTGAAGCAGACTGAAACTGACCCGGGACTGATTGGGGTGGTGAGTGACAAAAAAAGGATGGACGCATACCAATATGAATGCACAGCGTCAGCCTACGTTATGTCCTAATTTCAATCACGTGTCTCTGAATTCTCTTCCGTGCAGGACTGCCCGAAGTCAGACGAGGTGGCGAAGACTGCGGATGGTGAGGCGGATCTTTCTCTGGGTTTGACTGAGATACAGACACCTGGATAAAAGAGAGAGACGAACCATAACAAATGCAGACGTTTTCATGAGTAGGAATATGATGTGAATCATGATTTGGCCTTCACAGTCTCAGGCTGAGGACAATTTCCTTGTGCGCATTAGGCAGCCTCACTGCTGTATATTTCTTACAGGTTACTGCCACCTCTAAAAAAAGCCCTTTCTTCTCATCACTCACTCCGCGACATTGATAACCAAGCACAAATTATGAGTAGTGCTCTCTCTCTCTTTTATTTGGGCATTTGGTGGTACACTGGTCAGCAGATGTCACTGGCTGTTACCATGGAAACGTGTCTCTGGAGGGCAGAGTGGCTATCCGCATGAGAGAAATCTAAGAGCAAAATTAAGACCAATTAACGCCACGGACCAGTCTAGAATATGTTTGTGAAGGCAGCCTCTGAACTCAAACCAACTGAGCACTTACGGGAGAATTTGGACAGCGCTCTTTATCATCATCATCATCACAAAGGGAGGAACTATATATTTAAATAGTAGTGTTTGACTATACAGTAGAATCTCAGTGACTTTTTTGGTGTTTTTTTTCCCTTTAACCTGTCGCCCAGCAGTTCCATTTTAAAATAATTACTTGAAGCACGTTGGATTTCTTAAATTCCTCAGAAAACAGCTGCGCTTTGGTAGTCAGCACGGTTTGTTACGTTTTATAGATGCATGATCGTTTAATAGTCCGGTTGAAGGCCCACAATGTACCTGTATTTCTACAGTAGCCCAGAACAGACAAACTAGACGCTAAACACTGGCTCTAAATAAGGACACAAACACTGTAATTTCTCCTTCATGCAAGGAAGGAGAAGATGAGGTGATGAGCAGGTTGCTGCTTAAGTCAGTTTGGCCGCTGCTATTTCCATCATGAACATGAGAAATGTAATTTTTATTATTATTTTTAAATGTAATTCTGTGGGAGGCTAAAAATGACAATATGACTAAGATAATAAAAACACTTATAGAAGACAGGATGTAGAAAGACAAGCAGCTACAGCTCAACATTTAAACACAGGTCATCGTGAATTCATCTCTGCTCCAGGGAGTAGTAGTAAAGGTTTAGAGCAATAACTGGGACAGAACTAATGTTTAGCTGTGTTGTAGATATGTGGATCGATGGTGGAGAACCTTCTAGACTTAAAGTGATACATTTTAAGACTTTTTCTCAGTCTTTTGGGCCTGCAGATTGTTTAGCAGAATGCTCCTTTATAACTGTATCCTCTCCAATATTTGGAACTAATGCATTGTTTTAAGTATTGCTTTAAAACATCTGAGCTTGAGTAAGCTGCAGCACTTAGTCCAGTGCAGTTATTGTAAATAGAAAAGGGTATGTTGTAGAAAATTCAAATATGCAGTGCACGGATGCATCGGTTAGAAGAAGTCTGTCTTCTTTGGGAAGATGCATCTGACCCGTCTGTTAATTGACATGAGTGGCGCTTTGTTAGATACTCTCCTGCAACACAGAAGACTTCAGTATTGTAGCCTCTGAGGCCGTGTGTAATTTGGGGAAACAAGCGTTCTGTGTAGTTTACTGTCAGAATCAGTCGGAGCTGGAAGCCAGCTCTGTTCCTCTTCCCCAACACACTACTTGTCTCCTTAGACAATGTGCACTGACAACTTCCTTTTCTGCAAACACGTCATATTTGTAAATAAGCTCAGACTACCAGGCCGCTTCCTGTATATGTATGATCTAATTCACTAGTGATTAGCCAGAACTCAGCCAGCGGATCCAAAAAGGGATATAAACATGGTGTTTATTACTTCAAATTCATGATAGCACAGTTGTAACTTGTTTTTGTTTTTGATAGTAGTACACTTGGTCCTCTTTCTGCAGTTCGTTTTTACAGAAATGGGAACATGTTCAACTGGCAAATGTTGCTGTAAACAACAGAATTTTAGAGCAGTTTTATTAATATTGCACGTCAACCACAACAACAATCAACAATTTGTATTTCGTGTCATTCCAGGACAGGCTGACAATGCTGCAGAGGAGAGGCCTGTGGAGGGAGGACTGCATCCAAGCCCAGATCCCTCTCCAGATGACCTCTCAAGCCCCAATCCCGACCAGGCCGCCCCCCTGCTGCAGGCCCAGCAGAGGCCCCCATCCCGAGCTGAAAGAGAGGAGATGCGCCCTGGATCTGCTAGTGGGACAGGGAAAATGGATGCGGAAATAATTGAAACTGTTCCTGCGAAAGAAGGAGTGGACATTCAGAGCTCTGAGAGAGAGAAATCAGAGCAGGGACGGACAACAGAGAAAGACTCAGAGCAAGACAAAATAGAAAAGGAGGAGGACTTTGAGGATAAAGAGGCTGCAGACAGGGAGACGGCTGATGAAGGCTTGCCTCCCTCCAAGGGAAGTGAAGATGAGAGCGAGGAGGAGAGCGAGGGCCAAAAAGAGCCCCCAGATGCCAACAATAACTCACTGGAGACACCTCAGGACCACCAGGATGACTTAATTGACATCCCAGAACCTCCTGCACAGGTCGGCCTCAGGAGTAAGATGTTCTGTTTGAGGGGTGTGACTTTAATGCGTGGTCCCTTTGTACATCGCTCCGTTTGTCTCTTGTGTCGTCTCTCAGGTCGAGCCGGTGGAGGAGACGTACTGTTCCGATGAGATCGAAGTGGTTCTGGTAGACAACTCTGGCCCCGGACCCGTGTCGGCACGCCTGGAGGACAGCGACACGGTCAAGATCATCATCACCATGAGCTGCGACCCGCAGACTGCTGCTCAGCTGGAGGAGAGCGTCAAGCAGAGCCTCCTGGAGAACGCACAGGTAAGAATCGTTTTGGATTCAACACCTGGTTTTTCTGATTCATTTATGCTTTTAGTAGCTGTAAGGCTGTTTAATTATCTTTATTATTTATTTATTATACAGCCTGACAGTATCACATATGTGTTCTGTATCAGCTTGTTTTCATTGAGACTATTTAAAACTCATGTTTCTGTGTTTCCATGGCTGAATCATCCCATCAGATGTAACACTTCTACGTGCAAATGTCATGACAGACATGATGTTTGGTAGCGTTTAAACCTTTGTGATTCCCACAAAATACATTTCGGTGGATTTGAATAATGTCTGGCAGCACAGCGTGAGCTTGTAATAACTGATCCTCCAGCAGGTCAGTGAGGTTTAATAGACTTGAAATATGATCTATATTTTCTGTTACGGGTGTTCTTCGTCATTACTCCGAGTCGACGAGGGAATATAATGCACAGTGAGGTAGTCCTCGCTTGTCGCCATGGATACGCCAAACGCCAAACACTGTAGTAGTCTGCATCAAGTCTCTGTGAGCTCACGTGCAGAGTTGATGAATGGTAGACAGCGTTAAACAGTCCAGACGCACCTGCCCTGATGTTTCTCTTTGACTGATGGTCAGACTGTGTTTTTATATTGAAGTGCTGCTCCATATGGAGAATACAGTGCGTGTGTGTGTGTGTGTGACATGTTTTTCTGTGTCTTAAAGGCCCAGAAGGACGCAGGAGAGTGTCACATCAAGATCCCCGTCATCACCTTCGACTCCCCCGAGGAGGAGAAGCAGGAGATGGAAGACGGAGAAGAGGCGACCGGCTCGGAGGACGACCCCACCCTGAAACACACAACAAGCCAAAGTGAAGAGTTTCACCTGTGCAGAGAAACAACCAGCTCCGAGTTCACCACACTGGAGTGTCCAGATCCAGAGCAGGAACACGTTGGTCTGCAAATGACTAATGACAGCACGCCGAGCCCGCAGCTGACAAATGATAACAGCTCATCGGGTATCGATGTCCACTCCCATCCTGATGACACGGATCCTCTGGATCCTCATGTGGATTCACAAGGTTTCCTGCGTCTGCCGCCATCTTTGGCTCGGTACGGGCCCGGGGGAAGGACTCACATCCGCGGGCTGAGCATGGACAGTGGGAAAGATGCCGTGCTGCTTTCAGGCCGCTCACATAACACAGTATGTTGGCTCTGTTTCTATTTCTGCATGTTTATTCTTCTTCCTCCATCTGTTCATGCATACATAACAAACATTTGTCTCTTTATCAGACAACCATGACCAGCTCCAAGTCAGACCTAGAAGCCAAGGAGGGCCAAATTCCCAACGAATCCAACTTCTTGGAGTTTGTTTCCTTGTTGGGGTCTCTCAGTACCCGAGCGGGAGGTGCCGGCACACAGGAAGACGAGGGGCCAGAGCGCAAAGAGGAAGCGGGAGCGGCAGAGGGAGGTGAATCTCAGCAAGAGGGTTGGTTCCTTTACCTCTGCCTCCCTGATGTTTTATAGGGTCCTGGTTAATGCAGATGTTTATACATAAGTGCATACATCAGTGCAATGTCAGCGTTGGTTTATGAGCTGCAATAAATTCCTACTGTTGCTCTTAGTGCAAGCTTGCATCTCCATACTAAGCTAATATAAAATAAAATATGGGGGTGTTTTCAGCCCGTCCAGGCTTCTGGGATGCTAATGTTGGGCAGAAGGTCACTCAGTTTCTTGATGTCTTTGGTCAAATGGGATAAATGGAGCGGCCAGCACAGCTACAGGACTGGCAGCTGGTGGGCTTGTAGACTTTATTATATTTTATATTTATATATGTTATTTTATTATATTAGTGAGGAATGGTGATTCGTCTAATTGAAAGCGCTGCAAACGCAGCACTGCCTCATGAAGCTAAAATGGTGAGCTATTAGCAAACAGGTGAAAATGCACACATCCAGCAGTGACATTAGCTTGTTCTATTATTTACATACAAACATTGTTAAATCCCTGAAAGCTGGTAAGTAACATTTTTAAAGGTTTCCATTTGATCTGTTAACAGAGAATCTGAGCCCGGTTTCCAGACCAGATGAGACGATAACAGAGACCAACATGGAGAACAAACCTGAGAGACCCAAACCTCCTACTAGTCTACCTACCGACACACTTCAGGCTATGCCACCCACACAAATCCCAATAGTGTCCCCTGACAGGTACACGAGACGCACACACACACACATTTACAGTACTTATACACGCTGATATATTTTAGCTTGTAGCCTCCAGAATCTCCCGTTGATGGTGTTTCTTTTCTGCAGTCCACAGACAGACCGAGAGAAGGATCCAGACTATGATTCCCTGCCCTCACAAACCTCACAGTCAGAGAGCTCCATGCTGCAGGTCATCTGCAGACCGGAGGCTACCAACAAAGAAGAGGCCTACACCTTCCACACTGTACACAGTAAGCATGTTTGTGCACCCTTGTGCTCGGATGGTCTGATAATATTTGGATCATTTCGACAGCTCAAAAATCCGTTGGATGAAATTACTGTATTTCTGGAGCATCTCCAAGATGTTTAGCTGTTCGGTCCTGTCTCAGATGTCGTGCTAAAAAGCCCCCCGACATATTAGATGTCAGCCATTGAAGAGTGTTTGTTTGTCTCACCAGGAGACAGACCTCGTAAGCTGTACGCGGAGAGAGCCCTCAACCTGCCGCTAGGAGCAGAGCTCATCACTGGCAACATGTGGTACTGCTATCAAATCTTTATCTCACCCTCACATACATCTTCATTTTCTACCTTTCTCCACCTCTGCTGCCTGTGTAATCACTTTTATCCCGCATATTAATATCAGGCTGTTGTGTGTGTTTCCTCAGTGACCTGCTGTCAACATCTTCGAACTCGGAGTGTCCAGGACGGCATGGCGGCCGGTCACACCGACTGCCCTTTTCAGCGCCGCATCATCCCCTGCACACAGGCTTCGACCGCGAAGGACGCACCCGGAGATCTTCCAGGTGTTCATCTACCTTCACCTTTTCTTTCTTGTCTTGCTGTTTTTGACCACTAGTAGTGCTATTGAACCGTTTTTTCCATGATATCCAGTTAACCCAGTTGTTTCATGTCGTTTCACTGAGCGAGGGTTGGTGGTAACCACTGACAGTATAAAGAATGTAGAATTTTAGGCCTTGATATGATTCGAGTGGGTGAGTTCTATATAAATTCAGCCTCAGTACAGTTGTCATGAACGGGGAAATTAGCTATAGAGACCAAAACTGTTTTTTGTACCAGGCTGTAAACATGTTTGTTTCTGCTGTGAAGTTGGACATTTTAACATGGGGACTTATGGAGAGTGACTCGCTCTGTAGCCAGCCTCGTGTGGACGTTTGAGGAACTGCAGTTTTTGGCACTTCCACATGGCGCCACACAAGGTTGCTACTTGTTGGTAACGTGCCAAGAAATGTGTGTACTGCCAGCTGCTAGCAAACAAACATGGAAAAGCGTTTATAGATAACATTGTCGGCTTTACAGCTTTAAAAAGAAATACGTTTTCATTTTGCATTTCTGCTGGTTAACGTCACAGAGCTGACTGGCGGAGTTTTGCCACGAGTCCCCAGAGGGCGACATAAATGATAATCAACCAACTGGTAAATCAGATTAGTCGTGTGTCAGAGAAAAATATGAGACATTCTTTAAGCTTGAAGCGGTGACAAAATGATCAGTCCTGAGTTAGTGTACATCGTTCCCCAGCAGGGGTGACATAAGCTGCCAGGATCTGTTGTTTAAGCTGAAACAACACAGACTCTCTGCTGAATCATTAATGCGCCACTTGGTGTGTGTGAACTTGTGTTGACACTGTGAAATGTGGTTGTCGGGGACTTAAAAGGATCCTGGCTGGGTTTTGGATTACCCTGCATGGGAAATCACATTTTCATCAAACATTTTTTTGCGGTTTAACGTCGATACAAATGATTTGTGTCTGTGTGCAGGAAGAGGACTCTTTGGATGAGTCGTCAGAGACTTCCACTCAGGAAAAACCGACCAGGAAGGTTTATTACAAACTCAAACTTTTTCCTGGGAAGTGGATCAACATTTTATACGACCGACTCACCTTGCTCGCCCTTTTGGACAGGTAATACACAACAAACCTGCCCGCTAACTCTTCTAGACACATTACTCAGCTCAGCTCAGCTGATTTCACCCACAGGGATCAGCCATTGGATGCTTGGAAAACCTTCAGCACATCTTCTAATCATCTCCTCCATCAACAGCGCTTGTTGTTTGTCTGTCTGTTTAAAGACATAGATTTTGTTTAGACAGGTTTATTGTGGATGAAGTTGAACCAAGAGGATGTGCTGTAGGAGGCACGTGGGATAGAGGGAAGGGAGTAAGGGATGAAGGAGGGAGTTGAGACATCTCTCCAGGATTAGAGGCCCCGTGGTTCCTGTATGTGAACAAAAGAGATACAGGAGAGAGGTGAAGTAGGGGTTTGGTTGGGTGTGAAGCTGAGTCAAAGAGGGAGTGAACGGATAAGGTGTGCATAAGCACTTTAAGTAAGGAAATATTCAATGGAGTTCGAGGCGTGGCCTTTGTTACTGGACCATTTGATTCTGTGCAGCAATGACTCATGACACTGTGAGATGCCGAACGCACTGCTTTTCTGCTTTTGTACAGAAACCAAGAGGTTCTGGAGAATCTAGTCGCAGTCTTCATGGCCTTCCTAGTTTCCTTCCTGGGTTTTGTGCTTCTCAACCACGGCTGCTTCAAAGACTTCTGGGTCTTCCAGTTCTGCTGGTCATCGCCAGCTGCCAGTATTCTTTACTCAAGGTAAAAATATAAACACCAAAGTAGAGGATCGTTCCTAAACTTCCTCTGAAGTGTGTTGTCATCGTGGCACGGTGAAATGTAAAAGTGGCCTCGCACTCGACAGTTCCTGTTTGTATCTTCTTACTTCCTCTGCGCTGACTAAATCACAATACATTTTTCAGTTATTCTTCTGTTTGCTCATAATTAATGACTTAATTGACGTTTGTGTTTTTGTTTTTCAGAGTGTTCAACCAGATGCAGCTTCACCAACGCACGTGAGTTTTATTTTATCGCCGAGCCTGAGAGGAAAAGAGGGGCCGCCGTTCCTCTTTACTGTTATTGTTGGGCATATGATGTCATGAATTTGATAGTTCCCTTTTCCAAATTAATCATCTTGCTGTGTTGTGACTGATGTGTAATGTAGCTCCGGAGGATGCGACCTCTTTGGAGCTCTCTCGGTTGTGTCATGTTACTGTGAAAACACACACAGGTGCATTCAGATCAGATGTTTGTATCACGTTGCCGTTGATAACATATTGAATTGCTGTGTTTGTGAATGTCCTAACCTGTGTGTGTGTGTGTGTGTGTGTCTCCAGGGTCACAACCAGCTGGTGGCCTACAGCCGAGCGGCTTACTTCTGCATCTTCTGTGCTCTGATCTGGGTGCTGGAGCAGCTGCTGAGGATGAAGGACCTGCCCGTCTCCACCCTGTACGGAGTCACCATCGCCTGCCACGACGCGCTGCACTTTATACGAGACCTGCTTGTGGGTAGGGATGAAATGACAGCCGCTGCGTTTATCGCCACTTCAAGCAGCAATAATTTGTCCTTCGGAGATACTAACAAATGTGTTTTTGTTTGAAATGTTAAAACAGGTTTTACCTACTGCTTCCCCATCACCTTCCTGGTCGGCCTTTTCCCTCAGATCAACACTTTCACCATCTACGTGCTGGAGCAGATTGACATGCATCTTTTTGGAGGGACAGGTGAGCAATGCTTTTCAGTTTGAATTGTCAAGCGTCGCTTCTGGATGCGTCTTTATGGCTCCGGTTTGATGCCCGTGTGAATCTGTTTGTAATGTTTGTACTTGGCTTTAAATTGAAATATTCACCGCAAAAACATCTTTAATTATTCATTACTAGAGTTTAACATTTAAAAATATCTCAGCTAACTCGCTTCATCAGGACCATGCAGGTGCAGTTTGATCATTAATTGGTTAACTATGACCAACTGACTATCATCAGATAATGATTCAAATGTTGCTAAATCCTGAGTGAGTTATATTAAGATGGGGTTTTTTTTTGTACTTAAAATCACAGCCCACACTTACCTTTGTTTCTCATTGTTAAATATTAATGAAGGTGTCTTCATCCTCACTCTAATTTGTGTGTCTCAGCTGCTACGAGTCTCATCTCTGCGATCTACAGCATCCTACGCAGTCTGATCGCTCTGTCTCTGCTCTACGGTTTCTGCTTCGGAGCGCTCAAGGTACAATGTGAAACAAAGCTCGGGTAGACGATATCGCTCTCTTTCTTCCCTCAGAGTTTTGTGCTCATGGTCAACCTCCTGATTATAGGAATAGAAGAAGACGCGGGGCTCAGTTATAAATAGCGTGCAGCAGAGGCAGTTTCACTAAGCAGAGCTGCAGCAGGAGCCAAAGTGTTGCTAGTCATCCTTTAAAAGCATCGACGAGATTGCAGACTGTGGGGAGGAAGCTTTCAAACCAACTAAAGGTTTACACCGGTGTGCCTGTGTGTGGTTACAGGAGCCGTGGGATGAGCAGCACACCCCGGCCCTGTTCTCTGGTTTCTGTGGCCTCTTGGTGGTCTTCTCCTACCACCTCAGCCGACAGAGCAGCGACCCCTCTGTACTGCTGTGAGTATCAGTGCGAGCATGTTTCACGGACGCACTTAAGAGGTCAGGAGGTTTCGTTTCAAGCTGAATACACAGTTTTTTTCATGCCTTCAGCTGCTTTAGGGTTTGCGGCTTTGCAAAATGTCCCTCTCGTCCTGTACATGTAACATTTTTATTCACAGATCTCTAATCAAGTCGAAGGTAATGCCTGCTTTGGTGGAGAGTGAAGAAGAGGAGGAGGAAGACACAGACAGTAAAGACCCGCTGCCGGAGAAACTGCAGAGCTCCATGGTGACTTAAGATGATTTTATAAAAATGTTGTTGCTTTGATCGGTAATGCTGTTAGTGGGACGGGATGAGCAATGCTTCAAATTAAGCATTTGACTTCTCTGTGCAATAATCGATTTATTGCAGCCATATTATCTCACGGCAGCTCACGTTAATTACCACCGGGACGTCAATACTCGTTAACACTTTGCACCTGAGTTGTGTAATTCACACACGCCGCATGTCGATCATCGTGCGTGGTTACAGGGAACCGTGCAAACACCTGCGCCTTTCGCGGTGTTAACGGGGGATTGTGAAGCTCCTGACTCGTCTCACGCTGCTGCGTCTTTAATCTCTAAAAACTGAACTGAACGATTAGACAGAAATAATCACTCACCTAAATGAGTCCGACAAACAAACGTGTTTCCATCCAGTGCAGATTATTAATGTTTACGCTCCACTTTATGTCTTGTGCCCTGCAGAAGGAGATTCTGCTGTCGGATGTAGTCGTGTGCTCCGTCGCCTACATCCTAACCTTTGCCATCACTGCGAGCACTGTGTTCCTGTCTCTCAAGGTGAGTCTAATTATTTCCTCTTTCTATAAGCTGCCTTTTACTTCTGAATAGTAACTCGACTGCTTCTTTTATTATCATCTCCAGCCCTTTGTGACCATCGTGCTGTACGCTCTCGCCGGGACGGTCGGGTTTGTAACCCACTACCTGATCCCCCAGCTGAGGAAGCATCACCCTTGGTTGTGGATCTCCCATCCGGTCCTGAAGACCAAAGAGTACCACCAGTTCGAACCCAGGGGTTAGCATACCTGCTATATATACTGCCCAGTTAATGATTAAATATGTAAATCCCAACATGAATCAACATGAAATGGTGATAATTGTAAATGATATTTGGATAACAGAGACTTTTAATCTGCATCTGGATCTGCAACAAAATGAATAAATGAAGTACAGATATTTTAAAACTCTGAGGTGACCGTAAACAAAGTATTTATACTACATTTCACTTCTCATCTCTGTCAGCAACCAGAAATTAAGACTCTGAGTAAACTCTGTTAACCTGTGCCGTACGTCAGTCAGCCAATCAAAGGAGAGGCCCATTAATATTAATAAGGCAATAAAAAACAGCCTATGAGAAATAAATAGGATATAAATATAAATTCAACTGAAGAAATTTGATAATTAACTTGTTATTTGGTTCTACTTGCTTATCTCACAGAGGACGCTGTGCTGATGTGGTTTGAGCGTCTGTACGTGGGGCTCCTGTGCTTCGAGAAGTACGTGGTGTACCCCGCCATCGTGCTGAGCGCGCTCACTAACGACGGCTTCGCCCTCAGTCACCGCAAGAAGCTGGGAATCCAGTGAGTGGAGCCACAAACCCGGCAACCGGCAACACATCTTAGCCATGCATCATTCTATATAGTCTGTCCGTCGGGGAACCGGCTGTTGAACCTGTGGTCTCGACTCTGTCTGTGCCTCCAGCTGTGACGTCCTCCTGACGACGGTCGCCGGCTTGAAGCTCCTGCGCTCATCCTTCTGCGACCCCAGTTTCCAGTTCCTCACCCTGCTCTTCACGCTCGTCTTTTTCCACTTCGACTGCCCGCAGGCCTCCGAGAGCTTCCTGCTGGACTTCTTCATCATGTCCATCGTCTTCCACAAGGTGAGATGATATCTGGAGGACCGCGTGCGTGAGAGCTAATGTGCTGTGCATGGGAATACGTCGGTGCGCAGTCTGATAGAAAAGCTTGTCTCAAAGATAGACGCGCGGTTATCTCGGACACACGAGATGATAAACGGACGCAGACGCACTCGGAAATAGAAGCAGAGAGAGATAAAGACATGAGGGCAAACATAGCAGCAGACAGACACTGCAGACTTCACTTTAAGGAAGGATTTTACACCCAAAGGTCAGTTTACTCATCGCAGAGAGGTAAAACTCTTTACTGAAGTACTGAAAACTTGCTCATAATGTGTTTTGATAACGTGTCAGAGAAACGTTACATCAACTGAGCCGTTCTTTGTTTTAAATGTTTTGTTTGTGTCCGCCACTTATTAACATTCATAGCGATGTGGAGGATTGAATTTCTCCTCTTCTGTTTCAAAGGTTGTCTGACTCCCTGTGCGTTGTTTCAGATGCGAGAGCTGCTGCTGAAGCTCCATTTCATCCTGGTTTACATCGCGCCCTGGCAGATCGCCTGGGGCAGCGCTTTCCATGCCTTCGCTCAGCCGTTTGCAGTCCCTCGTATCCTTTCTCGGAGACCTGCGTGCGTGTGTGTGTGTGTCTGTGTGTTGATCACTACCTGCTGTTCTTTTCTTGACCGGTGTGCGTCCAGACTCAGCGATGCTGCTGCTCCAGACGCTGCTCACCACCGTCTTCTACACCCCGCTGGCTCCCTTTCTGGGCAGCGCCATCTTCATTTCCTCATACCCGAGGCCCATCAAGTTCTGGGAGAGAAACTACAAGTAAGGCAACGAGTTAACCGCACTAACAAGTACTGTGATCCAGACACCGCCCTCCTCCTCCTCACTCTTACACAACGTTCCTCCTCCTCTTACTTATTGATGTGAGGGACTGTTTGTACTTCAGTTGGCTGAGAGCACTCCAAAAATACTCCTGCAGCTTTGTCATGCAAACTTCAGTGATCTGACACGAAGCAGCCTGCGATTACAACCAGACGGCTCAGATGAATCAGTGTCGTCGCCTACCTGGGCCAGATGTTGATGTTTTTAGGCCGCGGTTGTCAATGTGAGCGGCAAGACGACGGGACAGAAGAAAGGAAAAGTGACGACGGACAACAGCTTAGTCTTAAAATATTTAGTGTGTCACTCGCTGTGGAGGAGGAATTTCAAGCTGATCTGTGTCAGCAGATCTTTGATTGACTGACACAAATTGATGCGTGAGCTTTTGTCCCATCAGCTGCAACATTTTATTCACCCTGTTTTACGAGACAAACTCTTGGGGGCACCAGCAGAAATGCTACGTTTCACTTGACAGTCTCAACATATATATATATATATATATATATTATATTTTTGTCGTCCCTCGCAGCACAAAGCGCATCGACAACTCCAACAGCAGGCTGGTGTCCCAAGTGGACAAGGAGACAGGTGAGTTTTTTCGAGGAGTCGCAGTATAAATGATTTGATATATTGAGTCCCCTCACTATGTTTGGGAGAGAAGCAAGCAGCCAAACTTCGTCTTCGTCTATTCTTGACAGCATCCATCCGTCTGACCGCATGTTTTCCTGCTATCTTCTCTCTCAGGGTGTGATGATAGCAACCTTAACTCCATTTTCTACGAGTATCCTGACTCGCTCACTGCAGCATTCACTTTGTCGGCGACCTTATGCTGGGCCGATGGGGCAACTACAGCGCCGGAGACTGTTTCATTCTGGCTTCTGACTACCTCAACGCCCTGGTCCACCTCATCGAGATCGGCAACGGTTTGGTCACTTTCCAGCTGAGGGGTCTGGAGTTCAGAGGTACAGTTTCGATCACCTACACGCTTCTCCCTGGATGAACGACAGGCTTACTCGCTCTCTGACCTCCGTCTCTCAGGCACATACTGCCAGCAGCGAGAGGTGGAGGCCATCACAGAGGGCGTGGAGGAAGACGATGCGTGCTGCTGCTGCGAGCCGGGTCACTTGCCTCACATGCTGTCATGCAATGCTGCCTTCAACTTGCGCTGGCTGGCTTGGGAGGTTATGGCCACAAAGTACCTGCTGGAGGGTTACAGCATCAGTGAGAACAACGCCGCCACGATGCTACAAGTGTACGATCTACGAAAGCTACTCATCACCTATTACCTGAAGGTATGTTTCATATTACTGTGGGCTGTTTATGTGTGCTTGTTTTTAGTTCTGCGCGTTATATACGATTCATTTTGGCGTATATATACAGTCTGCATCATCTATGTTCAACATACATTGCAGAAAAAGAAAATTTATACACACTGATGTGTTGACGCCAAGGAAAAATACATATAGATGGAGCCTCTAGCAATAAAGTCTGGCCATACAATTTTGAAATGGTAATAAATTAAAGTCAATGAGAAGAAAAAAGAAAAATAAGTTTAAGAGCAGCTGCATAGATATCAAGGACCAGTTCAGTAAACATAAAGAAGCTGAAGATGAGCTGAAGATGCAGCATCTGTGCTCAGCTACTCTGATTTTAAGTGCACTTTATCTCAATTTTCGTGACTGACACAGATGTCGTGATCTCAACATACGCACGAGAGGAAGGTGATATTTTACTTGTGATATAGCTCAACTCTATTTTCTTATTTAAAGCAACTCAAGGCCAGACTGTACTGTGAATGTACTCCACTCTTCTCAGCCTAGATCAAAGAGCGGGATTAAATTTAGCTCATTGAAGAAACATCTCTTGTTTTGTGGATATCAAGACAACATTTTCACACCAAACTGAAGGACAGCGAGTGATCACTCAGTCCAGAGAAAACTCTTTAACCTCTTTTCTGTGTATTTCATTTATTTATGATATTAAGAGTCGTTGGTATGGAAATGTACCTACTGCAGCTTTAATAATGCATCAACCTTTGACCCATTCGATCACCCTTTCTTTAGTGGACTATACACTGAATTATCCACTTTTCCCAACAGACTCTTAAAGATTTTCCAGCCAAAAGGTTAAACAGTGTGATTGGCACATAAATAATCTTATGCATTAATCATATTTACAAACGGCAGCTCGCCAACAGTGACTCAGTCTTTTCTCCTTTGCTGTCTTTTGTGTTTAGCCATTGTGTAATTCCCTCCCTCCCTCCCGCTCTCTCCCCTCAGAGTATCATCTACTACCTGATCCACTCCCCCAAACTGCCCACGTGGCTCAAGGATGCCACCGTCCAGGAGGCGCTGCAGTCCTACACCAAGTGGCACCACATCGAGCGCGACCCTCAGGTCTTCAGTGTGAAGATCGATGAAGACTACGTGCACTGCCTGCAGGGGGTGACGCGTGCCAGCTTCTGCAACGTCTACCTGGAGTGGATCCAGTACTGTGCTGGGAAGATGGAGACGGTACGTCACTTAAAGATGATTATATGCAACGTCAGGCCTCAACTTACCAACAGTCCAAAGCCTAAAATACTCAGTCGACTGTCTTGATGGTGAGAAAACAAGTAAACATTTCTGAAGATGAAACCAGTAAATTTATGACTTCTTCTTTTGTTATTTAAATATCGTCACACAACTAATCCAGCAGAAATGCATCGTGAATTTGTCCTATAATCCGGTCTCTTCATCGTTGCTCTGTTTGTGTTCATTTCCAGCCCGTGGACAGCGATGAAGACTCCCCTTTGGTGACTCTGTGTTACGCCCTCTCCGTCCTGGGGAGGAGATCTCTTGGCACGGCATCACACAACATGTCCAACAGGTAAACCTGAACTGAATTGCCTGGGAATATCACAGAGCTCTTAAATCTTGGTATGTAGTATGAGTACAGAAGAGTCATAGTCACAGAAGAGTTAAAATTCACCAAACTTCAGTGTATTTTATGGAGCGAGAGTCTCTTGTATCGTTTTGGAATAAAATTTTGTCGTATATTTTCTTCCCAAAGATAAGACTAACTTTCCTTTTTATGTAGTATGTTTGCAAGTTTTTTTCCACTTTATTTATTTAGTGTTTGTTGTTACATGTAGGTTTTTATACAGCAGTCTTCTTCTTCTGGAGGCAACAGACCCTGAGACAAATTAATGATGTTGGCACTCATAGAAACGATGACTTAACTTAACAAGAATTTATTGAATAACTAATAAATGAAAGCACCCAAACAACAATTCACCACTGAAATTGTACACGGTTAATTAATCTAAAACTACAAGTTAACATGTTATTTATATGTAAGACTGACATTCCTGGTTGCAAAGTGTAAAAATAATATTAAGAGTGAGCAGTAGCTGCAGATATTGACCTGCAGTTTGACAGGTACACCAGGAGAGGGCGATAACAGCTTAATTTTTAACCACACACATCGTCCAAACAGATTTCTGCTCTCATGACTGTTTATATTCTAAAAATATTTATAAGTTTCATAACCTCCTCTCTCTCTCTCACCCACAAACCCTTATTCTCCATCGCAAAGTCTGGAGTCATTCCTGTACGGCTTCAACACCCTGTTTAAAGGCGACTTCCGCATCGCCACCAAGGACGAGTGGGTGTTTGCTGACCTGGACCTCCTGCAGAAGGTGGTGGCTCCTGCAGTCAGAATGAGCCTCAAACTGCATCAGGTAAAGTGTGCTGCGATTTGAAATGACTCTACTCTTCTTTGAATGGACACATGAAAATACGTTTATGCATCGTTTAAAGTTTCTAAAATTATCAATGACCATTTCTCAGTGGTGGAAAGTAACACTACATTTATTAAAGTACTGTACTTCAGTGCAACTTTGACTGTACTTAAACTTTACTTGTCATTTTCTGAAACTTTACAATTCAGAGGCACTTTTTTATGTCACTGCATTTATTTGCTTATTTTAGTTACAAGCAATTATGAGCAACAAAATTCATTATACATGATGTGTTATTATAGAAGAATACATTAAAGGTCCAGCGTGTGAGATTAAGGCTGGCTCTGGATACGATATTTAACATAATTTGCATAATTTTATTAGTATATAATCACCAAAAAATAAGAGTCATTAAGTTTTTGTAACCCTAATTGTGTCTACTGTAGATTCTCCTCCACATCAGGCAGGAGAGGGTGAGATGAGAGGGTTGTAATCATGCCACAAAATCCTACATACTGGTCCTTTAATGCATCAGTTATTATAATCCATTAATATAATATCAGAGGACTTCTTCCACCACTTAGTTCATGTCCTCCATCATGCCTTCCCTGTTGTTTCAGGATCACTTCACCTGCCTGGAGGAGACCGAGGAGGCATCTATCTTGTACGAAGCCATCACAAACTACCGGAGCAGCCTGGTCATCTGCCACGAGAGCGACCCCGCCTGGCGTAAGGCTGTGCTGTCCAGCCGCGACACCCTGCTCACGCTGAGACACATGATCGATGACGGCACGGACGAGTACAAGATCATCATGCTGTACAAACGCCACCTCAGCTTCAAGGTCATCAAGGTGAGAGGGCTGAAAAAAAGGGTTTGTATGAGTGAGAAAAAGGTCAGGTTTGACAAACCTCCTGCCTGTACAGGCCCCTATACTAAAATGTCCAACTTCAACGCAGAAATAAACATAATATAACATAATGTCTCTAACCCTTTTGTCCCCCCTTGTTATGTATTGATCCACGGGTAGGTACCGTTACAGGCTGCTTGTTTGAGCACCCGGGTGTCATTCAGTTCACCTCAGGGCCACTCACGCTCTCCGTCCTAGCCCATTTTAGCAGTCGTCCTTATCCTTCCTTATCCATCCTTGTATATACAGTCTATGGTCCGAACAGTGCCAGCACAAGAACTGAACCAATGCAAAGCGGTGTGTCATTTGCAAGTTAAGAATTTCTTAACATTAAAAGTAAACTTGAGTTAAGTTGATCGATATTTTTGAGCATGCAGTTACTTTAAGTGCTCAAATATCCACTTAACTCTTCAAGTTGAAGCCGTTCGTCATCAGAGCACGATGTTATAGGAACAGTTCGACGTGCACTTCATTGCACTCAGAGAGTTAGACGATCAATACCGCTCATTTTTCTGACGAGCAGCCACACAGAGTACAAACAGCTAGCCTGGCCGTCTTTATGCTAAACTAAGCTAACCACCTGCTAGTTGTAGCTTTATATTTATCCCACAGTTTTAAGAGTGGTGTCCATCTTCTCATCTAACTCTCGGCATGAGAACAAATACATTTATTTCCCGGAAATTTTTCCTTTAAATGCGCAGCTACAAAGAGGAGGCAGTTTGCTTAGGTTAGCATAAAGACTGGAAACGAAGGGAAACAGCTAGCCTGACTATGAGCACCTCCAAATCTCATTAACTAATCCACACTGTAGGCTGTTAGTATTTACTTTTTGTACAAATTAACAAGATATAAAATGTGAATTAAAGAGCTTTGAGGTCATGATATGCTAAACTAAGCTAGCCACCTGCTAGCTGTAGCTTCATATACAGAGCTGAGATTTTCTCATCTAACTCTCAGTGAGGAGGAAAAAACTAAAAATGTCAAACTATTCCTTCATGTGAAGCTTTTATCAACGACCACATTTTCCGTGTGTGGGTTTTAATAGCGTTGTTTTTTGAATCTGTAATTACTTTGTTAAGTGCACTCATTTCCCGCTAATCCTCTTCTGCAGAATGTTTTAGATGTTCAGTGATGGCGGGAAGACGTTACAACTATAAAACTAAAAGGTCTCCTGGATGAAGCCAGTATATATAATGTGTGTGTGTATATATATATATCATAAGAGACCATGTAATGCCACAGGAGGATGATAAAACATTAATCACTTAATAGTTCTTTAAAAGGTAATTTGACCATCATGTTCTCCAGGTCTTTCCTCTTCAGTCTTTTTTCATTTCCTCTATAATCTGATCTAATCTCTCTTCTCTGCAGATCAATAAGGAGTGTGTGCGAGGGCTGTGGGCAGGCCAGCAGCAAGAGTTGGTGTTTTTACGGAACAGAAACCCCGAACGCGGCAGCATCCAGAACTCAAAGCAAGCTCTGAGGAACATGGTCAACTCGTCCTGCGACCAGCCGCTGGGCTACCCCATGTACGTGTGAATCTAAAGTTTGCATCAATGAAAACATACGAAAAAATATTTGACTTTTAGGTGTTTAGCTCTCTTATCTTTACGGCTCTGTCTATTTGCAGCAGTCCTTTGTTGCTGACATTTATTCTGTTACTTTTCAGGTACGTGTCACCCCTAACAACATCGTATGCAGGAACACACCGGACGCTCCGCAGCATCGGAGGAGGCGCTTTAAGCCTGGACGTCATTCGTTCCTGGCTCTGCTCTAAATGGCTGCGGTCAGTTAAGAACAAACTTTTTATTTCTGCATATTCAGTTCTTCGTCTCGACAAACCCTCCCACGGCTGTGCGCTTAAATGAACATTTTTCCCATGCTCAGTCCAGTCTGTAAAAAGAGGGTGCCGTGACTGAAAGGTTGTTGGTTCAGTTCCTGGAACAACCCTCAGTCTCTCAGGGCCTTTGAATAAGATGGACAAGGCTCAGTTAAATTTATTTGGCATCATTTAGAGCGTGTACTTACAGTAAAAAAAGACTCTTACAGTCATCTAGCTTCAGAGGCCGTACGTAATCAATTAGCCTACAGCTGAGGGTTGTTGCTCAGATGTGGATATACTTGAGTAGACAATTACCTCACACGATGTCCATCACGTCCACAGTGGTCACATGATAAAACCATTTTAATTATGTTTTTTGAGCCGTTAAAGAGGAACATCAGCGTTCAAATGATGTGCACGACACATGAGATGATAGTAACTTTGCGTTATTCACTCATCCAGCTGCTCGTATTTGTTGTAAATCACTCTGGCTGATATGCAAACTGCAGTGTAATGCTCCGGCTGCCTGCTGATTTGAGTGCTTCTCTGTGGATTTACAGATATTGACTTAGTGGAAGTCGGTGCTGGGAAAGAAACTTCCCCCCCGCCAACTTAATGTAGTCTTAAATACATGTACAGGGACAGTGGGAGTGCGCACTTGAGAGAAAACGTTCCTCCGGCTCTACATCCTTCCCTTCCCTCCCTCCATCCTCGCTCGTTCTTTCTCAATCTCTCTTTAATACATTACCATCAACTTAGCTCTGCATTAACCCCTGTGGGTCAGCTAATGGTGTGTGTGTGTGTGTCTTTGGTTTTCTCTTAAGCTTTTTAGGTGGCTGAGTTTTCCTTTCAGATTAGATTATATTGTTAATCCTGTTCCATCGGCCTTGAGTTGAAGGTGCTGTCTTAATTTCACTAAGTAGCCACGGAGATTGGCCGTGCCTCGTCCTGCCAGAAGACTTTTAACTAATTTAATAGGAAGACTGCACCAGAGTGTGTGTCATATATGCTAGCACAGTTATGTAACATCTCTGTGTGTGAGTTTATGTGTGTGTGTGTGTGTGCCTAACCAGCTGGAATAGCTAAATTTTTTATGGCCCTTTGCCAGTTGTGTCCCTTGCACCGATGCAGACATGAATAAATAAATCAGAGCTGTGTGTGTGTGTGTGTGTGTGTGTGTTCTTGCAGGGTGCGTAAGGACAACCTGACCAGCTGTAACAGTGGTGTGAACATGGAGGATGTGGACTGCGGTGCCGGTGGTTCGTCCTCGCTGAGCCACAACCGCCCGTCCTCTGTCACGTCCAACAGCTTGAGCCTCTACCAGCACAGAGCCCGGACGACACACAGCCACAGACACCATAACGCAGGTACACACCAAGTGTCTCACTACGCTCGTGTAAAATCTTTATTGACTGCACTGAAGAGAACGAGATCGTGGCCTTAGAGAAAGGTTTATGAGCTGGGACACCCGGAGGGAGCTCGGAGTCGGCTGAGGTGGTTCGGGCATCTTATTAGGATGCTCCCTGGGCGCCTATCCTTTGGAGGTGCACGTCTGACCGGAAGGAGACCCTGAGGCGGACTCAGAACCCACCGAAGGGACTACAGAGCCCATCTAGCCTGGGGATAATTGTGTGTGTGTGTTTCTGCAGCGAGGAGAGAGTACCGCAGTCGGTCGGTTCAGCCTCAGAGTCAGCGTCCACCCGTCAGCAGTCAATCAGGACCCATTCTGGACTCGGGCTCCACCCACGGGCTGGTCCAGCGTCTGTCCAACAGTCAGCTGTCCTTTAACACATCCATAGCTTCTATATTCTCCCAGGTACACACACACACACACACACATATTACTCAGCTGTAACGACTTTATTTACTAAAAGAATAAAGTGATGAAAGGATCTTTCTCTGGCTTCAGGTCCCTCGTCTGTCAGGAGCCGGTGGGATCAGCTCGCAGCTCCAGGCAGCGCAGCATCAGCAGCGCTCCAGCCAGGTACGAGTTACACCTCTGTACACACACACAACACACCGCAGCGGTTCTCTGTCGTGTTTAATGTACTCAAGTACAAATTTGAGGTACTTTACGTAAATATTACCATTTTATGCAGCTGTCTACTTCAACTCCAATATATCTCAGGGGCAAATATATTCCATTACATTTATCTGACAGCTTTAGTTACTCAATATTCTATAATTTATTTGATATTCAAATAGAATGAATGAATAAAACCTGTACAGCTCTTAATTCAAGCCAAATAGTTACTATAAATGTAGTGTCTGTCTCCATTTTGTGTGTGCAAAGGTTAAGTGAGCTCATATTACTACTACACAGTTTAAGCCGACGTTCAGGGTTTATTCTTTGTCATTTGGTGGCCAAAGCATGTGATCATAGTGTATTACTGCCTACAAGTTATTCTTAGACACAGCCTGCTGTCTCTGATGTGCTCTCATCTCAGTGTTTACTGTTACATTATCCCTTTGTGGCGCCTTCGCCCAGGTCTCCTCGTCTTCGTCCACCCTCAGCCTGCTGTTTGGGAAGCGTAGTTTCTCCAGCGGGCTGGTTATCTCTGGGCTGTCTGCTGCCGAAGGGGGCAACACCACAGATACGCAGTCCTCGTCCAGCGTCAACATCGCCATGGGGCCGTCGCACAGGTCCAGCAGCAGGGCCACGCAGGTAGGGAACAAAGCAACAGGTAGACATGCAAAGACCCTGCACAGCCCGAGTTAGATATACAGAATACATGAAGCTTACCTTGTGATAAAAAACTGTTGTTTAAGGATTCAATTTAAAGAATGTTTCCTTTTTATTGTATAGCTTCATGATTGATCACTTATTTGGTAATCTCTACAAAGCACATTTTAGTCGGCTTTGGTTGCAACAGTCCATGTAGAAAGCAAAAGAGGCAGAACACATTGGCTGTAATACATCCTCGGCTAGTTGTTTCTAGTCTTTACGTTAAGCTAAGGTAACCATCATGCTCCCCAGTACAGTAGAGGTGTCAATACAGCGATATATATCTAGTATCGTGACTATTCCCTACCTCTCATGCTACCCTGAGGCCAAAATGTCAGTATGAACATAACTGTGGGTCATAATTGAATTGGCAGAGTGGATACACCCCCAGGACAAAATGTACCGTGTAAGCTCTACTAACGGTAACACGCTCCATGAATCGATGCACTTTTAATTGTGAGGTATATTCAATGATACAGCCGCTAGTGACCAATCAATCGCAGCATCATCTGAAAGATCAGAGCGGATACAATAACGATCTTATCAAACCATTGTGAGAAGATAAAAATCTGACTCGCCGCTTGGATGCAAAATGGTGTAAGTAAAGTAAAGTTTAGGTTTTAACAGAGAATATCGCAGTGATGTGTCTCTTCTCTCCTCCTCTCTTTCTCAGTGGACGTCGGAGCCGTACGAGAGTATAGACGCGACCTATTCCAACACCGCCATCACGGTTAAAGACAGCGTGCAGTCAGGCGACAGAGGCCACAGCCAGGGATTAGATAAGACCCAGGAGGACTCGGCATCCGCCTCGACCACTGCTCCGGAGGCGACGGATCAAAAGACTGTCTGAGAGAGAGAACACTCACACACACACACACGCGCGAGAGTGCCCATACACATACACATATACAGAGAGGACTGTATGAAAAGTACACATATACACATTCATACAGAGGATTGTATGAGAGAGCACCCATGCACACCGACCTGCCTCTTCTCCTGTCCTCAGCATGTGGTCTCACCTTGTTGTGTGAATGTAAACAAGTCTGAAAACATGATCTTGGCTGATCCGGTTGATGAAATAAAGATGTTTTTAAATGAGGCTGCCTCTTTCTAACACCGGTCATGTGACGTATGGGGTAGAGGTTTTGCTTGGATGTGTGTGTCATGACGGTGACTGCTTGCGCGGTTTTACACAAACATCCCCTTTCTTCAGATTTTATATTTGAACGTTTCACTTTTAATTATCCTGCATCGTTTCAAATGATACAAAGCAAACCTCCATCGAATAATGCTGTAAATGTTTCCGCTTTCCAGAATGATATTGTCGGAGGCCAGCATGTGATCCCTAAGACCTTTTTCGCCCTCCAGGTCAGCATTCAGAGCTCCTCCTCTCCTCTGAACACTTCTCCCCAAGGCAGCATGTAGTTACTGATTAATCTCCTTGACTTTCCCTCTCCTTCATAGCATAACACTTAAAGTACAGTGGCCCAAATCATATCTAGAGCCAGTTTTTAGTGTCTGCTCGCGGCTACTGTAGAAACATTGTGGACATCTGAAGATAAAGGGATCACTCTAAGGTTATAGAAACATAATGATTCTTTGTCAGTACCCTGCGATCAGCAACTACACCACTAGATGTCACTGAATCCCAAATACTGGTCCTTTAAGGGAAGTTTAAGGAGAACATCAATGTCTGCAGACACTTCACCAAAAACTACAGATGTCAGCGTCATGGTGCTTCAAATTCCTCCTCCAGTTGTAACATCTGGGGACCACGACTGCCGGTGCAAATGGTACCAATCATCCATTCTCCATAACCGCTTATCCTTGTAACCAGGATCCTTAAGTAGATGTTGAGGCATTTCAGTATTACCACACCTCCGGTCAAAGAAAGACACAGTCACGCTTGGCAAAAATCTATTAAGTATTTATTGTAAGTTGTTACATTTAGATTTCTTTCTCTAGCAGCACTATTTAAATTACAGATATTCAAGGGCAGTTACCATAGATTGGAGTTTTCTCTTAATGCAAGATGTCATTGTGTAAACAAAGACAGAGACTGAACCGTAGATCAAAACGTACCACAACTGTCGACGTGATGATAACTCATATGAAGTTAAAGGCTGATGAACAACAATTTTTTTTTGTGTCTTTTCAGATAAAACAAAATAAACAAATGACTGAAAATAAATTAAAACAGTACAAAACAAACTAGAAACAGTTTTTTTTTTGTGACACAGTTACAGTTTCAGTTGGATCCGATATGGTTGCTTGTAAGCCACATCAGTCACACAGAAAAATGTTCAGTGCCTGTTGTACAAAGTCTTCAGGTCTGTTGGTTACATGTCAACAAAGTAGATAATATGTGGATGATTCAGAGAGATGACACAAACCCATGACAGCAACGTGAAAAAAACAACAACAAAAAAACAGAACAAAACCTTGAGTCCAACAGCGACATGTGATTTTATATTCCAACAATTCGTTTGACCCCTTTACATTGAAACAAAAGGTAGATTATAATTTTGGCACATATTATCCACCAAAGAAGCATTGTTGTACTTACTGGGACAGTTGCATTGGCAAATTCAATCTTCCTCTCAAGAAATTTTACATAACTGAACTGTTTTAATCTCTTCTTTTGAAGGGATGGTTTGACTTTTGGGACGTACGCTTACGTGCTTGCCGAGAGTTAGTTGAGAAGATATGAAGCTGGAGACAGTTAGTTTAGGATTGGCTCAACCCTCGTATAAGCCACCATAAAACAACAAATTGTTCTTTTTGAACTTTTGCACATAAACAAGATAAAATAAGTGAACGGAGCAAGACTTGCTCCGAAAAGTGTCCCGTTGGGTCGATGGCCTGTTTGCTTGACAGCCCTTTATTCTGGAAAACATCGTCCATTGCTCCAAAGACCTGTTGTTCTGCAATTGGTACTTATTTTTAGCCAAACTGTGATCTTTTCCTACATCTAAATAAGTCTGGTCTGTCACTAAGGTCACTATACCACCACCTGATTGCGTCCTTTACTTCAAAACTCAAAGGAGAGTTTCGAAGCCTTTCAAGCATCGGGCTTTTGTTTTCGAGATAATGGGCAAATGGACGGACTTCCAGCGGGACGTTTATTTGGTCTGTTGGGATTTCGAGACGATAGAGGACTGGAACAATAGTCTATCTCCAGTCCTACTTTAGCTAGGTGCTACAGCTTCATATTTAATGCACAGATTTTAACTCTCAGCAAGAAAGTCCCAATGATGTCAAAGTATTTCTTAACAGCTCTCCACACCCATCAAAATTAAACTGCCGTTTCACACAGTTACTGTAAATGTATTAACAAAAACAAACACATTTTCTAATCTAGACTTGGGTGTAAATATATATTTCGTTAATCTCGATTCTACTGTCCTTGGTGAAAACTAGTCACATCTGTTTTGTACTATCATGCAGAGAATTGCCAATACTAACATAATTGTTTCTCACAATGTACAAACTCCCAAATGCTCAGTGCTGTTAAATTTGTACCAGCTCTTTCTTGAAGTAGAGATTTACATCCCTGTAAGACGAGGCTAGATGAGACGAGTCCCTCCTGTGCTATTCTACAACAGAGGATGGCGTTTTTTTTTCAAAGTTGGACTATTAAGATAGAAAAGTCTCGTCAATGCTACACTTAAGGGATTCCTGCATCTCAGGGCACTTCAGTCAGTGACTGCTGATCGAGGACTGATGATCAGTTTCCTTTGATAAAATTCAAAGTCCTGATGAAAAAGTAATCAGATCCTTCGGCAGCACCACCGCGAAGAGTCGCGGCGCTCTGAGATGTTCGAGGAAGTTGCGCAATCTATTGAACTCAGGAGCTCATTCTTTATCGGCTACCGTTTGAAGCTCAGCTGTCGTTTTCTGGTGACCACAAGGATAACATTTCACCAGCCTTGATGTAAATAAAACAGTCAGGATCTCAGTCATCATCAAAGGTCGTCAAGCAGCCAGTGAAAAATAGTGAAAAGTTGAGCTTGACTGACCAAACTCGTAAAAAGCCTGCTGCACTAGCACTGTCCTGGTAAAATTGCTCTGCAAGTCATGCACGTGGAAATAACCAACCATAGTCTATATTTGTTAATACAAAGAGGGTCATTCTGGCAATTCATAAGACACTCAAAACAAGAATTAAGAACCCATAACCGTCAATATTAGTGAAACATACTAGAAGAAAAATATGAACCTCTCAAAAGAGTTTCTGATATTTTTAATTGTCTGCATACTGCAGTACTTGAATACATACTCATACAGTATCGTTTATAGCAAATAACTGAATTATTTCTTTATTTAGCAAAAAGCATGCTGAATAGAAAAAATGTCACTTTTTTTAATTGCCCAAAGTGACAGTAAAATTCTTTTTTATTTTCACCTGCAGATCATCTCTCGACGACTGTGATCTATCTACAAAGGCATGACAAAAACCAAGAGGTTTAGGCATCTAAATCAATAAAGAGAAACGTGATTGCCTAAAACTGTTGAAAACCGACTTCAACCAGTACCTGCACAAACATAATCTCTTTCCTAAAAGTAGCACAAACACCTCCGGAAGAGGTACAATAAGACAATATGAGGGTGACAGTATTCATGAAGGAGGAACAAACATCAGTGTGATTTTTGCTGTAAAACTCTCGCTCGAACTGCAATTAACAGTGTTCGTATGTGTGATTTCACAGAGAGAGAGAGAGAGAGAGGAAGTGAGACAGACAGAAAAAAGAGAGACAGAAAGAGATCTTGAGGTCTGTTGTGAAGCATAAAGAGGCACCAAATCCAACCGAGGGAAAACGCACAACGCAGGTTTCAAACCCGACAAATCGGTCGATAAAACCCGTTCTTTCTTTAGCCGTGATGCACTGTGAGTAACTGTGGGAAAAATCTAAACAACATCAACATCAACCCTCCTATCCTCATTTCCAGGAGCTACATTTTTTTTGTACAAATAAAAGAGTAATAAAATCAAACCTCAACTCGAAGCTAAAAGTGGCTCGTGAGAGCTGAGTGGACGGTCTCGTAAGTAACCTATTGACTTTTCTTACATCTTGCATTAGTGGACTATTAAAATAAAAACAAAGAAACAGACAAAAAAAATACTTAAACCCACTTCTGCTGATGTGTTCTGCATCAACGCTACTGTATAAACACAGTGATAGTCTGACTGGATGTGGCTACAAAAAGAACAAGAAGAATAGAAAAATAAGTTGCTGTTGTTTGCTGATGACACGATGCTTTACTCGTTTAATTACAAAGTCACTTTGTTAACAGCTGTGCAGAGTGCACTGACAAAAAAACAACAAAAACATAATCACCATAAAAATGTTAATTATTTAACGGCATGTGGAGTTTTTTTTTGTTTTTTTAAAAATTTGTATTAATGAATTACTGGTTATAAAATGTGACTTACGTATGGACAGTGCACATCTCAAAGGCAGATACCATAAATAACTCAGCTTGTTTCCAGGTTTGCTCCAAGTCAGCCCTTTCAAACTACGTAACCTTTGAATGAAGAGATAAGTCGACCCTCACATAAAAATTAATGAGCGCTCAATTCAGTATACTCAAAGGCGCCTGGCGTCGGAGCCTTACTTGGTCTGGTGTGACCGCTAGCTTGTGTTTGTTTTGCACAGATCTCACAGTCAGTTTTGTTGGCTTTACGACTTGATTATTCTCTGCTTGTGCTACTTTTATCATCGACCCTCCTCCTTTAACTGTCACCTCTTTGTTTAATAAAAGTTAAAGTAAAAAAAAAGAAAAAAGACCAAACATTACAATGAAAAAACGACAAGAACGAGCCCTGTGCGGCCTTATTGACCTCACAGGTTGGCTGGGGCTGCATAACAAAAAAAAAGTCATGATGTTGGTTGCTCCTTAAATAAATAAAGTTTTCTCCCCCTCACCCAGTTAGCAAATACTGCACAGGCTCAGCTACTTGTGTCGTAGCCTGAGAAATGAGAGTTTTCTTCAGTCGGTCAACTTTACAGTCGTTTGAGTTCCAGTCGTCTAGATCATCTTACCAAGACTCCAGCACACAGCCACATAATGTCAAACAACAACACATTTATTTGTTTCAGCAAGGTTTCTTTTTTATCATCACAAAGGCATATACTATTTTCTCTGTATATTACTTGTTTATATATAAACATATACGTATATATACATATACATATGTGTTTATACTCATATAATATTTATATAGAAACAAAAATAAGCGTACATTTTTGCTGAATAAGATTGAAGAATATCAGCAAAGGGCAATGTAAACCATGGTCCATCTAAAACAGGTGAAAGGTGCGGTAGCTCGCCCTTTCCCAACTCACCCACAGTAACAGATTTGCATAGGCAAAAATGGGATTAGCCCTTAGACAGTGGATTCCTGAATTCTTTACAGAGATGCAAAATCTAGTTCAGCTCAACACAATTTAAAACAAACATACATACAAACAAAAAAAATAATAATAATGTCGACTAGGCCAAGCTCTCTTTAACCCCTCTGGTCATATACATAGTCATTTTTCTGTGCACATTTTTGTTTACAGTGTTAGGCTTCAAGTAGATCTAAAAACAACTCGTACATTGACAACTAGATGTGAAATAAATTAACCAACATGAGAGGTAGTGAAAAGCCTACAGAGACGTTTGTTGTTGTTGTTGTTTTTTCTTTTCTTTTTTTTATACAAAGAAAAAAAAAAAAAAAAAGAAAGAAAAACGTGTCAGTAAGGCCAAAGCTTCGCAAACCTCCTCCACCATAATCAGGACACTTCAGCTCTCAACCTTGTTTTCAGTTTTCAGTCAGTAAAACCACAGCCACGTGTCAAAAAAAAAGAAGAAACAAAACAAAAAAAAAACCCGATCACTTGGTACCCATGGAAAATTTAAAGACAAAAAAATCTAAACTCAGCGATGACACTACATCACTTCACATCGTCATCATTGCTTGTAAAATCCACATTCGAATTGCAGTTATTAAAAATAAACAACCGTGTACTCCCCGCCCCCCTACTGTGTAAAAGTCACAATAAATTAAGAGGAAGGGACCCGAGCAGAAAACATGTGTATCTGCTGTGTGTGTCCTCCCTGTAAAACACTGTTACCTGGGTTTCTGCTGTGTCTGTCCTCCCTGTAAACCCTGTGGAGTGCTAACAGAGTCAGCACGGGGCAGAGTCTCCTGCCAGCCTCTAAACCTGCTGGCTTCTCTGCTCACACCGGGGACAGTTAGCTCCCCACGAGTTACGAGTACTCAATAAGGTAAAACACATCTCACAATTTATAAATGTAAACTCGGTTTTAATTGCACCATGATTTCATTATCTGGTTCTTGGTGAAACATTCTCGTGTTGATGACCGTATAGACTCAGCGACAAGGGAGCGTGTGCAGAAGAGGTCTGCGAGAGCGACGGGCGTTCTTCTGCTGAGTCACAAAGTTACAGAGTTGTCCAAATACAACGTCTAAAATGTTTCCTGGAAATTAAAACTGTAAATACTGATCCTTCAGTATCAGATTTATTCCTCTGCCTCTGATCAACTGAGCGCATGCATGCACAGCTCTTCATTAAAGCAGCCAAGCAATATGAATCAAGTCTTTATGGGTATTAATGTAGTCTGCATGTGAGTACTGAGTATTGCCAAAGATTAAATATAGTATATTTTCAATAAGGAACATTGCAAAACTGTCGAGATTATTGGTCTAAACTTGCCTCCTTTACTTTACAGCGTCAATTTTGCTGATTTAAGGTACATTCAGACAGGATGCTGCGGTTTTTCCATTCATTTGAGTTGGGGTACTGCGTTTTGGCCACAGGGGTGACCACCAAAAAAACAAAACAACGCAGCAACCTGTGGCGCAGAATTTTTGGGAAAACGCAGCTGCTCAGGTTGATCAAACTCCACAGTCAGCCTGAAATGTCTCTGAAATTGAGACTAACCAGGCAGATTCATGGACTAGACTATACCTGGCTTTGTTTATTTCACGTACCCGGCTTCTAAATCTGCGTCCGGCTCCTAATTTACGCTGCAAAATGGTGACAATCGCTTCAAAATCTGATGGTTTGCGAGTGGGAGCGTCCGTCGAGGGACATACACTGTGAATGAGAGTGAACGAGCACTGGCATCGACGACGGTGTTAATCAGAGAAATAAGTTATTTCCTGATTAGCACGAATAGACACACCTCCAGCAGCGGATGCTGTCTGAATGCACCCTTACAGCCAATATTCCCAAACTGAAAGCCTTTATAGCAGAGCGATAGCTTGGTTTTCAACCAGAGACTTCAGCGATTTCTTTTCTGTAAACTAGAGGCAGCCAGATTCAGTGGCTTTAAAACACTTCTCGTATCCTGAAAGATGTCTCGGTTAGTAATTTCAAACAGACCTCCCAATCTAAAGTCTGCTAGACATGCTACTCCTAAATGTAATCTAGCTCAAACTTGGCACGTGGACTTCAGGTAGTTAAAAGGAGGTGGCAACGTGAACGCCTACGTTCATCAGTGAGGAGTGGCACTGTTTCATTGACACTTTTAAGACTGCGCTAACCCACCAAAACGGCGTGTGGCATAATCAATAAACTTGGAGGCCCAGTTAATAATAATAATAATAATAATAAAAAAAAAAAAGCATATACTGCACTCATGCACTTTCTACTGCACATCCACAGGCCGGGAACAAAGTTCATGTTCAAATGTTCACATCATCAAAAAAAAACAAACAAAAAAAACAAAATGTCCTTTTATATACTAAAAATGTTAGTGGGACATTTGGCAAGACCCCCCCGCCCCCTTTAAAGTTTTTATATATATATATATATATGTATATATTTTCTGTTAAGTGTGTAACTGTACCATACACACACACATAGCCATTATCATCGCATGCTGTCAAAGTCCGATTAGAAAAACAAACCAGAGTGCGCGAGGGCTGGCAGTGGGGAGGGTTGGAGCCGGCATGCTGGAGCCTCGTCTGGGATAAAAAGAAAAAGGCTAGCACGTAGCTTGACGCTAACCCTCTTCGCTAGCTCTGATGGGGGGGGGGGGGGGGGGGATAAAAATTAAACGAGTGCCTTGAATGGGCAGTAGCTAACCAAAGGACTACTGTTCACTCTCTCCCCCCCCGCTTCGTGTGCCGGACAAACAGACGTGTACCGGAATGGCCGAGACTCTAGTCACATCTAATATCTCTTCACAGCGTTTTTGTTTTTTTAAACATTTTTTTTGACATCTGCAGTGTGATATTGGGCGTCCAACTTCAGGGACTGTTATGTTACCTACAGCATCTAAAGCTAAAGCCTTACAGACAAAGGCCAGGGCTCAATAAGCCTTTCAATCCGCTAAATCAGTGCCTGCTGCGTCTGCGCATGTTCTCCGAGCAGAACCAGCTTTCCGTAACGCTCGGTTCGTTGTTCAACACTAGAAGGTAAACCCTCTTTTTTTTTGTCTTTTTTAAACGAAATGTCGATGACTATTTGGAGTCAATGTGGGGTTTTTTTTAGTTTCTCCAGTGGTGTTTCCCCACGCCTCCCCCACACACATTGGGCACCTGTGCTTGTCAGGCTCGTGATGGTCTGAGTTCGGAGGGGGAGAGAACGAGGAGGAAGGAAGGAGGAGAGGGGAAAAAAAGGATGGGAGGTAGGGATCGTTGGACAAACTGTGGTTGCTTTTCCAGAAAAAAACTCCAGCAGCGCTTGTGCTGCCTTTTCTTACACGTAAAGGCATTGTGATTTTCTCAGTGGAGAGATTTTTTTTTTTTTTGAAAGTTCATAAGTAATAATAATAGTACATGTAGCTGCCCAACCACAATTCTAGCCCTTACTTCTCCCAGTTAAAGAATCCTAAAGAAGGAAAGTGCTCGGATGGACGGATGGACGGATGGGTAGGTGCTGCTGCTGCAGAAGCCATCAAATCTCCTCAATAAAAAACTGCAGTAAGCTTTAAATTGGCAGAAGTGTACTTTTTTTTGTTTTCCCTTCACTGATCAAAGACAGCCAGACAGAGAGGCAGGTCCCCCGTCTTAATACATCTCAATATTTAAAAAAACAAAACAAAACGGTTTGCAGTCCGTGGCTTACATCGTCAAGCTACTGTAGAGAAAGAGAGAGAGTTACATGCAGAGCCAGTGCTTCTACTGGTTTAACGGGCAGAGACGCCCCAACTCCCACCAACCAACAACTAGGTGTCATGTTTGGACAGCGAAGACACATCCGAGGGATGGGACGGAATTGGCAAAACAAAAATATATGCATGAGTAAAGTTAGAGGATATTAAAGTGATGGAGGAAAGCATGAGGTCTAAATATTACAGTACAGGAACAGTTGGCTTGTCCTTTTTGTCTCTCTCTCTCTGTTTTCTGTCCCCACCAGCCTGAGGAGTCCTTGTCCACAGTTAACCAACAGCTGACCATCAGGTTGGCCACTTCAACCAATAGCTGACACGTGGGTTGGCCAGTCAACCGTTAACATACAGCACAAATCGCTAGCAAAACAATCACTGGCCAGCATTAATGGTCTTAAACTGACCAATAACCAACCAGCAAAGGCTGACCTGGCTCCAGTGGAGAACTGGATATAAATTGCTTAAAAAATATAAATAAAAAAAGAAAAAAAGAAAAACAACCAGCTATCTTGGATGTCATTCAGTCTTTTCAATCAAAAAAAGAGGGAGAGATTTTTCCAAACCCGACTTCTGGCACCATAGTAGTATTTGAAGTTTAAGTAGTAGTCTCGTTGGCGTACGATGGCGATGAGGGAGGGTGGATGGGGGTCTAGGTGTCGAGGCAGGTGCGCCTCCTGTTGGCCAGGAGGTCTCTGTAAACGGTGGAGTTGAGGAAACGGGGGAAGGAGTCGCGGTGCATCAGGGTGTAGATCTGGAACTGGGCCTCCTCGTACATCAGGTTGCTGGGCTCGGTCAGGGTCTGGTTTATTCCTTCTCTGACCCGCGAGTCCAGGCTCACCTGGGGGACGGTAAACAAATTAGATACATACATGATATGCAGAGCACCAGTTGGCTCTTTTATGGTATTAAACATCAGAAGATGTGTTAAACATGAACAGTTACATTCGATTAAGCTGGCAACAACCTGTCAGATCACTGTTTGGGCTGTTTTCTTTCTTTCTTTTCTTTAGTCAAAAAAAATGTGTTTTCTTGCTCTGTTTCTGTGGCGGCTCACGTATTATTATTATTAATTACCTCTTTGGGTGATAATATGGACACGTAGTCTTCGTATATGATCCTGGACTTCTCCTCCACCACTGTGGGATTGGTCTCCTTTTTCAGCTCTTCACAGGCCAACCAGAAAAGCAGGTTGTCCTCGCTGTACTCTGAGCGCAGGAACTCCCGGAAGACCTCCCGGCCCTCCAACGAGCGCAGCATCATCTCAAAGCTCCGTGACCACGACAGCACCTCCTCTAGACTGGGGTGTCTTAAAAAAAAAAGTAAAATAAAGTTAAGACACGTGTGAAAAAGAAAAACGCATTATCACACCAACACGAAGATAAAAGACTGGAGGGACGACGGCTCGACTTACTGTTCTTCTGCAGTTTCAATACTGTCCATCTTGGTGCAGGCCTGTCGTTCACGAGCCTCCATCCTGTCTTCGTTCCTGTATTAGAGACGGGGAAACTGTTACGTTTGCATAAACAGAGCGCTGGGCATGGACACGGGAAAGCTGTGATGAAGGCCTGAGTTCTGCTTTGTGCTTTGAGTTTTGTACATTAAGCTAAATTTGCACTGTGCAGCTGCACGATATAGAAAAGTCAGACGTGAGATATAAATACAGGATCAGGGCTCGGCATCAGCAGATACGACGAGAGAAATCGTGTAAGAGAAGAGAACAAAGAGAGAAATAACAGTCCATTCACATGCATTTCCTCTGTGTTAGCTGGCTGGTCCTGGTCTCTGACGTGTTTCTTGTATTAGAGATTGTAATTATTATAACTACATTCTTCTTTTTTTTAATGCAAGACGCTTGAATAATTTCAATCTTAAAGCCTCGAGGCTCCTGATAATGAAACAACTTAAAAAGGTGAAGGCACTCTTTGGTTTAATCGGCTGAGTTGACACATGGAGCCTACTCTTCCTTGTATGATGTCTTCTGTGGCTGTGGAGGAGCTTTCCCGAGCTGAGAAAACGACTCGCGCTATTAGAGCTGCATCATAGGAGGTGTGCGATACAATGTTTTTGAAGTTAAAGACTTGAAAACAATGACATTCTGCTTCGATTTTTGACTTCACGGACGTGCAGTACTAGAAAGAAAGAAATTATTCGCCACCAACGATGACAGGCAGATGAAATCATTAATGGAAGCGCTTGTTAGACACTGAGCTGCCCGGTTCTTTCTTTTTCCAGCTATTAATTGTGCTTGGAAACATCGGTGAGCTGCAACCGATGAAAATAATATACAGTCAGCGGTGCCATATATTCAAAGTCGGCAAAACAATAAAGCCTCAGTTAAAGCCTTTATGAAAACACTCGACACACACACACAGGGTAGCCTCTCTGTCTATCGTAGCTCAGTCCACAATGCAACACACACTGAGCTGTCTATTTTTGGCCCCACCATGGAGGATCTTTCCTTCCTCTTGCTGTCTCTTGTCAAAGTCCCCATTGTGCGGCAGTAATGGGCTAAGCTAGCCACGGCCCCCCGGCGCCCTCACAATACAGCTAAATATACAGGCTGTTCTTCACAGCTGTTTTGCATGTGATGTGTGGATGGAAATAGAACGCACCCCAACTAGATAAGGGCCTTGGGTGAGGGCGGGTGGGGAAGGGTTAGAAAAAAAACTGAGAAAAGAGGAAAAAGAAGGCGAAAACGGGACGTCGTTGACCGATTAACAAATTCAGACGGTCCCTAAAACTTCACGACTTCACGGCCGCTCGACTTGGCAGAGAAGTGACACAGGGAGCGCTCAGCGATTTGCATGAATCAGCACAAACTTGCACTGAAAAGGTGAATTATCCATCCCGATCTTAACGCTAAAGTAAATAAACACACGGGGGGGGACTAAAGACAATTTTCCAGGCTCATTCTGGAGATCTGACTCCAGCGTTTGATTGGGAAGAGAGAAAAAAAAAAAAACCCAGAGCAGACTCACAGAGCGCTCACTACGGGGCCCAGTCCACAAGCTGCCACCACTTGAGATGAAGTGGTGTGAAAGAAGCAGCACATTCACCATTCACTGCTGGAAAACAATGTTTCATTCACTCCTCTCCTCCTCCCGGAGAGAGTGCGGCAACAGTGGGGCAGCTGGGGTGCCTTGCTCAGGGGCGAGTCTGTTTCTGACCGACTGCGAAATCTCTAAGTGTTAGGCCGCCGACGCTCTTTCCTCCCTTTAATATTTACATTTTGAGACGCTGGAACCACAAAAAAGTTTTGTTGTTTTTGGGAGTTGTGTACTAGGAAACCCCGGAGAGACTCCAGGAAGTCACTGTCCTGGAGTTTCTGGTGATTTCCCTGCAAAACTAAAACGTATTTTTACCCTTGTGTTTGTGTAGCATTAGATTAAACGTTACTGTCATTGCACAGAGTGTAAACACAGACACAAATCTAACCAGAAGGACCTTTAAGAATATTTCCAAGGTACCAAACGGTGCATGATCGATCAAATCTCTGGAGGAAGGCCTAACATAACGGCGTCCACACCGTCCAGCAGGAGCAATGAGGTCCACTAGATTTGGATTTTTGGGTGACGGGGGATGAAAAAATGTGTGGGGGTTTCACATATTTGAAGCCGCACATTATCTCTAGGATCTCTATATTAGAAAGCAAGTACGCATTTTTCAAATGCTGAGCTGTTACTTCAGATCTTAGAGTCTGCTCTTTAATGCATGAATATTAGGCTTTGAAATTAAGCTACACTTCAGATCTTAAACTGTAGTTAGAGTAATATAAAAACTGTTGGTTAAGGAGACATTTTCCTTTCATGGAAAGCTAAGCAAATGTATCACACCTTATCGAATGCGTTATGCATTTGATAAAATTGTTTTTGCATAATTTCCGTTCACTCCTCTAAAAGGAGATCCCAGACTAGCACATGAAAACAACAACCGTGAAAAGGGGGGAAAAAAAACACCCTGAACACTCGGACACACCCGCACCTTCACCAAATATCATGTCATTTCGAGACGAGGATCAAAGATAGAGGAAGTGCTGTGAGGCAAATTTGTGGTTTTGGCTTCTATAAATAAAACTGACATAACGGCCGAAACATACTGGAGGTTAGCTCGTAGAAAAGTTTGCTGGCTCCCCGAGCGTGCACTTTGTCAGTCTGCGTCTTTACAGATGAGCTTAAACACAGATTCAGAGCAGGACCGACAGAACACGAAAAACAAAGAAATCATCCGTCTCATAACTGTCCAACAACTCAATGTTTTTCCACCATCTTGTGATTAAATGTGTTTGATTCAGAGTTTTGGCTGGATGACTTCAATTTATGCTGCCTCTAAGCATCCCCGTCAGACCAGCGCATCACAAACAATGTTGTAAATTCTTGTCCAATTAAACAAAGTTACTGGCTGCTAAAAAAAACCCCACGCTGAAGTCATGCCACATGGCCGCTGCGGCCTGCGAGCCCTCGCTTCAGGAAAGCTCTGGCAAAAGAGTGCAGCAACATCCATATTAATTCATATAAAACTGATTACAGCTTCACGCTCCGTGTGATGAAATATTAACTCTGGGCGTCATCTTCTTTATATATGACTGATTGGTACGTCCAATGTTAACTCGTTTTTTCTGCTCTAGCTGCTAATTGCTCCTCCGTGTTCGCCAGCCGGTTGCGAACTTTCTGTCATTTTGTGGTGAGCAGGCCGTGTGCTTTGGTTTTATAAGTGCTTTTTGTTCAAAACAGGTGCCCACTGTGCCTGGAAATATCGTAATCGAGCGTGGTAAGTGAGCCAAAAACAGTAATGTGTTGCTGTGAAACCAAAACAATGAGCTGAACGCTGATGAAAATGATGATATGAGAGCCGTGACAGGAGATAAAAACAGTCAAATTGAGAGGGAAAATGACTTGGTGCAGCGCCGGCAGTTCCGTGGACCGTTGTGGGAGGGAGAGGGAGCTGAGCTGGAAGGCAAAGCTCTCGATTTCCGGTCCATCTATGTTCCAACCCTCACCTATGATCACGAGCTTTGGGTAGCAACTGAAGGAGTGAGATACAAGAGGCCGAAATGAGCTTCCTCGGCTGTGTGGCCGGGCTCAATCTATAGGGTGAGGAGCTCGGGGAAGATCTGCTGCTCCCTCACAACGAAACAAGCCAGAAGGGTGGTTTGGTCGCCCCCCTTTGGAGGTGTGTTGGGCACGTCCAACTGGGAGGAGACCCCGGGGTGGACCCAGAACCCACTGGAGGGACTACATAGCCCATCTAGCCTGGGAACGCCTCGGGATCTCCCAGGAGAAGCTTGAACGCCCTGCTAAACCTGCTTCCACAGCAACACGACCCCGGCTAAGTGGAAGAAAATGCACGGATGGAAGTGCAGTATTCTTATCCTGTAGCCACAGTCTGCCTGAAAACCACACCAGTATTTTCTTACCAGAGACACTTGCAGCAGCCACACCAGCAGAGGCAGCAGGTGTTGGGTCGGGGCTGTCCAGGGGCCTGGGGTGGGGCCTCGATGTGTGCCGCCTGCCTTTTTCTCATCTCCACTCCACTCACACTCCGGGGCTGCACAACGAGAATGACACACACACACACACACACACACACACACACACACACACACACACACACACACACAGAGTTAAATAAATGATACAACAGAGAGTGCAGGTTCATATTTAGCCCCCATATTTGGTTTTACTTATGGCTCACCAGCAATATATCTTATTAGAGGGCTGAAAAAAAAATAAAAGGGACTGTGTGAGCGAGTGAGTAAATGTGTGATGAAGCGAGAGAGAGAGAGAGAGAGAGAGCGAGAGCGCACTCAAGCAGGACAGAGAGGATTCCCTTCCTTGTACGGTACGAGGGTTTCTGGCATTAAGCCAAAGCTTTCACTTGGCTTTGACAGACTCTACACATTTCAATGGGTGCAGACACAGGCGAGAGAAGCGGTTCTACACATCACACAAACACGCGTATGCAACAACCCTGTTTTAATCACGCCGCCGTTTCTGTATCTTCCGTCCGGCCTCAGCGTGTGCAGCATCTTTAGCACGAGCAATAATGTGGAGCCTCTTTCATGCAGTCACCCTGTGGTCACACTGCTGCTGTCTGATGGACTTTAAATAATATAACAGATACACAGTTTTGTTGTTTCTGCTGACGTTATTTCATGTTCCAGTTTCTCCGGTTAAGGAAAACATGTCACGACAATGCTACGCTATGTCCACCACCTTAATTTAGCATGTTAGCATGGTTGAGTACAGCTAAGCCTGATGGGAATGTCATTATATCATCATAACAGCATTAGATGATAATTAAAAGTTAAGGAATCACTGCAGTGATTACAGTTCATCCTGAGGAGAACTGCACCAGATTTCATGACAATCCTCTGGGGACCACGAGCATCCCTTGAGCTGAGCCACTAGCCATAATCACAATTTCCGTGACGCCACCTGTAGCGACTCAGTATGTGCTGGCTCTGGACGCCACCGTCTTGCCTCTGCTGCCACCTGACTAATCTAAAAAAAAATAAAAAATAAATCAGGAAAGACGTGGATCATGGGTGGAGGTAAAGCGTGCTGATTGATACCTAATAATTTAAAAAGGTGAGATAAATAGAAATTCAGCCTCAGTACAGTTGTCACGAACGGGGAAATTAGCTTCTACCAGGCTGTAAACCTGCATATAGGGCATTTTAACATGGGGACCTATGGAGACTGACTTGTTCTGTAGCCAGCCTCAAGTGGACGTTTGAGGAACTGCAGTTTTTGGCTTTAATTCACACGCACAAAGGTTGCCACTTGGCCATAATCTATGGTTTATTTGAATTTGTTTGAGAACAGTATCAGCAGTGTTAAATACCTTCTTAATTTATCCATTAATAGTGGAAAAACGTCACTCACAATTTATCAGAGGACACATTAATGTCTTTAAAAAATTACATACATTTACACACATTTAATATATAATTATAGAGAGTTTCTGCTTTAAAAATTATGAATCAAATCAAATTATCAATTGATTACCAGAATAGCTGATTAATAATAGTTAATTATAGAATAGTTAATTGATTTTCTAAGCAGATTAATTGCATAATCGCACTGTTGCCATTTTCCATTTACTACCAAAGAAATGTCTCTGATTAAAACACATTTACTTTGAGTACATCTTTGTAGATTTTGTTGAGTGGAGGTGGTTAAAAACAAAAAGTTTTATAATGTTATCGAGGGCAAGGCTCAGAAACGATAGTCTGTACTGTTTTTTTGGGACTGCAGAAACGATTTGTGATCATTTTATATAAAATCTCACTCAGCTGCTCCTTAAATTCAACAAACTTGGGCCAAAACTTTCACTTTACAAAGTTAAATGAGACCTTCACAAGCCGAGTTTCTCTGCATCATCTACTTGTAAGCGCGATTTTTTATCAGCCTCGAGTCATGAAAGTGTGCACACAACATCTACATTGTCCCTTAAAGTCGCTGTGGACAATCCTGACCTTTAAAAAGGCTTTGAAGGTGAATATGCCAGTGGCTTCGGCCTTGCAGGTAAAAGAGGTGTGAAGAGCCACTTAACAGCCCTGACGCCGCTTTTCAACCCTTTAGGTTACTCAATAGAAAAAAAACACTTTCTAAGAGCTCGTTCTAATGCTTGAGATTGTAGCATAGGGTATAGCTTGGTAATGATACTTTTCATCTTCCTCCAAAGGGATGATAGTAACACTTGGCGGGCTTCTGGTGAACTAAATAAGCCGGGAAAACCCTCATCCCACTGTGCAATAAGCTTAAACAGCTCACTCGCAGCCAAAGTCTACACCAGGAAACACTACGAACATGAGCTAAGAAGAGGGTTGACAATTTGGGGCATTTAAGCTCAATTTCACCGAGAGATGTGATGAGAAAACCAAAAAAAATGCAATAATTAATTGCAGTTTTGGTGTCTAGGAATCAAAAGCACAATAAATGAAACTGAACTCTTACCTCTAGAGTCATGGTTCAAATTAAACTCCTCATTAAACACTTAAAAAACATCCAAATATAAAAATAACAGTGCACCAACAGAGGAGCGTTCCCTATACTGCATGTATACAGTTATCACAATAATGATGATACATGGCAGGTAAGGCTCAGGCGACCTGCCTGATATGCAAATGTCCTCGCCTGGCCAGTGGAGTGGCCATCGGTTATTCAGATACCAGGCAGAGTCCGTGGAAAAACAGGCTGCTAGATGCAAACGACAGCGAGCGTACAGCTTTGTTCTAAACATGGAGAAGGAGGCTGCATTGACAGGAAATGCAAATACGGAGTGGAAATACAAATACACGGAGATGAGAGAGGGGGGGAAAAAGAGATGACGAAATAGGAGAGCTGCAAGATCGAATGATCCCATCTTACCACATTTTTTATTATTTTTGGACTTAATTTAGGGTGCGAACCTCTAAACTAGCAAAATATAGGCAGTGATGTCACCCCCCCCAAAAAACAACTTTACTTTGAAGCTTCCACTTTTATTTATGGTCAGATTATTACGGATGAGCCATAACTAATATTAAGCGTCTGTTAAATATTGACTACAAACAGGCTAATCATCGTCATATTGTTTAGCGCCATGGCGTAGCACACTGCTGCTGTGTGGTACTAGCAGTGCTGCCAGATGCGACAGAAAAAGCATCCCAGTATTTCATGTAGGAGAGGTATATGTACTTGGGAGTAAGTTTAATCTTAACATTAAACATGTTATAAGGCTTTTTTTTGGTACTGTTAAAGGTCTACACTTCTCAACAGAAGTTTTATGACCAAATAATAATCTGAATTGGAAAAAAAAAGGTTCAACACAGCTATAAGAACCTGAAAAAGTCCAGCTCTGCCTTGGACTGCCCCTCTAGACTCCACAGAGGACGTGGGGGAGAGGAGGAAGTTAGCAAAGCTGACATCCATCATGAACAACTCCTCTCACCTCCTGCACGAGGCTGTGGAGGCCTTAAAAAGCTCCTTCAGGAACAGGCCGCTACTCCCACCATCTAAGAAGGAGCTGATCAGTCACTGTATGTCAAACGTGCCGAAGCCACGCCCACTCGTGGGAGCGGTCAAGCAGCCATTTTGAAGCGACTGAAACGCGTCGGATGAGTTCAGAAAACGACATGACTAACTTTGAAACGCTCTGACCGAGATGAATTCATCTCTATCTCTCTGCTAGGGGTGCAGGCGTATGCTCAGGGTGGCCTCAGCGTGTCATCGAGCCACCCTTTAGCACCGCCCACAAAACCCTTGACCAAAAACTTTAACTCTACATTTCAGTAATATATCATTCAAAGTCTTTTCACATGTTTTCAGCAACTATTTCCAAACATATTTAAAGTATTTTGAAAGAAATCTCAGACTTTAATCTCAAACATAGAGGAGAGACCATTTGATGTACGGTACCAAACAGATAGTATAGAAGAGTCAATTTTCAACTCGCAGCAAAGGGACATTAAACAGGAAATTGAGTAAATGAGATACAAATACTCACTGTAAACTTCATGTTTGCTCTGCAGAAACCACCATAAACATCCAAAACCTCGATCTGTTTTCATTTCCATGAACTGACACATCTTTACTTTGATGGTTTAGCTGCATGGTGCTACCTTCCCTCTCATTCAGCAATAAAGCATCACGATCACACTGAACAGAGGTCAAACTTACCATGAATTAGTGAGTTCCTAAAAACAGATCAGACAGAGCAGTCATGGCATGAGGTAACAGGTTGCTGGACGATAGCAGGCTGGTTGACGGAGTGACTGACTGTTGGACTGTCTGAGCGCTTGGTCGGCTTTCTGGAGATGCGGGGCAAGGCGAGGACGTTCTTTACACCACAGGGAAGAGAGCTTACTTGTCTCACCATCCCTGACCGACGTGGGCACAGAAATGGACACGAGAGCTGAGGTGAAACGTAACCACTTCCTGTCCTGTCTTGTTTCCTAATTTCACTCGATCCTCTTGTTTCACTCGCCGTCGCCTTCTAGGCCTCCTTGGATCTCAGTGAAAGGGTCATTTATGGACTTGAGAGTAGAGGGAGCAGTGAAAGTACAGCATCTGAAAAACCAAACAAGAAACAGGCAAAACCAGAGCTATTATTATTTTAGCAACCAGAGGTGCAATAATTCATCTGAAATGTATCTGCTGCTTACATAATGACATAAGTGCACACTGGCAGAACCTGGTTTTACTCTGCATACTGCATCACTACACACATATAATCTATAGCTCCAACAGTACTGGATTTCTGAGGCCAACATGAGCCATTAACACATCCATTAACTGATATATAGATACACAGTCATTGTGTTGTGCCAAGTTCAGACGACACAGAAAATATTTGTTTGTCGTCAAAAGTGTCAGATAATAAATTCTCCCCAGATCTTTCATGGTCTTTGTGGTCATTGGGAAGGTGTTCAGGACTGACTACAGGGAACAACAATGTAAACAAAGCAAAGGCGCCCGAGGCGGGCAACGCCATCGACATCGTTTGTCTTTTGCTTTGCCATGATGCGTTGCGTAAGAGCTCAGTGCTCTCATTGGCCAACATCTCAGAACACATTGTGGAAGGACTTCATGAGGTAGCGGCAGCCTACGTGGCTGTGAAGTGAAGCCGATGCGTAGGTGCCAAAAACTGCAGTTCCTCAAATGTCCACTTGAGGTTGGCTACAGAACGAGTGAATCTCCATATGCCCCCCATGTTAAAATGTCCAACTTCACAGCAGAAATAAACATCTTTACAGCCTGGTACAAAAAACAGTTTGGGTCTCAGCTGTTCAAATTCCAATGAGCCACATCTTTGCCCATTGTTACATTGTCAGGACTGTCAATATGGTTTGACTTTGAGCATCAAAACAGCCCTTCAGAAACGTTACGGATACGACGTCCATTCTTTAAACCATCAGTGGTCGTAAGATATCCCAGATGTTCATCTCTGTTGGGTCTGACTATTATTGGGGTGTTATTGTGTAGCCTGAACGCAGCGTAGCGATGTACCGAACGGGACAAACCTTTAATAGCTACACTGTTTCAGGGTTGAGTCAATTAGCTGATTAATCAAGTAGTCGGCTGGCAAAATAATTAGTCTTCGATTTACCGTTCCATCTTGTGAGTGTGTATTTGCAACATCCACTTACTGAATCTATTGGTTATTAGTTGACGATATCCTGCAGACTAGTTATGTAATATAATTATAGTATAACTCCAGTATTATTATGTCACTGAAAACTGAATATGTCTGTGTTTGTTAGCATTTCCATCTGTTCCAATTAAACTTAAACTAAATGTAAAACTTTTTTTTTTTTACTTTAACTTGTTGCTGTATTGTGTCGACACTACTTTAAACATATCAGGCATTTCTGCTCTGCAAGTTATTTGATGTCTGTGCGATAAGGTAAAGGATGTGGTCAGACTAAAATAAACTTAACCACATCAGGAAATGTACCAAATGCAGCAAATGATCAATGCTGCTGTCATCTTCATTATATTAGTTTAAACACTCATCGTGACAAAGGAGTAAAGCCCATCATCGGTGCCTCAACCCAACGCTTACTCACAGTCAGAAGCCATTTGCTAGACGACCCTGAAGGCTGAAGAGCCTCCTCCTCGGTCGCTGCGTGTTTTCATATAGGAATTACTGTTTCAACAAGTCGCTTACTCATAAACAGTTTACATGTTGTCCTTGGAGACTCTTTATGTTGTGAACTACCACTAGTCAACTGCAACTCAAAAGATAATGAAGAACAACAGTACAGACAGAGTAAAGTGACGTATTAAACATGCATATTTATAGGTTTGCAGCCTATTATTGTTGATGTGATACGTTGCTTGAATTTCGTGTATTTTTGCCTTGTTGCAGATACAATAAAAACAAAGTGTTGACCACTGATAGTATTTTAAAGTCAGTGTGAAGGCAATTCTGAGATTTCCTTCAAAATACTTGAACTATATTGGAAGGAAGAGTTAGAGGTTGAAACAGTTTTCAGTCCAGGATTTTGTGGGCGGTGCTAAAGGGTGGCTCGATGACACGCTGAGGCCACCCTGAGCAGCGGCTCATTTTTACACGATTTCGACGCCTGATTTCATAAACTTGTCGATATTTTTTAATCCTTCAAATTTGGCTCTTCAACACAAATTAATTCTTACTTTACACAGACTTTAAGGCGACATACGGTGTGGACGCTTTGATTGACAGGTGCGTGCCATTACAGACGCATCTTTGCCGATTTCTAGATTAGCTGGGAGGCGGAAAAGGCAGGGCCGACAACATGGCGGCAGCAGGAACTACAGATTCTGAGCTTCAGAAACCTGTGAGTGACGTCACACATACACCGTCTATTCTTTATACTATCAGCGGTCAGCTCTCGGCGCGGCTTGATACGCCACCAGAGGTGTTTGAGACTGCCTGACTTCTGGCCAGCTGGATCCGCAAGTCAGGTAATCGCAAAACTGATCATAGGGTCGAGTTTGGGTAAAGTAGATTTAACGTTGAGCCCTGCATCTGTCCCATATGACACAGCTTACTGTCTCAATACTGCTCCGCTGTAAAACATTGCTTAGTGAGAGAAGCTTCAATATCTGCTCATGCCAGTTTAAACTGGTTTGAAAACAAAAGTCCCTTGTACATTAAAAGTCTATGAAGAATGATTTTGCATAGCTGTGTGCAAAAGGTTTTTGTGTTGCACTTGTGAGAGTTTTAACCGCCTGTTCCCAGGAGCAAGACGGCCACGGAGTAACTTATCAGCGACACCGCTTTTTCCTCAAAATAAAAAAAAATGTCGACAAGCTCTGAAGAGCAAAGAGTGCGTCCTCACGATGCCTGTCTGGATTACGTCTGAGCTATACAGCTGGAATAATTAGTTAACTGACAGAAAAGTAATTGGGATAATCATTTTTGTCATAAATTAATCGGTTTCAAGCAAATATTTTCTGTTTTATGTCACTAAAAAGTGAAAATATTCGCGTTTTGAATGCTTGATTTTTCCACTAACGGCTGACATTTCACAGAATAAACCCCCCCCATCAATCGATCGAGAATAATCGGCTCACAAATCAGTAAAGTTGTTAGCATTTGCAGCTTTAGACTGATCCAGAACGCTGTTACGACACTATCTGAACCCTCTAAGCCAAACAAGACACCAACGAGAGATTATTTAAGCTTTAAGCATCCTCTGGTTGAACAATCTCCACCCTGAAATGTTGATAAGTCAGCAGCTTTTTTTTTTCCACGAGACGCCTCTGACTGGGGAGTAAAAAGATGAATGAGATGAATCAGAGCAGCAGCAACATAACCTGGACTCCCTCTGACTCAACACACCCATGAGAGAGAGGGGGGGGGGGACATGCACTGCACGATCTGCTAACCGGTGCATGCAAACAACAAATAAGTGCAGTGTCACAATGAACTTTAAAGTGATGGGGGTGTGTGTAGTTTGTGGTGGATGCAGCAGCAGTCTGATCTGTTGCATCTGCTGCCTGAAGGCCCGTGCATATCTTCAGATAGGCTCTCTGTGTGCACTAGCTCGGCTTGTCTGGCTGGCTAGCTGCTGGGCTGGGTGTTTTTTTTGTTGTTTTTTTGCATGGTTTCTCCTGCAGCTGGCCGAACCATCTGAGCTCCAATTGAGCCCCCGCTGCAGGTTCCGAGGGGAGGGAGAGAGGAGATCTCTTCCCCGAGGAGAGAGAGAGAGAGAGGGGAGAGGAAGAGGGAGGAGGGGAGGGCGGTGGATAGAGAGGTTTGCACAGCGCTGGCTGTCGCACCGACATTTTTCCACAAATCAAACACCACCCACTTTCTACTTGCTAGCTTTAGCCTGAGATCCACTATCTCTCGCAGCGAGAGGTGGAGGAGGAGGAGGAGGAGGAGGAGGAGGAGGAGGTGGCAGCTGAGCAGCGGCAGCAGCTAGCGCCGTGCTAACGTCAAAGCTAGCCAGCCCGTGTGGAGCATTAGCGCGCAATAAACAGCATCTTACCCCCTTTCCGCCGGGCTGTCAGTGTCCTAGGGTGATAGGTGTGAAAACGCGACGTCCCGATGCTCGTTTAGCGACATCGTAAACGGGAATCCTGCGGTGTTATGTCCATCGCCGCTGTTTTTCTGCCATCCGCCCCACTTCAGCACCGAACGCCGCCGAGCCCCTGGATGCACTGCGCAGGCGCGCTGCCACCGCTGCTCTGTGGCTGCAGTCGGTGAGAAGATGCACTGCCGAGGCTGCACACAAGTCAAGAGGGTCACGTTACATCTCCGCTGTGCAGAAAAAAGAAAAAAAAATGAACAGGATACGAGCTAGTCATGAAGCAAACCTTTATAAAACATTAAAATAACGTCAAGATAACATGAAAATGACATCAGAGCAGAGAAATAGTCACTTTAGTGGTAATGTTATCAAATCAGATCTTATTATGATTTATGATGTATGTATGTGACACACAACATCTGTGCAGTATAATACAGTATAGACATGTGGTTACTCTGTAAATAAGCAAGTATTTTAATAACAGAAAGGACTGTGCTTGTTTTCTAGCCTCTTTCTGCATGGATATGACTCAAACAATACCATACACAGAGCTGTGCATCGTTCAACGAGATGTGTGGATGCAGTAGAAAATATCAGAATGTGAAATAAATTTAAATTGATAATCATTTTATGTTTGTTCAGCAGCAAGACGTGTAAATGTGTGCTTGATGTTTTCACCACTGCAGGGACAGACTGTAGAGTAGAGAGATTCATTTCACTTATGACCTGAAACACTTTGCTGTGTACAGTGTATTTTCCTTCCATCCACTCATCTAAAGATTTGTAAACTCAAAACTAAACCGGACCATCGTTTCCTCCTGACTTCATTGGTTGCACTCTTTTGTAGCTTGTATTATTACAAGTTGAGCTCACATGTTTAAGAAATATTAAACATTATCGCCGAGAAGATTTAGTGCCTCTCTTTTTAGTGTCTTATTTTTTTGTTGTTGGATGTTTCACTCGGTCAGCATGCATCTGCAGCGCGAGCGTGAAGCCGAGAATCCTCTCCAGCCTGCCTCGTGGTGATGACTGCTCAAACTATATTTTCCTACACAGGGGGGCACCAAAACTCTGCTCACTCTCCCTCACTCTCTCTCTCTCCCACACACACACACACACACACCTGTTCTGATGCAACAGTGTTTAAATCCACTTGTTATCATTGCGCGGAAGAACATTGTGACTGACAAATGACACATTTTGTTCTACAGTAATAATAAAACTTTGGCGCTTAAAGCTGCTGTTTGTATGTGAAGTGAACACTGTACACACACCGTACTGCTACGTGATGTGTTTACTCTTCTGTGATGTTAAAAATAACTTTATTTACACAGCAAAAACAGAGTTTCCAACGTTTTTTATCAGATGAAGCAAAAGCAGGATACTCAGAAGGCAACATCAGTGAGTGAGGTCAAATAAAGATGATGTGACAGCCTTCAAACAGTGTTGTGCAGGCCTGCCGCGGTTCCCTTCAGGTCTTCCTGGTGGTTTGGCTTCTCCCACTTTGCTGATTGAACGATGTCACCCTGTCATCGTGCTGGACGATCTCAAGAAGGCTTCCTCTTGGCTCGCTCCCTCCTGGAAGCCTGGTCCCTTTTGTATTTCACGTTACACATAGTTTAAGGTAGCACACCCAACGGCCCTGATGTAGCAAAGTATGTAAAGACAAGCAGACGAAAGACGGCAGAATGAAGGTGAAAGATGAAGACGGAAAAGAGACACAAAAACACGACTATAAAAATGTGATAAAGTATTAAAAGAAGGATTTAATAGAAACCTTAAGATTCAAGCCTTGTTGAGTTTGAACAAATATTAGTATCCACTTTGTGTTTCCTGAGTGGGCGCAGTCTCCAAACCTAATTTGCGTTGTGTGTGTGACCTTCGTGCGGACGGATAAACAGCTTGTGTTGTTCCAGAGACGGATCAGAAGGTTATTTAATTTTTTGTTCAGCTGTTCGAGATCATCTTTGGTGAAACAGGCCGATGATTCAGCATCGACAGAGAGAAGCTACGTCTCGCGAGTTAATTTTCACCCGATCTGCCTGAAAATGTCAGAATGTTCAGAAGAAATGTGGCATGAGTTCAATATTCACCTCAGTGACTACGAGGCAAACAGTCTGTGCTTACGTTCACCTGCTGCTGGTCTCCTGAAGTGGAGCGGTGGTGGCTAAACCCATGTGCCATCTCTTTTCCTCACATCTCATCTCAGAAGGTCAGGACCCCGAGGCTCTAAGGCCGCAAACCGGTTCATACGGGGTCAAATGATACAGAATATGGACCCAAAATTGATCAGCAACACTAAAAATCCATACTATCTCGAAGAGGAAGCCAACGGAGAGATGGGTGATGTGATGCTGCTGTATCTGCATCTTCATGCACCTGACACATTCAATATGCAGATATGAGAAGCACTCACGAGGGAGTATGATGATGAAAAGCCAAGACGGACCATGTGTATGTTCCATGACACCCCTGGCTCATTAAAAGGATCTGAATAGACTCTGGATCGGCTCCTGTTTTCACTGATTTGCATGGGAAAAGGTCAAGAGCTACAAAAAAAAGAAAAAAAAAAGCACGACTCGGCGTTGCCGTGGCTCTCAAATATGCAGCAGCAAGACGTGAGAAACGTGTGTGTGTTCAGTGGATTAACATACACGTACAAACATGTTGCTGCATCTGAATTTGTGGAGCTGATTCCAGTCACATCGGCCGATACGACACGATCGGCCTTTGTGTTGTTGTAGCAGCTGAAATACCTTGAAAATAGAAAAGGTTTCTGAAATTCAACTGAGCCACATAACACTGTTTTATATTCTGGCAAAAGTTTTGTTCGTCAAGTCATTATAACTAAACTGCTCAGCTTTTTCGTTAAAAAAAAAAAAAATCCAATCTCATCACCGGCTCTCCCCCTCTTTTCTTCATCGCCTTGAGCAGCCCATTGCCAAAAATTAAATATGCCAGGGAAGTGTAAATTTAATCCAGCATTAATGGAAATTAATATTTATACTGATTGGCCTCCAACTGCTCTGCTGACTCCTCCTAACCGACCGTTTGTAGGTCACAGTTTTGGCCCTGTCCTGACTCAAAAACATCCATAATAATGTTTTGTGCCATTATTTTGGCAAATATTTAGTCAGAAACCAAAGTCAGGGGCTCGATAAAGTCTAAATTTAATGCCACAATCCATCCAACAATTGTTGAGATATTTTAGTTTGGACCAAAGTTGTGGATCAGCTGTCAAACCTACACTGCTGTCTGTACGAGAAGAGGATGTGTGTCCCTTCAATCACACCTTAACCTGCTGACTTTAATACCATCTCTGCTTTAGGACAAGTCTGTGCTGTTATCTTTCACCCTGTGGCCGTCGCATTTAGTGTGATTTATCGAGCCGAGCTCCGACAGCCAGCTGGGCCTCTTCTCACAGTAATTCGTTTGACTGCTGTTCATGTGTGTTCGCGGATCGGCGAGATAGAGAGAAGGAGAATAAGGAAGGAGGTGAAAGACAGAGAGAGGCATGGACATCAGAGATTGGGCAAATCAATAGCTCGCAACAACAACAGCAAGTGTCTGGTGTCTTCTCCAGTCCTTAAACAAACTTAAAGGGCAGTCGGGTTCAATCTTGATCAACAACTAAGCCAGTCAAAAGGGCGCTTCACTCAGCACCTAAACACGACGTTCACCACGCAGCTGAAATCTGGTCCCTTCTATGGCTCGGCATGGAGACTCATAAAAAAGAAATTAGCTGGCCGTTAAAGATGCAGGAGCTGCCTCTCACCAGATCAGTCACATCCGAAGGCTCCTGTTCAGTAATGCATTGAGTAGTCACCCGCTTTTTTTCCTCAGTGATGGATTTGAAGCCTGCTCAGGCGAGTGTGAAGAGTTTCTCCTTTTTTTTCATGAGAAGAGTAGATAAAGTAAGGCTTAATATTCCTCCGTCTGTCCACGAACCACAACTACAAAACTGCCTTTTTTCTCATATCTATGTCGAGCAGGTTTCCCCACATATGCACGCTGCATATGAAACTGCAGTTGTGAGTAGTCAGAGCCCAGCTCTGCGTCTGTCTTTCAGACTTTTATTTCACCAAGCTCTCGCCAAGATTAACTCCGGTCCAGAGGCTTCTTACTCGGTCACTCCTTTTCTCGTCTGTGCTTCCTTAGCCGTCGTCTTCAGTCTGTTCGGCTCGTCGCCTGTCATCATCCTGAAAACCTTCCTGGAAGTTCAAAATAAATGTGGTAGCAGTGGAAACACTCCCCCCAGGTGCTTTGAGCTCGCAGTTGGGCCAGCACAGCTAACAAACTGAGCTAACATTAGCTAACAGCAGCTATAGTTTGCAGCCGTTCACTTCACGGTCCATCAGGAAACTCTGTAAAGCATAAAATATGACCCAGTTTCACCAGGTATTTGTACCTGAAGTACAAATTTACATTTTTGACGTGTGCAGGGTGATGAGAGGGAATAACCAGTCACATAATGCTGTTTTGGCATTGTGCCAGCTGACTGGTAATTTTCAAGTACAAGCCGAAATCCTATAATCACAGGCACGATTTGTTCCCCTCATTTCTGTCACAGTTTGATCTTAATAGGTTTCCCAAGAGGAAATGGGAAAATAATTTCTTGTCCTGTTAAGGATGGTTTTCTTGGCATTTTTGTCTTCAGAAAAATTGTTGAAATAAATGGTAGTTTGGGAAAGGCGACCGTGGTTTCAGGCAAACTCAAAATTGTTGCAGTTACCTGGTAGGGATCTTATCTCAGTGAGACAATGTGACAGCTCTGAAATTACCCTTTCACAGGATTTCACCACTGCCTCCCACGGAGTCTATGCAGTGTTGTCCTGAGGCCTTGGCTGTTAAAGCTGATTTGTCAGAAACATGCCAGGCTACAGGGACAATATTACCGCCGTTTTATTTTTCGATTTAATATCAGACGGATATGACATGATGTAGATGAAGATGTAGAAAAAAGGCAGTAGTGTTTGTACAGAATAAAAGTGCATCGTGACTCAGGGGTCATTAACACCTCAGATTGGATTTACATTGCAGCTTTGGAGATGTACTGTATTATTGGCAACAAAAGGACCAGCGATGCTGTCCATTAACTGTTAGCAGCTTCTTAATTACAGAGCAAGTAAAAGGAAGTGAGAGCCATGGGGATGGCCTGTGAATACACTCTGCACCGTGCATGAAAGCGTCATTTATGGTTGCAAAGCTTGAAAAGAGGACGTTTCTTATTCTTATTTTTTCTTTCTGCCTTTGTGCACTTTAATGACTTCACAGCACAATTCTGGGAGCGAGACGGTCAGGAAAAAAAAACAGGAAAAAAAGACATCTTTCAAAGCAAAGAAGCAACATTTTCGTTCCAAGAATACCCTCCACTCCTTCTCCCATGATTATTCTCTTACAAAAAAAAGTTTCTCTATTGTAAGAGTTGAATTTTAATGTTTGGTGGAGATACAAGCCTGTGTTTCTACGCAAACCTGCATTGTTCTGATGCTAAAGCTGAAGCATATTAAGATAGTGTTGTTTAAACTACACAGCGGCGCAGATGGTTAATTGATATAATCAGCAAAGAAGTACTCAGTACACATTGTGCTTTTCAGGCTGAAACCCATAAGTAAGAAGATTAATGGGTCTGCAAACTGTGGAGAATTGTTCTGTTTTAATGCTGCAGCGCTGTCAAAGTGTAAACTGGGAAATGAATTAAACAGCGGATATGGAGTTGCAGGGGACCAGCAGGTACACGGTCACAGTCCAGCCCACAGGAGAATTAGTCTTAAAGCGTTGAAGCATAACTTGTTTGTGAAGTACAGAGAGCAGAAAATACACGTAAGTGAATTTCTGTGGAGGTCGTTCTTACGGTTCAAGTTCTGATTATTCAGAAATGATTCCTCGTCTGAGTGTACGCAGAGTTTCTCGCGTAACCGGACACGTTTCTCCAAGGGTTCATGACATTCGCAGCTCGGCTCACAACCCCATCCTCAATCCCCGTGTGCATCAGTAATGAAACTGTTGAGAGCGTCCTGAACTTTGATCAACACGGCACTCACAGACTCTCTGCCATCCGCAAACCTGCCCACCTAATATGAACAAAGCCACACGTATCACGCACCACACCTACAAAATCTTTGCTCTCCTCACCCCTGACCTCTCAGACCTCAACAGTAAAGCCATTACACATAGAGTACACAGTATAGCACACAACCCTGGCCACCCACTCATCTATCTGGTACGTGAACTGTGGATTTATTTAGATCCCCGTTAGCCTACACAAATTGGTCTCTAGAGTTCCTGTGGAAATCTTCCTGGGGACAGAAATTTCAGTCCAGCTCCCGCAAAGAATTAAGATTTTCAGTCCCGCATTCACCCACAAATCCCACAAGATGTGGACGTTATTTCTCACGAAAGTTCTTTTCATTAGCTCGGGAAATTAAACACGCTGAGCTTAGCTGAGCTCTCCACAGGCACGTATTGAGGGTGTGCGGTGCCAGGCGTTTCTGCCATGATCGGAGATCTCAAACACGGAAGAGCGGAAACGGATTATCTGAAACATACGCGAGATTAGACCACATCCGCAAATTTAGGCATCTTAAAATGTTTTTATTAATGCCAAATAAAATGTCCAGCACAAATTATATATGATAGACATAAATGAAGCATTTATACATCTTATTTTATACATGTTTTTAGTTTGCGGGACTGCAGCTTATCACCTCTCCTGTCCGTCATTCCTACATCAAAACAAGATTTTTTTATTCAACGTCAGTGATATACATCTTCGCGGCAGGGCAGCAGTATTTCAGAGAAGTGCTGAAGATCAGCTCGGCATGAGCTAGCGTTCCTGCAGCTGTCATTTCTCATCATTTATCAGTAAAATGTCAAAACCTTTCCACCGCAGAGCACCGTTTGTGTGCTGCGGCATCAGTCAAACGCAGACACGTATGCGCACACATTTACATTACCACCTCTCTTCGGCCCTCTCGTCTTTCTCTTCCCGTGAAACCTCCTTAAATTCATTGAATTATTCATCTTCATTGCTGCAAAGCTGCGCTCTAAATTCATCTTTCATTGAGTCTGCCAAGAGACACTCGAAAAGATTCACCACCAGTTTTCCAAGTCAGTGAGACTTTCCATCTGCTCATGGTTCATTACCAGATTTGGAAGATAATCATTCAAGATAAATGTCTCAGTTTTCTTGATTACATTTCTGAGATGCAAAATATCAACTATATTTCTGTGGAAAATTCAGATTAAGTGAAGGAAACTGGCTTTTCTTTTAAATGCCAAAGTCAGTTTCAAAGTCAATGATGTTTTTACCAACAAATGTCTCATTCAGTAAAGTAAGCAAGCAGTAGTTTTGCCTAATGCCTTAATGAAGCTTGCTTATTCATGGTAGGAGCACATGAACCGAGGAAAAATGACCAAATCTGAGCAAGTTAATAAAGTCTGGTAGGGCGAAACGCTCCTGGTTGTGTATGAAGACCAACAGCATTGTTGCCACAACGCCATAGAGACGAGCCGGGTGAGATCCAGGAGTAAGTATATTAACCAAAACTTTTACATTATTCCTTTAAAGTAGGCCTCTTAACAATGCTTAATTGCGCAATACGAGTTAAGTTTTAGAAAATGTATTGATTGCTCCTGGAAAATTCAACTTTTTCTCTCCGATCATCAATCGTCCCTCCAAACACGTTCACAGTTTGTCTGAAACTCTTTAGATTATTACACATTTTCTCCATTTAAGAGTTCTTTTTATTTTTCTAAGGGTACAGGGTGTGAAATTTCCCACAGATTGAGACAAGCTTGTTAGTCTGGGCTTAATAAATCACACTGATTTCTCTTGACTTCTGAACTTTGGAGTCCGTGAAGGTTGCTTAAAATAAAGCGTCACCTCTGCAACCCCTCGATTCCTTCAACATACTGAAAAAGGCCAAACGCTTTAGTTTTTACCATGATGCCTGGTGTCATGTTGCAAATATGGATCGGGCCCATTCATCTTGCACTCTCCCTGCAGGACTCTTGCCTGAATAAATCGCACCATACATCATATCCAGTGGTAAATTCTCCATGAGGAAACCAGAACGGGGGAGTGTTGTGAGTGTTTATATCACATTTAAATGATATCTGTAGTTCAACCAACTCTGCAGGGACACTGTTTCTACATTTCAGGTCAACGTAGCATCATTTTAAATCTGAAAATAGTTGCTTTAAATAAAAATATATATTATATGTGTCTATTTATTGTCAATATTTATGTTGGGATATCTTTCAGTAAATTTCCTTGGGAAAAATAGAAATGGAAAATTAACTTTGTGACCCTGGACTACACATATATGTATATATGTGTATGGCTTTGTAGATTGACGTCACCACTAATCTCAAATGTCAAGTGTTTGAAGGCGTGTGTGTGCATGGGTTGCTTCCTTAGGCGTTTAAGTTCAAATGGATTTGTGTTAAAGGTTACACAGCCTTGTGCTTTTGAAGGACGTGGGTTAATATCCTCGTCGCTGGTTGTCAATATTGTCACAGTAGCCATAAACAAGCTAGCATCTTGGATGCACAGACTAATATGTAATGTAATATATATATATAAACTACACAATGACTCCAGGAATTAGATTAGCTGCTGGAGATTGGGCCCCAAGAGTTTCCTGATGTTTTCTGCTGCGTCCTTCCATATGGTCCTGATAGCTGATTAGTGCAGTATGAGTGTGTGAGGGAACGGGCAGCTTGCCAACACAATACTAGAATTTTTAGCAGCTGGGACTCAAGCTAGCATTAACTTGTTCTCTTGGTTGGAGAGAAATCATTATTAAAAATGAACCACTTGGGGCAATGTGATTAAAATATTAACGGCTATAGAGCATATACACTATCAAAGTTAATGTTCCTTGCTTGTTTTTGTGTGTACAGTAAGATCTGACATGCAAAGGGAGAGGCAATGAAAGCAAGATCAGACTTGACTTCTTATTATAAATGGGCTCTATGCTTGTCTGATCTCTTTAACGGCAACGGTGGAGGCAGGACTGTCAAGGTGCCACCAAACACTGAGCTTCACAACAGCTCTTCAGAATCCATTGGGTAACATCAAGGAGCATTTATACTGTCTATGTTTTCATCTTCACTTCCTGGTTTACGCGCTGGAGAGGAGGTTGTGTTTTCCTTATCTGAACTGAAAGAGTGTTGTTGAGGCAAATTTGTGATTCATGATATTAGGCTTAATGAATAAATTGACTTGACCACAGAATCGCACTTAGTCATGCACTTATTGGGTGAACTGGACCTCTGAGAGGTCTGCTAATCAGCTCTTATGGGCAAACTGGAACAACAGATATCCAAACAGAACCATTTGGGATTTGGGAGGGTTAAAATCTGCATAAAAAGTCTGGTGACGACAATCACGGACAGAGCATGTGAAAATCCATCATATTTAATCAGAAGTAATGGATCATTTTCGGTCGTGGGCCTCTGAAACGGGCCACCAGTTTAAAGCCATGTTCGTAAGTAATTCTCATAAAATTAAGGATAGTCTTGAAAGTACACACTGTTTATTGTCCATCAGAATCCAATTTAAGGCGCTCAAATAGGATGAAAAGCAACATACTTAGCTGGAGCCACAGTTGAGAAGATTTGATAACGGAGTCAAAAGACCTTAATGTTCAAAGAATAAATCCAGTCTTCATGATTCTAACTACAATAATTTCCCTCAGACTTGTTTTATGGTGCCTTTGATAACAATTTGAGCCTCACTCAATCTCTGCCCAACCCCCCACCCTAATGTGGCTACCCATGAGTCATACCCTTGTTGGTTTCCATGGATACGCTCATGTCTATCTAACCAATTGGAAGACACAGCAAACTAATAACTGTGTCCCCTTCTCTACTTCTTCTCCTCCTGCTCATCACCTCCGCTCTTCATTTATTCCTCAAGTATCTCTCCACTTCCCCTCTTCAGGTCCTCGCGTCCTCCCCCGCCACCTTTGACGCTAATGATTTGGTTGGAAAGTGAAATTTGGCAGATTAATATGAACCGAAGGTCAAAATAAATTTTTTAAAAATTGCTGATGTGCTGGGTTTGATTTGTATCCTGAAGGACGAAATTTTGCAGCCGAACTTTTCACACCACCGCATTAATTTGAAGTCTAGTCTGTCTTTCTGACACCTCCAACAGGATCTCCATGTCCTGGGTCCAACCCAAATCCCATAATGAGCCTCCAGCATCTTTCCAGGGGCCCAGGCAGGGACGTCGGTCTTTTAAGCCTGACCCAAAGCCCCTAACACGGACTCTCCAGCTCTGAGACTGCCTCCGAAGAGCTCAAGCGCCAACAGATGTTGCAGAGTGTATAAAATATGGATAACAGAGACTCCTGTCTGCAGTGTAGTTCATAGGCTACACTTCACTGACAAACCACAGGAGTACCAGGGGAAGAGGGCTTGGTGGGCTTTAGGTCAGACTTAGAGGGTTGAGATGATATTTGGATTCGGCTCAGCGGGGCTAACAGCCGGTCCAGTGCGAGTATAGCCGGCTGGATGTATCTGGTTAATTTAGCAGATTATTTTTTGATTGGACCGGAGAGTATTTTGTCTCTGAAAGAAGACCAAAGATGGAAGAGATGTTTCCTTTCTGAGCTGAGTTTGACTATGTTACGTGGTTTGTTGATCCGATTAGTTGAAGTGCGCCCGAGACAGATGGTTCATACGATAATATGCCTTCCCGTTCTTAAAGAGTTTACAAGGACGACTTCTTTTCTGGCTCTGTGTAACAAACCATCTGCAGCAGTCGGGCTAGCTGAGAGAGAGTGTATTATCATGGACGATAAACTGACCTTCAAGCCACATGTTGACGGCGTGTGTAAAAAAATTTATGTTCTTTTATCGTAAACTGGGACAGCACAGGACTTTTATGAGAGTGTTTTATTGAGACTGTTCTTTACTTTTGCTTTTTCGAGTTGGTATGGGTCCCTCGCTTTTAAAAGCTAGTTTTAAAATAGTTAAAGTGTGTGGCAAGATTGCCCACAGCTTTCTCACCGAGTTAAATACATTGTATGAGACTAGGACGCTAAAAAGAGCACGGCCAATCAGGTCACTTCCTGAACGACCTGAACTAAATGTAAAACTGAGAGACGCAGAAACTCCTCTGTGCCAGCTGCTACAGGCCTTTTTAACAACAAGAAGTGAAGTTTGGAAACGTTTATGGTGCATATTTATTGTACTTTTACTGGTTGTTGTTAATTGTTCATACTATCGGTGTTATTTATGTTTTTTGTCCTGCTGCTGCACAACTAATTGCCTGTGCAAACTCACCATTATATAAGTTATGATAATAAGTCATTATTTTTTCTTGAATACGATATACCTCCCTCTTCACGATGCCATTCTGGATGGGGAGGAAGCACACACAGGAAAAAGAGACGAGGGTTTCAGTTTCGGTTGGCATTGTATGAAGTACACACAAAAAGACATAGACAGTTTAAAAGATGGACGTAATGATGTCACCCACTGGTTTCCTGAAGAGTTATTGTGAAGCTCAGAGTGTGGCGCCTCTGGTCTCCACCGTCTTGGCAGTCCTGCCTCCATCCAATAATCCAAAAACGGACAAAAAGTGAAGTTACCAATAAAATATACCTAAGTGGCCGCCTGCCTGTAGTGTGTCTTTGTGCTGACACATAGGCTCTGCATAAACCAGCCTTAAGTCACGGTGAGCTCAAACTCCTCAGCAAAGGTGACTGACTGGAGCTCTGTTGTTTGCGGAAAATCAGTTTTTTTTTGCCCCACAGGCAGCATGAAATCAGATTACTTGATTTGTTTGGCTGCACTGTGAACAGATACACCTTCAAACTAGCTGGACTTGCTGTTATCACAAGTAACACCCGGTGTCACCACGGAGATAATACTTATTGCTGATACTTATTAAAAACGTGTCGCTAACTTCACATCTTAACCTCAGCCGGGTAAAAGGATTAGTCAGTTCAATGTTACATATCCACACCCTGCTTGTCTAAAATTCCCTGTTGGACATCGATTGGCTCCAAACCAGTTGCGATGTCACATAATTCTGCTTGTGTACATTTTAAACTCTTAAAAGAAAAACACCTCCCCCCCTTTTTTTTTTAGCAGATTAAAGTGAAAGCAGCCAACAGATTCTGCACAGTGAAGCACAAACGCTCGAGTGAAGTCAATAGGCAAGACTTTGTAGACTTTCTGCAGACTTAGCCAAGATCTTTATTTCGTCACTGTATATCACCTTGACTGCAGCTTTGTTTTTGCTGAGTGCAGAGCGTCTGACGGTGTTGTTTCTTCTTTTTTCAGGGTTATTGTTTCCTCTTCCATCGTTCTAGTGCAACAAAGACACGCATGCGCATATATATATATATATTTATAAAAGCCTCACATTGTGTCTGCTGTTGGTCCAACTTCCACCTCCTCTTTGTCACCCTTTCCTCTCCTCTTGTCTCTTGTCGCACTTCTTTCTTTGCTCTTTTTATAAAGCCTGTCCTCCCCCAGGCAGCCTCCTCATTTCTTTTAAATATCTTTTCTCAACAGCTCTCGATGTTGTGGCTCCGGAGACCATCATCACCCACTCCTTACCCTCGCACTGATAATACATTCAGCAGCTCTGACACAATATACCCAAAGACCGTGATGTGTGTATATTTTCTCGTCTAAACATGGCAGCTCTTTTTCTCTCCCTTCCACCAATTGTACTGTGATATTTTTCTGCCTCTTCTTGTTAAACTGAAACAATAGATTATTGTCACATTCAAAGTGTGTAAAGGACCAACATGACGCCTTGGTCAAGCACAATGACGGGGAAAATTAACATCCATCGATTTGGAGTCAATACATTGTGAGTGCAACCACAAGAGCGTACGATTAGAAATGTGCATGAAACATAAAAGGCTGACGGGTCCAGTAGTACGGGAGATTGGCTACAGACAGACACACATCACCAAACGCTTGACCCCCTCCAAGCGTAAGTACCACTTCAATCAATTGCAATTCCCTAGAATTACAGTCAGCGTGAATGACTCAAAAAATCTGGGATTTCTCTTTAAGTCACATTTTTATTTTTTTTAACGGTAGCAGACTCAAAATGAGAATGCAGAACTTGACTAGGCTGCTGCTGTCAGAGTCCCACTTCTTTGATTGATCCTCGTCGCCTAGCGTGCGAGTGAGCATCACTAAAAAGTGACTGAACGCTGAAACAAACGTGAGAATGCTGGAAAATAAATTACAGTTGTCACTATCTGTAAAGTTTATGCATTTTATTTGGACCACGACACAAACTAGCTTAGCGTTTGCAAATCAAACCATCAGTCATCATTGAGAAAGCAACCAACGCCTGGCCAGGAAACCCCAGCTTAGGATCATTTACACCTGCCTAGTTGACTAACAACTGTTAGTTATAAACCTTTACTTTTTAACTTTACATCATTTATAGTTGTCAAACGGCTCAATCCCACCAGGCGTGGCCGGTCGCAGCTGTTCTAGACAATACGTGAATAAGTAGACAAAAGGGAAATTATTCAACCATGTAGCAAGGAAAACTGACCAAATGTGAGCAAGTTAACAAAGTCTGGTCTGCAAAACACTACTGCTGCTTCTCAACACGGCCGCAACGTCACTGAGCCGTGTCTGGTGGGATGCAGGGGCTAAGATCATCACTGTTTGTTGATCTTAATTAATTACATAAATTAGTAACATGGATCATGTTAACTGAAATTAATTGACAAGCTACAAATTACATAACCACATTGATAGTGTTCAGCCAGATCAGCCACGGGAGTCTGGATATATTAGCTGATGTTATAATTATAACTATCTGTTCAGCCATTAGCAATAAGTGATTAAAAGTAAATACCACTGAATATTAGATATGGCACCCTTAAAATCAAAAGTCCAGTTGAATCGTGACACCTCACCATCAGTTATCCATCCATGCAGGAAATTAATGTTATAGCTACAGTTTTTATCCTGCAGACATGCAATTACATGGTCCATTACTGGTACAACACAGAGCAAACTGCATGTATTGGTATGACTCATACGTGATGAGAAGCCTTGACGCTGCCAGTCATGTTGGGAGAGTTTAGTGATCACGCTCAAGGACTTTTCTTTACTTGAATTTTCCTTCTCGAACAGGCAGTAAAGATACTCATGAGATTATATTTTACCTTCAGCTTCCTCCTCATCCCAAACTCAATCAATTTTTCAAACATCCCGAGAGGAAATTAAAAATCTTCCCCACTTGCCTCAGACGTCTTTTCATCAAAACAAAACAAGCCATCTATTAGTTCACTGACACGGTTACCCTCCCTTTTGCCATCGCCTCTGCTCAAGTGTTACCTCAGCGCAAGGCTCTGTGAAAAAGCATCTCCGCTCTGTAATTAAAAAGCCTAATTAAAACCAGAGGGATGATCTTTCTCTGAGTCCCGTCTGCCCACTCAAAGCAGAAAGATGGAGGGAGGGAAGAGGCAGCCATGAGAAACTTCTTGTGGCGAAGCTGTTGGCAGAGTGACAGACCGACTTTCCACTGGGGAGCCTGAGCCGAGGCGAGTTGATAGCTGTCATCGCGACTGCTTCTGTATTCACCGTAACAGCCACTTTAAATCCTAACCAGCTAATGAACTACTTCATGAAGGAAATATCTCCGGTAAAGTAAATCATCCACAGAAGAAGCCAGCTGTGGCCCTTTGGTGCTGCATTCCCCAGAGGCCCAATCAAAGTCAAAACCACACTTGTACATCAGACCTCACACCCTCAAATAGAGTTGCACTGTAGCGTCTTCACACCTCCGTCTTTGAAGAGGAACGCCTGTAGACATCTGAGTGGCACAAAACGTGAATGGAATGGATTTACAGTAAGAAGATGGACAGATACAAGTCACGTCTCTGCTTTGTTTGCTATTGCTGCTAAAATTGTACCATTTATGAAGTGTAACGAATAGTTTTGTTAAACTTTTGAAGATGGAAGAAAAACATTTTTTTTAGATCCTCCTGCAGCTCTTTAGTTAATCAAGAAGAAGTTTCCAGTGGAGAGTTTGACAGTTTAGCTCCCGGCTGCAGAAAATCTACAATCCACGATCCTTAAATCAAAAGAATAGTTCAGTGTTGGTTTGGAAATATTCTTTGCTTTTGTTAGAGTTACAGGAGAAGATGGATACCACTTCCATGCCGAAGTCCCTTTACAGTGTTGCAGTATTCGAGAGCGGTCTTGGTCTTGGACTGATTTCTGAGGGTCTCGACTGCATGGATTTTATTTTATAAGACCACAGCTGTGAGGTATGACCAGTGTATCCATATTATTAGCTTAGTAATGTCAAGTCTGAAAATCCTTTTACGCTTTAAAAAGTTGCTACAGAGTCTGCAGTTAAAGAGCAAACACCTGTAAGGTCACATCAAGGTTCAACAACATGACCACGAGCCAAAAGCTGCAAAGTTCTTCCAACTGAAGCAGGTGATTACAAAAAAGAAATGAATACTCCCTGCTTTTCGTCACAGTGAACAGCTGTTAGCTGTCGCTGCCCTCCTTCACATGCACTCCTAGAAAGTGTCTTCCTAAACGTCAAAGAGTTGATCTGTAAAACAGCATCAAAGAAAAAACACAGCACAGTCAGTAAATCCTGCAATACGCTTACTGAGGAGGCTGCGAGGCGTTGGGCCTTACCCAAAGAGATATGCTGAGTATTAACCACGTTAGCTACTTAAGGAGGCCAAATACTGTCTGGTCTTGGTCTTAGTCTCGATCCCTCAAAGATTTAGTCTTGTCTTGGTCTTTGTACACTCTGGTCTTGGGCTTAACTTGGTCTTGGTTTAGCTGGTCTTGACTGCAATTGCAAATTGACGATTTACTAGCATCTGTAACAAATCAAAAATATTCTATAAGTTGAATTCTCAACAGTCCTAACTTTCAATTTTTGCTGAATGTGAAATATTCAGCGACACATACGAAGGCACACACCCGCGGTACGTCTCTGTATTTCCACTTGATGTTTTATGATTTTTTTGAGATCCAGATTTTCTGATCTGTTCTTGTCTGAAACAATCATAAGAAATGTCACTGTAGGCCTTTGTTTTATCTCAAGCGAAACTAAACACATTTCCCCTCTGTCAACTGCATGGCAATAAATCATCAGCCATTGTTCAAATAGTTTTTTTTGGACATCTCAGCATAAATCATTTCTGAATTTGTTGGTTTCGGCGCGGTTCCCACCATCTCAGGATCATTTACACAGCAGCGAACGAAGCATCGAGCTGCTGTGCTAAACAATTACTGCCAGATTGATGCCTTTATCTGTTAACTGTTTTATCAATAGCACATTATTTTTGCACTTTAAGCTCAGGTTTAAATTCCGCATTGATTAGCTGTTGTAACAAGATGCCCGTGTGGCTTTAGTACAGTGGACAGCAGAGGTCTGCGCACTGCAAGACAAAACAAACAAATTAAATAACCCACGTATGACGGGCAAGTAAGAGTCAGTGCTCGGCAGCATGACAAGATGTCGTGCAGATGTCGATGTCTCGGGTGACAGCCATCACAAGGAGCACTAATGCGCTAATTGGAAACAATGGCCTGGTTAACGATCCCACCAAGGCTATTTAATGGATAAGTGGAATATTTGACATGCTAGTGGCCCTAAAGGAAAAATCAGGGAGCCACCACATAACGATCCAAGGCTGAGGTCATCTGCACTAAATTCAGTCCGTCCGATACATGCTGACGTATGTAACTTTTTAAAATGTTAAACGGAAAATGTTCCTGAGACTTCTTCTCGGAGATGGGAAATGTTTTAATCCGCTAAATGCCGATTGAAAGGACATTTTTAAATGTCACACAAGGCAGCAGATCAAGAAGAAGGGCCTGTTGATCTTTGTCAAGAATCCGCTGTCTGAACGGTGACGCAAATCTAGATTTTGTTTCCGATGACACGATAGTTAGTAGTTATTATTTCACATATTTCTATATCTTTTAACCTACCACTGAATTTTCTTCAATTACTTCTCGTGCACAGAAGTTTGCCGTACAGTATTCAGTATTTATGCATATGCAACCAAATCTAACTGATTCTCCGTAATTTTGATCACTTGGAGAGTCTAGTCTGAATAGTCGTTAACCCTTCCTCTTACAAAGCAGGTTATTGTTGTTGAGCGTGTTGTGTATTCACAGATAATTCAGCAGGGACGGTGATGAAAATCTCCTCCTGACTGCACCGGTTCACATGAGCAGGCAAATACAACTTGATTAAAGACCAGCAACAGCAGAAGCAAAGACAGAAGCTCTTATTATTGTTTGTCTTTGTATGTGTGTGTGTGTGTGTGTGTGTGTGTGTACTCACTCATCAATAAAATGAGTCAGCATCCTCTGGGCTTAATTACTCTCATCTCTTCGGCTTGGCTGTGTTGGTGATTTGGAGAGACTGCCTGAAGCGGTTTTCCTGGAACACAGTCGGTCTGTGTCTGCTTGTGTGTGTGTGTGTGTGTGTGTGATTATATGTGTGTTTGTATAGACACAAATGTACTGTAAAGGGCTGCTGTTTGTAGGTGCCAGGATAACTCTGTTGGAGCTCAGTGAAGCCGTCTCTCTTAGTTTCTGTCTATCATCTGCCGGCTCTCTCTCTCGTTCTCTCGGTGTGCTTTCGTCTCCCTCTCTGCTGAGTTCTCGCTCAGATGCTGTTTAATGGTTGTTTTGTACAAAATGATTATGCTCCTTATAATTACATCTAATGGCTTCAGCCTGTAAACCAACCTGAATATCACAGAAGCGAAAAAGGCTCTTTTTCTTATACTCTAAGTGGTAAAGCAATAATTTGAACCTGTACTTTGTGTATATCCTTATCTGTGTCTACTCATATTTTATATATTTCCTTTATCCTTCGTCTACCTTTAGAAAAAAATAGAAACGAGTGATTGATTAACAAGCATCAGCATCATTTTTTTCACCAGCTGGGGGCAGCACAGAACACTTTCAACACAATATTGATATATTATTACCTCATAAAGTTTGGCTCCATACTTGGACCTGCATCCTGATTGGCTACGTGCCGCTGGGAGAGCTGGGCGCAGCGCCTTCTGGCTGCCGTTCTGTGTGGTCAGCATGACAGTGGCGGTTGTACTCAGCACGGGGTCATGTATGTTAGGTTAAGAGAAACATTAGTGTTTCTCTGGAGGATTTAAGTCAACTATTTAGATTTATCTCTGCTTTGGTCTCCACCAGCTCTGACACAGGATCAGGTTTATTGCAAAGTACATTAGGTTTTCACAAACAGCGTGAGAAAAATATAAAGAAACATAAAAGAAAGTAATGCAAGTCGAGAAACGTGCAATAGTCCACGAGATTTGTGTTAATGTAACCAACAGATGGGAAGGAAAACATCTGTCTTTTTAGATGCTAAATGCTCCACTGTGTCCACTGTGTGTCTGTTAGGTGCTGGACAGGTAGCACACAAAGTTTGTGAGAATGCACAACGAACCAAAACAACGAGCTGAAAGATGATAAACGCCCTGCGCAAAGCTGGGAGGTATTAATGATTAAAAATCATGCGTAGTAAATATAATTCTGAAGGGAGTTCTGCAGCATGTGGGTTGTGGACGCACACTGATACCGTCTTATTGTACACATTTCATCATTAATCACCATGTACTCCAAATATTGAATGAAAAAAAACACCAATTAGATTCAGTTTGGCTGCTGAAAAAAGGCTACAGCTATAAAACCTGGGCGCAGATGCACCCATAAATCTTTTTAATATATGCAAAATGAGTCAGTGTACCCTTGTGACTACAGATACAAGCCCATTTATGTTCTCCTCTAAAAATGGAGGAGGGTTATTTGTTTGATGACCTTTACATCGCTTAGAACAATTCTCCGTCTCCGACTGTGGCTAAAGAAAATAGAAACATTTCGTAACGGATAAATATAAATCACAAACACTCGAGAAAACGCTGCCGCAAACGGGAAGTATTCAGAAGAAATGAGCCGTGTTTTACTGGGCTTAATCAGAAATGTGCTGAGAAAGTGAGAGAAGCATGTTATATCTTCTCCGAAGAAGAAGTTACGTTAGCTTCAACACATTTCTTCTATTTATCATCATATAGGAGACTCCACGAGGCTGCAGCTCCTGCTATGACACTGTAATTTTGTTTAACGCAACAGAATGTGACGCGAGCCACAGAGTAAAAAATGTGCTTTCAACATAAAGTTTTAGCAGCAGAACAGTATTGTTCCATTGTGGTGCTGATAATTCATCCGTATCTTCTTAGAAGTTGCATCCAGATAAAAGATGCCCGTGCAGCAAGGAAAACAAAACAATATAAAGACAGGAAGAGGACGCAAAAGTAATAAGAACTGTGAGAAGTTGAAATTGACTTCTCCTTCTGGTGGAAATATAACCTGGCTTTCCACCGGGCTTTCTAGCTCTACTCAGCTCTTCAGTCGGCTCCAATCAGCCACAGGACAGATTGATATGTCGGCAGATCTGTCAGAGGGAGATGAGGTGTTGGCAGCGCTTCCTTTCAGCCTTGGAAGAAAATACTGAGCTTGGGAGATGGCAGACTGTTGTTTCCATGGATACACATTCAAAATATAAAAGGGATGTTGTTCGGGCAGGTGACCCACGTTGGTATGTTTCATTATCTGGATGCTTTTGAGCAATTACATCAGAAACTGCTCAGGACGTAGAATTGAACAAAGGCAATTAAATCGGCTCTGATGACGCTACTGAAACGTCTATAACTGTATTTGTGTAGGTGTAGACAAGCAGTTGCTGTATGTATGCAATCAGATTGTTTTGTTCAACACATAAAGTGTTGCTCTGGGGCCAGATTTGTAATGTACAGTTATGTTCCTGCCACATGCAGCTGCAGACTAGAGCTTTGGACGAAAGTGGCTCGGTCTGCTGTGGTTCAGGAACAATTTAAGTTCAAGGTGTTGACTTGGCCTTCAAATGTGCGAGTCAATGAGGTCGCTTGTTGTGTCACAGAGAACGCACAGAGAACTATCCCCTGAATCTGCAGCTCGCATCGGCTTTATTGAGCTTTGTATTGTTAGTTTTGGTTCATTGTCACCTCTCACAGCATCATTTTTTCAGAATTGTCAGCTTAAAATAAAACGTGGGAATGTGCTTCATTATTATGAATAAATTATTTTCACTGATGCGTCAAGGTTTTTAATATTGCAGCTTGTTCAGGTGTTTTATTTTAACCGCTAAATGTATGTTTGGGTGTGTAAAAATAAATGTACCCTAGGAAAAAATAAAAGGCACAATATTTCCCTCAGAAATGTTTTGAGAGAACAAAACAAGTGCAGAACTAAATGAAATGTACTTCACCGCTGCTCTCCGCTCCGTGACAGATCAGGTAAACACAGGAGAAATACGTACAAAATGTGAGTTTCATTTTTGGCCATTTTCGATGATTCTTGTTTTTGTTCCTGCTCCCTGCTGCAGCGCTGATCCGTCTATGTCTCTGGGCGCATTATCCGGAAAGGAAAATGAGTTCGGTTTGTTTAAAGAAATACATATTTTGGCAGAGCTGAATACTCCATTGTGACCTTGCTTAAAGGGTCCTCTGAGAAAAATACATAATTCTTTGCAGAGTCAGGTCCGCTTCCTGCTTTGCTTTCCTGAAATGAATGTGGAAATACTGCGAGATTTACTGTTTAATTGCATCATAAATTGGAAAATAAGGTGTTCTCCGGGTGAACTGTGCCGCTAAATTAAGACAACTGAGATGTAGTGTTTAAACAGTGTACAGTTCAGTCTCTCACCTTCTGTACTGTTAGGGATAAATTATGTTGACTTTGTGTCCAACACCGATCTGTGACGATACAGCCCGACACGTAATGTGTTCTGTATCGCGTTGTAAGAGTGTGTTTTTGTAGAGTGTGTCTTTCTGCATTCATTGGCGCTGACATTTCCATTGAAAAGAGAAGATCCTTGTCTGCACAAAGGCTCTGTTGTTAAAAAGGTTTGAAACCGCATGGATGAGTGACACGTTTCACTGGTTTCCAGCAACTTAGCGTACGAGAAGTTCTGTTATTTTAAAGTGACAAGAAAATTATACTTTACAAAGAGAACCGCTGATCTGGAGTCAAGTCACGGTGGCAGCAGGTTTAGCACGGCATCTAGAGGTCCCTCACCCCTGCAACACATTACAGCTCCTCTCGGGGGATCCTGAGGCGTTCCCACATGGTCTAGATGAGCTATATAGTCCCTCCAGCGGGTTCTGGGTCTGCCCCGGGGTCTTCTCCCAGTTGGACGTGACCTCCAAAAGAAGGCTCCCTGAAGGGATCCTAATCAGGTCCCTGAACCACCTCAACCGGCTCCTTTAGATGCAAAGGAGCAGCACCTCTCTCCGAGCTCCCTCCGGATGCCCGAGCTCCTCACCTTATCTCCTAGGCGCAGCCACCCTGCAGATGAAACTCATTTTGGCCGCTTGTACCCCGTGATCCTGTTCTTTCGGTCACTACCCAAAAGCTCATAGGTGAGGGTTAGAACGTAGACAGACTAAAAATTTGCGAGCTTTGCTTTCCAGTTGAGCTCCCTCTTTCCCCAATGATCCGGTACAACGTCTGCATTACTTCCAACTTACTGCCAATCCACCGGTCCATCTCACGCTCCATTTCCCCATCACTCATGAACAAAACCCCGAGATGCTTGAACTCCTTTCCTTAGGGCAGCATCCTCTGTTTTCCAGCAGAGTCTCTACAAAACTTATCTGGAGCTGCCATTCACCATTTATTTGAATGTTTTTAATAAGGGTTTGCACAGCATGCTCATAAATGGATCAATGGACCTTTTCCATTGTGAGCGCACTACAAAACGTAATTGTGTAGTCTAAGAATAAACCCTTTTCAATGCAGTCTTTTCAACTTATAACCGAAGGAAAAGCACAGCTTTAACTAATAATAATGTTCAAGTTCAAGTGCCTTAGTAATCCATGACAGTAAGCCTGTATGCAAACTGCTTTAATACCAAGACCTTCAGAGTATTAAAGCATCTGGGATGAATTCAACCACCGTTCATTTTACTCTTTACAGCCATTTTCTCACTGTGACATGGAGTTTGGTGATCACATAGCCCGAACATCGAGCTCCAATGAAAGCAGAAGTCTAATCAACTATCTAATCAAACTATTACATTTATAGCTAACTTAATCCAACCTTAAACTCAGCAACATCTTAACTCTGACATTTTAATGGTTAATCTTGTGGGAAATGGATTTTTGTTCTCTTCGTTGTCCTTACAGTGACACACTTCTGCACTACACGCACTGCAGCTGAAAACTTTGCCCTCTCATTATCATCCGTTCATATTTTGTTCACATCACACACTAACGTATGCTGAGGGCTGGCAGGAAGCAATTTTATAGCTGCCTTCGCTGTCTGACATTTGTCTTTGTATAATCAGAGTGATTCATATGTATGAAGTGCACAACAACAACGCTGTACATCTGTGGGCACGGCTCGCCTGCACCAGTAAACAGAAATGACATTCATGCAGCAGTCATTTCTGCCTGGTTTATCCCAGCATAATTGGTGACAATACAATGGTTGTGAAGAAAAAAACAGAGCCCTCAGTACATCCTCTCCGGAGGACTACAAATTAAGTTTGACGCACACAAGAGAACCCTGTCATACTGGTGACAATAAGAACTTATGCAATGGTTAAGACGGCGTCCAGACCAGCTTGAGTCCTGCGCCAATGCAGGGTCAGCTCGAAAGTGCTACGTAGGCCAATTAAGTGCATGCAAGCACACGCTCCTGGTGGATTGCTTTGTAACATGTATGCCATATGTCTTCTGTTGATGAAAGCATGACAAAATAACACATGAATAACACATGAATCTGTTGCTCAGTTGGGACTACAAATGCTTTTTCAGCTGTATAGTGTATATCAGCGGGTTCTGGGTCTCCTACCAGTTGGACATGCCAACTTCTGACCTGAATACCTCTAGAGGAAGGAGTTCAGGGGTTCATCCTAATCAGATACTCGGACCACCAAGGCTGGCTCAGTGGCCAAGTTCGCCCCAGATGTCAAGCTGCTAACCCCGTCACTACCCAAACCTCAAGTCTTCAGCAACATACAATAATTTTGACACAACCACTGACACCCAGTGAGCGCAACGACCTAAGTGTACAATGAGCGCCGGTGGTGGATGTTGAACTGCCACTGAATTTGAATAAATCTACAAACTAGGATTTAAAAAAAAGGTTCAAATCGACAGAAGAGTGGGTGAGAGGAGAGTCACAGGATTTGACCTTTATCTACAGCTGAGTTTATTTCGTATGTTAACTGACATACTTATCGCTCCAGTCCTGTAAAGGTTATCTGTATTTCTGCTCAACAAAGATGATTTTCACGGCCTGGAAGGAAAGAGGACTGAAATTTAACACCAGGAGACAAAAAACACTGACTCAAAGGAAAGGATAACTGATTATCATTCTTTAACCTTGGTAAAAGAAAGGAGACGGTGGCGTGATTCAGTGGGAAATTTAATTTACAGACGACAGAAAGTGCTTACCAAGGACATTAAGTGACAATGAAAGTTAAATGTGCATTAATGAAAGTGCAACAGTATGTTTTGAGTAGGTTTCAGTGCATTAAATATCGAGCCAGGATTACACACAGATAAGAGTAAAGTGGCAGTTATAGTACAAAGGGAATACTGATGCACCGTGCACAGCCATCTGCAAACTCTTGCCACAAAGTTGCAAGACGTTATAGTATCATCATATACTGTAGGATACTGAGTCAAAAACTATATGTATGCATGTGTACCACTGATGGTACGCAATAGAGGTCTGCACGGGACAAAATTTTCAATCCCGCTCCCGCCCGTGTCTGCCATATTTTGTCCCGCTCCTGCCAACAAATCCTGCAAGATGCGGACGATATTTCTCACGAAAGTTCTTTTCATTGGCTTAGCTGAGCTCTCCACGGGCACGTATTGAAGGTGCGCGGTGACAGGCGTTTCTGCCATGATCCGAGATCTCAAACACGGAAGAGCGGAAACAAATTGTCTGGAACGTACGCAAGATTAGACCACATCTGCAAATTTAGGCATCTTAAAACGTTTTTATGAATGCCAAATAAAATATCTAGCACAAATAATATATGATAGACATAAATGAATCATTTATACATTTTATTTTGTACACGTTATTAGTTTGCCGGACCGCCGCTTATCGCCTCGACCTCCCGCCCACGGCCGCAATGAGCTTTCCTCCAGCGGTGTGTGGTGGAATCTTATTTAAAAATGACACACTGTCAAAACACCTGAAAAATATTAGCGCATTCATACTGTACATCCATGATTAAGAGCTAAAATGTGACAGCAAGATAGTCAGCAGGCGTAAAAAACACCGCAAAGGTCTTGAAACAGTCACCAGATGTATTATCTGACATATTTATCTAGGCAGAATATTATTTTGAAATAGTTTTGGTCTTCAGACCAGACCTCAGCTGAAGGACTCGTAGAGGATTCCAGTTTCCTCAGATGCATTTTTCAAATGTAAGCCTGTTTACTTGCTTACTAAATCCCAGTGTGGTCATTGTCGACCGATGCCCAGTGACATCCCCAACAATAATGAAATTATGAGTTCATAATCAATTGATTTTAATTAACAGACTCCTTCCTGCTCTGCAGACAGTGAGCATCATGTCTGGACTCAAACTCTTTTAAAGGTTATTAATTAAAACCTATTAGGTGGCATTAAAACTGATGCAGGATGCGAGCTGAGCCCAGGATGCGTGAGTGTGTGTGTGCGTGTGTGTGAGATAGGATACTAAAAACGAGGTGTAAGTGTGACAAAAGGAGCGAGGATGTGTCTGTAACTGATGCTAAACACAGATTTTCCATTTTAAAGAGCAGGAAAAGATATTATAACCACGAGGTGACAAGGTGGCAGTCAAGACGGCCTCAAAACAGAACAGTAACACGGAAAGCTTTAGTGAAATTATTGAACAAGAGAACGAAGGGGAAACGTGAAGAGAATAAGCTCAGGTTCATCGCCTCCAGGTGAATGCTGGAGGAGGAAGTGAGGGCGACGGCTTAGGGATAGATACGCCGCTCAAATGAAGGGGAGAAGATGAAGAAATATCGAATATCTTACATATGTTATCTACTATTTAAGTTCCAGCCCTCTCTCCGCCATGTTCATGCTGTCTGACTGAGCACACTTTAGTATACAATTGTCAGAAGACCTTAGTTATTTTACTAAATTTGATTTTGGACTTCCTCCAGCCATGTTGTTCGATATCAGAGAATTTCAATTAGTGTCTATTAGCGGGTTTATTGCAGCTCCCCATGTGCTGAGTTATACTGGGTGTCCTCCTGATGGGGCACGGGGAGTGATCATGTCACTTCACAGCCGCCTCTCCTGAGTTACAATCCTCACTCGAGCGTCTGCACATAAAGAAGACGAGAGGCACAGGGCAGATGTGAAGTGACAGAGGGAATACTGAGAGGCATGCGTGTATCTCCATGCAGCGACAGCACGGACACAGGGAAGGATGGATAAGGTTTGTGGACGGATGGAGGTACAGATAGATGGTGTAACAGTTCTGCTCCTTTCTCTCTATTTAGCAGCTCTCTAATGCGACTACTCTCTCTGTCTGTCTTTCTTTATCCATCTCTCTGCCGCTGATCTCTCCTCCATCTTCATTTGTTCTTTCGGGCACAGCTTGTTTCATTCTCTTTAACCAGATGCTCCAAACAGACACAGCAAAGGAAGCTTCAGGCAATAAGAGGCTTTCTAAAAAAAAAACACATCACGTTATATAAAAACTTACATGAACGTAACGACCTGAACTCCTCCATGAAAAAATACCTTTTTCTATTCGCTTTAATTTAATTTGACCGAAAGCATTTCAGAGAAATGTAATTATTCCTCCCCTGCTGGCAGAGTTTTCTCTAATCCAGGAAGTCTGACATCCTTGAACCGAGTATGAGTGAAGTTTTCAGACGTGATCTTTACATTTCAGAGATGAATAATAAAACCTTTAGTCGCTACACTTAGCTGATTAAGACTGGTTAAGTTAGGCAGCAGTATATAAAGTGTTTTTGTTACAGCTATAAAATAAACGCAGCTGAGCTTTTCTGTGTGGACTTCCTCCCTGTGGCTGGTTCTTTATGGCTTCCTCCAAGGCAATGATTTTGGTCTCTGTACCCATTCAAATTATATTAATTATTAATTAGTTGTACATAATTAACAGCACCACTGCTTGATTGACAGGTAGGTGCTGTTACAGATGGCTTATCCAAGCATCCAGGTGTTATTCCGATATTTATATTAACCAGAAGCCGGAAAAAACAGTACAAAGAACTGGAAACCTACAAGTGATGTCACACATTTTTATAAAGTATTTACATTAACAATAATAAAATATATATTTGTTTAAGTATTTTAACTTGTTTTTATATATAGCACAATCAAAACATTGCTGTTATTTTAAATATATAAATAATCATAATATTAAAAATATATAAATATTGAAACAGACCACAATCTTTCTGTTTCAAAAGGTGTTCAATCGGTTTTCAAGACAAAGCAGCATATTCTGCTTCAGCCCCATGTTGGAGACAGACAGACTCAAATCTTATGCATCTTTTAATATTTATAAACTCGATTCAAAGTCAGTCAGAGCTTGACCTCGGCACATCCACCATTAAACAAAATTTCCAATTGCTCCCAAAAAGAACAAACACAGTCCAGCACAGACTCAGACTACAAAAAGCCAGAAATGAATAAAACATGTTTCAGTTTAAAGAGTTCATAAAACTTCAGACATGTTCAATCTGAACATTTTGCACTGGGAGACGACTGCGACATTCACATGAAATGCATTTGCTGATTCAGGTTAGTTGCATGTAAACATCATTTTAAGAGACGCGGTTGGGTCTTAATTACTTACTTAGAAAACGTCTATAAAATATTTAAAATGACGGCTGGCAGCTTTCAGAACAAATCTGCGAACGAAAACAAACAAGACTTCGCCTCCTGTTGTTTCTTTTTCTTCTCTTTTTGAGGACACGGGGGACACGCGTGCAGTTGAGCTGGACCGAGAATTGATGGCTTGGTGGTTACCCAGAGGAGCAGCGCTACTGGAAAGACAGAATGACGGATGCGGGCGACAGGCCAGCAGCAGAGCTGGTGATGCTCGTCCAGTGCTTAAAACTGAATCCCTCATTTTGCTGAAGGTTTCATGAATCATAATTAAACAATCCTCTGTAGCAGACGGCAAACCTGTAAGACCGTCTATCTTCAGCGTAGCTCTTAAATTCAGATCATTCTCAAAAAATGCCGCTGTAATAGCGGCACAAGGTCACCTGCAGAAACGTAATGGGGACTCAGAAGATGAGTCACTCTGATCCCGTCATCATGTTGTCTGCCTTGAAGCCACCGCACGGCCAACTTGCTGGTGAAACGGATTTGTGGTATAAAGCATTGTACATGCACTTGATAATCTAATTTATCACACCCCTGCAGCCACCGCGTGCCTCAATCTCAAGTAAAGAAATAACACAAACACAGCTGTTGAAGCTTCTCTTCTCATTTATTTTACTTGTTTACCCTTTAAAGCAATACATAGAGTATATAAAGAAGTACATCCTCAGTTTTAGCTCCTCCGTTGTAGTTACCGCTGGTTCCAGTTTTCCATGGTCCCGGCTGCCTCCTTCTTCACATGCTGGATTGATGCGTTCAAACACACTTGGGCAATTTATTTCCCGCTTTTTAAGAGGCAAATAAAAAGAACATGTACACATCTTTGTAGAGTTACAACAGCAGCAGTGTGATGGGAGCTTCTTTTAGTTCACCACTTTGGTTTTCATCACTTTTTAGGTGCAAATAAAACATAAAACGACAAAAGGTTGTGGCAGTTTTGTAGAATGTCATTCAATATATTTATCAAGGAAACTGGCTTTATCAAGGGTACCATTACTTAAAACGGGAGAGCAGCAGCCTTTTAACAAAGACACTTGCAGTATGTGCAAGTTTAATGAAACCATAACTCACACCAAGTGACTTCAAGGTGACCACATGTCCCTGAAGTGCTTTTTTACTGAGTGATTCAGAGGGGCAGCGCACAGTCTATATGTCAAAACATGTTTTGCATTTAAGGGTCATGTGTCCTCATTTGTTTTGTGACAGGAAGAATCCAACGGGATCTGACCTTGGAATATGAAACATGCAATGTAAAGGGTAAATACTCAGCAGGAACAAGACTGTCATCAAAAATTGTGCTGTTGTGCAAGTTAAAGGTACCCCAGTGGAGTATTCTTATAAGCACACACTACGTTAAACATACATTTTTATGTGCTTTTCTGCGAGCCGCATTGCTATGTCGGCACGTTTCTGCCTACAGTCTGTCATTCACTGCACATTTCCATTAGCGCCCCCTGCAGGCGGGAATGTGCAAGCGTCTCTGTGTCTCCTCATCAGGTGGCTGTGAAGTGAAACCAATACAGAAGTGACAAAAACTGCAGCTCCTCAAACGTCCACTTGAGGCTGGCTACAGAACGAGTCAGTCTCCATAAGTCCCCATGTTGAAATGTCCAACATCACAGCAGAAATAAACAGGTTTACAGCCTGGTACAACAAACAATTTTGGTCTCTGTAGCTAATTTCCCTGTTCAACTCCGTGAGAACTGCGGGAGGGTGAATTTTTATTTAGCTCAGATATGAAGAAATATTATCATTAATTTGGGGATCTGTTTCAGTTCACCTGATAAATCTAAATCCAGTACTCACTCTCCTTTTTGCTCTGTTTTGGTCTCCACCGACTTCTCCCTTTAGCCTAAATTACCCACCTAGTTACTTACTTGGTTTACCTGCCATTTGGTGCTGAGCAGGAGGTGTACAGTGGGTTTGTAGCAGAGGCCTACAGGGGCTGGAAATGAGGTTGTTGATTATGGTAAGTAAAACCAAAACAATGAGCTGATAGATGCTAAAAAGGCTGCAGAGTCAGGTGAGTATAACTTTACCCATTGTCAGTATCAAACCACTGCAGCTTTAAATCTTTTAGTAAACTGAGGTTTGAGGCCTTTAAAATAAGCGAGCTGGGTGGAGCAGAAAATAATTTAACTGGGGTAAAGTGAATTAAACTCCATTCAACAGAAACTGAGTGAATGGAAAAGTGAACTGAACTGATATAAACAGGACATAAACACTGAGGAGGAAGAACAACACGGGTACCATGACTCACTTTACTCCTCCGGTAATCCTCGCTTTGTGTGACAATATTTACACTGCGGTAAGACAAAGATTGTATAGAAGCTAACGTAGGGGGCTTCCTCCGGGGAACAAATGTGTGTCACTTGTTTACATTAATTGGAAGCGTTGCAGAGGAGGCGTTCGTACATATGACATAAGGCAAAATCACAGGAAATGCAGGGGGATACCTTTAAATTTACGTTTGGCACAAGCTGCAAAAACTCTAAATATATCCGCCATTAAAAATTGTATATTACAATCACATTTTAGCAATACTAGAGGCCTCGCTTCAGGGATGGTAATGCGCTCTATTGAGGTATTTCTTAATAACTGCCATGAAAATTTATACACACGTTCATGGTCCCCAGAGAATGAATCGTAATGACTTTGGTGATTCTCATACCTTTTTCCTCTAGTGACACCGGCGGTGAATCCACTAAAATATCTAAATTTCAAATGAATGGATTGGCACAAAATTGGCTATGAATTATAATAACTGATAGTAACACTTGCGAAACTGAATCATTCCCATCGAGGTGCCCTCCTCTCAGGCCCTGAAAGACTTTTCTCTCACCAGACTCGGCCTGTTCCTAACCTGCACCCCATTCCCTAATCAGCCTTCCCTAATCAGTTCACTTCCTTTGCTTGGGTAACTTTGGTGGTAGTTTTTCAAACCTGGACCTTACATTTGGTGCAGTGGTCTGTTGAATGAGAGTGCAAATGTTGCACTGTCGAAATACATTTGTTAAAACTACTTATTCTCTTCCCTTCGCCTGATCTGGTATGTGTCTAACTAAATCTCACTCAAGGAGAAGTCTTGTACTCGTGGGCGATTTGATGCAGGAAGTCAACAGTGGAAACATGAGCGTAGGATTGCAAAGATTTGGTGTTTCTGTATATATCCACATACAGTGGCCTGCAGGGATACTGTTGTTGGCAGTTTTGCGAATATAGGCTGCAGCACACGCCCTTAATGTTGGTCGCTTTGACATGAAAAAACACAGGAAAAATAAAGTTCATGTTAAAAAAATGCCAAAGTTAACCTTTGAGTTATATTACCAGGCGCTTTATATCTTGGCTTTCTAACCACTGTTCTTGTATTCTGTTTGCCCGGGAGCTGTATCTGGAACCAGTTTCTGCCTGCCTGACCTGCATGTTTGACCTTTTGCCTGTTATTGGACTTTGGCTCCCTGCCTGCTTATTATTGGATTTCTTTTCACGCCGCCCTGCGAGCCTTTGTCGCTCAATGTGTGTGTGTTAAATCACTCAACTGCACCAGATCTGTCTCAGTCGTCTGGATTTGAGTCTTTCCTCTGTATTCCTGTTACCCTGCTAACACCTGCCATGACAAAATTAAGATGGCAAACTGGCCCCACTGTGCATAAGTAAACTCATACTGATACAAAGACGTGCATCAATGACACTTGGGAAGCCATCTGTAACGACACCCACCTGTCAATAAAAGTGGCCACACTGTTAATTCTGCATAACTTTAAGCCTTAACATAATATGAAGGTGAGTTTAATATATATTAGCTACAGAGACCAAAACTGTCTTTTGTACCAGGCTGTAAACATGTTTATTTCTGCTGTGAAGTTGGACATTTTAACATGGGGACTTTCGGAGACTAACTAACTTCTGCAGCTAGCCTCAAGTGGACATTTGAGGAACTGCAGTTTTTGGCACTTCAGTGTTGGCTCAACACTTCACAGCCACGAAGATTGCTGCTTGTCCAACCAAAAAAACTGACAAGGCTCCTTAAATAAACGCCATGCTAGTCCCTCAGATCCACAGGCAGACTGTTCCAGAGATGAAGCAGACTCCCTGTGTGTTTTTGTTGAGGTTCTGGGTACAACTCAGAGTCCAGCTGCGGAGGAGTTGAGGGATCTGTGTCGTACATCTGTTAGCTCGGGATTCTTTGTCTTTTTGGAAAATATCAGTTGTTTTGTGGCGTCGTAAGTTTGGAAATTACAAACAGCCAAACTTTGATCGGTTATTATCTTGTAGAGATGTGAGTGAGAAGTCAGTCTGACTCAGCTTAAAGTTAAAAAACTTAAACAATACCACCTCAATGACAAAAAAAAAAAAAGGAAAGTCATTTGGTTTTTACTTAAGTGCTTTTTCATTTCAAGAACTGTCCTCAGATTGTAAATAACAAAGTGTATTAGATAAAATACAGTGTCATTGGATTTATGTTTTAACTTATGTCCTCTTACCTTCGAAGCATTTCTCACATTATCTTTGTCACATATTTAATCACCAGTGGCAGTTTTGTGTAAAATATTCCATCAAAGTGATGATCCATAAATCTGTTGAAGTAGCGGAGAGGCAGACAGATTTTTAGAATGAGTTTAAATTTCCTCATCTCCACTTCACTGTCCAAAGAATGACTATAAAAGACCGTAACAAGTCAACAGTGCAATACTTTACATTAAACTGAAATTATAAATCAGTTTGAAGACCTGCTCGTGGGGATAAAGAACATAATTTAAACACTAAATCGGTCAAGATGGTTCGACTGCAGCAAAGAAATCAAGATGGAAACCATTGCCTGACTGTCATCTTTTAGGTTTTGACATTTCTTGTACAAGCTTTTTATGACACAACAGCTCCTATTCAGCGAAAATTGGAGTGACCCACCAGAAATCTCTCTAAAGAGCTGTCGTCTAATTGTCCAGCTCTCATTATCCAGACGAGACATGAGGAGTTGATAAAAATGCTAACGCTCCGGATGTCTTTCAGTTATCACTGTGCACTCTTTGCAATAATCTGAGGTGCTTTGAGACTTTTTTTTTTTTGCCCTTGGTTTTGCACACATGCTGACTCTGATCTAAGGGTGATTGCTCAGACTGTAACACAGCCAGAGAGGAAAGTATTGGCATTGAAATTGCCTTTTTATGTTGTAGTCAAATAAGTCTGTATTTCAGTTTAAAGTGAGCAATAAACACAGAGACAGAGACAATGTCCTTGTAAAGGCAATTCTGAGATTTCTTAGTTGCTAGTTGCATCGTTTCTGAAAACTTCTGAAAAGACTTTAAGCGATATATAACTGAAATGTGGAGTTAGAGGTTGAAGCAGTTTTCAGTCCAGGATTTTGTGGGCGGTCCTAAAGGGTGGCTCGATGACACGCTGAGGCCAACCCTAGCAGAGAGATAGAGATGAACTCATCTCGCTCAGGGTGTTTCAGAGTTAGTCATGTCATTTTCTGAACTCATTTGACACGTTTCAGTCGCTGCAAAATGGCCGTGGCTTCAGCGCCTTCCCTGGAGCCCTGGAGCTGATAATGCTGCTCATTTTTACCTGATTTCATAAACTTGTCGATATTTTTAATCTTTCAAATTTGGCTGGGTGGTTAATAACACTTTCGTCTTTAGTCTGACAAACTGAAAACACGTGTTGATTCTTATGTTACATGGACTTTAAGATCATGGGGTTGGCACAGTGGGGCAGTGTTTAGCACTGTCGCCTCACAGCAAGGAGGTTCCTTGTTCGACCCTGGCTGGGGGGCATTTGTATGTTATCCCTGTGTTTGAGTGGGTTCCTCCCACAGTCCAGAGATAATTGGAGGAGGTGAATGGTTGGTTGTCCTGCGATGATCTTGTGACTTGTCCGGGGTGTACCCTGCCTCGCACCCAATGCTAGCTGAGCTAGCCCAGCCCTTGTGAGCATGATGAGGATAAGTGGTTACAGCAAATAGATCATTTGTGGGGGTGTGCTTACGTTAAATTCATGAAAGGTACCTGGACCTGTGATCTATAAATCTAAAATTTAAAAGTGACAGCACCTGCCTATAGTCAGCGAAGGTACCTTGAGGGTTTAGCGTGTGGACACACTATTTAGAGCAGTGTTTTTCAACCCTGGTCCTCGGGGAACACTGCCCTGCATGTTTTAGATGTTTCCTGCTCCAACACACCTGATTCAAATGAGTGGCTCGTTATCAGGCCACTGCAGAGCTTGATGACGAGCTTGATGATGAGCTGAATCAGGTGTGTTGGAGCAGGAAACATCTAAAACATGCAGGGCAGTGTTCCCCGAGGACCAGGGTTGAAAAACAAATTTAGAGAACATCACAACCTACGTGTCCCTTAATTAATTCATCCCACCTTTAATTGGTGAATATCACACCGTTCTTAAAGATAATGCAAAGTTCACCACAGTCGTGGGCACAAATGCATCCCAAAATTAGCCAGCGGGAGAGTCACTCGTGTCGAGTCTATGTGTGGAAGATGAGATCACTTCCATCTCAAAATGAGGTTTTATCAATAACATTGTGGTTTTCTGCCCTGAGTTATTCTTAAGGTCAAAACTGCTCATATGTTTTATAAATGAGGCCCCAGGGCTGGTGCAGCATTCACATAGACTCGGCCTTTTCTTTGTCTTTTTACTTCTTTGGCTATAAAAACCAGCGACTGCTTGTCAGATGCGGCAATGATTTTCAACTCTGTTCTCGACTACTAAATAAATAAGCAGCTTTAAGACAGGTACGGCCACAGTTTGAGCACAGAGGAGAGCTCTTTTACTTCAGAGGTTTAGATAGAAACTGATTTATAGCAAACAAATGTTGCTAATTGGCATTTAGAGTAGAATTCATTTTTCATGAAGTGCCTGTGTTGCGTTTCTCTTTGCGCTCCTCGGCCTGTTGTCGATCATGTTCCCGTCATGAAAGGGAAATTTTTGTGTGGCTGAACATCCACTTTGAAGCCGCGTAGCCGCTGAGAACAAACACGCTTCAATCTAAGCCTTTGTTCTGGACGCAAAATGCTCGTCACTTAGAGATAACATCGCACTAATGATTCACATGCCTCATGCCTTAAGACGCTTACACAAACTTCTCCAGATGAAACATATTTCATCAAATACAACATGACAAATAGGTGAAGCCTGCTAGAATGAATAAATATTTGTCTTGTATAAATACGCACGAGTCTGAGTATCGTAAGAAGATCTCTGACCAAAACACTGAGAGGCTGTTCGGAGAAAACTTCTGGTGATGCGTGCGTCTATTTCTGTCTTTGGTAGCAGGCATTAGTCACAGGATGGCTGCGGCGCGCTGAATATTTTCCAATACTGTAGTTTTAGTTCTTCAGGACTTGATTCTTCTTCGCAATTTAAACTTCACACTGAAAGAACATCTAAAGATTATTAGTGATCAATCTGTCTACACAGAAAAAGAGAATTCGACTTCTCGGGAGTGATATAGACCCAGTCACAGTAGGCCTGTGAGTCTAAACAGGCATGTTCTCTAATGTCAACATGGTTTGGAGTAACCAAGACCCTGAAACAGGACCTGGAGTTGGAGGAGTTGGGTAGGAGTTGCTTCATTGAGATAAATCGCTGGTGGCGGTGACGTGGAGTCATTGTGTGCACAATGAGGTGATGTAATTAAGAAAGAAATCAATGTTAAAACATGATGGGAATATGGTATTTATGTTGATTTGTATAGCTTGTATTTGTGCTTATATAAATTGATCTTTATGAAATGAATACATGATGCCTGATGCTCAAACAAGCTATCTGTAGCGGCCGTGTTGTTAACTAGGCATAAAAATTCAGACTCAGTACAGCTGTCATGTCAATTAGCCATAGTATTTAGTACCAGGCTGTAAACGTGTTTATTTCTGCTGTGAAGATGGACATTTTAACATGGGGACTTATGGAGATTGATTTGTTCTGTCACCAGCCTCAAGTGGACGTTTAAGGAACTGGAGTTTTTTGGGACTTCTGCATTTTCAGTTCACGGCCAAACGCTTTTGTCTGCTGCCACAACTTTTCCCACATGGAAACACACTTAGTGATGGTGTTGAATTGGGTCTAATTATCTTCGGGTCTTTTCAGCACTCTTCTAATTATGCCAGCTCATTGTGGCTTCTCCGTCTACAGTGGTTTAATGTCACCTTACTGAAGAACAGAACAGTGCAGCTTCCTGCAGATTTTTCTGCCAATTCAGTTTTAATTTGCGCCCCATTTGGAGGAAACCTGGCTACTGAAAATCAAGTTGCATCCTGACAGCAAAAAGGTTTTAAAGTACGCAATCAGCATGCACCAACTTTGGGAGAATATGCTGTGTAAAAACAGACCGTGAAACTTTGTTTTTGACGTATTTCAAAACAGATGACAGAAAATGAAGGACGTGAGAGATGAGGAACAGTTATGTCAGCTACCATCCCTGTAAATTCTTGAAATGTTGACTCAGACACTCTGGGGAGAAGTATGAACTTTTAATCGATCTTGAAATATGTTGAGATTTTTGACAGCCTGGTTTAATGTTCATGTCTTTGCGCTGACATTGCATGCATTTGTACAACCTCTATAATTTGCTAACACAACCAGACTGTATTTTTTTATTAAAATAAATAAATTAAAATGGGAGCCGTTACAATTTAAAAAACAAAACCTTGTACACCTTGTTGTTGCAAACAAGGAGCTGTGCATTTTATTTTTATACTTACCGTTACTATCACACCGACTGCAGGGGTGACAACTACTCTGACACACACACACACACACTCATTCGCACAAACAGCCTCACCCAGCTCACCTGTGGAGGCTTTGAAGGTGTTGCATCTGTGAAATGTAATGTTAATCGTCGCCGTGGCAACAAGGTGAAGCCTATACTTCCTCCGCTACCACCTTCTCCAAAGAGACGGAGGCATCGGAGAAGGAGGAATAAAGCCAACGCTAGAAAGAGTGAGGGAGTTTTAGAGTTTCTCTGGCGCTGCGGCAAACACCTCCATTAATCCGACTGGGTGTAGTGAAGTTTGGCTGCAGTGGTGCGGTCACAGGGGGTACCAGAAAGAAACGCAGCAACCTGAATAAATACGAGTAAAACTGAACTGAATTTTCAAGTTTCAAACATTTTCCCATGTTCCCAAGAGTTATTGGTCGCTGTAATAATTTCTTCTCTTTATGGTGGCTCTGAAGGAGGATTTTTAGAAATGCAGAGGTCTTTTTTATTTATTATATTTTATAGTTTTCTGCTGTAGTTTCATTTAAATGAGACAGCTCCTCTAAAAGTTTCTCAAATCAGCAACCGCTTGTAAAACTAAAAACAAAAGTGAAAAAATGAACTTTAATATATATTTTTTCATCTTTGAAATTGTACGCTTCATATTTTTTAATTACTTCACTCTCAATTTTCATTATTAATGCTTTCCTATGTGTTTCCACGTCCTCTACGAGTACTTAAAGGACCGCTCTTCTTCAATAAAGTGTTCTTTTGGGTTCCCTTTCCCTCAGCACTGATTGGTTCTTTCGACCCTTTGTTCGCTCCTCAATTACCTGAATGCGTTCGCCTGCGCGCTCCCTATTTAAACCCCGCAGACCTTTGAGCTCACACTTTCCCGATCACCGCATGGGGTGGCAGTGCTGGTAAGCGGTTTCTTTCTCTCCGGTTTATCCTGTGGCTGTGGAACACTTCAAGATAGATTTATTTTTGACCTAAAACTTCTGTTTTTGTTTCTTTCGGTTCTGAGTCATCGACCCACGTGTGTCTGCCCCTCCTCTCATGCCGACATTTGAGTTTGAAAAATAAACCTTTGCAACAAAAGAGTCAAGGCCGATTCATTCTGACTGATGCCAATGACGATAGCGCACCTATCCTCCTGAACTGATAACCTTAACACACTTTTGTGTGTGAATTTTTTTTGACTTCATGCTTTCTCAAACATAAATACAGCTCTGCTGTCATTTTCCACTTTACGTCAAAATCCAGCCATCGTTCATGGTAAAGGTCAAGAAACTGTGAATTTCTCAATGTGAGCTATGCTGACTGAGAAATATCTGCAAAGTCTATTCTTCCTCCAGCACAGTTCAGTACAGTGATGCTGTTGGTGTCAACGCTGTTTAAACTTAAAGGCTTGAAGGTAAAGATATAGCTGTGTGAAAAAGAAATGCTCACACTGCAGACATGTATTCGCTTGCTTTGCTTGTAACTTAGCTTGCCCAGTGGGGCCTCAACTGCAAGAGTTCGACAAATGAGGCGAATATCATCTTAGGGGCTTCGAAAATTCCCTCTTGTACTAACAGACTTCAAAAATCTGAACCTATCCTTGAAATGTAATGACTCTGTGCGCCCCTGTTCTTGTTAATAGTGACTGTAGCGCCTCTCGGGGCGTTTGTGCTCAGTCTCGCAGAAGTGAATCATTTACCTATCAGCACAAAACAGACACGCTGGAAGTTGACCTTATTCAAAATGGTACTCAGGCATGAGAAGAAGTGAATTTACTTGGCAAAATAAACAGTTACGCATCCAACAGAAGTCACATCCCCACTAAATGTGCCGTATAAACATCTCTGTGCACTCCGTGAGACGGTTCTCTCTGCAGCAACACTAAAGCTCGCTTCAGTCTGGCTGCTTTCTGCAGATTTATTCACCTAACTCACTAATATAATTAGCTGATGAGTCATATTTTTTTCATTGTGCGTATTTTGTTGATTAAAGCGACTGTTAAAAACAAATTTACAACAATGACTTTGAACTAGCTCTGCTCGCGTTGAGCGGTTTTACTCCAAACGGGCCTCAGCACGTTTAGTAAATGATCTTTGCCCATTTTGTGCCTCTCTGAAACAGTAATGAGACAAGCGGGGACATTATCTTGATTAAAATCAATCCCTATTGGATTACACGCTGCTACATTCCCCCGCTTGGCTTCGCTGATTAGAGTACAGCACAGAAAACAGAAATCAGAAGTGAGGAGACTCATCAACGTGTTACACGTACGTGCATGGACAACTTAATGGATAATCCCTGGACGGCGACGACGACTCATCAATTACTCTTGTTAGATTTAGGTATTTGCTGCTGTCATGTTATGCAACAGGTTGTTTCGGTTTACTTGTTAAGGAGAAGCAGATCACACAAACAGAGCAAACACACACACACACACACACAAGATGGATGGATTTACAAAGTTTCCTGATGGACAGTGGCTGCGAGATGTAGCTGCTGTTAGCTAATGTTAGCATGTTATGAACTCAGAGTGCGGGGGGGGGGGTTTGTGTATACGCACCACAGCCGTTTTGGACCTCTGGAAACAGGAGGTAGGAAACAAGGACGGTAGGTTAGAGAAAAGGAAGGCAAGAGAAGAGAAGAAAGATGTAAGGAAGTAGAGGATCAAGAAACAATGAATGAACAAAGATGAGTAAAAACGACAGAAGTAAAGGAAATAAAGGTTTAGGGAATGATAGAAGGAGAGGAATGAGGAAAGAAGAGAGGATGGATAGGAAAGATGGAATGAACAATTATGAAAGAAAGAAAAAAGGGCAAAAGCCAGCAAGGAATCAAGGAAGCAGGAAAGGTGAAGGAGCAATCAGGAGGAAAAAATAAAGTGCAAGTACATGGAAGAAGGGAGTAAGGAAGCTAAAGAGGGGAAAAAAGAAGGATCGAAGGAGAGGATCAAGAAAGAAATGAGGGGAGGAAAAGAGAAAAGGAAAGAAATGAAGGAATGAATAAAAGAGAGGTAATAATGAGAGGAAGAAAGGAAGGAAGAGAAGGGAGTGGATGAAGGAAGGAGAGAGACAAGAAAGGTAGAAGGGTCGACAGGAGGGAAATAAAGTTTTATAGAATGACAGAAGGGGAGGAATGAGGAAAGAAGAAAGGTTGGATAGGATAGAAGGAAAGAAAGAAAAAAGGGGTAGAAGCCAGCAAGGAATGAAGGAAGCATGAAAAGTGAAGGAGCAATCGGAGGAAACAAAATAAAGTGAAAGTATAGGAAAGCAGGGAGAAAGGAACGTAGAGAGGAAGGGACTAAGGAAGGAAGGAAGGAAGGAAGGGGGCGAACTAATTCATTTTCACTCCGTCGCTCCTGTCCGTGCAGGCTCGTTGTGCCGCGCGAGGCTCTTCAGTACACTCACTGCACCCCACGCGGCCACATTCTTCAACACGCGGAGCTTTCACGTTACCGGCGGTGCGCCCCGCACCTGAAAAGCAGCGCTTCTCTCCAAGCGGCCGACAAACAAGCACCCGGTGGGACACAGAGTGGAGGCGAAAGACGCGCGCACCAGCACAGCACATCACGGCACGGCACGGCACAGTCTACCTACCGCACATTACCGAGCGAGCGAGGGGGGACCATGGAGAGCGCAAGCAACGGCTCGGGCGCGGATTACCGGAGCCAGACCTTCTGTATGAACTTCACCGACGGCAACAACACCACGAGCCTAACGGAGGCGGGATGCAACGGGGACCGCGGACTGACCGGCAGCCTGGAAGACGACGCCAACCCGGTTATCATAGCGATTGTCATCACCGCTCTGTACTCCATAGTGTGCGTGGTGGGGCTGGTTGGAAACGTGCTTGTCATGTACATCATCGTCAGGTAAGGAGGTCCTCACAAAAACACTGATGTGTCGGCTGTGTTGCGCAGAATTCAAGGCCTTTTACACTTTAACTCTACAGCAACCTGTTGCCGTATGATCCATGTTGAACATAGAGGTGTGTGTGTATGTGTGCGTGTGTGTGTGTGTGTGTGTTTATGAGGCCATGTGAACTCGGTGTTGACAGCGCTGCGAGCTCAGCTGCCGTTCGTGCGTAAAAATGCCTCCAACCTCAGCAGCAAGTTGCTCCAGCGCGCAGAAAAGCGAGCTGGACGGGGGAGATGCCCGAAAGTCGCTTCCTCTTTTTACACAGCAACAAGTAGTATCCATGACAACGGAGGGGTGATATATTTTGTGCATATGTAAAGACAGCATCTCTCTCTCTCTCTCTCTTTTTTAAATCCACCATATCAGACGCTGCACATCACTCCCATGTGAGCGCTAAACAGAACTGCATCATGAAGCTGCTGTGCTCACTTGCACAGCAGCTTCATCGCCCATCTGTTTTCTTTTCTATATGCTCGGGTTTATTCAGTGTTTCATGAAAAATTCACTGGGAGGCCTTGGCCAGATTTGGGAATCTAAAAGCAAAGCAGCTGACCTGCTAAAAGTTTGATTTGTGCGCTGCTTTATCCTCAACTGCAGCAGAAAAAAAGGTATAACAATACCATATCTTATCTAGAGATGTGTGCCGAGGTATAACAAAGGTTTTGGTACCTGAAACTGATGATGCCAGCATTATAAACTACATGTTCCAGCATGTCTTCCACTGCTTGCCCTCCTTAAATCGAGCCCACTTCTCATACTGAGTCTGTTCCCTCAGCTAACATGTGACATCTCATTAATTAATATTTTAATCATGGTTTCAAACAAATGGCCGACTCTCAGCGTTTCATCACAGGCAGAGCTTTTATCCTCTTTAATCGCCTGTCACAAAGAGTCAAGGATAACACAACACGATGAGCACCAGTGAAACATTTCAAGTCGACCTGAGGCGAGACTCTCTCTGAACTCCTGCATTGATTTCTAAAGGAAGAAAACAAGTCAGTATGAAGAGGAGCGACTGGTTCATAAGCCTCACACAGATGATCAAACACTGATGCTGATTTTAATATCAGCACACTCAGGTAGACTTCACTTTGAGAAAGCACGCTTCACCGCCCCGGCTTTAATTACGCGTAAAATCTGACAGTCCCCGGCCGATGCTACGTCAATCCAGATGAGGCTCTCTCAGGTAATAAACCTCACTAGATCGGCGAAGCAGATAGAGCGCCGGGCGGGGGAGTAAAAAGAGGTGAGAGCTGGACGCGAGTCGAGGGGAGAAAGATTGATGGGGAGCGGTGAGGAAGTTGAAGTTGAGGAGAATGGAGATAAAGGTTTTTCCACGTGGTGATGATTACCCACTTCACTGAGAATCAGTGAGGAGTGGCAGGAGGAGGAGTGGAGGACCTGCTGTCCACTTCATTAGACAAATTATTATTTACTTTTCTGTTTCTAAATCATGTTTCACCTTTAATTGTCCCCGTCTCCCCGCTGTTTCCAGGGCAGATGCAGCATGAAGCGAATGCTCATTCGCTAGACTGCACACATCACCCTCTTGAGTCTGAGTGCTTCCCCAAATAGTTTTTTTTTTGCTAAAGAATGGGATGGTTTCTGTGCTGGATCTTTTCTACCCGAAGTTATTAATGACAGGATCTGGCCCGAGGAGATGAGAAGAGTACTGGAACATTTTCCAGAAGTAAAAGAAAAAGTACGGTCAGGATCAACATCGAGTGGGAAAACATCAAAGTTTGAACCACGCTTCAGAGACTGTGTGTATCAGTCCAACAATAAATTGCTTTTTAGACAGAGAGATTAGCTAATGATATGTTATTACTAATTCTAAATGCAAACTGTCCTCCTTCAGTGTAGCCTCAAAAGATCCGACTACAAAAGAGGACAAAACTCGACAATGAACACAAAGAGGTGTGAGCCACGCAGCGAGGCAGACAAAGCTGCATGAATCGAAATGAATAAATCATCATCAAGGCAGAAAACACATGAGTTGTATGGACAACACAAAGTCTGTACAACACCATGTTGCTAGGCGACGTAAACAATCATTGCAAGTTTGCCGTCTGTTTAAACGTCAGCCTGTGAATTCTTCCGTGATCTGCTCGAGAATCATTTTTCCTGCCGATTCTTTCTTAAAGCGGAGTATCTCTCTCCCACTATCAGTCCCACTATAACCAGTCCACTCAGCCTCTCTCTCCCACTATAACCAGTCCTCCGAGCCTTAGTCCCACTATAACCAGTCCGCTCAGCTCCTCTCTTCCACTCATATCCACACTCTTCTCATAATGAAGTTGTCTCACCTCTCTGGACACGGCGCTCTGCTCTCCTGCGGCCCTCAAAAGCACCCACAGCTTCTTGTTTTATTTCCCTTTGTGCACATTTATCACGACTTTCCACGTGATTTAAAATGACCTGAAAGGTACAAAAGGTTCCCAGAAACAAACAAAATAACGGGTAACGTAAACATAATTTCTTTTTCCTCCACTGGCCTTGGCACCATAGCAACAAAGTGACGTAGAGAACGAAGGGAGAGCACCGGGAAAACAGAAGTGAAATCATCTTCTGAAGTTATGACCAAGCATCTTTTTAACGAGGGGAACTATGTTCTGCAGCTGTCTGGCATCCGTTCAAGAGCGTTCATGATGTATGAGTTGGTATACAAGCCGGCATTATGTATTCCGAAGTCGTTTGTCGGCAAAGCTGATGATAGATGTGAAGGGCATTACTCTGAGGTTCAGCTCGCTCATCCTTGGCTGTTCTGTGTGAACAGATTCAAGACGACACATCCGTCCCCCGCGCCATCTCTCTGCGGTAATGAAATGGGCATCGGCACTGTAACGGGGAGAGTGTCTGTTGTGAGCGCGGCGAAGTTTTGTGTGCCGCGCGAGTTCTTCGAGATCGCCTAATGAGACTTTGAGGGAATTGGGAGGAAGGTAAAAGATGTGTCTCACTCCTCTGAGGAGCCCGATCCATCACGGTCATTAACATTCATCAGCCTCTTTGTCTTTTGCTTTCACTCCGCCGCTCTTTTGGTCTCCCTTCTCTCCCCGTCAGCCGACTAAGAGCGAGCAGCCATTTAGCTAATGACACAGTGGATATTTACTTCTAAATGGAAATGTCCTGAACTCTCCTTTTTCCGCTTTACAATCACGGCCTTGAATGCAATTTTGCCCTGAGAACATTGAGAAATGCCTCCCCTCCTCCTCCTCCTCCTCCTCCTCCTCCTCCTCACCGTCTGAGTAATGGTAACCTCAAAGCCATAAAACGTTCTCTCTCACTCTTTATCTCCCCCTTTCTTCTGCTCGTCTGTCCACATCCGCGAACTTCAGGTGAGCAAACAAACACAACACGGGGACCTGCACGCTCACGTCGGGAAAAAAAAATCAATCGCGGTTGAGCAGAGGCCGCTTGGTTTCCGCAATGAGTGTGCCACCAGTGGAGAGTGCTTCCTGTTACCATGGCAACACGAGAGAGGCGTTTTTTTTGTTTTGTTTTTTTGAGCACGGGCGAGTGCAAAAACGACTCCCGGCCAGCTTCACCCCAAACCTCTGCCTCGATCATCCCACGTCCCAGCAGCTACACACATGGCTGGTCATATATTCATGAGCCTGGCTGTTGTTGAGTTTGTGCCGCATGCGGCAGGATAACAAACCGCGACCTCATGTTGTGCCGTCTCTTCTTCACCCCCGGCTCTCTGATGTCAAAACAACTTCTAAACATCCCTGCTGTGTGTGTGTGTGAGTTTGAACACTTGAAATATGATGTTATGAGGAGAGTCAGCGCAGTCTGGTTCACAAGACTAATGCCGCAGATCTTCACTAATGTTTTGCTCTAATGGTTTCTTGCAGCTCCCGCTGCCTGACGTGACAGATCAGTCTCGGTCTGAGTTTCAAACAACTAACCTGCGGTTAATGCTCGGCGGCAAAAGCCTTTCACAGAGAGGAAAATCAATTTCAGCGCTTGTATTTATTGCAAAAGATCCAAAGAGATCAGAGACGTTGTGAATTTATGGCTGGGCTCACATTTTTTCCAAGTCTGTCTTAAACACTGGTGACGTACCCATATGTACACTGAGAGGGTATCGATCGCTGTAATTGGTTCTTCCGTACACAATGGCTGCTTCCTAAAGTAATTTCAGTGTAAGTGATGGGACAAAAAAAATCCAAAGACTGCATTCACGCAATGAGATGGACTTTCACTAACAAGGACCACGGCAATATAGATTTAACTTGAGACGGGTTCATTGCAAGTGATGGAAAGGGATGCACCGAGATGGTTGTCCTGTAGGAGAGAAGAAGAGATGAGGGTCGAAGGTACGCAGGGACTGATTGCTTGGCTTCAGCTTTGATGAGAGGAGTGTCTCTTATCAAAGCCGGTGTGGAGAGGAGGAATGATTACAGATAAAAGGACAATCCTACAGGCGGTATAGACGCGAGAAATGGGAGCCATAGTCTTTTTCAGCCGCACTGCTTTTAAATTTCTAGGATTGTCTAGGCTGATTATCAACTATAGTTACCAGGTGGTGAGATGTGGGAGATGAAACAGACTGCTTCTCGTCTCATTAACACAAATTACTCACCTGGTGTGCATAGTATTTTTTTTTTCCTGTATGAATCAGCTCTGGGAATCACTGACTTCATTTCAGGTCCTCTCTTTGAAGTCCTCTGATCCCCCGTTTGCTTTGAAAAGTGCGGGTACCTTTCATATATTCATGAACATCCTCGTGCGTGTTAGGTGCAGCTTCATGCCTGTGTGTGGTTGTTTACCCGTGATGGGAAGCATCTGGAAGATAGATTTATTTTCCAGGTATTGCAGAAAAGAGATGGGAAGAATAACTGACCTTCCTGCAACTGTGAACCTCCTACCGGTTTGGATTTATCCCGAGTTTGTGTGTCACCGCGTCCTTCGTTTACTTCATCACGGCATGAAAACACGCGAGACCTCGCTCTCTGACCTTTTGCAACAGTTGTGCAATGCCAACCATTATGTGCTGTGTCCTCGATTACTGTTAACCAATGTCAGTGGTTGTTCAGCTCAATAATTACCGCTCGCCTGTAGATTTTTGGCTGCAATTACTTTGTTTGCTACTGACAAACTCACCCGGCACGGAATGAGTCACAAAAATGCAATCAGGGCCTCCTGACCTCGGCCACCCGGCAACAATGAATCAGTCGATGATGAAGATGTTTGCTATAAATCTGGCTGACTGCTACTATCAGTACGAAAGAGTTTAAAAGCTCAGCGTGAGACTCGGCGAGACGCCGCTCGCGCTAACGTGCGCCTTTGCAGAAAACAGGGTGGTACAGACTCTAATTTCTTGTTAGGGAGACAATTCTGAGTAGTGACTGCAGAGAGGCAATTAGCATCTCCTTCCTGTGTGTGTGTCTGTGTGTCTATAAGTAATGAGCTTCTTCTGGAAGCTGCTGGAGATTTAGACAGGGGGTGTACTGTTTAGCTCAGCAAAAGGAGGAAAGACAAAGAACGAGAAGGAAGATCGCTCATTCACGCCCGTCTGCATAAGGTTGTAAAACCTTCTGAGTTTGACAGACCTTGACTGCGGAGGCAGAGGAGATCACGAGGGAAATGAATGAGTAATGTAGTGATAGTCACAGTTATGCACCGAGAATGGGGATTAATTAAAGGGGAAGGGAACAAAAGACAGATCTCGATTCTCCTCGATGATTGATGGAAGCTCTCGGCTCTTTTGTCCATCTGTCAATTACAAAGTGACTCGACTCACTCATCCTGATGCTGCCCTTTATGCCTCATGACAGGTACTGTTAAACACGTCTTTCTTGATCAAGACTGGCATTTTCAAAGCACCAGCCTGTTACGATAGATTTGGTCTCAAAATCTACGTGACAAGGCCGTTACGCCCCCTACTTAAAACTCTATGAGGCCTTGTGTATGCCCCCCCCCCCCCCCTTTTTAAAATCATCTTTCCAAAATACAATTTTCAACAAGAATGGCTCATTGTTGAAAAGTACCAAGGATGAGCAAACAAAACAAGCAAAGGTCAACCGATGACATCATCCGAGGCGCTTGGGCTTTTCATTTCAGTTTGAGAGGTGCCGAATCTTTTCGCTTCTGTGTACAACAGATGTGTTTATCGAATGTAATTCTTTGGGGGCCACACAGAGACCCTTTTTTTTTAGAAGATATTCAGCACAATAACAAAAGTGTTCCTAAGCAACAAGCTGATAAACTCTTCTTGAGTTCTCGTTCCCATTGCCGGCTCCATCAAGGATATAGGTTTGTCCTTTCTCCTAGATGAAAACCCATTGTGGGAGTGACTCACAACGCGGTGGCCAATGTTTGTCAAACCCATGAGCGCAACACAAAGCAGCGGCTGTTAAACATGAGGCGGATGCTATTTGCGTCGTTGCCATTGTCACTGTCAAGTGGTTTGCAAACTGATTTCAAGTGTCACAACGAGGCAAGTTTGGAGTGTTGTGGGTCAAAGGTCAGTGGTGAGGTCAGGAAGGAAGAAATTGTTCAGGAGCCTCTGATGTCTTATGCTGTATTATTTATTAACACTTGATCAAGGAGAATTAGAGACATTCTCATAAAGCATCAGAAGTGCCTGAGTCGGTCTCACATTCTGCCCAACTCATGCTGGTGGACAGACTTTAAACCCCGAGATAACATCACAAACACTATACGCCCAGAATTAGTTAAAGAGAATGCTTTTACCAAGGATGGTGTCTTCGTCAACATGATTAAGTCTGGAGACACAGATGTCTGTTTATGCAGATTGGAATGTCAGTGGCGAGCTGTCTATGATGTCTAAGCATGCAGCACCAGAGTCCCATGCAGCACCAGAGTCGAAGGACTCTGGCCACAACAGTGTTGAGATAGGACGGCACCTGCTACTGCCAGCCAAAGACAAACAGCTAATACTGCTGAGGACCTCAAGGCCCACATGCGACCTTGTATAATGTCTGTATGTTTGTGCTTTTATTATATTCCATTTAAAAGTATGTATGTGTCACTCAAAACACCACGAGAATAGAAAATTCCATAACAATCGTGAGATGAAAAAATGTGTTGCATCAAAAATACCTCAAAGCACAAAGGACAGTTCAGCACTGCAACGATTTCTTAAGAACTAGTTTTCTTAGTTTTTTTTTTTTCGATGTTTTCTTTGGATTTCGTCGTCGGTTTCAGTTCATTTCAGTAGGATCAGGATCAAACAGGCAACAGGCAATCCATCACTCACAAGGAAAAATATGTGCACAGATTACAACACAAACGAATTGGTCATGTGTCACAAAACACAAATATCCACGTGCAGATGTTTTCTTTAATTAGATCACGGCTCGGAGAAACGTGCCGGCGTGTGTCTGAGGTGCCCGGGAGATGATTCGTGTCAATTACCGGGCATTTCCCATCATCTGTTTCATTCGGGTAGGAGAGGAGTGTGTGACACCTTTCACAGTGACTGTGGATCGATAGTACATCTACTGGGTTGCCACCCTACCGCAGTTTGTCTTTCGGTGTCCATGGTTATGGATGTCCTTGCGTCAATTCCAGTCAGGCTAATCAAGAGTATTCCAATATGTTACCTCTCGCTGCTGATTGATGTTTTTATTAAACATTTCCACCAGCGAGCACATGGTGCAGCCGTCAAGGACACCGAGAGGAGTAGAAGTTCTCACCACCAAATGACCAAATTTGTATCTCTCAACGGCAGCATGTTCACGTACAATGTGGCGGCTTTCTTCTCTTCAGTTCTCGTGCAGCCGATCAAAGCGTGTGTGTTTATGCAGAACCTGTTATCCTATTCAGCACAGACCCGGTTTGTTTGGTTTTAAGACACCGGGCTATATTTTTGCTTCATGTCATCCATTTCTGACTTAGCTCACCGTGCTAATCCAATGCATTGGCTGCACTCGCGTCTCATGTCAGCACACATTTTTAAATAACCAAACCCAATCCTGGTATGAACCAGAGCGAAAGCCTTGGCCTTCCTAAATGTCAGTGATTTAAATTAGCAGATGAGAAGCCACAGAGTTAAAGAGTTTCATAGTCTTGAGAGTCTTTAGAGCAGCAAAGAATAAGACCAAGGCAGGCTATGAATATAAACAAACAGTGATGGAAATAGAGAAGCAGCATGTCGATGCAGGGCGCTGTAATGTTTCACATGGCAGCCTGAGTTTGTCAGGACCTGTGGGCTTCTGGTGAGATATTAGTACAATATGGAATTGCCACCGACTTCCTCTCGCTGTCACGATGCTTCACCTGGCTGCTGAGGCTAATTTTCTCCACCCTGAGATCCTCACCTCCCTCCTTCCTCACAGGCTGACCAGCCTGTACTGCCTGGACTCATCTGGACTTGGTTTTATGTGCTTGTACTGTGAGTAAATAGGCTATGCTTACTGGCTTCACACTCCCCATACTGGTGTGCTTTTGATGCAGCCTTGATAGACGATCTTGAAAACCCTCTCAAACTCTCTTCGGTATGATCGGTATGTCAGTAGAAGTGGTCTATATAGACTCCATGCATGGCTCCGTGTGTACTCTGAGCCCCTTAATATCGACTCTCAGCTGGTACAGCAGCACATCTGTCACAACAGTGGCCGTCCGTCTCTGCCTGACAGCCAGAAACACTCGGCCCAGCTGTTTTCCGCACCGACACACACACATCATTGTGTGTTCACACATTTGTTCTCTCGGTGCGTGTGCGACTCACAGCTCAGGAAATGTGTGTTGTCAAGTACGGCAGGTACACTGGTAGACTTCACACATGCATGCACGTCATATAACTGTATATAGGTCTTGTACACACACACACACACACACACACACTCCTCTGTTTTATCATTGGATTTGTCCGATGTCTGTTTTTATCTCTCTGTTTGTCTGCCTGCTTTCTCTGTTAAGGTTAAAACACAGGATGTAAGAGCGGATGAACCAGCCTCACCAATGTGTTGCCACTTTCTTGACCCTTTGCTTGTCTCTTTAGGATCTTTTGGCTGAGAGGATACTAAATAATCACCACACCCTCCCTGTTTTTGTTCCACTTCAGCCAGCCCTGGCACATATCGCAGGTGTGCTTGGCTACGCTCTCAATGACTTTACACACACGACCTTCTGCTGTGCGTCTGTTCCTGTGATTGCCAAGTGTTCAAGGCAGTAACAGCGTTATCGCGCGTCAGCGCAAAGTTAACGTGTTTAATGAAATGGTCACCTCCAACGTGGAAGTGCCGTTAGATGGCCGAAAAGTGACAAACCTCTCTCTGCATGTTCGTGTTGAATCCCATTTCACTAAAACTGGATTTCAGACCGTGACGAGAACTCGTTATCGGTCTCTTATCGTGGTCTCTCTGGAGTGCTTCCTAATTATTTCTAAATACCAGGCAACGCAGGCCAGATGATTGGATGAACCCTCATCTATCACAGGCCAACTTCAACCAATTAAATCAACCAACCATGTAACATTTTTCCCATCAGGAAAGCCTCTCAGTGAATGAATACTCTCCAGTTTTGATATAATTAGTCCTAGCAGCACAGTAGTTCATACCGCACCTGCCGGTAGTGCCTCACAGGACACTGATTGGTCAGTAACCGCTGTGCTCAGACACAAACGTCTAGTTCGAAGCCTGGCGAGATAGATTTTCGCACGATTTTGTGATCTTTTGAGTCCAGCTGCCTCGCGAAGTTAACATGAGCCTCGTAGTAAGCTCTAAACTGAGTCCAGCACACTCAGCATAACGATGGAGAGAAGTCAAAGTGAGTTATCCTACAGGAGAGATTAGAGATGACGCACGTTTTTTAAATTTGGATCATCTGTCTCCAGACGTATCAGAGAGGAAAAATCTTAATTTGGTGACATCTGGTCAGTTAAGTTCTCTCCTTGCTGCAGTGCAAGTACTGCATCACCGTTGGGTGTGGTTTCAGACGCGATGGAGCACGTTCCTGACCACAGTGTGTGGTTAAAGGTGAAACAGACTTGAAACTTTCCAGGCCTTTTCCACTAACGTGGAACTGATTCTGTTCCGGTTTGTGCAGGGAATTTTGAAGCGTTTGGACCAGAAATAATAATAATAAGAAGAAGTTGGTCCTCAGCAGGAACCAAAAGATAGAAGGTTTTCCTTTCCAGTGGCCGTATCAGATCATGTTGCTGTGCACAGTGTGCCTATAGATGACGCACCGTCGCTGACAATTTTTCCTATAAAAACTGGTGGAAACCCGGCTGGTCTGCTAGAGAATTAAACCTGCGTTTCAGTTTGAGGAACGAGTGACCTAGACCTTTTTCCACAGCAGCCATTTTGACATGAAATAGTAGGGTAAACACAGGTGTTTACAATGATACTGAACAGAACAGGACTTTAATTAGTATCTTTGGTAACACCCGTGTTTGCCCTACTATTTCATGTCAAAATGGCTGCGGTGGAAAAAGGTGGATTTACTTCCAGGTGTTAGCGATTGATCAAACACAGACACATCTGTACAGCTTCATTCCAAAAAACTTGAAAATATCGGAACTGGGTATTTATTCTAACAAACCGTCACCGTGTAACTGTGAATCATTGATTCAGGGTGGATTAAAAAAACATGACGCTTTAATCCACCCTGCATATTAACGAATGTTTCTCTTTTCAGCTGATTGTGTTTTCCTCTCTGTTGCTTCAGGCTTTCCTCGAGCAGTTATTGTTCATTCGTTGTAATACATTCAGAATATCCCCGAGGGCCTATCGGTGTCAGAATAGGTCTCAATCTGTCTACCACGGCCACTGACAGGTGGGTGGGTCCAATCACCAACGTTTAAGGCTATATTGGGATTTGCAGTATATTCCCGGCTGTGCCTGTCTAACGACCATTTCCTGACATGATTTCCAAGAGAGTTAAAAAACCCCCACAATGATTGATTCTGTTCGGCTTGTGCCACGAGGGAAATATGGTTTGCAAACATACTCGCAGTAATAAAGCAGTAAGTATCCTCTTTAATCGAGATGTCATTTATTGTCTTTAATGCCTCCTGGTATTTTTGCTGGCCCCAAGTCCAGGATGTGAGACAATTACGTGCTATTATTGTGCTTTTCACAGCTTTTCAGCATCTTCCATACACTTAATGTCTGACCTTAACACTTCTGGCTCCGCAGATGAATCACTCGAGGTAGCTGTAATGCATATTTTATCACATCGAACGTTAAATAAAGCATAAATTACTTTCGCTTTAGTCGCGTACCTTTAAGTAAGTTCTAAGTTTTTATTATCACATTAAATTAAACTTGAACAATCCTCTTTGGGAGCCAAATGGTGTGAGTGTCGCTCACGTTCGTACTTTGCTTCTTCTCAGAGGAGGGCGGCTGTAGTCAGCTGGGATTAACAACAGATCCCAAAGATGAGTCAGATACAAGGTGAAACATGGAGGTATCAAAAAGTCAACCAATCTTTTCAAACCACTCCTGTAGCATGTTCGACTTCTGCATTGTCCTTACACATGCACGTCTTCTAAACACGGGCTAATAACCTTGATGAACCCCTGAGTTGTCCAGTGTAACATTTAGATCTGTCACATTCATGGTCCCCAGAGGATAATCGCTAATAACTTTGAGGATCCCCTGACTTTTCCCCTACACTGAGCGTCTTATAGAGCTTAAAAGCTTGGAAAGCGTCCACGTTTAGATGTTGCCGTACTGTGTGCACCATAATAAATATGAATGAAAGAATCATTTAAGGTAACAATGATTATACACCGATGACAATATATTCCTCCCATATTTTACACACTGTACCTTTAATGCCTCTGGGTGAATGTAGGGAATGTTAACTGATTTTCCAAAGTACTATATCATGATATTATGTATTTATTTATATCGATGTCTTCTATCTATACAACATAAATCCACATGTGGTACACGCACAGGCAGAGCTTCACATCCTGTGACTCCCTGCCACAGAAACACATGCCCAGCAGTCAGACATGCGCACAGTCACGCCGCGCGCACCCCATCCATCATCGCTGTGTGCATGGATAGTGTTATTGGTCAGAGCCAAAGGCATACAGATGTCTGGTCACATGAGCAGCCCTCTGTCTCTGCAGCCGGGACTTTAATGGTTTATCCGCACCCAGCAGTAGCCCATGAATCATACACAGGGCTGCACAGTTACTGTCCAGCTTCGCCGGCTGATGATGAACTATGTTTAGCTTTCTGTGTAGCAACAGCCATGAAAATTAATCAGCTTCTGTTCCAAACTGTTAAACACGCGTGTGTAGGTTTCCACTTGACATTTGTTGAAATATGGTGAGACCGTTGAGTCACTACAGGCTTGTGTCTAAGACACACAAAGTTCATACTCTGGCTCACAGGGCGGGTTTGAATGTCCAGCCAAGATATCTGTATCTTAATATCTGTTAGCATTCCAATATTATGATTTTGACATATTAAGCACGACACCATGCAGCAAAAACTCAGAGGAAATGTTTACTTGAGTCACTGATCAGGGGGGTTAGCTGTTAGATACAATAAATCCTCACCCAAGTTCATTTTTTTTTTGTATTTTCATGTCTCACTTCACACAAATTAACAGCTTCAGCTCCTTGTTTTATGTTCTATCACTCCGCTGCTAAATCAAACGAAACTGAATGAGACTTATTTTCTGTCAAGATTCAGCAACGCAATCCGACCGTGGCGCTCAAATTATGCAAGAGCGGAGGTAATATTCACTACATTTAGAACCGCATCTGCTCATGAGGACAAACGGACAGTCAAAACAACACAATACATACATGTGTGTATTCTGCAGTGCGTAGATGATTTAATATTTTACCACAAAGAAGTCAAAGGTTTGTTTTGTTGCTGCCTCGTTAAATATGAGCTCTTCATCCACACAGAAACATTAAAGCCAAAGAGTGTCACAGCATGTTTTACCGCCCGTCATCAGATTCTCTTCTGCCTTCTTCGGAGTTGTTGCCACGGCGAAGCACGCGCCTCACATGTGAAAACAGTTATCAACAAATTAACATTCAGGCACATTTGAAATGCACCATGCCGTTCCATGAATCGCAGACATGCTGTGCAGACAGAATGCATTTTCTCTCCTGCCTGGTTGTCCCACGTGTATTCATGCCAGTCACGGTCTCGGCGTGTCTTTAATCGAACGAGAAGGAAACAGAGCTTAGACATCATCGCCGTCCAGAAATCATCTGGCCAGTGAGCATTTATTGGCTTACGAAACTGTAAGAAATTCAGCCATTCAAGCACACGTCCATCTTATTTTTCATGATGGATGGGCACAGCTCTAAGGATCCAGACTGAAATATCTTAGGATGGATTTTCATGACATTTTGTACAGACGTTCCTGGTTCGCAGACAATAAATCCTAGTTGGTCTTTCTCTGACATTTCCTCTATAATGCCACTTAATTGAAATTTGTAGGTTTGCAAGAAGAAGAAGAAAAAAAGAGTCCTCTGATAGCTTTTGTGATTGACACCAGCAGGTCAAATGTGTTTTTTCTTTCTAACAGGCTAAACTAAACATGGTAACCATTATGCCTGCCTAACCAGCTTATTTTGGGCATTTTTTGGTCAAACGAACAGGCCATCCTTCCCTCTTTGCATTACATGTACATTAAGTACATTATAGTAACAGTTAATGTACGGACGTAACATAAAAAAGAGCAGAGTATGTGTGTGTGTGCATATACACCACACATTGATATTTACAGCAAAGCACTGGCCACAAGCTTTAAATTTTTTATCTTTTATATTGAATATTCTATCTGTCCTCTACTTCTAAGTCTAAATGTGCTGCCACTGATTTTTTTATTCTGATCAGCATCACAGGGGGCACAAAACCAGCAAATAGATAAATATAATTCAAAGGAATAATGGTTTCTCTGCTTCCACATTACAGTTTCAGCAACAGATAAAGCTCATTAGGCAGCCAGGCTAGAGGTAATTGTAATTTCCTTTCAATAATTTGCCGTACAGTGTGTGTAGATGATTATTTGGGGTCTTCAGTCAGTGCGAGTAAAACCAAAGTATTTTATCATAATAACAAATTTGCATTGCATTTGTTGTGCATATTAAAACACACAAATTCTCTACTGCCCCACCCATTTAGGAAGATTTTTATGAAATGATATTGAAATGAGGACGTTAGCGCTGTTTTACTGACACAGAGTGTGTCAAATGAGTTGGATGTTTGAATAATGCATCCCAGAAAAACAGCCTTGTGAGATGAGGATAATGTTCGTCTCCCTTTCGACTGCGAGCACATGTGATGAGTTTGTAAATCAGCTTCTCATCAGCATCATCTCAGGGATAATTTCCCTGCATTATCAAATCTGTTTTTTTTCTCATTTAAGGAGAAATAAAGACAGATAGACAGGACGAGGGAGGAGGCCTCGCTCCCCCAGGTGGGAACCACAGCTAATGCATTGATGGAAGGCTATGAATAATACATGATTTCACTGACAAGAGTGTTTTGGATGATTTTAAGGTCCATTACTGCACATCTGTCTGCCGCCTCTGTAACTCCTTAGTCCAGGAAAAACGTCAAATCACGGTAGTTTAAAGGCGGATCAACCCATCTCTGTTCATGACTGCTCTGTAATCACAGGAACGATTTACTCTTTGCAGACTTCGGTCAGTGTCTTCACCCTCAGCCTCCTTTCCTGACAATAATATGCCAAATATTCTTATCTTCTGTTTATGCAACGCGAACAGAGCTTCAGTTTTCTTTTTTTTTCAAAGTTTTACTCCAAAATGAGAAAACAACCCGCAGTAGATCTGTATCCTCTTTATGAGTGATGCTTATCAAATGATTGCAGCTGGCCGTGGAATACTTTATGTAATAATAACGCATTACATTTCCTCAGCAGATATCTAATTTGTAACTACATGTTGTCATTTATTGTAACAAAATAGTCATTTTATCTATACGATGCTCACAGATAGTGATGAAAAAAAAACCCTGCTGGTGGGTTTGTCACATGAATTGTGGCCAATAGTTCATTCAAGGCTCATTCTAAGGTGATAAAACGTAACAATTCTTATTTTCAGGTGATCATACGTGAGAAAATCAAACATAGTTATGCATTATAATACATTTCCTCTACACGCTGACACACTGGATGTTTAAACATGGTTTACATAATCAGGTCAGGAGTCAGAGAAACCTATTTCCCACAGGTATAACCCCCTGTTACCCTCCTGTTAGTGCTCAGGCATATGGAAAACCAGGTTTCTTGATACACATGGACATAATAATAATCTATACTACACACGTGCAGCAGAAACCAATAAATGTTCCCACAGTTTAGAAGTACATCGGGGGATAATGGCTGCAAAGAAACCTTGAAATATTATCCAATAAAAACATATGGCTGATTGTATTGGTAACCAGAGTGACAAAACCTCAAGGACAAAATATAAATTCAAACTGACAAGTCATTCTGTAAATGAGCTGAGCCCATTCTTCCCCGTACGCCATGCCGTTCATACATAAACCTCAGACATACAGCACGCTGGAGAAACACGAGCCATCATCCGCAGCCATGTTAACGACAGTCGCCAAGTCAATAAGCGGCTGTCAGAAAATTACCTGCAGCACACTCGATTGCCCGGTGACAGCTTTCACTTCATCTCGAGATGTCTCGTCGGTCCCCGTGCAAATAAAGGCTGAAATAACAAACACACTTAGCTGTCAGTGTTAAAAGTTAATCAGAATTTAATGAACTAACTGTCATTGCTGGTTGTTAAGAGGATTTGGGATTATTGAGGCGAGTGCGAGAACATAACAAGAAGTAAATTACCTCCCAGGTAGAGTGACAGTTAGGGTTTAATAAAACGGAGGCCAGAGGGTGTAATGCATCATTGTCACGTTGTGTATCCAGATGAACTCAATAAACAGCACGGCGGGGATGACTGATACCGCTCTCAAATCTGAGTGTTCAATAAAAGGCTATACAGTCCGCAGCACCTCTAAAGTGCTTGAGTTCACGTGTTGTATCATGTCAGAGTGTAAATTCACAGTTTTATGGAGGGCTCATGTGTCAAGACTGTTTCTTGGCCACAGTCAGTAACTTCCTGGGGTCTCTGCTGGTTGCCCGGCAACTGCTCGGAGCCAAGTAATAGTCTAAGAGGTCATTTTTTTAATGTCACTTCTACACTTGAGATATAATGTGTTAAATAATGAGTTTTAGATTGGCTGTTCAGTGTAAATCTGTTGACGTTTGAGAGACCCAGGCTTGCTGTTTCCCCTGTTTCCAGGCTTTATGCTAAGCTAAGCTAACCGGCTCCTGGTTGTAGCTTCATATTTAATGGACAGATAGAAGAACAAGTGAGAAAAGTAGCACCTTTCCTGGGCAGAATCTAATTCCTGGATAGCGTTCATTAAGGCTTCATCATTCGGTTTGATTAGCTCTTTCCTGTGTTGTGCCACCCCGTGGAGCTCTATAACAGCTCGCAGGCATATTGACCTTATTGCAGGACTCAGCGGTAGGAATCCTCCCCGCGCTGAACATTATGAAAAACAAAAGCAGCTTGATTAAAATGCCATACCTCGCTCTCATTTTTCTCTCCTGAACACCAGATGTTGCCTAAAAATGTTTGTTAATTTTAAGAATAACTGGATTATGATTGTTATTTCTTGCATATTTCATTTGGGTCTTTGAGGCCACAGGCTAGGACGTGCAAGATAAATCATTTCAGACATTTGTGACGTGATCCAATTCCACCTCATTCGCCCGACAACAGCTTTAAACATTTGAGCCATTTCTTTCATCTGTGCTCCGTGCTCACGGCTAATGGATCCACGCTCTTTGTTCTCTTTTCAGTAAACAGTCCACTGTGCCCCGCAGACTTTGAACTACCTCTCTTCTTTGCCCACCGCGATTGAAAGGACATTTTAGTCGGAAACAACTGTCCTTGAAGTCCTTTGATCACCCATCATTTAGATGAGAAAAAGCTACTGCAGACTTCTCTTACCTGAGTATTGACTTCTGTGTCCCTTTGGTCCTTTGTGCATACGGAGAAAAGTGGACCTTTCTATTGACTGTCGCCTTTGAGAATGGAGAAATGTGTTGATGAAAAATGTCATCAGACATTTGTGCAAACCATTATTATTTGTGTGCTGCTCTGTGTGCTTTTAAACCCTCAACAAACTTTCTAAGTCGGGCCCATGGAAAGCTCATGGGCCCATGGCAGCTGATACAAAGGGTGCACATATGTCACCGAACGCTTGGTGAGCTCAGTTCTTTCTTAGCTCATGAGTTGTTGGTTATGTGACAGTACATTCTTCAGGTAAGTCAGCGACGTTTTGTACTTGGTTATTTAGCTTAAACAGTAAGGGGATTTTGGGATCCCTGAAAGGAGCATTAATCCCTCAGTAAATCGGAGAATTTCAGCAGTAATAACTATCAAAATCCCATTATGTGCCAAAGAGGCGAGGATGGCGGTTTTAAAATGCCATCTCAATTAAGCACACAATTTGCAGGAAGTGGTATTTATCGTAATATGACAAGCTTATTGGAATTAGAGGAGAGGCTCGTCCGTGAAATGAGCCCTAATCACAGACTTTCATTTGGAGATCAGATGAAACATTTCAAACTCACAAGAAACTCACAATGACAACAAAAAGATTCAAAATAACTACAAGTAGAAGTGGCTGCAAAGACTTGAACAGACACAAAAGGCTACAAAGAAACACTAAAGGGGCTACAAAAAGGCTACAAAGAAAAAAATGGACCACAAACAACTACAAATGATGCAACTATGACATTGGCGGTTACATGTCTGTGCCCATAAACCTATGTTTTTTTTTGCAGATACACTAAAATGAAGACCGCCACCAACATCTACATCTTCAACCTTGCTCTGGCCGACGCCTTAGCCACCAGCACGTTGCCATTCCAGAGCGTCAACTACCTGATGGGCACCTGGCCTTTCGGGGACGTGCTGTGCAAGATGGTGATGTCTATCGACTACTACAACATGTTCACCTCCATCTTTACGCTCACCACCATGAGCATCGACCGCTACGTCGCCGTGTGTCACCCGGTGAAAGCGCTGGACTTCAGGACGCCATACAATGCCAAGATCGTCAACGTCTGCAACTGGATTCTGTCCTCGGCCATCGGACTTCCGGTCATGTTCATGGCCTCCACTGCTGTCACTCGTAAGCTCATGCACACATGTGCACCATTATTCCTACAATGCTACAGACGCTTTTGCCATGAATGGAAGCACTTATGACAACCACAATAAATAATTAATGTTAGTTACGACATTTTTATGGTAAAATATTTCATTCTCTTCTACAGAAAAGAACTGAATAGAGAGAGAAGTTACAGCAAATAGTGGCATCCGACTGTAAAGGGGGAACTATGAATGACAAGGCTGAACGGACAAAGCTATGGAACACACTCATTTATGTCTTAGTCATTGGTAGACGACTCTGAGAATAAATACAAGCCCAAAACAGCAAGAAAATGCATTCAGTTCATTCTTTTCATTCCAGCTTTAAAGAGCAATTATGTTCTCGGGCAGACTCCATAAAGGACAGAAACCCAGAAGTTGCCAGGGCTGTTCTGTGTAATTGCACGAAAGAACTTTTTTTATGGTTATATGCCTGGCTGGTGACTAATATAACCATCCGAATAGGCAAGGAGCTACCTGCAAAGACAGGCTTCTGTGACACAGCGTCTGTAATTGCAGGGGTAATGGAGAGAAAACTCCCACTGAAATTGCTGAAGTGTGATCGTGCTCTGTTTGGAGTGGAGAAAATAACGAAAAGCTCCACAAAACATAGTTTTAAAGTGACGATGATGAGTGATGAGTTTAATTTATCTCTGCACGGTTAGCTAAATAAACATTTTTGTACTGCATAAGAAATACAGACTGGTACAGAGCTCCCTTGTGCTGATAAAACAGTGATATATATGCTACATGGTACATAAATGCAGTATGTATACATATACACGCACGTTATAGTAACATTGACCCATATTGGCCTCATTATATTTATTATATTATTTATTTACCCAATCGGTGCATTTAAATTCACACAATCCCAAACTTAGCCTGCAAAACACAGTAAATATTTTAATAAAATGTGACTTTTGTGATATTTTTATGGCTTACTAGAGGTTTGATGACAGGAAATGAGGATGTGGGAAGGGGGATGTGAAATGAAATCCAACAAACATTTGGCCTCAAAGTGGTGATGTTGTTATGGAACCAAGGCGCCTAGACAATAGGCGGTTTCTAATGAAATGACTGGAGGAATATAGAGGAGCGTTCACATTATCCTGTTAAGGACAGATGAAACAGAAGAGCTACATACAGAAAAAATAAAACCATCAGTGCTGAAACAAATTGTCAGTGTGACACGATGGGATTTGATTTCCCTCAGATATCAGTCGAGCTCTTGATTGATGGATGTGTAAATATTAAGCAACAGTTTGCTCACAAGTGTCGCAGAATTAATATGTAAGAGGGAGTAATCTGTTAATATTGCGTTCATATCTTGTTAACACAGCCCCCAAAAGGATCAAACCGCAGGTTTAAATCATTTACCTGCTTCTTTAATGTGAGGATTTGCTGCTTTTCTCTGTTTTATATCATTATTTGAATATCGTACAGTTTGTCAGACATAATGAGCAAATTAAATCTCATCACCTTGGGCTCTTTTTTTTCAATACGTACTGACATTTTATAGATTAATCATAGAAATAACTGTGCAGAAATAAATCCATGAAGTTGGACATTTTAACATGGGGACTTATGGACTTGACCTGACTTGTTCTGTAGCCAGCCTCAAGTGGACGTTTGAGGAACTGCAGTTTTTGGCTTCACTTCACAGGAGGCTGCCGCTTGGTTGCACCATTAAATACTGCTTTTAATAACATTGTGTACAACCAGACAAGATAAAAAACGAGTAATGAACGCTTCTGTGTGCACGTGTGCCTCTTCACCCCGTACAGCCTCCAGCATCGTTGACTGCAAGTTAATTTTCCCCCATCCCTCCTGGTACTGGGACACCCTGCTGAAGATCTGCGTGTTTATCTTTGCCTTCATCATGCCCGTCCTCATCATCACCGTCTGCTACGGCCTCATGATCCTGCGGCTCAAGAGCGTGCGCATGCTGTCCGGCTCCCAGGTGAAGAAAAATCTGTTTTCCTTAAATTAGTGCATTTGCTGAGTTATCGCCTACATTTTGTGCCAAAGGCTTTTAATTAGATCTAAATGAGAATTTTAGAATTCAAGTATTAGTGAGCCTTTTGTGAAATTTCAAACGCTTGGGTCTACCAACTGCTTAGCCGTCTCTATTTATTGAATAACCAATTCATTTTATCTCTCAGAATAATGAAGCAATGCACCCAGAGCGTGCATGCAAATGCGGTGCACTCATTGCTCTCGAGAGAAAACAATTACGGAAAATCCATTTAAGCCTGAGGTTGTGACTTAGTTTTAATTAATTGCAGTAGATGGGGAAATGACCCAACAACAATAATTTACATTTAGTATTTGAGGACATATTTTACCAAACACTCGCTGCAAAACAGCAGTTTGAAAGGGGATCTATTAGAGTAGACAGAAATGAAATCTAAAAAAAAATTATTTGTTCCCACTCATAGCTCTCCAGCTACTGCCGCACTTCTCGTAATCGCTTTTCTTCCTTTCATTATCCCGTTTCTTGTCGTGCTGCCTCTCATCCTCCCTCAGATCATTTTCTCCCCACCCTGTCTCTCATCCTCTCTTACGCTTTCTCTATTTCCTCTGTCCTTTTCTTTAGCCCTTTCACCTCCACCTTTCTTCCCCTCTTATATCCACATCTCCTCTCCCTCCTTCCTCTAATTATCATCCACCCTACCGCTGCTTCTCCGACCTTCCTCTGTGCACTTCTTCCTCTTTACTCCCACACTCATTCCCAACACTTAACCACCTATTTTCCCCAAATGTGCGCAGGAGAAGGACAGAAATCTGCGCCGGATCACCCGCATGGTCCTAGTGGTGGTTGCCGTCTTCATCGTATGCTGGACGCCTATCCACATCTTCGTCATCATCACAGCTCTGATCAACATCCCCAGCTCCACGCTGCAGACTATCACCTGGCACTTCTGCATCGCCCTGGGCTACACCAACAGGTACGCCACCCCGCGGCGACAGTAGCCTCAAACCAAAACTAAATTATTAGTCTTCCTGCATTTGCATGCAATAAGTATTTATCTCAGCTTAAGTGGTGATACTGTCGGTGGAGAGCAGGGTTAAGTGTATTATAACAGGATACTTATTATCAGAGGAGAGGTGTGTTTAATAGATAAGAACAAATGGTATTGACTTTTTGATAATGCACATTCGTTGGTACACATTTTTATGGATTGACTTAAATTGACTTGTAGTTTTCAAACCCGTGTTGTCTTGTACATAAAGGGCTGATTTTCTAGTTTTAAACTGTGACTTTGTTTTCGGCCCCTTGCAGTAGCCTGAACCCGGTCCTTTATGGCTACCTGGACGAGAACTTCAAGCGCTGTTTCCGTGAGTTCTGCACCCCGAGTCCGTCCGTGATGGAGATGCAGAACTCGTCCCGGACCGGCGCCACCAGCCGCAAACTCCCCCAGCGTGAACAGATCAGTGCAAACACAGGAGAAAGGTCCAATCAGCAGGTAGTGTGTGTATATATACCAGTATATGTAGAATGAGACAGTTGAATAGCGCTGCAGCTATTTAGCTTAGCTCAGGATGAGACTTGGCTTGACGACTGATTACTTCTCCAAGAAAGTAATCCAGTTACTTTTTTCAAAAGTAATTAGTTACTTTAATAATTGCTTTACTTAGTTACTTTTCAAGAACATGATGCACAACCTGAACGGCAGTATGTCTTCGAAAATGTAGCCAATGACAAGCGTCTTCCATTCAGCGGCACTGAGTCCTGTTAAGTCTGTTTTCACCTGTTTAGCAGCAGAGGGGCCGGTGGAGGACGTGGTAGCCGCGGCGGTCATGTCAGTGGGGGGATCCGGAGGGTTCTCAGTGAGTTTCACATTCCTGTGCCGGCTTGCTAGGCGCTTGCTCAGATTTAAGGTGGAATTTTTCGCTGTGGATAAAAGTTTTCTTTCAGTGTACAGCAGATGCAAATGTTTTTGTCACTTTTTAACCGAGTCTAACTCAAAGTAATGTCGGTACTTCCAAGTATTAAGCGCTGCATGGTCCTGCTCTCTCCCACGCTCCATGTTACAGTATCTCTTGTTGATCTGCACACGCGTCTGTCTCACAAAGAAAATCAGGTGTAGTAACGCAATAACGCAGGCTGCTTGCGGGGAATTAACAATCATCTAATTACTGTTTTTGCATTTGTAATCCTTTACTTTACTCGTTACTTCTGCCCATCAGTGCTGTGAAGTTGGACATTTTAACATGGGGGCTTATGGAGAATGACTCGTTCTGCAGCCAGCCTCAGGTGGCTGTTCAAGGAACTGCAGTTTTTGGCACTTACTTCACAGTCACAGAGGCTGCCGCTTGGAGCCAAGCTCATTTCTTTGAACCGTTTACAGTCTTAATGCTAAGCTAAGCTAACCAGCTGCTGCCTGTAGCTTCATATTTACCGCACAGACATGAGAGTGGCCATCATGAACATACTTTTCTCTCCGCAGGTATGACTAGCCTTGGAGGGGTCGTCGGTGGACTCTCGCTGTTGTGGCGGCGTTGCCAACGACGATCTCAACTCAGAGGTCACGCAGGTCACCACGGGGCTCTGACCACACACAAACCACACATACAAGCAATCAACAATCTGGAACATGACCGATAACACAGTCCATTTTGACGTTAGGTTGAAAGTTTAGCTGCAGCGCTGCATTAGGTTAGGCCATTCACTTTGCACGACTATCTAACTGTTACTAACTGCATGGCTGTGCGAGACTTTTACTCTAACTAAAAATGAGCCAAGCTTATCAGAAAACTTAGCATCGCTAACTAGCCTTCACACACTAAACTGCATTAATGAATCCAACATACAATAATTGGACTTTCAATATTGTTACATTATACGAAGACCATTGACTTTATCGGGCGCATTCAGAGTGTGATACTGCAGTGAAAAGGCAAGCTTTTCTAAGCTAAGCTTTTCTATTCATTTGAATGGGGGTAGTCCATTTTGGTTGCAGGGGTGTCGCAGTGACCTGCGGTAAGTTGAGCCAGATCCATCAACCGGTCAAACTCCTCTACAGTCTGCACTGAAACGTCTCTGACACTATCCAGGTGGATTCACGGACTAAACTCTGATACTTTACCTGTTGCATTCTGGCTTTCTGTATTTCATGTACCCAGCTTCTAAATCTGAGTCTAGCTCGTAATGTACGCTGCAAAATAGTGACATGAAACCTTCGGTTTGCATAGAGAGCATTTGTCAAGAGACAGCTGACATTGATAAGTTTGTTTCATAGAGGTTATGTTCCCCTGTGGCGATTCGCTGCAGTGCCAGAGTCTGAATGTGAGCAAACCGTCATATCACACTGATACACGTTGACCATATTTCTGATACGTTTGGTCGTAAACGATTTACAGCTGAGCCCTGCACATGACTGAGTCAGCGGGTGTATGGACAGGACCTCAATACCGTGACTCAAACCAGTGCAAGATGGCAGCGGCCTTATCAGGAATATTTTGGATTGATTTTTCGTACAGTGGGAGCAAAGTGGAGACATCCATCTTCATATATGTCAACGATACAGACCGAATATTATGCAGCAAAGAAAGACAGATGTAGAGAGATCTATAAAAGCCACTCACACATAAAAAAGTAATACACTGTTGTTTGATCTTGCATTGATCTCAGCCTCATCTCGTCCTATCACTGATTCTCTCGGTTGTAAAAAAGAATAAAGATCAATTAATTGCTCTGTTTGCTGACGCATTGAGAGAGGTGGCTTTATAGAAACTGCTCGATAGGATCTCTTCGTGTTTCCATGCTTTTCCTATTCTTCTTCTGTCTTTATTTTGTCCCTCCGAAGATGTTTTCTTCCCCGTGGCCGGATTCATCATGGATTGGACAAACAGTAAAACACTCTCTGTTGGATTTGACAAACTTTTGAATGTACAGAAGGAAAACCAGCTGTGTTTATCACACTGGATCCTACGCGGGTCCTCTAAACCAGCAAAGAAAAGGGCACATCAGCCTGTTTGCACGGCGCACAGAGCATCTGTGACATATAGTGCAAACATAAAGTACCTACCAGTGTATCATTAACTATAGCTCGACAGCCATTACACAAGGTATGGGCTTAAATGGAGTAATTTGTGGGCCAAGCAGGACTGTACATCTGTTGTAATATATAGAATTGCTTGTGCTTACGTGTTGTTCCGTAGTATACTCCGTAATTGCCATTTGCCTTTACCGTAGCTCTAGTTGACATTCTGTGTAATAGTATTTTTTTAATCAGTAAAGATGAACATGATTGTATGAATCTAACATGTAAAATACTGTATGTATTCTGTCGTTTTGTTGTTTTTTTTATCATGAATGTGCCGGAAAATGCTCTCTGAAGATGACGGTGGACCAGCAAGTCATTGTGCTTTTAAATATAACTTTGTCATATTGAATCTGCCTTGTTAACTAAAGAGATGTAAATTGTGAACTTTAACTTTTTAGACTGTTTCATACGCCATTTGTTTTGTTTTGACTGACGTTTATAGTTCATCGGGCCAGTTGCCGTGACAGAAAATCTGTTAAAAAGTTGAGTTTGGCTAGTCTGGGCATCAAGTGTCGCATGCTGTATTTCATGCACAAAATGTTTTTTTATGCCAGCTGTGAGCATCAATGTGCAACAATGAGCATGTCTTGCTACCTAGCTTATTACTGAAACTAATTGTTACTTTCAGGGCCAAGGATTGGATTTGGGGGGGTTTACACTCTGTTACATTTGTTAATCCTCGTCATGGCCTTCTCTCTTTTAACATTTATAATATAATCGTTCTGTTTGAAATACAAAAAAACATCGAAACAGCTAAATGGGGTTACGTTATAGCAAGTGGTTTAGGAGGTCCTGGTCCGGGTCATTTTCATATCTTCCGTGTATGATTATCTGGCTATGGTGCTGAATTTAGGACATGTAGCTTTAAGCTCAGGCTTTTAGCACGAAAGATTTTAAAACAAGTCAGCTAGAAACGTTAAAAAGGGGAAGGACATAACGATATTAATCATGAGATGAAGAAAATTGACTAGTATGCTTTGCAGCAGGTGATACTTGGTGCACCATGAAGATTATAGCCTACCTATAAATGTAAATTTAAATAATATTAATTTGTCTATATCTGTATGTACGTCACCATCAAACTCTTCATCATTTGCTTGTTTACATTTACGACTCAATCATGACTTAACCTGTATTCTATTCTTGAAATGACATCTTGTAATCTAATGTACAGACGATGATTTATACTTTATGGACTGAAACTGTAACACAATAGCTATTTACTGTTAATCAGTGCATTGTCAATGAAATAAAATGTAATTATGGATCTGAACGCCTTGTTTTCTTGCATCTAAATAAAGTATCATCTGCATTGTTGTTGTTGTTTGACCTTTTTTCAAGCACAGCTTTTCTTCTTTTTCCCCAGAGATGAAGAGTGCAAATAATAAACAATAAGAATGTGTTAGGCGGAAAAATTATGAGTATCATGCCAAAATACACTAAAATACCTTGTAGAGCCGAGGCACTTCATACATCAACAAGATGCGTTTAAATTATTTATTAACAAAACAAAAGATTGTGAGTTAATCCTGAACTCGAATGAATACACTCAAAGATCATCTGCGTTTTAATCTTCCATAATTTTTTTCTGCGCAATGCGAGATGGACTGAGCAGTAACAGGGTGTCATTTTTAGGAAATCGTACATATTATTGTATTAAATGTAATTCTATGTAATGTTAAGACTTGAAAATGACCCATCCATAATTCCTTCTGAGTCTTCTGAGTCAATTATCACACCTGATGTAGAGCAGATGCTTTTCATTTTCAGTCCTCTGCTCTTCTCTGACCCGGCCCCCTCACTCAGCAAGCGTCCTCTCACTTGACATATGGTGCTACATATTACCAAGTGTGGAAGTGAGGTTGAGAGAGGGCATTAAAACGTCTGTGACCTGTTCCCACACCGCTTCGTTTTCTCACCCCGGGGATGGGATCCGTCATGATTGCGGCGAGGTTAAGCTCCATCACAGAAGTTTGGGCTGTCTCACAATCTCACTTTCAGATTTCATCAAATATGCAGATGTACTCGGCTCTCCGTCTTGTCATGTGTGCGGTTGTTATGTCATGGGAGCTGGCAGCGTGATTAGTCCTGTCACAGCGATTATTATCAAGTGGCGCTGAATGTCCTCTCTTCCTGCAGAGACGGCGCTCTCATATAGACGTGATGTGGAGATGCCCTTCTCTGTACAGAAAGCTAATCAACCGAACCAAAGTGAAATGACGCCATGTCTTGAGTAGTAAAATCAGAGTCTGTATGAGAAGGTGGAAAAACATTTTTGCTGTGAAATAAATAAATAAAATGAAAAAAAAAACTTCCTGCATGTAACAAATGCTAATGTTCTCTCTTGTTTTTGTGTATTTAATAAGATTAATCACTTATTATGATGCATGTAAACAACTACCTGCACACACGTTCTCCGTTGATTAAACGTTGATTTGTACATCATGTCACAGTATGTGAGTGCCTTTCAGGTCATGCTGTTCTTCGGATGTTGTGGTTATGCGCTTCATGATGTACATTGCAGTTCTGCTCTGAAGGCTCAGAGGAAAAAGCCTAAGGCGGGCGTCTACAAGTGGCTTTTCTCGGGTCATGACGACAGCCTTGAGTAAGCAGGCTCTCGACTGATGTGATCAATGGAGTAAATAATGAGTTTGTAACAGCAAATAAATATAAGTCCTTTAGGAAACCCACAAACAGCAAGTAAGCGCGTGAAGGGTGAGTGAGATTGTATGTTCAGAGCCGTGCCCAATCTGATTTAAGACCTTTGGCCTCGATACTCCAGCAACTCAGCACTTGTCATGGAGCTGGAGTTCCCTCAAGCTATTTCACACTTAGATGAATGGCTAGCTGGCCATCATCATCTGACTTGAGAGGAACATTGAGTTTTGCTGGTGTGGTTCATCGGGCACATCGGGCGGGCGAGAGGCAGACGCTGAGTGAAAGAATCTTAGCCGTGATGGGTGGGGGGGGGGATTAAAGTCATGGATCGTCCGGATGAACAAACCAGTCAGTTTGTCGAGCTCATGTATCAGTAAGCAAATGAGTCGGACAGGCCTCTGAGTCCTGTAAAGCTGCCAACCACCTCATTACTTTGTCCGCCAATGAACCAGCCATCCAGCAAAAGCCGGCAGTTTGACAGCTGACCAGTGAGCCGCCTCAATTTTGGTGTTGACCAACCAGCCATTGCTGTAACAACCCTACAGGGTGTACTTCTCCACTCTATCTACTCCTGGTGGTTAGGAATGAGCTCTATCTTAGGCAGGTGGTTTAAATCACTGGAAATATCGCTGACTCCATTTTTTACTATGCTATCACTCAGCAGGACTGTGAGGCACAGCAGACATCCAGTCAGGCAATATTCCCATCCATCCACCTGATTTCATTACCCTTCCCTCCTGCTAGTGCTTTGCTTTGCAGTTCCCAGGTCTGCTCACTAAAAGATTGGCTATCAAAGTTTGATTATCATGCCCCTGTGACTATTATTTTACCATAGGTGTAGCTCTGCAAAAGTGAGATAAAGCTGCACCTATCTGCCTGGTGCTTGAGCACAAAAACAGAAAACAAGAGGGAAAGATTGAATCTATACTCTCACGCCTCGCATCCACCTGCACGTATAGTAAATACACACTCAGCTCAGCGTGAGTGATCCTTCAGTGCACAGTATAAATCTTTACTGCCAGATAAGCTGTCACAGGCCTTGGAACAGCTGCACACTTGAGGAGCTCAATTGAAGGCTCTTTATAACGCTCATTGTATAGCCTTTTTTCATTATGTTTAAATGTATTTTAAGCTGTCTACACACACTCATAACCAAGCAGAAAAAAATAATTTCACTGAATACCAGCACTGACATGTCATGAGAAGGACACATGAATGAATGCACTGACTTGAAGTAATCCTCTTAACAGGTTAAGTAATCCTTAACTTCACAGAAAAATATTTTTCTTATCCACATTTATATTGTGAGCTGCTGTAACAAGTGGTATCGTATCGTAGCGTATCACATCATATTGTAACGTATTCTAATGTTTCGTATCGTATGATATATCTTACATATCTATATATTGCTTATCACTATAGTTACGTAGAGAGATCAGTTTCCTCCATCACTCAGGTGTTTGCGTTGTGATTGACACAGCTGGAACCTGTTGTTTGATCACTCTTTCCTTTTAGACGCAGTAGAGGATGTGCCTGCTGGTTTGAGTTGGACTTTCGCTACAGAATTGATTATACCTAGAGGACGTGGTATTTACTGTGTTATAGTGTGTGTCTACAAAGGCTGAATAAAATAACCATTATCTAATTGGACTGTTGTCTTTGCACCTACAGCTGCAGGTGCTGTTGGGTGGCATGAGTGCTATTGGAGCTTGACACACACTAGAGACTAAAAGTCAGGATATGTGAGCCTCTGCTGCTCAGATTTATGGAAGTCAGATTTCATTTGGGGGGCGACATGGTGATGCATATATATGCTAAGAAGTTTCTTGGAAAGAACTACATCTGAATAACATCTGAATAGAGATGAGTGAGGAATTTTCCTGAAGGGAAATCTAATTTGATTCCCAACAATATCTCATTTACTACTGAAAAATCTGTCCTCCATTTCTGTTGAATTTTATGCCTCAGCTGACCTGCTGAGCACTGACACGCTAGATGATGTGACTAACTCTGAAGTGTATGAAGCGCCGACTCCATTCCAGAAATTATATGACAAATTACATTATCATTTCCTGGAAACTTTCCTGTGAATTTAATTTCATATCACTTCCTTTCTAGGAAACTATGGGACCTCGTGATAGTTGCACAATATTTGTCACAGTTCTTACAACACTACACGGTTTTAATAACAGTAAAAAACATGGCCACAGTGTGCACCAATTAATATGCAGAGGTTGTTATACAAACTATTAAGCACTGAGGTACAAAGTGCAACAGAATCAAGTATAATGGAAACACAAGAAAAGGCCAAACATACATGGAGATAATGGAATGGTGGACATTTAATTTCTGCTGCTTCAATAGATGCCATAACACCAATTTACATACAGCACATAAAATAGTATCTTTATTCTCATTTTCATGCAAACCCCAAGGCCTTCCAACTGTCTGCTCCCTGCTCCAAGTGTGCATTCAGCTTCTCCTCTGACAATACAGTCCAGTTTTATCTCTCGAGCCACACGGAACTGAGCTGATTACGCGGCGCTGTACCACAAAGAGGAAAGGTATGGAAACCAATCAAGGCTCACAAGATCCTCCAGGGCATGCTCGCTTTTTTCCCCCCTCTTTCTATAATGAAATAAGGACAATATCGTGCCTTCAGTGACAGTGTCTTATGGCTCTGACCTCACAAACAACAGCATCTGTGCCATCGGAAATGTAATCTCCATCCCTGTAGATCTCCACAGTGCAGTGTGATAAATGGACCCTATTTTGTTATTGCTGTTATCCTTCATGCTGAGTTATTCTCATCAGGTGTTTTTCTACAGAGCAAGAGAGAATAGTCATAAACACCAGTCCTTATAGGATTGCAGTTAATAAGATATGATGTCTAGTTGAATCACGTGTGAACCCCAAAGAAGAGATCTTGTATATTTATGAATATAATTCCCATACCAAATTTTCTTACACTTACTTGATGCTGAATTTTCATTGGAAATTATCCTCTAAAGCCTACTTTATTCTGCTTTCCATTATCACGACACGCACACAACAGTTACCGCCAACATCTATGGACAATTCAACCCTCTTTCCCACACGTAATTTAACTTGTAAATGCTCAGGCAATTTGCTCTTTGAGTGGCTTAAGGGAATGTATGCTGAAGTCAATTTTTCATGTACAAACCGCTAAAAACAAGACACATGTAGATGCTGTAAATCACATTGGCTCAAAAGCATTAACATGCAGGAAACAGAGCTGCTAAAAAATAAGCAAATAACAAAGTAAAGAACCGATAATTATCAGTGAAAGTTAAAAATGTTTTGTATTAGACAACTGGAGGTGGAAATAAGCTTTGGCAGTAAAAACATATTCATCGCATGGGACACTGTTATTGCAACAGTTCAGTTGTTCAGTTCAGTTCACTTCAGACTAATTTACTAACACAGTAGCACAAATCTAGTCATCAGGGAGCAATAAATAAGTAAGTAGTACACTAAATAAGATGAACAACAATCGCCCTCTACACACACGGGAAAAACTATAATATATAAACTATAAATATTGTAATAAAATACAAATTCCCTCACAAATGAAGGAAATCACTAGTGAGATCATGTGTCAAAACTTTACGATCAAATACAAACTAAGTACGTTCTCATCATCCTCAACTATAATCTGTGTTTGGAGCTAATTGGGAAATGTTAGCATGCTGACTGCAGTTCCTCAAACGTCCACTTGAGGATGGCTACAGAATAAGTCAATCTCCATAAGTCCCCATGTCAAAATGTCAAACTTCACAGCAGAAATAAACATGTTTACTGCCTTGTACACAAAACAGTAGCTAATTTCCCAGTTCATGACAAAAGGTCATATCTAGAGTCAGTGTTTGGTTTGTCTGTTCAGAGCTACCGTAGAAAAATGGCGATTCAACATGGTGGACTCCATGGAAAAGGACCCACTCTCTCCCCTCTAATTTTAAGGGAAAAAAAAAACACAACCAATTCTCATTGTCAGGTGATTATAGACTAATGAAAACATACCAATTAATATTAATTGGTTATTAATATTAATTAATTAATAAAAGAAAACTTAATTTTGACACCATGTCAGACCAAAACAAAATGTTTTGTATCTATTTATGGTGAAAATGGACATTGCGATATAAACCTGAGCTGACCTGTATTTATTTCTTTATGTGAGCTTTATGTGATTTCTTCTATTCTTCTATTTCTTCTCACTTATTAAACCTGGCTGACAGAAAGTTCCGGCTTTTGTTTCCACACGGTGCGTTTTACTGAGGGAACCTACCGGAAGTTGCCGTCCCCTTGCATTGAGACGCGGTGTGGACGGACTGTTGTGTGATTTTTACACTCTCCACGTTTGTTTTTAAACTCTTTACATCTCACCCAGTGAGTATCTTTCACCTTTCAAAGCCGTGTGAACGTTCAAAGAGCGAGTTGGCGTGACAGGAAGCGACTTTTACTGCGAGCTAACTGTTAGCCCGGAAAGCTATTGTAAGCGACGTTAGCATGCTAACTGTTTAACTGTTTAAGCCGGGCGAGGGAATTTATTCGCGTTTATTTCGCGGTTATATTGAAGAAATAAACAAAGAAAGCGTTTAATTTCACACTGGCTGAGTCAGATATGTAGCTCTTCCTCTGTGGTGATGATATAATCGCTTGCATGGCTGAAAATTCAGCGTTTTTTTTTTTATTGCTAAGTAGATTTCCACATGCACGAATTTGCTGTTTTTGTTGCATAACAAACTTCTTTCCCCCCCCAGAAAATACTTTATTGACTGATGATGGTCAACATCTCTTCCTCATAATAAGCCACACTCTCAAACATAACATTAAGTATTTGGCATTAAGTATATAAGTATAGCATTAGTAATAATACGCGTTAAATCTCACATCCATAGTACTCTAGCTGTGGTACTGCTCTGTTCCCGGCCATTTTGTGTCTTTATTAAAAATCCTCAACTTTCCCTTTTTCTATCCAAGTCAGACCTCAACTGACTCAGGTCTCTGAGTGTCTTTGGCCTGCCACAGGCACAAGTTAATTAGTTTGTGTTTCTTTATATTACATATGTGTGATAAAAATATTTTAACTTCAGTCGTAACAAAGTTTTTGTCCATTTAGAAGTCAGCTGCAGATCCTCTTTTTTGACATTCCCACATACAGTGATAGACAGCCTACAGCGCACTTAACACAGGTGTCAGAGATATATGTAGTTTAACTGGAGTATTATAAGATGTGTTGGCTCTGGGGTGGATGGTGAGAGTTGAAAAAGTTTGTGTCCGGGGTGTGAGGGATCAGGGGAGGTTGCAGCTGAGCACCTTCTCAGCCGAGTGAACATCACGCTGTAGCCTGCCCTTGTCTTGTTGTGTCATCTGAATGAATATATTCATATAACGTTATCTCCCCCTGTCCAGATCCTCGGGGACCCCCCATCTCAGCGACGATGACAGACAGATACAACATCCACAGTCAGCTGGAGCATCTGCAGTCTAAGTACATCGGCACAGGACACGCCGACACCAGCAAGTGGGAATGGCTGGTCAACCAGCACAGAGACTCGTACTGCTCCTACATGGGACACTTTGACCTGCTCAACTACTTCTCTGTGGCTGAGAACGAGAGCAAAGCCCGCGTCCGCTTCAACCTGATGGAGAAGATGCTTCAGCCGTGTGGACCACCAGCAGACAAACCTGACGATGCCTAGATTACACTTTTTACTTACAGTTTTGTTTTTTACATTTTTTTTGGACGTTCAACTTGATTTTTCTGACATTCAACGTTTTGCTCCTCGGAAAACTCTGAGCGTAAAGCCTTGTATGACCCTGCCATCAGCCTGAAATTAGCCACACAGGTGATGAAGATGAAGAGTAGCGGGGGCTTCAAGATGTGAATAGGGTAACGTTCACCTGAGAAGATGGTTGTCACATCATCTGTATTACCTGATGGAGCGGTGTTCTTAATTGAAATCTCTGTTTTGACTTCATTAAAATTAGTTTTTCTCTCTCTTGCATGTCGTGACATGATTCACACCACTTTTATATTTGATGATTCAGAGGTCAGATAAGTCAACAGGTTACTGTTTAAACCTTTCATTTATCGCCTGTTTGCTGAGCTCATCAGTGCCATGAAAAGGACATTCTATCCTGCACAGATTTGGTATGGACTTGTCTTAGATTTATTATACAGATTTGAATTGCTTCAGTCCAAGAAATAATAAAAATCAAATGACAGAAAAATGACATATATGAGCACTAGCTTCATCACAATGAGCGTAGAAAAACATAGAAATGAATAAATATTTAGTTGGATGTAATAAATGAGAGGTTTTCTTGTACATGGGGAATATGATGACGATAATATGAGATAAGAGACTTTAATGGTCCCCATCATTTCCTTCGATCACACATCACACTATGGCTGCATTATCAGAGAACCTCTGGCTGTCGGGTGTTAAAATCGAGTACAGGGTGAAGAGAAAAGAGAGAACACACTGTGCTGCAATCAGCACATCACGGACACCTAAGGTAATTCAAAAAAGGTCTGATAGTGTGGCACTGCGGGAAACAGTTCAACATATATGGGTCTTTGTTTGACGTCAGTTTGGAAAACTGCAAACCTGATCGTTAACATTAGTGTTCATGATGTTTAGCTCCATGTTCATGCTGCACGGCCTTGCAGGTTCAACAAACTCTTACAGTCCACCTACACAGTCTCACATTTATGCCCAATCATCCACCCACACATTTGCGCGCACAGAGATCAGCTGTGCATGACTTCAGCGCAGCCAGATGCACGCTGCATCTCATTTGGTCTGATTCTCGTGTATGTGAAGTTCACGGCGGGTAGAAGAAAAACTGTCTACTCTGAAAGCAAGCCATAATAATTAGATCTCAGCGTGCTAATTAACTTTTCAAGCAGTGGCAACCTTGAAACTTGAAGAGAATTACTCCAGTGTTGAATCGGTGCCTCTGATCAGGGGTCAGTTCAATATGCCACTTGAGATGAGAACATGTTTTTTATAATTTAAACTCCTTCAGGGTGGTTGAAGTAGAACAGAATTCTGAAAGCTGCAGTCGGCACGAGGCTCGTGTTTGGACTGAAGCGGGGCAGCAGGCTCAGTGCTGATGTGTGACGAGAAAAGAGCAGCAGGCTCTGCGGTTTGACTTGCTGACTTCAGGTGATTTATGGAAGCATACCGCCGGGCCAAAAAAAGAATCACAAACACAGACACTTGGCGGGAGAGGATGCTAAGCATGACTCATTGTTGGATTGAGAGACATGTCAGTGGGCGCCAAGGAAGTTCTTGTGTTGCGCATCACGTCTGCTTGTGCGTGTGTCGGAGGGTTTCTTAGTGGGGTAAGTCCTTGCCATCTGTCCTCGCTGTGAGAGTCGTGGAGACAGCGTTGCCAAGTCAGGCGCGAGAGCAATGTGAGGTCTGTCGGTGTTTGTGCAGACACACACACACACACACACACACACACATTTAGCATTCACATAAACTGCTTGACTTGTTCTCTCTGAGACACGAGCACATAAATAGACATCTGCTCATCCAGCTCCATTAGCGGAGACGGCCTCTCCTCTTTTTTTAATGGTGGTAAGGCTTTGCAGGTGGGCGTACTTACAGCTATAGCACCCACTTTATAGATAAAGCACTTCAATGCACAGTTTTTCTTTTTTTTTTTCTTTAATAAAGACGAGAAACAAACGGGAACATTGAATATCTTCTGAGAAAATCACCACCAGTGGAAGGATAATGATTAAATAGGCACCTTTTGTTCACTGAGCGTGGTGAGGAAGATTCACAGAACTAATATACGACTGTTCTGTTTATTCCTTCATCTCTTTCACGTTGTCTATAAATACTGTGTCCTGCCTGCCAACACACTCTCACTAACAAAGACCACACCGATATCAGAATCAGGCTTATTGCCAAGTAGATCTTCACATACAAGGAGTTTGTCTCTGTGTTATTGATGCAGAACAAACATGAACTAAAAAAAAAAGAAAGTATTAAACAATATAAATGTATATATAATATGTATACATAAGAGATGGAGGTTGAGATGTCAGAGCGGGCTCCAGGCTTTGTTGATAAGGCCAGCGGCAGACGGGTGAACTGTTCTTGTTGCATGAGGTCCTGATGGATCACAGCCTCCTGCCAGAGGGGAGCGATTCAAAGAGTTTGTGTCCAGGGACGTTGCCTGCGTGCCTCAGAGTCCTGGAGGAGTTCAGGTCACCTTCTCTCCAGAGCGAATGGCACGCTGCGGTCTGCCCTTGTCCTTGGAGTACCAGATGGTGATGGAGGAGGTGAGGATGGACACTTTGGCACGTCGGATTTCTTACATCCTCTTCTGGGCTTTCTGGGTGAGGGAGCTGATGTTCAGCTCTCACTCGAGGTCCTTGCAGATGTTGCAGAAATACGGATGCACGAATATGGAGACAGTTCCTTCTAAAATCCACGACCATCTCCACCACACTACGGCACTAAGGTCCAAGATGTTCTGGCTGCACCAGGTCACATATGGTCAACGCCCCACCTGTAGGACTGAGTGTATATTTATGTGTATAATGTATGAGAGGGATGAGAGGAGAAACAGGGGAGATGAGACTGAGTGGAGGAACCATCTCTTCATCCCTCTATGTATTAGACCCCGAGTGTTTCCTCTGTTTGAGTGAAAGAGAGAAGAGTAAAGGAAGATAGGTGAAGAGAAAGGAAAGAAAGAAAAGTTCTTGAGATGTTGAAATGGATGAGTTCAAGTTCCTGAACATATAAAAACTTTTACAGGACAGAGACTCGTAATACACGTCCTATATTTGCAGTAAAAGCTGCTGAAGTTCTGGATGTTAAGTGATATGAAATGAGGCAAATAAAGATTAATACGTACAAGGCCCTCCTGGCTGAGGGATGGACCCTTTTCGTTTCAAGTCTTTACTTATAGGCTAGAAATATTTTACACTGCAGTTTCATAGCCTTCTGGCACCGAAGGTGCTAAATTCACAAAGTCAAACTCAAAGTCAGAAATAAAACTGCGACAAGCCAAACACAAAAACAAAACCGTCGTCCGTGTTTATTGTGACCAGATGGTTCAACTATGCTCTTCAAGGGTAATGACTACAGAATTAGGTTTGATAATTGATCCCCTTCTGCATATATAGCCCATAACCCCTCGATGCTGGGACAGAGGTAAGTCACTTTGATACAGACTGAAATATCTCTAACAACTATTGGATGCATCAAACACAGAGTGTGAATTGTAAGCACTTTGGCGATTCCCTGACCTTTCCAGCGCCACCGTGAAGTTGACATTTGTGCTTTTTGTTGGATGGGTTGTCATGAAATGTGATAAGCCAAATGCAACACAGTGATGCGGCACGTATCAGCACGTCTCACAACATCGGCTGGCAAAGTCACCGGCAAACAGAAAGCCAGATCACGCCCCAGAGACAGCATTTTGCTATGTTTGCTAACAAGTCATCCACATTAGCCAGCTAAACACACAATATTACAATACTTGGAGCAATGTCAGCTTTGGTTTGAACTTGGTGTCGGACTCTGTGTTGTATGAAGAACAGACAAAGCATTAGTGACGTCAACCGCAGGTTTCCAAAGAGTTGTTTTGGAGCTGAAAATATGTGGCACCGTCTGCTGCCATGCTAAATATCGGCAAATACGTGGATCATTGCCAGACCTGAACTTTAAGCCTTAATATAATTTAAAGAGGTGAGTTAAAAAGAAATTCACCCTCAGTACAGTTGTCATGAACGGGGAAATTAGTTACAGAGACCAAAACTATACCAGGCTGTAAACATGTTTCTTTATTTTAACATGGGGACTTATGGAGACTAACTCACTTCTGCAGCCAGCCTCTAGCCTCTTACAGTTTTCGGCTTCATTTCCCAGCCATGGAGGTTGCCCCTTCTTTGGAGCGGATGCCGGTGGTTTGTGATTCTACTGAGGCCTGCTTGAACGTCTCACAGCCCGACACCCGTTGAATCAATCTAATCTCGCACGACAGCTCATTATCACCTCACCTCTGCGAGAAATCAGGACCCTGGAGTGTTTTGTTAGTTGAAGCAATTAACTCCATTCCTTCGCACAAGCCCGTAATAGTGACAGATAGACTGGGAGCTGCATTGGCACCGGTGCGTGTTTGTATTTTTAAATGGTGCCCGACACCATAAACGGCGTCTTTAAACAGCTGCTTGGCCGTCCTGTGTTCACGAGCGCCTCGTTTGGCCGGTGGTTGACGTCTACTCTCTCCTCTGATTACACAGGAACTCAGCCAAACGGTGGAAAAGATGCAGGAAGCACATTCACCCTCGTCAAATATGAATTCTCCCACAATCCAATTATCCTTCCCCTTCTCCGCCACCCACCTTTTTGACCACCCATCAGCCGTAACTCTTCCGTTGCTCCCCTCCACTTAACTGTCTACTCTCATCTTCTCCACTGCTTCACACCCCCTCCTTCAAACCTCATCGCTCCCTCCTTGTCTTCCACTTTCTGTTCTTTGTTCATCTCTCTCACACACACATACTAGTGGAGTCAAACCTAAACACACAAGCGAATGACTCTGCAGCGTAGTTAAACATGGATATTTTCTGAGGAATGCATCAGCGTGCAGTCTGATCGTTTCAAATGCAAACAAAGCTGCAACCTCCGTCGCTGTCACGTGCCAAGAACCGCAGATCCTCGAACGGCCACTTGAGGCTGGCTACAGAGCGAGTCGCTCTCCATAAGCCCCCATGTTACGGTTTTAACCGTGCCACTTCAGACAGTCTTACAAATACCCTCCTATCCCTCTGGTCCCGGTCGCTCTCGTATTCCACACATCCCTTCCTACTCTCCATAGGGTCTTGCAGGGGTCTGTCGTGCCCGGGAGCTATAGTGGATTCCCCACCTAAGCGTCCCCAGGAAGGTAGAAGGAGTACAAGAGATCATGCTTCACTCACAATCCTTCATTGTGCCAATAAATCATTCAAACGTATCCTGTTGATGGCGTGGTCCTTGCTAGTGAATTGACAAGTGGGTGCCGTTGCAGATGGCTTATTTGGGCACTCAGGTGTCAGTCAGTCCGCCTCAGGTCTACCGATGATAGGTTAGCCAGGAGGGGAGGAAGAAGCAGGACTACCAACATCGCGGCGGACAGAACCACTGCACTTTGAGCCTCTTCAGAAACCCGTGGGCGACGTCACGGATGCGCTGTCCATTCTTTATACCGCCTATGATGCAAACCTAAATCCCGAGGAACACTCAAGAGGGAAGCGAGTGAATGCTGGAAATGCCATTTAACTGGAAATGAACAAGCTGCGAGTCTTTTTGAGATAGAAGGTTATTATCCGAACCTCTCAGTGAACGATTGCCTTTTCAGAAACAGAGAAAAATAACAGCCACAGTTCAAGTTATTTGAGAAGTGGAATGATTGTAATTTGAACAGTGTGACAGGGTGGAATAAACCCTCTAATAATCACACTCTTTGTAACCTCATGGGATATCGGACTGGTGATTAATGGCCACCTTTCCCCAGCTGAGTAATAGACCTGTACTACAACTGTGACCTCCAGGCACAGTGCCAGGGACGAAACTGCCTCCCCAGCCTGCCCGGGAAACTTCATTAACGCGAGGAGGAGTGAGTGTGTTTTTACAACTAGTTTGACTTTTTGGGGCTGAAAAGTGGAAACTTTCGCAGAGGATTTGTTGTTTAACGGTTACAGTTGAAGATAAAGGCGAGGATTTAGAGGTTGAGTGTGTGCGTGTAAAAGAAAGGTTTATGATCACCGCGGTCCAGGAGGGCATCTTTCACATGTGAGCACCAGCTGCTAAAGTTATCTCGCTGTCCTCCTTTGCTCTATAAAACCGATTATCACCACTGTCAAGTAATATATACGCAGTATGTCGAACAGGAGAGCTGCAAAGTCAACAAGCGGGCCCAAAAATAATCAGGCAGGTGCACATATTCTTTTCCATGAGTCACTGTCCCCTGTGTTGCTTTCCACGTAATGTAATTTTTAAAGGTTGGGGACTTCTGGTGTTTAGAGGGAAGTTCAGACGATCACCAAAATCATTAAGGTTCATCCTCTGGGCACAATGAACACCTGTACTCAATTTTCTGCCGATCGATCCAGTAGTTACTGAGACATTTCAGTCTGAAGTGATGGACTGACCAACCTCATCGTCCCCTGAGTCACACTGCTAATGTGTCCAATAAAAATACATATGCATCATCTCACTTTTCTTTTTTTTTGTCCTTTAGTAACTCGAGAAGAAACTCAGTGAGAGCCAAGAGAGCGCAGCAAAGGTCAGTGCAGAGCAATAACGCCGCTGTCCTCGACAATTTTTCTAATTCAGGGCACATGGAAGGCGATGATAAAAAGCTGAGTTAAAGGCTTTCTAAAGGTTTTTTCTAATGGCCTTAGAAAGCCTTAATTGGCACTAATTGGTACAAACTTTGAGTTCCCTGATAGGCTGTAAATTTCTCTCATAGCCGTCCTTGGAACTTCGGTAGAAAAAACAAAAAGGACATTGTCTCGGTTTTTAATTAGCCCAGAAAATGTGCAAGGAATGATGTAATGTATTTAGAAATGAAACCCTGTGGAGACTAAACTTTGTGCTCTGTCCACGTCATGTCTCTGAATAGTGAATTGGAGAAACTTGGCCTTCAATGACAACAAAATGTCACGTTGTCTTACATGTTAGTGGGTCATAGTTCTTTCTAAACGGGTCCAACTGTGCAGAAAACACATTTTTTCCATGTTAAATGTCTTTTACAAACTCTGCCTCCACATCTCAGTACGTTGCTGCTGCCGTTTGCATCCACCTCACTCACACATACACTTTTATTCATACATATGACATGTTCACGTCTGTTATTGTCACACTAATTAAAGAAAGACAGAAAAAAAACGCAATGACAAAATAGATTTTTCCCCATGATTCTTTATATACAAAAACAATATACATAGTTTGAACCTTACAGTAGCTGTTTTTTTTGGGGGGGGGATATATGACATCGGCCTACGAATTCAAAGATCGACGTTGTGTCGAACATTCATTGAAAGGTGTTTGGAGTGCGCGTGAAACGTGACACATGACCGAGAACTTCACAAGATCACGAGAAGATCACAGGTTGAAGATAAAAGCTTTTCTGATGCGCAGAAGCAGCAGGATTATGGCTCTTTTTGGAGATTTAATTTGGGGAAGCGATAAAGGAAGAAGCTTTAAGCACCATTACAGCAGCAGACATCTTCAAATGTATACATCTTCGTGAACTGGTGAAAGTCTCCAGGACTGCAAATGAATAGTGAGCAGCCTCGTTTTTTAGAAGAAACACTTGCACGTTTGATACTTTGAGTATCAACAATCCAAATACAGGCTGCGTTATATATTCTCCAGGTCTTACTCTCAGAAGGTTTATTGGGTTTGTTTAAGAGTTTCATAGAAGATGAGATGAAACATACTGCATCCATAAAAGTTTTTACAGGACACGCTCCTTTAATACTGACTGGACCAAACACTGTCCACATTTTCAGCTGCTTAATCGAGACACGACAGATAGTGCTGGACTAAAATATGGTGCATCAGTGTTGCAGGAATAAAAACCAGACCAGGACGTAGATTCAGTGTAAGGAAGTCAAATGTCACCATTTAGCATTTTTAAGCAGCATATAACAATAACTGTAAGCGATTTATTACGGAAGTTAATAAATATAAAAGTGTTAATTAATGTACTTTGTTACTAATTATTCTATAACTTTTTTTGATTTTAGATGCCTCCATAACAGGAATAAAAATGATAGTGGTATAAACAGGTAACCTAACTAATTGTTAGTGTTATAAAGCATTTAATAACCAGTCAGACATCGTTATTAAAAAATTACTAACGTGCTATGAGACACTGCAAACTGTTCTTTCGCTATTTAGCAGTTATGCTTCGTTTTAACTTAAAGTTGTTAATAAATATTCAAACCTGCAATGATTTTTTGGCCACTTGGGGGCAGCAGAAACAAGCGTTTCATGCTTAAACATATATAGCTGTTCATTGAGGCAAATATTTGACTCTTTGGCTGCTACACGTTCCACTGTGTTCACCAGATAGTCCCACAATACGTCTGTCTGCTGGTTGGTGCTGAGCGAGTAGGTAGTGTACAGTGAATGTTAGAGCTTTTCAGTGAAAACAGCAGCCTGAAGCTACGAGAGTGAACCAAGAAGCAGATCAGACAGACTTTATACTTTATAATATAAATACTGGTTATATCTGCTTACACCTACCGTACATAACTGTTTACTCATTGACTGTACGCTGCTTAGAAATGCTAAATAGGCTGGGTTCAAATAAACGTCATCACGTTATCAGTTATATTTCATCCAGATTATTTATTGTCAAGCAGCATATTCATGTTTAGTGACACATGACGAGTTCAAAGCTGTACCAAGGTAACAAGGTAAGGCTATTTTGTGAGCTTTCTGGTCCCTTGTTAGATTTGCTGTTGGTGTTCACCGTGTTCATGTTCTAAGAAGCTAATTTCACACCACATGTAACCGATCGCACTTTAAATTTCAGCATGTTTAAAGACACCCTGTTGGGTTTTTTCTAGTTTGTGCAGGGTGAAATATAATCATATGAAGAAATAAATCAAAAGAGAGGACCAGAAAGGATTAGAAATTGCTTTTAAACTGAGTCACCATCCATGAAATAGCTGTTGCATTGCACCTGCTGACTTGGAGTTAAAGTGAAGGTGGGATAGAATATGAAATAACCAGAAAGATTTATCGCTAATCGTCCTGTCCATGGTCTGCTTGGGAAACAGGTTGGTTTGACGTGACATTTATTGAACATAATGTGTTTGATATGCTGCCTAAAAAACAGCACTGTGTGCTGAACTGCTAATTTGTTTGGGGATGATTAAAAAAAAAAAGAATAAAAATAAAACCAGATCTTAAAACATTCACATCAAAATTCTATTGTATCATATTGGTAGTAATATAAAGTTGATTTCAACGTATGCACATGCTCGATATACATTCTGTACAAAATAATCAATATATAACAACATAGACATTGACATCATTGAATACTGTTGGTTCTTTTCCAATCGCTGTACATTACTACATGTTACAATCGCTGCACATTTCACAAGCAGAAAGAATAAATCTGACCTTCCCAGTTACATTTTTGTGACAGGTGTCGTGAAGGTTGGAGATCCATTGCGAGAACACGAGCCTTCGGACGTCAGCAAGCTCAACCTGTCAATCACTTTTCAGCCAAACACTCATTTATAGTCAAAATATGCCCGGAGGAAAAAAGATTACAAATGTTTTGTTTAATTTTTATACAAGTATCCACCGCAGTGAGTGAGGGGAGTCATGTTGAGTCTGTTTTTGTGTCCCAGCTTCTTATGTTAAATATTTTTTTGAGAGCATGTTACAGATTCAGATTCACCATCATCATCTGGCATTCACACAGAATCATCGATCCCCTTTACATTTTTCATTAACGCACATCTTGAGTATTTGGGATTTTATCTCCATGGAACATTTGGAAGCAGAAAATCTATAAATGCATCAAAGTTGAATGATGATTCAAGTGACTGAGTTTGCTCACAAACCATAAATTTACAAATGCACTAAATTTCTGTCTGTGCGCTCATTTAAACAGTAGTAGATCATCTGGAGTGTAGTTAAGTTATGCAGCCAACTGTGTTACCAATTTGTATTTAATGTCTTAACAATTTAAATCAATTCAGACTTATGAACGTCTAAACATCAGTGAGAGTGCACAAAATAACAAATTTAATCCGAAGAAGCAGCAGAATATCAATAAGCAAGGCTGCTTCCTATCCTCCGTTTGTGCCTCTTCAGTAAGCTTTGCCTTATATTTGATAATAAATTAATACTTCAACATTTTTGCAAATACTATCATTTATATTTTCTCCAGGAGAAGATCCTGTGCGCTAAATATGAAGCGACAACTTGCAAGCGATTCGCTTAGCTTAGCATAAAGAGTTGGAAAAGGAGGCGCAACTAGCCTGACTCTATTGAAAGATAAAAACAAACTTAAAAAAAAAAAAAAAAAAAAAAAACTACCAGCGCCTCTTAATAAACATTTAATCTGTAAAAAATGAAAAGTGAAGAGCCAGATTGACTGTCTTCTCATTTCTTTATGCTAAGCTAAGCTAAGCTAATCACCTGTTGGCTTTATACTTAGCATTAAATCCATTTTGGCGCTGCAGCTAACGATCGATGTCACTGTCAACTTGCTGATTAGTTTCTTATTGAACTGAATCATCGATTCATTTAGAAAAATGACAGAAAATAGTCCAATATTCGATTTGGAGTTTAAATCACACAGGACAAAAAATTTGAAGCAATCTTGGTTGTAAGTTATTAAACTGAAGTCTCAGAAGGAAAACTTTGGCGTTTTTGTTTCAATAATAACTGAAATTATTAATCAGTTATGAAAACAGTTCCAGATTAATTTTCTTTTGATTGACATATTCATTAATAGACTAATTTCCTTTAATTTCTCCGGCTTATGGCTTAAAAAGACAAACCAAACTGTGAGTTGATTAAAACAGATTTGGATTCAAGGTGCATGTCAGGACAAGGCATAAAAGGATTTCGTCAGCGCGTTCAGCGAGTTTCTGTTACACACTGACACACTGAATTGCAAAAGCATGGTCGAGGAAAATAAAGCACTTCTTCTTTGAGAGGCCATGTCCGTGCCAGTTCTCTATTAAAAAAAAACATGAAGTGAACAAAATGAAACCTGTAAACTTTCCAAAAAAACAAAAACCAACATACGCTCAAATTCCTGCTTTTCTTTGGCACTGCGTCACTCTGAGTAAGAGCTCCGGCCAAAAGCCTCAAATGAAAGTCAAAGCCCTCTAAACAGCAAGTCCAGCACTTTGTGATCAGAGGTTTAATACCTCGACACAGGATATAAGATGGTACACGGTCGTCATGTATCACCAGGAAGAGCACTGAGGTGTTAGAATTGGCTTGAACTGGAGTGATTTCCATTGCACTTAGAGCCTCAGGTGTCCAGCAAAAACCCCTCAGCTTCAGCAGTTATAAATATAACACTTGCAGGTTATTCTTCATCTACATACACATTCTGTATAATCTCTTGATATATAATGCCCTCTAGTGGCAATATACTTTAAATATGTCTAAAAATGAACTGCAGTATTTCATATTCAACTCCGAGAGGCACGTCAGAGCAGAACGAGCTGCCTCCCTTCCACTCTGATCTGTGACACGGATACTGACATCAGCACAGAAACGTCCAATCGCTCCCACTTCCTGTCCTAGCAGGATGCTCATATATGGCCATTCGGCAGTTCACGACAAGGCCTACATTGGCAAGTACACAAACTCTCTGGTACAATTTGAGTTTACTACTAAGAGGGAAATTTAGCCCATGTTTCCTCCCTGACATCTCTCATTACAAGGCCTGAAGTCAACCAAAGACCGAACAAACAAACGACATGCCATGCCAGCAGGTTCTGGCCTCCACAATAAATAAATGGTTTTAATCAGAGTGCTGTACACATCGCTGTTCGGACTATATATGTGCAAACGTTTCACCGGTGTCCGTACATTAGCCGAGGCCCTAAGACACTCGCGTATCTGTCTCTACAGACAGAAATACGTATCATCGGGCGCAAGAGGATCCCGAAGCAAAATGGACTGAGCTTGTGTTCTGAGGGCTGGGAGAGATTTCTGGGAGATGTGGACCGGAGAACTTGTGGTGCTGACGTCCAGCTGGCAGTGATAGTGCTCAGGGCCGATGGAATCTGGATACACAAACATACGGGTATTAGTTCGTTAAAATACAATACAGAAAAATCTACAAATCGGTCAATACAAATGTAATTTTATAGATTTTATCATGTTGCGGCTACTGTAAAGCAAAAATATACACACATACGGCGTAATCTAGGGTTGGACTACATGGGCTGCCTTCATATTTGTTTGCTATTTTGTGCATCACTTCCAGGTGATGCAGGTGCTAGTTGAGGCTGCACACTGTTTTATAATCCAGGTAATGCATTCAGTTTTCTACAGCTGCTATGATCTGGTCCGATACGATCTTTTTTAAAGAGCTGCCCTTTGAGAATGAAAACGATGTCGGTGTAATGATGTTTTTGTGCTGAGGAGTTATTACTGATCTGAACTATGCCGCAGCAATAGATAAAAGGCGCTATCAGTTCCAGTGTCAGTTATTGTGAAACAGAAAACAGCGTTCAATTTCCTATCCGCGGAGACGCTCTGAATTGTGCGTACAATGAATAGCAAACAGTGGAAGTAACACACCTCAGTATAGCTCCACTAAAGGTAAAGTCAAAAGTGTTTAAGGTGGGTTAGTTTTTATTCCCTCTGCACTCTGTACGATGTAAAACCTTGTCACACAGATCTAATAACATATGTGAGCTGAACTTTATCGGCAATCAATGCCTGAGGCTAATGAACTGGAGTCGACCCAGGTGTATATCACGACTGTAATGTGGTTAGAGGAAATGGCCTGGGGGGGGGGCAGAATAATAGAAATATTGATCAATGCAGGCTAATAAAGAGCAGGACTTACAGCGATAAATTACTAATGAAGCGGAAACTATTGTCACAGTTGAGCTAAATGGTGGACGTCATTGACCGTCCGAGTACCTGGTGAACTGTTTGCTGTCTTCATGAACCTCCATCTCTCGGCTCTTAAACTCATTCAGCTCTTTACGGATAGCAGCCTGAGGGGTAGAACACACACACACACACACACACACACACACACACACACACACACACAGACAGACACAGACACACGATGATAAAAATGCACTTAGCAGGACAAGGCCACCTGTTCCTCTGACAAACACACCGTCAAAACATAGCTATTACTCAAGTCTCCACTCTGTGGCCTCTCATTTTGACTTCTTTCTGTGTCGTCTCCATAAATCTGCTGCTGCAGACTCAGGGAGCTCGTCCATAACTCACAGTGTATCGGGTTTACATGTAAACAGCGACACGCCCACCCTGACTGATTTGTTGTTGACTGTTACTCAAAAAGTTAGCGGGCGAAATCACATTGTAACATTTACCTGCCACAGGCCACGCGACGTCTAGGTGGTGTGTAGTTCTGAACACGCACAGCAGAGGGCAGACTCGGTATACAAAATGTCTTCCTGTACTTCCTGAGTGCCTTTCTCCTTCTGTGAGGTCGTTTCATGAAAGACTGGCTGGGGACTTGCATGCATGTGTGTTCTTTCTGTATCAGCACTGGGGGGCTGTGGCTGTTTCTCATGGTTTAGGAGGAACAGTGTGTGCGCGGCTCTTTCCTGTTTGAACATGATAATGGTCCTGTGTATGTGAGCTCTGGGTTGATGTGAACTCGCTGACTAGCCTGCACAGAGCACTGGCCTCTCTCTTTATCGCCTCGACTAATACTCTTGTGGCTGGATGGTAAATATTAAACAATCACATATGAGTGTAACGTTCAGGCGTCCGCGTACTTTGACATCCTCTGATCACTCGCTTGTATTTTCAGGCTGATGTAAAGCAACAGGCCGACAAAATTGATGAACAATAAAAGCAAAAAATAATCAATCAAACTAAAAATCAAGATTTTACAAGTGTAGCACCTTATCAGCGGGAGTAAGCCGCGTCCAGGGTTTGTCCGCCCTCCGGTCGTAATCCTTCGCATCCGTTACCTCGACGTACTCGTTAAAACGCAGGATCCTGCGAGCGACGAGCTCTGCCACTGTAGGCCTAACACTCAGCTACACACACAGAAAGAGATGACAGTTAGACTAGAATGGTCAAACTTTAGGAATACACTCAAACATACTGTTTATGTGCTTGAAAACACTTCCAGGAAGTGAACGTTATCTGCAGTCATGAGCTGAAGAGTTTCAGTTCCAGCTGCGTCCACTAGATGGACTGATGTCTCCACACAAAGCATCTTTTCTGCCCCCCTATCATGACTCATAAGGTGGAGCAAAACATATTAGCCGCTAAAAATAGCCTCAGTGCGTCCTCTCTGTTCTCTCCTGTGCATGCGTGTGCTCGGTGTTTACAGTACCTTTCTGGAGAGCCTCCTCTTAATCTCCTGCTTGGCTTCATGCTCCTCTGCCTCGTTCTTTTCTGCGGGCAGAGAAATCAACAGTCATTTCACACCTTCCGCGTCTGCAACGACTTCTGCTCCTATTTATAAACCGCGCGATGTGATTGGCCGTGTTGAAGCGTATCTGTGCTTCGAAGTAGTAGTGTGATTGCCTCAACGTACACAAAAGCAAACGGAATGAATGATCTGAGCACTCTCTCTTTGTGGTGTCCACGTGTGTATACTGTTATGCGTGTGCGGACTACTCGAGGCCGACTTGGCCTGGGACGCTGGTAAACTCGTTGACCTCTAGCAGTTCCAAGAGAGATCGAAATAGAAGCGGTCTGGAAATCACGGCGCAGAAACCAGTCACCTAGCTCCTCTTTCCGGGTTTCTTCCTAACCGAAATATGACACAGCAGAATCTTAGCCGTCTCGGTCGTCGACGTGCATGTCGGAGGTTGATGTTGCAAGATGACTTATCTTCAAATCTAAGTACAAAGGTCCACGCACATTTACATGCCCTGCAAAGACACCTTCGTGAGTAGATCAGTATCACTACACCAACCACTTGTGAGGGTGAAGGTTCATTGTAGCACTTTTAACAGCTGTTGTATATTTAATTACAGCCTTGAAGAACTGAAAGTGTCAAATCAGGGGTAAACTGTCAGAAGGAACTTGGTAAGCGGGATGTTCAGATAACGACATGTTTGTACTGTTTGTAGTCAGATTATGCTGTTGTTGTAATTTATCTATGTTGCACATCACCCTCCGTATAACCACAGCTAATACAGATATTACATAACTACTCAGACTTTAGTCGCTGTTTGAATTTGGCTCAGTTAGGCCGAGAACAAAAAAAGACTTCTTTTGGTATCACACGCTTCAACGCCTGAAGTTGACCTGCAAAGTGAGCTCGCAAACCCTCGAGCTGTACGATTAAATCCTGCTTGGTAGCATGACAAACAAATTTTATTTGACAAAATCTAGTTAATATCCATGAGGGCTAGTGTGTGGTGTGTGTATCGTGTTTGTTGTGCACAGTGCAGCCAAACTAACTGACCCGAACTAGTCGTGCATCGACCAAAGTCTGTTAACTGCACAGACCTGAGCAGGAGACGCAAAGCTTCTAATAGACAGTAACTCATAATTTAGTCGGACGTATCTGTTTCATCGATCTGATTAATGAGACACGCGAGGTCGTATCTGGCGAGCTGCTCCTGCCTCTGACTAAAGCTGAACGGCTGGAACGCCACAAAAGCTGTTGTAACCATGGAGATTGTTACTTTATGTTAAACAGACACATAGTAATGTTGTTGTTGATGTTGTCGTGACTTCTGTGGACCTTCTCTTTGTGTGACGTATAAAAATAGACATGGAGATAATAATCCCAACAGTGCCTCCTTTAGAAACACGTTGTGATGCTGCAGGAGACGACAGCAGAAGTGATTGTCTGCGCAGATTCTGTGGCAGCGTGTCGCTCAATTTCAAGGCCGAGAGATGACACCGAGGTTGTATAATGCAACAGTGATATCTGCCGAGTGTTCTGCATTCTGCATTTGCATGCCTCCCCACCATTTGAACACTCAAATAATTACAACAATCTATGAGTCAGAATCTATAATTAGATAATCATTAGACTGTTAAACTACAGTCAAATGTGAATTTGCATATATATCCATGCACATGTGCACCTATGTATCTGCTGCTACTCAATTTTTATTCAGTATCTACCTCTCTACTGTATATACATATATTCATATGTAGCCATGTACATACACACATGCATGCTTCCATGTCTTTACACCCTGTCTGTTGTTTATTGTCGAACAATTTTGCACTTTGTGTGTGTGGCGTTGTAATGTGTGTGTGCACTTTAACGTAGTCCTGTCTGCCCTATGTTCCATTTCATGTAGCACCGTGCTCCTTGGTGAAACATTGTCCCGTTTGCACGCAGCTGACAACGATCGCAACGATACTTCCTTGATATTGCTATACGACGATCATAAAGACGGCGAAACATCAGTCGGTTTCACAGTGCATTACGGAAACTTACGCTTGAGGATGTTTCTCTGCTCCAGCTCCTCTGTGGTGGGTCTTTGGCTCAGGCGCCTGAAAGGACAGAACTGTGTTCACATACTTTTCTACAATGAGCAGATAGGAAATGATTTAAACGTTACACTGACTTCTACAGAAACGCAACGAGAGTCGCCGCAGTAACAACCGCCAGACTTTGCGCCTCATCTGGTAGAAAAGGCCAAATTAAACTTTACTTGTGCATCATTTGTGCCAGCACACCGCCCACAACAACAGAAAATTACCACACAGCTCAGCCAGATCTGTGAAAAAAAGTTCACACCCAGCTACATTTTCAAAGCACGCTGAATGTGTCTGTGGTTGTAGGAGTGTGTACCTGACTAGTTTGCTGCCTATCTGCTGGCGGAGCTCATGTCTCTCTGTCTCGGAGCTTCGTGGAAGAATGTTTTTCTCCTCCAGCTCTTTCTTGCTGGGTCGGTTCCCGAGCTTGATGTTCAGGGTGTCTCGTCGGCGGATCTTAATGGCCAGAGAGCCTTGAAAAGAGATGCAACAGGGAGAACTCGTCACAGGCTTCTTAGGGCCTCCAAACAACCTCAATGGAGGTGTAGTAATAAAGCTTGTAAGTGTTGCTACCATTCAGCAACATTTACAATTCTGTTCTTCAGAGCCAGGAAATACAACTACACAGTTTTTAAGATGGAGATTCACGGAGGCGCCAATTGCACGTCACCACATCACAGCTGTAGTCAGAAGGAGCTTCTCTAAAAATCGCCTGAGCTTGACATACTGGTTGTGTACTCGTCCTCCTCCTCGTCCTCCTCCTCATCGCGATACAGGATCGGTCCGTCGGAGTCAGAGTCGCTGGTTTGGCTGTCTCTCGGCCTGTCAGGGATCACCGTCACCTCCGCATGCTCCGTGTTCACACTGAGGCCTTGTGGCTTTTCAGCTGGGCGCTCTGCTGACCTGCAGGAAACAATAAAAAGACAGAAGGTGCACACGTGTTCGTGTTTAGGGAGCTATTTCCACCAAATTATTGCACACAATTATTGAAATGTTTAATGTCAATCAACTCATTGTTTTAATCATTTCTGGATGTGGCGATATGTAAATTTAAGATGAGGAATGATTTACCAACGGTGTCTTTACTAAATTTTTACCTCGAGCTGTTCTCCACAGCAGATTCACTTTCTCCTTTCTTCTGTTGTTCTCCTTCTCCTTCTGTTCCACCCTGTTTCTCCCCTTTTGGGCTTCTGTCCGTCTCTCCCTCTGCAAAGGAAGTGTTCTCTGTAGCAGTGTTGATGTGGGGAGAGTGGACTGTGGGTCCATTCCCTTTGTGTGTCTCCTCACCCGCAGCTGAGGCCTTGAGAGCAGATTTAAGCTCTAGACCAGGTTGAGAAGCAGTCTGAGTTCCCTCTGCCTCATTCGATGAGGCAGGCTTGGTGTCTGAGGAAACGGGTGAGGATTTTGACTCCCCAGGCTTGCTAGGAGTCTCTGCAGAAGCCTTTTGAGGTATGGAGGAAGAGGTGGGTGGGTCTGATTTCCGGGTGGTCCTTGCATCTGTCCCACCGGTCTGTGCTGAATCCTTAGACGCACGAGAACGAGGGGTGGTGGAGGAGGCAGGAGTGGTTTTTGTTGTGCATCCTGTCTTCTTTGGATGTGAGGATTTAGCTGAGCCGAAGTAGGAGCAAGAAAAACAGAGAAGGGAAAATTAGACTTATTCTTTCCCCCCCAGGCTGTTCAGTTTCCTCCCACAGTCTGAAGACGTAGAGGTTATATAAACAACTGAAATGTAGGCATCTCTTTTCGCAGTCAAAAATATTGTTGTGGTTTTTAAATGCGTGACTATTTTTATTATGGAAAAAGAAGACAAAAAGTGTGTTTGTGGAAATATCAGAAATGCTCCGTTGCGTCTCAGCCGGCTGGATGGGCGAGTCTGTGTTTGACTGATAGCAACTTGCAGGCTGAGCACCAGCGAACAAGACAAAAAGTTGAACTTTAGCTGTGTGTTGTTACCCATTTCTTATTTTTACTCAACACATGGCAAGTGAGCAACTAATAATTGCTTTCATAATGACTTCATACATTATTATTATATTTCTTGTTCAAAACAGTCCAAAAACTTTGACAATGTTCCTTCATTGACTAATCAATTATCCGACCAATCTTTTCAGGCGGTCTGGTTGAAACAGTAACATTTTTATTACCTCCATATTAAAATAACCATCTGATCATATCTATATCATCACCTAAGGTAATACTGAGTGAAATAGTCCTTTAGGTGTCTGTGAAGCATCTTTGTGTGCTGGTAAAAGCAGCCAGAGGAAAGCGATGAACTAACTAACGTTAGTAAAAGACGACTGAAACAACCTTTGTCTCTTTCTCCAATAACTCAACATAAAATCAACAGAAGCCTTCAGAAAGGACTACATGAACATCACATGCAATACGCTGGACGGTGCTTAGTTTCACACACACACACTGACGGTGATGATGATGATCATGCCCTGGCATCATGCTATCAATCAAAACCATGAGCTTGTCAGGGCTCATTTTATAAAGACCATGCAGCACTGACCTCATTTACTCCCACATGCTCTATCTCTCTCCTACACACACACGCACATACAAGCGCGCACACACACACACACATAGCTGTACTGTCGGGGTGTTTACAGATCTGGACAAATAAATCTTCACTTCTGCTTTCTCAGAAAACAGACAGCGAGATCATAAAAAAAAACACTAACTCAGTTACTCACTTGACTGGAAATCTCTTCTAATGAGGAAAGGACACTATCAAAAGGGAGAAATGGGGAAACACTTCTTTGTAGCCACTTGACAGAAACTTGACAACACTTGAAAATACACGAGGGAGTTTACGTAAAGTCATGCAGGCGACTTCGTCACGAGTCTTCTCTCCCTTCAAACAGTGATGCAAGCACATTTTCCATGCAGGGATGCAGGCAGGTGAGAGCATCGACAGGCAAAATGGCTCCAGTCCAAACTAGTTGAACTTACCAATCCCGCGACTAGTGTTGTTAGTGCCCCGCGGGTTAGCTTTAGCTTGAGTGGACGAGCCTGTCTTGCCTGTGGTTTTAGCGGCCTTTTTAGTCCCAGAGGCACCGTCTTTGTGCCTGGCCGTGCCTGCAGTGCCACCTGCGGGTTTGGAAGAGGCGGGCAGAGTGGCACTTTGCTGTTTTTTAGCTTGAACGTCTCGAAGTCGTGCCTGGTTTGCCCGTGCGGGGGGTTTAGTATCACACCTCTCTGAGGTCACATCAGAGGAAGCAGGAGAGAAACGTACGGTGTTTAGAGGATAAAATAGGGAGTGGAAGGCGCTCATCTGTGCAAACAGATGCACAGATGGACATGCAGACAAGCAAAGAAAGAGAGTTTGAAAAGAGATGAGTTGGGATAATGGTGATGAGAGACGTCTGACAAGACAATGTTTGATCTGTTAGTCTTGAGATGCTCTCATTTCCATCAAAATAAATGATGTATAAGGCTTGTGAAAACAGATCAAATGTTCCCATTAACCTTCCCTATCCTCCAGTGTGAAGGCATGTGTATTCTCCTAGTGTTTGTTGCTTCTGATTATTGACAAATGTAAAAACAAATGGCTCCGAGTTCAATGCTAACAGGGTTGAGATGAGAACAGTACACTTAGGCAGCATCAGACAGGAGAACAGTGGCTTGTCTCTTGGGGAGAGGGAGGCATTAGGAGATGGATACTGCTCTTTTCAGTACGCCTGCTGCAGGCTGATATAATGGGAATACCTCTTTGAACACATTAGACCTGGTCAGAGATCCCACAGAGGATTCAATGTCAGCCAGAAAACTGCTGCCGATACAAATTCATTCCACGACCGAAAGGAAAAAGGACTTCAAAGCAACCAACGTCTAAAAAAAGCAGCAACATTTTGTTCCGGCATATAAAAATAGAGTTGCTATAGGGCTCCAAAAGTCCCACATTCCAAAGAAACATGACATTTTCTGTTTGGAGAAGTGAAACGGCATCACATTACATTTACATTTACACCAAAATGATTCAAGGATTATCATTTCTGCCTTCTTGACACACTAATATTGCTGTGAATTTAGAATATCTCCATGTCCCGGTCCCATTTATACGCTTGGGGTGTGAAATGGTTTCACTGATCATTATAATAAAACTAGCTTTTGCCCTTTAAGTATCTTTTATCTGCTTCTTTCCTTCTTTCTGTATAGATGCGTCAATTTCTTCATTCAACAATTGTTGAACCAATATCTGTGTGCTGGCTTTCCTGTTTATTCGATTTACCACATTTTCTACTTCTAATTTTGAAAATGGAGGCTATCATATTCAAGACAAAAGTTCATAATATGCTGGTATAAGCCCAATATCCCAGGTCTAAAGTATCACGTAGGACAGGACTCCTGATTAGTCAAGGATTATAGTTACAGCAGGAAAAATGTTAGAGCCAGAAATTACCTGTCTTGTCCTCAGTCTTGACGGGCCCGGTGGCTTGCTCCTCCAGCAGTGGTTCTGGAGACTCAATGTGAACTTTGACCTCCTCTGATGTCACATTGGACGTGGCATGGCCATTCAGATTTTCACTGTTGATTGTTTCCTCTGGAAGAGAGAGAGAGAGAGAGAGAGAGAGAGAGAGAGAGAGAGAGAGAGAGAGAGAGAGAGAGAGAGAGAGAGAGAGAGAGAGAGAGAGAGAGAGAGAGAGAGAGAGAGAGAGAGAGAGAGAGAGAGAGAGAGAGAGAGAGAGAGAGAGAGAGAGAGAGAGAGAGAGAGAAAACACTGTAAGGGAAATCCTCTGCTCTTCGGTAATGTTCGATTGTTCGAAAGAAAGCAGTGCTCAGATTTGTATTTTGAGTTCTGTTTTTCCTGGCAGCAGAACGGGCAAAGCTCAAAGCTTATCGCATTAGGCGAAATTGAACTTAAGTGCAAAGGACACAGAAAACAAAGAAAAAATGTGTAGAGCTGATGAAAAATAAATCACTAGGGAAGCAGTTAAGTCTCCATTTGGGTTTTGTTTTGAGCTGTAATTGCAGCTCCATCCACATCATCAGGGTCATTGTGCATGCTTGATGGCAGCTGTGGTTTCCTGTTTAATACATAAATGAATGAAGAAATATGAGGTGAATGAAACACTGGACAAACCTTGGTCAGGGATGAGAACGCCTTTCCTGATGAGCTCCTCCCTTCGTTTGCCTGGTGGAGATTTTTCTCTCCAGAACTGAAAGATGAACATCACAGTCAGTCTGCTAAAGTCTTGCACAACAGCTTATTTTCACTTCTTGTTGCGACAGCTGTGCAATCCCAATCGTGCCCTGCATGAGCCTTCACCGCATCTCAAGGATGAGGAACTACACTGAGTCGTCCAGCCTGCAACAGTTAACGGTGTTTTCCTCTGTTCGCGATGAATGACTCACCGAATGAGAACACCAAGATCTGATCACACAGTTAGGGCTGAAACTGATCAATCACCAAATGTGAAGACTTGCTGATCTTCTTCGCCATATTGGATCGTAAACTCAATATCTTTGTGTTTTTGGACAGATGTTTTTGGATTTAAACTTGGACTCTGGGAAATCATCATTAGGTAAAGTATTATTCAACATGTAACACGGTTTCAGGGAACTGGGAATGAAAATAGGAAAAGTAAGAAAGATTCTCTACAAGCTCTAGGTCTGATACATTCTCGCTGCTCTTGGCCTCTGATGTCTAGAAAATTAACTTTAACGGTGCTTCACACCGGAATAGTAGCCTGAAACCAACTATCACGGTTGCTTCACGTTCACGACTGACACGATGTTGCCTGAGGAGTGCAAATCAAAAGTAATTCATGGCTGGATGGCCGTACCTTTGGAAAGATCCTGGAACTTGTCACTTGTCTTCTTCTTCCTCCACTTCCAGGGTTTGAACAGTCTTCCTAGCGACGACAGCTTGCCTCGCTGCTGCCGCGATCCAGGGGCATTCTGGGTATTGGTGTCGCTGTCCACCACCACGTCACAGCTGGCCAGTGATGACGATTTCTCCAACCCATCAACTACAGGAATACAAAGATACAACATCAAAAAATTAGATCAGCACCATGAATCATATCTATAAATATATTATTAACACCGCAATGTTTTCTGGCGTGACTCATGTTGTGTGGGAATAAAAAGGTCCAGACGACTTTTCACTCGCTCGTACTGCGAAGCACTGACAAGTTCATTATTATAGCACGAGAAATGGGTGGAGGATTTGGGTAACTACACTGACACAGTAGAATCAGGATATCTTGCTCATATTAACATATCATGAAAGCATGTTGCAATTCAGGTACCAGTGTGTCTCTGTACATCGAAGGTTTCCCCACGTTTTACTTAGAATCTGTGGACCCGCCCAGCGCCACCAAACTCTGAGCTTCAAAACGGATCTTCAGAAACATCTGGGTGACGTCACGCATGCTGTCAACGGTTGGCAACTACTGTCATGGACTAACGTCGCTGCATCAATTACTTTCTTTCAGTAGTTAAGCAGAAATATTAGTTCTAACTCCGTCTCCGTACAGTATTTGCAAAGTGGGTGCTTCTGTGTGTGTGTCTTGGCCAGATCTCTGTCCTTCCACAGCTCCTCCTCTTCCCGTTGAAAGATTAGAAGTGCTGTGAACTCTCTGGGATACTGTCGATGGTGTGTGTGTTTATGCGACTGTGTGTATTTGTGAGCCCCATGCCAGAACCTTACAGAGGAAAGAGAGGTGGTGTGTGGTTCCTCAGACCCAAGCAGAGGAAGGGTTTTGTTTTTTCAGCTTCAGAGCAGCTACTGCCGAAGCCTCCTGACTGTAGGGAGCTCGGTACGGATCAAGATATGATAAGATATGTGGCCGTGCTATACGGTGATACTGTATATATTGTGTGACAATGGCAATGTTTGGACTGCCCTGGAGGCCTCGGGCAGGAAATTTGCATACACAAACATGGAGGAAAGTGAACGTGACAGAGAACAGGGTAACTCCGAACAGGAGCCAGCCAAGACTACACGAGGAGCTTGCACTTAAGAGGGGTTGCATGGAAGTGGTTTGGATTTGAAAACTCTGACACGGACCAGAAAACCGAGCTTTGTAAACAGACTCAAGCACAACTAAGCTCTTCACTCTGTCACCGCCTTCGCAACAATCATGTCAAACAGTCTCTGGCAGAGAAGACAGAAGGAGATTTTGGTCATATCCTACAGTCCTGGTAGATCAAAAGTTTATACTTTCTCCGAGTTTCATGATTTGTGTCAAGTTACTGGAACAGCCGGGAGCTGAAGTTAATGGTGTTAACAGCAGGTTAGCAGCTGTACAGTAAAAGGTGTCCTCAAATGACTGAACGGCCTACATTAACTGCAATGCAACTCAGCTGGCAAGATTCGTATAGCCTTGAACTGCGATGCCGCAATCATAAATGAGGAGCAGTGTACAAAGGTCTGGTGAATGCCACATCCTGAAATCTCGAATGAACTTCAACCGGTGCTGACTCAAGCGACATCACTTACAGTAAAAAAGGTACACGTCCATCACACATGCAGTAGTACTACGAAAAGGTCCAGTGTGTAAGATTGTTGTGAGTATTGATTAGCAGTGACAAGGGCGAGGCATGCGAGAGTATTCATTTGGTTGCAAATTGCAACTTCACCACTAGGTGCCACTAAATTTTACACACTGGACCTTTAAAGAGACTTTGACATGTACGGTTCGCCTCCATTTATAACATTCATTCTATTTCCATCCATCTCCCACAGTTTCGATGCAACATTAAATGATCCTGTGTCAGTTTAGAAAGTTTAAATACAGACATTTTTCTGTGTAATTTGGTGTGTTTGTGTTTTTTAATGACACCAAAAAAAGAAAGAAAAAAAAAAAGGTGGCTCTAAAATGTGATCAAAGGCCACAGATGTCAAAAGTTGTGAGGGAGTTCCCAAAATTGTGGCAAGAACCAATCTCACAACCACAGACCACGTGAAACCACGTCAGCCCAGGACCTCAACATCCGGTTTGTTCTACAGCTGTCAGAAACCATGTCAGGTAAGGTCATCTGGGAGCTCCTTGCCCTCAACGGAGGACTTGACCTGACTGCAGTCTGTCGTCATAACTCACTGTCCAATGAGGTGTGTTAACCCTCTAGGGACAGGCATAGGAGCTCAGTACATCCTTGGGGAGCTCGGAGTAGAGCTGCTGCTCGTTCACGTTGAAAAGAGGCAGAGGGGTGGCCCTGGGTGCCTTCCTTTGGAGGCGTTCTGGCACATCCAAGTGGTAGGAGACCCCAGGGCAGACCCACAACCTGCTTGAGGGACTATATAGTCCATCTAGGGAGCGCATTGGGATCCTCCAGGAGGAGCTGGAATGCATTGCTGTGGAGAGAAATGCCTGGAAGGCCCTGCTAAACCTGCTGCCTCCACGACCGAAGTGGAAGGAAATGGATGGATGGACCCACAGTGGGCCATATAACTACTGTGCATTTATTTTTATGCCTAAAAAGATATTCCAGCAGTTGTTCAACACTTAGCCAACAAACGTAGGACTTTTATCTTTGACAGATAGTTAGATATCAGGGAGTGGAATGGTTGGAGGGGTTTCATTCATGTTTCCTTTGCAGACGGGTCGCAACCTTTGACTTTGGACGTGAGCTCATACACACAAACAGTTCAGTGGCTGCTGCTCACGGACGAAGACGTGACGGTCAAATATCAAGAAAACTTCATACAGACCAGCTGATCTCAGCTTACGTCCTTCTCTGTAACTAGTCACAGAAACACAATGAAGTTGGTTAAAAATGCAACAATGCAGCATTTTTTTTCCCAACTCTTAAAAGGTTCATGCAGCAACACAGTCAGCAAATACAGATCTCCCAGACTTTCACACAGACCAGAGCTGAAAACTCAGCAGAGTCGACCAGATGATCGAGCAGATTTCACCGAAGGAAGGAAGGAATCATTATTCAGGTCACCAGGTCACCCCAGTGGCGCTGAAACCACTGTCTGAAAGGTAAACAGAAACAACATAGCTGAACTCGTCTTTAATACTTTCCTCACTGAGCACATCTGGTGGCACAAATCCATATCTTAACCTCCAGCACGACTGAAAACGGTCGATACCCCGTTGATTGTTTGGCTCTCGCCAGCACTGTATTGATGCTAATGCTAGATGTTGGTGTCTGTCTGGTGCTCAATACGCTTCACTGATGGACATGAGCTGGAGCTGATGAGCACGAGCTGCCTCTGACTGCTGCTTACTGGCAATCGGTGCATAGTTTCAGTAACAGCACGCTGTCTGTATTGTATCAAATGTTAAAGGTTTTAGAGCATTTGATGAGCATCACATACAACTATGCAGGTATAATTGCTCTGGGCTTCGCTCACCTCATGACCCGCGGGGATGGAGCAAAAATATTTACAACGCTGCAATTAAGAGCACAAAAACCAAGAGTGAAGACATGGAAAAGTGCAGCGCAGAGCCCGGTACGTGCTCTCCCCAGACACCAATTTAGTTCTCTCTCTCTCTCTAGTGCGCGCACACATGTACAGTGCATCCCCACACACACACACACAAACACACACTCATTTCCTGTTCCTGTGTTGATATCAAATCGCAACAATAGGTGCATTTCAGCAGCTGCTTTGTGCTCCTAATGATGGGAAAATCAGTGACGGCGATTATCATCGCCATTAGACCAACTATTAAACCTCTAGTGGGAACCGAGCAGGGACAATGGATGGACTCATTGCATGCAGGATAGAGAAGTAAGACCGAAAGAGAAAGAGGAGAAAGAGAAACAGTGGAGGGGAGTGAAATAAAGACCGTTACGGTCAGAGAAAACAGGAATAAAGAGGGAAAGATAAGTGAGCTGACGAGTTCTGGTGTCTTCGTCTCTGTGAACCGTTACCGCACAAAAAAGGGAAGACTCGAGGCTTGTCATGCAGCACAACAGGAAATGGATATTTTAGTGAGCCTACGCTGCTATGAAAGAGTCGACGTGTTTACATTAACAAATCCCTGAATGTAACCACGTGTCGCTGTAACCGTGACGACGAAGTTCCCCCCCAACTTTAACCGAAAACATCATTTCTGCGCCTGAACCCAAAGCAAACTTTAACCGCAGAGCACAGCAGATTCATTTTTCAACAGTGATTTGAGGACGCTCCCCTGGGGGGGGGGGGTGCACCACACCTCTCTGAAGTACAAGCCTACATCATTCACCCACCCACCCACCCACACACACACACACACACACCCTCATCACCTCCACCCCGGGGAGATATAATATAGAAATCAACTAAAAGGAAGTGACATGAACTGTTAATGAAGCCGAGCTTGGCTTCGTTTTTATTAATCTGCTATTATTCTGGCTCAGTTGCGAATATTAAAATCCATTCACTATAAAAATGTTTGCAGCTTTACAGCGATCAGCATTTTCAGGCTTCCAAGAAAAGCGACTTAATACCGACTCCGGCTTTTTTTGGTTAGAGCAAACGTGGCTCCAATCCACCTCAGGTTAACTCTCGGATGTGACTGCACATTACAACTCCACGAATCCGCGCTGGATTTCACACTTAAAACAGCGTTTTATTTTGAAACAGGGGGCTGGCGGTGTCATGCTAGAGGGGTGAGTCAGGATTTGGACACACTGCATAACAGCTGTGGAAATGAGTGGGATCGTCAGAAACGCAACTCGAGACACAAGAAACATCTCGAGAGAGAGAGAGGGAGAGGCTACACTGAACATAAGTCAAAAACAACAGCAGCTTTCTGTACAGTTTCTATGCTATGGGGTGGCGTCTGGTAAAACGTCGCGGGGTTTAATTGTGACATAGGCAGCATGCTTTTTTTTTTTTTTAGACGTTATAGCAGGAACATGTGTTGAGGAGGAGGGGAAAGGGAGAGGCTTCCTTCCTTCGCTGCAAGTCACCGGGGAGGGAAGAACCAGGCGTCACGAGCAGAGGAAGAGGGATGAAAGAGGGACAAAAGGGAGAAGGAGACTGAGAAAGAACGGTCAAAACTGAGTAAGGGGTACGAAAGAAATAAATGTGGCAAAAAGGGGAGGGGGGGGAAGAGGAGAAACAACGCAGCAAGAGGTGTTGGATGGGAACGGAGGGAGGGGCGACGCTGGGCATGAGCTGCAGTTTTAACACTTGGGTCATTTCTTCCAAATCTTTCTCCAGTGATGCACGGTTTTCTGCTTAACTCATGATACCCACAGGACCAAGCAGCTTGGGCTGAAGTCATGAATAAAAAAAAGAAAAGAAAAACAGGAAACTGCAGCTTTACAACGTGTTTCATAACTCATTAATGCACAGAGGAGATTAGTTTTATGCTAATGATCCTTCAGGAAGGCCGTGACCTTGAGTCACGTCGCTCTGTCTGCTCTCACTTCTGTACATTCAGCATTTAAAAAACACATTGCAGAATCATTACATAAGCCGTAACACGGAGCATGCAGATCATTATTACAGCCTCAGGTTCTTTTTGGATGTGTGCTACAAAACAGTTTACTTTAAATGCTGACAGCGTCATTAAAAAAAAAAGAAAAGAAAAAAAGGTCCAGTCCAGTTTTGTTTTCATCCGGAGCACTTCATCGCTTCCTGTAGCTCACTGCCTTAAAGCGTCACAACCAATGTGAGAGGTTTACTTTAATGCCTGATGGACAGACTGAAGACCGCACAGACCACAAGAAGAAAAAGATTTATACGAATGAACGTACAGCTCATGCTCGCACACTACCAGAAATACTGATGAGCTACAGATGAAGTTCATGTCTCATATTTGATCTTTAAAAGGCTTTACGTTGCTCTGTGTGGGTTCCTCAAGTTCAATCAAGTGCTCAAGAGCTTTCAGTCACACGACATGACCTTCCTCGGCAGGTAGAGTCGTGGATATGGCAACTGGGGAAGAAGATCTACTGGGTGCAAAAGACAAGAAGTAAGCATCGCTGAATGAGGTTTCATGTACATGATAATGATGTCAATCATCAAGTCAATAGGCCTCAATCAAACTGAAAACATTTGGGAGACTCTGGACTGATGTTAAAACGGCGTCATCATCCAAAACACGATGGTGTTCAGCCTCTACCCAAACCTGGACCGCCCCTGCCAAGGAGAACTGAATCTTACACCGTGTGCTGGTGTTACTCTCTGCACTAAAATGGTCGTTCCTCTCTGCGGTACGTGTTAAACGCCCTTGATTTGACAGCGAGAGTCAAACCTGCATGTCCCTCGATCACAGGAAGGAGGACTTTATTTCTTGGAGTGGACTTTCATGCGCGCAATATCTAAACAGAGTGACGACTAGACCTGACACAGTGTGTTTAGAGCTGAAGCGAGCTATTTTGATATTCAGACAATTATTTTTTTAAGCAGAAACAGCAAACATCTGGTGCTAGATAGATTTTCTATATATATTTATTGATTAATTTAGATACACTTAACGAAATACTACAAAATGCTGAATGAAAATGCGCTATGATGTCACAGGAATCCTGTAATACTTTGATTATTTGGTCCACGAAGGTAACGCGTAGTGCACGCTTACATTTAGGATTCGTTGGATGTAAAACAAATGGTTCATAACCCCTGAGATTGTAGCTCCAAACAGGAAATACACGAAAGAGAAGCGTGGGTCAGTTGTGCACCTTTTCCACCCGGGTAGCTCTTCTAATAAGGATTCAACAACAATAAATACATGTATTATACGAATAAACCTAATAAACCGAACAGGCTCGCCTGTATTTCAACGTCTGCAGAAGTGTTTGAACATTTCCTGAGGTGGCTCGCAGTGTGAAATGTCAAATTTAAGTATTGTTTCAGTTGCTTTTCTCTATTTTATATGGCTGCAAATGATGATGATTGCATATTTTGCCTTTTCTTGGGAGTCATTTTATAAGAGCATATTGGCGATGGGCGTCTTTCACACTTCTATGCCTGACATTTAATGAATGAATCTCTCTGCGGCACGTCTTTCCACTTGAAATCAAAATCTCCTGAGGTCTGCAGCTGTCAAATCTCAAAACCTACAAAGTGAGGATGTTTCCTGTGACAACAACAGGCCCACTTTGTCGACTCAGACGTGATGTTGTCTTGGTTGATGAATGCCTGAATTGAATGCAAACGCACAGGCTCCATGAGGGTAAACAAGAAGTCTCTGCATGTCAAACTTCTGACTGCCTAAACACATAAACTCACATGAAGTGATGCTGCCGGGTTACACAACACATCCTGCTTTTAAAAAAAACTGGCTGCCTCGCCGTTGAGCAACACTGGCAAGCGACACGTTTAGAGAGAGGGGGGAAACGTTAGAAAGGCTACAAGTGATGCAAGGGGTGTTCATATAAACGCATCTTAAGTTAGCTAACTTCCTATTAGCACGAACCGTTTGGCGGTTGGCGGGTCGGTCGGTTGGCGTTCAACCGTTGGTGTTGTGTTTCGATAAAAATAAAAAATAAAAAGATGTTAGACAAAGAGGAAAGGAGGGTAAAGATAGCGGAATGTGTGTGTGAGACGACAGAGAGAGAGAGAGGAGGGAGGACACACACTCACCGCTCGCAGACTGAGACACGGCAGACACGGCAGTCTGACCCATATTCAGCTACTCCGGGGCCGGACCCCCGCGCCCACCCGCCCCCCCTCCAAAGAAAGAACCCCACGATCACGGCCTCCTATCGCCGCCCAAATCCCGCTCGCAGCCGCCGCCGAGGGAGTTCATTTCGAGAAGAAAAAAAAAGTTTTAACCGTGATGGCTGAGTCGCTGGAAACTTGGTTCACTCACTCACTCACTGACTGACTGACTGACTGACTGGGTCCGCTACTACGTCGTAACTTCCCCTCCCACCTCTTCTTCCTCCTCCTGCGAGCAGCTGAAGAATGTCTCTCATTCCTCCGGGCAGATTAAAGGCGCTGCTGGGGTCAAAGGGTGGCGGGGTCCGCCACCACACTGCCCCAAGAAAACAGAAAATAACGGGCAGGAAAGCACGGAACATAGTCCACCGTGTGACGGATTTACTCAAGTACCTTATTTAAGAGTTTAATTTACCTCCCTTACACGCACCTTTCACCCTTTGTACTTCACATTAGGTGCACTCCACATATTTCCTGTTGGCTGCAGTGTTTTTGAAACACATTTGAGCTCAAAGCTGATCATAAATGTAAGCATGCACCACGTGTTACCGAAGGAAAGATGTGCACACGATTGTTCATTTCAGCTCTTGACTCACTGTTTCAGGTCTAGGTGTCACAGTTGTACAGATCTCCCTCTATCTCTATTTCTGACACTAACACACACAAATAATGGGCTGGTACAAAACATAGTCCTGTGGTCTAAAATAATGCTACATTTAAGTACAGTTTTGAGTTTAATTTACTGCCATAATACACAACGTTATACTTTACTCTTACTTTATACTGCTTCACTGCCAGAATAGATACCTTTGTCGATGCATGTCAAGTTTTCACACGCATCTTACCCAAAACACAACCACGAATGCGGAGAGATGGGCAGTTAGGGGTTCAGTGCCAGTGCCCAGGAGGTGAACTGGCACCTCTCCAGCTATCTGTCCACCCTCCATACTTTGGTGTCATGCTGGACTTGAAGCGGCCAGCCTTTGGTTCCCAAGCCAAATCCCTACGGACGCACAGCTATTTTGATGTGGGCCTATATTATTATAGATTTAGCCACAAGGCAGGGGGCAACCTCTGCGTCTGCGAAGTGAAGCCGATGGTGAAGTATCTAAACCTGCAGTCTCACTTGAGGCTGGTTACAGAATGAGTCAATTTCCATAAGCCCCCATATTAAACAGCACACTGCAGTGCAGAAATAAAGTCTGTTTTGCTCTCTGGACAAAATTACATTACATTTGTATGCCGATACTTATGTAACTAAGTAATTAAGAACTGTAGTTGAGTAAAATTCTGAAGTACTTCTACTTTACTTGAGTATACATTTTGTTGCTTTATCCTTCTGCTACACTAAGTATTGAATTTTCTACCCCACTATATTTATTTGACAAATATAGATAGTTAGACTACTTTTCAGATTATTTTCCATGATATCAGATCATATGATGAGTTTAAAAAATACAACACATTGTTAGGATTAAGCCAGTGGCTCCCAACCATTTGGCTTGTGACTCCTTACAAAAAAGCAATGTTTACTTGGCGTGTTTTGCCACGTTTCAGATGTCTCTGATTGATTTCCCCTCTAAACTGCTCAGATGGTTTCATTTAAGTAACAGTTTGAGGCCCAGAGAGGGAAAGCAGTATATTATTTCACAAAAAGCAAAGATAGAAAGCATAATATTCCAAAAAGTAAAAGACAAAAGAAGAAAAGAAGATTGTGTTCTTGTTTTTTCTTCTTTCCTTTTCCATGAATCATCTCATGACCCCTCAAATGTTTCTGGTGACCTTTAGGAGGGACCTGACCCCTAATTTGGAAACCACTGGAGAAAACTGTACAACAACAAAACGCTGCTTACACAGTGATGTATCCAAATCAAATCTATCAATTCTTTTGCATTTTTTTGCAGATTTGTTAAGTCGGACTCTAAAGAAGTGACCTGCTAAGGAAGGAAGCTAAGAAATACATGAGTTCAGGGTCTGGACAATATCTGTGGCCCCAGAGGAGGGTCAGTACAGTCATTTTTACCCCGGAGGCGATTTATTTTGAAAAACGGACAGTTAACACTGAATTCAGTTGTGAGTGAGTCAAAAGAGAGAAAATGTAGAAACGTGTGAACGTTTGTCAGCACGGCCTTTTAATCCCTCGACAGTGTGACTCAGAAATAATATCTGTTTAATATTAGACACTTGAAGCTCACACCACTTATCGCTGATGACTGTAGTAAATGAAGCAACACTCCTCCCTTAGACTGATCATTGTGTGTGTGTGTGTGTGTGTGTGTGTGTGTAAAAGAGAGAGAGAGAGAGCTGTCATCACTGTCAACAAAGTGTCAGTTGATACATTTCAGATCCCAGCTCGACAGAAGCCAGTGCAAACACACACACAGGCACAGGCCACACACACACACACACACACACACACGCACACACACACACAGCATGGCGCTGTCAAGTCAAACTTGCCTGATCTGGAAGTGAAGTGATTGTCTATTAAGGCCTAGACTGCCATCTAGTGTTAACTACGCATCTTAAATGACTGCTCCTGTGTTGGGTTAACTAGGTAAGTACTTCTTGTTCGTTCTCACAGTGAAACCTTTGTTCAGGTTACTGCTGTAAACGTATCCTTTGCTCCATTAAAGGATAAGAAGCTACAAACAGTCCTAGCTTGTTCATAAATAAAGATTTTCACAGCCTCATTCACCACTGATTACCGTAACACTGACTCATCTGCAATCGATCATGAATACTAAGCGGCTGGCTGCATTTCTTTTTTTACATGTGCTCTTCAGTGTGACTGGTTTAAATCTTGTCATCTCGTCAATGTGACTCATACAAGTATATTTGCCAGCATTCTGAGACCCTTTACAAAGACTCCAAATCCAGTTTTGTGTGTGTACTGTACGATAAAACGCATTCACACCTGAGAGCTGCCAAGACAACCGCAAATTTCATGGGACTGTTATTAATGAACGAGATGGAAGTGGGTAATTGAGACAGGAAGGAAGTCAGTGGAGAGGTGGGAGGATAAAGACGGGACAGGAGGATGGAAGTACTTAGTAAAGTTAACAGAGGAAAATGACTGCGTTAGCATTGACAGAGTGGTAATGTCATTAACTTGATGCATCTGCAACGTATACTGGATTTGTTGGAGGCATACGGCTCTGTTGATGCCAACACAGAGCCAGAGGAGTGTAGTTACACAGCAGCTAAATCAGTGGGTCAAAAGTCCCGGATGTTTCATTAGACCCAAAGTCTTTTTGTGTCGCAGGCCTCCTGTTAGGAGATTTTTCCAGATAGAGGTCGTGACAAGTTGATTAGATCCCAAATTTTGAATCCAATGTAAAACCTACCTGAACCAGCATGTGTTAATTTTCAAAAAGAAAGAAACCCAGTCTGAAAACAGATCTGAGGACAGACTCGACACAAACAGGCCGAAAGATAAAAGGCTTTTCTAACAAAGGGAGAAATTCTTCTATTGAAGTGTTTAATCCCCACAATGAGTCAGCTCATGATCGGTATGATATTAGCGAGCGATGATGTTGATGATTGAGCCGGATGTACTCCATTTAATGCTTTCCGACTACACTCTCCAATACAGTCAGATAAGATTTGTATTTGATAATTTCAAATGGCTTTAAAGTGAAATTTCATTGCAAAATGAGTCATGCTAAAAAATGTTTCACATATTTTTTATTGTGTGCATATTTTTTATTGTAATTTTGAATGTTCAGATGTGTGTGTGTGTTTTGTGTTTTATCTCTAACTGCAGGACAAATTGTCCTGTAATTTTTCAGTCTCACACTCCATCTGCCTTCAAAAAACACTCTCCTGTAATGATTATAATGCACCACGTGATCACACATTGACCAGTGGTGGCATGTGACTAATAGTACATTTACTCAAGTACAACTTGGTATTTGGCAACTGAGGTATTTGTACATTAGTATTCCACTTGCACTTTTTTACTTCATTATATTTAACTCACATCTGAATTAATAATCCGGTAACATGATATGTAATATAACACTCACAGGGGCCATGTTACCAGATTATAAATACACTCACATTTGATACTCTAGGAACAATCTTATAGCTAATGCTTGTGTATTTTTTTGCAGTTCTTTTACTTGCAATGGAGTATTTCACAGTGTGGTATTAGTACTTTTATTGGATACTTCTTCCACTTGACACAAACACCCTAGATTCATGGACACACAGGACATTATACTGGTTTCAAAGGCTCATAGTACTGAAATAGTAGTACATTGACCATGTGTTATATAAATAGTGGCTGTTAGATGACAAAATTCTAGTTTAATCTCCCTTTACTGTGCTCAGTTTTTGTTTGTATCAAATTCCTAATTCAAATTAAAAGATTATTTTCCCTGCACTCAACATTCCTCGCTTTTACAGTATTCACTTTCACATATTGACCTGAGGACCAAAACCCAATGAGTGTTTGTGTGAAAGACACAGGCCGAGACAGAGAAGTCAAGAGAAAGAAAATCAAAGCTTATCAAAAGAAACCACAAAGATAGATATGTTTGATCACTGAATGTGACTTTTTTCTTCAGGAACTCACCATGGACCTTTTTATCAAATACGTCTACAAACTCTTTAATCCTCTGGGTCAATTGCCGATCAAACAAATGCAGGGAAACGCTCCCTCTGGATTTAGCTTAGATCAATCTGATGCTTTTACTGTAAACCCGTGCAAGAACCTAAAGTGAAGATAGTCAAGAGGGCACCCCACTGAGTATGGAAATTCGTATATATCAAGGTGACAGTTTTCAGCAAGCATGCCCTGTTTGTCCTGACACTAAATAACAGAGATCAACTGAGGGAGCATGACCTTTTCATTGACCGGAACAGCAAAAGGAAAGAGGAGAGGTGGAGGAGGAGAAGGGCCAGAAGAAAGGAAAGAAGTCATCAAATATTAAGTAGTAGCCTCAGCGGAACAAGGGGGTAATAATTGTTTAAGTGCTACTTTTCAGAGGCTTTCTACCCTCCCCTTGACTTATTTATTAAACTCACTTTCTACCAGGGTACAGTCTCATAATATTGTCATAGCCAAATGACAGAGAACCTATGTGCATTTAAGTGAGGAGTGAAGTTACACCTGTGGCTTTACCATGTTATGGAGCAGATATCCTTTTCAAGAGTCAAGGACTGGACATCTCTGCGTCTGCTATAACGGTCTGCAAAACCAGACCAAACTGTCATAACAGTCAAGTGTGACTCAGCAAGGAACAGGCTCTGTTACACAAGCAAACCAAGCTGAGTCGAGAGAAACGGTTCTTAAATGGTCGCAGCGCACAACCAGTCAAATCTCGTCGTAGCATTATGAAGATTTTTACTACAGTCAAGTTTGCATCCAAATTTAGCCAGATTTTAACCAAACTTCCAGAAAATACAGTACAGTTGTCGTGAATGGGAAAATTAGCTGTAGCGACCAAAAGTGTTTTTTGTACCAGGCTGTAAACATGTTTATTTCTGCTGTGGCGTTGGACATTTTAGCATGGGGACTTATGGAGACTGACTTGTTCTGTAGCCAGCCTCAAGAGGTCATTTGAAGTACTGCAGTTTTTGGCACTTCCGCATTGGCTTCACTTCACAGGTTGCCACTTGGACAAGATATAGTAACTAAAAGAGTACCTTCAATTTCAAACAAAAAAGCTGCTCTTCGCAATACATCCATGACAAAAACAATGTGGAACATGTGCTGGAAATATGTAATTTGTGTTTCATGTATTCTATTCATTTGTAACATTGCTACACACAGACCTACTCACCTCAGCCACCTCAGTCTAGTATAAAATCATCTTTGCAGTATTTCAAATTTTTGTTTTTTATTTCCGGTAATGAAACTCGACACAAATGCAATTTTTTTTTCTATGTCGGAACATGAACCTTTTCTGTATTTCTGTTTTTCTCTGTGCTTGTCTGACTAGTTTGAAGCAGGAGTAATGAAAAATGTGAATCTGTTTCACAATCGGTTTTCAGTTGGTATGTCGGCAATCAAATTTGATGAACACACACCCACACAATCATATTTTCAGTCCTCAACTCTTCACAATTATACCTAAATGCTTTAACATTCGTTGTTGTGAATTCAGTCATGAATATTTAATAACAAAGAGAAATACTTACAATACTACATTCATATTCATCCGTTGATTGATTTTTTTTAAGCTTTCGGGGGCGTTCAGGTGAATTTCTTCTGAAAACAATCTCTCAATCAGGCTTCCATGTTGTTTTTGTGGTAACATAAATCACTGTCTGACATTTGTCGTGAGCACGGCATTTCAGTGCTTGTGGCTTGTTGATAATAATCTAAAACTGTTACTTAATATTCTCTTTCACCTTCATAGCCCCATGCTCCTACCCTTTAAAGGGTAGCAGTACAGTCTTTTATTGCAACAATGCACTGGTGGTTACTGTCATTTCTTTTCCTCTTCACTTATGCTAGCCAGCTTGTCTGAAACCTGATCTCCTGTTTGTTGTATTCTGTTTGGCACAACCCATAAGCCGCCATCATTGCTAAAATGTTGCCTGTATAAATCAATAGTTGACATCCTGCCAGACGGGCAGAGAGCTTGAGAGAAAGCGAGCTTGAGAGCGATGTAGTGATAGAGAAAGAGACAGGGACAGAAAAATATGGAGGTAACACTGATAGTGGCTCTGTCATAATAACCAGGGGGTGCAGGCTGCAATAGCAGTCATATTACAAACACTATGTTTGAGAAAGAAGCCACAAATGTGCTTTAAGACCATGAGAGAACAGTGAAAAGAGAAAGTAAACAAACAGCCGGCATTTACTACATCTTCACGTTGTAACTATATAAGGCCATATTTGAACAGATTTGCCAGAGTGCCGCTGTGAATCGCAAAACCAGCTGCCCCAAGCATGTCAGTCATGTTTGCTCAGTTGTGTCGTGTGGCTGTTAGTCAGGATATTATTACTCAAGATGGAAGCTCAACATGGTTTGTTTTAAAGTGGACGAGCAGTGGCGATGGTTTGTTTGGCCAACATCCAGCTAGCTTTATTGTGACACACTTAAATCTGTTACCACAGTGTAGCTAGAAGGGCCCGTAGCAGCACCGCATGCTAAGCTTTCACGCCTTTATCCCAAAATGTTTACAGCATCTGCATAAATAAGTGAAGATTTCTGAGACTGCCACCACCAACGGAAGCGGGAATCATACTTACATAACATGTAGAACAGTGCATCACGACATTAACATGAGGAAATTTCTCTTTAAAAAAACAAACGACTGATCTACCTGTCAAACAGGTACCTTCCGAGCTAGAAGTATGCTGTTTTACAAGGGCAAGTCTAACTTGGAAACTGTGTGACAGAGAGATAAAGAAGTATATCTTATGGAGACAGTTGCCAACAACGAAACTGACCAAGCATTCATAACTTAACATAACTGCTAAATTATGTTTTCTCTAAGAACTTCAGTCGCCCTGAGTGAAAAGGTGGACGTGCAGCAAACAGGTTGCAAACAAGACTTCTATTCTCTGTAAACTGTACTTGCCAAAATTATCCATATAATGCAGACCCCAACTGTAAATTACTTTACACAAATGGTCATATGCAAATACTGACATTCAGATATAACCTCACACTGTGTCCCCTCACCTTAAATATGATACATACACAGCCAACAGTGAGCAGAGAACAGCGGCCACAGAGAAGTCGCTGCAGAAAAACACGTACCACAAAACATGCGTACGCAAGTGTGCACGCTCACACAGGCTGCTTTGCCTTGCAAAATGTTGTTTCACAAATCCCACGACGGAGATCATTTATTGTGTACTCATTCAGTACCCAGCCCGTATCTCTATCAACACAGCCAAACAAACACACACAGACAAAGCAGCGTGGATTAAAGTGGATTTATTGCTGCAAATCTTGACTGAGGCAATATGGGCAATAAAAGAGGAGAAAAATAGAACATCTCTGCATCTCTGTTTGTCTTTATTAACACATGTCAACAGTGGCGTTTTGCCTATTAAACATTGTGATATGGTATGACAACCTCTGCAAACAGTAATTAAACTATATTAGATAACACAGGCCCGATATAGCCTCCCTGGTTCCACTCTGGAGTGTGACACCAACCAATACACCGACCTATCAATGTCATTTAATCTAATACAAGATGGCTACCAGCCAAGCCCACCTGGAACTATAGGTCCTTTTTCATTCCTCTATAGAAATATTGAACATCACTTATTCTTTATCATATAAGAAACAATAACACTAGAACGCAACTGTGGGCAGACTTTCAAGTCTAATAGTCATAATTGCTTCATATGCATTGCCAAAACTGGCCCTGACAGCACACCAGAAGCCTGTTTAAGTGAAGATATAGACATGTTAATGTCTTATTAATATGTGTAGTTATTTGTGTCTTTAAAGAAGTGCTCCTGTACATAATGCATGACTGTGTGTTGCTGTCACTGCTCCACGCACGTCGCTTATTTATTTTAGATTAAAGGAAGTAAGAAAAAAATAAAACTCCTTCCAGCTCTGCGTTCATTGAGTGGCTGCCACCGAATCAAATGATCTCTGACAGCCATGGTCAGATGCTCATACGAATCCTAACTCGTCATGTGCTCATGCACTATGAAGGCCCCTTCTTAATGCGTTTTTAACTGAGTGGTCTAAACACAGGCACCGTAAGCAGGCAGGGTTCATAACTCACTTAATACAGGCTGAGGATTTACAGCCTGTGTGCACTTAATCTCTGGCGAACAGGTGACAAGCAAAGCTTACATGTAGGGGAAGCTTGTAAAGGGAAGAAGAAGAAGAAGAAGAGGGAGTAGGAATCTGTGACTCACATGGCTTCAGATTAACACAGACACAGATGAGACACATGAAGGGAGAGATGCCGAAGGAAGGACGGCTAATTATATAAGAAGAAAACTCACCATCATGTTCCATGACTTGACCCAGGGAATATTATCAGCAGTGTGAGTTGATCCTTGCCTCTTCCCGACACACTACCTCTCTGCCTCCCTCCCTCCCCCCAGTGACTCCCCCTCCTCCCTTTCTCGCTGTCTGCCTTCTCCTCCTATTCTCTCTCCCTTCCCTGTCGCTCTCTCTCTCTCGATCTCTCTCTACTTCCCTCCTTCATTGCTCAACCCTCCCTCTCTCGCTCTCCCAGCCTCTCTCCACTGTCTGCTACTCTCTCGCCCCTCCTCCCTCCATCCATCCCTCCCTGCCTCCCTCCCTCCGCTTCAATAAAGAGCATTAAAAGTTAATGTTTGTTTCCATCTCAGTTCCTCGTTCCTCCCCTCCCGATCTGTGTCTCCTCCTCCATTTATCTCCATCTCTCTGCCTGTCAAGTTTTTCCTCTTTCCTCTGGGTACTGAGTCTGGCTCCAGTCTCACCCATTTTCTTTCTTTTTCTTTTTTTTCTTAAAACTCTCCCTCCTGTGCTGAGGTCCCACAGTGACGTGAGAAATAAGACGAGAGAGGAGAGGAAGAGGATGCAAATGGGGAGTCACCGTGAAGGGATAAAAAGGAGGGCGATGCATCATATGAGCAGGAGGTGTGCTGTGTGTTTAGTGTGTTTACCTTTCCCTGTCATATTTTCCTTCATCTATGTTTTTTTATTGCGCTGTCATCTTCAGCAAATATGAACAGACCTCGCTGCAACATGATCAATATGATGATAAAGCGTCGGGCAGGAGGCATGTGGCTTGTACGTGAGGTTAAAGTGCAGATTCAGTCTTTCTCGCTGCCAGGGCGATGAGCATCACATGATATTGTAACATCATAAGTTCCCAGAGCCGAAAGGGAATTTTTCGTATTGCATATTTTTGTCATGCGGAGGCTGTATTGTCTTGTCTCCGTTTGTGTTTGTGTGTCTGGGCGTGACCGCCGATTTCCCTTTCACCTGCCTGAGTGTCTCACCACCTGTTCCTGATTCAGACTGGCTCTTCCTCCCAAATGCTTCCATTGTGCTGTTACTACAGATGGAACAAGTGTTATGGCTAATTCTGTTCATTTAAAACTTTGCCCTCTGATGTTAGCTCAAGACAACCATGTCAGCCACCGTCCTAACTCGTCAGCTCAGTTTAGTTTAGTTTAGATGCCGTCACACATACACTTCAGCTCTCTCAAGCGTTGTGGCTTGACGGATATGTCATCTCTATGCCAGTAAGGTGGTTTGATGCAGGATGTCACAGCTTTGTTGTAGAGCACCAGACACATCATAATAGCTTTTGTGTCCCCTTTAAATACAAACGCACACTGTTTGTATCAAGCATAATTGATTTTTAATTTCCGGTTCTTTATAATTAAACTCTTTTTTATACTTAAGTTCCACCTCTGAAAAGAATAAGTGGAGCAGGAAATTATAAAACGCACTGATGGACTGAGAGTGAGAGATGTGAGCCAATGCAAACACAAGCAAATGTCCACACAATCATTACGTTATTGACCACATAAGAGCAGCTACCATAATGCCATATGGTATAGTGCTCCTGTCTGCTTTTGTCGGTCTATTTTATTGCACTGTATACATTGTGGTTTTCATTTTTTACTCCTTTTTATTTCCTTTTGTCTTATTTTAACCTCCTTCTGACTGAAAATTCAATCCAAAAAATGTTGACGTTTGTAGGTTTTGTGTCTCTGTCCTGCTGATTTTTTTTTAAATCAACCCAACAATTCAAAGGGTTAATTAAATTTCCATTACACACACTACACTTACTATATGTACACAGCATTATTAGAGGCCACACAGCGTTAACATCCTGTTCATTTGCTGTTGAGCTGTTTCAACAAATATTAATAGAGTTAAAAGCTTAGTAAGTAACCACACAGAGTTACTGATACACAGATGGAAGTGGGGGGGCAGGAAAGCGAGACTTTGACTTTTGATGCAGTCCAATAAAACGGCTCACTACAAGCCAGAAGAAAAACAACTGGCTCATCAACAACACCTACCCACACACACACACACACACACACACAAAACTGCACATAAAAGAAACAAAGAAGATGAAAAACACGAAGGTGCCAGTACCTCATGAGGTCAACTGGTATTTAAAAACACATAGAGTCGAACCCTCATTTCTCACCATTAAATGTGAGAACAACACATACAATCCACCCCGGCAGAGATGATCACATTGAACACTGAGAGTACGAACAGACTGTTATGGAGTAAAAGGAGTCATTATGTGATCAAATGAAATTACTGGATTACAATCACCTGTCGTTTGCATACTGGTGTAATCACGCGGCATTGAGTATATAAAGTAATAAGAAAATGGCATCATAAAAAGCTACTGTTTGTTAAAGTTTGGGGACCTAGTCCCTATCATCATGGGTACAATAATAACCATGTGGTTAATGTGTGAAGGAACTAGTGTGGTCATGGTTAAAAGAAACCGACGTTAAGTGTCAGATGAAAACAGTAAACCGACAGCGGTCTCCCGTGACGCATCAGATGTTTTGTTGACCCCCTCACAATGACGATGAACGCTAGAGGGCTGGAACGAGTAATGCTGCAGCATGTTTGATGAACTGATGAATGAATAGACTGTTTCCAGCGCCCGTTTTGACATGAAATGGTAAACTCGTTGGTTACTAGCGATGCTAATTAAGTATTAAGTGTATTGTTGGCTGGAAAGTCTCTGCTGCACTAAATGGAACTGAACCTTAATTAGTATCATTGGAAACACCTGTGCTGACCCTACTGGGGATGGTGAATCAGTCCTCTGACTTTTCCTCTTGCTTCATCGTGAGCTTCACTTCGATGATTTGAGTCAAATGTCTCCACAACCCACTGAGTGGATTGCCATCACGGTAGCTACACAAGTTCACGTTCACCTGAGGATGAATTGTGATACCTTTAGTGATCCCTCAATCAGGCCAAATTTCAAATATATCCGCTACTTTGGTCCCATCAGCCTCAGCTATGCTTTGTGTCTACTGGTGCAACAAATCAGAAAACATAATATCTGCCTAAAAAAGCCTTTTTGAGCATGTTAGCATGCTTAGCTCAAAGCACAGCTATGCCTGAGTACATCCCAAGCGGCGACTGCTGTGGTTATACAGTAAAGCCAATGTGGAAGTGCCAAAAACTGCAGTTCCTCAAACGTCCACTTGAGGCTGGCTACAGAAAAAAATCAATCTCCATAAGGCTCCCATGTTAAAATGTCCAACTTCACAGCAGAAATATAATGTTTATAATTGTGTAGTCATGTTTACAGCCTGCTTTGACAACTGTACTCAGGAAAACCTGTGGGTGACGTCATAGATACGACACACATATTTATACTGTCAACTTATTTTTTTTGTTAAATGTAAATTTAAAAATGTTTTTGAGGCGTACAGATGACAGACCTGATTCTTTGCACACGTGTGTTTATCGCCAGCTTTTTCGGTAAAATATGTGTAAAACTGTATAATTACACCTTCAAGGTTTTACAGCAGCAGCTGAAGGCGGTGATAACTGTGACAACGGTTCAAACACAATTATAGATAGAGCCTTTAATTACTGAAGAACCAGAACTTTTTGGGTATGTCAGTGGCTTTTACAGCAGCTATAACGGCGGCTGAGGATAAGACTGTGTGTGGGCAGTGAAGGGGGAAGGGCTGCTCTCTGCATTACAGTACATTTTAACAAGTAGTTATTGCAGACTAAAAGGGTCTATAATCAATGTTATTTCAAGGAGAGTACCCACAAGGAGCAGAGAGTACCAGCAAGCTGACACTCTGTTGTCCTCTTCTTTTCTTCAACCTTTCCATCTGTCCTCTCCTCCTCCTTAATCATCCTGTCTTTGCATCCCTTTTTGCATCCTCTCCTCTCTTTGCTTATCATTTTCCCTTGCTGCCTTTATTTCCCGCTCTTTCACTCTCCTCCTTCTTCTCTTCTTGTTCTTCATTATCGTTCATCTTAATATATCTCTTCATAGCATTCCCTTGCATTATTCTCCTCTCCTCTTTAATCTCTCCTGCCATTTTGTCTCATCTTTCTTCTTTTCTCTGCCTGTGTAATTACAAGACTGATACAGTGCCCATCCAGAGGACAACATGCTATTTACAACAGAGAGCAAAGACCATCTCAGCCTGCACATTATCCCAAACTGGCTTTTAGTTAATATGCAGACGCACTTGAACATCATTTCTCATGTTCTTATACACATTGGACTATTAGATTGATATTAAAATGATGTATCAGCTCCATCTTTATAAACCTAACACACACAAATAGATAGCATATAAATATGGTGCTTAAGAACATTTAATATTGTTCAATCAACCAATAAAATCTGACCACCACATAGTCCACTCAGTAGCTGTACTGAGCTTTCAATCATGTTACATAATCTTCTTCAGCAGATCGTAAGACTGTTTTGGTCAACTGCGGTTTTAAAAGGGAAAGGGCGGGGATTAAAGTCTGTTTTGTAGTTTTGATGAGATAATATTTGATGTTGCTCTTTTACAAACCGTTGTATGAGATCATCCGTTCTCCTGGTGACATTTACTGCAACACGAAACATTGACACATTTCAAACAAGCAACCAAGACACGTACAATCCCATTTGTAGTCGGCTTATTAGCACCAGCTTTGGGGGTTTTATCTGTGAATTGAGTTCATGTGTTTCATAACCACCAAAAAGGGTTTTAAAAAATGATAGAAGTGATGTGCAGATTTATTGTTGATGCTCATCAAACCATTTAGAGACTTGATGTTGATCTAATGTGGCCTACTTCTATGTCTTTGTGCTTCCTGTTGACTTGCACTTTATCAAGTCTGTGGCCTGCATTTTCTTTCTCAACGTCTCATATTTACTTAGAGCTTACTAAATTAGAAGAAAGGACTACATGGACATAAAAAAGAACATCCCTCCCTTCTGCCATCAATTCTTCTAATATTCCCCACAGGAGCATTTTTTTTCATTGGGCAAGTAAAAAATTCTCATCAGCTACCCCTACACAACATTATATTCAGAACACTGTTTGTGAAGTTGGTAGTTTGGATCTTTGTGTGAGATCTGTCACATCATTAGAGATATGAAACAAATGGGACCTATCGCGCTCTTCATCAGTTCACATCTGGCTGTTTTGGAAGCTTCGCCCTGTGAGATGGGTGTGAAAAATGTAATGTCACCATACAGTATGCATGTGTGGTGCCATTTGACTGCACATGGTTTTTTTCAGGGGAAAAAAAGGTTGGTGAGCTCCCCCTGTTGCCTGGTTTACAAACAGTTTATTGCACTAGACAGTAAAACATGATCTGTAAAGTGATTTTTCACTTTACCCTGGCAAACTAGTGGTTTTAAAAATAGATAATGTGAGGATTTTTTGATTGATTAAGCATCTAACAATCAATACCGGTGTTTAATTTTCAGGCTAAAGTGAGTTACTTCGAGACTTTTCAAACCACAAAGCTCAAAATCTACAGTGGCTGAAGACATAAACAACTTCGGACAGCTAATTCCCTTGACTGCTTCGGTAGTGCAGTTTCCTGTAATTACAACTTAAACATAAACACACAACACTTCCTGTGGTGGCTGAAGACAAGTAGAAGTAACTGCCACTCCTAATATAAAGATGACGACAGAACAAAACCCTCATGCAAAAGCAGCATAAAAATAAACTTCATGTCTGCATGCGGCGTAGGTCAGAGAGGGATATAGGCGTGTGACTGTGAGCTGGAGGCTAAAATGCTGAAGATGGCTGATAGGAAGTGGTTATAACCACTCACACACTATGCGAGCCTGTCAGGGCTCAACAGCCAGAGGCTTCAGGCAGCAAAACTGTATTACTGACATTTAAGTAAGACGCCGAGGATGAATAGCTGGTTAACACTGTGGCCAGTGTCTCACGATGCATGTGAAAAAGGTTTCTGCCCCTCGCCATCGTGTTTCACTTCATTTTGACACTTAATCTACCGGAAAAAAAACCTCTTTGTGTCATGATTCACACACAAACCAGTTACAGGTGTAACAGTGTAAACCTAACCTGAAATCACTTAAGTCACACCTTAATTACAGACGACACGGGCGATCTTCATTCAGCCTATTGTGACTTGTCAAAGCAACTGGTTGCACCAGTGGTGATGCATGTGTCATAGCAAAAAAGGAGTGCTTTTTCATATTGATTCTCAGAGGGAGACATGAATAAAGCGCGGCGAAAGGAAAGACAGACAGACACGCAGAAAGTTTGCTTATATCCAGAATAAAAAGTGAGAGAAGATAGGGGACATTTCATCTGTGTGGGAGAACAGGAAGCCACTGCTGCTTCACTAGTCATATCGAGATTGTATCTAGCCATGCAGGAACAACTAGTATAACTTTTTATACAACAAGTTTATATTGAAGGAGTTTGATGTCTCTATCAAATTCTTCACACAATAACACATTTAAGGACTAAAACAGCATCATGTGGTTAAGTTTCGTTAAATACTTAACTCAACCTCATGATCATATGCCAGGATTCACTAATTTTTGTGTGTGCTTCATCCTACCTGAGCGGGCTCCCCGGAGCCTGAACAGCACCCTGGAGCCAAATCCAGAGGTGTCACTCTTGGAGCGGGACCTCCACAGCTGAGGAAAGTGCCTCATCTCCGAGTAGGTGTCCCCCTCCTCCTTTTCCATGGTCTCTTTGTCAGCCAGCATGAGAGGGTTTGCAGACTCACAGTGAAAGTAAGACAAGAAAACCTCACATCAACCTCATCAGCAGCCGCCTGCCCGCCTTTCCTCTGATACTCACTCAAACTTTTTCTCCTGTAGCAGTGTGGCCGGGCGTGCATGTGTGCGTGAATGTGTGTGTGTGTGTGTGTGTTCCTGTTTGTTAACGCCCATTGCCTCTGAAAGACAGGTTGCCTATACTGTGTAAAGAGTGTTTGAAATATGACCTGTCTGCTAAATGAGAACTTGTGACAGGTAATGCTACATGCCCATTATCTGACTGACTGCTAAACCTGTTCTTTTTAAGGCCCTAAAGTTTGTGTGGTAATGTCACATTACCTTGAGTGCGTGTATGAATTTCTGTAGGGGAAAATACAGTAAAACCACAACCAACATCAACATGGCTCGAAACAAAAAGCTCCTTTGACAAGTAAAGGTTACAAAATTAATGTTATGTAATATGCAGTGACAAAGTCAATGCTACATCATGGGAAATGCACTGACTGAAGTGGTGCAGCTTGCTCAACGTTAGATGTCGCTGATTCACCACCCTGTGCTCTCCATGTGTTGACACCCAAAGCTAGAGGTGGTAAAAGTCAGAAGACATCTCACTCTGATCTTCTTTTCCAGGCATGCGTGTGGGATTAACGGGTCCTTATCCAAGCTTCCACGCTTGCACATGATCTGCTGCTGTTTGTGTAGCAGTAGTTTCAGCTGGTGGAGCTGCTGAATGAGGTGGTTTCATGTGAAGTAATTACATATATACATGTAAAACCCTCTGCAGCATAATCCATATTGGTTCACACCCCTTGCTGGCACCTTTTTGTGTGGAGTTTGCAAGTTCTCCTTTTGTCCTCATGGGTTCTCTCTCTCTGTGTACTGCGGCTTCCTCCCACGGTCCAACGACATGCACTTAATAGGTTTATTGGTGACTCTAAATTGCTTGTCGGTGTGAATGTGAGCGTGAATGGTTTGAATTGTTTGTCTCCATGACATGAGATGAACTAGGCGACTTGTCCAGGGTGTACCCTGCCTCTCGCCCAATGCGAGCTGGGATTGCCTCCGGACCCCCACAGTAAGGATATGTAGTTACTGAAAATGGATGAATGAATGGACAGTGTAGTGTGTGTTTTTAAATAAAATATGATTTATTTGCTATGCCACTTTTTTAATTACCTGTCAACTGATCGTCAGTGTTAACCTTTAAAGGCGTCTTTAATTTATCTTTATCTTTAAGTTTGGGAACCCCAGGTCAGTCTGTGCACACATGTTTGCGTCACACTGTCGCCTGTTTGTAGTTTTCTATTTGTACAGACGTTAGCACACGTTTAATGTCTTAGCACTTTTCTTAGCATTTCTTGGACACTACTACACAGCTTACACTCTGATCAATGCACAATACACATTTCTGTACAGAGATTTTATGGGTATATTTTCCTTTTGTATATTTTTTTTACATAGTAGAACCATATGTGTTCGTCCTCCTTAGAGTTTAAGGAGTTAGTATTATTATTATTATTGTTGTTGTTGTTGTTGTTGTTGTTATATACTGTATTATTATAATAAACTATTATTATACTGTTATTAACAGACCATCATCTTTCCACTGCACCTTACCTACCGATTTATCTTGTTTTTATCTATCTATCTATCTATCTATCTATCTATCTATCTATCTATCTATCTATCTATCTATAGTGAGTCACTTTAACTTCATCTACCTCATGCATGTTGTATATATCGTGCTGTGTTTGTAACACTTCTTTAAAACTTTGCATTACATTGTAAGTGGCATGATTTAAAGCTAATGTCCTTTTTGAGGGGATGACTACAGTACAACCAAGCACCAACCATTTGTTTTGCAGCAGAGTGGCCATCTTCATTGTGAAGAAGCTGTGCTGCACACTCACCACCACCACCACCTCCACCTCCTCCTCCTCCTCCTCCAGCAGCAGCAGCAGCAGCAGCGGCAGCGTTGGTTGAAGCCCCGTCCTGATCAGTGGAGATGGGCTGAGGCTGGGAGGTCCGACCCAACAACACCGAGACGCACGGCCCGCTGACTGAAGCAGCTACAGAAGGGAAGAGACTCGGGTAAGTCGGGAGGAAAGGGACTCGTTAACCTTAAAACTAACTGAGACTAACAAACGTAGCGTTGTTGTTTCGCACAGCTAAAGTTGGCTGTGAATTTGACGAGCCTGTCTTGAAGAGGAGTCGCCGACGTTAGCTCGGTTTGGTCACCGACCAACGTTCAACTTTACCCCGCACGGTTAGCTGGCGAGGCGCTTCTCGGCGGTCGTAGCTTACCCAACGACACACAAAGTGTCCGTTTTTCAGGCAGGTTAACTAAATATATTAAATGTTTTGCTAACGTGTTAAGTTGGTGGCGTGAAGTAGCTGCTAATAGCAGGCTAACCTGAGCCATATCTCCCAGTTAACTTGAGGCCAGAGTCGGTGCTAACATCAGATCTGACATGTTAGCCAACGTTAGCTGCTTTTTAAACGTTACATATGTTTTTACCTCGTCCTGTGTGGACTTTGTTAGCTCGCTGGCTAACGTTAGTTAACATAACTAGCCTTACTAGTTGACACAACCAAGTGAGCATCTTCATTTTAACCCCCTCAGTAGCTTTCTGGACCCTGCCTGGCACTGTAGCTGTGTAAAGGCCTGTCAAACCTACTGTCCTCAGGGGGAAATGCCTCCTTTCAGCTGAACCAGGATGACCTGTCCCACCTTTGACCTGCCTCTGGACCACTATCAGTGAGCCTTCATGTGCCCCACATGTACAGTAAAGATTAGGTCTGTAAGCACAGGTAGGTTGCCGTAGCCGGGCTGAGATCACGAAAGGATAAATATTGACCCTTTGACTGAGATATCCAGCTGCTCCTTACTGTTGTTTTATGGCCCGTCCTGTGTGACCAGTTGGCTGCCATGTGATGAGGCCAAAGCCTTCCAGCCAATGCAGAGAGTGATGTTTGTCACCTCACTAACACAGGTTTGAAACTCGCACGTCCGCGCCGTCTCCTTCTTCTTCTTCTTCACGTGTTTTATATATTACGCCGGCGTATCTCATTTTCAGGAAGCTAATCTAAACGTCCCACTTGTGACCGAAGGAGTACATGTGCACCGGTATCCTGGCAATGATACTGTGTGTGTGTGTGTTTGAGCATGTGAACATAATATCCTGGCTTCAGAAACCCAAATATGGTACCTGCAGTACGGGATACTGTGTGTTTGTTCTGGACACAGTGGATGGATTAGTACATGTACTGTACAGATACTGTATGATGATACACAATCCAGTGTTAACGCAGTAAAATGCGTGTACAAATCTGACAAGGTCATGCAGATAAGTAGTACTGTCATATGAGTTTGTAAGATGACTTGTATGATCCGTTTCTTCTTTACTTAACTGGAGTAACTAATGAAGGTGAGTGGTTAAAGACAAGTTTATTAAATAATGAGTTCATTAATTAACACGGTGACACAGGTGCGAGTGTAAATAATAAATAAATAAGCACGTGGTTAAGTTGCTTTAGCAGGAACGTGACTTCATGTCATGTGAATTGAGTTAACATTAATAGCCCGACTGTGTAGTCCAGCCAATATAAGCTGTTTGTAGATATATCTGTAGGAATGCCAAAGATGTGTATAGTTAGTTTATTCGTATAGTATTTATTTTTCAGCTGTCAAAGGTACGTGTGAAGATGTAGGGAGTGCAATTTAGAGAATATGGCAACATAATATGCCAATTCACATATAATCACCTGGAAGTCGTTATATTTTTGTTACCTAAGAATGAATTAGCCTTTTACATACACCTCCTCTTCTACGGAGTCTGCCATGTCAAGCCGCCATGTTTCTACAGTAGCTCAGAGCAGACAAACTAAACACTGGTTATGTGTTATAGGGCCTTTTGTGCACTACGCAGCCACAGCGGAAACACAACACGACGCCTCTAAAGTTTATTTCGCAAACAGTTTCTGTGTGGAGCAACTTTATCACTCAGTTTGAAGGCGGATTTCTGACGAGTCCGGCAAGCTGCTAAGTTCTCCACCATGTACAGCGACTGCCTGTCGGGGGGCAAAGAACGACAGTATAAGAGCGAGGAGAGTGAACCAAAACCGTAAATTTGCCAGGGAGCGTTGTCGCTTCTTTTTCACGTTTTCATTTTATTTATTTATTTAGAAGTGTGTTGCTTATAGTCCCTGAAGGTGCTCAGTACATGTGTTGGTCATTTTTCAAGGGTTCCTCATCACAATTAATGTCCCATCATCAGTATCACTACAATTAACATACTTTTCCACCAGAACTTTTAAACTAGCCCACCAGCTTACCTGTCACTGAGTTTGAAGACTACATAATGTACATAGTTGCCTTTCCTCCATGTTGGGTTTCTGTTTCGCACCATCTCTAACATCTGTCCTGAAAATGCAGACGAACTGGTGTGCAGTACCTAATTTACATGATCACTAAACTCGACAGAGACGCCTCTCACTCTCACATGACAATCAGTGTTTGTGCAGCGTTGAGATAGTCGCCTCTGACAGCGTCGCTCCTTTCTCGTGCCTATGTGTCAAACGGGATGACTCGGGTAGACGCGAGGGGCTGACTGAGATGCTCTTAGCTCGGAGTCCACAGTGCACAACAACCGGGCCTTTTGTCCCTGCTTTGCCCCCCGTCCACCCACGCAGCGCTCATAATGTCCCGGAGAAAGAGAGTCTTTATCTCCGCTTTCCAAAGACTCATCTCAGTCACATATTTTAGGCTCGGCCCAAAAAGACAGCAGCTTTAACAGGCTAATACGACAATATGCCTACAGTAACGCAGCGCCCACCCACGCAGGGTTTGACAGCGTCAGGCGTGTATTCACACTGTAAGACTTAACAGTTTCTAATCATTTACTCTGTGTTGACTTCCAGTGAGCTGCAGGTTTCAGGGATGTGTCAGGTTAAATATTGAACATTCACTCCCGTGCAGCTCCTGAGGGCGTCTACGTCGTCTCTTTGTGTTGAACATGGCTGAGCTCGGTGGTGTTTTTCTTTTTCTTTTTTCCTTTTTTTTTTTGGGACCATGCTCAAGTGGGTGCTCAGCTGTAGAGAGAGAGAGAGAGAGAGAGAGGGAGGGAATACAGAAAGGGGGCTGGCCAGAGGCTTGCCAAATCGGATGAGAGAGCAGTTGGGAGGAGATAGCGCTGAAAGTGAGAGAGGAGAGGACTGCAAGAGAGGAGAGGGAGAATGAAAGAAAGAGAGCAGGCCAGGGTGGGTGGAGGAGGTAGAAGAGAGAGTGACAGTGTGTTACAAGAGAGAGGAAAAAAAGAGGGACTCAGAAAAAGAGAGAGAGAGAGAGTGGGTGAGGCTGATATAAAAGGATAAAGGCGGGGTTGTGGTTTGTGTCACATGATCCGCTGGCAGGCTGTAGCCTAGTAAGCTCCAGGTGGCAGAGAGACTAGAGATACAGTAGATACAGATACAGAGAGGGAGTGGGACACGCTAGCATGGCTAGCCACAAAGACAACTGAAAATTGCTCATTTGCTCCCTCCTGCCTCTCTCCTCCGCTCTTTCCAGGAAGTCTTCCCGGTCCCACTTGCCCACCGCTCCCCTCAACTCCCGGCCCCAGCAGGCCGGGGAATGTCCGTTGTCGTGATGCCTTATGTGGACCGACTGAACCGCTTCTGTGGCTTCCTGGACATCGAGGAGAAGGAGAGCAGTGGCAAGTTCCTGCGCCGTTACTTCATACTGGACACGCAGCAGGGAAGCTTGGTGTGGTTCATGGACAACCCACAGGTAATTACATAGGAGCCGGGCTAGCTTAGCTCTTAGCTTTAGTTCAGGCTTAACGTCCTGCAGGTAACTGCACCGGCTGGTGTTAAATTATTTATGGAAAACTGGACAATTTGCGGGCACGTGTGGATGATCAGCTAACTGGAGACCACTGGAGAACACAAAGCTTAGTTCAGGATAAATACAAGGATGAGCCACATATTACAGGCACAGGAGTAGGTCAGGGCTAATGGTGTGTGTGTGTGTGTGTGTGTGTGTTTTCTGTGAGCCCAGTTTTGCCTTCTAGTTACCAGGATAAGTCCACGTATAAATTGATATTTGCATTGATCACAGTGGTCATCACGTTCTGCTCTGTGACTCTCGGTGTCACAGCCGTTACAGTGTAACTCTCCTCTTGCTGGTTTGGAGATGCTGTATTTGTAAGTGCTCCGTTACATGAAGTATTCATAAATCATGTAGCGCAGGGGAGATTTTGAATAATTCAGAAAGTCCTTTTCTTTTTATAGATCGACAAAGCTTACATTTTAATGATGTTAAATCTGGATCTGCTACTTTCAGACGCGTAGCGAGAAACTGAAATTAACAAGCATGGAGTGCATTCAAAGTGTGCTTACTCTGTAATACTGACGCTCGCAGCACAGCCGAGGTCCTGCCTTCATGAAATGGTGAGTTTAGTTTGGCTCTCTGTTTTTAAACGTCCTTATCTTCACCAACAGAACCTGCCTATCGGTGCAGACTGTGTTGGCTCCCTCAAGCTCACCTACATCTCTAAGGTAAGCAGAAATATTGCCACTGAAGCTTATCTGACACAAGCGTGATAAGATTATGTATAAATAGACTCTATTTACAGTATTTGGTTGAATTGGGAAGCTAACAGTTGCGAGCTTTGTTCATCTCCAGGTCAGCGATGCCACTAAGCTGAGGCCTAAGGCAGAATTCTGCTTCGGTAAGAAAACACCTATCATCTCAATCTTGATATCTGTTATCAATTTCTCAACATTAAAAACACTAATTTGATCGTGCACTGGATCATAGAAACACATTAAACCTGTTTCCCCTCTGTGTTTATCGTAATAAACAGTAACCAAACTTTCATCTAGTTACGTCTCGTAAAAGTTATAAAAGTTGACAGATCCCTGCAGTGCTGTGCAAACATCAGCATCACATGTTGACAAAGCTGAGTACACTTACCATAACCTGAGGGAGGAATGTTAGCTGTCCTTCTCTGCCCTCTAAACTCGGTCAAGCACTGCTCTCCACATACTTTCTCCACCATCAACCAGGCAGCCTGTTTATCCAACACACAGAGATGCAGGCGGCCACGACGGCCGGTGCTTTAACGCCTAAGTTTTCTCGGATAACTAATAAATTACAATAAATAAGTTCAAAGAAACCGTAAGTTTGTCTGCAGACGATCTGTGGTTTTCATCTCTGCCTCTCCTATTCTTTTAAATATGAAAGGTGCCTTTCAGAATGAATGCAGTAAAACCAAACTAATCATGCACACACACAGTAATATCCTCCCATTTTCTGTAACCGCTTATCCTTATCGGGGTTGTGGGAGGCTGGAGATGGCGTATACCTGTATGTCACCAGTTCATCAGAGGGCACATAGGACACTCAGCTGTTTTTAAAATAAAATCCCCATCTTCCTATCCTTCATAACAACTTGTGTGTGGTTTCAGAATCCTGACCCTCAGTGCCGGGTTATACTAGAAAAGAACTGGATTGTACAAAGCTCGGTCTGACCACATCGGAAATCAAAAGTTTTTATAGTTGTCCCAAATGGCCACACTCAGAAAATCAGAGCGAGAAGTCAGCCGTCATGGAGAGGAAGCGGACGCAGTATGATTTTAAATATGGGGGATAATGTCATACGTTTTCAGACAGGCTCTCCTGCATGGCGTTTATAGCTGTTACCAAACAAAAAGTGTCAGAAACAAAGAGAGCTCGAGAGAGAGAGAAAGAGAAGTTCAAACACACTGGCTCCTTTCACACCTCCACACAGCTTGTCAATCACAGTGTGGAGTGGGTGTAAATGTCAGTTTGGGAAAGTTACAGAAACCCCCACCTCCCTCCTAATTCTCACTTCAGGAAGGTGTGTGTGTGTGTGGGGGGGGGGTTTCTGCAGCTATTCGACCATCAAACAAGCATCCAAGCTTTAATCTTCTGATGACCGCTGATACCAGTGAATATTTAGCAGCAAGGATAATGGAATACTTTTAACTATTTATATTCGCCCTTGTCTTCTCACCTTGTGTGGCCAGGGCGGGAATAAAAATGTTGCATAAATATGAACTTCCATCAGGTCATTTAGGAGTAAACCTCCATTACCTGTTATTGTTTACTCGCCCCTCTCCTCCTCCTCTTCCATCTGCTTCAATAGCAGGAAACACTAGTGGTGTCGACTGCCGGGCCTGTGTTTTATGTGTGGCTGTGTGCGCGCCAGTTGCCTTGTTGAGGTTTTCGACAGGATACCCGGGATCCTAAACGGGACCCGATACAGAGATGCATGATGTTATTTTTAAACCGCCGTTTGTGTGCCACATGTTTTGCTGATATCTACAAATCCGGCTGCCTCCTTCCTGCATCTAGCAAGTAGCACAGTTTCTAGAAACACCAGATAATAGATGGAAATAGATGGAGGTGGTGAGAGAGAGATCAAGAGTGGTGCATTTTTATGAACTTTTGGTGCTCTGCTCATTTCTCAGCAGCACACATTGTTTTATCGTGTGTAACTATGAGTCAGATCTGATACCCCACCTCCTAGAGTTTTCTTCCCAGAACCCAAGACACCACTAGAGCTGCAGTTCAGCTCTCCTAAACATACTGTAGACATATTGGAAGGCTGGATTAATTCATGCTGTACATCTGAATGAGACCAGACAGAGAGATTTATTTACAGGGAAGTGGAAAAAAGGGAGAGAGAAAGGGTGAGGGTGAGGTCTTGCATGTGTCTAAGACACAGAACAGGGAAGAATGATCTTCATTGTGTCACAGAGTTTGAGCTCTCGGCGCCGTTCGCAGCACGCCCCCACCAGATTTACCAGTCCCGCTTTAACGTAATTTATTCACATGGTGTCGAAAGGAAATAGAGGAGACACAAGGACGGTTTGAGCTGCAGAATTGAAAGATTTATGTTGGAGAGAGTGAGAGAGAGACGGGCAGAATGGGAGACTTCAGTTCTTCCAGCTCCTAAATCCTGATCCATAGCTAATCAGCATTTGACCCAAAAATCTCTTTGTGACTGAAAATGGGGTTTGCTCACACGGGTGTGAAAATATGCGAGAATATTTGGTGGTTGGTAGCCGTGGGCTTTCTTTTTTACTATTTTTTTTTTTCCTCTTTCTCCTCCGTCATGGTTAGAAGTGGGTAGGTGGTGGCAGACTGAGGCAGCTGGATCTAGCTGGGTCATCATCCACATGGCGAGAGAGAGCGCTGCTGGTAGTGCGTGGGAGAGTCCCCTGGCACAGTTGTTTTTCACTTCTAGAGAAATCTGTGGCAGCGGATCATATAGTACTTTGCACTGTGTTTTATTAACACATGATTCATATTGAACACAGAGTGAATCAGATGATTAATTGGATGCTTTCTGACTGTGATTGAAGAGGCCTGGATATACTTTCACTCTCTTTTTGTTCCCACTGCTGTTTTTTTTAATGATTTATTAGTCATCAATGCTGGGATGAGGAAGTTCTTCCTGCAGGCCAATGACCAACAGGATCTCGTGGACTGGGTCAACGCTCTCAATAATGCCACCAAGATCACTGTAAGACAGAAGATCAAGAGTCAATTCCTGATTGTACTCAAGCCTGTTTTTCTTTTTACTCACGTTTTATCACTTGTATAAACTTTTATTTCTTCCTCTTCTGTATAAATGGATGAGTGGACTGTCGAGTAACTAGATTGGAGTGAGTCAGAGCATGACTAACAGGATGCCGTATTGTTGTATTGCGTGCTGGGATAAAAGACTGTTTCCATTGTTCTCCATGAAGCTTTAACCATGCAGAGAGGAAAATGATATCAAAGTCGCTCGTGAACTTTTACATACGTGCAAATTACATACTCTGAACTAAAACAAAGAAAACTACTCATTCTTTCTGTTTACTTCTCGATCTCTGACGTGTGTTTTTCTTAAGGTGCCAAAGTTATCTGACGGGCAGCAGAACGCAGAGAACCAGAAGACTTTACCAGATGTCGTAGGGCCAAAAAAACAAGTCTCCTATAGGACGGAGATCATCGGGGGAGTCCCCATCGTCACCCAGACGCAGGTAAACAACAGCTTTACTGCACCGCTTGCCGCGTTAACGTGCATGCACGCTGTCATTTCTTTGATTACGTGTTTGAAACTGCATGCCGTCTTTAATGAAAACAAGCTAAATGTGTATCGTTTTGATTGATCCTTCCTTTATGTTGGCATAAAAGTGTCACAGCGGACGTGAAATCACTAATATTTTAATCAGAAAGGAGTCATTTATCAAGCAGAGACGCCCAGAATTTTTCAAATACAAGAGTATTGTTTATCACTTTGGACTGAGCAAATCACCCTGGCCTCTGAGAAACTGCGATGGGCACATTCTGTTTTCTGAAATGTAATACTAATAACGCTCATATACTTGGTATGTCCTGCTTTATACTTCACTTTTTTATTCAGAACTCTGTCTAAACTTGGGTTGTGGCTGCTCTGTGGTAATATAAATAAACTACTGACTCTACATTTAAAAAAAAAAAAAAAAATGTTGTTGAAACTGCACTTACAACATTTCTGCCGTGTCACACCCTTAAGCATGAAGGTGGTGACGGCGCGGACAGAGCGGAGCGCGAGGCCATGCATCGTTCGCACAGCCAGCTGCCGTACTTCCTGGGCAGGCCGACTCAGGAGCACACGGTCATCAAGTCGGGCTACTGCGTCAAGCAGGGAGCTGTAGTGAGTACCTGCTTGCTTTTGCAACGGAGGCGCAGAAACACACACTTCTGAAAGAAAGCCTCGCCGTGAAGATCCATAACACACTTAGTTACTTTCCATGAAAATAAATAGCACCTTCATGTGGGGAATGTCTTGTGACTTGGTGAGATGATGAGATTTCAGCTTGACTATGGTAAATAATTTGTGCGCCCGAGGAAATGCTGCTTCTCGATGCATGCACAAGTCTGCACTTCAGGATAAGGGACTTCCCGCTCCATATATCTAGGCATGTAAAATGTGTAGGAACTCATTTAGAGCCATGATTCCGCTTTTATTATTGTAGCAAATGTGACTGATGTTGTTTGCCTTTGAAATGATACAAAAGATCCCTTTTTTCTCCTCCCTCAGATGAGGAACTGGAAACGGCGATATTTCTTACTGGAAGAAAACTCAATGAGTTACTTCAAGTCAGATTTGGTAATTAACTTTGTTTTGTAAGTCCTGTGACACTTTGTGAGGAATGTTTGTATTGACGACTCGTGCGGATTTCAGCCCCACAGTCTGAGGCGGAGTGAAAGCAAACACACAGCCCCCAAGTTCTGACATGTTTTATCCGCAGTCTGTGGAATTCAATGCCTTCACCTCACATGTCCCATCATGCTCCCCCTCCCCTCCTTTCTTCCACACACACACACACACACACACACACACACACACACACACACACACACACACACACACACACACACACACACACTGTCCTCATGATAATACTGCACGTCCCATACCCTGTCCTTGTCCGGGTCTGCCCTTATTTGACAGCTTTATCTGTCTATTTGGCTATCAACAGGCCCCAAGGACACAGACTCTCTGTCTGCTGTATCAAATGGCCGGGTCAAGAAAGTTACAACCATCAGGGTTTTTAGTTTGCACTCTGCTACTTTAGAAAAGTACACTTTCTTCTGTCCCTGCAAAGTACAAATACTCTGCAAGACAGCATGTTTTTGGCTAGTATGTTAGAAAAAAAAAAACACTTCTAATACACGTGCAAATAGATTTTGGCTTCTTTGACACTTTTTTAAAAATTTACCTTCAGGAGAAAGAGCCTCTGAGAATGATCCCACTGAAGGAAGTTCACAAAGTCCAGGAGTGCAAACAGAGGTATTTAACATGTCCCAGCATTTTCCCATTGTACAGAAAAAATGTCTTTTGTCGAGGAGGACGGTGTTTACCTTTTGATGATTCAGATAAAGCTATACATGAGATGAACTGCGATCCGACTTGTTTTCCTCTTTTTGTTGTAGTGACATTATGATGAGAGATAACCTGTTTGAAGTCGTCACCACATCAAGGACATTTTACATACAGGTAGGATGTGAAAGGGAGTACGTAACTCAGACCTTCTCACTCACAAACACTCTGATTGCTCTCTTGTTTACGTACCAACAGTCTGTTTCCCCAATCACGTATCACGATTTGATTTCGAGTCCGTCTCTCTTTCTCTGTCTCCGCTAGGCGGACAGCCCAGAGGAGATGCACAGCTGGATTAAGGCTGTTTCAGGGGCCATCGTGGCCCAGCGGGGGCCTGGGAGGTCTGCGGCAACAGTACGTATCAGGACGACGTCACCGCAGTATCGACTCAGACCATTGTTATCTTGAATGTACCTGAAAGGACTTCAGACTTGCATGTACGGCACTTGAGACTTACTCAGTGACACTTAACAACGATACGAGAATTACTCTATTTCACTCACGTCATTTATTGGTTATTCTTCACAGTTTCTCGCTCTCACATACACCTTCAGAGATGCCAAGGAAACAGAAGTTTGGCAGTATGTTTCAGATGAATTTACCCTCCGACCTCCGTATTATTCTTTTATATATAATAATAATAATATTAAGGCTAGCCGTTCTAGCTGTTTTTTGCATCGTCCATGTAGTTGTGTAACTCTACAGCTCGAGCCGTGGCACATGGCCTTGGGACATTTGCTACCAGGCCACAAAGAAAAACAGCAGATAATCCTGTCAGTTAAAGGCCCGTTCTGCATTGTCCTCTTCCCTTCCCGTCATGTTTTTTATTTTATTTATTTATTTATTTATTTATTTTGGCCATATGCCGCCTTTTTGTCAAGACAATCGGCAGCTGATAGAAGACAGGAAATGAAGGGAGAGAGAGAGACGGGGACTGACGTGCAACAAAGATCCGCAGCTGGATGAGAAGTGGGGACGTTGTGGTTCATTGTTTCTCACGTCAAGCCCTGAACACTTGTCACAGCAGCTCGAATACACAAAGGAATGACTCATAAGTAAGATATATACATATATATATGTATATATGTTGAAAAAAGTCCCACTTGTGTTAAAGAGTCTGACAGTAGCTCATCAGCACGCAAGACAACCGGTGATGACAGACATGGCGCACGCACACAGACCATCAAATCTGTGCGAGTACCTGAGTCTCAGAAGCGTTCAGTCAGCAGCATACGTGCACAGAGACAGGCAGCTACGCTACGGGAGGTGAGAGGAGAGAAGTAAACCAGCTCCATAGTCCTGACTGCAGAGGAGAGAGCGTCCTCTGCTGCAGTCGGTCCCTTCTGGTTAGACTGGAATCATTCTCAACACCTCTGCGCTGTCCGTCTCTCGACAGTTCCCTCCTTTTTTTCTTCGCTTGTTTTTTTTCCTCTCACCTCCTCTTTCCTCACCTGTGCCTCTTCTCTCTCTCCCTCCCTCCCTCTATTTCTTACTCTCTTTCTTTCTTTCCTTCTTACTGTCTCTCTCTTTCTGTCACATTGTCTCCAACTCGTCCTCTCCCTGTGGGCAGACAGCCCATCTGCTCTAATACTGCTTTGCACTGTGTTGTTGCAGATGCGGCAGGCCAGACGGCTGTCGAACCCCTGTATACAGAGGTATACGTCCCGAATCGGGGAGTGCAGCAGCACGTATGTCAGCTCGTCTAAATCCCCCCCTTTTAAACTCTTAAGTTTACCTTTTTTAATACTGATTTCCACTCACTGGCTGGCCCTTGGTGGTTGTAGACATTATGAGAGCAGATCAGATCTGACGCCACATCTGATACTCTATTTTTTTTTTTTTTTCTAAGAACCAACCACATCCTAAGTATGGCTGTGATAACCCAACAAGCGCTCCTCCCTTCACGCCCTCGTCCTCGCTGCTTCTCTCATCCTCCTCTCTCCTCCTTTTTCTCAAGCTCGGCTCAAAGTTTGAGGCCATCTCATTCAGTGCGCTTCGATTCTCCCCCACTTAAACAAAAAAAATTTAGTCCAGGAGTTTTAAGACTCGCGGTGTGCTCGATTTAGCTTCTCTCGCATGCGATGACTGCCGCCATGAGCATGGCACCTGAAATCAAGCACGCCGCGAGTCGTTGAAATGATTTTTAAAAAGTCCTGTTTTGCTGACTCTTAAACAGCTGGACCATCTAACCATGGGAAAAAAAAAAGACCCGCAGTCACTGCCTTTCTCCCTCCTTCCCTCCCTTTATAGCTTCACTCGCACAGCTTTCACGTCCTCACTTTATTGTAAGACGAAGAACTCATCCACACGCACACACTCACTGCATGACCTACCTGACCAGCTCCTGCTATGAATACCTTGTTTCTCTCTGTCTTTATTACTGGGTACATGTGTCTTTCACACCTTCTGTTTCTCTTCCCTTCGTGCTCTGTTATCTCTGCAGTCTGCTGCAGCTGTGTACCTGTCTTAGATGTGTGACATCCTGCTTGTCTCTCCTCCTCCCTCCTGTTCGCTGCCTGTATGTTTTTTTCTCTTCTCTCATACACACGATGATAATGAGACACTTGTTTCTTGTTTTCCACGTTACTACCTCTGTGTGATTTTTTTTTTTTTTTTTTATAAGCGGTGAACACTTTTAACAGCCTCGAAACGAGGCCTCGCCACTGCTGAATCCACACGTCCAGAATCACAAATCATTACGTGAATTTAACTGCTTACGTGCGGGGTCTGCACGAGCTGTTACAGCGTTAAAAGGGGGCATTGCCTGTGTAATGTGATTATAGCAGTGAATCAGCGCAGTGAACTGAGGGTGAAGTCTTAATTCGTCCTAACGTTCTGCATCAGCTTGATGATTTTGGACCTTTTGATTCAGCATGAAGCATCTTTTTAATACCTGTGTGGCTCTCTCTGGGACTTTCAGACATGTTTGTGCAACGAAAGCGATTAGATTAGATCATGTGAAGCGATACTGCAAAGTCGTGTGGGGGGAAACTGTGTCAGAGTTCAGGATCTTAAGGTCGACGCAGATGTTTATCTTGAAGCCTTTTTGATGCTTTTATACCTGGGGTGGTTTCTCTAACCAACATTTCACCAGCTGCTCGGTGGCTACCCCGTGTTTTGCCTTCACTACATCTGGTTGTGTCTCTTCTTTCTTCCCATGCTTCTGTTTTGTGTTTCAGAGATTGAAATCTGACAATGAAAAGCTGTGAAATAATGAGCAACAACCAACCACTGCTTCCTAAGGCATTCTGCTCCTCCACTGCAACCTGTTGAGACTCCCAAAACTAAAACCTGCTGACACTACTACCACTCCTCCCGCTACCTCTACTACTCCTTCTCCTACTGTTACTACTACTACTACTACTACTGCTACTACCACCATCTTCACTCTCTAGCAATGCTACATTCTTCAGCACCTACAACCTTCAGTACCAACTCTGCTAAAGCTGCATCAGGCCCCACGCGCTGGTGTTAATTCCAAGTCTGTAACTCACTTTCGTGTTTCTCAAATAAACTCCACATATCAGGATTTCACTTTAATTATTTATTTATTTTTTGGTCACCCGTCTTGCCTCCCTCACTCTTGTTCTGTCTGTGTCCTCCCGCTCTCTCTGCTGCAGGAACACGGCAGCCGTTCCACTTTCTACCGCAGCACCGCGGGTCCCCCCGTCCCTCGCTCGCCCATATCTGCCATGCCATGCTACCCAGAGTGGGGGGCTGCTGTCACATGCGGCACACGTTCGCAGCCTGGCGTGGGACAGCGAGCACTTCATGAGCCTGCTGCCACGGCCCAGTCACAGCCACACGCCAGCACGCCTGTCCCTGCAGGAGACGCGCCTGGCAAAGTGACCTGCAACCCGCCCGCGGCCACCGTCAATAACTCCGAAGAGTCACCGTGGCGACGGCGGAGCAGCTTTGAGCCCCACATGCCTGAACCGCCCCTGGACCTGGATGAAGCCGACCTGCCGGTGAGCGAGGTCTGAGCCGCTGAACTTTGACGTTTTAAGAAGACGTCTTTAACTGGATGGAGACTCCGTAGAGGAGGAGGAGGAGGAAAGAGTGCGCAACGGGAGTTTTCAGAAAAGGGCAGGCATTGGTTTCCAAACCAAAGCTGTTGGCGGATGACCGTGTACAACATCACAAACTCCTCCGTCAGTGCCGTCAGTGTGCTAAAAGAAAACAAGCTGGGTCACCACTGAACTGCACTCGTGTGCCAAAGACGACCCGGTCTTCACCCACGCCCCTCCGCCTGCCTGCTGTCGCATTTACAACCCTGTATTTATTTACTAACAGCTGACGTCGTCAAACAAAGCTCCAACTTTTAGTTTACTTCCGCCGATCAGAACTCAACCAGACAGCTTCATTTGAAACCTGTACAGGCTCGACGACGCGTTCGATGGTCTTTGTGGGCGTGGGAGGACGTTTGTGAACTACTTTTGTGCCAAGAAAATAAGGGAGTTTTCAAGTGCAAGCTATTTCCTCTTGTCTGAAAAGAGGGTTCAAACTGAGGACTGACTTTTCATCACCTCTCTAATCTACTCATTTAAACTGTGTGGTCCATTCATACACTCACACTATTGTAACTCTGGATTTGTCTACTATAGTTGGCCAGTGTTCTTCACTCTAATGCAAATTCTAATTCGTCCTGAACTGGTCTAGGACTAGAAAACTATTTGTGTACGACCCGGTGTGTGTATATTAAGACCAAATGTATTGCAGCTATGATTTTTACTTTTACTTAAAGTCCTCCTTATTTTTTAAACATATACGAGGGTTTAGTTGCTCAGTCACAGTACACGCATCACTTCACAACCCGAACCATCCTCGCGGACTCTGTGGAGCGACGCTAGGTGACGCACGAGCGTTCTGACTGAACAGGAAGTACAAGGAAGGGGGAGTGCGCTCACATTTCGTAACACACGGTAATAAAAACTTCAACAATAGGGCCGGGTCACTTATAGATCGGCTCCACGGCCCGACAGACTGATACGGTAACTAAAGCTGCAGTTATTATTTGTTTGTAGATTATACTGTACGAGCGCTTTGGATCATTGTTTAACAGGAAAAACATTCAAGCTCAGACACTTCCGTTGCATGTTAACGTTTTAATGATTCCTCAGATTGCCTTTTGTGTTTTGTTTTTTTAAAAATCTACAGCCGCTGTGTGTGTGGTGTGTTTGCAGAATAGAGCTGTGTGCAGCAGATTTATTTTTTATATGCTTTTTAGATGTTTGCTGATCGTATACCTGTGTTGCCAACCCTGGAAAGAGGCAGATGCCTCATGGTTTAATTAAAAACAAAAAAAAAATCCCACTGTAGTCCGGCTGAAAAAAATACACACTAATCTCTCTCTCTCTCTTTTTTTTTTTTAAAGTGCCTGCTTCATTTCAGCCCAACAAAGTCGCAGCCTCTTCATCCTGTTTCAGTCTGGTGTCATTGGTTTGAATTGTCTATTTATTATGTGGACGACTTGAAAGAAATAAACACTGAAAATGTGTCTCAGGTTTCCTGATGCGTCATTCAAAGCGCCGCTGCTTATTTACCTCCCGGGGAGGACAATTAGGCCGTGGAGGTAAAGTGAGAGCTTCGGTTTAGTCTGGAAAGAAAGAAAATCACAGGTACTGCCCTTCATCACTCATCAAGACGCATCCTGCCCTCTTGTGGTGAGAGAAGAAACTTCACTCCACTTTGATTAACCTGCTATGGACTGAAAACAGCCCTGTACGAGTCAGTGAGAGCAGAGTAAAGACAGTGAGCAGGTGTAGTCTGGATGCAGCAAACCTTAAGTAGGTAGTTTAAATAAATAGTTTCTTAATTTATTCTTCAAAACTTTAGTATCATTGGGAACACCCACACTGACCCTACTGCTTCCTGTCGAAATTGCTGCTCTATTTTATGAAATATTACTGTAATTAACTCCAGAGCAGCATCTACATTTTATCATTTGGCAGATGTACAAAACTGTATTAATGAATCAAATTGATTTTCTGTGTGTTGAACTTTTTCAGCTTTGGCAGCTGTTCGACTTTAATGTGCGAAAATTATTTTTAGTTATTTGAAAGATCGTATCGTGAAATGATTTCACCGACAGTTGGACTGCGCTAACGAGCCCTCATTAAGACTTGACTTCACTCTCTGTATTGCAGGTTCATTCGAAACTCTGATGCCAATCAGAATCAAATCTGTTTTTCTCAGCACGTACACGGTGACTGTGCTATTGGCAAAATATGGAATATACTAGTCGTGGGTTTGTTTGTATTTGTGTGTAATCACCGGACATTAAGAGTCTTTATGGTTTTGTTACCTTTTATAGCTACAGAGGGAGCGGGTCCCCTTTATGTGAGTCTGCCATGTTGTATCACCACATTTCTACAGTAGCCCAGAATGGACAAACCAAACATGAGCTCTCTCTTGGCTCCACCTCAGCTTCGAAGGAGCTAGCTTGGAAGGGCAGGGTGAGTGCTTAATTTCTAGATGTCACTAAATCCCACACAAATAAAAGTGTTGCACAAATCAAATGTATCATCATATAATGCAAAAGAAAATCTGTTGTATGGTCAGATTATCATGCGTTGGCTGCAGCTGACTTATATATATTTAATTTAAAGTAATCATATTCCACCACTGCATGTTCAGGCTACATTTCCCCTTCAACACTAATGATTAAGTCACGTACATGTGTAATCCCTCAGCTCTTAATCAGACGCGGTATATTATGTGTAGATGGATTTACAGAGTGAGGTCATGAAGCAGGATATGTAAAGCTTCTTTAATTAGTCAGATAACAGGCTGACATATTCTGGGCTTCATTCTCCGGGTGTACACTGTACACTGTGGACACCACCCGTGCAGGCAGCAGGGTGGATGTTCAGGAGCATGATACACTGCTCCTCGATATAACCGAATGCTGCCGTTCCCTTTGCTCCATCCTCGCATATCTCAGCTGGTGGATGCCAGACTTTGGTGTGGCTGCAGACGAGGGCCGCATTTGGACTCCCTCACAGCCAAGGCATCGCTGCTGACTGGAGCGGAGAGAGATCACACAGACCTCAGTGGCGTCCATCCCCGGTTACGCTCGCCGGCCTTGGTTGGATGAGTGGGTGTTCCTCATAGATGAGGTTGTTTTCATCTGCGGATTTTCCCACCATTTCTCGCCTAGGTTCCTTGTCCTCCGCGGAGTGTTGCCACATAATGACTGAGTGTGATGATGCTGCAAGGCCTTGCTGCTGCTGCTGCTGTCTGAGTTTCATTCGTTTTTAGATGAGTCAACAATGTGGGTTTTTATGCTTCGGGGTGACATGAAGCTCAGATTTCTGTGCACCGAGATGAATGCGGCCTCTTATTCATCTCGTTGCCTACGTTGAATTCTGGGTTACACGCTGTACACTTTCTTTCAGAGCCTATGACAGCCCTCCATCCCTTTCTGCCCCTCTATAATTGCCCTTTGGATACAGAGGCTTGTGTTACCCTGTGCCTGTGGCGCACCACAGGGGGCCTCGTCCACCCCTATGTTCCCAAGCACCAGTTCAGACCTGTGCTCCCCCCCCCGCACGCCATTTAAACCAGTAATACGACCCCCGTAACCATAATCAATCACATTGTATTGAGGTGTTTTATGACACTGATTCATTGCCACGGTGTTTACTGGATTCTTTTACAGCTCACCACAGACAACTAAAACCCAACAGAGATTTGTTCTTCGCCAAACACTAAACATTTGATCCCTAAATGATGGAAAACTTGTCCTAAAAATTAGTTTTCCATTAAATGCGTGGCACAAATGGTTATTCAAATAAAGGTTTTGATTGACCTGCGCTATAACTCGTGGGGCAATCAGCCTCTTTAGCCGTATATCCCCATTAGATGTTGTTTATTTCTCCATCAGCTGGGTGCTCCTAGCCCACAGAGCTGGGATGGGATCATAATAAATGGATTAATGACGCTCTCTTGCAATTTTCCAATTAGGACAAATTTGGCTGTTTATAAGGAGCTACGTGAAAGCACTACATTAACGCCACAAATCCCGCAATCAACCCAGAATTTTTTTTTTCTCTTCTTCCCACCACTAAATAGCCACAAGGCTCGTGTGGATGCCAGGAGTGACTAATGAAGGGAGTAGTTAAAAACAACACGCAGGAAATAGGCCTGCAGGATGCGTGGAGGGCTGTGCAGCATATAAAACATCTGGGCTGCACGGCTCCTTCCACTGCTGGTGCTTTAAATCTCCGTTTTTATTTGTTTGTACATAATTAAATCATGGGTCAGTGACGGCAAACACCGGCCTGACTGAAACATCCTTGAGCTTGTGTCTAACCCAAGCTGTTAGATGACCTTGACCTCCTCAGCGCCCCCTTCGAGGGGAGCCACAGAAATGAGATTTTACGCGCAACTTTACGCACAACTTTTTGAGGTTTTTAGTCAGAGCTCCTAAATAAATATTCCATTCCCATCCATGTGTCTTTTTTCCCCTCCTCCCCCCGTTTCTTATTTTATCCTCCCTTCTTGTGAAACTTCACTAAAAGCGGCTCTTCCGTTCGGTCACGTCACACAAACGCACCAATCGCCGGGCTTGTTGTGATTATCCACAAAGTCAGTTGTGATGCGGTGCCAGCTAAAAAAAAAAAAAGAAAAAAAAGTGAAGTCGCGTAATTGGCTGCGCAGTGGAGTTTCTGTTAAATGCCTCTCCAGCTGAAGTGACTCCCCCCTTCAGCACTACTGAGCTCTCTCATCCCATAACACTGCAAGCAGAGAGCGCACTCCTTCAACTTTATTTAACTTTTTTTAAAGCTCGTTTTTAAAAAAAACTTTCAATCATGTTTTGGTCACTGTCTTTGTGCGTAATCGTGGCTTTCGCGTCCGTGCCGGCAGATGCGCAAATCTCCAGCCGGTATGTTATCGGATGTCCCGCTCGGTGTGACAAGTCGATGTGTCCCCGGCTACCAACGGACTGCCAGGCGGGACAAACCCTCGACGCCTGCCACTGTTGCACGGTGTGCGCGTCCGGCGAGGGTGAGACCTGCGGGGGCAGCGGGAAGCTCGGGGATCCGATGTGCGGAGAGGGTCTCGAGTGCTCGGTCCCTGGCGGGGTGGCGTATACTGTAACGGTGAGGAGGAGAAGCAAGACTGGGACTTGCGTGTGCAAAGCCACCGACCCGGTTTGTGGAAGCGATGGGGTGTCCTACCGGAATATCTGCGAGCTGAAGAGGGTCAGCCGCCGGGCGCAGAAGCTGCAGCAGCCACCTGTTCTTTTCATTCAGAGAGGAGCCTGTGGGAAAGGTAAGGCTCCAAAACAAGCTCGGATATTGGTAGAAAGTTTGGAGAACTTTATGCTGAGTTGAAAACAATATTTCAGTGTCAGATCCACTTTGGGAAGAAGACATTTCTGTCACATTTAGAGAACATCTGTTCATTATTTTCTGTCCTTCACACCTTGCTCTTGAGCATGACCTCCTCAAGTCCTCACTGGACACCACACAGATGTTAGAGCTGCGTTCAGTGGCACACAATCCCCATGTGTTTAGGATAACAAGAGCCACCATTCAAGGGTGTTAACCCGCTCCCCTCTTGTTCCTGCATTACAATTAGACTTCGATCAGAGAGCTGTTTTTACTTTTGTTCTGCTGAATGAAGTCATGACGTGGAGCCTGATGGATAACCACTTTGATTGTTTGATCCACGGCAGTGCAGTCAGCATTAGCTGAACAGAAAGGAATTCAGCAGAGCCCGATAAGTACAGTACAGTACGATACAGGCTGTTATTAAAAGTGATGAATTTGTAATGGTGGGTATATGTGAATGTTTCAGTACGGACCTGTGCTTTGTCATGAGTGTCATGTGAAAAGTATTTAACCCTAATCAGCGGAGCTGAATAATAAACAGACATCATTCGTCATTTCTGCTGCTGCTCGATGAAACAGAGCAGTCATCCATCATCATTAATGCTGTCTGTCTGTCTGCGTGTGTGTGTGTGTGTGTGATATATATTTAAAATACCAGATGAAAAATGCACTGGACAGATTCAAACACACACTCACACACATGTGAGGCGACAGGTGGTAAAGTCGTTGTATCTTTCTCCAGTTTTTGATGTGTGTGTGTGTGTGTGTGTGTGTGTTTTATATGTCCACCTGAAGTGTGCTCCACATGTGCGCATGAAAACTTCTCAATGAAGAGCTTCAACACCTGTTGCCTCAAAGACCTATAACTTACCTCAAAGCTTGGAAACTTACTTAAACTCCTTCCCCCCCTTCGCCTCTTCCCCTTTTCTCTCTCTCTCTCTCTCTCTCTCTGTATCTTTCTGTTGTCACTCATAAATCACACTTAACAGTCACATGAAGGAATGCCTGGCACCGATTCAAAGCCATAATTCCTCCTCTGTTGAAGACGGTTTAGAACAGGCAGGAGACACCGAGGAAAAACACAAAATTAGCAACCCATATTTTTGGGTTTACATGTACATCAAAAACTGTGTGGGCGCGGCGGTAGGGCAGACTGTATCGCCACATTTGTTTGTCAGTCATGTAAGCAGCTAAAATGGTTAAGTCATTCCCAGGAAGCTAACCATGTCTGAGAGAGACTGCGGCGAGCGCTATTGATTTTCCAAGGCACCCGGTGAAAATTTCCACAGCTGCAATAAAGCGAGTCACATTTCGTTTGGTGCATCAGACGTGCTGCTCCGGCTCAAGCCGCTGGTGAATAACGCAGTCTGCAGTGGCATCTCTGCAGATTTGAGACTGAGAGGAAGCCATTTACAGAATATGATCTATCGGATGCTTAACCGTGTGTTCATTAGTGTCTAATCACCTAGAATAAAGAGCGTTGAGCCTCTACAGACGTTGACTCCTCAGCTGACTCCTCCATGCCTAACTGCCAACATGTTTCTACAGTACCCGCACATGGACTAAACTAACTAAACACTGATACTAGATAGGGACTTTGGCATTTTCACATGATCTGAGGCTCCTGTATATTATCCTTCACGTTCAGGAAATTGGAGAACGAGTGGAGGGTGTTGCAATCAGCAACCGCGCTCTTTAAAAGGCCCTCTTTGAAGGTCCAGCGTGTAGGATTTAGTGGCGGCGAGCTTGCAAATTGCAACCAAATGAATACCCTTCCAGGACTCACCCTCTTCTTCCAAACATGCAAGAAAAAAGTCTGGCTGGCAAATTCACATAAAAAGCAGAAGGTCGTATTTAGAGTCAGTGTCTCATTTGTCTGGACTCTCACTGTAGACGTAAAGGGCTCATTTTGAGACAAGAAAAGCACAACCGGTCTTATTTTCAGGTGATTATACACCAATTAAAACATACTAATGAATATTAGATTCCATTTCTGCGAAGAGATGCTTCTGAATCTTACACACTGGACCTTTAAGTGTGCGTTTCACACTAATACTTCTGTTACTTAGGTAACATTTTGGTATTTCTACACCGTGGTTATAAAAAAAAAAAAAAAAGGTTACTTCTTTCACCACCGCTGAGAAGAAACTTGGCCCCCTCCGAGCACCTTGGCCCCATGTTAAGAAAACACACGAAGGTACACATTGCATGATGTCATTTCATGTCTGGGCGGTAACGATGTTGATTACACAAGTTGTCAAAGAAAATTGGGTCAAACGCTGGCGTGACCTCGGGGTTATATTTGTTTAAGACAACCTATTTTACGGTATGTTTTTTTGGCATTGACTGCGATGCTGATGAGGAACTGTTGAGGGATGGAGAGGAGTTGCACTCCCTGCGCATTGGTGTTTATCTACTGCACAAATGACACAGAACTGTATAAAGGGGCTGCTATAAAACCTAATATGAAGAATTTATGAAGGTGTAAGCATACAGAGGATGTTTGTGGTACTTTCTTAATAATCTGCTAGGATTTGAGAGCACAGTACAGTTTGTATTTGCTGGGTGACTGTGCTGCTTTTTCTGGCATTAGCTGGCTGATGTTGCAGACCTCAGTCTGTGACTCCGGCTTGTGACATGTGCTGAATGTGCACATTCTTCCTCATCTTGTCCCGGCCACTTATAATATTAAAAGATCATCATTGTGCATATGTTTTTTTGCTTTTTTTTTTTTTATGTTGTTCTATCAGTCTGCCTCTTCTCCTGTTTCTGCGCGTCTGTCTGTTTTCCTCATCTGTTCTCCTTCCTGTTCACGATGCCTGTAATTCTCTCGCTCATTACTTCTTGCTTGACCCGTCTTTGCTGCAGCCTCTTCCGCAGACACCCTTTGCTTTTATGCTCTGGTGTATCTCATCGAAAAACTTACTACAACATCAAATGTTGTGTTTTTTATGTCCTCTTTGCGCCCGCCATTCCCGCCTTATGCTCTCTCTCTCTCTTGCACGTTTCTGCACAATAAATCTCACTAAACATTGCACCGAGTGCTGCGCTGGCACTAAAATCCTGGAGCGAATCTTCATATGGAGATATAAACTCTCAGTTTTAAAGTTAAAGGTCCGGTGTGTAGGATTTAGTGACACCTAGGGGGTGAAGTTGCAGACTGCAGCCAGCTGAGAAGCCCTCGCCTCAACCTCCCCTGTGAAACATGAAGGAGAGACTACGGTGGCCATGAAACTCTGTGTAGAGTCAGTGTTTAGTTCGTCCGTTCTGGGCTACTTTGGAAAAAGACTCACTCACTTTGTAGATATAAAATGTTCATCCTAAGATAAAGGCAACATTATAATCACACAGTTAACCCCCTTCGAGCTTTCGCACTAGACCATAATCAAATAAGTACTATCTTCTAAACTCTTTGATCCTCATTCATAATATTTCATAATAGTTGGAATTCTTACCGTTTACAGTTCCTGTGGTGCTTAAACTGTCCCGTGAGTCATGCACATATGTGTGTGTGCGTGTGTGTGTGTATTTCTGGTTGCATTGTGTGCTGTCGCCTCTGGTTAAAGGCCCAAACGGAAAAACAAACTTCCATCGAGTTAAAACGGGACAAAACCGAGACAAAATTAGAAATGGAAAAATGAACTTAGTCACTCGCACAGTCGCACGGCGGGTCACCTGCCAGCGTGTCATTGTAGTGTTATAAACGGCGTCAAAGCTCAACTGTGTGTCTTCCTTAACTGCAAGAAAAAGCAGAACCCCGTCAAAAGTAAACGACTCGTGATCGCACACTTCGTCATTAACGACGTGTGTTGAGCCAAAATCAAATCGACGACTTACCCTGGGATGATTTTAAAATAACAGACGCGCAGCTAAGTGGTTGCCGTGGTTCTCAAAGCTCCACTGAAGCCTCAGTAGATTAGTTTCCACAATTAAGGCACCAAGAGGCATTTTATTTACCGTTTACCGAGTACCGCATTTAGTCGACAATAACCATATAAAAGTCTTTGTTTCCATTCCACACGTTCAGCTTAAGCCCGGCGGCCCTCAGAATTAGTGTGTGTGTGTGTGTGTGTGAGAGCAATGGTGCATGAAGAAGAGGAGCTGACCTTACTGTATTCACATAGTTTCTCCAGTCTAGGAGAAAAGAAAAAGCTGCTTCCGCCTGCGGGCGCCAATAAAACAGCAGGCACTATGTATGGGAAAATTGGAAAAGAAAAGAAGCTGAGATCTTGAGCGGGGGAGCCTTGCGGTGAATCAGTGTGTACAGAGCGGACGGGGTAATGGGTGTATGGGGGGTTGAGTGTTTGTGTGTGAGAGAGAGAGATGGCGAGCGAGTCTTTTAATGAACTTTCCTTTTCTAAATGTTTTTTTCTAAATGTGTTTGAACGGTTTCTCCTCATCGGATGCTCGGTTCGACTCCCCGGAGACATCTGATTGTCGTTAACCGATCTTTAACTTTATTTAGGAGTCATTTTCCCATGATCATCCTCCTCAGTATGTCTTCCATATGGGTGAAATGTTTGTAATATTAGGTCACCTAAATCAAATTCAACCCTCGTTACACGTCAGTATGTCATTCATGCCGGTTTTATGAGTTATCTCTGCCAATACACATGGTTTTCTGACTCACTGATGACAGATCCTTTAAGTTTCTGCAGAGTCACATAAAGTCTTATGTCAATGATAATGTATCTCTCCTATAAACTGAAACAGCTTGACGGGCTGGAAGAAGCATTCAGACCTTTTAGTTAAGTCAACATAGTTATATCACAGTATAAAAAGTTCTGCAGACGCTGCAGAACCTTTCCTCAGACTCCATGTTTCTATGGTAGCCCTGAACGGACAAACTAATCTTTAGATAAGACCTTTCATGTTTTTTGAGTGTTTTGTAGTTTCTGTTTTACACTTGGAAAGAAAAAGGGTGAGGGGAGGGGGTCGTAATCAGCAACCACACTGCAAGATGACACTGAAGGTACACCAGTTACCCTCAACATATACTTGTAAGTACCAAAAGTAAAAGCACTGTGATATTACTGCCTTATAATGTGATGCATTAATGTTGCGGTTGCTGTGTAGCTCTTCTGGATGCTGCCACAGTGCAGCTCAGGCACTCCTCATGGTTCATAGTAGTCGAGCCTGTGAACTGTTTCTGGTGTCACCGTGACCTGCAGCTGGAAGAAGTCCACCGTCTGTTTGCTCTTACTCACTGGAAGCAGATTGATTTGTCACATGTGACTTACAGCGTGACAGCAAGTCGATCTTATCTGCCCGCTTTGACGTGAAACTACAGCGTCTGAGGTATCTCCCTTTTTCATGCCCTACATATTGAAATATATATATAGTTTGCACATACAGTGGCAGCCATTTATCTGATGGAGCCTCCTCAGAGTCGGCCTCTTTCAAGCGATGGAAAAATGTTACAAAATCAGTAATGCGCGGATTAGAGACTAATCAGAAAGCTTTGCCTCCCAACTTTCCACACATCAGCGAGATTCAGGACTTCAAAGTTGAGGATGAATTTGTAATTTTTCTGGATTTAAGGAGACAGCTGCTTTTCTAGTTGGCCCATAAATCAACTTAATTCTACGACGGTAAAGCTTTTCTAAGCTCAGATTGTCAGTGAAACAATCTGTGACAGTACATAAATCAGGCAACAATAGCTTGGTCAAGCTCTCTAATGTAAAACACTACACGTGATTCATGATTTCCCAGCTCAACAAATCGTCACCAGTGGGCCTATAAGTCTACTATCATCACAATGTGTTACGGTCCGACCCTGGAAGTAAATTTCCGTGGCGCTCATTGTAACGTGGTGAAGTGAAAGAGCCTGCGTGGACGCTCCAGAAACAACACAAGTTCTGGACACCGGGTCGGCGCTCTCTAGCTATAATCCTATCAGAGCTGACCACAAATCACAGCGGGTGTGAAGCTAGCATGACTCCAACCTTTCCATTTCGGCTGTTTCTTACTGCGGTGAGAAACATGTGTGACATTTATCAGATTTCACGTTTGATTTGTGGCAAGGAAAATATACTATATGTGGACTAAAATTACAAGATGGATTGTAAACAAACATTCATACTCTCCAGATGATGAACCCTCCTGACTTCGATGATCCACTTATATTTCCTCTAGCACCAGCACAAGGTTTACATTCGTGCTTTTTGGTGAAATATCTCAACAACTGTTGGATGAATCATGGACATTCATGCCCCCCTCAGGATATACCGCAGTAACTTTTCCAGTGTAGCGGCGCCATCGAGTCGAAATTTCAATTTGGCCATTACTTTCGCATCTGCAACGTCTGCGAGAATAATGACATGGACTTTGTGTTTAGTGCTAATTAGCACATGGGAGCATAAATGTTGAACATTATCACCACAGCGCCGTTCACATGCATTAAGCTCAAGGCAACAGATAGATAGATCGCACTGCGTACTTTGCCTTGAGTGAGAATTTTCCCCCTGCGGTTTGACAAATGTTTTCATACTGTATAATTTAGTGGCATTCAGTGCGTCAAGATGGTACTCATTCCATGCTTGTGTTAGCTCAACTGCACCTAAAGCGGAAAGCCTCTTTTTCTTTCCTTAACCCTTCACTGCAATCGGTGATATCCCGGGGTTTATGGGCGCCTTTGATTTTCACAAACTTCTGTCCTCGAGGAGATATAATGACTGAAAATTGTCCTTGTGAGACAAAATGCTTAGAGGTACGTGGCAAAATGAGGGTTTAGGATGAAAAAGCTCAGAGGGGAAGGTCTGGGGAGTTTTGATTCATAGCTTTGGTTGGAACTGTCTTCTGGGTTAGACTTAATTGCCAGGTAAATCACTCAACATTTCCTGACTTGCCCAACACAACTAAATTTGGCAGTCTTCGTACATAAAGTGTCAGACAGTGTGCACGTGTGAGAGTGAGGACCACTCTTGACAGAAAACCTTTGTATACAATCAATCACGGGGTGAAATAAGGACGAAGGTCAAGGTTAAGTATTTATTTGAAAGGTTTATGGGCAAAGGTAAGTGTTTATGAATGTGTGTGTCTGAAGGTGTGTGTGTGTGTGTCTGACCTGACCTAGACAGTCTGAACCGCAGATGAACTGTCATCTTTCCTTTTCCCCAATGTGTTATGATAAAGGGCAGTTTTATGTGCTGGCTTTCTATTCTCATACAGCTCTCACACCATGCAGTATTTAAGTGCAATTATTGTTTGTTTTTACTCGTCTGACATCCTACTTGTGTGTGTCTGTGTGTGTGTGTGTGTGTGTGTGTGTGTGTGTGTGTGTGTGTGTGTGTGTGTGTGTGTGTGTTATAGTTCCAGTTCAGGACAACCCAGACAGCCCGAGACACAAATACAACTTCATCGCCGACGTGGTGGAGAGAATTGCTCCGTCTGTGGTTCACATTGAACTTTACCGCAAGTAAGAGCCGTCCACACCTGTGTGTGTGTGCGCGCGCCCGTGTGTGCGTGTGTGTATGTGTGTGTGTGTGCAGGACGGACTGAAAAACACTAGAATTTACAGCCCACCTGTGTACTTAACCAGACCACACCAGTTGGTAGAGCACCTTGTTCTCCTCTTCAGTCTTTCAGCGTCCTCTCTCTCTTTTATGCTCTGTTTATCTTCTGCTTCTCGTCCTTCTTTGACACCTCATTTCTCCTGTCTGCGTAGTCTCTGTTCGGTCTGTCACTTTGGCTTATAAAGTGATTCTTTGAATACCTGCACCTCCTTTGATTTCCACATTTCTGGCTCACACTCCTTCGTCTTTCCCTCACTTAGATCTGTCTCTTGTCTCTTGTCAGGTTGACTTGAAAGCAGTTTGTTCGCTGTATTAAATCTGCAGCGTCTGTTTGTTTCCCCCTCTCATTTATTATGTGTACTTAATCTCTTCAGCTGACCTGATCATGTTTTAAACCTTGTTTGCTCTCAGCTTTTGCCCTTTTTCTCTAAGAAAAGTCCTAATTCACCTTCTCCTCCCTCCTCCAGGATGACCTATTCCAAACGCGAGGTGGCGGTGGCCAGTGGTTCTGGTTTTGTCGTGTCAGAAGACGGCCAGATTGTGACCAATGCCCACGTCGTGGCCAATAAGCACCGCGTGAAAGTGGAGCTAAAGAGCGGCGGCACGTACGACGCCAAAATCAAAGACGTGGACGAGAAATCGGACATCGCCCTCATCAAGATTGATGCGCCGGTTAGTCAAAGTGCCAGACCGTCAGGAGGCCAACAAAGTGACAAAAGTAGTACAGTAATGAAAAGATCAATACCACTCTGAGGTCTGTTTGCTAAATATGGAGACAGAGCCAGGAGGTAATTAGCTTAGCATAGCATAAAGCCCTGCCAGCGGAGACTCAAGGAAGTCACTGCACTCAGCCGCTGGTTGCCAAGAAATAATTAGAGCATACAACTCGTAAAAATGCAGCTTGGCTCAGGGCTGTCATGATATCAAACTTCTCTAGATGATTGTCGTAGCCAAAAGAATGCACCAGAACTGCAGAGGAGTGAAATTTAGAAAGCTTTAATGCTTTAAGTGAAATAATATTTGAACTTTTATTGTGTTTTGTCTCAGTTAAGCTCAAAATACAAGTGCAGGGAGGTAACGAGTAACCATAACTGTACAAAAGTAGCAGGCTAGCTGTCTCCTCTGCTTCCAGTCTTTATGCTAAGCTAGGCTAATTGCCTCGCGGCCCTAGCTCTATAGTTAAACTACAGACACAAATGTGGTGCTGATCTTCTCTTGGCTCTTGGCAACTAAGAAAATAACGGCTTCCACTTTCCCACTGAACGTTTTTCCTCTTGGCTCTTGAACCAGAGAATAATATTTATTCATGTCTAGTCACCACCACCAGTGTGGCTCAATACAAACTATGCTTTGGTGAGTCCCGAGCAATAATTTCTATTTTATTAATACTGAAGCAATAACTTTGTTTGTCAACAAACCTCCACCCTCCAAAGTCACTTTACAGACCACAGAACTGCCCGGACTCCGGGGTGAGAACAATAGATGTGGACGAGCGTCGGTTTCCCTGGTGAACTTTTTAGATTTACGAGTCAGTCAGAATGAGAAACTCTGCAAAGGTACTAACTTTTCTGCACACTCAGCCAGTGAAACCAGATCAAAACATTAACTTGCTGTTTTGTAACTCCAATTAAACTGTCGGGAAATTGAAACGAAAAGCTTGAGGATTGAAGTCTGGCATTAAAGTGACTGATCTCAGAGTGCAGGAGTGAAGTAAAGTGAGGATGCAGGTGTAGCTAAACGGCTCTTCAAAAGACAGCCAGCTGTCAGCCGGTCCAGATCCTGACGGCGTTCAAACACATCAGGCTGCAAAAACAACCGAGATGTTTCGCAACTCTTCTCGTGAGCAGCCTGCGGAGACAATCCCTTATTACTCACAGGTGAAAATCTGTGGTCAGATTAAAGCCGGTGTTGATACGTAAAGAAAAAGAAGTAGATACCTTTCCACACCCTGCAGCTGACGGGACATGTGTTTGCTACATGCTCTTGTTCTCTCCGCGTCTTCGGCTCTGTGTTTATTTCTCCGTCTGCTGAACCAGAGGGCTCCGCATTATATGTTAATCACAGCCAACAGTCATGTGAAGGAATGTGTGGCAGGGCTCCAGGGCCTATTGACTGGGAGTCATAGCAGAGCGGAGTGCATTTTGGATCTCGCTCTCATGGCTGGGTGACACAGCTGAATAGATGTTCATGACAGCAACACGAGGTGTATTACAAAGACCTCCAAGTCTGAAAGGAGGCCGAAACATTCAGGTTTTGTTCGGCTCGACAATGTGAGCGAAGAGTCCGGAAAAGAGCAGTGACAGACACTTTGTTTTTGTTCATCCCGCGATAAAAGCTGCTCCGTCTGTTGAACGCGGGCTTATCTTCATTTAGGGGGGCTTTCCTGTGTTTGCTTGCGTCACATGCTCAGGAGTGACTTCATGCCATAGAAACATATATAATATGCTCAATACTAATACATGCTACATGAATGCACGAGCCTTTGTTTGTAGCCTTTCGCCTAAAAAAAGTTTTTGGAGCGTCCACCCTGCATGACACCGTGAGCCGAACTGGTTGGTAAACAACAGCTGATTGTAATAAAGCGGGTTAATTGTAATCAAATGACAGCCAGATGTGTGCAGGGTGTCACGGCGTTGTAGAAAACACATTCAGCGTCATGAGTGTTTAGATAAAGAGCCTAAGTCATTGTGTGAAGCCGGAGCAGGTCACCCAGTCCACATCCAGGCCGTGAGTCAGCGACGGAGAAGCCCCAGAAGGCCTTGTGGTCACTTTGGGAAGGCCACATGATTTAGACGCAACTGGTATTTCTGCTAATGAGGGGGGGTTGGGGTGTGTGTGTGTGTGTGTGTGTGTGTGTGTGTGTAACTAGTGAGAGTTAATACACTGGGAAATTAGAGGATGAGTGAGTTATAATGAGAGGGCAGCAGTGCGAGCAGAGTTGTCATTTTGGATTTCATTTAAAAGAGAAAACATCGTTATCCAAACATAAAGCGGCAGGGTATTTTTTTCTACCTAAAGAGTAATAACTTGTAAATTCCACCTTTGAAATTCTATTTTTTTAATTTAAGGACAGTTTACTGAAGTTATAGATAACAGAGTGCTGTCACAAGTAGAAGTTACAAGTCTTCATGAGCAAATTATAAGTCAGTTGTCTTCAGTTGGATGAGTACGAAGTTTTGAAGTGAATACTACTGTAGTTTTTGAGTGCTCGTTCTTCACTTAAGCTCCATGTACATGCATATTCTGAAGCTTTTGACTGTATCGCACCATCTTCTGGAAGAAGAAATCCCAAGAATGAAAAGTTAGTTGCAACCAAGTGAACGTCATCTGCTGGTGAAGAATGTGCGATATGGTCAAAAGTAATTATTAATCGATTCCTTGATTGCAAGAAAATTCATTGACCATTCAACTATTTTGATAACGGATCAATCTCAAACTCAAATGTTGCCATGTTTACTGTTTGTCCTTGTCTTAAACATGGTAACAACATATAGTCATTGAATATTTCTGGATTTGAGGGCTGGTGGTCAGAAAAAAACAACATGGTGACACCACCTTGACATTTTGTCATTTTTTCTAAGACCAAAATATTCATTGTGAAAATAAGAGGCAGATGAACTGATTCTGAAAACAATCATTGTTTGCAGGCTTAGCTGAGAACAATGTCGGATAATTCAAATAAGCTACGTGTGTGTGTGTGCAAGTGTCAAGTCATGTCAAGTGTCTCGCAGCTGTAGAAAAGTCTGACGTCGAGACTTAACTGCTAATTTTTGTGGCCTAAGTCTTGTCTCATATTCTGCAACTCTTACAGCTACTAAACCCCGTGCAGCAAATGCAGCAGAACAGGAAATGAGAGCAATTTCTTATCGCACACTGGATCTGAAAGAGAAATTAAAGTTGTAGAGTTGACACTATGAAACTCAATTTGGATCTAAAAGTTTGAAGAATGAATTGGGTTATCGTCTGGACGAATTTCCGCGTGTGAATGTTATAAAATCATATCCTGACGGTTCTGAATATATCTCTTTAATCTCCTCGCCTCTTTCATTCCTGTCTGCTTCCATTCCTCTCAGCACTCCTATTAAATACACGCTGATTGCTCCACAGATAATCTCTAAACAACTGTACCAGTTTCAGAGTGAGAAAGTTTAAAGTTAAGTTTTCCTCGGGTCTAATGAATTGCTATTCTTTCTCTCTTTTCTTTTCTTTCTCTTCCATTTTCTATGTGAAATTGGAGTTTATTGGTAGCATGGCCCAGTCCGATCCTGAGGCTGTGGTCTAACCCTCGGCTCTGGGGAATACATTAGTCTGTCTACAGCAGCTGGAACTTCAGAGGGGAAGGGAAGGGGGGAAATTGCTGTACTCACTTGTTCCTGTGCAGGGAGTATGGGGGGAAAAGAGAAAGAAAGCAAGAGGGATAAAGAAAGAGGGAGCGATGTGGTCAAGGCCTGGAAAATGGATCCGTGTGTCTGGGAGGACTACGTGAGCTAATGGGCTAATGAGTGCACTGTGTGATGTGGCACAGCGAAGACAAAACTCACTCATCGTGCTTCAGGTTTTAAAAGGCCTCGCGTTAACCTCGTCCTCTGACTCAGAACTTGGACACGGTCACATTCACTTGGAAGCGCTTACAATGAATTGGACAAGCTCAGATTTACCTGGAAGGACTCACTCTTGACTTGAAAGCTCGCTGACTTGGAACGACATTTATTTAATCGTTTTGACTTATATTGACCCTCATAGGCTTGGAAGGAACCATACTGTCTTGGAATGACTTCAAAACACTCGTACTGTGCAGGGGATTTTTCCATATCAGTCCAGATCATTTTATTGCATGGCCTGTGCAGTCATTTGGGTGCTTATACTGCAAATGCAGCTGAATGCAAACCTGCTCCCGGTGGTTTGTTACAGAGAACCATCTGGGAAACTGATAACTGTTTGGCAAAGGGTAGGCAGATTCACAGAAATACAGGCCAGGTGATTGGATGAACCCACTTTCAAGTAATCGGATCAAACATTACGCATATTAAACATATTTAACATTAAACATATTCAAACATATTTATATTAAGAAAAATGTTCTTTGCTCTTCCTTGATAGCAGCATCCATCCTCAACGCTTATTTTCCTGGTATTTAAACTTTTAGTTCCTCTAACTGGTCTGTAACCAACTACAATAATAACATTAACCTAGTTTGACATAGTGGTCAAGCTGTGTAATGCCAAGAATGGTGCCCGTCACATGATGTACACTCACTGAAAAAGACCTTTTGCCCATAAGCAGTGTGGCCAACTTACTGACTCTTTTTCATAAAAGCAACTAGCAACAAATCTAACAACTTTTTTTGGTGACCCTGACGTGAAAGTACGCATCGCTCTTACTCTTCTCAACGAGCAGTAGGTGCTGCCAAGGGTCGCTCCCCTGTCCAGTACCCCGGGACAACAGGAGATGTTCCGCGTCCAAACTGTGAATGATGGTGGTGATGGTGAATTTGATCTATTTGCTCACATAATGAATTCAAAAGTCTTTAAGGCACACACAATTATTGGCTCGGCTGGTGGAAGTCTCTAGCGAGCTTGCTCTACGTGGCACGCAGTGTGCACGGAAAGTGAACTTTTTTTTTTCTTCATGGGCCACTGAGCAGCTTCCATAAAAATTAACGGATGTTTGCGGCTCTGTCGTGCTTTTTCTGGATTTTAGGGAAGTCGTAACACAAGCAACTGCAACTAAAAGTGTCACCCGAGACAGCGTTATTAGGAAAATACATGAGTCAGTCATCATCATTAGGGAATGTTAGAACAATATAACATCCAGCTCATAATACTTTCCCACTAGCATTAGGGCTAACTGTACCCTGCAATGCGAGAGTAAGCTGCTCTTGCATTGCTATGTTAACCCTTACCGTCAGAGACAGAATTCAACCTGTCAGGCTTAACTCCAATTAATTTATCTCTCATGCTACAATCAGCTTTACCGGAGTTGCAGTGTGGCAGAGACGACTGGCCTCATTTTTCCCATATGGTCCCCTCAAACAATGGCCCTGTTTGTCTCTGTATTACCCATCACCTAGTATTAAGAGTCTCAGACCATTCCTTCTGGGAGATTTGCCTTGAGCTGGTTTGGACTGGGCTATTATTGGAATATGTATGTGTGTGTGTGTGTGTGTGTGTGTGTCTGTGTTTATGTGCAGAAAGGAAAGAGGAGGAATGTCCCTCCTTGTAGCCATGTGTTGCCTCCATTTATCTTTATCTGTTTATCAGCAACAGTGGGGTAAATGTTTCCTCAGGAAGTAAGAGATGTCTGTATTCCCGTACACAGACTGTACTGACAGACAAAAGCAAACTTGCAATCAATTATTCAAAGCAGTATGTGTGTGTGTGTGCGCACATGGACGGGTTTAAGACAGCTCACTGCGGGGACGTGGAGGACACGCTCACTGCCAGTGGAAAGACACTGCATGTCATCCTTCAGAGACAGGCGGAGGGGAAATGAATCACGTCCTCCTCTCCTCCTGACCCAACCTCTCTTCTCCATCTCTCGTCCCCCGTAACCAAAATGGTTCCCATGCTTAAGGATGCAGTTGGGTCGGAAAAGAGCCAAGGAAAATACACACACACACTTTTGCCCCGCTGAGTCTTGATGCACTTTGTCTTGGCCTAGTTTTTGGCTGTGTAATTGTTTTCCAAGCTCGCTGGAAGGCCAGCAGCCTTGCCTAAAACGGTTCCTGCTTACCAGTCAATGACGTCACTAGATGCCTATGAGACGTGACAGAAAAGTTTCACGGCTGTAGTCAGATGGTTGGTAACCAACCGTGTATTTGAGGCTGTCACTGCCCTTTTACTAGAGTAGAGACAAGACTATGATGCTCCGTTTTACTGTGACCACAGGGCCTGAAATATATCATCTGATGCCAGCGGTGCTACAATATACACAGTGCAACAACAAATATATGTTCGAATGTTCCTGTTAGTGATAAAAACAGAATGATTCTTCAAGTATTTTTTATACTTTAGGTACATTTTGCTGGTAATACCTTTACTACTTCTACGTGTACTTAAAGTCTGTGTAAAGACAATTCTGTGATTTCTTTCAAAACACATTAAATATGTTGGAAAATAGTTGCTGAAAACATGTGAATAGACTTTGAACGATATATTGCTGAAATGTGGAGTTAGAGTTCAAAACAGTTTTCAGTCCAGGGTTTTGTGGGCGGTCCTAAAGGGCGGCTCGATGACACGCTGAGGCCACCCTGAGCAGAGAGATGAATTCATCTCGCTCAGAGTGTTTCAAAGTCAGTCATTTTCTGAACTCATCTGACACGTGTCGGTCGCTTCAAATTGGCTGCTCGACTGCTCCCACGGGTTCAGCACATTCAGCAGACACACCCTCGCAGTCCAGTTTAAGTGAAGGACCTCAGTGCTTCTTCCCTCACTGTGTGATCTTGCCTTTTACCCAAACTAAGGGAGGGAAAAACACTCCACAGAGGCACCTAGCCAATCAGATAGTTCTTTGTTTTATTTGGCCAGATTTGATGTTTTTCAGGAAATCTAGCACATTCAAACAGCGAATGGATTTTTGTTTGTGGTCCTCGCAGCACTGACATTGAAAATAAATCAGCTGCCACATCATTTCATTTCCCCAAACAAGTTTACTCTGCATCCACTGTGAGTAGTTTTCTGCTTTCTAATGGAACCTGTGAAACCTGCTGGCAGTGTTTTCTGATTATCCAGAGAACCAGCACTCACTCCTGGGCCTTTTATTATCTACTAACTCGTTTACTCCACAGTGCCGTACACCACAATTTGGGTGTAGGCTTTAGGAAAATGCAGCACATACAGGCAGAGCTATAACCTTCTGGTTCTTCAACTGGGATCCAGGGACCCTCTGAGTTACTTGAGGAGATTCCAGTGTGCTCCCCCAGCCATATAAAGAATAGTCTAGACTGCCCTAGACATATAAAACCTATAGGAATTAGTATTACCGTCATCTAGGTTTTACTCTTGCCTATTATCTCTGCATGCACAGTGTCAGCGGTTAAACATCCATCCGTTTTCTAAACCTCCTTATTCCGCTCAAGGTCAGGACTGGAACGTGTCCCAGCACACCGTGCACCGTGGCTGGATGTGGGCTAAATCCTGAAAAAGGTGGCCCGTCATCACAGTGCACGTATTGTATATAAATATAAGTCTGACCTAATAGTTCATGTAAAAGAGAAGCTTGCTTCATATATTTCGGGCAGCCTTCCTGAAGTAAATGAACACATAAGACCTCATCGCCTCTCATCATTGTGATTTTGAGCAGTTCAAATTTTTGCGGTGTCTCGCCAGAGCTGAGACGCCCTCATGCCCTGCGAGCTCTCATGCAAAACTACACAGTGCAGAACATACACATGCAATTCACAGACATATGTTTGCTCTTATACCGACTAAAAACCTTCCCCAACAACATATGGAAACCATAGTGGTTTCTGTAGTGGTGTCAGCAAGGATATGGTTTAGCCAGCCTGATTTGAGCGTATTCACGTGACCTTCAGTGGGCGGAATTGCTCAATACTTTGCTACTTATGTGATATTTGGAGTAGGAGCATTCACCTGCGTATCTGTTTTTTTGTTTTTTTATTTCTCACTCGATCAAAACGTGTATAAACAGGCAGCCGTGCACGCAGAACCGGGTCGCCTACACATCACACGAGCACCCGGACTTGCAGATAAACACATTCTCAGCGTCCTCTCTCTGTGCACTCTGATCCTCTGATGCTCTGTCTCGATGTTATGTATGAGCGTGCTGAATCCTGCCCCATTTTTTCTTTTTTTAAATCTGCATTAGGACAGCCTTGAGGCGAACCAGCTCAGGCATCAGCAGTAAAACTCTATACGTTAGCGCACCTTATGAAAATATTGCCCTGCTTTGAAGTCACCTGTATGAAAGGAACAGGAAAGCTTAAGTAACTGCGCTTGCGCTTACACAGTTCGGGGTCACGAGTTGTGCAGCTAAAGCGATGTCTTCTGTGTTTGAAAGTGTGTATTTTGAAGCGGTCTGGCTGTATATCTTAACAGTGCCAGGTGTGTGGGTTTTAATTTCACACTTTGAGTTTGTGGGAGTTCATGCCCAGGCGACCTGCTCGCTCTCTCGCATGTTCACGTCTGTCTATGTGCACATATAACCACAAGTGGCTCAGAAGCTATTAAGTCCATCCCGGCTTGACTGGAGTTAAGGTTTGCACCTGGTCTTCCAGTCATAAAATGGTTGTTAGCGTAATGGCTTTTAAATGAGCCTCCAAACAGCCAAGGCTGTAACATTAAACAATGAAACGTCTCTATAGCAACTCGGGCAGCTATTTTCGATGCGATCTGCGTGTGTGTGTGTTTGTCTGCCAGCTTATCTGTCCCCCTCCGTCACGGTGACCGAACTGTGACAAGATCTGTCTCTGCGCTGGAATCAAAGCTCAGCTCGGCGGTCACCACGTGCAACTTGCAACTCCGTCTTTGGTAGCGTGCGTGAACAGAGCTGCTTGCCGGTCCTCGCTCCTTTAATCTGATGCCCCACGTCGCTCTCTTATCTAAACACTGAAGAGCTTTGAAAACGCGATTTCCTATGGGACTTTGGAATAAGAGAGAGAAATACATATATATATATATATATACACTGAAGTTCAATGGCGACAATATGAGGCAATGAAGTGATCCCCTGCCCAGCAAAACAACAATCTTTCATTTTCAGAAAGTCGATGCCGTCCTCGTACACCACATGTGGTTTATTTCTCTGAGATATTCTCAAACTGTTTTTGGGTCTTAAACCCAAAAAACCTTTTTTGGGGTCAAAGCTGGCTTCTGCAAGCATCAACGGAATATAAAGCCCGGCTGCGTTTACTCATTCATCTTCCATTCTCAGCCTCTCTCCGTGTGGTTTGTGGTGTTTGTTGTTCCCCTCTTTCACCTTGCCTCCTTCCTTTAAAGTGCGGCTATAGTGTCTTTGGGTGAAGTGCCAGTGCATCATAACCTTCATCTGAAATAGCAGGGTGAGTCACTTGGGTGGTCAGGGGGGAGGCGGACTCACATGGCGAAATGATTTTTCCACAAGTCATTCCAGATTGCTGACTCGTCGTGATTAGTAAGTGATATGTAAGCAAGAGGTCTTTCAAAAAAAAAAATAACGGGCCGTCTGTGTGTTCAGTGTTTGTTCTGCCTTCTCACCTACTCGCTGTTTGGTTTTCAGCACGCTGGTGCATTCTGCACCGTTTGCACGTGATTTTTCTGAATGCATTGTGATTTTGTGTGGGTGTGTGTGTGTGAGCCTGGAGCCTGTATACGAGACTCACACGTGAACTCCAGCGGAGCTAAGAAACAAAGCTGTTCTTCAAAGTTGACATTTTGGAGATGTAAGGTTTTCACCTGATAGCAACAGTCTCCATGACACCACCAGTATCACTAACTGTTATCATAATCACAGTGGCCATGAGTCCCGAATGTCTTGGCAGTGACTCACATTCACCTGACGTCTCCTCTCAGCTGCGTGTGGTTCCTCTCCATCTGGTTATACTCTTATCTCACAGGGAGTGCGAAGGGAGAAGGGGAGCAGGGGAGCAGGGGGAGGGGAGATGATTATACAGACTGCTACTCCTGTGTCAGGTGTACATGCCAAATGCATGTTTCCTCGTTTATGTACACACTTCTGCAGCCTCTGTGTGCGCCGTGTTTCCTTTTAAACGGCCTCGCAATGTTCAAAATAAGCCCACGGGAGTCAAGAACGCGGCCTCCTTGTACGTGTCAGCCGCGTTTGTGTTCCTTGCGCGCATGTGGTGGCGTAAGGCGGCAGGCAGGGTTGAAAAGTTCTCTTCGTCAGTTGCTGGCTATCACTGTCTTCTAATAATAACTTCACCTCAAAGTTCACGACCGTTTACAGCAAAAGTGGAACACGCCGGCGACTCAATTAAAAGTGCGCCTTAGATGTTTTCCCATGATCCCTTTAAATTTAACAAGCGGGTTTATGAATCAGGAGCCCGCTTTCGGTTTATTTGTTTTATTTTACGATCGATGCGATTTACGATTTGCCTGCGACATATTTCACATAGATTCTTTTGTCTGTGTGTGCCAACTTGTGTTGCTGTCTCAGTTACCTTGCTGCCTCCTCTGGCTCCTATTTTTAACCCTGAGTAAACAAAATGGATACACAGGAGGAGCACTCTTTTTTTTTTTTCTGAAATAGCGCCTGCCGTTAGGGCGTTGGGTACGGAGTCAACGTGACGTGGCGGGCGCGTGGGCTTCGGCTGTGGGTTGACCAGCCGGGATGATTTCATTCAGAAAAGGAAACTGTCACTGCAGATGGATAAATATATCCTTTCTGTGTCTGTCTGCAGAGGCAAGCACTCAGCAGTCTGGTTTTCACTGCCCAGTCTAACAGGGCTAACCAGAGCTTAAGGTAGTCATTATTTACCGTAATCAGTCGGTTTTCCAGCATCTGTGGTCTCTTGGCACACACTCGCCATTAGGAATGATTTGTCAGCTGAGCCACACGTTCAGTCCAACAGCTGAGCGTTTGATCTTGATTATTAGCATTTTGAGTTGAGTTGTTTGGCATAAAGGTCGCTTCTCCCTGCGGGTGGAAAAGGAGTAATTGTTTTTTTTGTGTGGGAGAAAAGCCATGCAGCAGTGAGTGGGATGTGTGTAGACGACCTGCGGTTTTGCTGTAATTATTTTCCTGCTGTCCGCTCATAAAACATAATTGATGCAATGAGATGAAGCAACACTCAGTTTGTGACTTACTTTTCGAGCCCCGCTCATTAGAAAGGTGCCTTTTGTGATGTCACCAAAACACGTACATAAATAAAAAATGATAAATAAATAAAAAGAAGAATGTAAATAAATAATGATATCAATAATAGCAACTCTGTCACGTCATCCCATCCATCAAACACCCAGGTACCGCAAAACATCTTTGCACAGAAGTGTCCATAGTCGGCTGCAGACTTGCAGTCATTTGCTCCATCGTGTAACAGTATCAGTAACTATGGAGTCCAGCAACATGAGCACATTGTCCCTCTGTGCCTCTCACTTGCAGACAAAGCTTCCTGTGCTGTTGCTGGGCCATTCATCAGACCTGAGACCGGGCGAGTTTGTGGTCGCCATCGGCAGCCCGTTTTCTCTCCAGAATACAGTCACTACAGGAATCGTCAGCACAACCCAGCGAGGGGGCAGAGAGCTGGGCCTTCGCAACTCGGACATGGACTACATTCAGACCGACGCCATCATCAATGTAAGGCAACTGAAATGCAATGTGCATGCACGTTGTCTTTCTCATAAGCACAGAAATAATAAATGATGTGTTGTTTTGGTTCACAGTACGGCAACTCAGGAGGACCTCTGATAAATCTGGTGAGCTATTTTTTAGTTTCAGTGGTAGACAGGTCGCATTTTGACATCCCATGATATGTTAAAATCATTTTTTAATCATTTACAGTTGTTTCTTTACCAGACACTAAGTTGACGTTTGCTGTTTTAGGACGGCGAGGTGATTGGGATCAACACATTGAAAGTGACAGCTGGCATCTCCTTTGCCATACCCTCAGACAAAATTCGCCAGTTCCTGGCAGAGTCCTACGACAGGCAGTCCAGAGGTAAGCTCCCACTGACACAACTTATTATTTTTTTTAGTTTTATTGCTTCTATTAAGTCACCAAGACAAACTGTGGGAGGGAAGTTTTGAAAACTGGCTGCAAGAGTTGGAGAAAGATCTCATGTACGCATATCGTTAAAGAGAAAATAATTCACAACACACTCTCTCTGTGGTTGTTATTCATCTGTGTGCGCTCTCCTGAGGTATATTGACTATATTTCTAGCTTTATGAATCCATGCCCAGCATTTCCCAACAGGATTCTGACGTTGCAAATAAACTTTGCAGAAGAAAATGCCAGCGTGTGTCAGGTTGTTTTTTTATTTTACTGCTTTTCATCTCTTACCTCACGTCGCGCGTTGGAACAGAACACACGTGTATTTTATATGTGGCTGACAATTTGATTTGCCTGCTCGAAAAGTATAGAACCGTCTGTTCTGAAGCAATGCTCCTATCACTCACACACAGAGGCGAAAATACCCAGGAGGACTGTTATTTTCAACAAACGCCTTCATGAAACTAAGAGCTCAGACTGCTGCAGGATGAATGATCGTATTTGTATTGCATTGTTGTTCGTCTCTAGGGAGAGGAGCTGCTAAGAAGAAGTACATTGGTGTGAGGATGATGACTCTCACTCCGGCGTAAGTTGTTATTGTCTTCAAGAAGAAGCGAAAGCTTGCAAAGAGACGCTTTTCTTAATTGAGCATGTACATAAAATCTATTGAGGGATTGATATTATTTAACATTTATAGTGTATTATGCATGGAGTGCATACTGAATTATAATACATTCACAATGCTTAATGAATACACTCATCATTATGTAGTATAAACCCCATCAGACACGTCCTGCTTCTCAAACTCTAGTTCTAGTTCTAATTCTACGGCACCTGAACTCATAATTCACTAAATATGTAGAATTTAGTTGCATCTAGTGATGTAATTTTGGCATTGCAATCTCCTCACCTCACCCTCGCTTTCCTATTATGAAGGAGAAAAAAAAAAACATGCAGTAAAACACAGGAAAGGTCAATCCACAGCCAGTCTTATATTTTCAGGTGATTATACCATAATAAAAATATAGTTACGTCTGATGTATTCTATGTCTGCCATATTTTGAAAATAGAGAATAATATAATAGAAAATAAATCTTACACACAGGACCTTTAAAGACTTATGAATGTATTATAATTCACTATAATTGCCCTTATTACACACCAAATGTTAGGGGTTAGAGGTTATCCTCAACCTAACCACTGTTGCTCCTTGCCTAACCCTAACCGCTGAGTCTCTGGCCTGCTCCACTAATATCTTCTCTCCATGTCTGCCTTTGCACCGCCAATATTCTTGATCTCGCCCGAAAGCTATCCTAACGCTAACCACTCAGACGTCTTAGCCTAACCCTAGCTGCCTAATCTTCGCATTCTCTGGACCAAATGCAGCAATGCACGGCCCACCACACATCCCCTCAGACTGACCGAGACACAGAAGATTATCAGCCAACAGTGAGATGGGAGCAGCACCCCTGACTCAACACGCCTCACCCCTCACTCCCTTCACCCCCTTCTGCTCTATAGTGTGTGCGCGTGTGTGGTTTCTTGTTGATTGCGACGGCGCGTGCGTTGCCTTTGGCTCTCTAAACCAAACAGTGTGAGTCGTTGGACAGCACAGGGAGAGTCAATCACTAACCCTAACCCTAATTGCCTTCATTACGCTTGGACAAAAGCGAACAGCAACATTCACATTTCCCGTTTTGTGTTAGATGAAAATGGTGACTGAATACCAAATTCTCTGACCCATTTTTCTTCCTCCAGGCTGGCCAAAGAGCTGAAGACCAGACACCGTGACTTCCCTGACATCACCTCTGGAGCTTACGTTATGGAGGTCATTGCAAAGACACCAGCTGCAGTGTAAGGATAGCTTTCCAAGACGGCTCAAAACTCAACTCAGCTCAGACTAACATCATGGTTTTTCCCGTAAAGGCTAAATGTAAATGTCGGACTTTCTCAGCTATGGGATATTGTCTTTGGCACTTCCTGCTACACATATGCAGTTAATTCACACAAGACTCTTGACACTCAACATGCAGCTCCTGCTCTCCGTTCGAAATGCAAATAGACAGTATATTTAATTTCCTTCCTTTATTTTATTTCTCTCCCCTGTCAAACGTGCACATAGACACACGCTCCACACACACACAAAGCCTCCTACACAGCTGTCTTCGTAGAACGTAAATTCATGGCTCACTCCGGCGTGCCAGGAGTGCCTGGACCTCTAAAATATCCCCCTCCTCCCACAATCGCAGCCCACTCCAATCAGCCACCACCACAACTCTAACAGAGTGGGACTCAGGAGACGCTGAGGTCAGCGATTTCTTTCAAACCTCATGCAGGGAAGTTACTAGCTACGCTGTGGTTTTCCTGCGCCTGCTCACCCGGCCCACTCCAGAGTGGTGTCCTCTGCAAGGCCTCGTCAGAGTTTGCTCATTGCTTAAATCAGCCTGCTTTTTGCATAATAACATTTCTGTGGTTCCCCTTTTTATAGCCAGTGTTGTTTTCTAGGCTGCACTTTCCGTGTGTTTGATGTCACTCTGTGTCGCGTTTGTTTATGACCTTTGGAAATCTTGATCCCCGCCGTGGAGAACTGTCCATTTGCCCTCTCGGAGGTGTCAGAGCAGCTGAGCGTAATGAGGCTAACACCGAGCTGCAGCCGGGAAGTGTGGCGGCTCTTGTGTTTACATGTGGCTGCGATTAAGCAGCTGCATCCAGAGTCGGCTTTTGATATCACTGCTGGTTGCTGCCCCGGCCTGCGTGTGATTTTGGGTTTACTGCTTTGTTTTTATTCGTCGCGGGTGTTTGTATTTGCTCGGCGCTTCGACCTCACTGTGCTGTCATGCCATCGTGATCGCTCAATCATTAAAATTCAAACGACAGATGTTACATTCAGATTGTGCTCACAGAACTGACTGATGCGCACGTTAGATATGCTTGTATAAAACACTGGAAACAGATGAGGATATATAGTGTGAGTGATAAGCCGTTACATCTGTAGGACATTACATTAACCTGCTGTTTTAATTCTTACTACTAAACCCTAAAGAGCCAATTAAAGCTTACGTAAAGAGAGGAAAACAATGTCATAAAACAAACACATTTTATCCTCAGTCTTCAGTACTTTCAAGCCAGAGATTTCCTAATAAACAGCTGGGAATTGTAGTTTTTTAGAAAACAATACTCCAACAGGGGACTATTTTTTTATGGTGGATTAATACACATTTGATGCTCTAGTAAGAGTAAGAACAGAAGAACATGTCAGGCTTTAAATATTCAAATAATACTTTTTACTTCTTGTAATGTAATGTAATTATTGTTTTAGGATCAATTGATTGATGGTTTTGGTCACATAAATACACTTTTAGTTCTTATATAATGTATACTAATTAAGACCACATGCACAACAGTGTTAGCCTTTTGTTGTGGCATGTTGCTTTTTTAGTATTCAGAGTAGAGCTGACAGGAGAGGGTTGACATGCAACAGCTGGATTCAACATGATGTGATCACATGATCATTATTTTGAACATCTAGGTTATCCTCATCACTGTCCAGTGTTAACCTTCAGTACCAGTGGTTATCCACACAACAACGTGGGTCATTTATGAAGCCTTCAATCGGTCTCCTCTTCTTCTTCTTCTTCTCCTCCAGTGCTGGACTCAAAGAGCACGACGTCATCATCTCGATCAACGGCCAGAGGATCTCAACAGCGAACGACGTCAGCGCCGCCATCAAGAGGGACGGCAACTTGAGAGTCGTCGTGCGGCGCGGAAACGAGGACGCCATCCTTACAGTTGTTCCCATGGAGATCGACCCTTGACCGGCGTCACAGGAGCTGGAGCTATGTTTTACCTATCACCAGTGGACCTTATATTATAAGGGAGGTGGTCTTCTACTGACACACCCTCTCCCTGTGGCCAAAGGCCAGTGACGCCACACATCCAGGAAAATTCTGGCTTTGCCTTGAAAGGAACGACCGTACAGGCGCTCTAAAAAAAAAAAAAAGCAGCGCTGTACTTCCATGTGTGTTTTCACTTTTAGTCTTTAATGCTTTGATCAGTGCTACTAGTGTTTGGTCACAAACAAAAGAAGATGGTTATTGGCATATTGTTGTATTGCTTTCTCTTATTTTGTGTCTTTTTTTTTGTTTGTAATATGGACTTTTTGCTCAGTCAGGCCTTCCACTGCAATTTTAAGCAATTTCGAGACTCACTGAGCAAATCTGATTTGTATAATTGTTGTTTTCTAAACTCCCTTTTTAAAAAAAAGTACTGTAGAATGTTTGTGTTGAATATGTGATGTATACTGAGAAGAAAATAAAGGGTTGACCTTCTTTTTGACAATCGCCGCCCCTCTTTCCATTTCTCAATTTCACGCACACAAACAGACACACACAATTTGAGATGGACTACACTCAGGCTGACGTTACAATATTTGCTTTGTGTGTGTGCAGAGTTTACTTAACTATTGCTCATGCACAAAAGCTCTCACACAAAGAGGGGGGGGGGGGGGTCATAAAATCAATCAGGATCTGTTTCAAATTTGATTTTATTGCCTTCATATGGGCTTGATAGTGGTCTGGTGTGATTGTTGGGCCAGGGGCTCTACAGGCTGACCTCAGAGACAGGAGTGCGAGCCAAACAGAGATCCGACCAGATGAGGGATGTGGAGCTCGCATGAATACACTTTATGTTTTGGTAGGGATTTTTGTTTACCACATAAATTTTGGATGATGACGATGAAGCAGACTTCATGAGAACTACAGAAACCACCAGAGACTACAAACAGTGTCAGGATTTACAAGAAGATCTTTGACCAAAATCTCTTTCGCTCAGGGTGAAATCTGCAGTGGGAAAAACTGCAGAATCTTTTGTTTTTCTTCATCGTGCTCCGCCATGACCAAGTAAATGGTCTGTTATGATCCAGTGTCTACAGCAAGATTAGATGGCAGGCCATCAGCTTTAAAAAACAGGAACATATTTTGCCATTCAGTAGTGTGGCTACCCACCCTACCATTTACATTTGACTTTCAGACTTCTAACCAGTAGATGTTTATCCCTCACACAATTTTTTTTTCCAATTACCATGCACCACATGGAAGCTATACGACAGAAAAAAGCTTTACGATGATGTTAAACAGCCCACAGGAATGTATCAAAATCACACTTTATTTTAAGGATCTGCTAGACATTACAACAGATTCTGACTTATTTTGTGGATATTTGGCACAGAATTAAATATAGACGTTCATCGTGGTCAAAGGCCAAAGGTCCATTTTTTAAAGAAAGACAATAAAAAAAGCACTGAGACAGAAGGGTGACAGCAAGTGTTGCTGCCATCTCATGGTTCAGTATCAGTGTTGCACTCTCATCTTCTCTCTTACCCATCCGGCCATAAATAATATCAGGCAGATGTAACACGCAGAGTTTAAATTCTGTGTTTTTATTTCACTTGGCAATGCCACAGACTCATGACTCATTTATTCCAAGACTGCAAAACATTCAGAGAGATTACAGTATACGTAGCATTGGCTGTAAAATGTGCTTGTTAATGCCAAGCTGCCAAGACCTGAGCCCCAAAACATCAGTCAAGCAGGGCATGGCCGTATTACCTCACCACCTCTGGGCTTTGATGTGACACATGCAGGTGACCAGAGGTGTGTTTGTTTAACACTAACTGAATATGTTATGTGTTTTTTATGCTTGTATCTCTGTCCAAATGTTGCATAATGATGACAGGAACCTTGAAAACAACCGTTGGGTAATTAATTGTAAATCTAAGACCTTGTTGTTTGAAAAACTAAATACGTTGATGGATTTGCCACTTTGCCGTCGATATCAGGTCATTACTGTAACATAGGAAACGTGACACATGGCATGCTTAAAAATATAGGGCTTCCCAGTAGGCGATATTTTCTTTTCATTTCGGGTGAGGTAGAGAGAAAACCCTGAACATTTCAAATCCCTCGCATGCCCCTCAGCCATTTCCCCAAAGGTGACCCCACGCCCCATCTTCATAAGGACTTCCATGCTTTGAAGGAGATGTTGTGATGTCTGTCCAGGATGAGTAATGGTCATTTCAGTGTTGATACAGTTGGGACCACTTTGCCCCGCAGACTTGGGCTGTTTATAACGCACTATTCATTCATTTGACACCATCTGTGCCCCAGACCAGCGGCAGTGCTGATGATCTATGTGCTTTCTGTTTCCAGCATGCTGCGGGTCTTTGAACATTCAGTCCATTGAGCACACAACAATCAAACCTGGCCCTATAGAAGATAAACCACAAGTATTATATTAATGTTGGAGTTTTTTAATAGGGCTACTAATACTTGTGGAAAACATAAACATTGCCATTGGTGTATAATCACTTTTGTTACCTATGAATGTGTGTTTTATATCTACAGAGAGAGTCCCCCATCTTAGCCCTGAATGGACAAACCAAACTTTGGCTGCACAGAGAGCCAGTCATGTCTTTTTGTGCGTTTTGTGACCGCCATAGTTTCTCCTACACTCTCGGAAGAGCGAGCAGTATTCAGTTGGTTGCAATCTGCAGCCTCACCACTAGATGCCACTAAATACTACACACTGGACTTTCAGGTAACTTGAAGTAGTAAAACCAAATTATTGCACAAGAATAGGAAATTCTCTTTTCTTTCAGGTTTTTACATGCATTTTAGGGTTACGCGCCTTGCTCAAGGGCAAGGAGGTGAAGTGACGCCTCTCCAGCTACCATCCACGCTTCTTACTTTGGTCCATGCTGGGCTTGAACCGTCCACCCTTTGTTTCCCAAGCCAAACAAACAAAAGACACTTGCATCTTATGAATGCAGATCATCTTGTTAACTTAGATTATTTATTTATTTTACCTGTGAGCAGTCTTCGTGCTGTTTTCATTTTTAAAATGTTATTATTAATAATTATTAATACTGGATCTTCACATCCAGGATCTCTTTTTAAAAAAAAGTGTGGACACCTCTGTGTTAAAGTCATCCAAACACAATACAGTCTGTTCCCAGTGATAGTCGCAGAGGCCGTTTCTCATTGGCACGTCTTCAAATTTAAATTAAACAACATGATCCTCCAGCGCCCCCTATCGTTTGTTATGGTTTCAGCTTTAAACCAATCAGAGTCACGTTTACTGACTTGAGCCTCAACGCACGGCGAACCCTCCCTGCGCGCTGATTGGCCAGTTCCCATCCTCGTAGCTCACTACATAGGGGTCTTGCCAGGGAACGAGGAGGGAGGGGATATTTTAATGGCCGTCAGTAGCACCACAGACTGCAAAAAGTGCGGATTATCCACTATTTTTAGACTCTAGTGGCTACGGGTGCGTTTGGGCCGCCTTTCCTCGGTAACGAGCGTTGCTCCGTGGACACACTCGGGTCGGAGATGTGTTTGTAGCGTTGTTTCTGCTGCGCTGAACACACTTTACCCGCTTGATTTGTGCGCGGAGTGAGGCATCAGGCCTTAGCCGGCTGGCTAACAAACAAGCGGACGTTGAGCTAGAGTCGCCGGAGTGGAAAGGTAGCAGTATTGTACTCATTGTTTAACCTTAATCTCCGCAACCATATTAAACTACTTAGCCATATTTATTTGTTTTATTGAGGCCGATCAGGTGTGAAATGTAAACAGGACGAGGAGGAAGGGGTGGCGGGGAGGGGGGGACTAGCGTTAGCACAGTTTAGCAGTGTCGAAGCTAACGGCTAACTTTATAGTAACTTTACAAGCAGGAGCAGGCCTAGCTGGGGCTAACAGGCGTAGCTGAGTGAACTGTCCTGTCAGTGTGATGCTAGGTCAAGTAAATAAACTCAAGTTGTACTAAAGTTACTCCAAATCACCCCTGGCCTCCTCTCGTATCGCACAGACACGACCAACGATGTTTATTTGTAAGATTCGCTGCTAGTGCTAGCGAGCTAGCCACGCTAACTTGGTGTGCTATTCACACATGACTTAACGTTATGAGCTAAAGTTAACTGACCCAGCCGTGATGGTGTGTGTTTTTCTTCCTTTTTTAAGGGACACAGCTCACCCCTGCTGCTTTTTCCAATATGTGGCACAACGCTGCGGCATTTTTTTTAGCCAGGCACTGACGTTTGTGTGCGTTATTTGACGCTTAAATGGGATATTGAACGCTCTCTGCCTCTCTGTTCACAGGGAATATGTAACATAAAGCAGCCGACATGACATCCAGATTCGGTAAAACGTATAACCGCAAGGGAGGGGAGGCCAATTCAAAATTTGAAGAGGTCTTCTCCAATAAAAAGCCCACACTGACCACCAAATGGGGGGAGACCACCTACAAGGCTCAACTGGGGGCCAAAAGGCCCATGTTAAAAGAAGTGTCCGAGCTTCCCAAGAGGCCCAGGCTCGAGGACAGCGACAGTGAAGAAGACCCGTTTGGGTTTGACAGCGACGATGAGTCCAAGACTGTAACCACTCAGAGCGCGTCCCAGCCCAAAGTCAATGATGGTGATGTGACAAAGACCACCACAGTGCAGGGCGGTGGGACAGCCCCTGTTGTGACTTCCTCACAGGGCTCTGCAAGCTCAACAGCCAGGTTCACAAGTGAGTAAAACACACACACAGCACTACCACATCTATGTCTGAGTGTACCTTGTATTGTCTCGTGGCAGAGCGAGCGTACCTTATCTGTACTTATTCAAATCTGGAATTTTGTTCTCACAGGTATGCAAACATCTGAAGTGAAGGTTGTTAAAAATAACCAGTCCTGGTTCAAAAGTGCATCAGATAGCAACCAAAAACCTGCATGTATGGCCTCTTTGTCAGACGCGGTCACCTCCGATAATCAGAACTCCCAGAGGTCCATCTCGTCCTCTCCTAATGTAGACGCCTCCCTCAAGCTGTCCTCTGATGCACCAGGTGGTAGCAGAGACTTCCAAACCTCCTCCTCCTCCTCCTCCTCTTATGATGGACTGCCATCAGAGGAGATGAAAAATGAAGAGCAGGAACCTCCACCAGAACCGGTGGACAACATCCCCCCATCCCCATTTACACTAAGGGCCTCAAACTGCAAGAAATACCAACGGCCCGGCAGACCTAACAAAATGTCCTCTGAACCTGCTGAAAACAACAACAGCAGCAAGCCAGCTGCGAGTGCCCAAGATAAACCCAACAGTGTCCTTTCTGCTAGTGCAAGTAGTACTGGTGCCAGTGCTAAAACAGCAGCCAAGCCTGCAGGCAGGGGCGGCGGGAGGGTACGGGACTACACGGTTCTACACCCGTCCTGTCTGTCAGTGTGCAACGTCACTATCCAGGACTCGATAGAGCGGAGCATTGATGAACTGGTCGCCCCAGCCTGCCCCCGCTGACCTTGGAGAAGCAGGCCAGATGAAAAAGAAGTCAGACGCACCGCCGCCCAAACCTACCAGGTAAGTCTTGTATGTTTTTATGTGTTTTACCATCTTGTGTCATGGAGAACATTACTAAAAAGGTTGGGCACAAAAAACATGATATTCATAAGCTTGCATAACTTTGAGTCATGCGTGAGTCATTCAGGGTTTTGCGTGAGCGGATATATATATATATATAATCGGATATATATAAAATCAATTTAACAATGAACCATAATGAGCATCGTTTTGTATCGTACGTCATTGTGTGCTGATCTGCTCAGACCCCGAGGAGGGAAAACTGCATGCTGCATTATTGGTTTAGACCTTTTTTAGTATGAATGTCTGGAAGAAAAAGATCTGTCATGCAGCTCATTTTCAGGTATGATACTGTTATAAAGTCTCTGCAGTTACAAAATGGAGCGAACCCGGTAGTGGGAGTTGAAGTACTATAATTACTTGAAGTGCTGCAAAGATTTTGTTCAAAGCCATTTGCTGTACTTGTCCTTGTTGCATGATGGGTTCACATTTAATACAAGATCGGTACTTTTTATGTCAAGTGGATCAGTTTTGAAATATTACAGGAAAGAAGGAACTTGGGTCGCGTGTCACAAGCTAAGAAAAAGAGTCAGAAGAGTCCAATGACGGAGACGTAGTCTAAAACAAACTTGCTTAAAATACTGTTTACATCTGGATGACTGTGTCACTATCAGCCACTCAGAGTGTCGTGTCGCTGAGGCGTCTCGTCAACTATGTCTACTTTATTGATTGCAGCGATGAAGCGATTTGCATAACGTGCGTCAGCACATCACAATGAAGTGCTGTGCCCGGTAGAGTGTTTTACTTTGACAGCACCTCCTGTTTACTTTCTCTCATTACCTGAGCCTTTTGTTCGTTTTAATTGAAATAAAATACCAAAAACACTGATTCTCCCGTTGACGTACAGAAATGAAATGAAGCCTGTGTAACGGCATTCCTTGTGAATTTAGATTTATTAATTGTTAGGTGCAGCCCAGCACATCACTCGCCTTGACTGAATCAACTTGAACGATAGTAAGCAGAAGAAAATTGTTTTCAATTTCACCTGTCGCCTCTTTAGGAGGCGCTGCCATTAGTGTGTGTACTGTTTGTGGTCCATTATAGGTCTATTATGTTTCTTGTTTTGGTGGTTTCTAAGCAATAACATCGTGTTGTCTTGTCTGCTAGCAGGCGTGGCGCTGAGACACTTACAGTTTCTTGTTCATTGAGTTGTACAGAAGTTTGAACGCCGGCTTCTCAAGTTTGTTTTATTTTTAATTTGTTTAGCTTCAGTGGCTGCTTTCTGCAGTGCTACGTCAAAGAAAACAATTTCCAGTCAAACAAAAGAAAAATCCTCTCTGTGTCTTTCCAGGTTCAGACCCACCCAGACGAAGACCAAGAAGACCAAGACTGAGACCAAGCTGGAGTTTTTTGGCTTTGAGGATAAAGAGGACCAGGAGGGCGAGGACGGTCCAGAAAGTGGCAAGGCAGGCAAGAGCAGCTACAAGATCAAGTACTTTGGCTTTGACGACCTGAGTGAGAGCGACAGCGACGATGAGAGCACCCGGGCCAAAGAGAAGAAGGCCAAGAAGGCGGCGGCGGCCTTAGCTGCTCTGAGCTCCAGCGTGGACAGCCCTCACACCAGTGACTCTCAGGACAGCCAGGCCAGCAGCAACACAGGTGAGCTGATCCCGAATGATAACACAGCATGGTCAGCTGGCCCCCCGTCGGTGCTGTGTCGCCCACTCATATTATCAACAATCTGCTTTCTCCAACAGATGCTTTTGACTTCTCTGATGACTGCAGCCCTGGCAGCACAGATGGGCAGAAAGGACGCTCGGGGAAGCCAAGTGACAAATCCAAGGACATTGGCAGTGGAGTCAAAAAGATCTTCAGTGGACCCAAAAAAGTAAACAAGCATGCTGGAAATTGTCTGTGTGTGTCTGTGCCTATTACTCAAAAGTCATTTTGTCATTTAATCTGCGTCCGTAACTCTCCTCCCGACCAGCATCGATCTCAGGTTTTCGTTGCTTGGCTTCGGACGGACATTTATTTTAATATTATTGATGTTTAAATGACATTTTGCATAACAGAATATCCATCTTGACTAAAAATAGATTGAGATAATGGGAGGGAGAAGAGCATCGGAGAGAAAGTGAGCAAGTGGGCAGGAAAGAAAAATGAAACCTACAATTATTTGTTTGTCTTTTTAGGTAATGTAATTCTGCGGTTTGGCAGTAAAGACTGAAAACACTGAACGGGTTAAACGCGAGTTCAGAAGCACGCGCGCTACACTGGCTTCCACTACAAGGACTGTTGAATATTACCTCTTGTTCAGGCTCATATTTATCAGAATAATTTACTTCTGTTGTTCTGCCCACATTTGCTCTGCTTTAATAGATCATGTTTTACAGCGGCTTGGGGGTTATTTGTGGTCCATCTTCCTAATTCCGCCTGTTTATTATCTACATCATCGACGCGACTCTGAGCGTTGTCTTTGCGATATATAATTGAGTCGCACAATGTGCCGTTTGCAGTCCAAATTTCGTGCCGCTCGGGGACTGTTGTGCTCCACTGCTGCCGCGGCTGCTGTTGTCTCAGTCTATCATCATGATTGCAGTATGAAATATTTATGCGTTCAGTTGTGCTAATTCCCAACAATAGCTTAGGCTTTGTGCTAGAATGCTTTTATGGAGATTAACATGGAAGTATGTCTGTGGTGTTATTGCTCATATAAAGGGTGGAAGTGAGCTGGGATATATTTGCCGTGCAGACAGCTGACATCAATGTCAGGTGTTATGCCAGCGTCTCTGTTTGACTAACTAACCAGTTCTTCCAATTTCACCGGGTTCCAGTCTCCTGCTAAAGCTGTGTACAATGCTCGCCACTGGAACCAACCCGAGCCCGAAGAGATTCCTGTTCCTCCACTATCTCGATCTCAAACTGCTCCGGTAAGATTTCACTTTATTTTGTTTTTATTTATTTACTTTGTTTTTGTGGCGCAATAGAGGCAAAAATTTCTGACTGTCACTGTGAAAAGGAGGCTAAATTTGTACTGTTTAGCTCTCATTTGGAATGCATGCATTACTCTGACACGCAGAGCAGGCAAACAATATTACAGGGCGTTGCGTAAAGTGAATGCTAATAACCTCCCATTTGTTTACAGAATTCCCCATTCCCTACTGTCCACGATCCAGAATGTTGTTTATTGGTCTTTTAGCAGTCAACAGTTTTTTTTTTTTTTTTAATTGCTCTAATTACTCTCTCTGTTGACATGGAGTTACTTTCCCAGACAAGTGAACCCGGGTTTACTTGTATATTCTCTGTTGAACTCTATCCCCCATAGAAATAAACGTCGGTTCAGAGAAAAGCTGTTGCTGCAAAGTTGTTTTTAAACTTATACCACTTCATCCGACATCTGTTAACAACGCTTATTAAAGACTCGTGTGCTTAACAGACTATTCAGCCGTGGCAAATCTTGCGGACGTGCCATTAAACCGATTTTGTTGCTTTGGTATGAGCCCAGTTTTCTCCGCCTCTCTCCCCTTTCCCTAGGCCATTTTATCAGAGCAGCAGCAAGGACAGCAACTCCCATAAAGATGATGGCTTGTTCAAAGCCCCTCCACCGCCGCCCAAAGTCATTAAGTCGGAGACCATCCCCACGCGACTCAACCAGGATATTGTCACGGCGCTCAAATGCAGGAAGGAGCACAAAGAGGTGAGTCTGGATTTTTTTTTTCAGACTTCTGAGGACCACAGGGCGGATGAGGCACTGTCTTTTGCAGCTAAATGCTTGTTTTTGTTCCGTTTCTTTCCGACGTTTGTTTGCATGCTGCTCCGAAATTAATCTTTTTAATGCCCTGCCAAGCTGCTTTTACCCATTGGATACAGGCTGTACAGCAAAGGGGGTAGCATTCATTTGATACATATCAAGCTCACTTTTGTTTATTTGAACCCCAGCGTGAGTTGGCGGCAGCAATGAGGACTGCTGTTGTTAATTTAAACTCCCCTACAGCTTGTGTCATTTACAGATGGGCCTTCTGGCCCCGGATCAGCCGGTTAGCCACAGATCCCCTGAGGTAAAATTGTTTCAGCTAAGCTGTCACAACACACTGGCGTTCTCTTCAGACCCAGGTCCTCCCTCCTGTGTCATGCTGGGTGCAGACACAGCGTGACTGTTGATACCGGTAAACACACAGAGTCAACTCGCTGATCAGACTCCACGTGCTGAGCTTTTATTGATGGCGGGGTATTAGCGCAGTCAGCTATTGCTGCCTAATGGAACCAATATAGCGGCGTCTAACAACGAGAGCTGCTCTCTCTCGCAGTGTTTGTGCGGGCTGATGGTGTCACCGGGCAGATGTACTGCTTCCAAATTAGCCATGATTAACCCCATTTCCTCTCCACCAGCTGTACACGGTGGTGCAGCATGTGAAGCACTTCAATGACGTGGTGGAGTTTGGAGAAAATCAAGAGTTCACGGACGATTTCGAGTACCTGGAGACGGGGCTGAAGAGCAGTCAGCCACTCAACACAAGATGCCTTAGGTAAGTGGAATAAGACACTTAGCCGCGTCCTACGGAGGAGCACTTAAACGCTCCGAGTCTGCTCTGACAGATTTCTTTTTTTTAGTCGCGCGTCAGTGGTACTGATTCGTTCGAGTACCATGTACCTGACTGAGCTGACTGAATGGGACAAGCACCTGTCACCCAACATTTGTTCATGTCAGCTGGTATTTATATAGCAATTTGAGGAACAGCTGCTTTAGTTTGATAGACGCGACGCAATAATCCTTAATTTACTAAAACAAAACAATAATTATTCCGAGAGAGAGCGCAGCAGGGGGGAAGATGCAAAGTGAATTATTTAAAGAGACCACAGCCAGTTAAAGTTTTGTTTGTTTTTTCTGTAGCCTCACGTTGCATGTGGCCACTCTGTTGAGAAAATGGATCCACTCCAGAGACGCCACTGAAAAGGGTGTTTTTCAGTCTTTACATATGCAAGCAGAAGACTGTGGGCACGTTGCAGATAGAAATCATAAATGTCGCTAATGATTTGGAAGCCGGCTGTGCCACGTTCTCACTCAAGATAAATCCTTGACCTACCGTTTCTTTAACCCCGTCTCTTCCCCTCTCACTGCTCCAGTATAATCAGCTTGGCCACACGGTGTGCCATGCCCAGTTTCAGGATGCACCTGCGGGCCAGAGGGAAAGTGGCGCAGGTCTTCAAGATGCTCAGTGACGCTCCACAACACCCGGTCAGTAAAACTCTCTTTCCATGTAGTGGCAACTGGTTATGTATTCTCTTAGGGTTTTGAATCTGTGTTTGAAGCTCAGCTGGTGTTCGTAGCTTCTGAATAACTCAAAAGTAACAGAAGTGCAGTGGGACCCCTCGCTGACTCCAATAAGGGTACTGCAGAGTTAGCCAAGAAAGAAAGAGACAAAGTCGATTCAACAGTTAGTTATTTCAGCAAAATAACCCCCAATATGTTGTAATGCATTTTTAGTTTTCAGTGTGGTGGTGGTGTTCCTGACCTCCCCATCGGACAAAGCTTGGAAAAAGGCGCCCCTCAAACATTTATTTGTTTGGTTTTACTCTATTCCAGGAGGCCTGTAATCGTGATTCACAGCACCCCTGTGAACAATTGAGCGATGTTGTGTTTTGTATGTAACTTCAGTCTAAACCAAAAGCATAAAAAAATGTTTGTTCTGAGACATTTATTAGTTTATAATAAGTATCCATTTAGGATATGTAGTTTTTCACTTTCCTTCATTGAGCATCCCCCGACACTGTTTGGATTCCCCTTATGTGGTTTGTTCTATTAGTTTTACAAACGTGCTTCAAATATACAATTGCTCACATTTATATACCATCGTATGATGTGTCTGTAGATACAAACTGGAACGCTTCATTTAATCCGAAGCGGGTGATGTTTGTTTTTAATATCCTGATCAGCACCTTTGCAGTATTTGCGAATGAGGACGCGAGGATGTTCAAGTTCTCTGTTTGGCTGCGGTTAGAGTTCTTTTATATTAATACGTTCAAGTCAAAGCCTTGAGGTGTTGCAGTCGTCCCTGAAGTGTGAGCGTTTCTCAGCGAGCAATACCGGCACAAAGAAACAAGTCCTTGGCACACAGTCGTTTTCTTATTAACAATCAGGCACACAGTGCTGGCTCAGAGAGTCACTGAACAGCATCCACATTTTTAGTAGTAGTGGTAGTAAGATAGTATTTGTTTTATACTTTTGATGATGTTGCGTGCGGTATTCCTAGTAAAGCAGACACATAGTGAAGGCTGTAGTGTTCCAGCGTGCTTTAGTGACTACGGAGAGGTTTTCTCACACCGCGGTCACCTTGTTCCACCTCAGCACCACCTGCGGCGCTTTGTAAAAGCCGCTCTCTGTCGTTCTATCTCTATCAGAATCTGGCCCTTTGCACGGCCGCCTTGATGTACATCCTGAGTCGGGATCGTCTTAACATGGATCTGGACAGGGCCTGCCTGGAGCTCATGATCAAACTGCTGGAGCTGGACCAGGACTACTCGGCCCACCAAGATCAGCTCACCGCAAAGGAGGTGGAAAAGGTCAAGGAGAAAATCAGGAAGCTGTGCGAGACCGTGCACAACAAGCACCTCGACTTGGAGAACATCACGGTGGGTTGTTCTTAGATAATGAAAGAGGCGTAACACAGAGTTTCACCTTTGGATGCACCCTGGTTCAAACAAAGATTATTTTTTTTTCTTTAATGATTCTTTAACAAGCTTAACATCATAAATACTTAAGTAGCTTCAATGGAAATGCTTTTAGCGAAAGCCTAATTTGTTAAATTGAGCATAAGATGTCAGTCAGCCTAATTTGGTTTTAATGCACCTCGTTTTCTTTTACTCTTCACTTGTTCTTAATTTGTTCGCTTGTTCCTGTTTGTGGTAGATGTATTGTTACCTTTTTAAAGAAATGTTGAATGTGGATATACTTATCCAAGCTACTGTGATTCTTGAACATCAGTTTTATGTTTCGAGTTGATATGAAGAATGACAGAGGTGCTGATGTTTTTGGAGTTGTAAGTTAATTAGCCTAATGTCATTTAGGGCTGTATTGTTGAGTAACATAGCCGCTACATTCACCACAAATAAACACACCCATGTGCCCCCGAATGCTGCACAACTCCTGGCCTGTTTTGAGTGCGGATATTGCAGATCTAACGTTGTTTTTATCTGATGTAGACGGGCCACCTTGCCATGGAAACCCTGCTGTCTCTGACCTCCAAGAGAGCCGGGGATTGGTTCAAAGAAGAGCTGCGGCTACTGGGAGGTCTGGACCACATTGTAGACAAAGGTAAGTGTGTGTGGGATGCACCGTGCATCGGTGGTGATAGCTGGGCACTTTGCAAGTCTCCATATTTATTCATGTGGTCAAAGATCAGATTTCCACGGTCAAAGGTTACATGTGTTGACTTTGATGCAGCTTTCGAGGATGTGTAAAAGTCATGTGCCTCGTGTGTGTGTGTGTTGCCACAGTTAAAGAGTGTGTGCAGAACCTGAGCCAAGAGGAGGACAAGGAGAACCTTGTAGCGTCTTTATGGGGGGCTGAGAGGTGCCTGAGAGTGCTTGAAAGTGTAAGTACTGCCTCGCCAAGTTTGTCTCTTTCTTTCATCGGCGTCACACGAGAGTGACGCTCAAGGACGAGAGTAGCGTGGTAGTGAAAGCGCTTTTATTGTTACCCGATGAAAGGCTTTGTTTAAACGCGCTGAATTCTCTTATCAGTGATCTCATTTTAAATGTCACTGTTGCTGTTTTTTTTCTCTTCCATTTGTTTTATTTCCCTTTCATCTCGTGCCAACAGGTGACAGTGCAGAACCCAGAAAACCAGGGTTACTTTGATCGCCTACAAAGACTCGCAGCTTATCGTCTCCTCTGCCAGGTGAGCAGCAGAACACGGCTCGGAGCTGTTATTGACCGAACACGGCAACCTACTGCCACACTGACGGCTCATTCAGTGTACCTTTTTATACTTTATGTAACATCATTGTACCCATCATATTAAGAGTGTCCACTGGGGTATTATGTCTATAACGTATTCACATGATTAATAATTATCCTACCAGACCATTTGGACCTCTGCTCCTCCTCTGCATTCATGCCAGTCTCTCCTGTCTCTCCCTCTTTTCACCCTTCAGCTTGTTTTCTTAAAAAATTGCCGTGTGTTTCTTGACTTTTGCTCTTCGCTCTCTCTCGCTCTCTCTCTCTCATCGATATGTTTCTCTTACTTTTTCTCCAGAGCTTTGTGGTACTGTGAGGACATGATCCAGCGCTACAGCAGGGCGTTGAACAACAGCTCTCTGTCATTGTCGGGTGCCGCGCTGCCCCACTGCAGCTACAGTAACGTGGGCAAGGCAGTGGAGGACTGCATGAGGGCTATCATAGGAGTGCTGCTCAACCTCACCCATGACAATGGTACGCTCATTTACAGCTCAACATTATTATATTTTTTTGCACTGGCCTTTGTTTGTTGCTTTGATCTGACATCTTATTGTTTGTGTGATGTACAGTGAAGCACACTTCATTGCAGTATTGATGTATAGCGTCCAGATTGGAATATATTCTTTCTATCAGACTTTCGTTGGTGTATAATTCAGCAGGTTTCTGGTGCTCAGCGGGGAGATGCGTCGGCTAGTATCAGCGCAGGTTAATAATGGTGTTATTTCTGTCTGCAGAGTGGGGAAGTACTAAGACAGGCGAGCAGGAGCAGCTAATAGTAACCGCTCTGAACTGCGTCCTCCGAGTTCCGCGTTACATCCCCCAGGAGCAGCGCTTTGACGTGCGAGTGCTGGTAAGGCGCCCTCGAACATAACAACCTCACTTAATTGTTGAAAAGATATTCTTACCAAGCCGCGTTTCCTCTGTGTGTGCGCCCGCACGCACACGCGTGTGTCTGATCTGCGCTTTCTGCATACCAGGGTCTCGGCCTACTAATTAACCTCGTGGAGTACAGCTCCAGAAACCGCCACTGTCTGGTGGACATGGAGTACATTGTTGATGACACCTGTCTGGAAGACAGCCTGATGCAGCCTGCGGACCCAACACAATCTGACACAGCGGCAACGTCGGCACAGCACGCACAGGGAGACGTGGCTGACAAGCCCAAGTCCTCCGGTGCTTTGGCTGCCCTGGTGAAGGTATGAACTGCACCTGAACGCGTTAATAAATATTTTAGCCCTTTCTTGTTGAGCTTTTCGTCATCCTGGCTACGGGTGAGTCTTGTGAGCAGGAGCCGCTACGCAGTCGTGAGGGGAAAATAAATGTTTTCAGAGAACACTTTGTTTTAGATGAACAACTGAAGCAGTGATTCACCTGTTAAGGGAGATACTTGAAACTTCACTCTGGAACTTTAATGAATATGGATGGTGATGCTTTTTTTTTTTTGTTGCTGTATCATCATATCAAATCCCCCCCTCTGTGCTACAATACCACACGGCCATGAGCGGTGTCCTTCAGTGCATTTTAAGTAAATGTGCAGGTGTGCAGTTGCATACATTTGACAGCTCGAGCGCTGCATAATAAGCAGCTGCAAATCGATGCACAGTCATTCTTGGACTTGAATTTGAAGATAAAGATGCCAATTTATGAATGTTTTAATGCTTTAATATTGATAATTATAACAATTTTCTTAAAAGGAACCTTTGAGAATAAATTGGCGATCTTTAAAATGACCCATCACCTTGTTTCAGAGCGTTTGGTATACCCACAAAGAAATATTTTACTTACAGTGCTCAACAAATGTTCCTCAATATCCTTTTAGATTATTAAAAATCTGCCGTGTTTTGGTTTCACAACAAATCGTAGCTCTTTTTGGAGAGGGAGCGCGCCGCCATCCTGGCTGAGGCCAAGACGGACGACCTCATCAGCGAGGCGCCCAAGCCGGCGCTGGACCAAAGTGGAGAGTGGCAGGAGACGTCGGGAGAGATCCAGTGGGTGGCAGCCGAACCCAACGACAGCCAAACGGAGACGAAGGAGAGCGAGAAGAAAGAGGAGGAGGATGAGGAATTGGACCTAAATAAAGGTAGACACGTTTTGTGCGCTGCGTGCTGCGACGCCGTGTTTGTGTGGACGTAACAGGAGCCACTAGAAGCTTTGGCTGAAATCATAATCTGGATAAATGTTGTTAACGTTGCAGCGGTGATTACCGCGTGACAACTTCATTACCTTTCTTTGCCTCTCAACTAATTAAGGTTGGAGCAATTTTACGAGCGTTTTCTGATATTTTATTGGCCGAATGATGAATTGAGTAACTGGTGAATTAATCTATATTGAAAATGATTGCTTTAATAACCGCATGAGAATACCGCAGCTGTTTTCTGTTGTGTAGGACACTGTGCAGCACCCCACTGCGACCAATTAAGGCGCACCGTATAAAAACACAAGATTTAAATCAGCTGTAAACGTCAGCTGGCCGTTCATTCTGCCTATTGTTGTCACCTTATGTTTGCTTAAGCCACAAATGTGTTTATTTTTTATGAGCCGCTGTTCAGACGGTTGAAAGTTTAGAAATGCAAACCTCTGTTCTTTTTCTCGTTCCTCGTTATTAGCGCTCTTAGTGTGAATGTTTTTGCCACACCGAATTACAGCTGCAAAATCCTTGTCCAGCCCAAAACATTTGCACCTGTTCAGCACTTCCTTCCACAAGTGTTTGCAACCCCCCCCTCCCTGTGTATCTGTAATTGTGAATCTTGTTTTTCCTCCCTTGTGTTTGCTGTAGCTCTGCAGCATGCAGGCAAGCATATGGAGGACAGCATTGTTGCCTCCTACACTGCTCTGCTGCTCGGCTGTCTCTGCCAAGGCAGCCAGGTAAGAATGTGACACACACACACACACACACAATACGATTGTATCCTCTCTCGGATTTTCATGTCATTGCTCACCCACGTTTTCTGTCCCGCTCAGGTAAATGTGACTACTGTGAGAGAGCATCTACCTAAAGGGGATTTCTCCATCATGACAGAAATGCTGAAGAAGTTCTTGAGTTTCATGAACCTCACTGTGAGTATGGCCGTCTGTCATCAGCGGTGGGTGATGGTGCTTGTCGCCGCTTGTGATGAAACGCATCGTCGGACACGATGCGGATTAGAATCGATACTACAGCGACAAATCAAGTCGATTTCCCAAAATATAAGCCATCATTTGTAATGGTGCAACATCAGAGGGATTTTTGAAAACACCTAAAAATGGTAATGTGATCCTTTAGCTGCAGACAAATTGCACTGAAGTTGCAAAAAGCCCTTTTTTAACTGAACTCATTGAGCAAAAGTCCATTTCTGTGCACTGTAATGGCCCCTGATCACATAAACCTTTTTGCAGACCAGTGATTCTGTACAACAGCAGCATTTCCCTTTAGTTTAGAATATAATTGCAGTTTCTGCACCTCCGTTCAGCTTCTTTGGGAGGGAAAAACACCAGAATTCCTGCGAAAAAAGGGAAGCTTTTATTTCTGTTTACTTCATTAACACAGAGATTGAAGGCTGCTGTAATGACCAGTATCTGAAAAGGCGCTTTGATTGTCGCTCATTTAAAGTGTCTCTAAATAGCGCCTCAGCCCGGCAAATATCACTTAACGCCGTCTCCAGTGGCACTCAGCCTTTCTAAAATACCGTTCTGCGATCAATAAGTTTATCAATTAAATGCGACTTGTACATATCCAAGCAGCATAATTCAAGCTGTGATGTGAATATAATTCAAAAATAATTCAAGCATTAATGTTAAATTGAACAGTTACAGTCACAGATGTGCATTTTGCTGCTGCTTTGGATGTGACTGGAACCATCTGCTTCATAAATATCCTTTTTTCAAGTGAACAGAAGCTCCAAAACATCCCCTCCCAAAAAATCCTCACTTGTTTATTGCTAGCTCACACTCACTGTGTTTTTGTTTTCCGCACACAGTGTGCAATGGGCACCACAGGACAGAAGTCCATCTCGCGGGTCATCGACTACCTGGAGCACTGTTAACAGACGGCCAGGCGGCGAACTCACACTCAGCACATCAAAGGGATCCCAGGCTGTTCTGGTGCCGCCCACCCGACAAGAAGCCGCAAGGGGTCATTGGAGACTCGGCAGCATTCCCTAGACTTCGACAGATCACCCTACGCCGCGTGATCACTCTGAATCTTCACCGGTAATGGCGTACACAAATATATAAAAGTCTCACTCCCTTCCCGGAGCACAGCCTGAACCAAAGCCCTGCTAGCTGACGGACACGCACGTTCCTTCAATTCCACTCAACTTACCGCCACACTCAGAGTCCGATCGAGATCCATCCTCAGGTAACTGGGAATCAGGCACGGGGGGCTAGGCTAAAGTTGCAATTCAGCTGAATGTCATGCATGACGATGGACTCGAGGCAGATCTTTAGGTTGATGGTAACAGGCCGGCTGAGGCGTGGAGTCCCCGGTCCGCTGTCTGGTCTCGATTCCTGGACGATTTTTAGCCGGAGTGTGAACCTCTGAATCAAATTTTACGGATCATTACATCTTAATCTCTCCTCATCCACATCAAAGCCAAGGGTGAAATCATTGATTAGCATGAATAAAACAACAATCATTTTCATGGATGTTAGAACGACGTCTGTGTGTAAACTCGTGTGTGGAATGAATTTCGAATGCATACATCCATTAGTTACATGTTTGCAGTTGGCTTGAATGTTTAAGGGAGTACTTTTAACTTTTGATTTTCATGTTCTCATTGTGCCCGTTTAATTTAGTCATTTGTGCGTGCGTTAGGAAGTTGCGTAGACGTTCTCTTATGTTTGTTTTTTTTTCTCTCTCGAGGGCATTTTTTTAGAAAATAATCCAAATTATGAATTACTTTGAAAAGAAATCAGGACTGCGCGGCATGCCGACATAGATGGGATGTCCTTTTATTTGACCGATAGTGGCACTTGGAAATCGTTCATTTCCTGATTGCCCATTATCAATTTGGTCATATTTAATTTGTTTAGCTAATTTAAAGTTCAATTTATTCACGGTTTTATGAAATGAAAGTATGCATTTAACCTCACAGGTATAAAAGATGTGATGAATTACTCAAAAAAAAAAATCGATGGTTGTCTCTTTTTTTTTTTTTTAATTTGTAATGAAGTTAATTTTTTTTTTTAATGTATTTAATTTAATGCTTTCTCCTCCTTTTTTTTTTTGTAAATGCAAAATCTTTACCTAGCCAGATGCCATTTGTGTCTAAGAGTTTCACACCGTGTTTCATTAAAATATATAAATCCCACGTGACGCGGCGCAGTGGCTGGACAGCATACGTTGGCGTCACGTCTGCAGACGCCCAGCCACGCGCGGCTTCACGTTTTCTCTCATCGTATCATGGATGTTTTTTTGCATCGGACATCATGCGTTAAGCTCCCGTTTGTTTATTTATTCTTTTTGTGGTGTCATTTTTTTACCTGTAATGATTCACACGAACCTTTTGCCTCTGCCTTTTACTGCTCACATGTACGATCACTGATTTGAATGACAGCCATACCTGTATAAGCAGATTAGTTTTATCTGGTTTGTAGGGCTGCAGTGAACATGACTGCAACTGTGTTTACTGTTTAATTACTTTGCAAACTTCTGGTCTGAATGGAATTTTAGATTGTAAATACGTCTGTACATAGCGGGTTAATGGACATTTAAAAATGCTTAGACTACTTTTTTTCCCTGGAGCTGATATTTTTATTTTATACAATATTTCTGAGTTGTCATTTGGAAAAACAAAAATCGCAGGAAGAGGAAAAAAAAAACTTGTTTGTACCTGTTTCAAGGACATTGTCTTTGGTTACATGTAAATAGTTGTATCTCAAAAAATGAAGAAAAAAAAAGTTGCTACTTTCAGTACACTCCCTGTGTGTTTTCTTTCTTCAAATGTTTCCTTTGACTTCCAGACTTGTAAGTTGAACTTTTTCATGCATTCGGAGCCACGGGAGGTAAACACTTTACCAAACACAAGTGATGTTTCATTTCCTTTTGGTATTCATGTGTGCAGGCCCGCCTCCCCATGAATGCTTAACTTTGTATTCTAGCTTGTCTTCTGTAACCCCACAAGGCTGTAAGTGGAAGTGTGTGTGCGTGCGTGCGTGTGTGTGGTCAGAGATGTGTCGCTTCCCTGACAAACTGGCTTGGATGGAGTGAAAGTCCAAAGCGTGGTTGGTATACTTAACAGCACTCAGCGGTGACAGTCTGTGGACACAGCCCCTCAGCTTGACTGACTGCTGCATAATGGAAACAAAAGATTCTCGTTGCTAGCTCAGAGTTAAACTTACAAATAGCTCGGGGAGCCTGGGGAACGTAGTGAAATACTATCTGGCAACACTGATTCCATGCAGGCAACAGCTGCTGTGTCAACTATGATATAACAAGCAGAGAGGAGGGGAGGGGGGGCACAAACGCAGGCTTTAAATCTGAAAGACGGGCTAAGACGTTTACTAAACAGCACACAAATAACATGTAATTATGTCTCACGTCCCGTCGCGCAACATGCAAATATGCGATTACACCGCGGAGGTGCGTATTTATATTCCAAAGAGCAGGAGTCGTGCATGTAGATGACAGGCACCTCTTTCGCCTTTCATCCCACTCTATACATTATACATGACAGGTCTTCAGTTGTAGAAGTCAAAGGCGGGGAGCGAGAGAGCAGTCCCCCCGTGATGATCAGCGGCGAGAGAGTGGATGAAGGTAAACAGGAGGAGGAGGAGGAACTCTGCGTTTTCTATATGTTAACAAGATTGATAGGATGTCCTCCGCCGAGAGTGCGAGCGAGGATAGGAAAGGATGCAGAGCACAGAGGATTAACGTTTCCCCACCTGTCAATCAAAGGCCTCCCGGTGATGCTGCACAACCTAAAGGGGAGAACTGCAGCTCCTCCAGCCTTCATCCTTTGTTCACACTTTCTCTGCCCACAGTTCCTCCTCTCCCCCTGGTTCAACTCATTTGTCATTTCAGCCTGTGCTCACTCTGTTTTTTTTACTTTTCTCCTGACAGTTTTCTCCTCTCGTTTCCTGTGGCGTTTGTTTATATGAGTTCTAGTCCCGCAACACCGCCCTGTTCGACTCCACGTGACTCCGTTTAACGTCTCCTCGTGCCTGTGATCTAGCCGAGGCGCGTGCAGGTGTAAATATTTTTGCTCGTCTTTTCATCTCCTCTGAAGAATGATGCAAAGCCTGAATGCCACTAGGTGGTGTGAGTACTCTGACCGCAGTGCCTGCACGCCTGAGAGTGGAGTACACACACCCACGCATGTTTGTGTACTAACACACACACACACACACAAGTATCTCCTCATCAGTGGTGTTGCCTACTGATTTTCCCTCAAGCTGTAAGAGCTCTGCTGTCTTTGGAGAGATAAACACCCCCGCCTTATGCAGCCGCACACACGCGCACTCGTGCACAAGAGCGGTGCAACGCTTATGGGGAGAGTCGATAGTTACTTTGCTGACCATCAACACCCCCCTTTTCCCACTAAATTTAAATCAAGCTGTCACACGACTGGGACGCTTTACTGCCGGTGTGCCAACGCATGAAACACAGGCGGCGTCGTGCAGAGCCATTCATCTCTTGCATCTGCAGAGCTCTGAGTGCTTTTGATGACAGTTATGTGGGTGAAGATGGAAGAAGGAAAAAAAAAAAAAAAGCGACTCCTCCAATCTGGATTTTTGCTTTCAGAGAAGTTTTACTCCTATCACAGGATTTCTAATGTGTGTTTAACAGATGTAAATCTTCAAGGATGCACGCCCACTCCTTCTACCTCTATTAGAAGATCAACTGGAGTGTTTAGGCGTGGAGAAAAGCAAGCTTTTAAACAATGCCGGCTCAGTTACCTTCTTCTAAAAGTAACTCCTCTACCCGAGATTATTAAGCACTCTCAGCACAGTGTAAAGGATGAGGCTAATATAAATAAATCCCTTAAAAAGAAGATTTGCCCTCTCCTGGAGCTGCCACCTTATCGTGGTGGAGGGGTTTGCGTGTTCCAGTGATCCCAGGAGCCATGTTGTCGGGGGCTTCATGCCCCTGGTAGGGTCACCCATGGCAACCAGGTCCTAGGTGAGGGGCCAGACGAAGCGCAGCTCATTCGCCCCCCCGATGAAGAGAAAAAACAAAGGAGTCAGGTCTCCCTTGCCCGGACGCGGGTTACCGGGGCCCCCCCCTGGAGCCAGGCCTGGGGGAAGGGCTCGCCGGCGAGCGCCTGGTGGTCGGGCCTTGACCCATGGGGCCCGGCCGGGCACAGCCCGAAAGGGTGACATGGGCCCCCCTTCCCATGGGCCCACCACCTGTGGGAGGGATCTCGGGGGGCGGGTGCGCAGAGAGTTGGGCGGCAGTCAGAGGCGGGGACCTTGGCGGTCTGACCCCCGGCTGCAGAAGCTGGCTCTGGGGACGTGGAACGTCACCTCTCTGGCGGGGAAGGAACCTGAGCTGGTGCGCGAGGGTTGAGAGGTACCGGCTAGATATAGTCGGGCTCACCTCTACGCACAGTTTGGGCTCCGGAACCAGTTTCTCCTCGAGAGGGGTTGGATGCTCTGCCACTCTGGAGTTGCCCCCGGTGAGAGGCGCAGAGCGGGGGTGGGAATGCTTGTTTCCCCCCGCTTGGCGCCTGTACATTGGGGTTTACCCCAGTGGATGAGAGGGTAGCCTCCCTTCGCCTTCGGGTGGGGGGACGGGTCCTGACTGTTGTCTGTGCTTACGCACCGAACAGCAGTTCAGAGTACCCACCCTTTTTGGAGACCTTGGAGGGGGTACTGGAGAGTGCTCCCTCTGGGGATTCCCTCGTCCTCCTGGGGGACTTCAATGCTCACGTGGGCAGTGACAGTGAGACCTGGAGTGGCGTGATTGGGAGGAACGGCCCCCCTGACCTGAACCCGAGTGGTGTTCTGTTGTTGGACTTCTGTGCTCGTCATGGATTGTCCATAACGAACACCATGTTCAAACACAAGGGTGTCCATATGTGCACGTGGCACCAGGACACCCTCGGCCGTAGTTCGATGATCGACTTTGTGGTTGTGTCGTCGGATTTGCGGCCATGTGTTTTGGACACTCGGGTGAAGAGAGGGGCGGAGCTGTCAACTGATCACCACCTGGTGGTGAGTTGGCTCCGATGGTGGGGGAGGACGGCGGTCAGGACCTGGCAGACCCAAACGTTCTGTGCGGGTTTGCTGGGAACGTCTGGCTGAATCCCCTGTCAGAAAGAGTTTCAACTCTCACCTCCGGGAGAGCTTCACTCATGTCCCGGGGGGAGGTGGGGGACATTGAGTCCCGAATGGACCTCGTTCCGTGCCTCCATTGTTGAGGCGGCCAACCGGGAGCTGTGGCCGCAAGGTGGTCGGTGCCTGTCGCGGCGGCAACCCCCGAACCCGCTGGTGGACACCGGTGGTCAGGGATGCCGTCAAGCTTGAAGAAGGAGGCCTACAGAACCTTTTTGGCCTGTGGGACCCCTGAAGCAGCTGACGGGTATCGTCATGCCAAGCGGAACGCAGCTTCTGCGGTTGCAGAGGCAAAAACTCGGGCGTGGGAGGAGTTTGGTGAGGCCATGGAGAAGGACTTTCGAACGGCTTCGAGGAGGTTCTGGACCACCATCCGGAGGCTCAGGCGGGGAAGCAGTGCATTGTCAACACTGTGTTCATTGGGGGCGGGGTGCTGCTGACCTCGACTGGGGATGTCCTGGGTCGGTGGAAGGAATACTTCGAAGACCTCCTCAATCCCACCAGCACGTCTTCCACTGAGGAAGCGGAGTCGGGGGACCCTGTGGTGGTCTCTCCAATCTCTGGGGCTGAAGTCGCCGAGGTAGTCAAAAAGCTCCTCGGTGGCAGGGCCCCGGGGGTGGATGAGATCCGCCCGGAGTTCCTCAAAGCTTTGGATGTTGTGGGGCTGTCTTGGTTGACACGTCTCTGCAACATTGCGTGGACATCGGGGACAGTGCCTCTGGACTGGCAGACCGGGGTGGTGGTTCCCCTCTTCAAAAAGGGGGACCGGAGGGTGTGTTCCAACTATAGGGGGATCACACTTCTCAGCCTCCCTGGGAAGGTCTTTTCGGGGGTCCTGGAGAGGAGGGTCCGCAAGATTGTCGAACCTCGGATCCAAGAGGAGCAGTGTGGTTTTCGTCCTGGTCGTGGAACTGTGGACCAGCTCTATACCCTCAGCACGGTCCTGGAGGGTGCATGGGAGTTTGCCCAACCAGTCTACATGTGCTTTGTGGACTTGGAGAAGGCATTCGACCGTGTCCCCCGGGAAACGCTGTGGGGGGTGCTCCGGGAGTATGGGGTCCCGGACCCGTTAATACGGGGTGTCCGGTCCCTGTACTCTCGGTGTCAGAGCCTGGTTCGCATCGCCGGCAGTAAGTCGGACTTGTTTCCTGTGAGAGTTGGACTCCGCCAGGGCTGCCCTTTGTCACCGATTCTGTTCATAACCTTTATGGACAGAATTTCTAGGCGCAGTCAGGGCGTTGAGGGGCTACGATTCGGTGGCCTCAGGATGGTCGCTGCTTTTTGCGGATGACCTGGTCCTGTTGGCTTCATCGGATCGTGACCTTCAGCTCTCTCTGGAGCGGTTCGCAGCCGAATGTGAAGCGGCTGGGATGAGAATCAGCACCTCTAAATCCGAGGCCATGGTTCTCAGCCGGAAAAGGGTGGAGTGCAGTCTCCAGGTCGGGGTTGAGATCCTTCCTCAAGTGGAGGAGTTCAAGTATCTCGGGGTCTTGTTCACGAGTGAGGGAAGGACGGAACGGGAGATTGACAGGCGGATCGGTGCGGCTTCTGCAGTGATGCGGACTCTGCGCCGGTCCGTCGTGGTGAAGAGGGAGCTGAGCCGAAAGGCGAAGCTCTCGATTTACCGGTCAATCTACGTTCCTACCCTCACCTATGGTCACGAGCTTTGGGTAGTGACCGAAAGAATGAGATCGCGGATACAAGCGGCCGAAATGAGTTTCCTTCGTGGAGTGGCTGGGCTCTCCCTTAGAGATAGGGTGAGAAGCTCGGCCATCCGCGAGGAGCTCGGGTAGTAGAACCGCTGCTCCTCCGCATCGAGAGGAGCCAGTTGAGGTGGCTCGGGCATCTAGTGAGGATGCCTCCTGGACGCCTCCCTGGTGAGGTGTTCCGGGCACGTCCCTCCGGGAGGCGGCCCCGGGGAAGACCCAGGACACGCTGGAGGGACTATGTCTCGCGGCTGGCCTGGGAACGCCTTGGGGTCCCCCTGGGAGAGCTAGACGAAGTGGCTGGGGAGAGGGAAGTCTGGGTCTCCCTGCTGAAGCTGCTGCCCCCGCGACCCGCCCTCGGATAAGCGGAAGAAGACGGACGGACGGACAGAAGATTTGCGGCATCATGCTGCGTTCACGTCTGGTGTGGGAAAGATGGGAAGTTTTCATGTCGAGGACTTGCAAGTGCTAACCTCCGAGGACAGTTTTAGGACAGTTGTTGCTGCATGGTTGTTCATCTAAGAGTTAAAAATACTATCCACAAAACTGGAGTGTAGACTCAAGTCACTACTTCTCTGATTTCTTCGCTCAATAGAGACTGAAAATCAATCCAGTCGGTTGCTTGGAACTATTGTTTCTTGTAAGGCGTGTCCTTGAAAATGGGCGTCTACCTTGCATTTAGAAATCCTCTAAACTACTGTTTGTGAGCAGGGAGCTCTCTGATGGTCTGGTATGTCGAGGTTACATTGAATGAGGCGCTCGGCTTGTGAGACCTGTTTGTGTTTGATCACTATGATATTAAACGATCCAACTTGGAGATGGGAGCTTTCAGACAAATCCATCCATCCAACTTCTATAAGCGCTTATTCTCATCAGGGTCTTTGGAGCTGGAGCCAATCCCAGCTGACACGAGTTAAGAAGCAAGGTACACCCTGTCTTCACAGGGTAAATGGTAAATGGGCTGTACTTATAGAGCACTTTTCTAGCCTTCTGACCACTCGAAGCGCTTTTACAGGACACGTCTCATTCACCCGTTCACACGCATTCATACACTGATGGCGCTGGCTGCCAACTGCTCATCAGTTTTAGGAGCTAACCATTCGCACGCATTCACACACCACGGCGCAGTTAGCCTCGGGCGTTTTTCTCTTCTCGTCGTCATCAGGACCACAGCGGCAGGCCCGACCGATCGTCGATGTAAGCGTAGCCACGATCTACGAGAACCCGTGAGAAGAGGAGGCAGAAAAACTCTGTAGGAGGAAACTAAGTCAGCAACATGCATCAGTGATTCTAATAAGTCTGACAACAATGGAGGTCTATCAGGGTTTGGCTTCAGTCAGTAATTGTTGCTTTTGCTGACTTAAGATAACACCAGTTATCTTTTATGCATCAAAATGCTCATTATGCAGACAGTGTTTTAATACTTGCCAGGTTGGAGCTAATTAAGCAAACTTTGTATTCTGTTTGGGGGGTTTATAAAAAGTAATTTTTTTATAATGGCCGGCCATGTTTTCCTCCTGAAATCTAGACACAGTAATGTAGCATTAGGAGATACTATCCTGATCTGTACTTAACGTCAGCCCCGAGTGCTTTCCACCGCTGTTGTTAAAAGCAAGAACAACTGTTTTCCCTCGAAGTCCTGTTCTTCAATTTGTACGTCAAGACAGATTAAGTCAGAGAGCCGAGGCTAAAACTGAACTGAGCGAATAATCCTGAAACCCGCGGACGAACCCCGAACCGACCGTACGTATCTGTCAGCTGCCTGTGACCACACTACAAGCCTCAGATTTATTTATTTTTTCCCCCAAATAGTTTGTCCGCCACCGTTGCCCCTATCCTGCTAACACAGCACACTGTGCTCTGCTGCCAGAATTGATGCACTGGTCTTGTCTTGTTTACACGCGCATAGACATTTGCAGGTATGTGCGCAATCAGCCAGGCGTACGAAAAAACACACACACACACACAGAGACCTGCAAATAAAAAGCAAAAGCACAACAGTGAGTGCATGTGCGCTGCGTCGAATGTGTAAACACGCTGCCACGAATGCGTCCAAAAAAACGGCACACGCATCTTCCTGTTCGTACACGTGCAGGTAGATCCTCTTGTTTAATCTCACCCCTTAAATCATTGAGTGGCAGGGCTAGAGAGACTCACCAGCCCATCTGTATTCCTGCGTGTGCGTGACCTGCACTCTAAGGGATGGGCTTTGTCCACAGGCGAGCCAGATGAGGAGCACAGCAGAGTGGTAGTATTACTACCCCACACTGCTTCTGCTTTTTGCTATTCTCCACCTCCAGGCGCAGTCAGCCTTCTTTCGGTCTGTGGCGGAAGGGAGGGAGGGGGGGCTGATGAGTGTTGTGTGGGGTCAGCTGGGTTACTGTTTGGGTGTGTGTGTGTGTCTGTCCATCTGCGTTTATGCATTAGAGCTGACCAGTGTGTGTGTGTGTGTGTGTGTGTGCGCACTAAGGGGATGTTGTTCGTTTGAGACATACATCGTTGCAAGCTCCTGCAAAGAGATTGTTTCATGTCAATGCATAGCACAAATCACAGACGCGCACGCATGCGGTTGTGCGTAGATGCAAGGAAATCCCCACAGCACGGCCAAACACCCTCAGAGTTCCCCGTTCATGCATCAGCCACCGGATAATAATCTATGTCTGATTTGCTGTAGTGTGTTTTTTTTTTATTTTCACATGACAGTTTCTGAGACCGATTGCTCTGAAAGGAGGCTAAGTGTGTGGGTTGGGTTGTAAGAACGTTATGAGGAGCTCAGGGACTCTTATTCCACTTATTTCACATCATCTGAGTGACTGTGCGTCGGTCCTGAGATCATAAGAGAGAGAGACAGAAATGTCGTAATATACATTAAGGAGAGATATAAAGATTTCTCCTGCTTTGTACACTGTGACTGTTCCGTACTGCAAAACTGGAGCCAACCAAGCTGTGTTTGCACAGTGTTTGCCGCACCTGTATTTGTAGGGTGATCGTGAAGACTTGCAGGGAATACAACAAGAGGAAGAGGCAACAAACAGCTTTTGCTGTTCAGATTTGAATCAGGCCGTTTCATTGTAGCTCATCTTAGATATCATTAGTGTTATCTTAGATTTGTAGCCCTCCATGGGGCCTGCATGCAAATAACTTTTATCCTGCCATGTTTGGATGAAACACATTTATTTTCCACACTAGACAGTAGATAATCGGGCACAGCACAGTTCCAGGTTTTCTTCGGTGGACGATTATTTCTGTCTACTGGGGCTATTGGTTTTTAAAGGGATACTCCACTGTTGCACTTTTATAAAAATTGAGACAATCGCAGGAGACACATTTTTTAAAGAAGAGGCAAAAATCGATGCAGCAGAGGCCCGGATATCCTGACCTTTAGTCCCTATGTGTCGAGCTCCAGAAGCACCGGATGGTACACTTATCATAACTCAGCCAATAGTACGTGTGAGCAGAGATGACTCAAGGGATATCAAAGAATCTTGCAGACCTGACAAATCGCCCATGAGGACATTGCACAGCTGTTTTCACCGGTTCAATAGTCCTCCACGTGAAATGACTAAAAATAGTCATAGACCAGAAACAGGTACAGTGAAATTCATCCTTCCATTTTCATGAAATATTTGGCTCTCGGAGCTTTGCGGCTTGGTAACAATAACAAACAGCAAACACAAGGGAAGTTATCGAACTACTGTGGCTCTCTGAGCTTTACTTGCTTCACTCTCCCCTTCCTCAGGATCAGACATCAATAGTTCGGTCGCACAGCGGTCGTTTTGACATGTCAAAGCCAGAAAATGACGGCTGAGCTAGGCGACCCGCTAACACTGACAGTGAACCTGTTTGCACAACAGCAGGACCTCCCCTAAGAAGAACAGAGCTATCGCCAACACACCCGAGAGTTTCCGACCATTTAATTCAGCACAGGCTTATTAAAAAAGGAGGAGTGAGAGACTTGCTAGCTTGTTAGCTTATTGCTAATTCGGGATAAAGGGTGTTGACAAGCTCATTAGCTTAATGGTATGAATAAGTTAACAAGCTGGCAGCTAACAAGCTTGTTAACTTAGTTGCTAATTTGGGGCAAAGTTCACAAGCTCCTGTGTGTATAGATGACAGCTAACAAGCCTGTTAGCTTAATTGCCAACAGTACAAATTACTTAACAAGCTTGCAAGTTGGGTCACTAGCAGGACAGTTACAGCTCAAAAACATATATATCAGCCCTATATAGCTTCTTTTAGAAATGTCTACATACTGTAACAGGCGTGACAAGATATATATATATATATATATATATATATATATATATATATATATATATATATATATATATATATATATATATATATATGAGTATACTTACTGTAACAAGCTGCCAGCTATGGTGTGAGGCCTGTCAGTCATTTCAGCTACCTATGAACGGATGTGAGACAGCAGAGGGTGTTTTCCATTTGAAGAACAGGTGTCTCAGTTCAGCGCCAACAGTGTGATTAACAGATTTGCGTTGGTTTGACATTGACATGTCCCACGGTGGCTTCTGGTACTGTTCACTAATGAAGTGTTAATTCTCAGCGAAACGCCCTGTCAGTCGCCTCCTTACTGGGGGGGGGGGGGGCAACAATATGTGTACCAGCGACGCTGCTGTTTGTTTTGTGTGTGTGTGTTCAGAGTATAAAACACAATTACTTTCTCTCTCCGTCAGACTGACCATCTCTCCGCCACTTTTCCTCCGTCATGTTCTTTCCTCTCGTATATATATTTTTATTCACTTGGCCTGGCTGGTTTTGTTGCTGGAGATCTAAGTGATTAACTGCCAGTGTGAAACATTTGAGGGCACGCCAGCCCAACTAGCAAAGACCCCTGTGGCTTCAGAAAAGCAAACCAAAACATCAGCCGTACAAGCCTCTAAACGGAGTTTGAAGACCTCCTTTTTTTCCCGATCTAATGGTCCCTGTGATACTTCCCTTGAGGCATGCGTTCAGCTAGGGGAAAAAAAACAACTTTTAATGCAGCACTGGTGAGATGACAAGGCGAGAAGGGCTTTTGATGCTGAAGCTACATTTGATGGCAATGTTTTGGTTGTATTATACATTAGCAGTGGAAAATTACCCTTACATCCAGATATTTCACCATCACAGAGAGACAAAGGCTGCTCGCTAATAAGGAGACAAAATAGCCGTATCAGACAATTGGCAGATTTGTTATATCTTTTGTGTGGGGAAAGACTGAGAGACTCAGTGTTTACATTATCTTGCATAATTGAATCTGTGAGCAATTTGAAAGGAATTAAAATTAAACCTTTCCTGTGACAGGGTGCCCTGTAAGGTTGTAGTGCCTCGGGCGGAGAAGACAGAGATGCTGGGGATAACATACCAAGATCGAAATATAAGTAAACCTATTCCTTGTTGTTGGAGGGCGGCGATACTCCCGAGACACATCTTGTCACCCGCAAAGGTAGGAGAGGAAGAAGAATGAGGAAATAAAGAAGAAAGGAACAAAAGTTGAAAAATAAAATAACAGTTTAGTCCCCAAGGGTGATGAAAAGTTTGTGGTTAGCTTCTAACAAAAGAAAGCATCGATCTGGGATTGTTTTGTCTCCTCTGTCGCCAAATGAAAAAGGTTTTGCATTTTATTTTGCCTGAATGGATTCACTGCTGGATTGCTTAGGATTTTCTTAACACTGCACTGAACCAGCGTGCTGCGAGATTTTACACAGAGAAACTTTTTTTTTTTTCCAGGATGCTGTTTTGGATTTTCCTTTAAGCTGATGACACTTGGACACAAGCAGTTAATTCCCCGTGGGAGTGTTAACAATTTCCAGCGAAGCAAACTTTAAGGCCGGTCTCTCCCAAGTGTAGTTTTTTCTTTGCTTCCAGCCTTACTGATTACAATTTCTAGCTTTGTAACAAGACTAGAACTTATTCAGATTTTTTTTTACATCATGTGAGTATTTATAACTCAAGTCCCGCTGTGTTTCAGGTCAACTTTTTATCTCTTTGCTTTCATCATCAGAATCCAACATTTCTTTTAGGAGTATAATAAGGAATCCAGGGAGAAGGTGCAGTGTCAGTAGCCCAAACTCGTTGCTGTGCACATTGTACGTTGGCATCACATAGACACCTGAATAAAATACAAGATTGGCATGTTCACCAGAGCCTGAGCTGAGTGAAAGGATGATAAAGCAACCCCCCAGGCATGTTATACTCCTCAGTTCAACGTTGTTACCTTCTCTGTCTTCAGGTAACTCATTTTCATGTCTGCATGGTCAGGAGCGCATAATGCGGAAATTTGAAATTCAACATTTCACTGTCGAGACCTGGACCGCCATCTAAATCAAAGCACCGATTCATTATAAATAAGAATGACTCATGTTCATTTTATTACCACGAGCGGCTGTAATTCAAATTTGTAAACATGACTGACTTTCCTCAAGGCTACAAATCAAAGATCCAAGTTTTTAATCTTGTCATGTAATTTACAGGCGCCAAGAGACGAAATCATACAGCTCCTCAGTTCAGCAAATTATACAGTTTGAGTTTGATTTTGTGTAGATTCATGCAAGCAATTTATATTTTAAGGCTCTATCCATAGTATCAAAACTTTCAGACGCATGCACACAAGAAAAAATCTTCCCATCGTGATGTTAAAACAAAACTATTGGTTAATGTTTTAACTTGATTTCTACAGCTGTAGCGCAAAAACAATTTCAAGTCATCTCAAGCAACAAAATCACGTTGGTTTTAGGGCGATTTAAACATATTTTCCATTTTAGACTCAACAGTTTGCACCGACAGTCAACAATCATACAGGGAGAAATCTATCACAACCACAGCCTGTATATAATAGATCATAACAGAAACAGAAATGACTTCTCCTCCAGCAGCAGCACCTTTAATAGATGCAGTTGAAGATGGAAAGACATAAGTAAAAAAGCCTCTCTTTTTCTCCCCTTTTCCTTTCTTTTCTTTCTTTTTTTTTAACTTGAAATAAGCTGTCACTGTCTTGGTCTCATTATGTTATTGCTATACCTGTCTGCATCAATCGTTCTCTCTCCAACACCAGCAACCACAGTTGAATTCAACACTTTTAAACATTCATTCAAGTCGTTGAAAGTGTTTCTAGGAAATGTAGAAACGGCACGGTCTCAAATAAAAATGTCAACAAGAAATCTTTAGTGGGGAAGCGGCGAAAAAAGTGGCACTAGGTGAAACTGCAGATGTGTTGTGTAACCTGTTATTTCCAGTTTGTTGAACACACTTTATTGGCACTGTATATTGAGGGGAGATCAACGAGGGGAGATCAACATCATAACTGAGTATTATGACCAATTCCAACAGTGCTAAATGTGCTGTTTATGTGTGCATTTGTGCCGATAAATATATGCAAACCAAAATCTGACACTGCCTTATGTGGACCTTTCCATAGCTGTATGTACTTATATTGTAAACCAACAATTTGCTTGTGATTTCTACCCGGCCAAACATCCAATCTAACACCCAGCCTTACGGAAAATAGTCTGTCAAGATCACAGCATCTGTGTGAAGCAAAACCACCAGACTTTAATGCTAATATGCTATGCTTAGCAGGTCTTTCCATCTTTGTTTATCGTGCTAACATTTGCTAATTAGCACAAATTTCAGCTGTCACGTTTTTTTTTTTCTTTTTCTATTTGATCATAAATTTAAGTACTGGACAGATTTCATAGCAGTCCATCCGAAAAGAGTTGAGATATTTCTCTCAAATCCCATAAATGTGTGAATGTGTGTGCGAATGTGAGGGTAATACAAAATTTCATGGCAATCCATCCCAGTAGCTGTTTCTAGTGGTGCGCTGACTGGCAGGCAGACATTGCCATCCCAAGAGGCATGCTGCAACTCAGGCTACAAATATCCATTTTCTGGTCCAAGCCCGTAGTTTAGGAGTGACCTTTATGCCTGCTGGCCTGCGTTCCATCAGGAGCAAATGAATGATCATATTAAATAAAGATGGCCTGGTCAATCCAAAACATTTGAAAGATGAATTGTTCACACTCACAACACACGTCGCAATATTTTTTTTCGAAGCAGGAAGAGAAACAAGTGCGTTTGGAGAAGCTGACACATTTGTTTTTGGTTGCCGCTGTGTACAGCTTAGAAGCACAGAGCGATGAACAGCCGACAGCAGCTGTGTCATATTCTCTTCTCTCCCCCTCGACCTAATGCACACACGCTGCTTAACGCTGTAATTTTCTTTGATTAATGTACATTAAGCTTCGCGAAGAGTTTCTATTTCCCCTTTTAGCAAGAAACGAACGCGGGAAAAACTTGTTGAACTTTTTGTTTTGCTCCGCTGTTACATCACATCACACACACAACAGCTCGGGGGGTTCATGAACTCTTCCACTGAACCGGCTGCTCTTTATATACACTGCGTCTGATCCAGAGAGGGAACGATGAGTCGGCCTACTTAATATCTCCGTCATATCTCAAAAACATCACATGTCACAAAACGTAGAGGGGAAACCTGGACGTGTGACAACTCTTTTTCCTCACGCACAATGAATATTAACCTTTTGTGCTGGTCACGGTGCACCTATCCATCTGTGTACAGGGTGTTGCCGTTATTGATTAACGCAGGGAAACGTAATGATTGCTGACACCCGTTTCACCGTTACCTTTTTAAAAGAGTTTAGGTGAGCCTGTCAGCCGTGAAAACGCTTTAAACTGAGGTTGCCGGTGTTAAAAGTGGCTTTGTTGGTCTTAATCCATGCGTGACTAAAAACATTTGCATGGTAAATCCAGAACAACAATGCGTGCCTCCATTGCTCTCCCTAAGCTCCTGCTGGTATCGAGTGAGTCTGGTAGACTTTGCAAAGTTCACTTAGAGTTTCTGCATCTCTGCTCTGATTACCTCCGCTTGTCCAGGCAGAGCTTGAAACACACACACACACACATAGAAAATCTGCCCTTAACAAATTCTGCACTGGGGCAAGAATACATATTCCCTTTTTTTTTCTTAAACCTCATAACTCTCTTCTTTCTCTCTGCATGCGCTTCTGTTTCTGACTCCCTCATCCATTCTTATTCGTCCTTACAATCACACTGCGCGGCGTTTCCAATCTTCTTTCTCATATTCCGTTCTTGTTCCGACTCTGACAGACAGGAAAAGAAGTATTGCCGTAGGCTGCTGAAACAAGACTCCATCTTACATACTGGATGGAGAAAGTGGCTGATGAGACTTGCTTTTGCACGTACACGTATAGTGCAGTCCATATGCATTTACCGCTCACGCTGATGTCTCCCTATTGATGTCTTATATATTTGCTGTGCGTGACAGCTATATGAATTCACTCTCTGTCCATAAGTAGTCTGAGCGTGCGTGTGTGTATCCGTGGTAGCCATGGAAGCGGCAGCTGTCGAAGGTGTGTTAATGCAAGATGAACACCCCTGCACGTTCCCCTGGCTGACCCTTTCTGATCTGTTGTTCACATGTGCTTTGTAAATGCCTGCGTGACTGTTCTTCAAAGTTTAATGCTCATTGAAGCCCTTTGTGTGTTGAACAGAGAGAAAGTACTGCGTTACACATGAGACCCAGATCAGCATTATACCCTCCTGCTCTCTGCACACACACACACACACGCACACGTGCACACACAGTCTCATGCACTATTAATGCTCTCATCTCCTTTAATTACCTTCTCCATCAGAGCTTCAGCTCAGCAATCAACCAAGGGACCACGTGCCTCTGGGGATCACCGGCCCGGCCTCCTGCTGAGATTCTGCATCTAATTTCAAGCCTTCCAGGCTGCCCGGTTGTCGGGGGCACAGCGAGGATGACTGTGCGGCGCGCGTAGACCCACACTGTGGTGAGGCCAATGGATGGAGCTGTGAGCCCTGCAAATCATATTTCAGAGGATCTGTCGTGGTGTGAAGGGCAAAAACTGATTTGGATGTTAAATATGGGGGCTAACACCTGGGGAGGATATGCATGAGTCCTCTGGTTCGATGCAGCAGTCCATTCATTAGCTTTTTTTTTTTTTTAACGAGACAGAAACAGAATGTACGCTGCACTGCGTGAAATCACTAATCAAACAGCTGATTTCATTAAGGTCGCCTCAGGAATGTCATAATCATCCCAGTGAATTAAAAAATAATTAGATCAGATTTACTTTCCTCCAGCGTGGCCACCGATGGGCTGATGCGATAGCGAACACTGTCCAAAGCTTTTCAAGGTGTTCGAAACACTTGTCACTTTCCACTTTGGTACAACAGCGATGCGGAGCCTTAATCAATAGACCCACATCCAAACCTCATGCAGCAGAATGTATAAACATCTCCTCTGGGAGAAATACATTAAATCAGTTTTTCAGAGTGTGATACTGAGCTGCTGACGATCACAGCATTTAACACAGATCTTCTTGTCACAATTTAACATTTAAAGCTATTGACCTGACTCAACATAGAGCTGATGCCTGGGGGTCATAACAGGAGGACCGTGCTCAGAACAAAAACCAAGCACTTGTAATGTTTCTGGTAAAGTATGCTTGGGCTCAGGAACGGAGCAGGTAGAATTAAAATTAGGCTCATTAGATGAAATTCAAATTTTCCACATCAAGCAGGCATTCAATAAATAAATGCAGAATAATCCAAAAAGGAGAACAGACAATAATTATTAACTGGCAGGCAGGCAAACAAGAGCAGAAGCTCTCGCAACAATGACTGCAGTGGCACAATACAAACTAGGAGATATCTGGGGACTAGGACTGGTGGTGGCAGATATACAGTATATGCTGGGAAAGAAATTAAAACTAGTAGGAAAAATGCAGAGTTATAACGAGGCTGATGCCAAAAACAAAACTGCTAGCAGCAAATGCTTCAATTCTTGCTCGATAAGTGAACTAAACACATCTTTTAGTAAAAAAAAAAGAAAAAGATGACTGACCTCAGTGTCTGGGTTGGTTTCCTCTGGATGTCCAAACACATGCAGGTTAGGCATGCTTAAATTGCCAATAGGTGTGACTGTGAGTGTGAATGATTGTCTGTCAGCCCTCTAATAGACTAATTTGTCCAGGCTGAACCTCACCTCCCGTACAATGGGAGCTGGGATCGGGTCAAACCATTCGTGACCCCAGTGGCTATAGATAATGAACAGACAGATAGAGAGCGATGGCCAGAATGACACAACGGGTATTTCTTAAGCAGCGTTTTTGCAATACAAGACAGTGTCGGCCATGATGCATGACATGACAACGCAAATATGTTGAACGTGTTAGCAAACTGTTCACATCCTAGAAACACGCACCCTGAGCAACAGTAGCATTTATTGGAGTTGTGTTTCCGGTCCACTTGTTCAGTCGTCTTTAGCTCTGTTTTGGTTTCCATCAACTCCGGAGGGAAATATCTGGCTCTTTAGCTGCTAAATGTTCCACTATGTTCAATATCTAGTCCGCTCGTCGTGTGTCTGCAGTTTGGGGCCTGGGCGCGTAGTGTACAGTGCAGCTTCTTTCACTGAAAACAGCTGCCGGTTGCGACTGGAACAACAGTAATCATTGTATGTGTAATATCTATCATCTATAATAACAGAGCTGTGAGAGCAGCGTCTTCACATTCTCTTAGTGCACAAAAGAAGAGAATATCTGCACAGCAGTATGTCAATCATGATGTGAACCCTCCATGTTTTACATTTATCCAGCCATACCGTCCATTTTTTTTCCCGGGGTCAGGTTGCAGTGGCAGCAGGATTAGCAGGGTGCTCCCTTCTCCTCTCCTCCTGGGGGATCCTGAATGTTCCCAGGCTAAATACACCCTCCAGCGCATTCTGGGTCTGCCCTTTCTCTAAGGCTGGAGGGAGCTCATTTCATGTCGTCCGTCTTCATTTACAGTCAACAGATTGAACCCAAACAGTAAGGTTGTGAGCTGTTACCCAGAACAACGAGCTGAAAGCGCCGAGGAGAGCTGAGGAGAAGCGCACAAGTGTGTGATGAAATGAATGAACGTCACCTACCTAAGCTTTAAAGTTTCAGCTTGTCATCTAAATCTGCACCTCCAGAAAACAACAAAATCCCATCAGCCTACGATCAAGGTTTCCTGATCGTTAGATGCCGTGTTAATGAACCGATTTTTAAATCCTCGGACCGCTTTCTTAATTAATCATTCTTAATTAGCTCTGAATCAGCTGCTAAATGGCACATAGCGCTCATCAATCACGACTTCCTTATTACGCGCAATAATTTTTCGTTTTTTCACCTCCTCAAATAAAGTAATGTATCACGCTGAGTTATTAAGGAATGCATCATTACTTTATGGTTACCTCACCATCGCTAAACATTTCTGCATCCTCTCCGCTGTGCATCATCTACCAAACTGACTAATTAGTTCCTGATTGGTTTTTCTTTCTCATGACTGCTCCGGATTTTGTGTACTTTCTTGGTACAGGTGTTACCAAACCTCTCATAGAGTTCAATGCTAACAGGCTCACTATGAAGATGGATTGTTGAATTGTCTGCGTGATGTTATTTTTGGCTGCACCGCCTCTTTCCTCTCCCCTGTTTATAATTTAATTTTGAACCTCTCATAATTTCTTTTCATCCCGCTTTCTCGCTCCCTCTCTTGTTGCCTCTTGCTCCATCGGCGTGCCCGTCACTCAGCATGCCGATCACACCGACTTACCTGAACCGCGCGCGAAACATATTGTGCTTGCAGAAACATAAAATAAATAAAAAATAAAAGGGGAAAAAAAAATCAGTTTCATGTGATACTGAGCTGGACGATAATTTCCACCTGCACAATAAATGCTATTGATGAAACAAGAGCTGATGTGGGGGATAACGGAGGACGTGCTCAGAACAAAAACCAAGCACTTGTAATGTTCTGAAATTGCCTCGAACGGAGAGGTAGATTAATTAGGCTCATGTGAAATTAAAACATCAAGCAGCATTTAAATAAATGCAGAATAATCCAAAAAGGAGAACAGACAATAATTATTAACTGGCAGGCAGGCAAACAAGAGCAGAAGCTCTCGCAACAATGACTGCAGTGGCACAATACAAACTAGGAGATATCTGGGGACTAGGACTGGTGGTGGCAGATATACAGTATATGCTGGGAAAGAAATTAAAACTAGTAGGAAAAATGCAGAGTTATAACGAGGCTGATGCCAAAAACAAAACTGCTAGCAGCAAATGCTTCAAATTCTTGCTCGATGAAGTGAACTAAACACATCTTTTGGTAAAAAAAAGAAAAAGATGACTGACCTCAGCGTCTGGGTTGGTTTCCTCTGGATGTCTAAACACATGCAGGTTAGGCATGCTTAAATTGCCAATAGGTGTGACTGTGAGTGTGAATGATTGTCTGTGTGTCAGCCGTCTAATAGACTAATTTGTCCAGGCTGAACCTCACCTCCCGTACAATGGGAGCTGGGATCGGGTCAAACCACTCGTGACCCCAGTGGCTATAGATAATGAACAGACGGATAGAGAGCGATAGCCAGAATGACACAACGGGTATTTCTTAAGCAGCGTTTTTGCAATGCAAGACAATGTCGGCCATGATGCATGACATGACAACGCAAATATGTTGAACGTGTTAGCAAACTGTTCACATCCTAGAAACACGCACCCTGAGCAACAGTAGCATTTATTTGGAGTTGTGTTTCCGGCCACTTGTTCAGTCTTCTTTTAGCTCTGTTTGGTTTCCATCAACTCCGGAGGGAAATATCTGGCTCTTTAGCTGCTAAATGTTCCACTATGTTCAATATCTAGTCCGCTCGTCTGTGTCTGCAGTTTGGGGCTGGGCGCGTAGTGTACAGTGCAGCTTCTTTCACTGAAAACAGCTGCTGGTTGCGACTGGAAACAACAGTATCATTGTATGTGTAATATCTATCATCTATAATAACAGAGCTGTGAGAGTGCACAGCGTCTTCACATTCTCTTAGTGCACAAAAGAAGAGAATATCTGCACAGCAGTATGTCAATCATGATGTGAACCCTCCATTTTTTACATTTATCCAGCCATCCGTCCATTTTTTTTCCCGGGGTCAGGTTGCAGTGGCAGCAGGATTAGCAGGGTGCTCCTTCTCCCTCTCCTCCTGGGGGATCCTGAAGTGTTCCCAGGCTAAATACACCCTCCAGCGGATTCTGGGTCTGCCCTTTCTCTAAGGCTGGAGGGAGCTCATTTCATGTCGTCCGTCTTCATTTACAGTCAACGGATTGAACCCAAAACAACGAGCTGAAAGCGCCAAGGAGAGCTGAGGAGAAGCGCACAAGTGTGTGATGAAATGAATGAACGTCACCACCTACCTAAGCTTTAAAGTTTCAGCTTGTCATCTAAATCTGCACCTCCAGAAAACAACAAAATCCCATCAGCCTACGATCGAGGTTTCCTGATCGTTAGATGCCGTGTTAATGAACCGATTTTTAAATCCTCTGACCGCTTTCTTAATTAATCATTCTTAATTAGCTCTGAATCAGCTGCTAAATGGCACATAGCGACTCATCAATCACGACTTCCTTATTACGCGCAAATAATTTTTTCGTTTTTTCACCTCCTCAAATAAAGTAATGTATCACGCTGAGTTATTAAGGAATGCATCATTACTTTATGGTTACCTCACCATCGCTAAACATTTCTGCATCCTCTCCGCTGTGCATCATCTAACCAAACTGACTAATTAGTTCCTGATTGGTTTTTCTTTCTCATGACTGCTCCGGATTTTGTGTACTTTCTTGGTACAGTGTTACCAAACCTCTCATAGAGTTCAATGCTAACAGGCTCACTATGAAGATGGATTGTTGGAATTGTCTGCGTGATTGTTATTTTTGGCTGCACGCCTCTTTCCTCTCCCGTGTTTATAATTTAATTTTGAACCTCTCATTAATTTTCTTTTCATCCCGCTTTCTCGCTCCCTCTCTTGTTGCCTCTTGCTCCATCGGCGTGCCCGTCACTCAGCATGCCGATCACACCGACTTACCTGAAACCGCGCGAAACATATTGTGCTTGCAGAAACATAAAATAGAATAAAAAATCCAAAAGGCTAAAAAAAAAAAACATCAGCTTTCATGTTGATGCTTCAGAAGCAGGGATGATAATTTCCACCCTGCAGTAAAGTGCGATTTGATTGAAGAGAAAGAGAGAGACAGATGTTGGAGCGGAGAATCGGGTTTCAGTTGTTCATGCAGTGATCAAGAAGCTTCAGGATGTTCAATCAAACGCACCGACTCGACTCTGATGAATCTATCATGAAATTGACCTCGATACGTGAGACGCTTTGATCCTGAGATTGCAGTGAATCAGTGTGTACTTAAAACATGCACCTGCCTCATTGCTATTTGAACTCCTGCACTCTCTCTCCATAACGTAGATAAAGAATTGACTTTCTGCACATAAATCAGCATGCGCGTCTTTACTAAAGGCACAGTTTGAGTGCTGTGCCACATAAAACAGTCTCAGAACTTCCAGCTGTGCTGCACACTGTACTCCAAACAGCTGATCTGCGGCGTGATGCAATACACAGCACGGGAATAAAAAAATGGCCGTCTGAAAGCAGTGGAAATCTTCTTACTATAGCATATACTGGATGGATATTGATTTTTTTTTTAAAGTGGGGCTTTTAATGTAGCTTTTCCGCTGCCCCGTGTCCTCAGCAGTGAATATAGGTCTGCTTCTGTGCCACCAACCCACTCACCACTATGTGTAGATGGTAAATAGACTGTACTCAGAGCACCTCTCTAGTCTTCAGCTTTTACACCTTTCCACCCCATTCATGCACTGATGGCAGGCGCAAACTGCTCAGTGCTCATCAGGTTTTGGGGGCTAACCATTCATACACATCCACACTCCGATGTCTGACATTCATTTCAAATAGATTTTTTTTTAATCCATGCAGTCTACTACTGATTAAAAGATAATTAAAATCTCAGCATAAAATTATTATTATTATTATTATTATTATTTGTTAACCTTCATCAACTACAGCTCCCGTGAGGCCTTGAGAATTGGACGCTGACAAAAATAATCACGTTCTTTTCAGATGATGTGTGACAGTCTCAGCTGATCGTCGAGGTCATGTGTTATTCTGGGATTAGACGTTTAATTGTTTGCAACTCCGTTATCTTTTAATGAAGTGAGTGGCTCTAGTGTTGCCATGGGCTCATTACAGAGTGTGTCTGTTTCTTTAAGAGTGCATTGCATCATGGGTGCTTTGTAGGCCACTTTGTTGGAGTCAGTGATCCCAACAAGTGTTCAGTCAGCCCAGTAAACCACAGGAGGCCTCTGCTGGCTCATGTTGTGTGTTCTGGAGTCCAAAGTTACCACAGAAATGTCATGTTAGAGGAGACTAAGCCCCTTCCCCCTGAAAAAAAAGTTAGTAGCCACTGTGAGCCTTTTTGTTGACGCTTTCCAAGAGCTTGAGTGTAAAGTAAAATGGCCTCACACAAAAATAAATCTGGATTAAACACACAAAGGTGAGTTTTAAATTTGATCAAACGTCTCTTTCAAACGAATTGTTGAACTTTAACAAGGCAAGCGGTTTCAAGGATGAGGACTAAATGGCTAGTTTTACATTTCTCTGGCTGAATGTGATGAAAACAAATGCAAAACTGTGATTAATTTGGTTTCTTGTGTGGATTTATTCCCTTTTATCCCATTGTGACACTTAAATTGTTAGATACACACAGATGTTTTCATTCACCCCGGCTGATTACAGCACCGCTAAAGTTAAAACACCTGTGTGGCTGCAACATGCATGTCACATTTTGTCACACCAAAAAAAAAGATGTTAAATGTCTTCTTGTCTTGTTTCATTTATGAAGTGTTCTCATCTTTAAAAACTCTTTATCCAAAGCTGGATGTTCTGAGGTGAAAGAGCGAGGTGGGGTGTCAACTAACATTAAACCACAATATCTGGGAATGGCCTGTCAAATAGAGGGCAGGACTTTGACTCTCTGAATTTACCCTGAAGGTGTTTCACGCAGGTGCTCTGTCTACCACGCAGAGCTCGTCTGTTGAACAGAGCTTCATGCTGTCAGAACGCTACACAAAAACCTTACACGTCTTTCTCCACCACTGAAGCTTGTTGTTGGCTTCAAGGGAGCGTCTTAACTGCCTTGACTAAGCCACGATGTTTCTCTCAGTGGGGTATTTCCTGAAACATTGCTTTTGATTTGGTTGGCTAGGTGGATTCTCGCTTACCTCCCAACATCCCTATGAACCCACATACCAATACTCCCATGCGTCATTTGCAAGTATGATTTGGAGAAGGCCTACACTGCCTGTGTGAATTGCAAATAAGTACAAACAGAGAAAAATGTCTCGTAACACCCCGATCTCCGCTTCAAATTTAAGATATATTCTATATACGATATATTTTTAGCCATGGATGACAGGAGAGAGGATACAGTGTGCTGTTGTTACTAATACACATCAGGCCTAGCAAGCTGTAGAAGCAGCCAGCCGTATCCTCTGCTAAAACGTCTGTTTGTTTTACTTTTCATTTCAAGGCGCCATGGCTTCACCCCTCCGCTCTCATTCCCAGATGCCGAGCTCCCAAAGTGCAAGCGGCACAGCAATCGCTGGACTCATCGACAGTGGGGCCTGAGGGGCTTTGTGGTAAAAGTCTAGGCACGTATCAGCTCTGCAGAGCTGGCTGACCCAGACTGGTCCCTGGCCACATAACCACCGTCTCATGCCTACTCAAAGGGCCTCTGTGTTGGAATGTGTCGGCATGGAGCCTGGCCCCTATGGAACATCATCCGTGGGATATGCAGAGCTGGCAGGTTGACAGTCAGGTATGTAGGCACGAGGTGCTCTGCAAGGCCACCCTGCTCGGATCGTGTTTAAGAGGGCTTTCTATTCCTCTCCGTCAATCTGTCAATCCAGTTTCAGTGTTCGTGTTTTTATGTGCAGATTTGTCTATCCGATCTCATCTTTTATCTTTGTGAAAATCTCCATCCATGTGCAAATTTTCATATACTTCTCCTCGTTCCACTGCTACCCCTTCGCTGCGTGTTATTCCTACGACTTTCTCCGCCTGCCGCTGTTCTAATTATTAGATAAGTCCCCAGTCTTCCTGTCGTCTTCCACTGTTTCTTCCTTCCGCCTTCCCCCCTCTTCCCTCCCCTCTCCTGTTATTTGCTTCCTCTCTGTTCATTCCCCAATCAGCCCCCTCCTCCACACTTCCTCCACTATCCTCCCTCTCATCCCGTCTTCTACTCGCAGGGTTGTGCTGTTTCCTTACCTAATTAGAAATCCCCTGTAGGTTTTGGTTACAAAGCAGAATATTTACTGTGAGCGGTTCAGCCTTGGGTTTCTGGGTCATGTAAGGGGAAGAGGGAGACTGATGAGCCTGAAGACTGAGGCTCAACATCACTAATTGATTACTAAAGAACACTTTGGCGTGTTTAAACTACTCTGCTTACTAATGAAGTAGTGCTGTGCGTTCTAGTTACATTTTTGGTCATCATCAATGCATTTATCTTGCATATAGAATTTCAACAATATGTTTGCATGAGGCTTAACTTAATAGCGGATTCATTGCATACTGAATATTGTTTTGATATTGACTTTAGTACGCACACGCGGGCGTGAGCTGTTACCTAGCAACAGCTGCTATAAGTGGGTGAAGACGGTTGAGTGCATGGGAGGACAGATGCTGGAGTTAGCAAATTTAAGAATGGCAGAGGAGTTTGGGTGCTTCCAAATACGGAGAGACACTCATTATTTTGAACCGACTTCCTAGAAAGACAATAATTTTAGCTGGAAGCTGTACAGCGTAAGCTATTTCCAGGTCATTTCATGATGCCTTGTAGTAGTTCTCCCTGTTACAACGTATATATATTTTGTTTAAATATTTGAGTTTGGGGCAATTTTTTCCGGCTTCGGTTTTTGGTCTGCAGAGGGACAGAAATACAGAATGTACTATTTATACTCTGACTTTCTACTGACTTTGCAATGGTGTACTTTCTAAAAAAAAAAAAAACTGCTGATGGTGTTTTTCCAACTTTATTCCAGACTTTGGAAACAACCACCGTTGAACTGTTGAGGTCCGTTTAGTGGACCTTATGGCGTGTTCAGGACTTTTGATCTTCATGCTGATGGAATGGTTCAGCTCTGATTTAGGTCTTGTCCTGTAGCACACGTCTGTGAGCAACAGACCCTTTTTCACAGCAGCCATTTGGACACGAAATAGCAGTGTAAACACAGGTTTTTTTTTTTCTTTTTTACCACTGATACTAATTAAGGCTCGGTTCTGTTCAGGTCAAACGGAGTCAGGGTGCTGCTGAGGTGCATGTTGACTCACTGGAAAGTCTCTGCTGCAATAAATGGCAAGGAAACCTTAATTAGTATCACTGGAAACACCTGTGTTGACCCTACTATATATATATATATATATATATATATATATATATATATATATAATGGCTGCTGTGAACATGGTTAAAAAACATATTCTCATATTGTCAGGCAAAACAAAGTCTGTTGTTTAATTCACATTCATGCAAAGCGGCAACTCAAAAGACTTTTAAACAGTGCGAACACCCGACTTAACCTTATGCAATTCAGCTGGGCCTCCCCGAGCAGCACAAATCATCACCGAGCTGCTGTGATTGATGAAACTTCTGTATTGATTACGTTACAGTAAAACATACAAGCTGAGTGAATCCACACCGGAGAGAATGCAGCAAATAATCATGAATCATTGTCGAAAATCGTTACAGCTGGCCCGTTAAACCCGGCACCGGTTCCCCCCGTCTGCAGTCCTCATTACTCACGGTGTTTAATCAGATGAATGACAGGTGACAAAGGTTAAACGCGGCAAATTTGATTGACACAAATGGAAAGAAACACTCATCTTCCCGAGGGGATCGGAGTGTGTCATGATTACCAAGTGATGCAATTAAAGAATTCCCAGCGTAGGACTTAACTGCTGTGCTGGAGGCACTTTGCAGAAACCGCCTCAAGAGCAGCACCTCGGAGGAAACGGTAGATTAGCAACGGCTCATCTTCATGTCATGGACGTCTTGCAGCATGTCTATCATGCCTGGAAATAGACTGTGCGTGTGCATGTACGACAGAGGCACATATGTCAGACACTCAGGCTGTAGCATGTTAGCTTCCAGCCGGCTTATAGTTGGTGAAGCACTTGTATCTTTTAATATTTACAAGTCCTGGCATGACTGACAAACCGGAGGGTTGTGTAAGTCTGATTAAAAATGCAGCAGGTCCAACTGCTGTGTGTGTGTATGTGTGTGTGTGTGTGTGTGTGTGTGTTATGGTTTACTGTTCCACACTGTAACTTGTGTGTCTGGAAAAAGAGGGAAAATGATTATCAAGTACTTGAGATGTTCTATATTAAGATCAGATGTGATGAGGGTTTCAATAGTGTTAATTATTCAGAGGATTGGACTGCGGTAATACATAATTATTTTTATTGTCAATCTGTATATTATATTCTTATGATGAATCCAGCCTTTATTGCACCGTGGACTGTTTTATACTGACAGTGACAGCAGACCAGCGTACTGGGAAGAGAAAGAAGTGTGAAAACAAGAAAGAAGCCTAACTTTGGTCCTCGTCTCATTGTGGTTACTTACTTTAATTAAAATAATAAAGATGGAGCCCTCAGCAGCACTCAGGGTGTGGCCATGTAGACTTAAATGCTGAAATGCTAAAAAGAAAGAAGGTTTTTAATCTTCAAAGTGTTTGACTGACAGTCTGAAATCTATTCACTTTACAGTGAACTTTAAAGAGCATGAAATCTGAAAACCTGCAACTATTTTGTCTTGGCTTGGCTTGCATGGTTATAAAAAGTCTTGACAATTCATCGACCTCAACCAGGACTCAGTGAAACTGTATAATTTCTCGAGGACAGGCTGGCTGTGAGTCTGTGATCAGGGGGTGTGCAGGGAGTTGCTGCAAAAAAAAAGCAGAAATCCACAAAGATGGAGAGGATGACAAGACTGGGCAGAGTTCAGAAGACACAGAGGTTGGCTGTTGCTTAGGGTTACCACTCGGGAATCTGGAGACGGCATCCAGCAGCACACACAAACTGGCGGAGACAGACAGGACAAACATGAGATGAAGAGGAAAGAAAGCAGGGAGAAACACTGGGGACGTGACTTAGTCAGGGTATACGCAATGGTAGGAAAGGCGTCTTTAAGATGAATCCAACATGATAATTTCAGATTTGTGTATTTTTCCCCTGAAGCTGCTTTGTTTGCCCCAGTGGTAGGTCAGGTCTGTAGTGTAGCCATGTGACGTAGCTTTGTATGTTTAGGGCGTAACTGCAAACTTGGAACACCGATGAAGCAAACCGTGAGGATAAAAGAAACCAAATGGCTCTCAAAGGGGAGGTGAACACGTTGGCCTCGCGGAGAGGACGGGGCCATAATTGTACAAGCGGATTGCAGCTGTGAAAGACTGAACAAAGAGAGAAGTTCAAACCGTGTTTACTTGCTCACCTGCTTGCGCCTGGCTCGCCGCGTGAAGCCCAATTTTCAGTTTCAGAAAGCTTCCCCAACCTGCAACATCAGAAAGGTGTGAAGGCAGAGAGGGTCTCAGACCCCGTCTGAGCATTCGACGCAGCTTTTAATGAGCATGCAAACAGTTTGGAACGCAGCGTCTGTCCCAATATATTTTTAATACGCTCGTACTGTTCTTTAGGCGTTTCCTGATGCAGCACGTGCTGTGTTTGGTTTCTCGTATAGGGGCTCGTATAGGGGGCTTGCAAACACGGCTCCATGAATTATTCCACACGTATGATAGACGCCCGTCCTTTCACAGCTCTGCCGAGAGCGCGGCATTGTGTTGCAAGTACGCAGGTCTTTTCACTTGGTTCACCATTAACACGTGCCGCCTCCGCTTTCATCCAACCAGTTGGTCTGATGATCAATATGTCATCTCGATATAAAAAGAAGTGAAGGACGGAAGAACGATCCTGTCGTTAAAATTTCAGCTTTCACTTCGGGGTATTCCGATTAAACACGCCGTGTGCATACTTTAGATTTTACTCCTCACCGAAAAGGCGTGAGAAGAGCGAGGAACAAACATTTTTTTTATCGATTTCAATATGTGCGTGTGTGTGTTAATGCCGTGAACATTTGCTTTCACACATGAATGCCTGCCCATAACATTGGTTGAGTTTTCTTTATTGAAGGAGAAGCCAGAGCTGGAGGATAGGTGTAAGTTATCATGTCAGATTTATACATTGTCTATCAGGGATGGGAGGGTGTTTTCATGCTGTTCACCAAACCCCACTGCAGACTATCTTGTGAATAATGCAGTGCCTTAGGTGGAAATACAGCCTTGGGCATTTTTTTTTCTCCTATGCAGTATAAATCTCTCAGGAATTTGCATTTCAGCCAGTTATTTTTATGTGGATTGTGAGCAATACTACAAATTGGAGTACCCGAGTGTGTCTGCTTTGGTTTGCTTTAATGCTATTCATAGTTGTTGTTTTTTTTTTTGATTACACAAATTATTTTTAGATGCAGTATTGAATAGTGGCAAGCAAGGCGAGACACCCAAGGTGCCAAATAAAAAGACTCAGACTCCTCAAGACTCCTCGGCCTCGCGCTAAAATCATCCGATCAAGAAGTCTCCCTGACTGGATTCAAATCAAACGACCCCGAAGTCCCGTCGTCTTTTGTGTACTGGCCAGCTGTATCTGAGTGTGCATCTAAAAAAAAACCCCAACCTTTTTTCCCCTCCTTCTTCTGATGCAGTGAAGAACATGCCTTCAGCGCTTCCTCAGAATTCAGAGGAGATTTACGCTGAGTAGCTCAACCTCACAGCCTAATCACCAGATCTAAAACTCCAGCAGAGCTCCAGGCCGCACTGAGAGGGATAAACCCCCCCCCCTCCTCCTGCTCCTCGCGCTTCCTTCGGCCTCACATGCCAGGGCACGATTAATTCACACTGCTAGCAGCCCTGGACCTTCCCAGTAGTACAACTCTCATCCCGTGTGCTCATTTTCTGTCCATATTTGCATAATATCACTTTGGTTTCTAATGGCCTATTGGGGGAACACAGTCTGCCAGTTTGCATAAATAAGCAAAAAGAAAATGCACGCACCTAATTGAAGTGATGTTTGTGGTCAAAACACAAAGCTGTAACCTTTCTGCTCTTACAGTGGAAGCGGGGAGGGAATATATGCTTAAACAGGGAGAGGGTTTGAAAGAGTTGCTGTCAGAGGTCTCTTTCTCTCTCTGGGGAGCATCATGTGTCTGTGTGTGCAGGCAAGAAGAAGAAGGAGGGAAGGGTGTTGATGAATTTAATCGCAGATAGGCAAACTGGCCGTGGGCTGAGTAGGTGAGTGAGTAAGTGGAAAAAGCTCTCTGCCTTCCCATGGATGAATAATCATACCGTCCTGCCACACACTCCTCCTCCGCTGGCTGCTTCTGAGGAACACGCGCGCGCGCACACACACACAGACGCAAATAGAGTCGCAGTCAGAGAAAGAGAGAGAGAGATCGACAGACAGGAAGAAAGATGAAGAGAAGTGGAGCGAGAATGATGAGATGGGAAGAAACAGTGCAACAGCGCAGAGGAGAAGATTAGGTGAGGGCCAAACTAAATCTAGAAAGCAATCCCCAGGCAGGCTCTTACAGGAGTGCCAGAATCTGTATTAACAAAGCTTGTAGGGATGAGTGCTGATCATAGAGCATCGCATGACTAAATATAACTCGCCGGCTCGGTTCATATGTCATTTATACCAACAGGATACAGACAAGATGAAGTGGGACAGTGGGAGACGTTTTTTTTTTTAGTTCATCTCTCTCTTTCAAAATAAAATAAAACTTGGGCATCTGTGTGCCAAGTCGAGTGAGTGGAGGTGTGAATGGTGTGCGTGGATCGTGATCAAACCGTTCGCCCCCTCGGGACTCTCCTCCTGCCGGCAGGAAAATGGAATGAGCGGCGTGTGACTGATGTGTGCTCCTATGCAGAGAGCATCTCCCCAACGTTACATGGCGGCGGGACGCGTTTCTGCAGTCGTGCGTCGACATTCAAAAGGGAGAGTCCTCTTTTCACCTCCGCAGGGAGGTCAGGGTTACCTCAGGGGAGCATCATGAGGTTTTTAGATTTCTCTACTGACTAAGTCAGTATTTTTTATTCATTTTTTTTTGTCTGTTGTATGTCTGCGGCACTCTCAGATACCCCCATAACTGGATGCTTTCCTACACCTAAACCCAACTGTGCTGCACACGGCATATTACGCCAGTTAAGGTGGTGAGAACATCTGTGTTCACACATTGACTATGCATAACCACCTCACATAACCGCAGGCTGCATAAAACACGGACGTAGTATCTGCGACGTCGCCTGCAGGTTTCTGAAGAGCTGAGCTCAGAATATTTCTCTTGCTCTCGTGACGGCTGACTCAGGCTCGTGAGAGGTGCGTTTTGATATTTTATGTGTATTTTGAATTCACCAAGCTGCTTTGAGACCTTGCAACCCGCACAAGCTGGTGGGGAATCACCATACAGTGTCACCCTCCTTGATTTGTGTGAAGGCGTGGCATCAACGGCCTCAAAGTCGAACGAGTAATTACAAGTTTCCTGCCGCGCTTCTTCAGACCAGCCTTTGCATGTTTAAAAAGTGGACTCCAACATCCTAATCAAACATTTGTAACAGCTTCCTAATGCATTTACAGAAAGATCAGATGGAGGTTTCGCTTGCACACTCTAATTATGTAAATAAGAACAGCGTGGTAGTGCATTTTAATATGAGAATTTGCCTGCGCTAATGCAATTACACAAGTGTCTGCACCAGGGTTGTATCTGGTCTCGATGAATTTAAAACACTCAGAAACGAATTTTTTCCTTTTCACCGCAACTTTTTTCGGCGCAAGCAAAAGATTTATTCTTTCTCGAAACCGGAAACAAACAAAACAGAAACAAATCCACGTTAGATAATCGATCCAGCTGAAGGGTGTAGCATGTCAAGGTGCTGATTAAAAACAGAATATCTGTTGCACAGGTGTGCCTTGGATGGTGTCGCAGTAAAACGTGCAGTTTTATCACAGAACATAACGCCACAGATGTTGCGTATTTTTGAGGGGGCATGCAATTCGCATGCTGATGTAGGAAGGACCACCGGAGCCGTGTAAACACGCCACGTTCTGCTTATTCTAGATCGCCCAACAGTCGGGTTTGGTGTTCTCTACGTGGATGAATCCAGTTTTAAACTGCACCAGATAAATGGTAGACAGTGTGTGTTGCCTTGTCTGGGCAAGCGGTTTGCTAATCGTGAACAGAGAGCCCCACGGCGACTTTAAACACATTCATGAACACAATTCTGGAGAAATGAACCTTTTGTGTGCACACAAGAAGTCTTAGATCTTTTTCTTCAGCTCATTAAAAGTGTAAAAGCATTTCTGTTTTTGTTTAGTGTCTGTCCCACTAACAAATTCAACTTAAAGTATCTAGCTCATTTACATTTAAGGTCGAGAAAGATGAAAATAGTTGTCCAATTTTTTTTTTCCTTCTTTTTTTTGGGTCTTTGTGGGATCTTTTGAAATGTCAAATTAAAAACAAAAACAGAGTCGAGCTGGAGATCAGAGAGTGGAAACTTGAAGCTGACTCACCTTGAATACAAGTGGAAAGTATAAAAGTAATGAAGCTCATCAGCACATAAAAGTAGGGCCGTGGGAGACTAACATGTCAAGAACAGAGAAGAAAGACTCGAAGCTCATTAAAATAAAACTCCAGACAGATGTTGACATCTGCTCCTACACGTGAACTTTTAATAAACGCATTATCTACTAATACATTTTAGAAAATGTGATTTATGATGCAGATCTGATGTTTCATCGTCCCGTGAGCTGAGGCGTTGTCTTCAGCCACAGTAGCAACATGGTCTCTATGGAAACATCGCTCTGTCGGCGCACTTTTGGCACCGACTCAAATCAATCAGGAATTTTTTTGATGGATTTCAATGATGATCCGCGCTGATGAATCCTTACGACAAGCCCCGACTTCACCTTCATCGCGTCAAAAATGTTGACTGCTTGATACTGTTGACTTGGCTTTGGCTTTGTGTTTAGTGCTAATCAGGGGACGCTAAACATAACCATGCTGGCATACTAATGTTGGCACGTATGGAGTCATTAGCACGTAGACTCATACAGGACAGATGTGACGCCTCATGTAGGCATCTTTATAGCCCGTGGTTGCTGTCAGCTTCACTGTGTGCATACTGAGCGCTAAGTGTGCTTCAGCACTCGGTTGTGCAGGGCTTGGAAGCGCAAGCTATATTAGCTGGCACTGAATTAATTAACTGGATCTCTTTAACTACGGGATAATGGATACACGTCGTTTTGATTGATTTATTGTGATGTGAAAAAACGCCCACGAGGTTGCTCTGCTGCATCGCGTTGCCTCCGGTAGAATGAGGTATTTATTATAATCAATGTTAAATTCAACAGATTGTTCTTGTTTTTTTTTTGGAGGAACAGATCATCCATGCAAAGATTGAGATGAGCTGTGTGTGTGTGTGTAGCAGCTGCAGCTGATTATGATAACGTCCTGTCTTTTGGCGGTTGGTCTTGTTACAGTGTGTGTCACAAGAAAACAGGAGTCCCCAAAACAAGAGCGCCTCCAAAACTTTTTTAAGCCTCCAGGAGGGACCATGTGTCAGGCCAGTGATTACTATTAAGGGTCAAAACACTGCCCGAGTCCCAAACTGTTGCACCGGCACAACTCTGTGATGGCCTTTGACATCACACACCATTCTGCTGCACCTCGGAGACCAGAGAGCGACTACGGGGACTGTGCAATGTCCACAGCGCAAAACTACCACCTCACAAACGGGAGCGACTGTGACGCACTCTTCCCGAGTCCTGACTGTCTGATTCACTCGTCAGCCTAAGATCCCGCCAACAATATTGCTCTCGCACACACACACACACGCGCTCTGCAAAGCCGTCACCGTTTTATTCATTGCACTGTATCTGTCCCCTGGCACCTCTTTTGTCAAATCCTCATATCATGCTCCTGCGTTTGAAGATCCCATTTCTGACCAGAGGTGATTACGGCGTTAATAATAACTCCGTGTAGTGTTATCATAACCCTGAATGAAATACTTGAGGCCACAGACTCCATCTCCTTCTGTCCTATTTCTTTTGTGGTTTTAAAGCAATTTGCCACTGTGAGTCTGCAAGGCAGCACACTGGAGAAGACAGGCGACAAAATGGGCATAATGACTGGCCTTAGGGGGGAGACAGAGACAAAGAGCAGCCAAACTATTAGACGGTTTTAACCTCATCAACAGTGACACTAGAGGTAAGATCTTAAGCCCAAGCCCGAGCCCAACCGAAGTTCGGGTCGGGTCGGGCTTCTCTCTCGCTGACTTTTTAAAAAATAAATATGTCTCTCTCTTAAAGTGCCACGCTAGATTCTTAAGGACGTACTGCTGCTGTGGTTTATGGCCCAATTTTCAACCCGTCAAAATGACGGACGGCCTTAAATTTTTCCCGTCAAAAATCCGTCAATGATGGAAAATTGTCGGTTAATGTACCCTCTGCAGAAACAGAAATATAAAAGATGTAAATGTTTATACAGTCTTGTTTAACTTAGATTTCGTTACAAAAGACAGGCTTTAATTTGTTATCATAAATCACCCCTCCTCCTCCCGAGTCCTCACAAATAAAATATGAAATTTCGGGTTTGCTTCGGGCTCGGGCCTGCAAATCAAGTTAATTGGTCGGGCTCGGGCCGGGTCGGGCTTTAATACCCGCGGGCCGGGCCGGGTCGGGCTGGATTTTTTTAGGCCCGATCTTACCTCTAAGTGACACCACATGTGAGGGCAACGAGGTGACTTCCAGACTGATTTTAGAAGATGAAATGTTACGAAACTACTTCCCGTGCGACGCTTACCCGCGGAGACAAAACACACAGAAGACACTTCTTAATTGATTTAAAGGTGAGCATCTCGATGCGGACGGTGGGAGGGAAATCGTCATTCGCCCCTCTCCTAATTTGATCATAGTCTGAAATATGGCAGCCCTCAAATGCACCCGCACAGCCCCCGGTGTGCTGCTCTGCGCCATCGTAGCCTTTTTTGATAAACTACTAATTGTGTTTTATTCCCCCGACACATAGCGGCACTTCATATGTAATAACCCATATGAATCCCTACACTTCACGCTGCATTATGCATAAACTCAACATACACACCGTATAAATACACCGAGGCTGACACACACCTTTAGAAATATGGAGTGAACATGGACGTCTGCTCTAACACGTAATTTTCTGTCTCTATGGAGACCACATTTTTTTTTAAATTGAAATGTCAAATCTATTTTTTTCTCTGACGCCTGCTGTGAAACCAACAATAGCCTTTACACCTTTTCATAACCTCTGACCCCAAAGCACTTAACCTTAATCCTGAACCCAATACTGATCCAGTAGCGCTAATTGACCCAGGATTAACCTTCAAAGACATACCAACACCTTTCCCCACCTAATTATTGTGGCGTGGTCCTCATAAAGTAGTAGAGGAACACACACACACGTGCTGCAGGCACTCCTCGATGCACCTCTGCGGGAGCAAACCAACAATATGAGTCGAGGTAAATCTGTTTTATTGTGCTATAAATCTGCTTTTGCACGTTCCAGCCCATTTGGGAAATCTAGATGACATATCCGTATAATTAAATCCTCCTGCAGATGCATCAGATTTCAAGTAATAAGTTGCTTTTGGAAATGGTCTGCCGTGCAGACATAAAGCGAGGCGATTACCACGCGCTTCCTTGAAGTCAAAACAAAGCGGAAGGTGCAAAGGTTGCGGCGGCTAAATGGCTTATTATATTTCACTTTGAGCTGTAAGTGATACTTTGGACACGTATGCCCGCACGCCTGAACAAATGGGCGTATACGAGAGATATACTGCAGCACATTCAAGAAGCACTTACGCATTTATGTAGGAATAAATATATGTATCTGCACGTCAGGTGATTGCATGATATATGTATTCAGACAGACACACGGCGCATATGCACACACTATGTATTATGCACCTCCGCTCGCGCTTGTGCAAATAAACCGGTCTTGAAGTGGAGATGAGCTGTGACACTGTGGTTCTGGATTCAAAGCATCTGCTTAAAAGGCCAAAGGCAGCAGTGTGCAGCGAGCGGTGACAGGGAGAAACAGGGCAGTTTAGTCACACACGTACTTCTCCCACAGTTAACATCTACCTCCACTCTGAACTTGTTTAACCCACACACAAAAAAAAAAAACCCACCAGAGATATCAGAGTTACTTTAGGACATCGTGGACCTGTCAGGTTCAGCCTGACGTGATCCCGCTCGGTTTAGCTTAACTGTAACTTGTGAGCTAAACCTGAGCTGTGATTCCAACTGAGCATCAGCACGTTAACACAGTATTTCGTTTCATGCTGATGAACTCCGCGGATGTTGCTAGTCTCTTAATGGAAAGCTTGTGTTACGAGTTAGCAAGCCTCCCAGAAAGAGTGCTGGCTGTAGCTACAGGCTTTACATGACAAACACTTGAGTGACATCCTCAACGAATCATAACTTGATCCAACAGTTCAATGATCAGAACGTCTTTAAGAGTTGTGTTAGGGACTTGTTTTCATGCCATTAACCTGCGCTAACAGTCAGCAGGAAGATGGCCAGCTCGGCCAGAGAAGGACTCCAAAACAGTCCTCAGTTTTGGGCACTGGAGTGGCCCAGTGAGCAAAACTGGGCTGCCTTGGAAAATGGTATTGGTTCTGTATAATGGTTCTGTTGGACATGGGTGCTTACAGGCGAAGAGGGTGTAATGAAAGGTGATCCTTTTATCTAATAACATTATTTGGAGGAAGCTAAACCTGCTAGCATGTCAACATCCAGTTTATATTAGTTCCTTTGGTCATATTATTATTATTATTATTATTATTATTATGAGCAGCTTTGAACTAACTGGCAGTTGAACAACATGGTCTGGTCTTGCAATATATACTGTAAGCACTATGCAAAAGGGAATAGCTAATGGATCCTCTTTGTTAGACAAAGAGGAGGAATGAAGGTTATTGGCTTTGGCTCCTTTCTTTAGTTATAGCAACAATAAATAGCAGCTAAGCAGATATATTACACGGGGAAGAGTAGCCAATAATGTGGCTGGCCTCTGGGGGGGTATTGTCTCAGCCAGATCTTTCTTTCGGCTTTATATCTCACATAGGAAGAGGGAAACATATGCATAGTCTGGCACCTATCATTAAATTCCCATAAACTGCTTTGCCCGGGGCATGAGTGCACGCAGCTGAGATGGATGGCACTTTCTGGAACATGGTAGTGATCAAGGATCAATTATTCCAATAAACATTGTTCTCTCATCAAAACATTTAGAGAATTGGACTTTATTTGGCAATATTTCTAGCAGCAACCGCAGGGGTCGTCCAAAAATGAATTTAAACTCACAGTTGAATGGATACTGGTAAAACTTCTCCAGTACGGGATACAGATATTTCATAGTTTAAATGATCTACAGCAACTTTGTTTTTACCGTGAACACATAACCCAGGCGGTTTACTGTCAGTTCTGTCTGATAAATGTTCCTGTGTGATGTCCGAGTAAGGTTTTGAGGCTAACTCGACTGATTTATCTTGACTGTAAATATGTTTTTTAATGAAGCGTTGCATTTTTGTGCTGCAGCTTCCTGTTTCTTATCAGCACATACTGCGCCAACAAATGTCTGTGAGAAATATTACTGTAATGCTAATTTGCAATCCCAAATAACTTTTGACCTTGTTTTTATCAACATAATGAACGTAATTGCCTCGTGGCAAAACCGCTTGGCATAATTCACTGCCAGCATATTTCCATTTGTTATCCCAAAACATCTCGCCACTGAAATATGATAAAACATTTCACGCTCATGTTTAACAGCAGTTTGTTATGATACGATCACAGCTTTGGTTTAATATTGAAAAAGTCATCAGTGAGTTGAAGCATGACATGTTTATTTTATTAACATTGAGCCAAAACTGCAATCTTTCCCAAACTTTACAGCGGCCATAAAAATATTTTTTTTATGACAACAATAAACATATGAACCTATAAACATATAGAGCTTTTATAGCAAGTTTTAGCTCATCGGCTCACAGCTTCACTGTTTTGGTCCATTATCACTGTTGCTGTAGCATCTTTCTCGGAGGCAAATGGATGTTTTAACACTGCAGCAGACACACAACGTTAGCAATTAGCGGGTGAAAACAGTGGAGCGTCTAGCAGCTAAAGGGACAGACATTCTTCTCAGGAGTTGCCAGAGACCAGAAATGGCACAAGGGGACTGAGTGTTGGGCTTTTATTTTCCAGGCGGCCGGAAAATGTCTCCAAATGAAACCTAATGTTGCTGGACGTGCGACTGTTTGCTAACACCGTCGCCAAAATTCAGTTACTGCAGGTTTAACCAGAGTGCTTTTGTTGCCCAAGTCCAACCAACCGCGCGAGGGACCCGAGCTCCAGTTCTGCACTTGAGCCTGCGAACATAATCCAAGACAGCAATTACATTTCCTTCAAAACATAACTGCAAAACAAAGTAATGGCACCTGTTACACAATGTTCCCAGTGTGTCCTTTTTTAAAATTCAATTGCTCATTTCATCCGTCTGTGTCTGTGACAGTAATCAGTAGGTTGTTGCCACTGGACACTTGATATCATAATAATCACGCTCTATTACACCTGACAGAGGAGAATTGTTTTTTTCCCCTCCTCTCATCCTTAAAGAAAGATGTAGCCACTGGCTATCAGCAAGCTTTTTTTTTTTCACTCGGCTCAGCATCTCAGATAAGTCACAAACACACTGTTACAAACACAGAGCCCATCACTGTTGTCTTGGCTCTAAAAAAAAAAAAAGTATGTAAATTTTATTTAGCGGAAAAACAAAGTACAAGTGAGACATTTCACATTGCGCTGACGATATGATGTATTAATAGATGATTCTCGATGATCTATTAAAAGCATCCTGATCGGCGTGTGCGTGTGTGTTTTTTTGGATTTGTGCTATTTTTAAGCTTGTTTCTAGACACGAAAATGGAGCAGTGATGATATTCCTTCTTAGATGTGATGTAGATGATAGGTTCAAACTAAAAATAGATCTGGATTAAATGACGTGTTTATTTTCTCTCTCACACACGCACACACACACACACCTTTCACCTGCGGGGTTTATAACTTGAGATATGACACTTGGTACACGCGAGTAATTTTGAGACTAGATTATGTAAATGTAGAATCAATAACCTTGAGGTGTTCACTGGACACACGCATACACTTGAACCTTAATTTTAATTTGATAATCTCATTTAATTTGTCTTTTACATTTGAAAACAATGGACGTCAATAGTATAATGATCCTCGTATTATGTAGGGCGCAAGAATCCACTGTCTCCATGAAATGCTTTTTATTAGAGGCTACATATCACGCCTGAGCTAAAATCAATAGGATGTTAGTCTTTATGTGCCGCAGCTGGGTAATAATATAGAATATTTAACTGCATTTATACTATTGTGTGACAGACTGCAGAACACATCGCAGACACAGAAAATGTCTCCCTCACTATATATTTTTTCCTTGACCTACAGCAGAGCTTACAACAAGCCATTTAATGAGCTCGCAGGATCCGGCCCTCTTAATGGCTTTTCTTCCCCCCCCCCACTCCCCATCATGCGGGCATCACTTAGATTAGCCAGAACAGATACACGTTGAAACACACTGTGTCCATCTGGTCTGAATACAAATCAGCACCGGCGAGTAACCGTAAGCATTTGTGAAGGTAATTAATTCCAATGTTCTCAAATTATACTAACCCTGTTTGAATATACGTGGCAGTAATTTGGGGCACTTTATTTTCTTGCATCACCGCGGAGGTTGTCGCGGAGACGGCTGCGACAGTTCAGCCATCCAATAGACCCTCATTGTGAAGGAACACTTAAGAGGTGAAACAGGCTGTGCTTTAGCATACCTGCACCAGGCTGAAATGTTGCCCCCCCCACCCCCTAAATTGAGAAACTTAATTCATGAACATTTTGGTCATATTTTATTAATGAGACCAAACGGCAGCTTTAACCATGTCACACTGTGTAGGACACAAACAACCTTCTCCCGGGAGAGGAGTATTATTCATCTACGATCTCTCTAAATGTCAACGTAATAAGCGGATGAAATACAGGTTCAAATGCCTGACGGATTGCATGGTGAATGTATCGAAGGTTAAACGATAGTCCATGAATAAAATAACATGTATGAAGACTGGAGGTGTGGGCGTTTTCATTTGGCCTTGGGTTAGCGGCAGTGATAGAGGCCAGACGTAAATCTAGCTTTGTTAATGTGTTCATAGAGGTGGTGGACCATCAGAGACTTTATGGTGAGTTGACTTTGTGTTTATGTTTTGAACCTGCGCTGTAAGAAACTGCTTTGCCTTTTGGCAAGTTGTGAACACGGCACCGGCACGTTGCCGCCTTTTCAAATTGAATGCGACTACCATGCAAACAGCTTGTTCACACATCCAAGCAACAGTGGCATTTATTTGCGAGTTGCAAGTCCACTAGTTTAGCTCTGCTTCATCTCAAGTGGAATATCTTAGTCCTTAGCTGCTAAACGCTCCCCTTTGTTGACCAGCTAATGGATAACTGTGTCTGTCTGCTGCTGAGCACGTAGTGTATAGAGCTTTTTTCACGCCACGATGGAGTGCGTGAGCGTGTTTTTATTGTATTTGTCGTTCTACTGTACATACAGTTGCTTTGGAGTTGCATAAGTGCGTAGCATTATTGCTGAAGCTGTATTGCCCCTCAGGGCAGTAAAGTAGATCTAACTTAATCGAATGCGTGTCCGTGAAGCCGAGCCGAGCTGCAGATTTCGGTGATAGTTCTGAGTAGGCTCATCACTGCGAGCGACCCCTTTCACATTGCTCTCACACGAGAATTGTCATAAAGAAATCCGTCCAGGCAACGCTAATGACCCGTTATTTTACAGCAAACGCAAGAGCAAGAAGAGATGCTCCACATTTTTGTGATTGTTCACAGATCTCTATGGACAAACAACCAACAATGTCACATATATTTTATTATATTTAAAGGCCAAATAGTTTCTCAGGGGTGCTATAGGTTTTAGCAAACGTTGCTCAAACAGGAGCGAAAGGGGGATTTGTTGAACTTTTTACATGACTATGGAGCACAGGCGAGTATTCACAGCATCAGGATGGTGTACGGCTGCACAGACGCTTCTAAGACTAATGCATAATATCACCAGTTCATCTTTTAACCGTCCCGTTCAGATGTTTTCAGTACACTCTGTTACAGGGAAGATAAGATAAAAAGATGAATGTAAGTCACATGAACATAACAACAGAATACAAAAAGCAATAAAGAATGTGTGGTACATGCAATAATCTGATATTGCACATATAGGTCAGATTGCAATAATAGAAATAAGGCAAAGGAGCAAGTGAGTGCTCATCACCTGTCATCGCAAAATAAAACCAGCACGATGTTGGATAAGTGGGTGGTTATGAGTCCTGAGCTCGGACTAAGGATGGAGCTGACCTCGGGTCCTCATATTAAACCTGCCCACATACATGTTAGGCTTTTATGTATACAGAATTAACATCTTTCCTGCATGTTTTTTGGCCAATCTTTCTTATGTCTTGCGCTGTTCCTCTGGAGTTTGTTCTCATTTCTCTCCCACTCGATGTTTTCTCCATGTATTGGATTGATCCTTTCAACTCCTTTTTTTTATTTTTGGATTTCAATTCTGCCTTTGCCCTGAAAGCATTCTTTTTTGTTCATGTTAAAGAGATTTCTTGGTGAAACAGCCAACCGTTTTGTTATGAGCCTAGTAGTGCCCTTTGATGTCCTTTATGCGCCGCAGCTGGATCAAGTCTTTGCACTTAAAGTGCCTGCAGAGTCTTCATAAGCTCCAGAGACTATACGTTCAGGCTATGTCTAACATCTCAAAACTGGTGGCCTGTACTAAGAGGCTGTGACCCACAGTGAGACTACAAAGTAACTTAAAAACCTTCAAAGTTGCACAAATCAATAATTTCATGTCAAACGTGGTGACGAACCTTCTAATTTTTGAGAGACGACTGCGGTATTTCTGATGAGGTTTAATTATTTACTACACGTGCAAATCCTGTACATTTAATGCAGCTGCGTGAGCGAAAGGCGGCGAATGTGTGCACAAACATAGCTTATTATCTCTCGTGGGTGTATTGTGTGCACGACTTCTCTGACTGATGAAGACCTAACCCATCGTATTTGATCTGAGGATAGACTTTGTAGCATAAAAAGCCCCGGGCAACACTTTCAAGAAGAACAGTTCTCTCGCTCTCCTTCTTTCCATATCTGTGTCACACACACACACACACATACGCACACACACGCACACACATATATATTCTTCTTCTCCCATGAAGGACCATTCTTCAAAGGTTCAAAGTTTATTGCAGACACTGTTTGATCACATTTTGATCCGCCTCATGAAAACGAGATGAAGGAACACATAATTTTCACTTCATTCGGTTTGACTGCAGAACTTTAAAACATCAACAACCAGTCAACCAACAGGAGACAAAAATAACTTTTATTTCCTGTTTTCACTAGACTTAGCACGGCGTTTATTCATATTTTCTCCAAGTATTATCAATGAATCCCAGAATGTTTGATTTTTCGACTCATTATCTGTAGCGAATGGCAAATGCAGCACTAAAATTATAAGTGAAACCTCTAATCTGTTGACGGATCCATCAGTCTTGACAGTTTATTTGTTCCCTCTGCAGTAATGACCTCTTGTCTGGAAAGAGTCTTGCAAAAAAAACACATTAAGCCTGTCAGTCTGCTTGCTGTGGCATGATTGCTGGGGTGATCCAAAGCATACACCACATGTTTTTTGGATTTAAGTGCCGTGATTTATCGTGGAGACTGTCTCTTTAGTACAGTGACTGAATAGCTGCCAATAATGACTGGATAAACAGGAGAGAGGTGTGAAATTTCCTGGCTGCTGTGTTGGCGGCTATTTTCACTCAGACATTATAAATTAATGCACTTGTTGATAATTCATGTGCAGTCTTATACGGGTTTATCCAATTATTTAAACTAGATAACCAACAGACCCATAGGGTAGCCAATATGCATTTGCTAATGGTGAAGGATGGTGGAGAAAAAAAATGATCAAAGGCCAACACCTTCCTTCACCCATGCTTTTCTCCCCGCAGCAGGTTCAGCGCCTGTCCCGTCTTGGCGAACACTCGGATTAGTATCCACATCCATCGGCGTTAGTCTGCATACATACAGTATGCTGCTGCCACTGGCGTGAAAACTGCTGGTGCAACTAGCTCAGCACACCAAGGCCCGGAAGCTGTCCATCCATGCATGAGGACAGAATAGTAGAGCCTAAGTACTCTTAACCTTTCCTGGAGTTCTTATCACTACGGATGTGATATCTCCAGCCACAAATGGTGGATGTTGTTTCCCTCTTTTGGATAAAAGTAAACTTTATTATCAATAACAGAACGTGCAGAAAGGTTTCACATTTGAGTGACGGACGGCAGAGGTTGCATTGTTGGGCACAAGAAGAAAGAATATTTGCACAGTTCTGTTAACCTGTGCATGAAGTGCTTTTACCATCGTTTTCCTATAAGGACTGTCATTCAAAATGGCAGGTCTGTTGTTGTAACGTTTAATGAACTGATGGATTAGTTCAGGGTGGCACCGGGGTACTGTGGTTAGCGCCGTCTCCTCACAGCAAGAAAGTTTCTGGTACAGACCACCAAGCTGGCTGGGGCTGCATGTCCTCTCTGCATGCACCCCAGCTTCCTCCCACAGTCTAAAGGTTAGGTTAATTGGTGACTCCAGGTTGCCCATAGGTGCGAATGTGAGCTGTATTCTGTATGTCCACAGTGTCCTGTCAGCTGAGATCGTCTCCACCCGCCCAGCACAACGCTGATGATGAGGAGCGGCTACGGAAAATGAATGGATGGATGAATTAATCCTGTTAATTATCAAAACAAACGAAAATCGATTCTGCAAAAAGCCGGATTCATGTGCACCGTCGTTCAGGTTCTCACTTTCAGCAATAGCTCTACAAATAAACCGTAGTTATGGTCTGCATTAGGGATCTAAAACACTGGTTAATGTTAGAGAAAATCTATTTACATTTTTAAAAAAAGAGTCTGTTCTTAATTTGCAGATTTGTGGCAAGACACCGTCTCTGTTCCCCGGCATGAAAAAGCACATTTCATCTGGAGGCAAAGGTGTTTATAATTCTTCCAAAGAGCAAAATCCTCCTCCCGAGGTGCAAGATGCAATGAATGCGGCAACGATGGTGCACTTTTTTATTTTTATTTTTTTTTTAGACAACCTCTCATGGAAGGCATTCTCAGCGCTGCGCTCATTTGTACGGCGGAAAAGTGACAGAAAAACCTCTGTGAAGAATGTAAAAAGGGCTCCAGAGAGAAGTTCAAACACAGCTTACTTTCTTACCTCGACACACATGGCCAATCGCTCTGCGGGGGTACGAATGTCGGATTGCCACATAAAGTGCACACTGCTTCCCTGCGCTGAGCTGCAAATTGAGCATTCTGCTCCGAGCCCTCAAGTCATGCTTGCATCAGATGATTAGCATCAGCTGCTCCCCCCCCCTCCATCCATCCAGTCGGCTTTTTGCCTTTTTTTTTTTGCACAGAAGACGTTTTGACGTGTCACAGCGGGGAAAAAAAGCAGTGGAGTTCACTCACAAGCTGCTTGTTCTGTATTGATCATGGCAGTTGTTGTCCTCATTATGAAACAGCCGCCATCGCTGATGAAAATCTGTTTGACATGACTCAAGCATCAGTCACGTTCATGGGCGGGGTGAGGTGTCAAAGTTTTACGTTTAGGCTTCCTCCTAGGCTTCCTAGGAGGCTTCCTAGGCTAGACTTCCTCCTTCGCTCTCTGACGTGTCTCGTGTTTGTAGCATCTGTAGTAACTCGAGACGGGTTATAAAATAAAATGAATAAATAATTTTCACGGTCTGATCATTCTTGGAAACATTTGAGATAATGGAAATAAACAACTCAACAAAATATAACATTGGTCAAGTGTCAGATGCTACACTTTTAAAGGGAAACCTTATTGATTTTACACATCAAAGTCTGTTTACAGGTCCGTGTTAGCACTGTTATATACGTGAAAAAATAGTTGTATAAAGTCTCCTGTGGCTCCAGAGAGATCTGCTCTGATAAACGGCCTCAAGTGCGTCAGACAACAAGAAGCGAGATTACCAGGCGCCCGTTGCCAACTCTTCATCTCTGTTTGCGGCCAGCAGCTAGAGGCTACATTAGCTGTTACTACAACACGCCCGAAATAATCTCTGACTGAAGCTGTGTTGTGGGTAATGGTCTGCGCTGGGATATGCTCTCACATACCCGTAATAGTGGTATCCATACTGTAGCAAACCTTTACTATCAAGAGTCATTTTCTAACATGCCGGTAAGCCAGCAGCGTTGGTGGTGAAAGCAAACAGCTCTGTCACACACTATTAAATGCTCTATTTTCCCCTGAGATTTTTCTTTCTTTTTTTTGGCAATTCATAGCTTGCCTCGCTTGGGAGACTCGTGACTAGTAGCCGCCATCATAGAGGATTGGCAAGATACAGAGGGGGAGGAAGTACATATGTTAGGTCAAGACCTAACATATGACACACATTAGTTAGAATATGTTCAAACATAGTTTTTATTTTACAATAATTTACTTTAGGCCTACAACAATAAAGTAAAATAATAAACCTCTGCTGTATTCATACTTATACTACTGTCTAGATTCTGTAGTGTATACACCATATTCATAGTGTAGCTCAAGCTGTTTATTCTGTATATAATGTCTTACTGATTGTTGTTTGTACTGTAAATACTCCTTTCTATCTCTCTCTATATATGGTACATATCTATATAACACCATATAAACTTCTGGTTAGATGCTAAACTACATTTCTCTGTCTGAGTAATCTAATACAGGCGCCAGCCTTTGTCTGTCTCAGGCAGTGATAGTGCAATCGTGAATCACCCGAGCACTCCTTTAAGGAAAGATTAGTTCTCCTGGACAAACTCTGGTTGCTCCTACCGACTTCTTAGAGAGCTGCATGACACATTTTACTACCGCTCTTTCTACAACTATTTGCTAAAATAGTCAGTTCCTTGAAGTAAGTGTTACAGCGTGCTCTGAAACGGCCTCACTCAAAACCTCTTTGTCCATCTTGATAGCTTTACGTCTTTACAAGGCTGCGGAAGAAGAGACGCCTAGTGCTCATTGGTAAAAGTGTCTGCTTTTTACAGTCCCTCTGCTATTTGCCCTGAATTTTCTTTTTTGCCGTGGCTGAATCTTTCATCTAAGTGTCTGTAAATTCGTCTTCACTTCAGAGGTCCCTGCTCATCTTCAGAGCTTTATAGCTCGGCCACACCAGCGTTCACGTCTTTGAACTTTGTCTTTCTTCTCCTTTTGGGCTTCAGGGTTGCAGTCTCACCTGCTTTGTCTGTTGGTATGGTAACATGTTTTCCTGTACTCAGGTGCCGACTGCTAATGAGATCTATTGCCTGACGTCAAGAAGGCCCTCAGTTAGAATCCACCAGTCGACTGAGACTTTTCTGCGCTAAGTTTTATGTTCTCCCGGGTGTCTGCGTCGGTCCCTCCCACCCCCCCCCCCCCTCTGCCAGGTGCTCCAGTTTCCACCCACAGTCCAAAGGCATTCAGTTTAGATGAATTGCCTGCAGATTTAAATGTGAGTGTGAATGGTTTTCTATTTGTGTCAGCACTGTGATAGACCTGCTCCAGACCTACAGGCAGGTTTAGATAATAGATGGATGAATGATTCGGGTCTGCCAAGCGGCACAGGGATCCTGTATATACAGCATCGCTTCATCCAATGAACACAAAGTTCTTCTAGTGGAAATAATCTGGATTTAACACGGATGTTGTTGACATGGCGGTCGGCATGACAGTGTGACTCCTGCTGTGTTGAATAAAATTGCTTCTCAACAGAATTTCTATGGGAAACGCGATGCGTGCAGTAATCTTAAACACTGACGGATACCTGATTTTAAAGGGCTTAGCCAACGTTGGTCAAATCGAGTTTTCGTCGATGGCAAACGGCTGCGCGTTCAGACGGCTCTGTCAAACTTTGCTGCTTTTTGTTTTTATCTATTTTCGGCTTTATTGCTGAAACGCGTATTACAGAAATAGACTTCAGTCATCGGAAAAGGAATCATGGGGTTTCGGATTAAAGAGCAGTGGACCTTGAGACCATCCACACAGCCAGATCGGCCGGACCAGCCCACGCAAGTGCTGTGATCGCCCCAGGAGGAGAGGAAGAGAGCCGGGATAGGAGCCATTGCTGGCCCAGCTTGGACTGTCTGCTCCTGGCTAATGTCCGCTCTGGACGAAATGGGACTCAGGCTGGCCAAACGGCGGGAAATCAGAGACTGTTGTGCCCACATCTTTAGAGACCTGCTCCATCAACAGCCCAGATCAAACACGCGACGGGTGGGTTGTGTTCTGAGCCGGCAGAGCGCAGGATGACATGGATTATGTTTGGTGCCTAAACGCATGTCAAAGTAGATGGACACTTGAAATATTTAGGTGACGATGAAACAATATTTTCTTGTCTGGGAAATGCACTTTTATTTATTTTGTTATTCAAATAATAATAATCTTGATCAGTTATTTCATGCGGGCGGCAAACTTTAATTTCGTTGTACAACCATGTGTCGCATAATGATAATTTTCCTTCATCCTCGATAAATGTCAACATTTTCACATGTCTATTTTCTTACACAAACACACAGTCACACACTTATGCACACTAATACACAACCACTAGAGCCAAGAGAGGTTCTCTGTCGGTGGCATCCCGGGCAGGTTGCAGTGCAAGTCTGTCAAGTCAGGCGGAGCCCAGGGTGCACGGCTGCACAGCAGAGATAGCGGGGCTCAAACACACACACTCACACATAACAATGCGCGCATACAGATCCCAACAGCGCGGTCGACCTCGGCTGAGTCGCCGACTAAACGTGAACGACACCGAAACACTGACGAGAAGGCGGTGGCGTATTTAGTGGGCTCAGAACAAAACAGCATTTTATTATATATATATTTTTTCCCCCTTTTTTTCAGGTGGTGCTACAAGTTAAGACAGCTCAGTCTATGTTTGTGCACCAAACAGGGTAATAAATTGAAAAATATTACAACGGATTAAACTCACTCTAAGTGTGGCATCTGGCAACAATTTCTGGAGGGACTTGTAGCAGCCACTTTAGTGATTGTCAAACTTTTTTCCTGTCATACCGCCCTTTGGATCCAGAAAAAAAAATGTATTCCCCTGAGCCACTATGAACCGTAAACGAGTCTAATTGAATTGCTTATTGGTCCCACGTGAAGCCAATTCATTCAACTGGAGGGGACCGCTCTAGTTTAACTAATTCAGACACAGTGACTCTACCTGGGAATTTTGCCGCGATGAGGGGACATTTAATCACAATAAGGACTTCTCGCCAGTCTATGATTTCACAATATTGGCTCCGTGTTTATTGTCAGTGGAGCAGCTCCAGATGTTGTGTCTCGACGGCGGACACAGGCCTGTTTCCTGGTTTGCTTTGGGGGGAGATTTTAAAGGATCATATTTGATTTTTTTGTTGTTGTTGTTGTTAACAAATCACATGAAAAGGCCAACAGTGTGTTCGTTCTCATTGTGTTTCCACTCCTCCAGATTGCTCTCGGCCCTAAGCCCATTCGTGCCGTCTGAACAGATTGAGTTGTAAATTTTAAACGTCATAAATACATTGTTTCATTTTTATAAAAGGATACATAAATTTCGACTCTATAATAGACTCTCGAGTCTATTTTCAGCCACGGATTGGTACAGCGGTCGATGGCCGTGTTTTTCAGGAGTAAAATGACTCCAGATTTATACTTTTGTGTTAAATTGATGCCATGAGTACGACACAATAACTTTGATTGGACTGTTTTGGTGTGTGTGTGTGTGTGTGTGCGTTTCTGAGAACAGGAGGTGACCATGGTTGTATCAAAGCTACATTGTGTAGCTTTTCTACCACAGAATAACGGGTTTAAAATCATTTTGAAGCTACGCTGACTTAAAACCAGATGAATGGTGTCTCCCTATTTCATGGAGAAAATGTCCTTCACCTCTGACGCTCTCTGACTGCGCCGTCTCAACTTTCGGTTATTTATCCTGATAGGACAGTTAAGCAAACTGCTGCGAACTATGGCTGCCTGTTAGCTAATATTAGCTCAGGTTGTTAGCCGGGTCTGCTCGAACTGTGAGCTCAGAGCACTGCGGAGGGAAAGTGTGCCAGAGCTGGGCATGCAGGCAAACTAAGTGGGCTCATCAGCCTCTATGGACATAATGACTGAAGGTGACGTTGATGGAGGAAGCTAAGGAGACAAAAAGAGAGTGACTTTAAGTCGTTGGTGGGAGCTCAGACACAGCTGGGCTTCTTGTTGTTGTTGGATTAGAAAGTAATATTAGCCGACTGTTGTGTCTTGCGTCGCTGCACTTGAGGTTTGGCTGTTAGCAACATTGCTGACTTACTAGTTTTTGGGGTCATGAGTAATGTAATCAGTGCAAACAAATGTTAATATTTGCCTCTGCAGCATTGCACTCTGAAACTGGAGGCACTAAATCATATTTCTACTCAGTGTTGCTGGAAGAACGTCAGCCGCTCATACAAAACCCAGATGACTTAATAATGCTGTTTGAGAATCTTTCTTAAAACATACACGCGTTCACAGGCCTGTGCGTACGCCGGTATTCCCTCGTCCTTTTGTTTCATGAGCAGCAGAGGTGGGTGGGGGGAGGGAATGTGGAAGACACACAGAAGTGCAGACATCTGAGCGGAGCGATGAGGGGAAAGTTTGAGGCGCCATTGTTTACACGAAGAAGCTCAACACAGCGGCCTAGAAACTTCACTGCCGGCCGACTGAAAGGCATCGGCACGCAAGTATCAATGCTCACAAAGGCGGAAGGAGACTACATAGAGGCTACGTGCAACTATAAATCTTCTCTGCACAGTAGGCACGTAGGCATGACAGTTGAAGAGAGACGGAGAACAAGACTTGGAGGAAACCTGGCTGAACTCTGGACCTGGTTTGGTCAGCAACAGTGTCTCTAATAGAAATTCCTTCAGTTCTCTGCAGTGGTGATATTTGTATTTGTTGATCGTGTACTGAAATAGCAAATGTGAAATGACACGGTTAAGCAGTGTTTGATTAAATAAATGTAAAATGCAGAACAACATATCTTAAAATGTTTGACTTGAAAGAGCTTATTATAGCTCTTCTAATTATGTATAAACAGCCTCTGCTCTTTTATTCGTTTCTATTTGCAGGATGTCTCCCGCTTTGACTGTTCTCTCTCTCGCCTCGCAGTGCACTGGGAGCTGTTTCCTCTCCTCCTTTGCTCTGTGCTCGACTGTTACAGTTCTTAACCCCATTATCCCTGTTTCTCACAGCGGTAGTTTTTCCTGTTGTTTTACAGTCTCATTCCCTCACGGCGAATCTCAGGTGTTCTATTGTCTGTAACATCTGCGCGCATTGTGCCACCACCGCTGCTGCCATGATCACCGTGAAGTCTGGGCGTGACACCACTTAGAGTATGCATCAGTTACCAACAACTCTCTGAAGACACCATAATTTTCACTCTAATAACTTGTGGCTATTCTCGCTGGTGTCTGTGAATTGGACTTTATTTTTTGCAGTGAGGCTCATTTGCATAGCCAATTTTGTGCCAAATATATGCATATTACCTCATGTAAATACACAGTTATGGCACCGGAGCACTGGGATGCTGTTTACTCGGCAGCACGGTTAAGAGAGTGTTTCACACTTTGCGTGTGCTGTGAGGATTTCTTTTTGTCTTATTTGTACAGGTTTAGGAGCTGCAAAAGCCGTGTAATCCTTTTGTAAATTCACTTGTTAGTCTTGGTAAGTTTTTGGACAACAACGGAGGAACGCAGAAGAAAATATAAAAAGTCAGGCTTAAGATGCACAGGTAATGTTTATTAGTTACATTCACAGACATAGAGAAAAGAAAAATGGGATAGAATGTAAAATGTTCTTCGTGGATGCACAACTAAGACAATGGACCCACCCAATGGATCCATCCATTTTCTGTAACCAATTATCCTCATCGGGGTCACGGTGGGGCTGGAGCCCATCGCAGCTGACTTTGGGCGAGAGGTGAAGTACGCCCTGGACAAGTCGCCAGCTTTATCACAGGGCACATAGAGACAAACAACCATTCGCACTCACGTTCACACCTACGGGCTATTTAGAGTCACCAGTTAACCTGTCCGAGTGCATGTCAACAGGTCACATCTCAAGGTTAGCTACAGAACAGCAGTGGTATGAACAGACTGACTGGTTGATTTTGCTAAACTGTTCCTCTGAGCCTGATAGTTATCGTTATGTAACATAATCTACAGTTTGTTTTGGTATGGGGTCCAGGCGTTGGGTAGATTAGCCGCAGCAGGATACCAGAAAAATGAGTTTACAGTCCAGGTGTTGATCGAATTTGCTTTTCTAAAACGGATAGCCATGAAACATCTCTCTTGTTTATTTTATAGGTTACTTTACAGTAAATACATACGTGGTCTGGTCTGTGAAGTGTGTTCTGAGAGGCTTTTGTTCATCAAAGGTCTATATGATGTACTGAAGATAGGCTTGTGGGTTTTTTTGTGCTTCTCTATGCGTCACTCATAGGCTTCAATCGAACCGGCACCAAAGTCTGGCGCCAAGCAAACCATCAGACAGCTGGCACGATGACGTGATGACACCTAAAGACACGGCGAATGCGACGCGCATTAAAATGATCAGCACCACAACTCTGCAATTTACTAGTACTACACTATGCATAGGCGATGTCGACGTCTATGTCGCTTCAGTGTCTCACCACCCACTGCAGGGATGCGTTTCATTGCTTTCATATATCACGGTTATATTTTGTTTTTACATATTTGTCGTGAGCTAAAGCTTATCCTAGCTGCGAAAATGTCCCCCCAGTGAAAGTCAGATCTTATTTCTCCCTCATGATTCAACGACAGGTTTCCTGATGCACTCGGTTCATAGTCTTTAATCTCCACTCCCAAGTTGCATATCAAGCTGCAGATGGCGAATGGGAAATGGAAACCCCGCACATTTCATCCGCTGACTGTGCTTCACACTTTGCTACAGCGTCTGACGTTCAAGCAAGCATGTCATGAAGTGCACAGGATCAGTCTGAATCCCTGTTCTCCGCGGAGACGCATTTGAAAAAGGATGCTCTGAGGGGACTAGCTTGTCAGCCCGTGCATCCTCCGCTGTTTCTGCTTTTCCCAGCGTGAAGCTTGTACAGTATTTTTTTTCCCCAGCATGTTCAAAGGTTGTTTTCCATCACTTAAGCTAGTAGAGTAGACTTTGTCGGCGCGTTTCCTGAATGCAAAGTGAGCCAACGGAGACGTTTCCCCCTCGCAGCCCGTCACCGTAAATGACTGCTGTCATCTTTACGCTTGCATGACCTCTCTCCTCGCTGCACCCTGTAGAATCCACTGACCTCGCGTTTCTTGTTGCCTCTGCGCCCTCCAGAGCAGTGTCTCCGGTCAAAATGTGAATGAGCAATTGATGCGACACTCAGAGTCGAGCGCTCAGCCACCTACCCTCACACCCCAGTGACTCATATTACCTTGATCTCGTTGCTGTTGTGCTACTTTATCGATCTGAAATCCCCACCCTCTTGTTTATTTTTAGGCCCTCTGCCGTACTGATAACACACCAATGAATTACTATTGCAGCTCACGCACAGAGCTCATTAAGGTTTGCTATCGCAAGTGCATTTTGAGGACACGTTTCAAACTCGAGCAAGCCTGTAACCGTCTTTGGAGACAAACAGGAAGTAAAGGAAAGCACACACATGGACAAATCTATTCTCTGAAGTGTCTGTCAAAGGTCTATGATGTATTTATGCTGGTAGGTTTTATGTGTTGCTTCATGCATCTTCCAATAGAAGCAGAGCATTGCCCCAAAATTCCACCGGGCATGGATGCGTTGCGTTCCGTGTGGCCGCCGGAGCTATACGCGGCCAACCCCGCTGGTCCCGCCACGTGCCGGTTTAGAACCGTCCTAGAGGCAGGTCTCTGCTCAGCTTCGTGGGGGAATACGCTGCTGTTCTATTTCTGACGGCTGTCGCGAGCAGCCTGCATCAGTCTGCATTGAGCACCTCGAGCTGGCCAGAAACCAGACACAGAACGGGCATAGAGATTTAGAATTTTCAAAATAAAACACACAGTGCCAGCCGTAAAAAAAACTAACTTTGTTTACTCGCTCAGACCAAATGTGAGCCAGTCTGGTGGGCAAAGCGCTCTGCTTCTGAAATGCTACGAGTTCTATTAGGCTTCAATTACGTGGAGGACGGACCAAAATAGTACTGTGGCTGTGACGTGACAGAGACAAGCCTGGTGGGGTTTTGGGGTTAGACAGGTGATGCTGTAATGACCCCTTCCTTCTTCTTTAGGTTTTCTTGTTTTACCTTCTTCCTGAATCACAAAGAAAGCCACAAAGTTTAATCTGGAATTTCTTGTGGTTACTTGAAAATCTGTATTTTTTTTTAAATGGATGTTTGTATTTCAGTATTTACAACTAGGAACCTTCAGTATTAATTAGACTTCTTACATATTTTCCAACCCCCCCATGCTACTTCATTACATTTCATTAGAGCAGCTGTGACAGCGAGTCGTCAGTTAGGTTTAAAAAAGATTAAAAGCAAATATTAGCACATTTCTTTCCAGTTGCTACCGTGATAATTGTCTTTTTCTTTGATATTTATATACCAATCATGTCTTGCAGATCAGAAGAGATACAAGTGAGGAAATCAGCATGTGCTCTTTGATTGCCTGCTGACATTTAACCGTTCCGGGTGTTTAATTTCTTCTGTGCATCAAAGAGTATTAGACACTATTAGAAAAAAAACACCTATTTTGTCATGTACATTGCATAATGACACTGTCTAATCTGTGAATATATATAATCATGTGCCATCTTCTCGAAGGTTTATATCAATATCGAATATTATATTAGGAAAAAATGGCAAATTCAAGTGACAAACATTAAAACTGGAAAAGGATTCAGGCGAATACACGTTGTATGGAGGGATATTAACCATGCAATGAGCAGGTACATTAGCTGTACAGCATCATATGTCCATACCTGCTCTTGCGAGACACTGATCGCTGCAGACTGCAGGACATTTAGCGGCAAACCCTGATATAAAATAGATTCATGTGCATCGATTGTTTTACTCCTGCTTGTACCCGCACTAAAAGAAAGTGCTGCTAGACGAACGGGGCCGTGCACGGCAGATAGTTTGCTCTATTAGACAGGTCACGGTGCAGCAGTTATTGAAACAACAGGAGCAAGTTGCTTATTTAAGCCTTTCTAACTCACTTAGGATGAAAAGGTTAACTACAAAAATATTGAATTAGTCTGAGAAAATCGTATCATGTGAGCCTGTGGCAGATGGTGGAGGCTGTGTGTTTGTGTGAGTGCGTGTGTGTGTACAGTATATTTGCATTTTTGTGTCCATTCATTTGTCACCTCCAAGAAAGTCTTGCCTTTAAACAAAAATGCACTAAAAACCGATAGGTACACTCTTAATTAGTCATTTTCTTGGCTCTGGCTTCAGGGATGACATTGTTGGTCAGCCCAGCATATGCTTCAGACTGAAATATCTCAACAGCTGTTGAATAGATTGCTGTGAGACCTTAAATCCTGATGACTTTGGTGATATTTTCTCTAATACCAGAGTTTGAAGTGAGTGGTTCTTAAGTAAAAGTTTAACAGTTACATTCCGCTCACAACAAGTAAATGTTTTAAAGGTCCAGTGTCCCGGGGTTTATCGCCATCTAGTGGTGAGCTTGCAGCTTACCAACCAACTGAATACTCCTCACCCTCCTCTGTGGGAGTGGCCAAGTAATTAGAAAACAAAAAAAAAAGTGTTTGGTTCATCCATTTCTTTTTTCTTTTTTTTACTGTATAAACGTGGCAGTTCAACAGGACAGACTCCAGGAAGCTAAAACACAACAGCTTTTATTTTCATTATACGCTAATAAATACAGACTTATGAATATTATGTTTGATTTAGGGAGACATGCTTAAGTGGATGCAGTGTGGATTGCAATAACTGATGCCTGCACATGCTTTGCGAACCCAGGAATATCACCGTACACGGAAGAGTATAATAGATAGTTTACAGTTTTAACACAACCTGAACATCTGAAACACATTCTGCATGCGTGAGATCGTTTGAGTTTACATGATCAACATTTAAATATTTAAATAAATCAAATGTGCAAGGAACAGGATTGTCTCGTACGACAGCTGAACGTTAACGTTATCTGTGAAGTCTCTCAAGTTTGCTGGTTAAAGAAGGGCCCGCAAGCGTAATTACAGAAGGATTAGCATCGGTTAATGTTGCGGAAATGATGTGCTAGTAGTAATGTTTCCACGCCTGTGCATAAGACGTGTGTTTACATGTGATTTCAGACAGGCATGCTAATGAGAATATGGAGATTCTCTATGGTCATTTGTGGGTGTTATTCATTTATTTGTGTGTATGCACATGATGGCTTGACACTGGCATAACAATTACTAGTCCTCCGCGTAACCCCTGAAGCCATGAAATCCTATTTCATGACCACATATCAGTGTCTGCAGGGGTTGGCAGTATTGATGGCGGGGGTGTGAGGTTGTGGTCCGGAGTCCTCTACTGTAAGTCAGTGAACAGTAGCTGTCTCCTCTCAGGATGGAGACAGCAATGTGTTGTACAGAATATGCATGAGTTCTTTCATAATCTGTCGTGTCCTTTGGCAGGAAGGCGAGGCCGTTCTTATCTCCTCCATGTTCTGTCTGCTGCCCACAAGACACCTGGTACCCAATTTGTTACTGCCAGGGAGGCCTTGACAAGGGAAGTTGGATTTTAAATGGATATAGTGTTAATCATATGGTCTGACAGCACTTTAGGCTTATTTCTATAGCATTTTTTTTTCTAATTAGCCACTCAGAGCAAAATCTCCCTCTGGGAAATTAGAAATGCAACATACATTGTATCTATCTGCAGCGATTGGGTTCCTCATAATGCGGTATGTGTCTGGTAAATGCTGAAACCGTGGATTTCAAATGTCCGTGTAACTTAACAGAATGGTGTAATCTGCTTAGTGAGCTCCCTGTCATCATGACTTAAGATAAAACTCCAAGTAAGAATGATCTCGGGGTTAATGTTTCAAGCGGTAGGGTGACCTCCTCAACACTGCAATTTCTTAAGGTTCATGAAGTATGGAATATTGCATGTAATGATTTAATATATCAAAATAAATAGAGTCATAAAATGTCAAACTAGACTGTAAATGGTAATTGGCCAGCAATGGGGCCGTTGTAAAGAAAGCATCTGTCACCGGTAATGTGTCGCAACTTGGCATCTTGGTCACAAAGTAGTGACGCTCGTGCCTAATAAGGGTGTCTGTTTTCTCTGAATGGTCTTGCATCTTCTTCTTACAAATGTTGGAGGAAATATTCAGCGCATAATTGACTTTTCTGTTAAAGGCTTGTCTGTTAGACACCTACCCTCGGGGTCTTTCTTCTATTGTTCCGTCATTCAAAGGCTTTAAAAACACCAGACACGCTCTGCTGCACTGAATGATCTCTTCTAAAGGAAAAATCAATGAGCTTTGTCTCGTTTGTCACTTCTTCTTCATCCCCACCTCAGCATCTTTCTCCCACCTCCCTATTTACCGCTCTCTCCCGGGTAATGGGGGATGATTACTAAAGTATTATGAGGCTCAAAATCGGCTCAGTGCTCGGCACACGACTGCGTGGCCAGCTCTTTCACAAATATCCCTGCTCTGATTGCCTGAGCTCAGTGTCATACAGTGGGGAATTTCTTAGCTGCACCCCTTAAGAGTCTGAGAGACTGATGCCGAGATCAGGCTATCTGGCTACTGTAGGGGATCAGCAACTGGATAATGAAACTCTCCTGCAGACGGGCACGCACGGGCTGCCAGAAAGACACACACTAACGCCCAACTGTTCCATTACTGATCGGCTTTTCTCTCTCAATCGCAAAGTCTGGACGTGGCGGCGGTAGTTGTGCTGTGCCGGAGGAGCGAGTGGAATGGCGCGAGAGAGAGTAATTTCACCGCTGGTTTATCAAACACCTCCACAGTCAGTCTCTCTCGCCGGCCTCATCGCTGCACGAGGAACTCTTTTCTATTGGTTTCCTCTTCATCTTCTTTCTAAGGGGCTGCTAGATTGCAAGTGTCATGGCCACTCTCCTACAAAATGTCTGTGATATGTGGTGCCTTGATAGTGCTAGATGTCGCCTCAGAGGGAATTCTTATAAAATGTCACCTAGTACTTCACAGTGTGAGGAAGCCAGAAGACTTCGCGTGGTGGAGGGAGTAATATTCTTTCTGCTGCCGCACTCACTGCCCAGTTCATCAGGATATAAATCGGTGCCCACAATGTCACTCATTTAAGGTAACGGTGCAGTGAATCCCATCTCACACAAATTTAATACTGAGATTTTCTTCTCAAGGCGAGAGATGTTGAGATTTTCTTTAAACGGACGGCTCTCCGCACTCCCGCGCGCGTTCAAATCCGCAGGATGTCAGAGAGTAGTGGACATGCTAATTGCTTTTGCACCATTCCCTAGGCAAGCTCGTCTTAGCCGCCCTCGCAGTAGCTGGTAGTCTGAACACAGAACATGATGTCTTATGAAAAGTCAGCTCATTTGCATTGTGTGTACGCTGTTGTGGCTCAGCCGGTATTTTTCTTTCTCTTCAGAAATCAGACAAAGAAGCACAACTGCAGAATTCTATCTGGCTGTGAATCGTTCAGTGCACTTATGCTCACCAGCTGTTTGAGAAGCCAGCCTAGGGTGCAAATCGATTTTAGACAGTTTAACAAGATTATTCATACCTGAGTTTTCCACAATTTTACAATTAGTTGTATTTTTGTCCTTCTGCGCTTTGTGGTTGTTTGTAGACGTTCAGATTTGCTACACCGTCAGTGAAGTGCAGAGAAATGTGAGCTGGTCTTCCTAAATAAATCATATTTACCATTTGGGTGTTTTGACTTTTGGACTGGTCGCAAACTTCCAGTTAAATGGTGGACATAACGCGCTGGGATGAAATGAGACCTCTCAACCCGCCTTTGCAGTCAGTTATGTCCATGCAAAAGACGTTTCAAAGCGTCAATCACGAAATCATGTCGAGCCCTTGGAATCCATCCATCCGTATATCCATTTCCTGCAGTTTATTCCGGGTCATGATGGGAAAAAAGGCTGGGTGAATGAGTCCAGACATCCATCTCTTCGGCAACTTCTTCATCGCTTCCCAGGAGATCCCCGGGCATTGCTCGCAACTCCCACAAGACGCCCTCGCGGGAGAGGTCATAACTCCAGAAAACATGTGTAGACTGGATGAGAAAGCCTGTGCAGTATCTGATTCTGTCTCAAGGAGCATTGCACAACACACGCTCCACGTTTGCTCTGTTTACGTATGGATTCAATTAATATTTTGTGGAATAATGTTTTTTGTTTTGAGTAAGGAAGAAAAACAACTCTGTGGTTGCAGCTTGACATTCGTTACCGAGTCAAACTAATGAGGTTTGACAGGCTTTTGTTCATTTATGAGCTGTTAGGTTTTCATTGTTTAACACTCTCCCCCACTGAGGAGCTGGTGGTTATCATCGTCCTAATGCAACATGAAAAATTACTGGAATTGGAGTCAGAAGGTTTCCACATGCAACAGTAATAAGCAACTCATCTATATGCAGCTGTCATCAAACCACCTTTATCCCACCTTGTACCAATTAAACAGAACAAGGTGTGTATGTCTGTACGTTCGAGATTCAGCCTGCGATTCACCTGTTTATATTACAGGCCTTGGAGACTATTGTTGTTTGGAGAGTGTGTGTGTGTGTGTCTGTGAAGCTGCCAGGGTTCAGACTAGTTCCCTTTTCACACACACTCAACACACACACACACACACACATACACGCAACCAAAATGGCAAACAGCTGAGGTTCGTTTATTCTAGAGAATATTCTCAGAAGTGTGGGAGCGCTGAAGCATGACAGTGGCTCAGTACTGAGCTGGTTAAAGATGCTGCAACCGGCAAACCTCTCATCCTCTCTGTCTCTCTCTCTCTCTCACTCACATACACACACACGCACAGAATACATTACCATCCCAAACAGTTATGCAGGTAGAGGCTTTTACAGAGCGACGAGTAAGGGTTAAAACTCAGCAAGGTGTTGGATAAGGTAGACCTTTTGGATCATTTCTCTTGCTGCTTGGCAACATCCACACTGCTTCCCTCAAACTGCTCAATAATGAAATAAGACGGCTTGCTGAAATAACTTTGCAGGCAAATCTTTACCACATACCTCAGGATATTTGTTTTTCTTCTATATCTATATTTCATAGTATATATATATTTTTGGCATAGACTTATGATGACAGTGTTCAGGTTATATTGAAGTATCTAGAATAAACATATTTTAATAGATTCTCTCCTGGAGCTTTAGCATTAGGGTGAGGCTAACTTGGCCCTTTTAAAACTAATTGAAAAGCCATTTATGCTATTGATTATGTGCCACCGTGTGGCTTAAACTGAACGCTCAGAACTCACCCAAGTGTTTATTCAGAACTGCGATCAAACAGCACTCTAGTTCCACCGCGATTTAAACAAATTTAATTGACAACACAGAAGCTTTTTAGAATCGAATATCCCCCGGGGAGGAAAGTATACTGTAAATGAAAAATGCACCAGCCTGCACAGACATTTTCTCTAAACATACACACACACACACACACACATTTCCCCGTCACAGTCATTGTGAATAAATGCTGTTATCGCCTGTCAGCGAGAGGCAAGTTGCCTGCAGCTTAGGTAGACATGGAGACGAAATAAAATATCCTCCCTAACAAAAAGCCAGAGGCGGGCCAAAAACACAAGATACCCTGGTGGTCGCACACAATATTTAAATCCGTTTTATTAACAGCAATACATTCACAATCACACCCGCATCTCCGTATATCTGCGGCGCTGCTCACAGAGGAGTGTCTTTACAAGACGGCGTTTCATTAAACAAAAACAAAAAAAAAAAGCAGCGAGAGATACAAGAGCGTATAAGATTTATGTTGTGGCCAGCGATGTTTGCCGCTCGGTTCTTTTTGTTTTTAATCTCTTATGCCTCTGCTATATTGCTTTCAGGTGGACTAAAACATGCAGTCTGAAGCCGCACTCGGCTTTGAGTGATGTGGTGTTTCTGCTGCAAACAGCACATTACTTCCTGCATCAGAAATCACTTTTCACTTAAAGTTAGAGTGTTACTCCACCAAAGCACCACTCAGCCCGGGAAAACTGTTGGGTAACAGTTGGATAATGTCTTTTGTGGCTCTGTAGGAGTTTTGCAAAGTGACTCGCGGAGAGTGGAGTCAAAATACAAACAACAAGAGCTCGAGGTTTTCCACATTGCACATTCATTCGGTGTGCATTACTTGCAGCTGGTCAGTCATCTGTGAAGCACTGTATGAAAGGTGCTCAGATTCAGACTGCTACAGCGCAGTATTATTTGTTTTTTTCTAGAGATGAGGTGTTTGCAAGTTCTAGCATGGGATGTCCAGGTGTTTAACCTGTAGCGGACTATTGGTAGTGACTCGATGTGAGGAGTTTATTCCACCACTGCAGGGCCAGAACAAATTATCTGGATCGAGATGAGCGACCACAGAGTCCTGAGAGTGACGGTGCAGTCAATTACCTTGATGCGAGCTGTAACGGGAAGTTAGTGGATGGAGAGTGAGGAGTGGGGTTGGAAAGGGTGCACAGCAGGAGAAAATCTCCACGAGCTTCTGCTGCCGTGTTTGCAGAGAGCCGCAGTTCATCTAGGGCGACGGCCAAGTTTCCTCACTGTCCACGTATTTGTTGATGGACGGATGGAAGATGGATACTTCACTCTGAACGAATACAGGCTTACTCTAAGTAAGCGACGTCCACAGAGGGGAGAGGTCAGAGTGGATGACGGGGTCTCCATCCATTAACACAAGAGACTGTTGATTGGTTTCCTGTTTCTTAGCAACAGTTGACAATGGTGTCTTCAAACCATGACCACCATTGTTCCCTTGCATCAAAAGGTGTTATTATTGTAACCATAACTACATACAAGCCAAGACGTTTCTCTAACCTGAACCAGGTCATAACCAACTCTTGATTGCACCTAAGCACTGGCAAATTTTTTTTTTCCTGCAGCGGGTCATACGATGTGCCGTATCGTATATATTTCAAGCTCCCCAAGCAGGAGAGCAATACTAATTTGCTGGAATGCCCTTTTAAATCTGTCATAACCAAAGTCACTCTCCCTGCCCAGTGCCCAGTCTCATTCACCCCCACATATATCCACAGAAGACAACTGATAACTGCAAACCAAATAAAGCCTCGCGCTGCCATTGCACCGCACCCTTTCTCCTCTGAGTGAACGGTCGCCCCCCCCGTCCGCAGGGGTGCCCCCTTCATTCTGAACGACAGCTGCACCGAGTAATCTACATTTATCGGACTAATCACGACTTTGTCATTACTGTTAAGTCTTAGCGGCATGTATTTAAAATGATCTAAGGCCCTCCCTCGGCGAGATAATATCCTACTCCAATCATGTTTGTGTCACTGAATGGATCGCTTGGCACCTTGTCGTCAAATGCTCTGTGACAGTTAACGTAATAGCCCCGCAAAACTAGACTATATCATCTGCCAATTAATTAATCCAATAGAGCCTGGCGAGGCCTATTAGGTCCCGTTCTAATTAATCAGATGCCACCAGGATACTCTGTCACTTTACCCCAAATTTGAAGGATAATTACCCAAATGGAAGCCAGTAATTTAACTGCAGAGACTTTTCTTTTTTTTTTTTAAATATCTGCTTTTAAATAAGGAAATGAGGCATATTCCTGCATATTTTCAGTATGGAAGTGACAGACTTATGAGGGTATTCATAAATCCTAGCTGTGAGTGGTGACCGGCTGCAGGGGGACATTTCTGCATAAGAACCATCAGGATGAGCTTCACAAGTAGTGCAGTGGGAGGCATACAGTTGGAGCCACTGAAAGGAAATCCAATTTGGTTTGATATCAGTAACACTTATTGTATTAGATTTTGTCATTAGGCCCGAGGCTTTAACTTCTTAAAAGTAGACTCGGGGGCCAAAGGGAAGGGAGGACCCCCATAGAGTTAAAAGAACACCAGGAACTGAGCTGAATACTAAGACTCTTGTAATCTCTACCTTTTGTGCACAGTATGAGAGAGAGAGAGAGAGAGGGAGAGATCTTTCAGGCACATCTGTGAAGGCGGCCGTGTGAGGACAAGAAAGGAAAAGAGTGAGATTAAGACAGCATGAGAGAGAGCGGAAAATGGCACGGGGAGACAGACACTAGACAGGGCCAGTTTACCAGAGCGCTGAAAGTCATCCTTGACTTGATTGTGAATAGATAAAAAAAAAATGTTCTTGTGCTGTCCTTCTGACTTTTCTCCTTCCTACTGCAGTTATATCTTCATAATAATTTATGTTTTATGTGTAACTTTCTATCATTTGCATACACACACACACACACACACAGACCATCGCCACCACTCTGAAGTTAATTTATTGAAGTAACTGGTCGTTTGCATGGCGATATTTAAAATATATTGCCAGTAGACTGCTGCTTTTAGATGATTCTGTTTGGCATAATGGCCACAGAAAGGGAGAGTTTTCATAAGCAGGCATAATTTTGAATCTCGAGCCACAAAATGCGGAATAATTGGAATAATAGATGTTTGCCAAGTAGTGGCAAAGCTTTTCAGATTTCAGACAAAGTGTCTCCCCGTGTCTCGCCGCTGTATGCGTGTGTTCTCCGGTTACCTTTGGTGGTTTTCCCTTTATCTGAATTTAATAATGACTCAGATTGGCCCGCTCTTAAAAACAAAACTACTGAAAGGGGTTTTTGTTGTGCTAATTTGCAATGCGTGCCTCTTTGCAGGTAGATTTCTAAGTCTAAGTGGCTCCCCTTTAAACAACCTCATCCACTAATGACTGTCTTGCAGGCACAGCTGGAGTGAAATGTAGCTGACACAGGCTCTGGGTTCAATAGAGCTGCTCAGGGCACCCAAAACAAATGGCTGAACAGTTGCTATTAAGCGTATGAATTGTAAACATCTCTGCAGGAAAAAAAAATAAAATATTAGGGCTATGCAGTTTCTGCTAATGCTGGATAATAATGATGCCGTCGAAACAACATGTTTTCATTTGATTATGAATCCACGGGTGGATTTTCAAAGCAAATAACCTCATTTGAACACGGATTCTTGATGCGGATGTTTTTGGTTTGTTAATGGTGAGATATTTCATGCACACGCTGAACAAAAATATGAACATTTATTCTTAGTATTTTCTTACGAGTTCGAGTAAAAGATCTAAGACTTCTCCTCATGCACGCAACATTTTTTTTCTCGCGAATTGCGTTCAGAAATGTCTTACAATCTATGTTTCTGCTTCGCTGATAAAATCTGAATCTTTAAGAGCGCGGCTGTTGAACAAGTGTGCCTTGAACTTTCACAATGAAAGGACACTCTACAAGGTGCAGTTTGAACTTGGGGGGGAAAAAAAAACCTGTATTTCTTTGGCACTGAAGTATGGCCGTTTCACACAGAGCTACAGATCCCATTTTTCCCCAGGAGGGCAGAGTCATGACCTGCCCCACTCTGCTTTCTGATTGCCCTTCTCTGATATCGCAGAGAAGAGTACTAGCCAGAATCTTTAGAGAAATAAACCTTTTGTATGCACAGGAGAAGTCTCCCTTCTTCCTTCACTCGTGAAGAATGGGCGGATAAACAAAAGCGTTGCACTTATATTTTCTTTGCATGTATAAATAGGCTGATAGGTAAACACACTCGCAGTTGGAGCGCGGACAATGATGATGAGGCGCGTGTTTAGGGAACAAAGGGAAGCGGAGCTGCTGCGGAGCTGTTGTGTTGATGTCTTTCTTTCAACTTTCATGAGCGGCTTGCTTCAGTCAGGCTCTTACAATAAACCCAGCCAGAACAACTGATCGTACAATTTCTGTATTCTGTTGGCTATTTGGTGCACATGTTTTGTTTTCATAACTCTCTTTTTTCCCCCCCACATTTGTTCTCTCTGGGTATAAAATAGAGTGAGACATGAATAGAAATTATACAGTATGATCTGTGGGAAAGTTTAGTCCTGGGGAAAAAACCAAAACAAAATGTACGAGACATCTACTCTTTACTTTGTGTGGAGCTACCTTGACACAGAGGCGGCCTCATATCATAACAAGCCTGCATTTCAAGAGCAAGATCAAATTTGCATACCCGAATAAGACCGAATCTGGAATTATGTCCTTTGGAAAACTTAGAGAACCCTTGGCAGTTGTCGAAGTTCTTGGCTAACGCAGACAGGCCTGTCCCATTGCCATTGTTTCAGAGCTCATTTATACATTGCTTAGTACATATTTCACCAAGGTTCTGTATGGTATAATGTTGAAATATATAATGATGCAGGTAGTCAACAATTCACTCATTGAAATTCAGTCTGTGATGGAGGTTGTGCGTATTCTCCCATAACATGATTAATCTATAATGTTACCTCAGGCTGTGTGTTTGGAAGAGAGGCTCTTGCTTATTCACCTCTAGTGCTGCAGACACTTATTGCTATTCCCTGCACATTTCTGCTTGACATGAATGGATTTTCAACTTGTCTGAGATTTAACCCTCTTCCAAATTGGTGCACGGGCTTTATGTGACTACATCCAGTACCACAATGGGATGGACGCGACCGCAGCTGCGTGGCGGCAGGCTTTTAAAGTGTCATCCCTTGCTATTCTGCTATGAATACAGCGAGCCGGCTACTTTATAAATATGCTATGATACTTCTATCTTTGTAGAGCGCTGGTGCTGCTCTCGCTGCTAATTCTAAGTGACATTATGCATTATTATGTATGCCAGACAACTGCTGCAGTAACCAGTCTAATTATGTTGACTTACAGTACATTTGACTGCCTGCTGCCGGCTCTGTCCAGTTCTTTCCACCATAGATATGTTAGGCTAAAGGCTAATGAAGTGATTAAACTCAGACTTATTCTACAGCACATCACTAGTTTTCAAGTCATGGCTCCATGAGCAAGGATAAAGGCATAGATACAGTTAATATTTAACCACTACTATCCATCCATACATTATCTGTGAACACTTATCCTCGGCCTATCCCGGCTGACTTTGGGCGAGAGGCGAGGTTCGCCCTGGACAAGTCGCCAGCTCATCACGGAGAGACAAACAACCATTCACACCTACGAGTCACCAATTAACTCATTAAGTGCATGTCTTTGGACCGTGGGAGGAAGTACCCGGAGGAGAGCCCACGCAGAAAGGCCCCAGCCGAGGTTCGAACCAGTAACCTCCTTGCCGTGAGGCAACGATGCCGCCTCTGTGCACACAACACTCATTATTAAAGACCATATAAGAGGCACACCGCCACACAGGAGCGAGGCATGTGTATCACACACAGGCAAGCAGCGTGCACTGCCCAGAGCCATGCGTAAGAAAATGATTTAAGATTAAACTGAGAGATGTGACTCATCACAGGGCGATGTGGACCCGCAACACAAACACATTGTTTCTATTCTATAGGAACAATTAATCATGCTGAGGCTTGTGCCGTAGGCTTTTGGTTCAACGTATTATTTGGGATGAAGGAAAAATTTGTATATCAAAGAATAAGCCATTAGTAAAAGACTCCTGTGTAGCAGAGGTACTACTCCTGACAAACAGCCTTGTTTTTCTTTCTTCCTTTTTTTTTTGGCTCTGAATCTTCTGCATGTGACAGCTCCTCTTCATGTAAATTCACTTTTTGGCCTCGTTCCAAAAAGGAGGAGGAAAAACTCTGTCTTTCCTTTTCACTCCATTGCTCATAGCCATAAACATTAATGACTCAGGTTTGTGTGACAATGAAATTCCACCTTCAACGCTGAGAGCAAAGCGTGACCTCCCCGCCAATGTCTTGGTGACTGTTTGCAGCACTTTTGAGGCTGACTTAGGTTGACACCCATGGAGATGCATGAGGTGCTTTGCAAAACTGCAGGTGAACAAAACGCCGCCACACTGACTGACGAATTTTCAAACCTGAAAATCATCGTTAGGGCATTTTTTTGGGGGGGGTGGACCAAAAATGAAAGCAGGCGTGAATGAATACCCCAAAATAGCTAATCATCCATTGGATGGCCTACTTTCTATGGAAGGTATTCCCTCTGACTCTACTTACTAATGCATGAAACTCACCTACTCATGGCTCCAAACACACTGTGCTATTCATTCAAACATCTCATAAATACCTTTCTATATGCAGAGAATAAGGAGGACATACACTGCATCGCTTTCAACATGCCTGCTTGATGCATGGTAATGGAAAACATAGCAAGCCTTACCACTTATACATACATATCCTCACTATATGGAGCCTCAGCCTGTTCCATTAGCTCACCTGTGAACCAGAAACTAAACCGCCACTTGATACAATATGCAGTCCGCCTGCTGACCCGTGCAGTTATAGCCTTGTTATTAGTGTGACACGCGGCGTATTCTTTGTTTTGTGGATCATAACAGTTCAGTTCAACAACGCCGCCTTGTTATCGGACAGCTTAGAGGTGGTCGTCAGATGAAATTAGAGTTTTATTCTGATGCGGTTTTTGCACAAAAAAAAGGGGCTTGCATCACATTTAGTGGTAACAAACACAATAAAACTCAAAGAATGGGGCATTTTTAAGACCTGCGAGATTTAAAATGAATAATTTATGTTTTTTTGTTTTTTTTATTGCTTCATAGCTCAATGAAATTAAGATATTTATTCCTCTGCTGGGATGAATTGTTTATATTTTGGATGGCTGTCAGCTTAAAACCCAAATCTCAAGGTTAATCTTTTTAATCCCCTTACAGTCAGTCTGAGATTTATCTACTGTGTTGTGGGAACTGTAACGGGGATCAGAAAACACTATTCCCCTTTCCTTTTTTTTTTTAAAAAAAAGAACTTATTTTTAGTCCAAGCTGTTGCTCTATAATCTCAGAAATGTGGCACTGTTTGGCATTTACAAAATATTTAAACACACACCTCATATATATCCACCATAATGTCCCTCTTTAGTGTTATGGGCACAGTTTGATCTCAAAGGCAACGTGTGCTGTAGGCTAAATAGCTTTTTCCAATTTCACCTTTCTAGTCTATTTTTTTTTTTTTAAATGTAAATGAGACGTTGTAAAATGATGGAAACGTTTTGTTTTTTTGGTTTTTTTTTGCGCAACAACACCTGCATTATCCGCAGGTGGCCGAGAAGGGGCGCTGTGTGATTTTACAACAACTTTGTGGAGGCATGGATGTTTATTCCTCGGCCGCAATGGAAAAAAAAAAAAGATCAGCATGATACAGAGCATGTGAGACTTTGACACGAGAGTGAAGAGGATTTATTCATTCAGTCTCTGCAGTGTGTTTTAAAAAAATATGTATATTTTCGCCAATATCGTTTAAAGAAACAAACCCTGTGCACAGACATGGCCATGTTCAGCAGACTGTGAGGTGAGTCTCAGTGATCCACAGGTGCGATTCAGTGAACGAGCTGTCCACTGGCGGTGGTGCTGAAAGTTTGTGCGCTCCGCGCCTCTGACGGACCTAACCAAACAATTAAGAGATATTTCCGTTTTTTATTGCAGCCACGAGAAATATCCTTTAATTGTAAGATCATGCCCATCTAGAAACTTCCGTCTCTTGGACGACTTCTTCCTCTTCTTCTTCTTCTTCTTCAGCTCTGCATACGCGTTGCTCAAGCATTGTGGGGCGTGTGAGAGGAATAACTGGCACCCCCCACCCCCTAAAAAAAAAAAAAAAAGGTGCCATAATCCCGCGATAAAAAAAACACAACAAAAAAACAACAACGAGGGCGTCAGATTTGCTGAAGCAACAATTAATGAATCGAAGTCATGCAGGTACAAACAAATAAATAAATAAATGAAATCAAACATGGAGGTATTTTGTGTTTCTTCTTCTGCAAATTGCTCCTCCGGTAACTCCGTCCAGCTGTTCCCCGGTTCGGTCAGGCGTCGCGGTCCTCTGTCGCGTCTGTCTCTCATCCATCAGCCCCCGCCGAGGAACGCGGTGTGTAAATCCTTTTCTCTGCCACATCAGCTGCGCTCCGTCGCCACCGAAGTGAGCTTAAAATATGTCTCTCCGCTCCCTCCCTCACACACACACACACACACGCAGACACCATCCCTTGGAAAAAAAAAAAAAAACACAAAAAAATACGCCAACTTCTCCAAAAGTAAAGTGTCGACTTTTTCATCTCTCTCCTGTGTTTGCTTTTGCGTGTTTTTGTGGGTCTTTTCCCCCCCAGGATGTCACACAAGCTGGCAGAGTTTTGTTGTTGCTCTGAACCCCCGATCATGTGTCTAGATATCGGCTCTCCGCGCGTCTCTCTCCGGCTAGTCCAAATCATTTCTACCCGGCTTGTCGGGACAGCAGCCGAGTCGTGAAGTCTCTGCAATCACGTGACCGAGACAGGACCTGAAGTGTGTGTGAATGTGTGTTTTTCGGAGTGTGTATCTCTCCGTGTGTAGTTAGAGGGGTGTCCCTCCTCCGCATTTTTTTTTTTTTTTGCTGCTTGCCATGCTTTAGACGCCGGAGCGCAGGGAGAGAGGCGAGAGTGAGAGAGGTAACACCGGTCTCTCTCACCGGGCTACCCGCCTTTATCAGTCTTACCTCGGGTCCCCGTCGGTTCTTCCTCGTCTTTTTTGGAGCCCACCTTCCTGCGCTCGGTTTGTTTTTGTTGGTATTTCTTTTCTTTTTCTTTTTTTTTAAAGCGAGAAAAAAAAGCTGATCATTTCTGCGGGGTTTCATGCGGATGTGATCTGCCAGGAGGAGGACAGCGGTTCGTGTCCTACGCTGGGTTTTGATCATCTCTTCTTCTTCTTCTTTTTTCCTTTTTTTGCTTTGGGTGCTCCATTTGGACAGTATAGGACAGCCGAGCAGAGCTTGGATGAGCCACCTTGCTGAAATCCCGAGATGGAGTTGCTGCTGATCTGCCTTTCCCTGTGGATATTGCAATGCAATTCGGCCAAAGCGGACTCCATCATACATATCGGTAAGCGTCCGATCAGACAACATGCTGTTTGGGGTTGAACAGGTGTATTATTAAAAAAAAAAAAAAAGGCAAAGCGTGCGGGGATAAAGCTCAGCTCAGCGCATACTGCGTTGATCACAGGATTTTGGCGAGAGGGCGGGATAAATAGTCTATTCAGCTTGCATCCTGTGTTTAAGCAACACTTTGACTCTCGGGCGAGTTGAAAAGTTGGCGTTTTGTAAACGGCCATGCCTCTGACCTTTACTGCCACAGCTGTTCTGTGTTGTTATCCATCGTTATGATTTATTTATCTGCTCATCTGCGGACATCTCTCACACTTTTCGACGGCGGATCTCTGCCTTGCACGTTCCACATCCAAACCTCTCGCCGCTGTCAGCCTGTAAAATTGCAAATTTTGCACCTAAAAAAAGAAATCAGGCATTACAGTGAGCAGATAGGCCCGTGTCGTTGATGCTTTTGGTGCAATTAATGTCTAATAGCCAAAGTGGCCTGAGGCTTTCTTAGACCAAGCTGCCTCTTGTCTGTACCCGACAAGCCTCAACTTTCACCGGTACGTGACTGCAATGTCAATACGGAGACAGAGGGAATGTCAGTGGAGTTCCGTGTCAGAGATGCAAAACGCATAGAGCCTCTTTGTTCTCAAACTTCAAAACAGAGATGTCTGCTTTCTGTGCGGGGCTTTAAACTCGTCACGACTGATACCGAGAAACATCGTGTTGCATTTGATTTTTGCAGTTTTGAGACGCACACATGATCTCCCCCTGCTTCCACGCACACACATACACACACATGAATAGCCGTCTTGGTTTTTGTGTGTTTATTTGTTGTGCACACACTCACACATCAGCCACTTTTAATCACTGGCGTTTTAGTGTTCGATAAAAAAAAATGTCAATGTCACTGTGAGCAAATTTGGTGTCGGTGCTCCTCCGTCGCTGCTGCTGCTGCTGCTGCCTCCTCTGCTGCTGCTGCTGCTCACAGTTTACTGCAACAGTCTGGCAAGCAGCAGGTGCTCAGTCACTGGCTTAATACAGAGGTGGGACTCCATCCAGACAATATTGGCTGATGCGCCTCTTTACGTTAGGGTACCCCAATTATACTTCTCATTTCCTGAAACCTTTTTTTTTTTTTTTTGCGTGATATATGCGCGTTTCCCAACAGCAGCTGATGCCATTTTGATAAACAGAGGGAGGGGAGGGAAGGGAGGGGTGGGGATGGGGAGGGGGGGCAGTTAAGCTTCAGCATGCCTCCCACACTAGGCCCTATAATGCGTATTGGGAAGGGTGCCATTGATCTAGTGGACGTGACGGCCATTTATTTTGGAAGTTTGGCTCCTGAACGCATCAAATAATGATCTGGTCCGGCCTGACGCTGTCCATGGTGCTGAAGTCCTGCCAGGCCGCACAAATAAATCAGAAAAAGATCAAATGCCGCCCACTGATATTCAGTTATGAATCACGTTGACATATTTTGCACAACAACATTAAAAAACAAACAAACATTTAAATTAACATAGCATTAAAATGAAAGTATTCACCGCTCCCTTCATCTTCAACTCTAACCGTTCAATCACACTCGACGCACATGGCGCTCTCCTCTCGCTCTCCAAGTAACCCGTGCTGATTGATTTCATTCAACAGGTGCCATATTCGAGGAAAACGCCGTGAGGGATGACGAGATTTTCCAACTTGCCATCTCAGACCTGAGTCTGAACGACGACATTCTGCAGAGCGAGAAAATCACCCACTCTGTGAAACTTATCGAGCCTAACAACCCCTTCCAGGCTGTGCAGGAAGGTAAGAGTGTTCCCCCCGTTATTTAATGTGATTATTTGGGACTCTTCGGGAAGGTGGTCTGGCTTTACTGAGCCACAAGCTGATGATGTTCATTTCACAAGTTGATCAGGCAGCCTGGTCTCTATAGGGGAGCAGTCACTGATGATGATCCATGTGCCTGTGTGTGCGTGTGTGTTGCCATCTGCAAAGTGTTTTGCCACTGTACCAAAGCAAGGTGTCTTCTGTGCTTGAAAAGCTAGGTGGAAGCATTGAGTTAGAGCACGGCAGCAAAGAATAATATGCTATGTGGAATAAAAATAAATTTTAAGATGATCTAATGGAACTCCAGCTCCAGTCCTCCACTTATGTAACCGCGGGAGAGAGAAATATATTCCTGAATTTTACGTCTCCTTGAAGAATGAGCGCGGTGAACTTGTTGATGCACATTTATCAGCCTTCAGCTTTTTTATTTTTTATTTTCTGCTTTTAGACGTTTCGTCTGCCTCGTTTGGAATTCCCATAAGCGCCCAGCGTGTACACACCTCCGCAACACAGACAGTAAATTAGCAATTAGAGTATTTTAGTCAAGGTTATCTCTTTCCGTAACTGAAAGATGGTCCCGTACACTGTTGACTGCAGAAGTGATTAAAAATTCTCCAGCTAAAATGAATCATTAAGACTTTAATAGGTTTCCGGAGACCTTCAAAGGCTGTTTATGTCCCCTGCACTTTGTTACCAGTCTGTACTTTTGTCCCTAGTTGAACAAAGGCCTTGATGACTCATTGCTATTCATAGTGCCCCTGACAGGCACAGAAAGATGATAATGTGTCCTTCCTTTTACTATAATTATATCTGGTCATTTAGCTGTGGTCCTTAACAATGTCTCAGATATTTAGCAGTCTAATTCACATTCATTTTGTAAACTGAAATACCGATGATGCCTGCGCGGAGCCCTGAAGTATACAGACGAGAGATAATCCTGGTTTCCGCTGCAGAGATGAGATAAGAAATGTATTACACACATGTGTGACTTGGCTAAATTATCAGCACTTAGTAATGAAAGGGACTTGCCATTTTTGTGCTGATTAGCTCAGGGATATTCTTTGAACACAGCATCACGCCTGTCCAAGAGCTAATGGACATACAGTAGTCGCTGATGACGCTATGACGAAAGAAGAAGAGAAGCTGTAGCTGCAGAGCTTGTTAGCCCGTATTAAAAAAAACAAAATATTCCCTCTGATTGAACTGCCTTTTGTCAGCCTTGATTGGGTGTCATTTAACACACTTAATTACTGTTTACAGTTAGACCCTTGATAATCAAATATTTGTGGAAGTGGGTGATTAGGAGGCGCTCGCTCTGTGGAGAGAGTAGGGAATAATGTGCAGTCGATGACGCGTGGATCAATGGGTGGCCCCCCGGATTCTCGCACAAGACGCAAGGCAGGGTGGTAAGTGTTGAGTGACAACCGGGATAAGTTGACCTTTTGCTTTGCTCTTTAGTTCGCTGCCATCCCACTGTGACTGGCAGTCAGGACCTTGGCATCACATGACAAAGGGGGGGAAGGGAGGAGAGGGCGAGCATAAATAGGCAGAGGAGGGGAGCGGAGGGTTAGTGAGGGCATGAGGCTGAGGTGACAGAGGTGGAGAGCACTGTAGGAAAGAGGAAGAGAGCGAGATTAAGGAGGAGAAGAGCAATAAGGACAAGAATAATCATGAGGAGCAGTGTGTGTGGGGGGTGGGGCAAAAACTAGAAAGAAAGAGAGCATTGATCAAGACCCGAATAAACATGAGTGGACAAAAGTGGGAGGAAAGTGAAGATAGGAGTTGATGAGGAAAATTTGCCTGTGAGAGGAGTAGTTGCAGCGTCATGTTTGTCCTTATTTAGTTCCCTTTGTCCTTGCACCGGTGGAGCATACATTAACAAGGATGTCACACAGACGCCATACTCAACTATTCAGTCCTCCCACGCTCTTATCGTTTAAAGATGACAGCTCAAGGCTGGCAGGATATACCGTTTGACCACACTTCTGGCAGATCCTGTCCTATTTATAGTCTGGAACAGCAGGACGGTTTCAACACCGGGAGGGAAAACTCAGAGGAGTATTTATCTTTCACGTCCCGACGCCTGTCATGAGTTTTTTTTTAGATGGCGTCAAGTTGCGATAGTGTCACAGAAATGAACAAACAAACATATGGCGAGTGCAATCGCCTTGATTCTATTACATCCTCCGTAGATTTTGTATTTTACAGAGATCAAGACAAGGTGAAATCATATTTTTTAAAATCATGCATAATTCCCGAGCAGATGAGGTCGCGATGACTCCGATTATGTCACTCTGTACAATATAACTGAATGTACTGCCATTCTGATTAGTTTTAACATGAATGACTCACTTGTCTAATGTCAGCCAGTCATCACTCTAGAGAGCCACTTTGGGTCTCACAAGGATATGAGCACCAGCACGGTTGCTAATAACCGTAGAAAGTTGGAGTTCAGTAGAAGTTCAGAGCGTGATCGCGGCCCGTGTAGTAAGGCACCAGTCTCACACCTTAAATCTTGTTAAATTCGAAGTTGAATGTCTCGTCTGTCGAGTGACATCACCGAATCAGGATGTGGCAACTGTTCAAAGAAAGGGAAGGTGCTTTTAACCGAGCTCTCTCACATCTTGAGATTTGCGCTCCAGATTTTCTTCCCAGCTTGACGTAGGAGTTCGTCCTCCCGGTCAGATAGGTAAGAAATGAAGCTTTTCTAACCTTTTCTGTCTCGCATTTTATTTAAAGAAAGTGACAGAAAGGGGACGGCAGAGCTGCCACGTTGTGTGGCTATGTAAATTTGAACCTGTGCATATTTCAAGAAAACGTCACCCTGATGAGGTGGATTTTCTCCGAGGTCATGCCCACTTTTTAAGACTTGGGATGGGATGGGGTCGAACCAAGTACTATTTGTGCAACATCTGCAATCAAAGCATTGTGCTGTGAAAAGACACACATAGTCATAGCTATCTTTAGCTTCACAGCAATACAACCAATCATTGTCGAGATTTTTTACAAAACCAACACATTTCATGAGACTGACATAAGCTTGTGGCTAAAAATAGGACAAACGTCTGCAGACAGGTAAACCATCGAATCAGGTGACCGTTCAGGAGAGGGATGCATGTCCAGTTGACGGTTGCACTAGAAGAGGAGGTTTCAGGAGTTTTATAAAGGTAGAGAGAGACCTGCTTTAAGTCAGGGACTACTTTCTAGGCAAGCATTAGTGATTTGAATTTAATGTGGGCTGCTACAGGTAGCCAGTGGAGCTTGATGAGCAGCGGGGTAGCATTAATTGTCTAAAAAAGACAACTAATGATAAACAGAGAAGAACTCAAGAGATGAACATCAATCCAATGCTTAAATTACAACTATACAGGACGGTTAAAGTTTCTGCTAATTGGCTTTCAGTCTATTGTGGCCGCACCTTTTTAGCAGCGATTTTAAACCCCTTTTTTTTTTAAAGAGGTGTTCGTGTAGTTTTGTCAAACCCCTGCGGCTCCCCATTTCATTTTAAAACATACATTCAGAACAAAGCAGGTAAAAAACACAGCCATCTGGCCACAGTTAGGGAAACTCGTTCCCTGCTCCTCTAATGTGCAGTAATTTGTTGAGTCCCACTGAGTCCTCTTCAGACACCACACCACTGGTGACCCTCCATTTTCATCTCACCCCTGCCAAGGTAACGTTAAGAAGGATTTGATTCCTTGCTCTTCCTGTCCCTGTAAGCCAAGACTCTGAAAAACCTGCAGTGCAAATCCCTTTTCTCCTTCTCCTCCCTTTTTTTCCTTTTACTCGGTCTGTAATGACAAAAGTTGAAATAATGGTTCCTTGGAAAGTGTTGGCATGGGTAATGTAATATCCTCCATCTGATTCTCTGCTTATGACAACTCATTACTCCCCTTGCTCTAAACGTGATGGAATGCTGCCCTTTGACTATTATTGTCCCCGTGAATTTAATAATGCGGCATAAATCTTGGTAATGGATTTGTTGTTTTTTTTATATCCTTTAACCAGCTCAACACAGAGGGGGGATGATCAGGCCATTTTACCAGCCCCTGTTAATTACCCAGCGGTTATTTTAATCTGTCATAAGCTTCTCAATGGGCTGTATAAAGGCCTGCTGGTACCTTAATCAGCTAAGTGATGTTGCGGCAGAGGTACACCTTTCACCGTTTAATCCCCACACAATGTGAGGCCCACTTCTCGAGTAGCGATACCCCTCGTAGCCACTCCTATAGTGGTATTGATCACGGCGGTAATAATAATCTGAAACACATACATGCGATCCTGCCTCCTGTTGACCCGACAAGTCTTGTCTTATATTTGCATCATCCTGCTTGGGTTCGAGCTCCTGATAACGCGGCGAGAGATTGCCCGCGTGGCTGCCGCACTCGTGTGGAAAATGTATGCGCTCGCTGTGCGACAGTACAATGAGGAACGTGTGATTAACAGTGTAACCGAGGGCTCGGATGTGTCGGTGCTGTATTTGTGCAAAGCGTCGTGGTGGTTTTTTTTTTTTGAGTGGTGTGGATATTATTGCAACACTGCAGGTTAAGTGCTGTGTTGGTTTTGTTCCCTGCTGACTGCTTACTGCACACTACTGCTATACTCATTATTTGTCTGTCTGCTTCCTTACAACTCATTCTATCCCCCCCGTAAGAGCAAAATCCTACTTTATTTATTAATTTTTTTTTTTTGTCACACTGCATTATGTAACTGACAGTGAGATTCTGTGGATTGTACAAACCTCTTGCCTGCCCCTCTGCGACTGTGGCATTCACGCTATACAGTGTGGATGACACAGGGGGAAGGCCCTATGGGACCTGAATCCGCTGTGGGCTGACAGACACACTAAAGAATATGTATTCCTCCAGCTTTTCTGTAGAATAGCCAGACTCAGCAATGTCTGGCAACTGCTGAGCAGAAGCTGCCAAAGAGGACACAGCGACAGAGAGAGAGAGAGCGCAGGATGCATAAGGGGAGAGACAAAGAGAGGTCAAGGCTGTTAAATGCTGGATCGGCTTAGTAGGCCTACAGGTTTGTCCTCTGTGCTGTACAGAAACAGCTGGTCAGTTTCCCCCCCTTGCTGCAGAGACTCAAGACTATGTGACACGGTGACAGACTAAAACATTTCTGAGCATCCAGTTCTAAAAGGGAAAAAAAAAGCGCTCGTGAAGACTTTGAAAGCCATTTTGGCTTTTGAGGCAGGAGGCTCGGTCCGCTGATTAACTCCGAGAAAAGCGTCAATTCACTTAAATGCCACGTCTGATCTGTATTCAAAGGAATCATCAGCAGCATGCTAAATGTCACCACAAGTGGGGATTTTAGCAATCTTTTAATTTGAGTAAACAGGGCCAGCCTTGTGAAGCGCGGAAGCAAGTTTTCAGCCTCAAAAATAAATAAATAAGAAAGAAAGAAAATAAGAGAGGGAGGGAGAGCAATGTGCTGCTTTACCCGCTGCAATCTTTCAACAGTTTTCTTTTTTTTTTTTTTTGCAAGCTTTTCAGGAAATATGGAAGTTATGTTTGGTCCGCGATGTAAACAGAATTGGTGTGTTGCGCTAATTAGAGAGAGCGGCAGTCACGTTGGGTCTTTGTGTGTTTATGTATTCATCACACTTGCCGTGCTGCCTCATTGGCAGACAGCTGAGGGCCGGTTTCAAAGCATTCTCGTCACTTTTCGCGCTGGCATGTTTGATTGAGGATGTTCTTGTGGGGTCACTGTGTATAAGGCTGACTAATGGCTTCGAGGTGGCGTGATGGTTGTCTGTCTCTGAAGGACGAATGCATGAAAAACACGCCGGAGAAGCGGATGCATTGTAAACGAGGAGAGGGGAGAACAATCTTGATGGATGTTTGACTGTTTGTTCCTCCCACGGTGCGCAAAGCGCTCCTAAATGCGGCATCAGAGAATATTATTAGTGTCATTTAACACTGTCAGACAGTGACATCTGAGAAACAGGTGACCAAATCCATCCCGCTCGGTTCTTGTAGTTGTCATTTGAAAGATATTTAGGTCTTTCATTGATTTTCTAATATGATGGCAGCGTCTGATGTATGACAAATGGCTCAAAGCGAAAAAAACAAGTATAGCTATGACAACATCTGCACACGTGCAACTCAAAGAGCTGCCCGTTGTACATACACATGAACACACAACACATGTTTTCCCTATCGCCGGTCTCCAAGCGCCATGCCTTATTCATGTCCCTGTCTTTTCTGGTGTGACAGATTTATAACGAGCTGTAGAGAACACTGTGACAGATGTTAGTGCTTTGCCACGACCCCAAACGGGCCCCAAACACCGCCGGGGATTGGCCATCAATACTACTCTACCTGTTAGAGCGAGAGAGACTGAGTGAGACTGAGACATGGGGAGAGAGAGAGAGAGAGAGGTGGCCCGGAGGAGATGTCCTGTCCAATCAGATTGATGCTGATGAGGCCCTCGGCCTCCGTTCGTTGTAATACATCGCGGTCCCACATTTTACTAGCATCATTCCTCTTTGTACACACTGTTATGCTTTGACTTTATTGAGCTGCTGAGATGATAGAGATGGTGGGGTGGGTGTATGAATGGTAGGTAGAGGATTCGTTTGTTTGTGCATTGTGGTATGAATGTGTGTCTTTATGTGCGTCAGTGTTTGCGGTGGCTTTGCAGACTCGTGTTTTTTTTTTGAGGTTTGGTTGGAGGAAGTGCTGGCGGTAATAACAGTTTGGGGACGGGAGGTTGTAACCCCCGCTTTCACTCCCTTCTGATGCTGACTTGCTCAAAGAGGAGTGTGTATAATTTACTACCCACCACCTGCACCATTGGCGGCAAGAAGACTTCATTCCAGGAAGAAAGACAAGAAGCTGAAAATCAGCCTCCGAGTAAATCTTATTAGAGGCTAAACAGGAGTCAGCCAAAGAAATGCTGTGCGGCTATCTCTGACTTCACACTATTTTCAGACAGATGGAGGAGAAAGATGCGGGGGGTTAGGGACAAGGAGTGGGGGGTGGAATAGGAGTCTTAGTGAGAGTAAAGAGGTGAAGCTGAGTGAACTGGTGAGCAAGCATAATGATGAGGGAGAAAGCCGGGAGATGGATGAAGGCAGAGGGAAAGATAATGTAGAGGGAAAAAAAAAAAGAGCAAAGGCTGTGAAATTTAGAGCCGTATGGAAGACGAGAGGGACGAAGTCATTTGAAACTGTGGACTCGGCTCACTACCCTCATTGATGAAGAGATGCCAAAATGTATTTGGGAGCCATTGTTTGCATTACTGCCCACAGACACGGATACCGAGTGGGACCATCTGTCACACGAGTCCCTCCTCACTCTTCCTCGCTGGTTCTCTGACTCTCCGTCTCTCTCTCTCACTGCCATGGGTCCTCTACCATGCCCAGGCAACATGGATTTTATCCAGCGATGAGGCTAAGCTAGTGTGTAAGCTCTCGCTGAGTGAAATCAAAACCCGGCTTAAACCTCATGAGTGAAAGCCTAAAAGAGAGTAGAGGGCGAAGCGCGCAGGCATGACTGAAAACTGGGTCGAGTATGCATCCTAATATAAAAAAAAACTTCTAACAATTTGGCTGATATAAAAGTCTCGTTTTCATTCTACGATGAAACGCAATCCCCAGCACAGATCAGACACAACATGCAGTCCCAAATATCCTGCGTTCCCAAGGCACCTGACACCAATTGTATTGATTTGGTGCTGGCCTTTAATTCATTAGACAAAGGATTAGTATCCGCTCTCTAATCAGGCCTGAAATGTGCTCCTCTTACCAAAATAAAGGCGGCTTGGGAGCAGCTCCATCTCTGACAAAATATGGGCTAGCTAGAGACGCAGTGTTATTGAGACTGAAGGGAGCTGCCCCCACCTACAGGCGCTCAGTCGCTCGAGAACATATACATGTCTTGCCCGAGGCTTGAGGAGCTTCACTACGTGGATCCGATGAGATATTTTTTGTAGATTTGGAGGCCCGTTCTGACATAGTTTCAGAGCTCTGTGTACATTCCCCTGTGGTGAGCTGTGTGGGAATGGAAGTTCAGGGTTTGTTTCTGATTTATGTTGAACATGACCTGCCAGCGTAAGACCATTTACATTGTGTAATGCCTCTATGTTGAAAAATCAATACAAAGATCTTTGAAAAGAAAACATTACAAGCCACTGCATTATGATCCTATGCTCTGTCATGCTTTTGAATTCATAATAAGCCACCGATTTATACGTCGACTCTCTCTCTCGTTCCTGTGCTCGTTCATTGACAGTTTCCCTCTTCTCAACCCGGCAGCTCGCAGCCGAGAGCAAGCTGTTCTTTTGCATGGGACGTAACACGCGAAGATCAGTCGGGCTTACTCACAGATTGTCTCACATAAATTATTGATTTGTTATTGCATTATATTTCAGTATTACAACCAGCCGCGATTTGTCACAATCCGCTGTTATCTAATCCGTCACCATCACTACATGAAGACAAATCATTCTGGGAGCACTCGTGGGAAGTGTAGACCTAATTTCCATTCTACCAACCTCTTACGTTAGTTCTCTGTAGGTTGTATTAAAGCATGTTGCTAAGTTTTAATCATCGCTGGAGCAAGCTTTTGAATTCCGGTGCCACAGAAGTCAATTAATCCCTATTTTTCCTTTAATTATCTCAATGAGATCTCAAAGAGCATCTAATTAGATGGCCTCATTTAGCAGAAAAATCCCAAACCAACTTATCATATCAGAATCAGAAGTGAGAGCAGTTTCTCGTGAACGCGTACTCATAATTACGGGAATATTACAACTAACTTTGGACTGTGGTCCCTTGTGATGACCACCCCTGCTGCCGGTGATGCCACAAGGCACTTTGCAGCCATGAGGTGACATTCAAGTCAAGTTAAACAATCATACTTACAGGTTTTTGTTTCATGTCAAATTCATTCAATATTTTAAAAAGCAATGTTACATTTATTTCACTAAAAAGCACAAAGGTGACCCTCGTGGTGGCCTAAGAGGAAATGATAACCAAAGTCAGCGTACGGGAGTTTTCTTTTCTAGCGTGCCATCGCCATGATAACCGGAGTCAGAGGATATACTGCCTCACTCAACAGATAATAATGGAGATAAGGTAATAACAAAGAAGCCTGTACAGAGTCAGATAACAATGTCGGACCACAGTAGCTAAACACATTTCCTGGTTTGTGCTTGTTTTGTTTCTGCAGTGTCTGTACACAGGTCTAATGGCTTCACATTCCCGTGCTAAAAATGTTTTATTTTGTCTTTATTTTTGGGTGGAACCAGATTATTGATCGGCTGTGTGGAGGGGAATGTGTGTTCATCCTCATAAAGGTATCTTTTTTTTTTTACAAGGCTTTTTACAAGGAAAGTTTTACATGCTACGGAGGATCACGGAGGCGGCGAAGAGAGAGTGGCGTTAATGTACTGTTTGCGTCTTTAAGTCTTTTATTTTTAAAACCCAAGGCAATGCGAATGATTCATTATTTCACTTGAACGCGACAGGGAAGGTTCATCATCTCGGATTATCGTGTCACTCTGAGACGTGCAGCCGTTTTGTTTGCCTCCATCACAACATTTCCAAGGCATTTTGCAGTTTTCCTGCTGTCACTTAAATCACAGCATGTTTACTTTTCTCTCAGAGGAATGAAAAGCAAATTAGAGCTGTGTAAATAATTACAGTTTACATGTCACGCCTTTTACTGTGTATGGAACTAATTGTCTTTAACTTGTCATGCGGGTTTGATGTAGCTTTGTGTGCCTTGTCTTGAATGTTGACTTCTTTTGTGTGTGTGTTTTTTGAGGCTAAAACAGTTTCTGTTATCCGGGTTCAGCTCCTAGCAGTCACACTTCCATCTTGCCCCGGTGCTCCAACAAACACAACCTCCAAAGGTGCATGTTCAGTAAATGAAGCAGCCTTGTATTTGACATATTTTTAAGTCTCGCTAACTGTGTTGTTCTGATGACCTGTCTCAAGTGTCTGTCATACCACCAAAATTTCATTTTATCGAATGATTTGGTTTCCTCACAATACCAAACTAATGATGTCTGTCAGACTCGGACGTAAATTGAGTTTAGTACCAATTAGAAAATGTTGGCATGTCGTCTCTTAGCATTTAGCTCCAAGCACTGCACCCCCGCAGAGACACTAGCAAGACCGTAGACTCTTCTCGGCGTTACTTCTTGCCGTTGACTGTGCAGCGACCAATGTCAACAGCGCTCAATCATACCAACAGCTTGATATTTTCCTGACCTGAAAATTTGCCTTGCTCAGCACAAAGTGAGGTGGGGAAGTGGGAGGAAAGGCACAAACAGGTGCGAGGTTTATTCAAATGAGGCAGCGCACAGCAAGTTGTTGGAATAGATATCTCAGAACTGCATCTGGTGTCAATCTGACGTCAGTCTGCTGCCACTTTGGCCATTTTTGTCAACATGCCATTGATCAAATGTGCAGTGATAACGGAATGCTTAAAAATATAATTATAAATAGTAATAGTGTCATATTGATGCGATCATGAAACTGCCCAACCAAAACCAAACCTACCAACCATTTATTTGTTTTTATCTAATTAAAAAACACACACACACACACTGCCTTTGGCTGCAGATTTGTTTTGCTGTGTGTTCACATGGTGCTGCTCGGCCCGATCCAGACATTATTACAGTTGCCTGAAAAAAGCCGTTTCTATATTGGTTGAGCTATTGTTGTCATGGTCACTGTGATTGGTACAGCTAATTCTAGCTAAGAGTGTATTTATTAATCACCACTGATTGCACGGACTTGGCGTGCGTGAACCAAAACAGCAGTAGGCATTGCCCACACAGCCCACGGGCCCAAGACCTACTAGTCTGCACTTGAGCGGCGGCTGTGGCTCGGAGGTAGAGCGGGTTGTCCACTAATCAGAAGATCGGTTCGATCCCCTCCCGTCTGCATGTGGAAGTCCTTGGACGAGATGCTGAGCCCCAAATTGCTTCCGAAGGCTGTGCCATCGGTGTGTGAATGGTATGCTCCTTAAACTGATGAGCAGTTGGCACCTTGCATGGCAGCCAATGCCATCAGTGTATGACTGCATGGGTGAATGAGATACATACTGTAAAGCGCCAGAATGGCGTTATATGACTACACATTTACTTGTAGTTTTAGCTTGCACGCTTAAAATAGCATTTGTGTTTCTTTTGCGTTTGGTGGTCAGTTCATCAGATTTGGGGACAAAGTTAGACCACCAGACTGTCATCCAAAGTCTGTTAAAATCTCTCATTTTTATCACAGTAATTACTGAAGACGTGGCTGTTCCCATAAGTCTAAGCTGGTCCCAGTAGACTGGCCTAAAATAACTCTATGATAGATACCACGGAGAGCAAAGAGCCTTCTTAAGTGTGGCCGCAGAAGGGACACAGTCGTCAGGGGCGAGTAACTTACTGTGATCAGCTGGTCAGGGTTACCCACGTTCTCCAGATAACTGCATCCATCTATTATATGAGTTCAAGGTGTGAAGGCACGTGACTTTAGTGGCTTTTGCATACAGTATGCCGAGACTCAGACATAAGGGTACTGCATAATGCATTTTCTCATCGATCATGTGAATGTCATGTGTATACCGGAGCCCTTACAGTGTCCCGATTCTCTGCGTGGCTCTTGGAAAGAGTAATATACCAAGCACCGTGCCCCAGGCTCGTCTTCTGTTTTCAAATTAGAGGAAAAAGAAAGACCCCCCCGGGTGTCATCTGTAATGTTATAAGAATGAGGATTTAGCTTCATTTTTATCTAAACAACATAGAAATCAGTCTTCAGACGACCAGATGGAGTCATTTCTCTCAAGCCACAGCAGATTTTGCTGTTGCAAGTATTCGAATGCAGGCGCACGACGAGGGAAAGAACATTTTCACACTGAAAGAAAAACAACACCCACCTACTAAGTTTCAAATGATGATGAGGTTGGCCTTTAGGTATGGTAGACTTAGTAACAGGGTGTCTGAGGTTCCATCCAGGTAGAAATTGGTGGCTACACATACACACAACAAACCAACTCACCCTTGGGCAAAAATAAGATTGGCTCTAGTGACTTTCAGCCACTTAGAGCCTCAGATTTCAGTGCCTTCCATACTGGTGCAGCAGGAAACACTTTGTCCTGGGCAACAACTGGAAAAAATATATATATAATGAAGAGATACATTTTCATGAGGTCAAACAGCGAACATGACAAGTTTTCAGTATGTAGAGGCTTATCTCTCCCATGCTAGAATGGTATCACAATCAGAAAAAAAAGAAAGAGATGCCTTAAAGGCACGATGAAAATATACAAAAGAGATGAGTGGGAAGATGAACAGAAGCAGAACGCCTCAAGGGGAGAAGGAGAGGAGCAGTGATGGAGGAGGAGGTGGCAGCGTTTCAGATCATCTCTCTATCTATCTTTCCCTTTTCTCTTGGACAGGATGTCTATCAAGGCGATGTCATCATTTCTGGCAGCCGCCTGCTCCTTCCTAGCAACGCCCTGGCAGGCCGCGCAATCAGGAAGAGAGGCTAGAAAATGAGGCATCTCCCCGCTGAATAGTTGTCCCTCACTGACTCACCACATGCCCACTTGCTACCATAACAAACTCTCCTTTTAACGGCGCAAAAATGGAAGCTCTCGGATACAGCCCCATTCATTACGGTCGGTGAGAGGTCACCGTGTGTGAGGTCTGTGTGCACAGGATGTGGTGGTGAACGTTCAAGGAACTAGCATTGTATTTTCTGCATCGGTATGTTAATGAATTTGCAAACCAAGTAACAAAATGTCAAGATACCACTATGGTCATGATGCACTGTACTTGTTAAACCGTGTGTCTCATTTCAGATTGTGCTTGGACTGAGCAATCGAATGCCTTGATCCAAGGCATCGGTTGATATGGCAACTGCTCCGTACTCGAGAGAACAAATTTTCCCTGTCCACCTGTTGATTAGGGAGAAAACAGGCCGGGAGACGGGAGGGAGGGAAATGTGTTGCGCTCGCTGACGGGATAAAAATCAAGGCACACGCGGGAGCGCAAGGGAGGCATTATCATTCAAAACATCTTTCACGGGCGCAATGATTGTCTTCCACTCGATAACTGAATAACCGCGTGATGCAATCAGTCTCCTGAGGGGGATGTTTGGAGCAATTCTTTTTGGAAACGCCAATGTCGACTCACGTGGGAATTCACACAACTGTTTGTTATAATGACAGTGCACTGAGCAGCGCCCTCTTTTCCTTCAAATTAGCCGCTCTCGTTGCATCGAGGCTTGATATGACGTGGTACCGAGGATTAGCGACAGCAGGAATGGCTACCAATTTGAGCCCAGAGGACAGAAAAACACATCAGCCTGAAAGTCAAAGATTCTGCATGGTTGTTGGCTGCTAGGATATCCTTTGCTTTTTATCCAGGATGAATGGTGATGGGAACGTTCCAGCGGGTTGTGTGCTGTCTTTCCTCGTCAGTGTTTCAAGGGCTGGCTGCTGTTGGTTTTGTTTGTCATTAATTTTGCAGAATTTGCATGAAATATCTCTTGAGACCACACATCTGTTTTAGTTTTCTGGTTAGTTAAGTGGAATTAAGTACTTAAGCTCAATTCATTTTTAATGCTGGTAGGCTTTTCTGAATTTGATATGAACAATATTAATGTGATTTAACCAGGATCAGAGTCGACCTTAGCCCCAATAGCCAATAGTCTTCTTCCTCCTGATCCAACTCTCCAAATTCATCACATTATCCGTATTTAATAGGTCTCAGGGCAGATTGTGATAGTTTATTGCTTGGCTCTGTTTGCTTTACCTTCAAAGAGCATTGAGACAAGCTGCTCTCGCTGAGTTAAGAACATTTGGACGGGATTTTGTTGTTTCTTTTTTTTTTTTTTTTTTAAAGGTAAAAAAATATCTGGCATCAAGTCCAGTTTTATTATCCAGGAGGGGATAATAGAAGCTTTTACTCTGAGCCAGATCAGGATTGTGCCGCTGCTGGTGTTCATTAATGTGTTTGCAAGTAATAATACATGCGTGAAGCCGTGTGTTAGAGTGTACATGTATGTTTTTCCGGAGGCTCATCCCGCCCTCGGTGAGGGACGGACCTCACAAGCTTTTTGGATTTCGCCCTAAACGGGGTAAATCTCTGATTACGCGTTCCCCTATCGGCCTGCGAGCTCTCTATTGGAAAGGATCTAGGAATGTGTCATCAATAATCTCCATAGACCTGTAATGCCTTTCAATCCTCGGTTTTCAGCGCTGTTAATGCCATTTTAGCTTTTACTATCCCTTTAAACTAAACATAGATGTTCTCACGCTTTTCTAATCCAACACAGTCTATCTCAGCCTCTTTTATTGCCTCTTAATGTCACCCTTTTGCAGTATTTCTGACTGTATGCGCAGTATGAATAGAGTTTATCCTACCGCTGTGTTGCTGGAGAGGAAAAGCCTTTAAAAACTTTGTAGATGCCACTCTCAGCAGAAATGGATTACACCTGGCACTGGTTTTGGTTACGATCAATATCGGGCTTGAAATAGGAAGAACAAAGACTAGAAGTGTGTCTTTCCTGTGACGCTCTTTGACCCTGGCAAAGCTGGACTTGGCTTGGTTATTGGATTTGATAATTACTTACCCACTGACCGGATTTAAGAGGGCTGTTTTTAGGTTTATAAATACAAAGTGGCCCCAATAAATCTGGTGCTGAGAGTAATATAGCCCAGTAAATAAAGGCGATTGTGCAATGTTTGCTTTGGATACAGGCCACAGTTACACATAAACTTCTATATTATTGTGCTTTGGGAGTCACACGATGTTCCACAAAGTTATGTTGTATAAGTTATCAATTTATGGTGAGATATCCACAATATTCATAGCCCAAATATAATGCGCATTTGAAGATGTAGCTACATTATTGATTCTCTTCCTCCTGAAGTGATGAACCATATGAAAAGCTCTGAGGTGTATCGGTACTTCTATTATGACAAGGTCGGCTGTGTTTGGATAAAGGCGTTGGGACTCAATCTTATCTGTGAAAGCAGACATGAGTTCTTTTGCATTTTACTTCTTTCCGTAGGCAATGGAAACCGCACCTTTGCAGAAAGGAGCAAAGCTTTTTTTTTTTTTTTTTTTAGTTTAGTTTAGTTAAGCTTTAATGTGGGTGCAGCTGCAAACCAAGCTAATTTAATTTGTTTGTATTATCTGAAGCCGCCACTTCAGGTTGTTCTCCCTTCCCACAGTCAAAGGAGGAGGAGGAGGCATGTTCGCATTATCTTGTTTAAGGTGTGACAGGTATGTGCTAAGAGAGAGGCAAATTAAGGAAAAATACATTTTTTTATTCCCCATCTGAGGATGTGATTTGTCAGTGACTGTAGGTGGTTGGATAGATCAGCAAATACTATGTACACTTCCAGTTTCTAACGATGACCTTCATCACCCCTTAACTTTTTTTTTTATCTTAGCCCAAACCTTGAGTTATGAGTTAACTGGTGATACTTTGAGTGACAGTATTTTTTACACTGTTCTGAAAGGCCATGCAGTTTGAAGTCACACAGTATATAAACTATGAAAGCTCTGGCCTTTAATGCACTTGTTGAGGGGGCTGTTTTTCTCGGAAAGAGTCTCATATCTTGACATTGGAAACCTTAATAATATTGGGATCATCATTTCAACTCAGTCTCGATTTCCATTGACAGTTTGTCGCCACTTCAATCTTTTTTTCTTTTTATACCACAGCACAACACGACCGTCTATTTCTGTGGGGGAGCTGATAATCCAACAGTTGCTCGAGACGTCTGGTTTACGAAATGTTCACCTTCCAGACCTCAGTGCTTAAAGTCATGTCAGCAGCCATTTCAGAGCGAATAGATCCCCCTTCATCTCCTATCTATGCCGGAGGATTTTAGCTTATGAGCTCCTTTCTTCAACCTCGAGGCTCCCACTGACTCTAATGATGTGTGCATTTACTCTTTGTAGACCGAGTCGGTGAGGGTGTGTGCCTTTGTACACGAAAGGCCAGTGGAGTCTCTAGTGGAGTTGGTACCTATAGGGAATTAAGTCCTGCTCATCTTTCACTGGAGTGGTCTCATCCTCATCAGGGCTCGGCGTCAATTCTGGGCTCCTTCCTCGACTCATCACAGGCCCACGCTGTAACGATCCTGTGATTAAGTCTGATCAGCAGTGTTTGAGCAACAGGATTTGACCACGCTGTCTGAACTGATGATTCCCTCATTTGGTTCCTCCGTAGGGATCCAGCTTCTAAATGACCTCACCTCCCTCCCCTAAAAGCTGTAATGATCAAAGGGAGGGATGTCTTTTATCCACTCAGCAGAAATCACTGTAGTCCAGAGTCCAGGCCACACAATTAACAGAGCCTTTGAAGTTCCCTTATTATATATAGGATATTTCAAGATGAGATTGTAGCCCATCATGAGCATGAACATGCCAGGCGCCGGAGTATAAAAGGAAACATTCACACTGTGTCACAGCGAAGTCCTTCGTATGATACCATCATTATTACTGTAACAAAATGTTTGTTCCTTTACAAATTTAGTCCAACTGTTACATTGGCCATTATTCTCTGATCATGGCAGACATGCACAAAGACATTGTGGTACATAAATGTGTATGTTATAGTTGCTCTTTGTAGATGAGAGTAGGTTAACGTGTAGTTCTCCGTACACAGAAGGCCGGTCTGTAGAGGGAATAAAGCTGTGCTCATCTTTTTCTTTTCCTCATCGTTACTAATTTAATTTCATCATCAACTGTTTAAGATGCAGCTGCTACTGTCATCTTTGACAAGAAGGTTTATTTTTCAATTCTGAACCGAGGGGAAAACATCAATCCTGCACAATGTCAGTCACTTATATTTATTTAGCTGAAACATTTCTGTTAGTAAGCCATTAGTCAAACAGCCTACCTGATGGTGTACTCGCTGAATTTAAAATACCAGCCTCTGTTCCACATTCACAAATATTAATTTTTCTAGTGGCTTTAGAAACAATTGTAATGCTTTATAGCGACAGATTGTTTGCTTTGTCCATCCCGTATATAGACTAAATAACTGAAACTCCTCGAGACGACATTGTCCAAAATCATGCAGTTGAATTAAACTTTATATTATGCTTTGTAACTTTAACAAATGTTGGTGTCGTGGTTTTGTGTATCCCGTTCAGCACTTCCTGTCTTAAGTTGAAAGGATTGTCTTGCGCTCTTCACTTCCTGCCTTTGTGTTTCCCGCCCCTTGTGATGATCTGTTCCTCCCTAATTGCTTTCACCTGTATCTCATGTCTTGCCTTCTCTTGCACATTATGTAACCTCTGTGTTCTTTGGCTTCCTCTGTCACGTCGCACCGTGTTCTGTGTCTGTTTCTGAGTACTGCATTATGTTCTCTTGTCCTGTTTCTGTTCTTCAGTCCTTTGTTCCATCTTTGTTCTTATCCCCGTGTTCCTGCTCCTGCTCTTTCTCAGTTCTGGATTTGTATTTGTTTGGACTTTGGATTTATTCCCGTATTGCTAGATTTAGTTTTTTGCCTGCACCTTACATTTTTGTTCTCCTCCATGCCTGCATTTGGGCCCTCCTTCATGAACTAATTCTGACACTTGGATAAATTCCAGCACTGTTGCATTAGACTGCCTCCATTTTTATCCCGCTGTACTTAATTTATTGAGTGTGTTTTGAACGTATCATCACTCTCAAGCTCTCTCGAGTTCTCGAGCACACAACGACACGCTAAACATTTTATCAAAGTCTGTTGTTCCTTTTGTAGTCCGCACACGTGGTAATGACCTTCATGCCACCGTCGCTTGATAATTTATCGCTCTTTGTATTAAATGTGTTATACACGGGGACAATTAGTCATGACCCTCAGATGACTGCTTTGTGAAATCGTGGCGTCTGTCTGAAAAGAACATTATGCTTCTATAGGGTCTCTCTGAAGTTGTAGTTATGATAATATATGTAAAATAATCTAAGGGTTATGTCATTTACACTCAACCTAGACAAACAATGATTCATTGTATTTACTGGTGTTCCTACAGAGGCTGTAGGTGGAAGTAAAGAATATGTATGTTTATATCCACTTGTACATAATAGCTGTTAACTTATCTTTGTTTAGCTTAGCTGTCTTCCGTCCACATTTCCTTTAGTATACTTGTTCTTGGCAGTGCAGTGTGGAAGTACTTTGAGAGCTACTTAAAACCAGAGTCAAATTCATTGCATGTGTCAACGCACTTGGCAAATAACATTGATTCTGATGTTAAAAATGGTTCCTCCACCCACAGCGCTGCACAGTGAGGCGGCTTAGCATCTTACTCAGCGCGTCCAATCATCACATTCACCGAGGCCTCTTTGGTATTTGCCTCACATTCATTATTACACACGACGAGATATAACCTGATGTGTGTGTGACCTTTCCATCACAACCGGTAATTGTGCCAAAAAGAAGAGTGACTTTTCCTTTCGTCGACAGGAAAGTGGATCCGTTGCCTGACAGCATCTTTCGCTTTTCGCATGTGCACCGCAAAACAGCCTCTTCGCACTTCTCCTTCTTTCTGGTGACCGTGCCAAAAAGACACAAAGAGTCATCCTTGTTGTCGTTGCACGTTTATTTTTGTGTTTTTCTTCTCCTTCGTTACCCGTGTGTACTCTCGGGGGGAAATCTCATTATAGACTAAATGTTAAGATCCAGTTGCCCTTGTTTTCTCATTACTTTTTTTTTTTTTTTATCTCTCTCTGTTACACTGTTTTTTTCTGTCGAATAATGGGCTGTGTTTCTGCATTTTTTTCTCATCATGTACCTCCCCACTCATATGGATTAGTTCTGGGGTCGATTTCCCTCAGGCTAAAGCCTGTCAGAGGTCTTACCTGGATGCGAGCTTTACCCTCATCACATAGATAACAAATTGAGTTGATGCTAATTAATTTCGCCGTGTTTTACTGTGTGCATGAGCTGCCTCCGATTCACGGGGATGCTGCCAGTCTTCACTCTGCCTGGTGCAGATATACAGCTTGTATTAATACCCCAAACCCTCTCTGCTTACGAGGGAGAATAAAGTACTGGTTTTGTGCCATAAGCTTTCCTGATGTGATTAGGCCTTCATTAAGTGATATACACACCCAGAATTGCACAGCTTGTGTCCAACAAATCTGTTCACTTTACCACTTTGAGCTGCTGTGTATGTCGGGCACACAGACGAAGCACGCACATGCGGTATGCGCATCAATTCGAACATACATGCCTTCACACATGCTCGTGCTCATAAAGCGATTTGACAATCTTTCACCCTTCGACTTGTTGCCGGCTCCGCTCCTCTCGCGTAGTCATTATTGTGTTGTTTGAAGCCGAGCTAATATTTGCTCAGGGTTATTAACCTCATAGTAACACTCATGAGGTCTCAACCTTGCTGCGTCTGTTTGTAGAAGAATGAATTTGCGCAGAATTAAAAGAAAAAAGAAAAATGTTTTTGACACTTCCGGGCTTATTGTAGGTGATTTTTTTTTTAATATATATTTTAAATTGGTAGTGAGATTATCAGACTCAAAAATCCGATTGTTCTTGTGTAAATTCAGCCAAAGGGTAAAGCCATGTCCTTTAGGGCGGGAAATGGGCTGTGATTTATATACAGATCATGCAGCCATTTGGTATGGGCTATTATCCTGCATATGATTATCATTATTCTCTTTTGCCTGTTAATCATGGCAATCTCCCAGGGTATGTTGGCAAGGTGATCACATTTAATCTGGCTATGTAAAGACCACTCCACAGAGGTTGTTTTATCACTTAAGAGAGGAGGCTAGCATTATCCAAATGAAAAACAAGCTGGAGAAGAGGCTGATTTGTCACAGGCTGATTAGAGGTCTCTTTGGCACTCCTCTTTGCTCCTACAGGAGCTCTTCAAGGGCACGGCGAGACACACAGGAGCCCCAAGAAGCACAACCCTACTGTTTGTTTCTGCATTTTTAGCAGACAACGCTGAAAATCTCCCACACACTGATGGCTTTATTTTCCTCTATTGTTTGCACGTTCCCCATTGAGGAACAGCAAGCATCGCTCTGTCCCTGCAATGTGTTTAAACACACAAAATGCTGCATTCTCCATATTGTTTTGGCGCCATTATCTTAAGGTATTCATTTGGAGATAAATAATGCTTTGCAGACATGCTTCCGAATGAGGCGCTTAAAGGCAGAAGACGGGAAGTTATACAATAAACAGCACAGTGGGTGTTAGGCATCAAAAATTGGAAACAAAAGGCACAGAACAAATGACGAACAAGAGCGTAAAGAAACATCCATCCTTACTCACTTATTCACGTTATGGAGCTGTCAACACAACCATATTGTTTATTCTCTTCTCCTTAGATGCCATGCTGTGAGAAAATCAAACTATTTTCACGGCACAGACTTTTATGTAAGTTTTATAGAAACATGACCCCAAAGATTTCCTTTGTTGTACAATGGATGCCGAAAGGATTTGACAGCGTATTACTCACCGCTCGTGTTGATTCGTTCGTCTGTGGTTTCAGATTTGTTCGTCTCAAAGGATGAGGCCGTGATTGCAAGGTGAAACAGGACAAATGAGCAGGTCATATTCTGCATGATAAGCCCTTTTTGTCGTCTTTTCCCCGGGGGGCTTGACGCTTGTGCAATCCATTAAATATGAAAATGTTGGAAGGGGTCATTTACGTCTTCTCCCTGGAGCGATGACAAGATCAGCCTCACTAATTACCACCCGCCTTTCTCCCTCATCATTGGCCAACAGGTAGTAAAGGTTATGTTGCCACTGTCCTGATTCTTCCCGGCTTCCTGTGTGGAGTGGCTCACCGGAGGCTGAGGAGTGGCATGGCGAGTAAGGAAGCCACTCTTTCTTGAGCTCCCTGGTTTATGCCCTCATATTAACCGACATCTGCATGTCTTCTGCCGAAGCATCCTTGAACCAAAGACCATGTTTCTGAAAATCCAATGGGAGCCACAGTGTAGCGGGTCGGCAAACAAACACTCAAACTTTAAGTATTTATGAAGCATCACTCCATAATTAGTTATTCAAAGACCCCGTTCACATAACAAGTGCATTTGGCTGTCTGTAATTTGAGATAAGGAAAATACTGAATACGCGCTTGACATGTGTGGAAGATTTGGCCACTGAAGCCCATGGGCCAGAAATAACACTATGAATTGGAATATAAGAAAACACAGGCTAACATAAACATGATAGTTATTTAAACATGATTATCATTACAGATTAAATACTTTTGCCATTTGGAAAACCATTTGAAGGTCTCAGTTTGGGCTAAAGGAACTTATGATAAGGATATTTCAGCATTTTCTGATGTATTTTTAAAATAAAACAATAATAAGAAGAAGAAAACACAGAGAGATTTATTGATAAATGAAAATAATCATTATTTGCTGCACAGACATCTCAACCGTGACTTCAACACCCCCGTAGCCATACATTGACCTCTGCAGAGATTGGGAGAGTACTGGGATAATTTCACCCCAGGGAAACTTGGACTCAGAGGATACAGGTCGATGCCGGGGTGGACGTGAGAGCTTATGAAACTCTTTATGCGGCATCTCCGGCGGCGCTTTCAGATGAGCAGTGCAGCAGGATGGCAGAGCTGAAGAATGAGCGGAGCACTGAGGGTTTAAATACATTGCCCCGTTGTGAATAGTGCATTGGATATACAGTATGTTGCAGTGAGTAGAGAATAATTAATTATAGCATGGGACCAAGTGGCAACCTCCGGGTTCTGGTCTCTATAGCTAATTTCCCCATTCGTGACAACTGTGACTCACCCGTTCGACTTAAAGTTGCGCATAATTAACAGTGTGACCACTTGATTGACAGGTAAGTGCCATTACAGATGGCTTATTCGAGCATTATTCGGCCTGCTTTGGGGCGGCTGATGATCCACGTCTTTAGTGATATTTAGATTAGCTGGAAAACAGCAGCAGAAGCAGTACATTCAACATGGCGGCGGCCATTGGCACATATTTTCAGCGCTTCTTTGGAAATGTACGGGTGACTTCACTCAGACTCCATTCTTTATGCTGTCTTTGCAAGTCAAGAAACACATGAAGAACTCAGCCGTAGGGCTGCATGTACACAATTACATTGAAAAAGTTCAAAGTCAATAAAAAAAGTACCTTTACAAAGTAACTCTTTGAGGTATTTGTATGTTATTAGTATTCACAGCACTGTCATTTAACAGCACAGATTCAGGTTTTGCAAAATATCGTATGGATGACCTTTAAAAATACAGCACAGATTAAAGGCTCCTAACCTTTTTACCAGTTTCTGAGTTTGCAGATCCACTAAAGAATAATCGTCCTCTTTAAACTTTTAAAGTTAAGTCAAGTGCTGCTCATACTTTTATGCATCACAATACATTTCTCTGCAGAACAAGTGTTTTTTATGTTGATACTTAAAGCCCTCTTATAGGTTTACTTGAGTGGGGAATTAAATGCGGGGCTTGTTTGTGTGCTTTGCTGTATCTAAATACTTCTTTCACCTCTGGTGTGTGTTATCACTTGTCGATCGTCACTTGGCGTCATTTGACTAACACTGCCATTCATCATTACAGAGGAGAGCTATGGTAGCTGGAAGCAACATGAGGCGGCTAATACATGCAGAGATGAGAGCATGATCACGCAGGGAAACTGAACAAAATTATGAGAGGAGTCAACGGCGCACAGATCAACTTCTCACCATGTTTCAAGCAGTGAGGGAGGCCGGGCCCCGGCTTTGATCCCTGTTGTGATGGGCACTCGGGCGAGTTTTATGTGGTGGGCTGGTGGTCAGTGGGAAGAGAAGGAGGTGACCCGAGGCTTCCTGTGTCAGAAGAAAGATCTTTCTCTCGTTTGCTGTGTCCCGATTCCTCCTCGGTGTTTTCATCCCACTTCTCACGTCATGCTGTTTTTCTGCAGTTTGTCTGTATTTCTCTCCCTGTAGGTGTTCTTTCCGGGCTTAATTCTGCTATTCAGCTCCTTCTACCTATCCACACAGGCTCAGTTTTTCCTATTAAGGACATGTAGCCTTTTATTTGTGGCGCAGCCTCAGTTGGTCAGATAACTGCTAGCCATTTTCGTTCATAAATTTCACGGTAAATGTACTCTTTACACAGAAAGTGACTTGGTTTATTGTCCCTTGGAGTAGTGCTTGCACTCCCGTAGAGCCTCATGGTTTTGGCAACAATGGTCTCAGTGCTAAAACTAGCTCCTAAGTTTGCTCACAGTCAGTCATTCCCCGCCAGTAATGCGCCTCTCGGCGTCAGCATTTTGCGAAAAATTCAACTATAATGAACTCTCAAAAGCATGTTGAATTGTGTGAATTAATCAGGATTCGGTCGGCTCACCAACAAATTAAAATAATCCAATAACACCGGAGGTGACGGTTTGCAGAACTCACTGCTGTGACTCTGCAAAAAAAAAGAAATGCCGTATGCCATGCTGATAAACTATCTTCTCAGCTGTCTGTCAGAATTATTCATCAAACCGAAATGTACCCCGCTTTGTTTGACAGTACAATAAATGTGCATGAAATAATCTGCAGTGTGGGCCAGTTAATTAAATCAATGAAGCATTTAAAGCTTATTTCATGGCCATCCCTGGATTACAAGGTCCATTATACATGTAGCATAACCTCATCGAGGGATGAAGAGTTGCTTGATCACCTTGGGGGAAAAAAAAAAAATCCCAGTGTCAAATGGTGCGTGATGCCAGATATAATCCCCTCGATAAGTGCGTATTTGTATATGAATTAACCCAATTTAGTTAAAGCCTCCGTAATCTCTTGTATATCGATAAACATTTGTTTCACGTTCGCTGACAAAGCATGCTCACCCGTCCGCCAATCACTGCGGACGTCGGTTCATTACTGAAACTGGATGTCGCCTGTAGTTAACCGTGCCTCTTAAAAGTTCTCTCGGTTGGTTAGTGAAAGATGGTCCCAGCTAAAAGGCCCCTGGAGAGTTAAAGAAATAAATGCTGCATAAGTTTGACATTTCAGAGAAAAAGGGGGAATTGTTAGCCTAGCGCTGCGGGTATGTGCTGTGATTCCACAAAAAAACAAACACAGAAACCTCCAGAGAGGTGTCTGCATTGTGGCCAGTTTGTTAGAGGCCCTGAAGACATTAGAATTGGTAGCACAGGGACAACAGCTATGTGGCAATGAGTGTCAAAACCATTAGCCAGCTTATCGCCCCTGCTCTCCCGTGATTACCCCAGCTGCTCCTCCACCGTCTCTTCTGCAGACCTTCAAAAGCACTTCTCGCCCCGGCACTCCACGCACGCCTCTCTCTTTCTGTCTCCCCGTTCTTCCCCGAGAGTGGTCTCAGTGTGAGAGTTCGAAAAGGTTGCTGGTTAGACGGCGGGAGTTGTTTTTGGCACCATCTGGTGTGAAAGAGTTACTTGAGGGGGATTTCTAGAACTCAAATGGGGTCTGAGGACGCGTTGGGGGGTTGTGATCTGACTCTGTTTATCAGTTCTAGTTGAGAGTGATGGCCCATGCGGGGTGCAGCGTCCCACGAGTCTACTCAGACTAGTTAATTTGTGGCCGGACGACGTCGGAGAGGAGCCGCTGAGCTTGTTGAAGCTTTATATATTTATCCTCCCGTCCCTCTTGTGAAACCAGGCCATCTCAACATCTCTTTGTTTGGTTTATTTAGCTGATTGAGACAGCTAGCTACACATTTGTAGCATGGAGAGATCACGAGCAGGTGAAAGAAGACAGTCTACCATTTATACACTGCTAGTTTATTGTCAGGTTGCGCTTCAGTCTGCTGTTATTCAGCATCTGAGGTCATGCACTTAAGGGTCCGCGGAGATTTCATTACTGTATTTCTGTAAACAAGCTTGGCATGTCTCACGCACTAACAGTAAAGAATAGCTGCTAATGATGCATCCTTTATGTACATGCTGAAGTATAAAAAGAAATGATGTAATCCTCAACGGACAGGCATGAATAATTGGAGTAGGAACAGGAATTATGTTGAAAACTATATCGCTGTTTATGCACCTGACCTCGTGTGCGGTGCCGAACAGGTACGATAAAGAGGGATGGTGTATCATAATTGTTTGTGTGCATGCCAGATCTTCACTTAAAGGTATGCATATATCTTTGTGCGTGTCAGTGCTGCACATTTAATTCAATCCTCTGTGTAACCGGATGTGTGTGTGTGTGTGTGTGTGTTTGTGTTCCTGACCGCTTTAAAGCTTGCGCCTGTGAATCACCAATCGGCTTCTCCTCTGACACAAGGATAAGGCAGGCTGTTTGCTCTTCAGAAATTAAAAAAAAGTGCTGCAGTCCCCTTCCCCCGGTTTCTCCCTCAGTCCCTCCATATTCACCGGTGCTGGCTCTGACGTAGCCGGAAAGCAAGCGCAGATCCAAAGAGAGCCTGGCTCGCCCAAGGCTCACCCCTCGTTCTATCTCTGTATTGATCACTTTGCTGCATGAGACCTCTAATCATTTAGATGGCTGGGTTTATTGGGATTAACCTGTTGATGGCCAATCGCGGGGGTGCACAGGCAGGAATGCAGACACGCAGATACATATTCTAAGTGCAGCGGCACTGAGGGTTGTGCATGTTCACATAGAAATAAAAGGCTGCGATGGGAATGGGATGGCAGATATTTACTCTGAAGCGTGCGTGACAAATTTGTGATGTGCATGCTTTCGTGTATTTAATTCCGAGATTACACTGCTCAAGATCTTTTTCTTTTGAGATGGTGTCAGAGCACAAGCAGTGGATCGTGAGTAGGCGATACAAATACAGAAATACTTCCAGTGAGTGGTTGAGAGACGCTATTGGTTTGCCATCTTTCACAACCTGCAGTGACGATGTACAGCGTGCAGTACATACTCTAGGTGTTCAGAAAAAGAGGAGGCAGGGGCCGATGTCACTGTTCCACCTTGCAGGAGCGTGGTTGCAAAGCCAAGCAACAAAAGATGGGATTTATCTTGTCAGGATATCTTAGATGCTTGTGTCACTTGTCTTCCACTATGTATTTGTGCCTGGTGCTCATGTCCCATGTGTGTCAGGTCGGGCCATTACAGGGCTGATATCACGTAATCTGATCCCATTTCAGCTTCTGTCTCTTCCCTTTGATATGACGACGCCTTTTTTCCCCCCACCCTTTCCGACATGTCACAGTAGGACAAGCGGAGGTGTGCATAATACAATTAACGACGGCTGAAGTGTGTTTCATGCTTTTCATGTACAGTTTTACTGTCACGGTTTAATTGGACACTAGAACAGAGCCTTCATTAAAGGAAGTTTGACTTTTTTTTTTAGAAATGATTCACTCAAACTTGGGGAACTTGAGAGGTTGGTGTTAGGCGGATATTGTTACCATTGGACAGAGCCGGGCTAACTTATTCCCCCCTGTTTCCAGTCATTATGCTAAGCAACGCTAAGTGTCTCCAGCTTCTCATCTCATCTTGTGTCTTCAATATTTCATGAATCTTGTGTGCTGTGAAAGGGCGTTTTCAGTCAGTCTGCTAAACCTCTGTTGATGGTAGGTGGGACTGCAGTATGATGGGAATTTCATGAGGTCACCGGACTCTATGTACTCATAGCAAAATTGTAATTTGTCCCGCCTTGACAGGTGCAACAGAGCTGACAGGAGAGCGGGGGGGGGGAGATGTCAATCAATCACAGTCTGTACACAACCACACATTCCTGCTTTTTAAAAAAAAAAAAAAAAATCTTCCATTTTTACCAACACATTAAATCAACACATTAAATCAACACATTATTTAAATAAAACACATCTGTTCCGAGTGTCTGGTTTGCGTCTGCTGTCAGGGGAAACGACATGCCACGGAAACGGATTCATTACAGTGTTTATCATGATTCACAACAGTGTTTATCCTCATCAGACATAAGCTGTTTGCTTTTTCTGTTTAAGAGCTTCACGTAAGGTTTGCGTTCGGGTCACATGTTCCATAGGTGACTCATTAGTATTAATATTTAATTACTATTAATACAAAGCCATGAAGAGGCTGCATTCATTATTTTCCCTGCAGGAAAGTTGCAAGCAGTGCAAAAATGTGATTAAAAATGCTGCCATGCGGTGATAGAGGCAAGAACACAGTCTCTTTATGTCACTCACTAGCTGTCTCCCTCTCTCTCTCTCTCACACACACACACACACACACACACACACCTTTATACTTTGAGAGAGTGGATGACGACGATCACGATGGGGATGATTGAACGGTCATTGTCGTTTGCACTTGTAATCTATTCTGTATTTGCCGTTACCGAATATCATAGCTTTAAGGTTATGATCCTGCAGATATATGCAGATCATCCGCGGCGCTTTACCACATTTTGTCTTGTTGTGTGTTTATGTTCTTTTGTACTCTCTTGCTTATGCCTGTTGCTTAGCAGTCCTCTTGTGCACTTCTATCTAAACAAAATGCCATCCAGGGACAAATACAGCTGAGACAAACAATGCATCACTTAATAGGTACTCTAGTATAAATGGCCACTCCAGTGCAGGAATGCTCCATCAATCGAATCCTGGTTCGCTTTATAATGTTTGTTACCACAAAAGTAAAAAGTGGGGAATGAATGAGTCATGTGTTATGCAAAGAATCAAAGCACGGGTGTCAACCATCTGCCCACCCGCCTGCCCACCCATCGGTCTCTGTAGCCCCTCATTCCTCTCCGTTTTGTCCTTCGCAATTTCGTCTCTTCCTTCGACCAACTTCTCTGGAGCCTCCTGCCTGGCACGGCGTCAAACCTTTAGGTACTGCATCATCCACTGTCAGTGTGGGTGGGGGGCTGAGATCAATCAATGTGCTTCTAATGCAGTGCTTTAGCATACAAAGAGTGCTTTGAGGTTGATACAGCCCACAGGGAAATCATGTGATGCACTGTTTATACTGAGGGTACCTGTAGCAGGAGCATTCTCAGCCTTTCTTTTATGTAACCTGGTTTCTTTCATAGCCAGCGTCATATTATTTCTATCAGGCATTATGCAGTCAACGCCAGAGCCGGAAAAAATAAAAGTCAACCTTTTGAATGTCTTCATAATCTGTCAATGGTCAATGGATCTGAAGTCAACACGCTATAAGTCAATACCTTTCTTGTGTTTATTTCTGAAGTCTTGGCTACTCCCCTGGATTCACCGCAGATGACATTTATCTTAGTTCTGACCTTTCTCAAGATGACCGGTGAATCAGATCATTACACCTCAAATCTCTGGCTCCTCCACGCTGATAAATTACTCGCCCCAAAATGAAATTGTCATCCTCCTCAACGCCCCTGTGTTTCCTACGCATGAAAACGTCAAATAAAGCGGATGGGACACGCCGTGTGCTGTTCCTCCAGGGGATTCTGCCCTAAGAGTAATAAGGCGGTCTAACCAGGAGAAATGAATGCTGTTCTCCTCCAGAGGAAACCTGCTATCTTGCCTTTCACATTGTTTTTCATCCGCGATCGAACTAAGACATTTCATATATTTTGCGTTTGAATCTCATGTATTCTATGGTGCCCCGATTACCTGTAGGCCTCTCTGGCAGGATGAACTTCTAACCTGCCAATTACACACGGGCTTGGACAGAGGCCTGTCTATTCTTTATGGATTTCCTGTTTCTGCGCGGAGCTCGGATTGATCACATCCAGCAGATTCTTGGAAACAGGAGCGGGAGATACTGACAGATAGCATTTAACAAACAAACACGCACATGTATAAATGCATGCACGCACGCAGGACTCAATGCTCGTCAACTAAGCATGCACTCTTTGCTTAGATTTTCTGAAATTTGAAAGGTTCCTACGTGCGAACTGCTGTAGGTTGTGTATTGATGCCCGCTTCATATAGCCGAAGGCCTACTAATTACAAACGTGCAGATTTATGTCCCAGCTGTGATCTAACAAAACATTCATTCTGCTGCCCCTCAGGCATTCCCTCAAATGACAGCTCCAATCTTGTCATGCTCTGCAGACGTCTACAAAATGGCTTATGTTCGGAGGAGATATGTCATAAATGTCTTTATGTGACTACTATATGTGCACTGGTCTATTGATTGTATGCACGCATGGGCTGCATGTGTGCTGATAATACCCCTAACTGTGTTGCAATTATCCAGTTATGCACGAGGTGAAAGGCAGGGCATCCTCATCATGTGTCATAACCCCGTAATATTAAGCACGAGTATCATCAAGTCGCAGAGCTCCACAAGCACATTTGCTCAAACTCAAAGCTTTCACCGCCACTCTGCGGCAAACGGCGCGACCCCACAATCCAATTTATGGCGAGGGGTCCTTACTCGCTCGAAACATTTTGCCCCTTTTGTCTGACGCAAATAAATTCCTCAGCCACTTCATCAAGTTTTCAAGTGTTTAAAGGTCCAGTGTGTCAGATTTAAAGGGCTCTACTTATAGAATATGGCAGAGCTGGAATATAATATGCACGATGATGTTTGCTTCGGTATATAATAATATATATTGTGTTTTTCTTACCTTTTTATCTAACGTGTTGTACCGCCTTGTTTCTACCGCAGCCTAGAACTGGTTTTCATGCCTAGAACTGCGAGGTGAGGTGTTGCAATCCGCAGTTACATCGCTTTAAATTATTGTTTAAATCTGGCCACAACGTTTCATCTACTTGACATCCGATATTTGCTCCGCCAACACACAAACATCTTCTGGTCTAACAGAAGCCCCCACTGTGTCTGTGCTGTGACAGCATGGAGGCCCTGTCCTCCCTCTGTCTCTTCCTCTGCGTCCCTTGCTGTTGGCAAACCAACATGTGCGGTCTACTTTCACCTCTTTGCCTCTGCTTGCTGTTACGGGGCTGTTGTCCCTCTCTGATGCCTGACTGCTCCATACCAAAACGCAGTGGAACGACACACGACACATGATCATTATGTGCTTTCTAAGTCAATATTCATCTGCTGTCGATTCTTTTAATGACACTAGCAGATTACTGAAAATCTATGAACATACAGCTTCTGATACTTGTGACATTTAGCTCAAATCGTTGAGGATGTATAGTTCATTAGAAAAGCATTGCACTCCATTTTCACTCATCACTTCTTTAGGGGTATTTGTATCTAAATTTGTATTTAAACATGGCATTACAGCAACACGTATAATAAGACGATAGCAAAAACAAACTGTTTGTGAGACCTAAAGTGAAAATCAACATTTCTGTCAATACACAGCGATGATTCCCGAAAGCGTGACATGATCATCAATGAGAGCGGATCCAGAACAGCTTAATAGTGCTCATTTTATGAAAGCTCAATTTAGCATCGGTGGCATTTAGCAAAGGTTGATAACTCATCACTGCGTCATCGGCATGTTTACGGGTCTGTTTGTTTCCAGATCTGACACGTGTTCGCTTCAAGTTTGTTCACCAAGTCGAGGCTCACCTGCGCACGCACACACACACACACACACACACACACACACATCATTTCTGGATGTGGTCTTGCATGTAAAATGGTTGGCAGTGTGTTTGCCCTTTGAAGTCAGTTCAGTGTTGAGATATCCACCCCCCTACCCCCCCACACTTAGCCCAACATGGCTTCTCCCTGTATCAGCCTGCATGTGATGAAAAGGCTACACTGTAGTGGATAACAGCACAGTTAGACCCAGCTGAGCTTTCTCACAAAGAGATGTTTAATCACCTTAGTGTGGGTGGCAGGTGTGCAGATGCGAGCCACAGCTAAAAAAAAAAGAAAAAGAAAGGAAACATTTATAAAGAGATTTAAAATAGATTTTTTTAAAAAAAAGAAGAAATGTGATCAAACAAATAAACAAGAACGTCCTTCAGTAAATACAAAGGCAGCCTAATTAAAATAGATGTGATTTGTAAGTAGACTAGATTTTGAATTAAACGCTAATTAGGCATTTTAAAAAGTCTGCTAATGGTTTAAGTGAATGACAGAACTGAGCAATAACATGCAAATTAGGGTTTGGTTTAAAGGTTAATGAAAGAAACAACAAGCGTGTGAATTCTTCAGATTCCTGATTCGGCTCCATGAATTCAAATGCATTCCTCGTCACTTTCGACACTTTAAGATCAATAAACAGAGCAGATGTTTTAATGACATATCGGTGAAAAAAAACAAAAAAACAACCTCTCTTCTCAGTTCAACAGACGCTCACTTAAGTCAATCTGAGGTAGAGATTATCTGTAAATTATACAGTTTTGTGGCAGCGGGTCGATATAATAACCTATACTTGTTGCTAGTTCTAGTTAGGAATAAAAGCGAGAATTACTTCTGTGGCGGCGAGCTCCAGCTGAAATGGCGAGGAAGGCACTGTAATAGATCAGATACACTGCCTACGCCACGTCGCGTGAGAGCATTTTGTTCACTCCTTTTTCTTCTTCTTGAGATTTCCGAGAGAATGGGGAGCAGAAAGAATGAAATGATTGATGGAAGTTCTGCGGCACAATGCCGCAGTCAGGTTGAAATGCATGGTGCTTTGTTAAGATGACTTGTAGCTGCTCGAAGAGGTAAAAGCTACAGTAATCAACCTTTGTGTTGCAAAATAACAAAAAAGAAAAAACCCAAAACAAAACAAAGGATATGCAGCAGCGTATCAGTTTGCCTGGATAAATGCATACATAGGTACATCTTCTGATGTACTAGGAGTTTATGGCAGGGCGGAAATCAATCAAACTGGCAACTATCTCTTTCTCTAAAGAGGAAAAGAACTGTCAGGACTATCCACACACTGTTGAGACGTCCATTTTCAAAGCTTTCATCCAGTTCTACTTTGCGTTGCTCCACTGAATATATGCAGCTGTGGTCTGGGGCGGTCTCTGTTGGCTGGGTCAGCGCTGATTTGCTGGGCAGTAAGAACTGGGCGTGTGGCAGCCGCGTCTGTCTTTCACTGACCTATGCCTGTAATTACAGTGTGAAAATATCAGCTGTCCTCTCACGTAAATGTCGTCCCGGAGTGAGCAAAGTTTAATCGAAACAGAAACCCTTGCCTGATCTGACTCTGAGGTTATGAATGCTGATAGGAATGAGAGGCTGGGTGGGGATGATATCCACCCCCCCCCCCCAACTAAGAATGAGATATCTGCATTAAAACAAATATTCTTACATCTGGCGTGGAGCTAATTTTATTTACCAGGATGTCACTCTACATGGAAACTCATGCGCCTCTGCATGTATCTCTGGAATAAACCACAGTACAGGGCTGGGCGCTGGCGTAAACACTATGCGGTTATTAAGGACGCTGGAGGGGCCACGTAATCAGTGCGGTTTCCTATGTTGTTTGCTCCTCGCTCTGTAGCTACAGTGTTAAGTTGACTGACTGGCTCAGGGCCTGCCGACTCTCATGCACTGACCGCGCGACCCACGCAATTAACACATTTCACATCCTCTCACGCCACCCGTCCATTAGCCAAACACATTTGTGTTTCTCATTTTTCCCCCGACGGTCTGAAGAACTCGCTGCCTCGCGGCGTCTCTCTTTCTCGTCCGTCCATGTGCTGTCAGTGTCCTATAGTGACATTGCCACATACGACTCTTGACCGCGTGAAATGGCACATATTGTAGGCTAATTTATCCCCATGTATGCTGCTGCTCAGAGTAATCGAATGTCAAAGAAAGTTTGCGTCATCTTGAGGCCCGCTTTGTTAAGTTTTTTTGTTTTTTTTCCAAGCATGTGTGAACACAGCTGACACGTACAGTCTCCTGTTGTCTTCTGCTACGCGTGTGAGACTCCAGTCTGGACATCGTCTGGAGTGTATTTCTCTGTGAGGACGGCTTCATTCAGTGTCTTTTCTGGCAGCAGCACTCTCTCTTGCACCGCGAGCCCACAGGCCAGCAGTGACGGTGAGTCACCATGGTTACGGGTATGCTCTGCGTCTCTTTCGCTCAGAAACTTTGTTTTCATGATTCTCAATAAGAGGTTAGCATGACGTTAAATCATCACAAGGCTGAAATTTACATGGTTGGCACTACACTCTCATGCAGTCTGATCAAATGCAAAATAAGACAAAGCTAGAAGGCCACTCCCTCATCAACATATAGAAATATGTGTTTCCAGAGCCCAACGCGCACAGTTTATGTGGCTTTAGTTGAGCCTAGAAGCCCCTGGAGGTGGGTGGCCAACTACAAACAATTCATCAAATCATCATCATGCAAATATGAAATCCAAACAAGACGTTCAGCTACAAACTCTTTTGCTCTGTTCTAGTTTTAGACTGACTTTCGAGTTTGTTTGTTTTGTCCTATGAGATCCGCTGTTGTGTTCTCCTTCTCCTTTATCACGATGGTACGGTTTTGTAGATGTAGCTGTCTGCCAAACCTACAATAAAAAGAGAATATAATGTTAATTAACCTCTGTTGTGTGTGTGTGTGTGTGTGCAGTCAGTAATTAGCAGTGTGTTTGATTTGTTCAGGGGCCACAAACAGAAGCTTGTCGAAGGCTGAACTGAAAGCCGACGGTTGGCCCCGCTACAGTGCCGAATGTGTTGACAGTGTAAATGAAAGGTCCCCGCGTCGCAGCACGTGACCTTTCAAAGAGAGAGAGAGAGAGACACGAAGCACAAATTGCTTGCCAGAATGGCATAGTGATACATGCAACGCGTCGCGTAGGGTGTCACGTCAGAATGTACACTTAGAGATTTCAGCACGTTGATGTATCTTGCATCCTCTCAGAATGTAAAACGACACGGATGTTTGCGTATCGCTGTGGACCCCCCCCCCTCCCTCGCTGCATTAGCGGGATTACCCTCTGATGTTTCGTCTCAATCAGGATATATCCTATTAACAACAAATAAAGCCTGGGTTTCTTGACATTTGACAGAGCACAAATCAACGCAGAGCAAACATCCCGTCACATGTGAAAGGCTTTTATTTAACCCCCCCCCCACTGCTTCATAGCATTGAGTATATGAGTATATCTTCCATGATATTGCTGCTGCTGCTGCTGTAAATAGATGTAAGGGGAGGGTGACGACCTGTGTCTGCCTGGAAACATTCACCCACCACCTACATGCTGTACAAAAACTTGCTAACTTTTTCTTGTTACCATTAGCTTCCAGGAAAATGGAGGGCCCAAACTAGATAATATGCTTTGGGAGTTGTAATGGAGAGCAGTGGGAGCAGAAAGCCCCGTCTGGAGCCAGTGTTTCATTCTGTTTGTTCTGGGCTACAGTAAACACACGCCAGCGCAACGTACAGTAGTGGACTTTGTGGAAGAGGCCCCCCGCTGCGTCTGTAGATATAAGAAGCTGATTTTAAAGTAACAATAACATAATTAATCATATTTCCAGATGATTATACACTAATGAAAACATAATTTTATCTTACATTTCTGCCATTTTTTGTATTAGGAGCCCTTTGGACATTTGTATGAAGTTATTATCACAGTCTACAGAGATAGGACTTTTTATTTCTGGGCTGCCTTTTTTTTAAATGATTCTCATGCATATCAATGATATAAAATGTTGGATCGATAAAACGGTCCCTCGCTGTTTGAACACGCCTAAACAAATGTCACCTACCTTTGTGTGCATCCCTGCGCAAAGAGCATGGGGCTTAGTCACAGAATAGTCGGAGCTCCAAATTCTCCCTTGGTCTTTTTGTGCGCGAGTTTGTGTAAGTGAGCTCTGACTTATCTTGTTTTTGAGCTAACACGGTAAGGCATAAGAATCAAAGCACAATAAATCTGCCCAACAAGGAAATCACAGTTCTCACTATCTGAAAAACACCCTTCATCCCTGGATGCTTTGCTGAATACGTTGAAATGCTTCTGCTATACAAACTACAGGCTATCCGGTGCACTCGGGGAAGACGCCGCTGAATGTAAGGTATACTTGTAAACGTATCAGCTAGTGTACGGGAGCCATCACAGAAACTGATTATCTTAAATATAGAAGCATTAGTTACAGCTGCAGCCGGGCTCAGTGTTTGATGTAAGTCTTCATGCCTCAGACAGCAGTGTGCTTATTGATAATGTACTATCATGCTCCGGTGCTTCCCACAGAAGCATCCAATTAATTCCTCAAATCGGCTCCACGACATCTTGAACATTGCATTGCCTCCAATCCGATAACATTTATTGCCACTGTAACCTGCTGCGTGCTCACACCTCAGCAAAAACGCTGGTCACTTATACCCGTGCATGGATGTTGTGTAATATCGTCTCTTTATGCGGATAGGAAAAAACAAAAAACAAATGACATCAGCATCTTTTCCCACACCCAAGCCTCACTCCCATCATTTGTTCATCCTCTCGTCTCTCTCTCCTCCTTTCCATCCCTCCATCACTCCTTATCAGTCGCTCCCTCCCCTCTTTCCTTGCAGGGAGTCATGGCCTCACCTGGGGGCCATGATAACAGGGCAGTGTTATAAATGGTTTCAGAGCGAGGTGGGAAATCAGCAATGGTCAAGCGGTTGGCTAGGGAAAATGCAGCAGTGTGTGTCGACGGCCACAGGGGCCGGCGAAGGTCTCATTGGCTGATTTCACTCAAGCTTGACCTTTCTCATGAGGGAGCAGGGACAACAGAGTGTCTGCTCCCGACAAACACAGCTAAACCCCAAGATCCACAAACACCACCCCGAGAAGCAGCAAATCATTCACATAAAAATAGCCGCACGCTGGCGGATTCAGACTTATGTGTGTGTGTGTGCTCAAATACTGTACGTACGTATATGCACTGTGCACATTATAACAAGTAAATGCAGATAATAAATTGCAACTTTTCATTGCACAGTCTAAATCAGTTTTTTTGGGGGGTGTAGCCCAGTTTTTCTCTCCTCTTTGAAGTGCCAGATTTCCTGTGTCCCCAGTCCTTGTTACCACTAAGCCTTCTGTCCACCTGAGGTGGGCTGCAGACAGACATGTGCTACCTCTATGACACACGGTGTTACCAGATGGTTCTTTTCAGCTCAACAGCATGATACCAACAAGTCCTCAGTCCTTGGTGACAAAATTTGATTTTGTCATCTCTTCCAAAATGACCCATATGCCTGTCCTCAAACTATCGCAGGGACCGCGAGCTTGGGGAAATATTGTGGCTCCTAGTTAAGACCGTAAAAAGATCCAACTTCATCGTTAGAATAAATTATTGATCGGTTGTGTTTTTAAAGTCACAAACATACAGGCAGGCTGCCTGTATGTCTGCTCCAAAGGAGCCCTGTGGAGAGTCACATTACCTGAGGCACAACGGAGCCTTCACGAGAGGGGTCCTGTTATGTGCGCACATGCTCATTCAGCTGATTGACAGACGGCGGTAGTAACTCACTGATTAAATGTCGTAATGCTTCAAACAGACTAAGGGAAGAAGGAGGGTTGTTTTTTTTGTGTGAACACAAGACAATGGCAACACCAAAGGCATACTAAACCAGGTCAAAAATACAAAATTGATGAAGACACACATACAAGATTTATCATCACAACATGTGAAGGTCTGGCCCGGCGCATCAAAAGTCAATTTTACACTTCTATGTCCAGTCAGGCAATCCAAAAGAGCCAAAGAGCAGTCACAACATGTTAGCTACTGGTGAGCATCACCAAATACAAACATAACTTTAATGTGTTCAGACTTAAAGCAAAGTCTGTGCAGGCTGTGCTCCTAAGCTGTGAGCTAACTAGCTATGCACTGTGTGCATGTTTGTTACCAAGAGCTCCATTTTTCTTTTTAAATACGTCGCTGTTATAAAGCCTCAGAATCCGTGTGAACTCTTTCCAGAGGTAAACATTTGCCAGACACACAAACATGTCTGCACCTTCATTTATTTCGCCTCGGATGTATTTGCATCCAACCGTACCTTTGTACTGATCACCTCAGGTCCTCAAGTCCTCAGTGACGCTACTACAAGCGGGCCGTGTTCGCGGTAGAGAAGCAGTGACGTCATGTAAAATGAGACCACGAGAGCTAGAAGAAGGGAGTGAAGTTGTTGTGGCGATGCATCGGTGCGATCCACCTCTTTTCTCTTCTTCTTTCCATTTTTGGATTTCCTTCTCTTTCCCTTCTTTTCTTTTCTTTTTATTATTTTCTCTTCCCTCTGCTTTCTGTCACAGCTTTGGCTCCTGCCGAAGACAGATAACGGGAACCGGAGGTTTATATTTGCTTTATTGAGCGTTAGATTCACAAGTGTGTGTGTTCACCGCTGATGGATGTTCCTTATGAGCTGTGCCCAATGTGAGTGTGAACGAGTGTGTCTGTGTACAAGAGTTTGCCTGTGTGGTAACGTGTGTAGGTTGTTTAAACTGATATGCACGGAGTGCCGAAAGCTGAGAGGGAATAAAGACATCTGGGAACATGCTAGTGTTTGCTATACATAGGCAAATGGGTTCAACGCAGTACACGTGTGACAGAAAACTGGCTCGACTGCGCGGGATCTGTAGCATCGAGATAACAATGATACCGTGCGACAAAATTCAAATCAGTCTTTTATCCCATTTCACTCTTTTCACTGAAGTGTCCTCCTGCTTGTCATTTCCATCTCACATCAGCTCCGCGTTTGGAGGTTAGATAATAGATCCATCTCATTTCTGCTTACGGTGCGGCATTAGCCGTGGCGTCTTTCACCTGTTAGCAGATATTCCTCCTTTCATTCTCGATTTCTCCCCCCCGGGAGCTGCAGCTTTGTCAATTATTGAATTGGAAGGAAACTGCTCACTGTTTTTTAGGGCCCGAGCACGCACTGTGTGCGAGGCCCTATTGTTTTTCAAATGTTTATTATTTTTTTTTTTTTTTTATTATTATTCTTTTTCTTATCAAGTAAATCGCATTTTCGACTGCCATATATGTACTTGAAAGTTGCGAAAATTTGCCTACCCCCCCCAAAGTGGGGCGTTAAATTGACAATATTTTGGGGGTCTCACACACTGGACGAACAAAAATGGCTCTACGGCGCCACCTACGTTTCGGTTGTCGGAGGAGCCCCCTCGACACGGTTTCCATCCACGTGTACGAATTTAGCTGGGAGTTATGTAACATCCCAGGCCGCACAAAAAAGTTCTCTGGTGACCCGGGCTACGGCGAAGCGTACGGCGGGCACTTTGTTTCAAAGTTGCGTTTTCCTGTTTTTGGGGTCATTTCAGGGGTCGTATTTGAACGAACTCCTCTACAAGCTTTCATCCTATCTGTTTGAACTTGGCGTGTGTGTTCTTGAGGCCTCGACCATGAAAGTTATCAAAATCGTGAGGTTCAGATTTACTGCGTCAGAGGGGCGGGGGCTACGAAATTTGGCGTTTTGGCCGTGAAATTTCGACTTGCTATAACTTTGCCAAAATACTCCAACCTTCATCAAACTTCTGATATATAATCACAGTCTGGCCTAGAATACATTTCCATAAAATATTTGGAGAATTTCACAGCGCCTCCTAGTGGCGACAGAAAAGACCACTTTTACGAAATGACGTCCAGCTCGCAAAATATTGACCATATCCACCTCAACTAGGTGTAGATGTTGTCAAGGCCTTGGTCTTGACATCTGAGAAATAATTTCAACGTTTCATCAGAGGGCGTGGCCGTGACGGCGCGTCAAAGTCAAGTGTGCCGATTTTTCGACGAAAAATTGAACTCCATTGACTTTTTGGCTGTGTTTCAGGCAAAAGTGTTGGGCTTTCAAATACTTGTCAGAGCTGTCTTGAAACTTCTTGTGGTATTAAGAGCAATATTATGCAAAATTCGGCTGCATAATTAATTAGGGGGCGGGGCAAAATCGCTCTATAGCGCCCCCTTGAATTTTTCTTTGACGCAGCCCCGCCACAGTTTTATACACAGAGTTATGTAACCTTAGCCGAATTGCAGATGAAGGCATGACCTACAAAAAAGTCTCTTGGAGAAATGGGCTAAAATTAACAGGAAGCGAGATATTTAGGCATGAAAATCACCATTTTTGCTGTTTTGGCCGGTTGAGAAGGGGTCATATTTGAACGCACTTCTCCTAGGGATGTTTGTCAATTGACTTACAAACTTGGTAGTTACATTCATATAGACTTCCTGACTAAAAGTTTATCAATATCATGATTTTGATGAAAGAATGTGGGCGTGGCAACTCCATTAAATTTCACACCCTTTGATTCAACATTCAAACTCCTTTGACTTTTGATTGTTTCTTAATCACAAGCTGTGGTGCTTTCATATATTTTGTCAGAGCTGTCTGAAACTTCTTGAGGTTATTAAGGACAAAAAGTTACGAAAGTCGGCTGCATAATTAATTAGGGGGCGGGCGAAATCGCTCTATAGCGCCCCCTTGAATTTTTCTTTGACGCAGCCCCGCCACAAGTTTGGACATAGAATTATGAAACTCAGCCACATTGTAGAACATGGCAAGACCTACAAAAAAGTCTCTTGGAGCAATGGGCTAAAATTGACAGGAAGCGAGATATTAAGAATTAAAATCACCATTTTTAGTGCATCGTTCTGGTGGACAAGGGGTCCTATTTGAACGAACTCCTCCTAGGGATTTCATCCAATTGACTTCAAACTTGGTAGTTAGGTTCATATAGACTTCCTGAGTAAAGTTATCAAAATTATGAATTTTGATGAAAGAATGTGGGCGTGGCGCTCCGTCAGATTTGACCTTGTCCCGATTCTGGCTAATGTGTGTGTTCGATTGAGCGAAATGCTTTGAAAGCGGTTCGCGCGTCTTGAATGGAAGGAACTGCTCACGTTTTTTTTTTTTTTTCTCTCTTTGACCTTTTTTCCATGCGCCAAATCTCTTCAATATATTCACTATGCCGTTCCTCTCCATCACCAAAATGAAGCCTTAATTAAACCATCTATTCTACTTCCAGTTTAATTTGAGAATTTCTCTTACCTCCGTCACCGATCTGACATTGTGAGTCGAATGCACTCGGCCATACCGCGCATCATGACTGCCATCTGCTTAGACGTGCCTGCCTGTTAGAGTGACTCTCCAGAGGGGACCCTCGCTCCGCTCACCACTGGTTCTTAGCGCTCGGTGGTGGGGTGTAAGCGCCTATATGGTAATCAGATATGCAGCAGGCGTTCAGTAACTAAAGCTCACGGGGGAGTATGTTTCGAATAATTTGCACATCTCATGTAGGTCAAAAGCTAAATATATAAAAGGATAGTCATAAGGACCATTGGTGGAAGAAGTGCTCTTAATTTTTTAGCAACAGCAGTGTGCAAATTATTATGAGCACAGTATCAAAAGGATTTATTATGCAGAAAAAAGTTGTTTTCTAATAGTTACTGAGTATTTCATGTTCACTGGTGGTCAAAGTATTAGTTTTAGCAACTTAACACAAACAGTTTAATTCAGTTTACTGTATAGACGAGGGAGAATGTACATGTGAATAGGTGATCCAGAGGGGTGCAGGGCTGATGGCAGGAATCCAAGAGAGGAGTACTGAAGAAACAGAGCTGGATGTGTCGTAGAGTATAGCGGAGGAGGTTTCCCCCAAGCACAGGGAGAACGCAATTAGACACAGAGGCAAAACTCACAGAGAAGCAAAGTCACAAAAGAACACAAAATTGATCTGAAGCTCCGCTGCTGCCACCGGAGAGGCAGAACAATCTGGCGAGGTCTGGGAGGAAGAGCTGGTTTGATGCAGCAGCGGTTGATTGGTGAATGAGGAACAGGTGGCGAGACGAGCGGGGAGAGAGGAGAGGGGGGACTGGAGGCCGCGCCCAGCGACACGCTCACAGGGGCGAGGGGGGATAACCACACGGCGCCGGGAGGAGGAGGCAAACAGCCTCCGCGTGAGACGGAGGAGAAGTTCCAAAGAAAAATACGTCTTTTGGAAATGCTCAAATACAACTCAGGGGTCTGAACTCATAGACCAGAAAGTCTGAGAAACACCGGTCTCATCTCCTAACAATGCACTGTATTTTACAAGCTTACCGATGCAAATCCTTGATCTGAAAAATGAGTCGCTATGGCTGTCAAATAAATACAGTGGAGCAAAGTGCCTCAGATTTGAAATATGAACTTTCCACCGCCTTCATTTTCAGTGACAGACACTATTCAAGAAAGTCCTTAGATAAGATAAGATAAATAGACAGTGGCACTGAAAAGAAGTCCTTCTATGCTGTCATTGGCGCTGTTGGCAAAGTGTCTTAAGCCATAAGTTTAGCTCCATCCATATTTAATTAGCAGTCCCTTTTGTGCTTTTAGGCCTTTGTTAGATGTGTGAGACATTACAGGCATTAAAGTCCAAGGGCAATGCTCATTCCCAGTCAGTCCGGATGAGCTTGTGCAACCGTGAAGTGATGGAGATAAACACTGTGCTGGGGAAAACACAACCGAAGAGAAAAGCACACAGATACTCCTTGATTGGAGCTGACATACACTTGTACTCGGTGTCAACATGATTTGTATATATCCGCTTGTTTGCCTAACATTGTTTTTTGGAGGGGTTTGTGTGTGAGATTGCATGCGTGTGTTTGGAGGTTTTTCCGGGTTGGGGGTGTAGCAGCTCAGCGAAGATGGCAAGAGGAGAGAGAGAAACGGGGAGACAAAGGATCAAAAGATGTAGAGGCCGCTGTAATCCAACTTTGTGGATGTGTTTCTCATCTCTGATGGTTTTCTCAGGGCTAATCTGTTAATAATTACTGTGACACAGATGCTAGGATCTCAAAGGACCGCGCACAAACAGATTTCCAACCCTCCCCGCCCATCCACTTCTCATTTCTCTACGGCCTACGTGCACACGTAGACACTTTGACACGCGCACGCATGAACACTAAACCCTCGGCGTGTTACAGCCTCCTGTTTGCAACTTTCAGATCTCCTTCATTTCCTGCTCATCTCATCTGCTTTCTAGGAGCGGTGCTGTTATAGCATAGACTGCGCAGGAAGGTCAAAGGTCACCTGGAGCTCTTGTTGAGCTCTACTGCTGTGAAGAGGCGGCACTCTTGATCACTAATTGCTTATCGCTCTCCTATATTTAGAAAGACATTACTTTGCTGGAGTCAGACCAACTCTTATCTTCCGTTGGTGTCCTGATGAGATTTTTGACTGCGATTTCACCAAAAAGCTTTTCATTTCCTGCAGTCTGACTCCGTTGTGCTCGTTGACGAGCTGATGCTGTTGGTCACCAAGCATGGACTGCAAAGTAACTTTTTGTTTTTAGGGGACTGTGACGCGTTCACTGCTTTTCCCGCTCTCCATAGGTGATCAATTGTCAGAGCCCAGCTCACTCGAAAGCAGGACTAACTACATCCTCGGTTTGTTTTGTCCAACTATGGTGCAAAACTCATTATCTTGGAGATAAACGAAATTGATAATTCATGAGTGGCCGTTTTGTTTTTTCTCGGCGGGGACATGTTTTTGTGATGAGCATCATAAGTTTGGTTGCGGTACAAGAACTTTCTGTGGGCAGAATCACTGGAGTAACTTCCAATGAAGTTTTGAGCTGCCACGATGAGTGTAGTTTGAGTGACATTAAATTAAAGACAAATAATAAACTAAAAAACAAAGAAAACAAGAACATAACGTCGCAGCATAACAACTTCACTGTGCAGGCACTGGCACAAAACGATGATGAAGAAGCTACGTGACGTCGACTGCAGGAGGTAAAAAAAAAAAAAAGAAGAAAAAGAACAAGACGCTAACAAGAGCCAAGCAGAGTCTCTATCTGCAGAAATTCAGGTGCTACATCTGAATCTCTCCTCAGGCTTTTCTCTTACTGCTGAGTGCTTTTCATCTGGTAGAGTCAAAGCTCATGTTCACTCTGCGTTTGGCCTTTTTCAATTTTCCTGTTTTCTTTTATTTCTATATCAGTTTTTTTTTAAAACTTTAATTGGTGATGATAAACAACCAAGGCCGTCTATTTGTTTCAAGTAGTTTTATTTCGCTAAATATATAACACAAATGACAAAAGAGAGATTTCATACCCACTTAACTGGGGCTCCAAAGTTTTCAATGTCAAACAAATGAATTCATAATTATTAAATAGTTCATCACGTTGGAATTTAAATACTTTAAGAATTTATTAAACCTCAGTTTATTATTCAGAATAAATATTTTTATTTCAAAATGCTGCTCTAGTAGTTGTTTGCTAACAAAAGCCGCTAAGTAGCTAAAATTGGTAGCAGTCGCCGAGCCTACTTCAGAGAGACTGGGTAGTACATGATAGGCTGAAAGGCGAGAGAGCAGTGACGTCACTGTCACGGAAAATGTAATGTGACATTATGAAGTAAAGCCTAACATGAAATGTGGGATTCAATACAATAAGAACTGGCTTTTAAAAATACAAAATTTCTATAATAACAATGCTGCCCCACTTAAAATGAATGATGTAATAAGATTTCATAATAATGTGCTTCAATGTATGATTAAATTATATAACAAAGTGTTATTTACATGTTAATCACATTTATTAATGCATTTTTTTTAGACTTATTTAATACTTAGAGTATTTTGCGGTTTCATACACTCAAGTTGAAATATTTTAGCATATTATTTGAATATATTAGAACAGCAATTTAAAGTTGCTTCAAGGTTGCATTATGTAAAACTTTGCAGCATGTGCTGAGTAAACAGTGTGTGCACACATGGGTAGCTTGTATTAAAAGATGGTCCGATTATACAGTAAACATACAGAGACAGTAAACGTGATGAACAGAATGGGGGGGGGACTCGACAAATGAAAGTTTTATCTGCAAGAAAACACGAAGGGCAACACCTGAAGAAACCATGGTGACACAGCGGGACGCGCCACCGACGCTATCAAAATGTTTTTCAAAGCTACGAGAGCCACCTTTTGTGCCCTGGTCATGAAGTATACATGAGAGCAGTCTCCTGCCTAGAACAGGTTTTTGAGCTGCGGAGGTTGGCACCACGACAAGGTGTCAGTTGGCCGTGGCAGTGCCCTTTTCCCACTGTCCACGGGGTGGGCTCTCCAAAGTATACAAACCACTCCATGTCCACACAAGCCGGATTTAAGTGGTTACAGCTGGAGTTTGTCATTGTAGCACACACAGATGTTGGCATGCAGCTCGATCTCACCTGATAAACAGGAACGGATCACAACAATCCTTTTTTTTATCAGTCAAATGTAGCCTGATAATTAATCTCTTCAATAATTCATAAGACACATGCTCTATGGTGAACTTCCAGTGGACAAAACATGATAAATATGGTGTCCTTCCAGGGGAGAGAACTAGAAACAAGACAGACAAAGAGAGGAAGAAAGATACTAGAAATTGGACTTTTTTGGTAAGACATCCACAGTGTTTGTCTGGCCTGTGTGTTTAAGTAACCATCACAGATGTCATTGCTCAAACAAAAACTGGCTCAGGACCTATGTGCTATGTCTGAGGTGGTACAGTATGAAGTCATGTTTCATAGCGAGAGTCGTACGTCAACGTTACATAACTCTTAAGCAGAAAATGTCTGAATTATATACCACGAGAGCAACGTTGCACGCTTTAGTCTGGTCATGTCTCATCTCTTTCTCTAAGATGACAATATTTGCTGGTCAATTTACCACCACCATAATGTTCAACACACCCACACACACACACACACACACACTATATTTCAGTAAAAGCCTTTTCTTTATGTGTCAGGATAGAAAAAAGTGATCCAAATAATGAAGTTTCCAGGTTGCTAATGGTGGGTAAAATTATATTTTAATGTAGTCCTGATGTGAAATAAAAAGCACCTCTTGCTGCCTTTACTATATACAAAGAATATGATAAAAAAAAAAAAAAAAATTCACACTTTGATTAGTTCTTGTGCGTGGAGGGGAATGCACCCCGTGGATCTGCACGTTGAAGTAAAGCTTTACCCATCTGAAAGAACTTTACGTTCCTCTGTGATGAAGTGCACGGTTTTGCCAACTTATGGCAGGCACAGAGACGACTCACACAGCTCATTATTTTTAATTAGCCCCAACCTTGTCCATTATCACCAGATTTACAGAGTCTGCATGTGTTTCAGCGACCCGCTTGCGCTGCCAATGACATTCAGCTAGCCCGGGTGGCCTGGATGTGAGTCGCTTTGGCAACGTGGCCTCTGAAGTTCAGAGAAAATGAAAGCTTGAAAAAAAAAAAAAAAAAAGCTTCGTAGAACTTGGAGGAGACGCGGGCAGATGAAGAAGGATGTGGAGCTGTACGAGTCTCTGGAGGAGAGTCACCAGCAATCATGAGAGGAACAGAGCAGACAAACGTGTTATCAGGCTGTGAAATAAATGAACAACCCATGACAGGACGTTGGCTGTCCCCTGTGTGATTTGCCCCACAACTACAAGTTTTCTGTGTTTTCTGCCGTTGCAAAGCTGGGATATTCGGTCCTGGAGTGTTTTCGCTATCGCTTCAGGGTTGCAACCAGTGTCTGATTTTAGCGCTTTTATTACTCCCAAGCACGTATGAGAACAACTGATTGATGTGTGTGTGTGAATGTGAGTGTTTGCTGTGATTGGCATTAAGCTTCCTTCACCGCAGAAACTCTCCTGTGGTCCATTTGGGTCTGACGGGTGCTGATTGGGTTCAAGTGCTCCTCGACTGCAGATGCCATTTGAAGATTGCTTTCATCCCCCCCCTTGAAACATAAGGACAGATAAGAAACGACTTTTCTCTCCGGGGATTCAAAAACCTCCTCCTCACAGAGACCTAAGTATGTGTGCACAACCAAACTTTTCCGTTTACCTCTTCCCTCCCCTTTTTTTTCTCCTGCCTTCTGTCAAGTGGAGTATACCCGCGCACACACACACACACCCAGAAAGAAAATACCACAAATTGTATTTGCCTATAGCTTCCACGCAATTCCTTCCAAGAGGAAAAGATGTTGAGAACGATTGGTCTTGAAAACCCTTTAACTCCCCGGTCTTCCACCTTCTTCCATGCCATCTTATCTTCTCCATGCAGCATGCTAATCAAAAGCGGCCACTCGTTGCTATCTCTCAGTGGGATCGGCAGCTTTGTCTAAGCCTTTGCCATGAATGCCTTAAAAGCGACACCTTTTTAAATTTGCACAGGTGTTGCACAGAAGAACGAAACCGCCAACGAAGTCATGAAAAGTGACATAACAAAACCGTTTTCAAGGTGTGAGATAACAGCTACTATGAGCAGACTGCTTCCTGTCCAGCTTTCATCTCACGTAACAACGCGCACCTGTTAGGGTTGTTCCGTGGGTCAAAAATGTGAGAATACGTTGTCATAGAAATCATGTTTCATAAGCTTCTTCTACATGAGGATGTTTCATAAAGAAGGCTCTGAGAAGCCGGGCTTAGTGCGAGCTTAAAAATCTGAACCAGGATCCGCTTCATGAAGGAAATTCAGAGCTCACGTGCAATCGAGTCAAGTCAAGAATTGAGTGCATGACTTTAAAATGCAGGCGTGACGTGTCAAACACAAACGCCATCGATTTACAATGAACAAAACGAGGTCCACAGTCAGGGGCACAGAGCAGCACATTACGCATGGATGGATAGATTTATTGATGACAACAACAACACCTATGACACACATGACCAACAGAACACCTCACCATTATTACAGACCCGTTCACCACACATCCTTAGCGCCTCATGAATTTTCTTCTTCCGGATCACGAGTGCTGAAAATGAACATTCGAATGTTATTCCAATAGAGGGATTTCCTTTGCTTCAGTTTTATTTAAATCACATCACAACCTTTGGTCACTGTTATTTATTATTTCACTTAAAGCACCCAAGTAGCCGAGAGCCATTTTTCCCCGGTGCGTTTAAAATGACATTACGGCATGTGCGCAGTGCTTTAGGTTAAAAACAGAGACGAGCTCCCAGTTTTTACCATAAGCAATAAATGCAACCCATTAAACTTATGTCAACAGAACGGCAGCACAGGCAAACTAGAGTTGGGTGAATTAAAGCCCAGCCTTAACAGGCTTGTCAAGACGTTTTCATGGATGACAATTAGCTTAACGACCCGGAAAATGAACCTGATTTACAGAAGTGAGTCTGGCTTAACCGGTAATCCCGCTGATCTGTCTTAGTTTTCAGGAGATCCTGAGTGAATCAAACAAATATAACACTTCACATTTATCTTTTAGTGAAACCTAAAGTAAGAGGCTGTAGCCGTCACATGTGATCTTGCTGTACAACCAAATACATACCGCTCTGCTTTAAATCTTTTCCGACTTCTTCTGACATCATGCCGGGTATCTACATGTCTTTTAATGTAATCGCTGCTTCCGTCTCTTAGATACAAAACTGAAACAGAAAGTTTCTATGTGCATAGACATGTAAGTGCACGTATATTTCCTCAAGTCTGAAACCCTGCAAACAACTGAGAGTAGGATGCCCGTCAAAGAGAAGCGGACTACTCATGATACTCCCGGGATTTGTGGATGAGCATAGCACAAGCCGTTGGCAGGCGCTGGAGCAGTGTGCATATCACACTGAGGTAATATTAATAAAATCTGAAGTGCTTTTCAGGCAACTCTCGCCATCTCCCTCCACCGCAGACTCAAAGCAATAAAAATGTCCACAGGTGGGTGTGTGGTGATGGTGGATAACACACCAGTTTGGTGGTGGGGCGGCGGCGGGGGGGGACGACATCAGTGTAATGCTGTTTGAGGGGATTTTTAAAAGTAGCCCGCATCTGCACTTTCACCAGAGCAGCTTGTCGTGTTGTGTGAGTTTGTGATAATACAGGCTTTTGGTGGGTTTACAGGCAGAGGAGCCTGATAATGGGTGAGATGGTACCGAGCAGGGAGTGGAGGGATGTGCTGACTGGGTTTCAGAACATCTGTCGCAGAAGGAGTCAGATATTCATGATGAATACATTTCATATCAGGCCGGCTCCTCATTTTCTCATTGCTCTCTCTGTGTACTTCTATCTTGTCATTCCATTTTCTACATTTCTCTGGCCTCCCTTGTACATATTAATATGCACATCTTGTATTCCCTTTGTCTCATCTTCTCTTCCTATTTTCTTAGTCACTCTCTGTCTTGTATTTCTCTACAACCACTCCTGGCTCTTGTCGCTGTGTTTCCGTTTCTGTTGCTGCCATCATAACCAGTTATTTATACCTCTTACTCTTTCACTCCATTATCCCATCATTCCTCTTTACGGGTCCATCTCTCCGTTTCCTGCCTCTTTTATCTTCCCTTTCTTTTTTTAATAGCCTCCTGGATGTCAACTGCCTCTTATGGCTATCGTTTTTTCCCCTCTGCCTTTCTTCCCCCCCCCCCTCTTTCTCCCCGTTCTCCGCCTATGCCCTATCCTTCCATCTATAAGGATTTATACTACTGCTGGAAGCAGCCAGGAGGAAGCAGGAGCAGAGGAGATATGTGCAAGTGGGGGGAGAAGAGAGAGGAGAGATCAGAGTGACCATCAGACGGCCGTGCAGGAATGCGAGGATGAATAGTAAACAAGAGAGAGCTCCTAAGGCTTGACTAATTGAATTCAACTCTCCCCTCTGAGTCGGGTTAGCAGGAGCGGTCATAAGAAAATGCTGACTGAGATGGAGGGACAAGAAGAAAAGGGGGGAGGAAAAGCAGGAAAATAGGAAGAGGGCAAGTTAGAGAGGGGCCAAGAGATTGGATAACAAACATAAGCGAGAAAAAGAGAGAGAGAGAGAGAGAGAGAGCTCCTCTGGTCAGACTAATTGAATTCCAATTTTCCCTCAGAGATTGGTTAGCAGCAGCAGGCAGGCAGACAGGCTGCCCCAAGCATGGATCAGCCCTATCCAACCAATCACACTAATACAGTGTTTATGTCCAATCCAGTGCAGCCCGGTCAATAGCTTCTTCTCCAGTCCAAGGCCAAGAGGGAGTTTACTGGAGCCAGAGCCAACTTAAAAAAAAAAAAAAACGAAGATACATAACCGAGGAGCCTTTACATGTCAGCTGGGGCTACGGTGCGACGTACAACTCATCTCCTTGTATGTTTATTCATTTTTTTTTTTTCGTGACACACTTAAATGTCAGGCAAGTGTTCAGGTGGCGCGGTTGTAAACCACAGCCAGAAGGTGAAATGTGTTTAGCAAGGTCAATATTGGTGGAGCTTTCTCTCGGGAGGCAGTGGCCGATGTGAATCCAATTTGTGGAAGAGCCACACTAAACCAGTTTACTTTGTTCTTTTGAAGGAGAAGTCCGAGCGAGCTTCTTAGATTTTCTCATTTGCATCAAACTCCATTAAAAAATTGAAAATGAATTGATCGCGCTAACAATGTTTACCTGCGTGTCGCCAAAGGCCTCGTGTATGGCTTATTCCTCTGTGACGAGGACCTGCATCGTTCTCTACTGTTGACTCGCTTACATGGACGCTGTAGTTATTTCGTATCAAACCGCATACAATCACTAGCCTACCACATTCAGTTTGTAAAATGAAATTATGAGTATGTGTGTGACTCATCTTTGAAACATTTATGTCGTCACAAGGAGCCAATGGTACTTTAACCAATGGTAAAAGTATTGAACGACGACAAACACATTGTTGGTTTAGATCTTTCCTGGAATTTGTTGGAAGTAAAATATAGAAACTACAAACTACATGAAAAATCAGCCGAGATGAAACACGCCCGTGTTTAGAGAACACCACACGGAGTACATCAGTTCGCCTGTGTGAGGAAACTTGCCGAGTATGTGCAAGTTTGCATGCGCGCGAGTCTGCGAGTGTTTGCCTCCCCTTAATTGCACATTTGTATTTGTGAGTTTGTGCCTGTGCCGTGTGTGCCTGTGCGCCTCCAGCTGTGTCGTAAAGCATGGGGGTGTCTCTCTCTGTGCTCATTATTCGCCTCTCTCCTCGGTCTCTTCTATCTCCCTCGCTGCTCTACGTCACCACCCATCACCACCCAGCCTTTATGAATATTTAACCAGTCCTCGAGCTTCTGTGCTCTCTTTTCACGCTAGTTCTTTTATTCCCTTGCTTTTTTCTCTTATCCTCCGTCATACCTTTTTGTCGCCGCTTCACACATTTGCCTGTCTCTGTCTCCCACTGACACTCATGTAAGTCATCCCTCCCGCCGCCTGTCTGTCTCTCTGTCTATCTCTATCTCTGTTGCAGCACATCATTTCCTCTCCCCTACAGTAGTGGGAGAAAGCTACTGCTGCCCCTGCCCCTTAACGCCCAATCGTTGTTTCTTATTTAATCTGTTCCGCTTTATTGAATTTAATTATTTCTAAATGATTAACTCGGAGGGAGGGAGGGAGGGAGGGAGGGGGGCAGAGGGACATACGTTGCGAGATGGGGTGGAAGGGCCACTGGAAGAAAGATAGTGGGGATCATGGCTTTTTTTTTGTTTTGGAGCCAGGCAGAGTAAATAGGCTGGTATGCACACTCATCAGTCTTTGATTCCATTACTGCGGCACGGCTGCGAATGCACGCCTCGCTCCTCACCCGCCAGCGCTCCTCACCCTCAGACGCGGCCAAACGCAATTGCAGTATGTGCATTTGGGTGAGTGTGTGGTCTTGATAGACAGAGAGAGAATTAGCATTTTCTTGAAAAAAAAATCTCACTCATGTGGTTGAATAGCTACAGGTGCCAAATCAGTCGATTTTTCAGGGTGACACTGTATGTGTGTGTGTGTGTGTGTGTGTGTGTGTGTGTGACAGGTGTAAAAGAGCAGCGAGTACTGTTTACTTTCACAATGCCGTGCCACAAAAAAGTGGTCTTCATTACATGCCAGAAGGCACCGAAAGCACAGCTGTAATGATGTCCAATAGGCTGTCAGCTCTTTACATGAAAATGTGACTTGCGGAGGGGAAAAAAAAACGAGAGCGATGGGCTTTTGTCGAGCTGCAGTACCTCTCCAATCACAGCAGAGAAGCTCATACATGCACGCACAAAAGATAGAAATGGAGTTGCTTGTACACATGATCATGCAACAGTTGATAACACACACGTCTAAAACGAAAATGATCCCAAATAAACGTCATTCTTCATGTTATTCATGGTAATACAGTCCAGCAAATGTTGGCTTTGACTAGCAGTATTCTGCTAGTGTGATCACCTGATCTCAAACCTCACTATCAAGCGTCATATCCTGGTATGCAGGTATGCATGGCCATGCTGCCATTCTTGCAGCTTCCAGGAATTGCATAGTATCCCTGCAACATAGGGCGGCTGTCCATTACCATGCTACAGCATGAGGCAGTGGCGGCAGATGAATGGCACAACAGCGGACCTCAGGATCTCATTGTTTCTCCGTGCCTTCAAATTGCCGTCAATAAGAGGAATCTGTGTGCGTTTTAGTTGATAGCAATATGTGTTTGTAGCTTATGCCTGCACATATCATAGACCCCACCTCCGCCGTGGGACACCGTTCACAGCAACGACATTAGCAAACCGCTCACCCACGCAGCGCTATACACGCCGTCTGCCATCTGCCCAATACGGTGAGAACCGGGATTTAACCGTGAAGAGAACACTTTTCAAAAGTTCCAGGCGGCATCAGAAAGTGACCAGTTGTCCACTCGAGTCAGTCACGACGACAAACTGCAGTCAGGTCAAGACGAAGGTGAAGATGACTCAGCACTTAGATCAGCTCCTCGGAGCTTATGATAGTGGAATAAACATTCAATTCGCAGGCTGCAGCTCTGGTGGGCTGTCAACATGCCCGCTGCGTGCTCAATCACAACTTGTGACATCTGTGGCATTGTGTCATGTGATAAACCTGCACATATTAGAGCGTCCAAGGCAAACATGTACAATCATCATTCTCAGCATCTTGATAAGCTACACCTGTCAGGTGGATGGATTGTGTTCTACTCACTAATATGGATTTTTAAAAAATCAGATATAAAGCTTTTGCTGCGCATAGAAAACTCATACGAGAATATGAGCAAAACCAAACGGGTAGATGAAAACAAGTGAACATAACGTCACAAGCCATGTGACTGGCGTCCTGAGACCAAAGCAAACGTTTAATACAATTTACAGGGCTTTAAATAGCTGTCAAGAATAGCTTGGCTGTCTAAACATTTGCTGTTTCATTATTGTGGTGGCACTGGTTTGTAAAATAGTTCTGTCTCTAATAAGCGAGGTAGCTGTCGTTTAAAATCTGTGTTTCACAATATAAATGCCCGATTTAAAGCTACATTGAACACGTCACAATATTTCACATCATGGTGTTTTCAGCTGCCTACCTGATTGGGTAAAACAGTGTGTGATTCTCCGGAGGCACCCATATCACATTATTATGAGAGCGCGGGTTCTGCTATCGCTGAATCCTCCTGCGCTGACTTTTTAAAAGGTGTGTTTACACCAAACAGTCTGGAGTATTTGCTCCTATAGTTTGGATCTTTTGGTCAGGTGTGAACTTGGCTCACACCAATAACTGCTGCTGGGATTTCTTGAAATATTGCTCTCCTGTCTTCCAAAGGAGTCCTGGAAATGACTTCAAAAGTGCTTTGAATATAGTGGCGCAAACGGGGGGATGTTGACGTTTGATAAGCCGTGGTTACTCGTGCTCGGTTAATTCAGCGGTTTGAACCCAAACAAAACAAACAGAGGAATGCAATTATCTAAATATAGAATAATGCTGTTGTTATTGCACCCTAGCAGTGCAAGCACCTCCAGAGCAATGGTTGCATAAGCTCATTTTCCAAACTGATGGGCAGCATGTGTATTTATGGCCGGAAGATACCAGTGTGTCTTTAAATTTTGAATTTGAACAGGCCTTTACAGTTTGAATATTTGTTTCCCACAAACGTTTGAATTTCGAATAAAACGTGAGCCGGCTGCACAGAGGGGATGCAGTTAGACTTACATTTAAGGCAGGTCAGTGATGTACAAATCCAACCACCCACTGCTGCAAAGCTTTGCCGACTAGTGTTCACATCTTATGTCCTATTAGCTGGCAGATGAAAGCATTATAGCCACTTACATGCACTGCTTTCTAAGCTTCTTGCTGTGTTGTTGCCTAAAACCTCAGTTCGGCTTGTAACTGGAGTGTAAATGAACGTGAAGAGTGTGACGGACATATGCTGCCGCAAAGACGGCGTCTAACGCTGAAAGCAGTTCTGCTTAATGATCCCAAAATCTGCGTGACGGATTCTTATTCTATGGAGTGACAGATGGAGATGATGTAAAAACTGTATATGCGTGCATAGGTGTGACCCACGCATACAGTTCTGTCAATGCTATTTGATTAGTATGAACTGACGGCCTGACAAGAGAATGAAGAAATCAGTTTTATTGTTTGTGCATGAAAGAGTAAAAATATATAGACAGAGAGAGGTTTAGTGCCCTCGATCTTCAAACCTGCTCTGCTTTCTGTGATTAGTAAATTGTTATGGAGATCCATCTCATCTCTCCTTTATCACTGTTTGTTTTTCTTGTTCATTCTAAAATGGAGCCAATGAACTGAATTACTCAGACGTGAAGAACTTTGTTTGCGACTACCTGTACCGTGTTATGTTTGTAATTCTGTCGGCAAACGTTGATTTATGTTCGTCTGTAACGTCGTGACAGGCGGCAAGATATTTTTGTAAAATAATTACATATTGCAAGGCCTTGCGAGAACCGCCACATTTTCCTCCTTAGGATGATCACCCATTGTGAGGGCTCCACAAAAACCCCATCCGTAATAGGTTGTTATTAAGCTGAAGATCATTTTTCACCTGGGATGACACAGTAGGGATTTCTCAAAATGTCAACAGCTCAGTGTGATTGCTCAGTGTGACACAGCGATCTCATTTCATAAGGAGCCCAGTATACAGTCAGGCTAGAAGATGTGCTATCCAAAGGAATCTGGAGTGTCCATGAACCCGGGAGCATTGGGAGAGTAATTTACGATAGTGCTTAATCGAATGGGTACACAGTGGATGTTTAGCATGTTTTTTTCTGTGGACAAGCACTGCTTAGTGGGTACAGCCACTCCGAGGGCTCTGTGTTTGCAGACATATCTGCAAGCAAGCCTGTATTGAACTCAAAGACCTCCTGGCAGTCGGTGCACCTCTTTCAATGCTTTTTTTTCCCCCCTTCCTGACCACTGCTCCGTTTAATCTCCATGCTTGATCACAAATAAAATTCAGGAACATGTAGTTAATCACCATGGAGGGTCCACTGTGCACTCCTCTCACCAAGCCTGCTTGTTGACTCAGCCAGCACTAACAATCAGCCTACTAAGCTTTTAATCTAAAACACAATTACCACCTATGACTCGATGGTTCCAGGCAATAATGTTTTCTGTTACTCCATGGGGACTGCTGGATAGCCCTAATTTGCACACTCCATTGGCCAGTTAGTCCAATAAGCTGAAAGGCAGGACAAATACTTATTTTCAATTATTTATTTGTGCATGTACATAAAATGAAACCACTTCCCTGTAAGCACTCGTGATTATGCACTAAGAAGGCTAACCCAAGTATTAATAGATAATAAACAGTGCAATCTGTTGTGTTACAATAAAGTCTGTAGTTCAGAACAGAATGGTTTTAGGCTAAACACTCTCTGGACAGTCATCGAAAGATCTTGTAATCATCAATAGTTACCAAACAAACAGTGCTGCTTGGTTCTAGCTGTTGCGTCGGATGGATTTGGGCAGTATTGGACTAAAAGAACAACAGAGCATCTTGATTAAAGAAAATATATATATATATATATATAATATATATATAATATATATATATATATATATATACAGCAGTGTGAATCATAATTTCATTGTGTTTTTATCTCTCGTTCCAGTGGGGTTTGTGCTCGCTGCTGCAATAACAGGGGTGTTTGTAGAGGTCCGTAGTCTTGTTGTTATCTGATGCAAGGTTGCAGGGCAGATGGGAAGTTAGATAGTCCCAGTGGTAGCTCCCGCCACCTCCCTGCTTCCTTCTCCCTCCACATCCGATTTTTTTTTCTCCCCTCTAATCTTTCTGGCCCCTATCACACCTGTCTCTCTATTTTCGCATTCATGGTGAGACCTCATCATTCGACATCGTGGCTGTTCAAATATCTGCACTGGGGACAAACACAGAAAAAGCAACATGGTTGGCAGAATACATCAGGCCTATTAATTGGACGAGCCCTCTAGACACAGAAACCTAGCAGAGCTGTGGAAAATGGCATGTCATTTAAAATATACGAATGTGTTTGCGTGTGTGTGTGTGTGTCATATCTTCAGAGAATACTCATGGCAAGAGAATTTAGTGCATAACACATTACAATTTACATCATATTAAAAAAAAAAAAAAAATACCATGACTGTTATTTCATCAGCGAATGAACTGACTGATTTAGAGACATCATAATGAAACTGTGAGAAGGCCTCAACCTTTTTTACATTTACTGACTGGCTCATTTGAATGGAGGTTAATGAGGTTTCCAACTGCAGTTATAAAGTTCCTTTTCCTAATCTTTAAATAACGGACTAATAAATCAGCTGACCAGTGTTTTCTGTGGCGGTCCAATATTAGATTTGAATTCAAGACATCAGGGTCAGACACACACGTCTTCAGGTAACTGCTATTTGAACTGGTATTTGCTGTCCTCTCTCTCCTTAGCGCTCTGCTGATGTGTACACTCACCTGTTTGTTACTATTTGTATCCTCAGATGCTGTGAGTTCTCCTTCACGGAGTCCACCATGTTTCTACACTAGCCCCAGGCAGACAAACACATGACGAACACTGACACTAGCCCTTTGATTCAGCATAGATCTCATCCATCCAACAAGAACTTATTTCAGAGAGAAGTCTTTGAAAAGAGGCTAAAGATGCTGCTTCTTGAGTGGTTGAGGTGATGAAATCCAAAATATAAGTTTATACGGAAATACAGTTCATGATTTTGGATAATACTGAATCCAAATGAACAAGAAGACATGTCCATACAGGGTGCTGTGTTTCTAGAGTGAGGAAATATGTCTCAGAGGAAGTTTGCCATATTATAAAATACTGAAATTCAAACTGCTAATACATAGTTTTAATGTTTAATCACCACTGCAGAAGCCAGGCAACTGCTAAAGTGTGATAAGATTGCCTGACATTGACTGCTGTTAGTTGATTAATGCTTTAATAATATGTGTATTGATTACTGATGGTGGTCACGGCAATCATCAGCTAATCATACTCGGTCCCTAACACCAGTATGCAGTGAACGGTTGCCCCTTGTGTGTGTGTGTGTGTGTAGGTGTAGAAAGTAGAAATATGTTCAACTTTGTGGTGCAAAGTTTGTCGTTGTGACGGTTAGATCAGAACACCTGTAAACCGCAGTGATACATAAAAGTTCCGGTGCTGTTATGCTCTATATCAGCTCTCGTGTCGTGCCTCTTATCCAATGAAATTACTTGGTCGAAACTAACTGTTGTGTAATACTCCATATACTATACAGCCCTGTACTCCATGCGGCACAGTACAGGGATTTTAAAGACCAAATACATAACACAGCACTGTGGTCAAATAAAATGTAATCTAAAGGTTAAGGCATCAAAGAATGTGTTAAAATTAAAGTTTACCTGTAGCCACTTACGGTTATTGTAAGTCACAACCTCGGTTAAGTGAAGTAGGTGTGAGCAGGGCACACAAGTGGAATTTTAAATGATAGAATTTCAAAGCACTTTAATGCCCCGTAGCTCTGAACAGTCTGCTGAGGCATGAGTAATAGTTTCCGTCAAAGCAATCTGATGGCGCACGCGGTGGAAACACTTTTTTTTACGTGTGTTTGTTTCAAAATGGCACACTCTGACAACGTGACATCAAAGAATTAAGCCGGTCTCTTTCTTTACTAAGGCGGCCGCGTTGTGTATGGCTGCGGTGTATAACTCACGAGGAGGAAAGCTATTCTAAAAAAGCCAAATGAACGCGAACGGGCGCACACACACGACACACTGAAGACAGAAAACAGTGAAAGATACTGCCTGGTTGGCGTCCAACCTAAAAGCAATGCAACCTCACACACGCTCACTCACATAGTCCCACTTCAAGGAGCACATTCACACCAACATATAAGGACACGCAGTAACTATAAGTAGAGTCTTGGGTTAAACAAACAAAAGGTTCAGGACAAAACGGCTGTAGGAAGCTTAACAATATCCCGATTGGGCCAAAATAATCTCAGAAAGAAATTCTGTGAAGACTGTACCTTTTCATAGTCTAATAGCATGGTGGTTAGCGATGTTGCTCACTCACAGCAGCAAGGTCCTGGGTTTGAACCCGCTGACCGGCTGTGGCCTTTCTGTGTGGAGTTTGCATGTTCCTCCCGTGCATCAGTGAGCTTCCTTTTGGTCGCTGTGAAGACATGTTTAGGTTAATTGGTGACAATAAATGACCTGTAGGTGTGAATCTGCCTGGTTGTCTGTGTCTTTGTCAGGCCTGTGATTGGACTGGTGACCTGTCCAGTGTGTGCCCCTCCTCTTGCCCAATGTCAGCTGCCCGCAGGCCCCCTGCGATAATCGATAGATGTTTGGATGTAACCGGAACATGCTCTAAGTTTGTAAAAACGAAAGCTTTCAAGAGTGTGTTGTCTCCAGTCACAGAAGAAGACATGCTGTTGAGAATAAACAATAAAAATGTTCATTATCCTGTCAAAAGCATTTATTTATGAAGGAAGAAACGGGCGGAGCAGAAATAGAAAGGAAAGAATAACTGTGAAAAGAAAGCTGCTGTTTGTTCTATATTGCAATCTTCCATGCAATCACAAACATTAATCTCCTATCATATCAAGTATAGGGATTGTTACCTTATTGTGGTATAATCAAAAACCCTTCTTTCTGATCATACAGATAGCTCATCTAACGGTCTACATTAAGCCCACAAAATATAGATTTATATTCATGAGTTGTCTGAATTCATCAAAGATAGCAGAGATGATCATTGTTGATTTCGGCCTTCAGTAGAAAATAGTAATTTTGATAAGAGTAGGTGCATTGTGCATGTGATAATACCACATTTTTTTTGTAAGTACCTCCTTGAATAGGTACACAATAATGATTAGAATTGAAACACTATAATTTACTGGAGAATAAATGACTTCCGAAATTGTCCCAGCAATAGAGGTATAAAACTGAGCACAACGAAACTATAATTTCATTTAAATGTGGTTCTAATTTTAAGGGTTGCTGCGACATGTGACTACTTTCAAGACTATTTAAAAAAAAAAAAAAAAAAAAGTACTCCACATTAATCAGCACCTCTCATTCCTCCGAGCGTAACTGTAGTTTTCCTTCTGCCAATGTTGACATTTCTTCCAAATATTGGACTCTGTGTGTTAGTAAATCTACGAAGCACTTCTTGAAACAAAGCATTGCGACGGATGTTCAGATGGTAATTCAGACCTTTTAGGCAGAAGCCTTTTTGCCCATGATGTGTCAGTGAGTTACAGCTTTGCCCTGGTGGGCTGTCTCTTTGAGCCCTAATGAAGAGCATTATGTCACTGGCCATATGGCAGGAGTCATGGTGTTAGTACAGCTACTCGGTGCCAGCTGACACATGTTAAGACAGCAACTCTGCATGTATGTGTGTGTGTGCACATACTCTACAACTATGTGTACAGTATTTGCAGCGATAATTGCCATACAGTGTCTGCATGTGTACTGTTTGTGTAGTCTAAGTATGCTCAAGAGTGTGCGTGTGTGGGATGTAGTGGGCTGCACTGCGTGCCAGCAAGCCTGGCTTGAGGAAGCTAACAGACGGCCTGGTTTTTCATTAGTGCGGGTCAGTGGCCGAAAGTAAGGCCTGAGAGGACCTGCTGGGTAGACAGACTGTCAGCCACATCAAGTGGACAAATGGGGCTGTCCGGGGCCTGGGGGCATCCAACAAGGTCAAGGGTCATTAGCGGCGCAGAGGCGCACGTGACAGTAGTCAGTGGCTCTAACACTGGAGCCGTTCCTGTCAATATGTTTGCATTTGTTTGTGTAGCTACTGAGGCCGCAACCAATGATTCTTTTCTTCATTAACTGTACAATCCACAATCGTGGTTGCAACCAAGGCAATACCTGGCATTCTACCTGTTGCAATTCGAGTAGCTACAGTTATTTATTTTTTTTTAAATCTTGATTTTAAAATTGAGTGTTGGGATTTGCATATGCAGTCAGGAAGAGAGAACCGCTGTGTTTTATGGGAGGAAAATATTAGATCAAAACAATAACTCCTAAAATATGCAGATGAGTCTTCATTCCTTTTTAGTATACACTTGAGGTAATCTGCAGCCAAGAGTGGCTCCATTAGTTCATCAAGTCATCAGCGTGAAATAGAAAGCTAAGGCAAAACAGAAAGAGAATGTCTCTGTTTGTTATATATTCAAGTGATGCAAATTATACTTTAGCCCTTCGTGTCATAATCCAGGCATTGCCTGGGTGTATAAAGGACATAACAAATAGACTGTAATGCCTTGAAAGACATTAACAGTAATGACCTTATTCATTTGACACCATTACAATTACCCAGCCCAGGGGCTCAGTGGCTCACGTCTTTCTCTCTGTCTTTTCAGCATCTCATCGTCTTCCTCTCAGTCATTTTCTCTCCGATGCCGCAATTCAGCTCACAGTTTGATTCACAGTCGCTTATCGTGCATACATCATCCCGGCAAGATGCGTCTTCATCAGGCAGCACACACTGACAAGCGTAAACACGCACAAATGGACAATAGTGCAGACACGTTTATCTTTAAACACCTTTGGAGATTTGAGGACGGGGCGTGAAAGCACTGCAGTAAATTAGCACAAAACTGGGTAGAGCTAATTAGCCGGTGTTTTGCTGAGGGAGGTTCGGAAGGGAGAGAGCATGAGAGATGAGATGTGTTTAACAGATGATCTATACGCAGGGTGCTTCGCAGTGATAACCCCCACTGAGAGAAATTATTGCTGTAAACAGAAGCTTGCATCTCATAAATGCATCTGCATTCATTTGACTTGACGGCGGGCCTCGTGATGCCATCGCTGACAGCAGGCGACATCTCTCTCAGCGAGAATAGTATTGACTGCCGTCCGCGGTGGAAAAACTGAAAAAGCGTGAGCTCAGAGAAGAAATAGGTGAGACGCGGCTTGCCATCTGGCGTGGAGGTAAAAAGCAGCAGCATCTCGACGACCTCGGCGTCCGCGCCGGCTTAGCCCTTCTATAATACTGCATCAGTTATAATTGTAGAGACGTGAGAGCAAGAAACGACCCTAACGCTGACGCTGGTCTCAGAGTGATTATGATCTGTCCTGTGAGACTCATTTCTCTATAATGTTCAAGCTGCTCCAGGCTAAGGTGGCAAACCATATGCTAAGGTCTAAAACTGGTTTGCTAACAAGGGCTTCTCTGTCACGCTTCTTTAAACTCAGCACTGTGAACAAAAGTTCAGCATAGCTCGTAAGTAATGCGTTACACACTAATTGCAGTGCCCTTGTTGCTACACAAAAACTCGTTAAGTGTCGTGGCCATTTTTCGCAGCAAAATATGAAGCTAATAGATTAGCGTATGGTTTCCATACAAGACACGCGATCAAATGTTTTGACACGTTCAGTCTCTGTTTGATTAAGTCCGGTCAGTTTACCATGTCTTAAAACTGATAATTACCCTGACAGTATGCATATAGTCTGTGTATCCATAGCAACGCAGCTTGCACATTCAAAATTACTGGTAAATGAGAGATTAATTAGTATTTTGATGTATTATAAGTTGGTGTAACCTTTCCCAACAGCCTGTAGTCCGGCTCGGGTTTGACTTGAGAGAACATTACAAAACAGATCTGTCTTCATTTTCCAGATCACGACAAAGATGAAAAGCTTGCATTGTTGCTTACTCCAGATTGTCTTCTGCTTTTATCCAATTACTCAGCACCGAGTAACTGGGTAACCATGACTCACAGCCTTACATGTCATGTAAACTGATTTAAGTAAAGGCTAACAATGCCCTTTCCTGACTGCATAAACTCTGCAGTGCCTCTGTTCTTTAGAGCTATTATCATGTCTACTTTTGGAGTGTTTACTTGCGTAGCTTTCAGGGTTTCAGGAAGAAGAATGCAGCTTGTGAAGGTGGCCTGGGAGATGGTGGGAGGACTGTTGTGTACGTAGTTGCAGGGGTTGAACAAAACATACCATCATGCATGTGGCGATCCCGATTAATGGTCTGCTTTGGTGCAGTCAAGCCAGAAGAAGAACTTAGCTTTAGATTTAAGGATGTGAAAATAATGACCTATCTTGACATCTTATATCTAACACTGCTTTTTGTAGAAGTCAAATGAAACTACAGTTTAAATGCCAATATCATAAGGCTGGCAGATCATCATAAAATTTATCTTGCTACCTATAAACCTTGGACATTTTTCACAGCAGAAACAACAGCCAGTCAGTCTGCAATATTTTGACTCGTGTCTTGTGATAATGTTTCTTTATTTTGCCAAGCCTAGTATTTATTATTCCTAGTAGTAGTATTAATATGAAATTGAAAAATATGGAAATATACTCAAGGCTTGAGCCTTTTTTTTTTTTTTTCAAAATAAGAACTTTATTGATTATTATCTATATTCCTTGTACCTGACCTTGGACCTCACCATGAGTTGCGCACTTAATTAAACTGTGCTTCTGCATTGAGACTAAGATTAGTGTGTATTATTTCTGTTTTTATTCAGCCTGAATGGACATATTGCTGTCTTACCCTTACCCCTTAACAGAAGAAATCCCCATGTACTTATATTGAATAGTTGAATAAAATACACAACTTTAAGCAATATGATAGATACAGTATTTTTTATGTATTTATTTTACCAATTTAAGCATTTGACATAAATAGCTCTAAGGTATTGTGGCATAACTGATGTGTTTTAATAGAAAAAAAAAAACAGACCCTAAAATTATGTTTAAACAACTTTGACAATCTTTAGAATCTTATCTCTCTACAGAAAGAGACCGATACGATAACAATTTCTCCTTTCTGCTTGTTGCAGATCAACACAACATCACAAATATTGCTGGGGGTAATGAAGCTTGGTTTGACTGACTTTCTCTGATTAAAAAGTCTATTTATAGTTCGGCAGTTGAACGCAATAACACACATCCAATCGCTAAATTAGAAATCACACCAGTTTAACCCTGAAATTTATGATTAAACCAATATTTCATCCTAGATTTGGCATATGTTTAGATCACTGAAATATATACCTGTAGGTATCTAGTGACTGTCTGTTAATGACTTATAATGCACTTGATTTATATTTGTCATAGACAGACAGACAGTGTTTACTCTTAGACCATCAAAGCTATCTCCACAATGCATCCCTGTTCCTTAGCTGACTGTAGTATACCATCTTTCTGTTTCTGAATGGCAAAAACACACAAAAAAGAAAAAAAAGACATCAAAACAAGCCTTATAATTGCCGCTGGCATCCCCAAATTAGTCAGACTCGTTTTCTTTTTCCACAAAGTATGAGTTCAAAAGTGCTAATGAGAGGATGATACGCTAATTGAATGATCACAGTGAGAACTTTATACATGTAATATTTCTTCATATTTACTACGTGATACAAGAGTGCATGGCCTCACCGCATGGTTTAAAGACCCGAGCTCGTTAAGGAAATGAGTCTTTGGAATTGCTTTGTCAGAGAAGTGAGCTGTTTGTGATAGACTCATTCATCCATGGTTGCAAAGTTTTAAAAGGACCAGTGTGTGTGTGTGTGTGTTTGTCTGTGTGTGTGTGTTCATCTATCATTCTGGACCCATGACATGAACAACAGTTCTTATTTTCATGTGATTATACGCCAATGAAAACATAGTTATACATTTGAAATCCTATATATTTTTTATATTGACTTTTTTTTTTAGCAAAACATTACCAAGATATCCAGCATCGACTTCATTTTTAAAAAAAAAGATCAGAGTTATAATTCTCATTAAATAGTGAACACATTCTGGATTTCCACAGTTTAAATTAAGCTTTCATCTTTTAAGAATGAATATTTCATCATATCTCGTGTAAAGACAACACAGCAAAACACAAAGCGAATCTCAAGGCTCTGTGATCTAAAATGTATTAATGTTATGATTGACACTGCAGCATATCTTTGTAACAGACTCACAAATGACACCAAAGAAGAAATGCAACCTTTTAAAGTGAAACTTCAAAAAAGTTGAATCCAGAACAAACAACTGCATGTCGCACTTTGATGGTCAGCAAGATTGTTGGAAATGACACTCATGCCTGAGCACAAACAGATGTGCCAGAAACCAACTGTTCCACTGAAATTCATTCCGACACTTGCTCTCTCAACATAAACATATGCATAAGGAACACATAAGGTCCTTCAAAGTATCGTCAGCCTATCCACAAACAGCTGTCCAGCAGTGGCACTTGGAGCCCAGACATAGTTAGATCCAATTTTCTTAAATTAAACAGAAGGAAGCTGTGAGGAGAATAGAGGACTTTGCCCACAAACACTGACACCACCGTTCAAAAACCATGAAAATTATGGAGAATAATGTTGCAGAAAAAAATAGCGGCCCCTCCATTACAATGACGCATAATCCCCAGCCTAAATAGACATAATGGGTCAGTTAACCATAAATTCAATAGTATCACAACAATTAGAGACTGCAGCAGAAATCCGCTGCTGATAAGCATCTATGTAATTTCATTTATTTTCTATCACTGTTAATGTGTTTAGTTCTAAACTCTCTGATGTATTTGCCACAAGCTACGCTTGTCTCTGCAAGTTTTGCTTTATTTAACAGAGGTCATAGGCTCCCAGTTGCTTAAAAAAAATCCATCATAAACAGTTTGCAGAGGCATACCGCTGCCTTGACTAACCTAATACATCATTTAAAATGAGATGATTATGCAAATTTCTTCCTAACATGACTTGCAGTTAAATAAAAAAAAACAACTAAATCCACTATATTTGGATTGAATGTGAACAGATAATTGTCTCCCCGTAGACATTGCCTACCTCTCCATCTCAAGTTTTTGTTTTGCAGCTTGATTGCCACCAGAGGATCATAACAGCGCGCTCCGAAAGAAAAAAGGTGGACGTCTTTAACATTAAATGTGGTAATTAGCTGCAAAGCACAATCACGGCAGGAGAAATAATCGTAGCTGTCAGCTGTTATTGTGATGTTGCATTGTGGTCATATTAAATAGATAAATGGGTTTAAAACTGCGGGATCATTTGTATGTGAATGCCGTCTATCAGTAGGATGTATTCTTAGACGTATTTCATGTGTAGCTACTGTGCTTGCTTTGTTCAGGGGGGATATTCACTGTGCACATGCACTGCATATCTTGCGTGCTCAAGTGCGAGCAAGGGCAAGTGACAGCGAAATTGTTTTGTGGCACTTCATTCTACATGATAGACATAGTCTAGACGTACATATAGTGTTTTTAAACTGGCTAATATAAAAGGGAAGGATACAGTGTAGGATCCAAGTGAAACAAAATGCATGCTACAGGCTGTGTGCATCCCTTTTTTGTAAACACGTATGTCGCATGTTCACACTCACGTTTGCATTCATCTCTATGCATCTGAGCAGGTGGCACCATGTGTCTGCTCGAGATTAATCTAATGGTGGGAAATTGAATCAGACCCTGCTGTTGAATCCATCCTGTGAAGATCCATCAACAAAGCGGGGGACATTTACACAGCAGCAGCGAAGGGACATTCTTCACAGCACAGACAAAGGGGAGGAGGAACATGCCGGCACTCTGGACTTATTTCAGAGGCTCCCATTTGTGCAGGCGTGGCGCTGCGAGCAGGGAGAGCAGGGGAATGACAAAGTGAACGAAAAAAAACAAACACAAAAAACAGGGAAACTCAAAACAGATCTATGTGAAATAATGCATGTCATTTATTCATAATGTTCCCCAGCTTTGGTCATGCTTTGGTCCAGGCAAATTAAATAGGCCTCCCTTGTGCTGTCATGTGGCATTTTCTCCATTTTTATCGCTGGTGCTTTCTTTTGCTTCATCTTCTGCTCTCCCATCTGTTGGAAATGGATAGTCTGGGGAAGGAAAAGAAAAATTCTAAAGTGGAGGCAGTCATGAGAGCCATAGATCACCTGTCACAAAGCCCAGTTGATGATTGTATTTTATAGCACTGAGCATTATTGAATGAACCTCCGTATACTCTCAAATACTTCTCGATCTCGATTAGGTTTACTCAACATAACAGAACTCACTCGTCCAACCACTTCCACGAACGATATCCAAGCACTGATGAGAGGAAGCGATGGAGAAATATTGTTTTTTTCACGATTAATGGAATATTGTTTCACTTCGTTTGTGTGCTGTTCCGTGTTAAATATAGCGCGTTTCTATTTCACTTTCTTCTGAATGTTGGAAACAAATTGATTGTAATGGAGTGCAAAGCCCTCGTCTAGGCTCATGTGTAAAAGGTACTCCACATTTGAATGGAACTGCTAAAAGCACATGTGCGTAACAGGAAAGGCTGTTTATCGTTGGTTTGGTTTTTAGGATCTTACCGCTCTGATTTTTGTTGCATTTGTTATCATAGCCATTATTCATTATTGAGGATGTGTTTTACAGACTCTATTCAGAGCATGGCAAAGTACCAGCCAGTCATTATCATTCATCATTCTGCTTCACAGTCCTTTAACTCCTATTTTTCTTTACTTCTTGAGATACACAAAAAGCTCCTTCAGTTTCGTCTCGCATGAGTGATCTGGCGATCTTTGGGCAAGTCCCAGCCCCTGATAATTAGCTTGCTTGTCAAGTGGACGCAAGTAGATGAACAAGCGGCTCTCTCCAAACAAAATGGAAGTGTAGCCATGGATATAGCTCTATGAAATTAACATCTCAGCCAATCAGTCAGCCCTGCCTTTTTGTGACTGCTGGAGTCGGCTGTGCTTCACCGCTGAGAGATAGCCCGCCGGGGGCCATGCTAGCCGGAATACAAGAGCCACAATTAAATCGTTGTGTCCCTGTCATTAATGATGCTAATCTATTCATCTATCTGGAGATCTTCCGGCCTTGTCTCGTTGAGCTGTGGACACTGCTTTGATCAGGCTGAGATACTGAGGGCTCTGCCAATGAAGGCAGCATAAGTGAGAAGCCTTTGCAAAAGGATGTTGCTGTTAGTTAGGGAAAATACGCACTGAGCAGACATGCTCCAAACTGTTACAGTATAATAGCATAACTTTTTGTTAGCATTTCATTTTGGTGCATCTTGCTTTGAAACATGGAACGCTTTCAATTTTTGCCTCTCTATAAGGAGCGATTTAAAAGAGTCACTTACTGTATTTCCCAGGAAACGGACATGAATTTCCATCCAATTTTAGAAGATGGAATGGAAACAAATCCGAAGATGCAGTCAAAGCATCCGGTGCCTTCAGTGGAATCCAGCTTGTGGTTATGTAAATGTAACCTTCCTACGCTATAGGATTATTCAAATCAGGTTGTTTAAGACCCTGCTACTTTTGTCTGAGCTATTGTACACGTCAGGGAGAAAAGTAATTGAATTAAAAGTGTGGGCATCATGGAGTTATCTAGCAAGACAGTATCTTATCCTTCAAGCGTGTATTGTCAATCAATACATGAGAGGCTGTTGCAAGTGAAAAGGGATGAAGGGAGACTGTGAAACAAAGAGCAGTACCAGGGTCCCATTCATAGCCATGTACCCATCTGCCAGCCTTTTCTTTTAGTAGGTGGTGAACTCTGGGGGAAGAAATATCATGAGTAAAGAAAGACAGAGGAAAGCAAACAGGCAGATGAGGGGGGAGAAGGTACCACTTGTCTCATTAGGTTTCCCCTCACCTCTCTTCATTTCCTTATAAATACTGGACCCAGTATTTGCTTTGCCGTATTGCATTTGTGGCCAATTTTTACAAAACATCCTTGCTAGGCACCTCTGAAGCAGTTTAATTGCATTTGTTTTTATTCGCCTCGTGTAAAAAAAAATAAAAAAAAAAAAGCGGTGCAGATTCTGCTCACCAACCTGTTTTTGATGGGCTTCATGAAAGGACTGCACAGCTTGGTCACGGTGGATTCTGGTTTCCCTGGACAGCCTACAAAGTCGCTACCTGTGCATGGAAATTCCACTCTAGTCCCTGGTGAGACACAAGGCCTTGAATAGCAGTCAGACCACACTTTGATTAAGGAACCTGTTTGATCAAGAATCTCCCAATAAAGGAAGGAAACGGGGGGGGGGGGGGGGGTTATGGCACAGATATAAGTAAGCTGGCTGATCAGAAAAAGATTCACAGCAAACTGTTCATGCAGAGAGAGTCCTTTTGTCGGAGAGACACGTTATAAATATGTAAACACATTCCCGTTTTGCCCTCGCAAGTGGGAGATTTAATTGTTTAATAGCTTTCTTCTGCGGCTTGGCGTCATATATGAAATACTCTTAGCTCTATCTATATATGGATGTTGTGTCTGTGACATCACCCACAGGTTTCTGAAAAGCCATTTTGAAACTCAGAATGCGGTGACTCTGACCGCTAACTCATGAATCAGCAAAGACGTGGATGGTCGGTGGACCTGGGGTGAGCTGAACAATGCTCGGGCGCTCAAACAAGCCTTCTGCGATGGCACTCACCTGTCAGTCAGAGCAGCCATGCTGTTAATTATATAACATACATATATTTTGCAGGTTTATTTCTGCTGTTGCATTTTAATAAGGGGGCTTATGGAGCTTTTGGCACTTGTAGCATTGGCAGCACTTCATAGTCACTGAGATTGGCACTTGATTAAAATGCAACAACCTACCATCATGCACAGAAACTTGGAGAGTAGAGTGACCTTTGTGTTGTTTTTTGAGGCTCCTGTATGAATCATGGGGTTATATACTGTATATGTTATACCCGTATGTACAAATTAAGAGCACAGTGAACCGGAGTCAAATTCCTCGTGTATGTACACACACCTGGCCAATGGAGCGATTCTGATTCTGATATTCTGGGAGTGTATCCATCCTGTTGTACAATGGCGCAGTGTATAATAGCTGTTCCGTGTGTTGGGGACTTTTTCAGGGGCTTATGTCTCAGCTGCTGGTTGTATAACAATGCCAGGTGTGGTTTCTCTCTTCCACTGCTAATGCGCTACAAGCTCCCCTCCTGCGAGCTCGCAAAAAGTGTTTATCAGATTGGCAGTCTTCTGTTTTCAGAGCATGAGACCAGAAACATAAGTGATGTTCATCTGACGTGTTTGGATTGCCGTGTGACCTCTCTGCAAATGTTTGTTTCTTCATGTCTCTGTCTTTACCTGTCAGTGTCTCACTAGCGATCATAATTGCATTCTTTGTAAGATTTAAAAAAGAAAAAAAGTCTAACAGGTAAGACTTCGGTGCGACGGTAACATGTAATTCTGATGTTTTTTTTCCAGGCACAATACAGAGCAGAAAGCAGGAGGGGGGTATGTTGCTTGTCAACAACAAAGTATTCATCTTTTATAACTCGTTTCAAGGAAGCAGCAAGCAGTGGCAGGTCATTTTTGCAGTCGTGGTATTCGCCAACTTAGCATTTGCTGTGAATCCTGCTATGTGTGACAGTATTACTTTTGGAAATGCAAATGCAGTGTGGAGGTTTCATCCACTCCTAGCAGAGGTCCAGTCACAATGTGAGCTGCATCTGGTTACATTCCAATTATAATGGGTCCTTAGAGGTCAGTTTTTATAGCTACTCCCGACTTACCTTTTATCTTGAACAAAGACAGCTTCCTTTTAGAAGTTATATAAATAAAGTACCAAGCGAGGGCTAAAGCAACATCGTGTTGCATGACTTTTCTCTGATTTCATTGCCGAGTCATGCTCACCGACCGCAATGGCAACACTTTGTACCGGAATCTGGATTTACCTTCATGTACGTGTGTGTGTGGGGGTGCGTGTGCATTTAAATTTATATGCATGGCAAGGTCAGTCGGACTACTCCGTGTGCAGGGGTCGATCTGAGGTTGAGGTTCCTCTTTAATGCCCCATCAGTGGGTAGCACTCAACCCTCAAGGTCCAGAGTCATGACTCTCACTGTGATTGCTAAATGCCCCTGCGGATATTTCGACATTAGCAGTCAGCAAATCAATGCCAACTGCAGCAATGCACTCGTGTGTAAAGGATTTTCCTTTCTTTTATTTCTTAAGGACATCTGTGTAGCCGATGTTTACAGGATAAGTCGACACTATTAGGCCAGTGTTACTGTACTATTGATGCTGAAATCTGAAATTTGAGACAGACACCTGTGCTGCCATTACGCAGCCGTACCGGCGTAGCTCTTAATGGCGGCTGCACAGATGATGATTACTCCATCTTCTCTAAAACACTTAACACAATGTATATATACCTGAGATGGCTTAATTCCACCGCAGGTATAAGGAACAACTGCATCATGTTCATTTACGCAAAAAACCAAAAGGTGAAGAGGTAAATTAAGTGCAGAGTTTCTCCTGCGCTCTATTATTCTGAAAGAAGAATAAAATGCTGTCGAGGCTGGCAGACTCAATAATTTTAGAATTAACGGCAGCAGCAGTGACAGCAATAACATTAAAAGTGATGGTAACAAAAACTCATATTTTGCCCAGAAGAGAATTTCCTAACGCATCTTATGGGATATGACTCCAGTGATGTCAGACAGTGACAGCTTTTCACATATTCTCCAGTGTGATTCAAATTTTATATTCAACCAAATGGCTGCTCTCTCTCTCACTCTCTCTCATTTAAGTGTAAACAGGTAAAGGCAGTATATTTATGTGGTGCGGTCTATACAATATTATGTGGTGCACAAAACAAAACATTTTCGAGCTTGTCAAACACATCATACGCGGAATCAAAGAAGAAGCACTGCAGTCGTGTCGTGCCTATAGAATAATATGAACAAAAGTGGAAAAACACGATCGGCTCCCATCCATTATTTTCTTCCTTTAATTGGCACAGGCTCTGGAGTAGCATAAGTATGTGAAGAGGATTTCTATCCACTGTTAGATGTGAAGCGCTAGCTTATAGAGCTGTGAGTCTGGAGATCTTATGGCGTGTTCCCAGGAATCCTGCTGCTGGTTGTTACACGCGCCATAGTCTGACAGCCTTTGTTTGCTTCTTCAGCTCCCTGTATATTTACACCATGCCATACCTTCATAGATATCATTGACGAGAATGACATGTAGCCAGAGCTGCTAGCGGGCAGTACTACACTTGCAGGGAGCTGTCAATTTTTTGCTGCGCAATAATACGCTGTACATGTCAATGTTCCCTGGTAGTAACTGTCATTTAGAAATAGAAAGAAATTGTGTAATTTGCCTTCTCTGGATAGATCATCTGAGCGAGGTTTTATCAAAGAAGATGGAGGAATGAAGGGATTATTATGAATAAGAATAATTCCCTTTTTTTTTTTTATTGCTGCTCAGACTTCACACTGGTATGCTGAATTATTTTTGATTTGCGGCCAGCTGTACTGCAGCAGAATAGCAGGACTTCTACGTAGGCTATGTCACAGTCTGGCAGACAGCCAGACAGCCGGGAATCTTTTCCTCTATTTTCCCTTGTTCACTTGCTTGTCCGTGCCCTTTTCCCCTCTGTACTCGGCTAATCTGGCCTGACAGAGGGGGTGTAACATTACATAAACCCTAGAGCCATCCTGCCGCCTGCTAATTAACTCTGCTCATCAACTATCGGCGTATGGAGAGCTGCATATAAAGCGCTATACAGGAAGCTCATGGAAAGCTGTTCACGATCAAGACAGCCAGAGGAGCAACACTGGAGCAACATGCATGACTGCTACAGGCATAGTTGGATGTATTATAGCTCAAAACCGTCGAGCAGTTTGCCGCTATTTACTTGTGTACTTGACTTACCTTTTATTATGAGCGACGTTGAGGCACTGGAGTAATAACTGCACCATTTTATATGTAATTTTGGTTTTCCAATATCCCCCTCTTTGCACTGTGTTGTCTCTCTTTGGATGTCGAGCTTCAAACAGCTGTGTTTCCTCAGCACAGAGCTCTGCCTCCTTCCAGAGGGGTTTGAGTAGGTGGATTATGAGAGCAGGAAAACAAACTTCAAAACAACCCTCCCTGTCACACCACTCACACAGACTGTTCCCTCACACCTCCCGCTGTTAAGAATCCATTTACAGTAAAAAAATAAATAAAACAAAGACACACACACACACCACACATCCACGCATCATGGCGCTGCAGCAAAGAGCTGTTCAAATGAATGAGGAATAACGCTTTTGTTGTCCACCAATGACTTCATTAAAGAGAATAATCACAGCAACATTAATAGATATTGATAACCTGGAGCAGCATCTAGAGAGGCACATAACAATCAGTCTGGGTGACGATTTAGTCTCTGGAGGCCGATGTTACTGTGCTTCCGGTGTAGACTTCTCCTTCTGTGCAAGTCACTGTGCAAAGCCCCATTAGCAAATTACACAGAGTGCTTGTGATGCTGAAATCGTGCTCGTGGATTCTGCCTTAATATGTAGATATCTGCTGAGATGAGAGGTCTTTGCGACGACGTCATTAGTGACAGGATTGTGATAGTTTGCTGACATTTATTTCCTCTCAAGGCCATCTGTCTTGACCTGTTGGTAGCACTCACAGCAAGGAAGCTGTGAGTTTCAATCTTGGCCACGGTCCATTTCTCAGTACTCTCAGGTTGAAATGACTTTTCTCCCACAGATAAGTTACCCAAAGATGTTTATGTGTTTGTATATCGGTATATTTATATACACTGTGCTTAGCCTGGATTAAAGTTTATATGGTTGACCAAATTTCCAACCAGATGTTGGTCCTATATTTTTGGATGATACTGGAGTCTGCAAAAATATTACAGTGAAATAAACAAATAGTAAAATAGATTTATTTATTAGTTATAATGTGAAGGCCTTTGAGTGTTCGTGATCGTATGAGCAGTACTTTTGCATCTGTCTGCATCTTTGCATATTACCAAAAGAATTCAGACTCACTGCAGTAATATGAAATATTGCTAAACCGGGCGCTCAATTCCTCAACTGTGCACTTTAACCAAAAGTTATGAAAGTACTGTCTCTCAGCTATTTTCACCTAATCATTTGCACTTTAACACAATGTGGGTCTGTGTCCATCTGGAGCTCTGTCCCATTTGCCCAAAATGTTTGCCATGCTTGATGAGCTGACTCGCACTAATGACAACAGCATCATTAAACAACACATTGCACAAAGCCCAAACAACACGCCCCAACCTCCTCTGAACAGACAACCAACATGTGCCTACATGGGTTGAGTCAGCACAGTGACTGGAGTGAGTATTGGCTGCTGTCCTAGTGCTTCAGCTGAAGTTGCTCCTCAGGTGTTGAAAGCCGCCATCCCTGTGTCTCCATCTCTTTGGAAACACTCCCAGATAGTGTGACTCAAACAGCTTCAGCCTGACCTGCACAGACGGTTCCCCCCCCCCGCCTCAAACGTCACCATCAAACCACAAGCTTCGTATCATACCCTGCTACATACAGACCAAAAAAAAAAAAAGTAACATTACTAAATTATGCCGCAATAGGCTCAAACACGAACCTTGTTTACCGCCTACGCAAGATGTCAAACAGTATGATGAGAGTCCACAGATGAGAGCCACAAAGTACAGTCAAGTACAGTCAAGTGCTAAATAACAGTGAACTGGAAGGAACTATCTACATATTGAGTTTATCAGTTGTTATAGAGAAGTGAAAAGAGTTTGTAAGTGATTTTTCCTGGAACGTGGACCATCTTTTTTTAAAGTCAGAGGTCTATAGTTTGACAGTGGTAGCGTTAAATATTTATTGGCATCTCAAACGGCTATTGGCACGCAGCAGCGATATTAGTAAAGCTGGCAACATAAGAGGTGAGACAGCTTAAAAATAATGAGCTGTGTGAAGTTTAAAATGTCAACTATATGTTCTGTCGCATTTACTCCCGCCACGCTCTGCCTCTGGCTGCATTCGTCCAGGGCTTTTGGTTCAATATCATTTCCTCCTGCCACGGCCAGCGAGAAAGAAACCTCATTGAGTGAAGAGTGAATTAGAGGTTGTAAATGGAGGTAAAAAAAATAACTTCAAGGAACTGATCTGCATTTAAGAGTCCTTCGTGCTTCTTAGTAAATAGTAAATGGACAATAATGTTGGCTTTAAACATTGATAGACTGATCCAGCCCATTGTGTTATGCAGATATACAGTGTAAGGAAACAGTGGGTTGGTCTTAATGGTCGTTCTGTGTAATATCTATCAAATCCATACTATAGAATCATCTAAAGACCAAATAATTGGACATTTGCCCATACTTCAATCTGTCGTAACCTTCAGTATGCCTCGAGACAGCCTATCCAACATAAAAAAAGAAGAAGATATCATCTACAAGCATGAATACAGAACACTGTGAGTGAGCGTGTCTTTTATCAATAATGAACTGGACCTTCTGAGCAATTCCCACAATGAAAATGAATCCACTCCGCTCAAGCTTTGAATTCACCCACACTAGACATTCATACAAGAAGCCCACAGGACAAATTCATCTTCTTGCCTGACAGTCCCAAGACACTGATCAAAGACTTTATAAAAAGCCCAACTCAAACTCCCACCGGGGACACAGCGCGAACCATATCGCTTTCCAGCTCTGTTCATAGTCTTGGATCATGTTCACCCCAGCCCGCCATTGCCCAGTTCAATCACTTCAAACACAAGGAATTATTTAGAAGCGAAGGAAAGGAAAGATTTCAGACTCAATGGCCAGCGCGTCATGGAATCAATGAATTCTGAAAATGATTATATCCATTCAAAAAAAAAAAAAGAACAGATCTGCTGTGGGTCCACCAACTTGGCTCTTGATACCACGCCACCTCGCCTCAAGTTTCTTTTCAATATTTTCACCATTTTTTATTTCGTTTCAGCAGAAGGGTTTGGGTTAGAAGAAAGAAAGTAAAAGATAAGTTCTTCTAAAAACTCGGCAGAGGTAAATGTTTATTCATGAGAAGACTGGCAGATCAACACCTGGCGTCTACCTCCCAGGCATAATGTGTCTGACTGTGTCATGTTGATTGGGGCCAGTACCCACTGATGGGTGGTGAGGGTCCACCACACAGTCCCTCCCATGTGAATCCAAATAGGCTAATTAATAATAAGGGCAACCTGGAATGGACAGGTTCCCTCCCACGGGTGAGGGAGGCTGCTAAACTAGTTTGTCTCTTCTGATTCACACCCCTGCCCAAGAATGGCGGACTACATACCCACAAGAACCCAATTACTGAAAGAGGCTGCGAGGGGAGAGAAAAATTTGAACCCCACCCCGTCAGTCCTGCACTGTTGTCCCTAATATGGTTTGCTCCAGTGTGTCCTCTACTGCTGCTGTGGATATACATGTAAGCCTTTTTATCCGATTGTTGCCTTAGTTGCAGAATTGGCAATGACTGCAGCTTAGTGGGAGGGAAGTGTACATGGGCCTGCTGATTTGTAAATATTCACTACCTTTAACGTTGGTCTTTTCCCAATAGGAATGAACCGACATGACTCTCGCTACTGTAATTGAATAAGTTCTAATACTTCTCCAGGGTGTAATTGTGCTCCCATATTAGGCTAATCTTTACCAAACATTCGGTCAGAACCTTTAATCCTTCATACATAATGATTTAACTGATTCATTGTAAAACTAATTCTAACACCAGTGAAATGATTTTTATGATACGACCACGCCATACATGTTTGTTAGGTTTCAGTTAGATCTGAGCTATTCTGCTTTTAGTCGTGGACTATTTAGATTTGCAGCTTCGGCGACATTTTCCATGGCGGTGAAGAAAAGCAAGATGATTTCCACTGACGTGGGTCAGGTCGGGTCAGCATATTTCATACTGTGAAGCTTTATTTTCAGAACTAAAAAGAAGATCCATCATTCAACACTCTGCGTATTGCACCAGTTAAAGGGGTAAAGCCTGGTCTGAAGCAGTCTCCCGTCCCTGGTGTTTCACCTTGTCTGCCATTAACATTTATACATTTTATAGAAGTATGATCATGTGACATATACATGACATTTACGCTATCCCGGGCTAAGTTGATGAGTATGCTCCCTTACTCTCTAGCAATGGCAATGAATCATGTTGCTAACAGTAAATCTAATCATGGAAAATAAACAAAACAATTAAATACTGCACGGATTGTACTCTGCGTTCTTGTAATATCCATTAATTTATTATTTTCCAATATAGTAGCCACTTTGCAGGCTGGACTGTTTACTTATATTAGATTCTTTTGGGGGGATTTGTCAGATATTCTCCTTTGCACAGCAGCAATGAGGACAAACAGACCTACGTGATATACATGCACAGGCTACAGTTTGAAAGGAAGGATGATGTACAGCTGCCTTGATGTATGGCTTCTATCAGCTTTTAAACAAGAACCTCTGTTATGAAAGGTTATGGAATATAAATAGTCCTTCCAATTTTCCTACAAGAACTTCCTGCTTGCAATCATCTTCAAACTTTTCCAGATGATTACACATAACAGCTCGATGATTGCGCGCAGGAAGGCAGATGTGTCTTGTTCTGATGGCACTTGTATCTGTTTAGAATACATTTATCTATTTATATCTACATACATACGTTTGGTTTTATCTCCGCTCCCATGGCTTTATCAGCTTTACTGCGGTTTTTGCTCTCTGAGCCTTCACATAAAATCAATGGCTGGATTCAACAAGTCAAAGCACATTTTCTTAGAAGGTTTGGAGGTTTGGGAAAATGAGGATAGAAGTAGATAAGGCAGGTTGAAAGAAATTAGATATAGAGTGAATTATATCATTGTGATGGTGGCATTTGCTTTTTCTGACCTTACCTTCGCTCTGTCCTTTGTGTATAACAGGTCGTCTTCAATACCTTATATCTGCCAACTTTATAAAGAAGTTGAACATTTTGGATTTCTTTCCAGACTTGTTGAAGACATTTGTACCCAAGCAATATAACAACTGGGCAGTTGATTTGGCATTTTCCTACAAGGCTTATCTGGCAGATAGAGGTGTGAAGTAATGCCGTGGCTCATTGTGATTGGATTTGACTTTTGAATGTCTTAACTGGCTTTTGCTTTGTTTGTTTTTTTTGTTTTGTTTTTTTGTTTCTCCTGAATGCCAAGTCTGCTAGCCTGTAGGAATCTAACTGAGGGGATAAAAAGGGAAGAAAATTAAACCACTAAACTGCAGGCCAAGTTACACAATAACAACAAAGAATTCTTCAACCTCTTTAATAACATAAAGTCTCCATCATCAAACGCCTGTAAGAACAATAGCACCTGTAACAAACCTCTTATCAGCACTCAAGTCTTATATTCATTTCAATTAAATCAAATAACTTTATTGAGTTTAGTTTGCCATTGGTTATTATTTAATCTTTGCTGCAACCGCTCAAGAAATGTCTCTTGTCGACGAAGCATGCCCCTTTACAAATCAGCTCAATAAAGGATCCTGTACCACATCAACCTACATGAACCCGTTCTATCCATTTCCAGCTCCTACATGTAGCCAGCCTCAAATGTGATACATGACCATCCTCTTGTGGCTCGAATTAGTGGAGCTTTTTTCGCGGCGTTATTGTTATTAGCGATCGCAGAGAGTCGGTATTTTTTAAAACGTTTTTTTTCTTTCTGCGTGGTTGTATTCAGTGCAGACTATATCAAAAAGTAGTATTCTTGCTATAGGAGATGAAAGCTTAGGTGTCCATTTTGCTTCCTGCGTCGTGTTTCTGTCACTTTGATTATGATAAAGGAGGCACTGACGATGAACAAGCAGCGCACAATTATAAACATCTAATAATAGCTGTCCTTGGGTGATGTTTCGTTCCCCCGTGGCACCCCGCTATCCATTTTAATGAGCACATTGCATTGATTGATTCTGACTGTGATCACTTGCTTTGTCCAAAAAACTATTCTGACCATACACAACACCTATATGCGATGATTGGGAACATTTCTACCTTTAACAAGGTTTCCTAACATTCTGAAACTTTGCTTAGAGTTATTTAACATGCTCTGTTGTCACCACCTGGGTCCTGCAAATGTATATTTACCCCGCATTTCAAAGTTCAACCTACACCTACTGTGCGTCTTATCTCAGGTTCTGCCATAAGTTTGGTTGCTCTGCAGTGTTTTGTTTTAGAAAAGTCTTCAGAAGCGTTTAAACCAGTGTAGAGGGTATTGAGGTTTTGGCAGTAATGATCACGCTGTGAGAGGTTGCAGGGACGGAGCACAAACAGCCTGAAACGCTGAGAGACACTAGGAAGCACACAAAACTAGCTCAATGCAGACACTTACACTCATGCACAAACACAGATGCTCGCAAGTTATTACCACATAATTGCACTGCTAATTGTGATTAATCAGGTATGCGTTTAGAAGTGTGTTCACGTACACCTGCGCGCGGCCGTGTGTGCTGCTTTTATTGCCTCGGGGTAGACAGGCCAATGGGGAAGGTCACTGCGAAGGTGCTTAGAAGGGACTGAAAGGGAAGGCTAAAAAGGGGTTGGATCAAGGGCCCACGGTGCCTAATTGAACGCCGCAATGACAGGGCAAGTGAGGAGAGAGCAAGGAGCGTTTACTCTCAGGCCACCCATTTTAAAAGCGGTGTGATCAGACGTGCTGATAAGAGCAAACAGAATAGTCTGGTCCAAATAGGCAGAGCGTCTTATCACCACTCTGAGGGAAGAAGGAGGGAAGAGAGAGGGGGGTGGGTGGGGGGGAGGAAATCACACAATTTTTATCATCCATTGAGGGAAATTTGACTTTCCAGCAGTGCGCACAATAAAACCACCCAGCAAATTATGCACTAAACAAACAGTATACCCGCTGATACTGTAGCTCAGAAGACAGTCCATAGCTTAAAGGTGCATTAAGCAATCATTTACATTTTTCCACTGATAGTGATGGAAAACAGAGCTGCCGGTGCTAGTGACTGAACGGAGAATCAGTACCCAGCTTCGCAGCACTTTGAGCTGCATTCAGCTCACACAGCCCCATGTACCTGTATGTTGACATCAATGAGTGACTGGGACATGTAGTTCAACACACTGTTGGCGGACCAAACCGACGTCTGCCTCCCTTCTTCCACTCTGTCAGGAGTTATCTGCTGTTACAGGGAGGGAACGCTGCAGTTTTTGATATTTGCTCCGCTGCTTTTGTGATACAGCGAGTGCTAAAGGATTTTGTTCCACTTATTTGCCTTGCCTATCATTGGAGATAAGGTAAAAAGGCACGGGAGTATTCCTTTTTCAATACAGTGCAGAGAAAAAAAGGCAAGATGTGTTATTTCATGAGTTAGATAAAGTAATTTTATGACAATCTGAATGAGAGGGACACCTTGTTATTTACCGGTATCCAGAATGTCCAGACATCTGGCCATGCATGTTTCACTGAGGCATTCAGAAATGACTTCCACCAGAGTTTGGTGTGCTTGAGCTGAGTCAACACATTGACCTTACAGGGTATTTCTACTAATCTTAAACTCCCCACTGTTTTATTTTTTTTATTGCTCAGGCTCAGGCAGTCAGACGGGGCTACAGTACCTGCAAAAGCAGGTTCAATAAATCAAGGAAATCAAAGAGTTCACTTTGGAGAGAACAACTTTGGGAAAAAAAACAACTTCTACTTTATTCTCCAGATTAAATCTTTGTTTGTTTCAACGCATTGATTGCCATTAACAGAAACTTAATTTTCCTCTATTTAATCAGTTGAGGAATGGCCTTGCATTTCGAGCTGTATTGCCTTGTTTTTAGCTGCTAGGAAGTATTCCACACATAGTATCACAAAGTCAGCAGCAGTTTTAATGTTTCTTGGGAAGTAATCAGAAGATCAATATCTATATTATGCGAGTCATAAAAGTACAAAAATGTCTCACAATTCAGCCTAAATGTTTGTAACCACTGCTATATGTTCCTTCTCTGTGAATGAGGCGGATGAAGGGAGAGACAAATGACACCGATAATCTTTTCACTTCACTGTGATTCATTTATTTGTCACACACATGGACAGCTTATATATTGTTAAGTGGACAGGAGACAAACACCTAATGCTGTAAAACTCCAGCTCTTAAACTGGGAGGCTCCACAGCTGCCATATGAAAGTAGGACTGCAAGGATTTATACAATCTGTGAAAAAACAACAAAAAAAACCTGTAAATCTTCTAGCTTATCATTCTATAAATTTAATTTCCTTAGACAATAAGCCCCCGAGCATTTTGGCGCACTTTGGAGTGCCAGGTTTTCAGATTTATTTAATCATGTCTCCATCGTCTGCCACAGTTTTAAACATTTATGCTGAATTGTAGCGGGCACCTCTTGGCCTCTTACTGAACAAATATGCCGTATTCAACATAGACAGTTTGCATGGCTGATAGGAAATCTTGAGTGAAATATTATACATATCATCTGGCCTTCTGCATCAGGGAGACTAGTGGCGAGTACAACATGGGCAGAAATTACAGAAAGACTTAGTCTAAGCCAGCATAAATGAGAATCACGGTTATAGCTTTGGAGCTTTCCTGGCTCCAAGGTGATTGGTTAAATGAGGGTTTTCACGAGTGTTGCCTGGCAGTATGAGATTACGCTAAGGGTTTCTCTTTTTTTTGCGTTCCAACTAGGTGTCCGTGCCAATTATAATCAAGGCCTGAGACTAGCATGTGTCATTATGGCCCACATCAGTCCAGACTCTATGATTAATGACTGCTCTAATATGGACGTGGGAACAATGACATTGATAGATGTCACTTTGCCAATGACGCTTTTAACTCACTCTGAAATGGATTTGGTAGAGTGCATGACTAACTGTGTGTCTCTCTCTCGCTCTCTTTTTCTCTCCTTTGCCCATCTGGCTCTTTTTCCACTCGTGCTTCCGAATTAATGCCGCCATTCCTCTACACCAGGTAAGACAAAGTTTTAAACTTTTATACACAGCCACTTACACACTCAATATGAAACCAAGTGCATGCTGTGGAAAAGGACAAAAATGAAAAATGCACTGGCACACAGGTACTATTGCAGAAATAGACAGCAGGGATATGCTTTTGGCCCTTTGCCTCCCGCTGGCCTAAAAAAAAAATCCACACTCTCACCAGGACACCGCTGTTGTCTTCCCTGCTGACGTGGCTTTGAATGCTGAACAGAATCACGTTGGCCCACTTTGTCATAATCCCACACTAAGCCACAGCAGCAGTGGGGTGGGGTGTGGGGAAGGTGAGGTGGATAGGGGTGTACTCTGGCCATATGTGCACGTAATTACATTTTTTGTGATGCCTAAAAAGCAATGCTGGTGGTTTCTCTGTTTATAATGAGATGCACAGCCTTGGGAGAAAGAGGGGATTGGAAAACAGATGCCTCTGTACATTACAGAGGAAAGCACACATGCAATTTGAGTGAATGCTGGCTGGCTCTCTTTGGTTTTTACCCCCCCCCCGTGGTAAAGCATCCCGCTGCCTATCTGTTTTTGATTTGGGACAACATGTCACACGGCTCAGTATAAATCAAATGAAGAAAAAGAAAAAAAACAAGATCCACGGGAGATCTGATCTAATACATGTAGACTCATCGCGGTAGTTTGTCCAGAACTTGATGTTTTTCGGTTGAGCACACAGCAGTAGGGAGAGAGCTTGAGAACATATTAAGAGAAACTTATTCACAGAGAAAGGTCTTCATGTTAGTCCTCACTATGGATTAAGGGTTCATTGAACGAGATGTGAACTCTTAATTAGGGACGGCGAAGCTAGTCCGGAGTCTCGCTTAAACTAACAAGCATTTAGAGATAGTAAGAAAAAAAGGAAATGAGGTGAGATGGTCAGTGAGACGTGGTAATATGGTGGGTAGAAGAATCTGAGGCGGATTAAATAAAGTGGTATTTACTGGAAGTATATTGACCAGGGTGGGAAACATGGATTGTGGGAGATGAGTATTTGGACTGTGCATGAATCAAATATAAAAATGATGGAGAGAGCCTGAAATAGGAAGGGATAGATCAAGGCTAGAGCGCGGAGTAAGACAGTGAGGTGGAGGGAGGCAGAGAGAGATGGAGGCTGGTGGAGTGTGACGACTGTGGATTTCTCTATCAGTATTCTGTCTCTGTGACTGAGCTCCAGGGGCTCCAAACAGCCATGTTCTTCGTACTACTCAGTCTCTCTTATACGCGCACATGTGCATGCATATAAACAAACGCTTTCTTTTTCTCTTCCTGTGTCTTCACTTTTTCTTTGGAGCCAGTGCAACATTGTCAAGCACTTTCTAGAAAACCCAGAAGTGCAATTCCGTGTTTTGAAGATTACGCCACATCAAGGCTGTTACCGTGGACAAAGACATGGCGCTGGCTGCCTCGTGGATTATTATGGAGATCAGTTTTTTGTGCTGCGATGCGGAGTTATTGTGAAAAGTCTGCACAATGCCTAACTTTGCAGAATACCCAGGTTCATTAATGGAAATCATGTCAACAATTCTCCGCCGTTAGAAAGAAAGGTCCAGAGATTAATGTACAGTGAAAAGCTACGTTGGAACTCTTTGTGGTGGCAAAGCAAGCTCAAATATTGACTCTTATTGTTGTCAATAAATGTCAGTATAGAACACTGAAAGACTGAATAAAGAAACCATTTTTTAATGTATGCCTGTTTTCTATTGCAGCAATAGAAGAATGTAGAAAAAATAAATCTTAGGTTTCATATCAATATATTATATCCTCATATGTCTTATTCCTTATTTCAAATCCTCACAACAGGCATCACATTGCACTGACTTCTTGCTTGCGAGGAACTTGACTTGTTTTGTGGCATCTCATTCTCTAAACTTGTACGCAAATGTAAAACCTGACCTTGAAGCTGAACGTCTTTCCGCGCGCTGTAAATCACTCCACCTGTGCGAGGCAATGTATTTAGTCAACAAAGGCAGGACTGTAATGAGTGATTGATTGTAAAGTTTGTGTGTACACCTGCTCTTTCTTTGAACCGGCACGTACATAACCTGAATAAAAGCCAGCTAGCAAGCTGTGCTGATTCTGTGCTTATGCTGTTCATTTTGGATTTTGAAAGTGCAAACATGGTGTGAAACATGGCCATGTCCAGTGATCTGGCTCTGCCTTTAGCAGACTAAGTGGTGTGGTTAGTCAGGAAAATCAACATTTGTCACCATAGGAGATTGTGAACATCTTCAGCCATGGCAAATGTGCACGGTTTGTGTTTTTCACATAACAAACTGCTGCAAATTTGAACAGAGAAAGCTAACTCCACCTCTACTAGTACGCAAACACTTAATAAATTAATAAATTACTGAAAGTAAGTAATTGCTTGAGGACTCAACCTTTTGGTTGATGGCCCTTCAGCTGTGCCATATGTTTTTAGCTCCTTGACCAAACTTATAAGAGCACTAGAGCTCTGTATTCCACCATCGACTTGAAGGCACAGAGCCGTCGGCTAATTTTGTCTGAAAAATAAAGTCCAAGTAATGTAGCTGCAGGGAAATAAGAACAGCACAACTGATTGATGGAGGCACAGGAACTCGTACATCCTTTACCTGCTATTTCAAGCTGTGACATAACAATCCAGCACTGGCTGAATCTGCGGCAAGCGATTGCAGACTCTATAAAACATAAAATTATTTGAAAACACCCTTGTTGGTTATATGCAAGTGCACTTTGCTACAGGTAAAGATATGAGAGAGCAAACTTTACTTGGTTTCGTCACAAAGGTGACATTGCACCTTCATTTGAAACATAAAGGACTTGAGATGTCTCAAATACGGAGACCTATCGACCTTAACACTTCTCTCACATCTCCCACTCGACTACTACCTAATTGGAGTGTGAAAGCTCTCGCTGCGTCCATGACTCTTCACATGTTATTTTGACATAAGGTGCACTGGAGTACCCAAAGAAATAATGTTTTTCTTGCTGTTGGTTTGTAAAACAAAAAGGTGGCTAATATGAACTCCTTCGCACACCGACCTGTTGAATGCCCTCCTGCCCCGCCTGTGGCTGCTACACGCAGGGTCACTCTTTGCTGCTGGAGCGTCTCTGGGCTGGGCAGAGCAAACAGGCCGTGTGTCCGCAGGGCGACCCGCCGCTGGGCTGCCCCTCCACGCCTCCAGGGTGGCAGGGCAGGGTGCGTTTTGAAAGCAGACTAGATGGTGACTGCGGGGTTCGCCAAACGGCCTGGCTTACCAGCGTGGTCTGTTGATAGCAAGTCACGGTCTGGGTGCGGAGCTGGGTTCCAACCTGCCAGAGAATAAGGCAAAGAAGTGAGCACTCCAGGCCTCCGTAGACATATCAGTACGTGTTAATAAAATAAGGTGTTAGTCAATGACCTACCAATACAGTATGTTCACTCTATTTAAGCTGATCTAAGGTGGAATGAAGCAGAAGAAAAGCATTTAGGTGGAGCCACTCTGATTGTGCATGCCATGCGTGTAATTGACCTCTCTTTCTCTCTCTGTTTCTTTCACTCTTGCTTTATTTTGCGCTTTCTTTTTCCTTCTCACGTTTAATGAAAACTTGTTGACCCCACTAAGCAAACTCCTATCTGAATAAAATAATTTGCATTCGAGCCTGTGTACAGTCAAATAAAATGAGTTTGTTTTGTAGTTAAAATGGCCTCAAACAGTTCAACATTGAAATTTTTACCTCACAAAATAGTCCGAACAGTCTAACCAAGGCCATCTTTCCTGCATAATTTCTATTACGCACTCTAATGCTGCGTCGCTTTGATTCTTAAGTCGTACATCCTGATTCGTTTCCACCCGTGAGGTGACACCAGCTTTCACCTCTTGCGAGGGCGGAGAGACAACAGCGCATTTCCTCCAGAGTTTGCCTTTTTTTGGAGGACATACTGTATGATTGCTGAGCCTGCAGCCTCCAGTGGCCTCGATGCAGTGCTTTGGTCATAGGAGTCAGAGGTCTGTCCAGTTATTCTGCCCTGCGATGGGTTTGGGCCAAGTATAACTGCAGTTCCTTGCTGTGACAGCCACCCGTGGCAGAGGTTGTCACGTACTTTAATGATTAATTTTTCACTCAGAAGCCTCCCCTCATGAGACAAAGCCAAACTGTTTTCACAGGTCAGAGGAGAGAGTGAAAGCAAGTAATGGATTCCCGCTTTATCACCAAATGGCCTCCCTCTATTATGGACAAAACAAATAGAGTGAGACAGAGAAGTGGATAAAGAAAAAAAAAATAGTCATTGATATTGAAGAAGTGGATGATTTGGGCTGGTGCATGTAGCTATTAAGTCAGGGAATAGTGTCCCGAAACACAAATCTTTGTGTTTCCCTATTACTTATTTTCTCATAAGTACTTATTATGTCGGGGATACTAATGTAAACTACTGAACACGTGTACCCAGGTGCAGCAGTAGCTTGTATGTAAATATTCATGGTGCCTGTTTTGCCAGTGACATCCCTCCAGTTGGGGTAAATGAGGCGTGGAGAAAGGGGTGCAGCTAGCTCACTGCCACCTCACCCACCGGATGAGTTGACTTCAGGAGGTGTTGATGGTTTAATGAGGGTCTGGCAGCTAGCTATCTATGTGTGTGTGTGTGAGTGCGTGCGCGTGTGTGTGTGTTTTTGTTTACCCAAGCTGCTGAGTAGTCCAGCGTTATGATTTCTGAAGCAGGTCACCACTGCCCCTTTCCAAGCGCCTCATTTCCAGAGAGCCATGATCTCATTTAAGAAGCAAGAGAGTCCATTAGTGTAGCGTAACGCAGTCACCGTGTCACCTCCAGGTTCGCCGGGACACGACTGAGGACGAGGCGTGGCGACGCGCAAATGTTTGGGAAAACCATTTTCACTTCTCTCGACAATTGCTCATTATATTTGTGGTGTTTGTAGCATACTCAACGGACTCATATTACAACTTTTTCCCCTTTTGGAAAATAAGTCAGGAATGGCAGCTGACCCTGGCAAGTCAGGATGCTTTTCACACTTTTCACACACGATACATACATGACAATTCTTCATCCCATGCAGCTTGTTATCCTTTCTGCTTGACTGGATATCTTGTTAATGGTGTTTTTTTTTTTCATAATGTGAGACCTCGGTGCTGGACCAGACTGCCAAGTTGTGGGTGCAGGTTGCCCGCCTTTGTGGCTTGCTTCCTGTAGGCTTTTAATGATATTAAACTCATGGTGGTGAAGGCTTACGGAGAGATGGGGTTGTCGGTGGGGGGGTGTATTTGTGTTTTTGTTATTCTCATGTTGCTCATGTCTGATAATTGGCGTTTTTTTAAGCACATTTCTTCAGTAATTGCCGCATGCGTTTACTTTGCATCACTTTGCCGGCGCTTGGTATCAGTGTTGACATCAAAGTGCACTTTGTTTTCTCTTCTTTTCAGTCTCAAACTAAATCGCTACATAAATAATACATGTTGTCAGCCGAGCAAAGTGAAGTTGCCAGATGTCGGTGTGATGCCACAAACATGGAGCACTACTCCCAAGGGCAACAGATGCTAACGCATACGATAACAGCCCACTGGCCTTGTTTGCACTTTAACAACATTGGAGAAAGACACTTTTTATTTTTTAAAGGAAAAAAAAAACAGTTAACCACGCAGCATTACTACTACTACTAATGTGATGATGATGATGCTGCCCTTCTTCACCTTTACTTGCGTGTGTGTGTGTGTGTTTGATGAAACCCAGAAAAAAAACAACTTAACCTCAACTGAACTCAATTAACATTTAATATACAAAACTTACTGATTATGCATTTCTAAAGGCACGGAGAGAAAACTCCCACCATGCAGTCACTTTTCATGTCAACACCATACGATGCAGATGAATTATTTTTTTACCTGCTTGCTTCCCCCTGGCTATGTTATCAGCATTACTTTGCTTGTCCTTCATCCTCTGCTGCATCGGCCCCTCGTTTTTCACCAACCGCATCGCAATTCTTTGGTTTTTATAAAGAAACCTTAGACACCCAGCTGCCGTGACAAGATCAATGAGTGGCTGCTAGGTGTAACAGCCTAAATAGCTTATCAATGCAATGGCTAACGCCAGCTCTACAGGACAAGACTGCCATGAAAATAGTTAATTAATACTCACACCTGGTGTTATATGTGAACTACTTAACGTTATGCTAGGTCTACCTCAGTTAACCCTCTCTCGGTTAATATAACCCCCGCAATAGAGCTCATTTGACGCATGGCCACAAAACACAGAAAACAGAGCCCTCTTCTCATCGCCACTGCTCTTTAAATATTACTTCCCTGACTGAATTAAAATGCCGTTCTCACGTGCCCGCAGGTCTGCTCCAGCGGTTCAATTTGGATCGCATTTCTCAGTATGAGCCGGTTTCAAGTTTTTGACAATGTTTATTGGAGATTTTCTGCATCACTTTACCCCCATTGCACACAGCTCTTTGTTCTGACCTTTTTAATCCAGTCTCATTTAGATTAGTTAAATTGTGTTTTCTGTGTCCTCAGAGGCCTTTTCTTCTCTTGTGTAATGAAAAGCATGAGCAACTGCCGTATGCAAATGCCGCCTGGAAAGTCCATCATTTGAAAACCCATCAGTCTGAAACAATCACGTTTGTTTGGGAAATGAAGAATGCATCATTATTCCTAGATGCATTTTTTTTCTCTCCATCGAGTCACAGGAATAGTTCAGTTTAATCACCGATGGCACAGACATGGATTAAAGTCCATTAGTGAATTTCCTTTAAGGTTGTTCATCTTCCCTCCTCCCCTAAAACATTTATTGAATAATTCTTTACCACTTTGATCTTTCCCAAAAAATAAAACAGAGTGAAAAGAAAAATGGGATTCTAATCTTTCCTGGATAGTTTTAGTCACTTTTCTTCTTCCCAGTGCTTTTGAAGAAGCACCACAGCAGAGCAACATCCAGAGTGTTCAAATACACATCAGCTGTCCTCTCTTCTCTGTGGCTCGTCACTGAAGATCTTGCTGACTAATCCAGTATCCATGCAATGTCTGCATGGATCCAGGATTAGACACGGCTACACCTAGCCTGAGCAGGGCCGATCTTGATCTTGTTGGATCACGCACACGTCTTTTATTTCAGCCATCGTAAAAGTACAGGACGTGGAGTCTAATAGACATGGACCTTCAGCAGGACGAGCCAAAAAAGAACACTGAAGAATGTCTGAATGAATTTCCGCAAGGTCTACATGTTAAAATACATTAAAGTCGAATTTTGCGCCAACATGCAAAAATGCAAGAAGCTCTTCCTGAGGAAAAAAAACCCTTCAGAGATCGAATTTAAAACACAAAGAACAGTCCTCCAGACAGGAAAATAGATACTGTAATTGTTATATACTTTAATTATTGCACCCAGATGGGATTAAGTTACTGATCAGCCAAAGGGACTTGCAAAGAATGGTAATTATAAAATTATCCCACTTCCCCTGAAGAAATAAATCCAGTCCAAATGAGGATTAAGCTGTCGGGCATTTGCATCCCAGAATGCACTGGGCAAAGGAAAGCACTTGAACAGACCACTGCGTTCACGCGCCGCTCTCCTATATGTGCGGATAATTCACTGAAATATGTAGAGGCAGCTCTCGCTCTCTCTTTAAATCTAGCTGTTGCTTCCGTACTTAAGTGGAGTGGGCTGCTTATCAGAGGGTGCACAAGGTCGGCTTGAAAAGTGATTCCACTTAGGTGTGAAAACATTTGCTATTTCTGACTGCCGTGAGTCAACAGCACGACCATGCTTCAGTGACGAATTATTAGTATTTAAGTTTGAAAGTCTTAGCACTTACCTCGTTGAATGTCGTAGTTTGAGGTAAAGCTCACTTTTTCAACACTCCTTTTGCAACAGTTGTAGGAGTTATGTAACGCGGTGTAAATTTTTATGGCACCGGCAGTGAGCAATTAGAGCAGTGGGTGGTACGCTCTGGTCAAACCCCACGAGGGGCCGTTGTCTGCATGTTTAATAGAATGATTAGAGGGAAACTCGGGATGAGACTGAATTCAGAAACTACAGACTGGCTGAAAGACATCAAGGTCACTGGTAGGTGAGGTGACAGAATCATCACCTATGGCGAAGTTACGTCTTCAGAGCGTAAACTTGGACATTAAGAATTCATGCTTCTGTCTGAATGTGCTGAATGGCTTAACTTTGCCCCGTCTTTCATGCTGTGCAGTGAACACTAACCGGTCTTGGCAAGGTGCTATGGTTTTACTCCTCGCTGCTTCTGGTGGGCACCCATCCACACACTAGAATTTTTTTTTTTTTTTCCGCAAACAAGGCTGACACTGCCTCAACGCGCCGCTATTCATCTTAGCTAATTAAGTCGGACAACACGTTAGTCACAGTTATGCTGACTATCAATCATAGGAAGACCATGAAACTGGGGGGCGGACGGAAGGACACATGATAAATGTTCCTTCCTGAGCGTCTCTTGGTTGGTCATATTGTTTGTGCCTTTTGTCCGCTGACAGTTCACTGTCGTATCTCTGACTTTGTATAGTTGCAGTGCACTTGTCGAGGACTTCGACGTTCCCTCATGGGTATGCATACTGAACACGTTCGCATTCAAGTCCTCATTCTTTAGGGTCTTTTCACAGCATTTTTCACGATTACTTGTGTAATGTTAAGCACTGCTGGTCTCAACAAAATGGACCGTTACACTTTTTAGGCTTTACTCGGTGCAGATGAGATGGAAAAGGAACTTACATTTTTTTTCTCATTTGGACAATTAAAATGCATATATTGTCCAGTAAATGTGCATTTTTTTGTATACTTATTGCTTTTACATGTTATCGTGTCCAGGTTATCGTTAACTGTAATAAAAATAATAATTTAAATGATTCATGGCTATATTTATTCAATTTCCTGATATTTTGTGGGGGATAGTATCCTCCGTACTGCAGTAATGGTCGATGTTGAGCGAGGTGACTGTCTGTTAGTCCTTCTTGATTTTGATCTCAAAGCAGTACACAGAGTGAGGAACCTGTCAGACAAAATAAAGGACACATTCATCTCCGTGTGGTGGTGAAGGGGCCCAAGGTCTGCTGTTATAATAAGGACATAAAAGTTTTAAAACCCACCTCACCTCTTTTTTTTCTCCAGCAGCTGTAAGGACTATAAAAAATAAAAGATCCTCTTACTTGTCGTTGATGTGGCAGTTGTTTGCCCAGAGCAACATTCCTATTATCTTTTTGACTTTGCAGAGCGGTGTCAATGATATGACCCCTCAAGCTTCTCGGTGATACCTACCCCGGTTCGCTTTTACTCCAGACTTATTAGTGTACAATCCAGCGATCTGTCTTTTTGTAAAAGCTGGCTCCCTGAGGTTTTTCTGCTCCGATATTTCGAACTAGCCTGTTGTGATTGATTTAGCTGTTTGCATTAGTGTAACTGTTACTCTGTGTGAGATTTTTTTAAGTGTTGTTCAAAGATAAATGTCAGGCACAAAGTAAGTTTTCTCTCTAGAAGACGTTATAATGTAAAAATCCCCTCAGAAACCTTCATATTTGATATTTTCTGCACATGTTCACATTGATTATCCAGTAAGTGCATTATAATTTTCACTGGCCATTGTCACTATGATTGGCAGTGTTGTAATTTACAAGAGAGAATGATTTCACTTGGGTTCACTGAAAGCAAATGAACTGTCCTCATATTTGAATTAAATATAATTTTTTGTTGAAATGTATGAATGCACACTACTCTACTGACCCCTAATGTTGCCCAAGTGAAATATAGATAGGAGACCAAGCTGCTGATCTCACTTTTATGGTCTGTTTGTGGTGATGTTACTTGAGATTATATTACTGTATAGGTTTTTATTTTTATCTACACTGTACATCACCATGGAATAGTATTTCTAGTCAGGATTCATCTATTGTGTTGCTCGGTCTGGTTGTACACTGTTCTTCTCCTTTTGTCAACAGGGATGTGTGATGTTTTGTCTGTTTGCCCAGTAAACACGGTCTCACAGTACAGTACAGCCCTAATGGCTCTGTTGGCTCAAAGCCTCAACAGTGTGGAGGAGCACAGCTCTGATGTGAAGGCGCAGAAGTTATGCGTTTTCCATAAAACATTACAGACAAGCCCCCGGTGCTTTTGCTTCTCGACTACAGCACGCTCTCACAACAACTGTAGTGCTTCTTCTAGGAGAGGGAGATGGTGAAAGAGACTGCAACGAGAATACCTGTCAACAGTCGGAGGGCAGGGTTGCTGTTTTTTGATAGACGCGCGCAACGTATGCGAGGCGATATGGACGCAGTCAATCGGGCAGGCGCACGAGCAAAGGGATTCGCTGTTTGGATTGGTAGCATTCATCTGAAGATTTCCACCGTAAGCCTTTTTTACATCTACAGACACTGCAGGTCCTCTTCCACAGTCTCCACTGCCTTGCACTGCTATGTTTCTATAGTAGCACAGAACAAACCAAACACCGCCTCCATAGGTACGATGCTTCATGTCTTTGGATTAGAGGTGCTTCCACTGAGGGGAAGAGGTTGATTTATAATACAACAACCAGAGACGTGCAGAAAATCAAGCTGCTTATTAAATACAGAGTATAATTTAGCCAATAGTTGATTTTCTTTGGTTTTTTACAACAACAATCATTAATTCATCAGCCAGCGTTGTTGTTTGTATCAGCACCAGTCTTGGCTGCCAGGTTGGAATAGGTCAAGCAGCACACTGTGTCATGCCACGTTTTAATATTGAGAACGACTGCTGTGTGCCAGTTAGAATTAAACATTAACTAAAATCATCATGCACGGCGGTTGCCAAATCTCAGTGATGCTCATTTTTTGTGTGTGCATATATTAAGGTTTTTTTTAAAGAGCAACATTGTTAGTACATGGCTGCTAGACAGAAAAATACAGCGAGGTGTAAAGATGTCTTTAAGCCGCGTGGAGTTTCAGATGATAGATGGCGTCAGTTTAAATGAAAAGAAGCCTAATTACTATTTTCCAACTGTGCTTAAGGAAGGCCATCATCACCAGCCGTAGAAAGCGGTCACGCAGGAAGTCAAGTGTCCTTCTACTTTCATTCCTGGGTCTCTAGGTCTTGCTTTCATTTTTATGTCTCTTCCTTTCCTTCCATCTGAGCAGCGATCAATCTTGCCCAATCAGCTCAAGGTCGGCCCAGCATCACAGTCAAGACACGCTGGAAGACGGACCGAAATAGATATTGAACTGAGGCGGAATAAAAACAAAGATGTATGCAGGACAGTGTAATGGGGTCAAAAAGTAATAATATGAACACACAGAGGTAAAAACTGCAATGAAATGACAAAGCAATGACATTAGGTCACTTGTTCCCCTTTGTACCTTTTTAAAGCGGGATTGTCTTGATACCACGTCATGGACTTACACCTCCCTCTTGGTCTGAGTGCTAGGGAGTGGTTGTCTGACCACAGGGCATCTGACATTCCCGCTTCCCATCTTTTCTCCTCTCACTGGGTCGGCAGGGGGCAGGTCACTGTTGTGACACCAGAATAGGTGGTACAGGTCCATGCCATCCATCAAAGCTAAAGTGCCTATTAGATGCCTTTAATATTTTACTAATTAAGATTGCTGAGCACTCAACCATCATTTATTCCTGTTAAAGTGGGCTGGGTTCACTATAAAATGTTAAGTGACATTGATTGCCCTACTGTAGTGTACCCTCTGTAATGGATTTCAGGAGATTTGCCCTTCTTTCCTACCCCACCGTAGTTCATAAGGAGATCTACAGTAGCCTGTTGAATATGTAATTGCAATTTGTTTTGATCCTACTTCCGCTTGACTCTGACCTTTGCCCTTACATACAGTGCAGCAAGGATGGGTAGTGTCCTTGTCATGTCTGAGGCAGCCTTTCCATTTCCATTATCCATTCAGTAATTGATTTTAAATGGCCTCAGCTCATACAAGCTGTTTTTCTCTAGGGTTGTAAATTTTGAATTCTGTCTGTGTTTGCGTCACGGCATAGGCCACAGTCTCATCTGCGATGAGTAAGCACTTTCTAATGCCGGTGCCTCCCTTGGAAAGTGTAGAAATGCGATCACCCATTGAAAGCACTAAGCCAGCTTGGCTCAGCTAAGCATGGCATTTATTTTTTTTCCAGAGGCTCCACAATTCACACACCCTCCAATTCCCGGCTTAGTTTTTCACCTCTCAGCCTTGACACAAATTATAGAACAAGCCAAGATAATGCAGATCTCTAGCTGGGGATGGAGTAATCTGGAGCAGCTGGATTACAAAGCAGCAAAAAAGAGGCATAATTAAGAGCGACTGTTTATTTACGGGATTCCAGAGCGAAGGGGAAGCAAAGGGTTATTTCAGTGTCTGGCCTCCCCTGTGCGCGATTTCTACTGCTGAGGCAGGATGAATGTCAAATGTCAGTCGAAAAGTTTATGTCAGACTCCCGCTGATGACTCGTAGCTTGCAGCAGAGTATAGCCTTTTAAATGTTTAATTATTAAAGAAGACTTAAAGCCTCGCTGCGGCAAATGATTATGGACGCACGGTTTAGCGATTCTGATAACCGCTCTCATCATATTTAACTTCTAGTCATGATTACTGGCGTCCCTGTCGGATATGTCATTTCCTGACTGTCTGTTTCAGGTCAAAACATTATAACAAAACCAGGAAATCTGCTCATAATCACACCTCATGCTACAGTTTAATTAACTTTGTTTCCAAAGAGGCAGTACAAATTCATGCAGCGTGTGACAAAGCTGTTTGGCTTGTTAGCTTAAGCGGTGCAGTAGTATAGTTTAATGTCAGCTGTAGGTTATGAAAATATTAATCCTCGAAGCCACAGTTGTCTTTTTCCTCACGTCTAGTCATTCAGTTTGGTATACGCTAAAATAAGCTCCGAGGGTAACATTGTGTCGTGAAAGTAATAAAAAGACAAGCGTTCCATTGAGAACAACCCACGACCCAAGGGATTATACGTTTGCTCCTCATGTTTCCCAGTTCATGTTTCTGAAATAGCCTCTTTCCAAAAAGGTCTCCATGTATGTGTGCATAATTGTTTCTCTTTGGATAGGAGGCACTATAAATAAATATTTTTAATGGGCTTTTTAGCTGCGGATGAATGAAGTGGTCTATTCCTGGCAACCCCAGCAGCAGAACCAATGGATTTACTTTGTCTGCGAGCACAGTTGCAGAGGAATTATATCGGTGATATAAGTCTGTCAGCATATTTGTACAGTGTAGGAGAGAAAATACAAAAAAAAAGGCAAATCATTATTTCTCTCAATTAAAATAGAAAAATAAGCATATAAATTGTGCATCACTTCTTCTCCTGCACCGGAGACTAATTAAAACAGTCATTGGACAGAGCTGATGTGTGTTGTAATTTCCAGACCTCTGATTGTCCTCTAATTATTGTGCCTTTGTAATTGGAATTACAGATAACCACCAGGCTCCTGTTTCCTTATTGGCCCCAATAACGGAGGGAGGTTTAGAAGTTGCGGAGTGTTGACTGAACGAAAGAGGACCAGAGTAAAGAAATAGAGATTGAAGATTAAAAAAGGGGCGGGGGGGAGGAGATTGATTGTCTGCTGCTCCAAGATTGTCTTTCAGTTTTCAGCTCCCTGTTGCACATTTTTACAACGTGGAAATGAAAAGGATCCCTCGTGTTACCACGTTCCCATGCTGATGTCATTTAGCACCCAAATAAAGATAGGGCGATCCACAATGAGAGTGAAGTAGAACCAAGGCGGATCGAAAGCTGGAGCGGTAAAAATGAGAAGAATCCGATGAAGGGCAGCGATTTTGTTGCTAAGGTTAGCTCTGTCCCCACTTGACCTGTTCACTGAACAAGAGAAAATATTTTCTAATCATACTATTAGTTCTTGGAATATAGTTTATAAACCCTTACCAGTAATCCTTTTTTAGCCATACAAGAATGGATGCAAATGCACTTTTTGCTGTTTTCAATTACTGTAATCCTGCTGGTGAAGGGGCTATCTTGGGATAATACATCCACTGACATTTGACAGTCTATTGAAGGTTTTCTTTCTCTGTGTAATGCTGGAATTACTATTGAAATGAGAACATGTTCGAATCAGGTTACAGAAACCGCGTCTTTTCCGTTCAGGCTAATCCTCACTAAGTGGACCAGACCAATCAACTTGTCGGCGTTATTCACGCATTTCTTGGGACAGCTCTCGCTCAAGAATACAAGTGTGGGAAAGTGCTGTCATCTTTTAGATCACATTTCTGTTTGGTCCATCCAAAGCGATGGCTGCCTTTCTCTCTGGTGTCTTGAGCTAAATAAAAGCTGCTTTCTTTAGTTATTTTAGTTTATTATTACACATCACCGGGCTACTGGAAGCATTTGTCTCACCTATGCGTCGCCATAGAGAGATGGAGAGAAATGCAATGACTCCTGGAAGCCACATGCATTAACACATTGGACATTCCTTAATGTTCTTGCTACTATCTCTCCCCAGGGGGCATTATTCAAATGAAGTCATCAAGATACGAGAGGAAACGGGTGACAGATAAAAGATTTGTCTGCTCAGGGAGCAATGCGGTGTGATTCAACATGTGTATGTGTGTGTATGTATGTGTGGCGGTCATAAAAGCGCCTCATCAGAATGCTGCTGTCATTCAAATTTTGAATTGCAGTGCCATGAACATAAAAATAGCCAGAGGTGAGGGCTTCTCGCCGATTACTCTGAAAAATAGGATGAATTCAATTATGGCTGAGCATGCATGTGTGAAGGGATTTGGAGGTGAGGTATTCTCGGGGTGTTTCGGTGGCGGCAGTAGACTTAAAAACTCACGGCTGGAGTTTGCCGGAGACATTAAATGATAAGAGAATTAAAAGAAATGGCACATATTTGCAAATTCATGCACACACACACTTCCAAGTATGTCTTCCAAGTATGAATCTTGTTCCAAACACCACCTTTTTGGGTCCTTGTAATAGCACTGCAAAACCATTATCCAATTCAACCTCCAGACATTTTATTCATTTTTAAATGACTGCTTTGTCAATCTGTTTTATTGCGGCGGTGTAATAGACTGATAAGAGGCTGAAGATAAATGATTCCTGTATTTTGAGTGTTACTTTCCTCACTGCTCAGAAGTTCAGAGTCATTTGTAAAGAGGGATTTAACGGTATAGGGGTTACAATTGGTAGCTGTCCTTTCACATGGCATCCTTTTTCATTGATTGGAGAAGGGTGGTGGCAGTTCCCTTGTTGCTAATCGCCTGCTGATGTGTCTAATCGGAGACTGGGTGACCTTTACTGGAGACACCCTACCTCCTTCCCCCCTCTACACAGCCACATGCACACACACACACACACACACACACGCACACACGCTCAAGTGCAGCATCCTTCCATTGTTAGCATCAGTTAAGGGCTATTAATCCGGTGAGTTATCATGCGTGCGATCACCGTGCCATATGCCATTTTATGTGTCATCCTTAAGCGAAATCGACAGGTAATATGGCACAAATTATTTCCTCCCTCCTTCCTTTTAAGAGACGTTTCACCTATTATCAGGGGGAAGAAAACCCCAAAACATTAAAGCATCATAAAAGCACCATGATGTCGTAGACTCTCATCCCTGTTCCGACACCCACAGAGAGAGTGAGACGTGCAGGATGAATAAAACTCCGGAGAATGACAAACTTTGTCCAGAAGAAGTTGAGAAGAAATCAATTTCAATCTCTTACTAAATCAGCATCACTTCATGAATATGGCTTCTGCCTGTAGGTCACTCAAATTTGTGTGCATGGTGTGAGGTGATCAGACTGGAATTGTACTGAAATGAAATCACCTCAGTCTATCCTGCCTGCCAGAGGTTTTCTTACACCTACGAGAATGTTCACAAAAATCTAGTCCCGGGGTAAAACCGTTTAATGAAAGTGTGAATGGCTTTGACACCGGGACTCTTTCTGCATGCAGATACAACAATGAGCCTCCTTAAAACTTTTTTTTGGTCCGTTTACCTGACCTGCAGCTGACTCCCGCATGCCAAATAATCTCACGCGTCAGCTCAGTAACAAAGTTTGCTCCTTCAAAATGGCATCTGCCTGCAGCTGCAAAGTCACTCCATGTGTGTTAAAGAGCCTCGCTCCGCGTGCGTCTGTGTGTTCCTTTTGGAGTTAAAGCCTCTTCCGCACCCACACAATCCCTTTGCTTCCCCCGGTCTGTGTCCATCTTTGGTTTCTTCATAGTCAAAGCCATATCTGTGCGCTCGCACACAAACATACACACATATGTACACATTTACACACACACACATTACTGGGCTCTGTCACTGCTTTCCTTGCCTGGATAGCTGTGTAATTGAGTTTTGGGGATGCTGCTTGGCACTTCTTCCTTGTGTGCAGGCTCCCCTCATTACAGAAGCCTAATTGGGATTAGTTCAGCATTTTGTTTTGGCATTGTTAACGAGGCCCGTGGTCAATGCCAATATCTGGCTTGTTCTTCTCTCCAACTTCAGGACAAGGACCCGTTTGTGTGTCCATGTGTTTGGATGTGTGTGTCTTGTAGGTCTTTTCCAATTCTACCTCTACGCCGGACACCGGAAGTAGTAGCACAAGCAATATTTTCAGGAAAGTCATCGTGCGCCGTTACAGTTCTCCACAATGAGTGGAGCAATCTGTTAATGCCATCGTACTAATTAATTCTGTTTTTATTACTAACAAATAATGACTTATGATGATGATTTATATCAGCTCTCCTGTGCCTTCTTTGAATGTGAGATTTATGTTTTAGTGTCTCTAAACAGTGCTGCGTTTTTTTCTCCATTATGCCTAATGGCAAAAAATAAACACACTTTATACCTTATAACATTTAAAGATGATAGCCATCGGGATAGAGGGATAAAAGAATCAGCCTGAAGAAAGACCGAGGTCGGTCATACGGCCTGAGCAAAGTCCTGTCTGCTTCACACAACATAATAACTGAGGCTCAATTACCTGGTAACTAAATTGATCATTCAAAGGAAATGCCTTCAGAACATGGCTGACACGGGGGTGTGTTCACTTAATTACCCCGTTATTACTCAAAAGTCCTGGGGGAGTGCCCTGCAATTCTGCTCTTCACTTGTCATCTTAATACAAGGCCTATCATCTTTGGCACATTACACTTCCTGGGCTGTACAAGTTGCTTGTCTGTCTTCACCTGAATAGAAGTCGGCTGCTTCGGAATGCTTAATTGCTCCTGTAACACATGATTGAATCGATTATTTCTCGCCCATTCCTTCAAGTATTTGCGCATTTAAGACACAAAGGTGTGAATACGGCAATTTGTTGCTTGTTCAAGAGCGTTAATGGAGATTCGTGTTAACATTAACATTAAGACAGTGATGAAATGAAAATACTGCAGTCTCACTAAAGGTGTGTATCCAGTGCATCTCCTGGGCAACTCTTCTCATCTTTTTTTTTTTTTTTTGCTGTTACTTTAGAAGAACATGAGTTCATTTTATCAATCCATTCATCCTGTAACCACCGGCAGAATTACAGTGGTGTGGGTCTTGCTGCTGCCAATCCATCAGGATGAAAGTAGCATTTTTCCCCCTCCCTGTCTGCCCGCCTCCCTGTGTGTATGTCTGGATGAATGGATGGATGCAGCGGGTAAAACCTTTTTTGGCATGACCAAGATCCATCATTACTCTGTTGCTCTGCAACAGAAACTCCTCAAACAGTTGACACAAATCTCCGCTGCATAAAGTTACATAGACCCCTTTACATCTAAAGAGATCACGCATTTTACATAATAGCAATGCCGATCTTTTCAGAAATCCCTTCTTAATAATGCCATCTTGGCCGTTAAGTGAACCGCAGGGAGCATCCTGTTGCACTTTATCGGTACAAGCAAGCATCGTCCTGGGTATCAGTCAAAAGTCACCGCTGAAAAATATATTAGTCATTTTTAGAATAAGATTACTATCTGTAACTGAATGCAAATCAAACACCACGAAGCGAACCGTGGCAGACCCACGCTGCACAGCCAAGCCACGGCCAGCTGCAAACCAAAACTAGTGTTATACCTTTGCTTTGTACCATTACATAAGCTACTACAACAGGTCATGTTAGTTTGGGAGTCTGGATGAATTAGCTGATATTATTAATGTAAAACAGTGTATATTAGCTAGATAGTTTAGTTAGATAATAATAAAAAAAAGCAATATCACAATATATTTCACAGAATGTTACCTCTGTGGTGTTGGACTACTGTAAGGAAGGGCTGATTTTTCACAACCTGTTCATCCATTAGAAATAAAATAAAAAATAAAACATAAAATTACCATGTGAAAGGCTCCAGAATCTTACATGAGCATGAGTAATGAGAGCAGCGAGAATTTGCAAAATGTGGAGGAATTAAAGGAAGATATTTGCACAGAGAGCGCACGAGCTCGCAAGCCGTGGGAAGCATATTGTGCACACAGAAATACAAGCAAGGTAAAGCAAGATAAACACGCTCTGCTAACACACACACACGCACACACACACTGGCTTAAAGGGATGTAGATTTTTGTGTCAGGCTGAAACTATTACAGAAACGGACATGTTAAGATAATGGAGCATGGCATCTCTGTCAATAACTCTTGAAATGAGTCACTTATTGGATTTGAAGATGATTAGGAGGTTCCAGGCGATATCATCAATGGTTGTTCGCTGTTTGAGGGTTAATTTGCAAAATAATTTAAACAGATTAGACAATTTCTAATCACACATGACAATACGGGCCTACAGAGGTGTAAAAATGAGGGAAAACACTGAGATTAAACACTGTGTCCTATTCAGTACTTCAGACTGATCCTTTGATGAGGTTTTGTGTTTGGGTGTCATCGGTTCTCGCTTCTACAGTTTTAATCCTTGGCAAGAGAAAAAGGATTTTTCTCCTGATTTAAAATATATATATATTTCTGAAAATGACACACTGGAGCTTACCTTTCTCTGCACCTCCATGACTTGTCAGCCTGAGCCAAGCAAGGTTTTCAAAGCTCTCTGATGAGAGAACGAAAAAAACTTGAACCTCCTCATTACTGAAGAATCTTGCCAACTAGACCAGGCATCAAAGAATGCTCCAAATTGACTCCTTTAATACCGCTGAATCTACACCAGCACATCCCGCTGCCCTACTTTATTTCAGCGAAATATTTACATCACCTTGAAATAAACTAGAAACTACATCTTGACGGCTGCGTGGTATGTGTCATATTTTCTCCTTTTCTTGTCGGGATTGTGTTTATTTTCCAATTTGTTTTCATAAAATGACTGTAGTAAAGTAAAATAAAAACTTTTTTTCTCAATGTGAAAGTCTTTAAATTAGCTTTAGGAGTCTTATTTCCTGTGGATAAATCCTATCTTTGCCTTGTGGTTTGCCATTGTTAAGAGCAAATAGGTCTAGCAAATTGATTCTGATGCAGTTTGCAGATTTGCTTCCTCGCTAAATATTTCTTTTGCCGTTGTATTTATGTCCACATGAGAATTCAAGAGATCTCCTTTTTTTTTTTTCTGGCTGCACTTGTTTTACATGCTGCCTCTGCTGTTGCCTATTGTTACTATACCGTGCAGATTTCTGTTCGTGCTGGAAAATATTTTGAGACAACTCAAGGGTAATAACCCCTCCAAAAACTGCAGAGAGCAAATATTTTTTTTTTTTTACTTGGCGTAGTTAGAGTGAACCCTGCCGAGGGCATGATGCCGAAATCCACTGCTGTTGTGTACCCTGGGAAGTTTGAGCGCTACTCTGATCAAATGAAGAGCTATTTACAGCTCAGGCAGTGTTACCCTTAAATAAAATAACCAAACTAGACAAGAAGGCAATGCATCATCACAGTTGCCAGGCAGTGGTGTTCCTTGCAAAGAACCTAATTTATCGATTCATTGTTTTAAGGACATGTTTCAGAGCCCCTGTGCGGCCATATTGTTTAATGTTGTTATAGCATTTCATTGTGCAAGCTCGAGGTTTGAATTGATCCCCGGCTCCGTCACGCAGAGGCTACCCGGTCATGTTTGACAGTGTGACAACAGAAACAATTCACACGACACACTGTCACAATAGAACGGTTTCGTTCGGCAGATCATTACAGGAGGCATTTGTGGGGAAGCTCTTACACGGGAAACGTTGCTCATTTCACGCCGGAGGACAAAACGGAGATGGTTTTGTAGGTGTTTTGTACGAGATTATTTAGATACACCAGGGGGAAAGATATTATTCAGCTGAGCTAAGTGTGATTCAGCGTAGTATTTAAAATGGGTAACATCAAAGGGGGAATTTGTGATGTTGCATTTGGAGTTTTAATCTTTTCAGTGCATCGTGTTTAACTAGTTACTGCCGTTTCTGCAGGTCTCAGCAGTTTCATTATGATAACACATGGAGGCGTACTGTATGTGTGTGATTACCTTGCTTTTCTTATTCAAGTATGAGCTAATACATCGTGTAACTCATTGCTTTAATGTATCAGAGGCGTAAATCAATTGTAATCAGTTATTCCAGGCTTCACTGTAGTCGTGCGAAATGGCTCGGTGGAACGATACAGTGAACAAATCTAAAAGTATCTTGACTTTACTGGTCTGTTGTGATGATTCTCATTTACATAACATGTCCTCCGCCTGTACAACAACACAACACCGCCAGAAACTACGGCCTGAATCGACCCGTCGAGTTAATTGGCCACTTAAACCTTGATAAAACGCGTATTTGTTGGCACTTCATTGCACTGCGCTGCTTTGTGTTGTACGGTTGTTTGAATGGCAGAGATATCAGCGAGTGACAAGGAAGTCAGTCACTTCTTCAGTGGCCCGCCCAATTACTCCTTGTAAAACAACACGTTGCTATTTTTAGGCTTCAGCGTTCATACGCGTCAGACAAACAAGGTTTAATTAGTGGCAATTAGTGATTAGAGGAGCCGGTTCATACCATTTGTTTCCCTTTGGACAGAACCAGACTGGCTGTTGCGCGTTGCCTCCGCGCTATATGCTAAATTAACCGTCTCCTGGCTGCAGCTTCATATTTCATTGATCGATATTGTGAGTGATATTGATCTCCTCTTCTCAACTCAACTTTCAGCAGGGAAATAAATAATTGTACACCCCCAAAATGTTGAACAATTGCTTTTATCTGCATCGAGTGTGATATATACGGCTCCTCTTAATGGCATACTCGACAGTATATCTTACTGATACACTAATTATACGGTATATTCTGTTTTAGTTCATTAAAACTTTTTGGCCCAGGACCCGTTTAGAAAATGATGACCATAAGAAACTGCAGTAGATTGATGTTGCTTCTGTTAGTGCGGTGCTCAAGAGCACGTCAGGTTTTCCTGGGCCCGCCGGCAGGGCCCTGAAGCATTTGTTTTGACCTAGCGAATTAAAATGTCTGCTCTTATCAATGCCCTCGGGGCTAGAGGGAACGGGAGAGGGGGGATGTCGCTGTCTGTCCTTGTCAGGTCGCCGGGCTGTCTTCCGTCACTCGAGTAACGGCGGACCTACTGTCAGATAAAAGAGCACCTTTGCCGTCGGTGCTGTTGTGTTTGTGCGAGTTAAAGAAGAGATAGAGAACAACGTTCATGATGGGAGAAGAGGGAAAAAAAAACAGAACAAGAAGCTTCATATTGTGACTCTGACTGTCTCTTCGAATTAAAAACCTACTTTTCCAATTTTCCACCACACCTGAAAAAATACGGGATGACACATGACCGCATGTGATGTTTACATGATAGCCCTGCTTGTTTTCAGATGGTTACATGAGTCAGTCTCTTGCTCCAGGGATTTACCGATATTTTCCGACAGGGCGATTTTTCTCCAGACGGGGTTGTACACGGATCTGAAGAGGTGACTCCTCTGCACTGTTGTAGCTTGAACATATGGCTGGCACTATATTATTTTTAGATTCATTCCTAGTTTTTGCCACTGCCAGCAAACTATAGCTGCCGTTGTACATGCGACTCCTCCCAACAATTTGGTGTGTGTTTGCGTGCGGCTCTGCTGATGTATGTTTGGGGTTCCTAATGAGGATGTATGGACCTCGGTGCAGACTGACATCCGGCTGAATTGCACAATGCGTACGATTTCACTCACAATTTCTCTCCCTTTCTCTGGTTAGCCCTTCTTCCACCTGCCACTCCTCTATTGAGTTCCTCTCTCCGCTGAGTTGGGATCTCTGTTTCTTTCACCTGGGTTTCTCGCCTTTTGCCCTTACACAAAGAGAAGTGTAGCATTCTTCTGTCGTAAGCGTGTTCCTCGGTTGTCTTTGCATGTGAGTGAAATAGATGTCAGGGTCCCGTCAAAGGTAAATCACGCATCCTACATATTATTCTGCCGGTGACTTCTCTTGACACAGCCATTTCTCTCCTCAGGAGATTCATCGAGATTCATACTTTTTCCTCATCTTTCTTTTTCATTCCTGTTTTTTTTCCACCTCCCTTGTCCTATAATTTCATCCTTTCCTTTCACCTACCTGCCATCTGTTGCACAAGGAAATCTCCCTTGCTACTTGGGTCCCATTTCCACCATCCATCATGCTCTGTCAGGCCAGAGCTGTCCGCTTGCTCGTCAGCATTACCCTCTAACTAGCTTCCTTGTGTGGTATTATTGCTCTCCCTCTCATCTTTGGTCTCTTATTCTTTTCCTTTCTTTTTTTTCTTAATGCATCTCCCTGGATCGATTTAACAAAATGCAGAGCTTTACTATTACCCTGTGGGGACGGCCGTTTGACAGATCCAGTTCCTGGCAGCGTGAGCCAGTAAACACAATGGTGCAGGGATGAAGGTAGATAGTCACTGACAGCTAACAAATAGGCCTGGGGGACCCGGCAGGATAAGATAGCCAAGTTTACACGCATTTAATGCCTGATCTCTTCACTGATAGTGAATGAACCAAAGTGGCAGTGAATGAAACAGATATGAGTCCGATAAAGGCAGCAGGTGTGTGGCATTAAACGAAGTACAGACGTACATGGAGAATTTCCTGACACAAATCAAAAGTTTTTTTTTGTTTGTTTTTTAAATATATATATTTCTAAAAATCCAGACATTCTTTTTTTTAATCGTGCTGACATTCAACTAAAAGATCTGATACTGAGCCCACCAAAGGAAGCCTGGAGCGCTAAGTGTTTGGAAACGATGTAAAATGACACCTGAGGCAACACATGACAGAGAATTTGGGAATAATCAGAACGGTGATTCTCAGAAGGCTTACGCGCTTCAACATACAAAAAAAGACATGTCTTGAAAACAAGAAGCACACACACACACCACACACACACACACACAAAAACCCTTTCGTCTGTGCTTAAATATATTTATAGACATGAGGATGATGCTGGATCAAAACACCGTACTTTGCCTATGCCAACATTTCAGTGAAGCTCAGATATTATGTTTTACTGTAGGTTTTTTTTAAATTTATTTTAATATTGGGAGCATTTGTTAGTCTAAGCCCGTGAAAGAAGATCTTCAGCTCAAATTAATAAGTGTTCATTCTTAATGAATTGCTTGTTTGCATTTTTCTCTGTATTCACTGTTGTAATCCCAGCAAAGCATTAAATCAGCATTCTTCTCTCCAACATGATATATCAGTTAAGCAATCAGCAGTGATTAAAAATGAAATGTTGAATACACGATAGGTCCGAGCAGATAGATGTAATTTAGCTCTAATTAAGTCGGTTTGTGTTGATAAATGTCCCAGACAGCAGTCTAATAAAAATCAGACTCCAGATCTGGCTTTCACTCTTTATCCTTTAAAACAGATGGCCTGTAGTGGGGATATAAGAAAGCTGTCTATCCCTCAAAGGGAGCTTTGATTTTCATTATCAGTTGTGGTTGAGAGGCACACAACTAGATACTCACCAGGAAGGGCTTTGGGTGGAAGTCGGCGGTTTTCGGTGAGGCTTCTGACAGGCTAGTCAATCGCTCTCCATCCACTAATGCTGCAGATAGAGCTCGGATCTTGCTCTGTGTGTCATCAGCCCGTCGCTAACGCGCTCTGCCACCTCCACCGACACCACATCGGGAGCTAATGCATTGTTTTATCCACCTTCAAGTGGCTAGAGGACAAGATTAAAGCTGAGAAATGTCAGTATTATATTAATATATCTGGTGCAATATGTTAGAGTCAAATGTAGACTGATAACAATGAAAAATATTATGACACACGTATTTAACATTTGCTCTTAAAGTCTGTTGAGAGTCCATTGATCAGCCGAACTGCCTTACCTGCCGCATTACATGCTGTACAGAACAGTATTTTAGATCTGATTGTTTGGGAAAAGGAGGCAGTTACTTTCTCCATCAAAGGGGTTAAATAGGAGAGGCAAGATCCATGTCAAGGTCTGCTCACTACCTGCGGGAGGTTCTTAGTGGAGCAGGAGTGTGGAATTGGCCAATTAGCAACACAGGGCCCATATAAAGACAGTGCTAGAGGCTTGTAAATTAAATAAAGTGAAAAGATAAGTAGACGAAGGAGAACGAGCGGGAGGGCATCTGCTTATTAGCTGTTTGATAGCTACTGAAGAATAGGGCTCTTTTTGGGCCCGGTCCAGATTATCTTTACACCTTGTTAACATCTGAATTCTTTAGTGGAACCTATTTAATAGCCAGATGAACTAAAACCCGGAATTTTATTCTCTGTGAAGCATATGTGCTTTATGAGGATAAAGGGGTTTGATAAAGCAGCTTGACCAGCAAAACTTTGTGGATCGGATCTTATTCTCAGCATCACATATTATATAATGTTGGATAACCGCAGCTGGTCTTTTTTTTTTTTTTAGATGAAAGTTTGAGGACATTTTTCATCAAAGTCAGGTTGTCGGAATGGTTTCCCGTCATTCTGCGACAGATTATTAATGTCTGTTGAATGTGAAACTAACAACCAGGATACAGTTAGCTTCGATTAAAGACTAAAAACAGGGAGGAACACACTCTTGAATCTGACTAAAGGTAAATCAGGAGTCGCACAGCGGAGAGTCAAGAATGTCAAGAATGTCACTGCACCCAGCGAAGAGCTTGTCCAGCACAAAACCACAACCTGGTAACAACAAGATATAGCAATAAATGAGGTGAGGTGCCAGTAGCTGGATATTATTATTTTTTTTAAACCTTTGGACAGAATCGGGCTAGCTGCTTCCTCCTGCTTGTAGTAGCAAAGCTTGCTGGCTGTAAACTGCATATACAAGAATGGTATCAATATTCTCATCTAACTCGCAGCAAGAAAATGAATAAATAAATCTCTCAGTATATCAAACCAGCCCTTTAATGGTGTAGCTTTGCCTTTATCTGATTACATTGAGCCAGAGCATGAAAATAAAATAATCTCGACTGTCAGCTCCCATGAGAATGGACGAGCGCAGCCGCTCTTAGGCTTGGTTCACTCTGCTCTCCATCCACACTCACTTTGACCTCCGGGCTAAACAACTACAAAGCCAGTGGGAAATCGAGTGCTCGCCTGCTTATTGCATTCATTTACAATACAGAGAGAGAGAGAAGAGGGGGAGAGAGATGGCAAAATCCAAGGAGAAAAAGGGACTTGGAGATGCCAAGGACTGGAGAGAGAGGAGCGTACAATCAGAGAGAGCGAAAGTGGGAGATGGTTTTACAAGTAAAGCTGTTGGTGAGAGTGAGAAATCAATCCTGTTCTCTCCATTTTAAAAATCCAATCACCTTTTACTGCAATTGTTGCGTTTTAATTTCTTACTCGGATGTAACGGTACATGCTGCAACGAGTAGTCGAGTAATTCGAGTACAAAAAAAGTCCTTGAATCATTTTTTTTTCCCCGCCTCGTTACTTTTAAGTAAGTAGTCACCTGCGTTCCTCCCCAGGGATCGTGTTCTACACTGACTGTAAACAGCGACGCACGCGACTCAGAGTCAAAGTTTGGGATCGATTGTTCGGTTTTAACAGGCCTGTCGTTTCTGTCACACATTATGCAATAGTAATAATAGAACACACACACACACACCCTGGACACACCCTCCACAGGACCGCCAATCCCAACTGGCTACTTCGCCTCCACCGTGGCCATGGCAACTGCCATGACTGACAGGCTTCACAGCTTCTGATAACGCCACTCCCCCATGACGACCTGCAGCCCCCACTGCAGTACAACCTAACTGAACACGACCCAAACACCCGCAGTGCATACACGGTCTGTTACAGTATTGACGTTTTAAAAAAAAATCCCCCCAACAAATAATAATAATAAAATTACTATCAGTCGCTGAAATATTTGGTAGAATACTCAACGTCAAAAAGAATCGATAGCTGCAGCCCTAATGTAAAATATCTCAAACGTGATTCTAGCTTGCTTTGTAGAGACACAGTTTTCCATCGTATATATACTGAGAACCTTGAGGAATGTAGGATAGAGAAATCCTGCAGGAACTGAGTTTTATTCACAACTACTCAGTACTTTTACTTATGTAGATTTAGAGGGTCTCTCAGGTCCTGTCTGCATACATTTAATTATATGCAAGCTGACTAGAGACCTTGATTAATTTCTGTTAGTCCATGAATACTGTAATGATACCACTGTGCTGGCAGGTGATGCAGCCCCTATAGGAGACACAGCAGATGTAGCAGTGGATAGCGTTTAGCTGTGAAAGGTTTACTAGTTTTCCAGAATTATGTTTGCGCAGAGTTAATGAGTGATTTATCTGCTACGCTGCACTGTGGGTAGAAACTATCGGAGCACTAGAAATGCAGAGGGCTTCAGAGGGATCAAATCTTAACAGGAATGAATGAGGGAAAGGTGTACACACCAGAGACCAGAAAGACGGGGTGGCAGGCAGGCAGACAAAGGGAACAGGGTTTAGAAACATCACACGTAGGACATTTTAAGATCTGAGAGAGCGAGACAAGGCAGCAGGAGTCCTCAAGCAGATGGCTGCTCAGGTCTGCCGGGTCATTCAGAGCAGTGATCACTGGAGCGCAGCACAGAAGACAGTGATTCAGCAGTAAGCCACCTGTGTCTCATAGCGAGAAAAAAGAACAAAATTGTTCAGTGTGGGAGCAGCGAGCTGATAATTACACAGCAACACAGCAGATACATTCAGAATTACTTTTTGACATTTACAATTGCTCGCTGTCCAAATATTGTTGTTATATTAGATGTCACTTTCATCGTGGAAATCCAAATTTAATTAGCAGGAGATTTTCAGTTCAACTTATTTCTCTCAGTAACAAAAGTAATGATTAAAGTGACTCATTTTTGTTTCTTCATGAAACTAAATTATATTAAATATATAAATAATAGTATAATGGCATCAATAAGAAAAACAACAACAGGGAGTAAATCATCAAATTAGTTATCAAATTCCACTCTTTTCTCCGCACTTTATTCAGGGTATCATTTTTTACCACTGTCCCCGTCACTCCTATTGGTTATTCCAAGAGCAAGAATAGTTCATCGTCGTCTCATTCATCCTCCCAGTCATTAGCATTTGGTCAGATGGCAGTAGCCTGGCCACCTCTTTTCTGAGGTGGTGGGCTTAAAATGTCTCTGATCACATCTACAGTACTGACGGAAATTCAGTGACAAAACAATGATGGGCATACATGGAAAAGTAGTTTTATATATAGTGGACTCCTAAATAGTTTTTTTAGGAGCTCCAATCATATCAAACTTTACTTTTTCACAGCATCCATCACAGCTACGACTTGATCCTGACCTGAAACCAGTCATATTGTTTAACAGTATAAAGGCCACCAGAAACACCACATCTGACATTTCTGCCACAACACCCTCTGTGGCACATGGCGAATGCGAAAACACCCTTGGGGGGTATTAAATAAATCTAATCTCTGTAGGCGGTAGTGGGGCGAAAGGTGTCTGGAAGAATGGCTGGTTTGTGATTTTAATCAAAGCAGAAACCCCGTGGCTGAGGAGACGAGAGAGCAGCCTTGCAGGACTCAGTATTAGCTCACCCCGTACTGACACTTCAAATTGATGTTATCAACATGGTAATAGACCTACTTTTGCCAGCTCCCTTCATGCATTATGGGAGATGACAGTTTACTTAGGGACTACATAAAGTAGATCATATTTCCGCTAGATTCTCTGTCTGCATACATTTACCTCCGTATAAACAGATGGCCTGGCCTGCGTGTCTCCATGCCAACCTGTTGAATTGGCACATTAAAGATGATGTGGCATCGCGTCCCTTCAAGCTGGAGATACTGTCAAAGTAGTCCATTGAGGTTAATCTCGGATTAGATGAAACTTTCTTGATACTTTTTAGAGAAGAGTTTGTGGTAGTAGCACGTGACAGGATTTAACTTAAGAGACAAAAGATCAAAATAAAACAACGTCCAATGTGGCATTTTTTAAATTCCATCCACTGCTAATATGAGTTCGGTTGTTAAAATTCACTTCATATCCACTAATTCTAATCACTGCGTGGGTGTAGTTCTGTAATTAATGTAAAATATGTTGTCAGACCTGTTGATCTGTTGTTCCCGGTAGAAAAGACTACTCAATGAAAAGATTGTGTGTCCCGTACATTCTTCATTGTTCATAGAATTATAATTATAATTTCCCCTTTTTCATAAAGAAAAAAAAAAACACACAAACAACGTGCTTCCATTCAGGTCACTGAATGGTATGGTGATTATTAAATGCGTACGGTATGGCCTTTGCAATAATCAGATCTCAGTGTCACTGAATAACAGTTTATACCGTAAGTACAATCCATTGAATACTGGGAATTCAATGAGGGACAATATGAATTTGCATATTCAAAGAACAGTTAGATAGAAAACATTTCTCAGAGGCATTTATTTTGTATAGTACTATAATGTGCTGCAGCTCTATGAATTAAAATAATGTGTCATTTTAATACATAGACCTCATTTCCCGTAAAAACGTCATCCCTACACAAAAAACCCATTTAAATCCATATTGTAGGAGTGTCTATGATTGTGGTCTATTCAAATGTACTGGCATATTTTAATTGTTATGGTGGATTGAGTCATTAATGACACTGACTGACAATCATGACGTAAGAGGAGCAACATCCTCAGCTGTGTCCCAATCTGCACTAGTTTTGTTGTAATGTTTCCTCCCAATGAAGTTAATCTACCGCCTCGCTAATGTCTCCAACAACAACAACAACAACAGGCAGGCAACCACACGAACACACACGACGACAAGCATACAAATAACATTTGGAATATTTCTGTTACCTGGGAAACGGTTGTCAAGTGGTTGCCAGGGAGCGCCCACATATAGGCCGACAGTTATGCACGCCCATGAAAAGTTGAGGCGGACAAATATGGAGAATCTATGTTTTCTGAAGCCCATCCAACTCAGAGTGGTAAAACGTAATAAGCGACTGGAGTGCGTGGAGGCTTTTACCTTCAGAGGCTACGTCAGTGTCAGCCCCTACAGGAGGGTAAAGCGCTCTTTCATTTCATGCATGGTGAGCCTCTCTTCTGCATTTTGTTGCATCTCCGCTCGCTACTCATCTCCCAAAAGAGGAAACTAACAGAAACTAGAGTGCAGAACAGAAAGAAGGACTGATGATTAGGAAATTGGAGCCAAATTCAAGAAATGATTAGTGGCTCGCTGTTTAAGATCGGAGACAACAAGAAGTCCTGGAATTAACCCAACGGCTGCTTGGGCTGCTTTTTTTTGTTGTTGTTGCTGAGTTTAGGTAGTTTGGCCACACACGTGCCAGTTTCATCCTGGCACTACTTTTGTAAAATGACAAAAAAAAGAAAGAAAAAAACTGTCTGACATTTATCTCGCCTTCAGGCAAATATATCATTTGCCAGATAAAATAATAAAAAAGAAGTTACACTTAAGCTGACACGCTTATCTACTTTGTTTGAAGTTTCTTTTGTAGATTAGGTTCAGGACACAACCCCTACCAGCGAGAACGGACCGAGAAGGATGATTTTAAAAAAATGCACTCTGAATTGTTTATTACACTCGGGAATCGTAAATAATGAGATAACGCATTTTTAAAGCAAATAAGATGACACATCACAAAGCAGTCCTTGGATATCCTGACACGACCCCTCCAGTAGATCTACAACAAACTCAGCAATGTGTATCATTGGCAGCATTATGCAGCGTCTCACCTTGTCTTTCCACCGATGCTCACTCCAAACTTTAAAATCCTGCTGCTCGTTGGGTTTTTTTTTTTTTTTTTTTGGGAGGGGTGAGGGTTGTTTTCTTTTTTTGGACGGACTGCGGTTGCCTTAATGGACTTGATAATGGGGATCTGCCTTGTGACAGCCATTACTGCCTGGGTTTAATGTGCACTCTCAAGGTAGTATGTTGACATTTTCAGCTTGGCACATCCAAAGGCTTTGGCTCGTCACGCATGCTGCTCCTATGTACCCAGCCTTCCAAGGATAATGAGCTAATTTGTTTTTCAACAGGACAGCGCTAACTCCAAGAAGGGAGCAGAACATTAGGGGGGGAAAGTCAGTTCTTCAAAAGAAAGAACCATCACCTTTATGTGACAGAGAATTGTTCTGACATTTTCAATTTTCTGTCAATTTTGTCCTCTGTTATTAGACATCTCGTGGTTCTTGAAAGCAGGGGCTCATTATTTAGTAGGGCAGGGTAATGTGTGCAAAATGAGAGTAAAAGAACAGCCTCTCACCCAAAAAAAAAAAAAAACACAAACTGAGAAGCAAAACTGCAAATTATTCACTGTAACTGTTTTAATATCATGTTACAGACAATGGATGTCATGCAGTTTTGGGTTTATTGTGACATAACCACAGTTTCATGAATCATTCAGAATGAAATAAAAAGTCATTTGTCTTTCTGCACAACCTGTGTATGTAAATTTCAGTTAATTACAATAGAAATCTCGAAAAACACGGTAACTGAATACATCTCACCACCCAGAGTGAACTTGTCAATGCGCAATTTACCTAAATCATTCTAAGTGGCTTAATATAAGCCTGCTCCCTGAAGAGAAAAACATACTTAGAATGAAGAAGAGGTTAAATAATATTCGATCCGCCTCGCTGCTGTTTGTTTACTTTTGCCCACACCATTACCCTCGTCTAAAGGCCTTAGTGGTGTTAACTGCATCTTCATTCATGTTTACCTCGTCTTAAATGTGCAGTTTACAGCCACCGCTAAGAAAAGGAAATAATGATGAAGATGAATTGAGCACAGTCATGTCAGAGTACACAATTAAAAGTTCTCTGTGGAGTTTTAGTCATCGAGTAGCAGTGTGGAGCTCGTGGCTGACGCGATACCCAGTCCTGCCAATGGTGCCTCGCTATTCCACTGAACAGCAGATGGTGGAAACGTATCAAGATGTACAGCAGTGCTTCAACAAAGGCAGGGAAGAAGAGGACTGCAAGCTGGTTAGCGTGGATGTGCGCCACGGCGGATTTAAAGTACTCAAGAAATTGGGCGAGAAACAGTGGGTAACACTGTAACACTGAATGGAAACAAAAGACTTATGAATGCAAAAAGACTTATGATAAAAAGCTGGCATCGTCACCTCTGTATTTTAAAAGCAGGCAGCTGAGATGTATTTTAAAGAGGTCGCATGAATGGTTGCATAGCTTGTTTAACTGAAAATATCTCTCCTTTTATACAATTTTGAACATCTAGATTGTCTTGGACTATGTAATAAATTAACTGATTCTGTGTTTAAAGGTTCAACATGTGCAATTTAGCTGCATGTAGGGATGCAGCTGCTTGCAACACCCCCTTGCACCCTCCTCTTTCTTGCATGAAAGGGAACTGTGGTGGACGGCAAAAACATAAAAGGCTAGAGACAGTTTTTAGTTGAATTAAGAAGATAAGAATGTAACGGCCTTTTATTTCAGGTGATTAAACATGAATGAAAACATCTTTATTACCAATACTACTACTCTAGCAGTAGTCCTGAAACTATTTTAAGAAGATAAATAATTTGAATATAAAAACCCTCCGATGTCGCCAACGTTTGCAGGGCTTAAATAGCAGAGCACGTCACATCTACCCGTCACATGTGCACGCTGAAGCACCTCATTCATTAATTTCCAGTAGCGGTGCCAAAAGCCACATAACACAGGGCCCGTGTCTTTTCACTGCTTGACATTGCATTGATGTATTGCTCAACTCAGCAGAATGAATCAGCGACTTAATAAGCTTAACCCGTCAAGCTGATTTAACACTTAAGAGGAATGCTATTCCTTACTATGACTTTGAGATAGCAGCAGGGGTAGATTTGGATGACTTACTCCACGAAGTAGGTGAACACCTATCTGCCATCAGGCTTGCATATGACCACATGTCCGGCTTTGTTCAAGCTGTGGGAACAGGTGGCTGTGGTCTCGTGTGCCAACAGGAGCCTCGGTGGAACTGGTCGGCGTTTGTAGTATTCGGGGCAACATACTGTAGATGCTACAATCTCCATGCAGTGGATTAAAAATGTTAGCCCCGCATAAGCCATTGGTGAATACATCTTGATGCAGCGGAGGATGGAGAGCTCAGACGAGTCCTCTACACTGTGGTAGTGTCGCGGCGGAAAAATGAATTCACACATTCATTTCTTTTTTTGTTATGTCGCAGTCATGCACTACGTGTCGCACAGGTTTGGTGTGATTTCTGGTTATTCACTGAGGAAAATCTGCTTTTTGAGAATGTGAAGGGTGACATCGAGTCAAATCAGAACAACCGCTGCACCGGTAATGTCGTGGTGGTGGTCGACAGACTCCTGCAGTGCTACGGTTAAGTTATGGTTTTATGTTGTAAATTATGTATTAAGCTGCCGATGGTGGTCTCCTCGTGACATCCCAGGACCATAGGCATCCATGTGCAAAACCGCATCACAACGTAGCAGCCGTTAGTATTCACTTTTGCTGCCGAAACATGAAACGTTGCTGCAGACAGATTGAGTCGACTCGGGCTTGCCAAAGGAATTTAGACACTTTTGTATCTGTGAGATGTCGCGGGAGAACTATAAATCACTCAGACATTTAAAGAGGTTATACTCCTGAGCCCCCTCAACTACATCTTTACAGTGTTATCACATAAACCACATGTTAGCCCTGCCAGAGAAATGAAAGAATAAGAGTCTGGGAGGGATAAGTTAAAATTCACTGACTGACTGACTCTACATTATAATTTCCAATGGGCTCAAATTTTCATACAAAAAAAGCACACGCTTGCTCAAAGCAACCACTGACATTGCCTGCTTCTTTCTTGACTTGATGTGATTATTAGTCATCTTAACATTGACCACTGCTGTTGAATAATTCACTGTTAAAAAAAATCTGTTTGTGGAAGGAACAAGACTTTAAATTAAGACCGTTTAAACCGTGCATTTTCATATTCTATGAGTGTAGCATAAAGGCACAGAGCACCCCTGAATGAACTCATTCATTATATATCTTGCATGTTTCAGGTATCGCTTGAGATGCAGACGGGCTGAGAAAGACAAAGGGATGTTGTGATAAGGAACATGTAGGGTGAAATGAAGAGGGCAAGCAAAAGGAAAAAAAAACACTTAAGAAGAATAGACAGACTGAGATATGGAGACATGGAGAAAGAAAAAAAAAGAGCATAACACTACAGACAAAAAAGAGAGAGATGATATCAGAGCAAATGACACATTACCAAGAGAAAGCGTGAGATGTTTCCTAATTCCAGCAGACAAGCAAACATCCAGCCTGTCCCTGTCCCAATAGTGAATGAGTCATGATTATCCTCTAACAAAGCTAGCCAATCTTTCTCGATAACACCATCCAAATCAATCATCACAAAACCCAAACACGTGTTTGCCATATAAAAACTAGACTCCCCGTTCACCTGTTTCAACATCCGGCACACAGCGCTGCCAATGGAGCACCTTGTCCCAACGGGCACTGCCACATGTTAATTGTAAGAAGGGCTAATCAGCCTTGTACGAGCAAAAAAAAAAAAAAATCAAACACACACACACATCATTGGGTATGCAAAGGACTATGTTACGCACATTAGACTGACCATAATAGCCCCAGAAGGGATGGTGGTTGTGCTACGTTGAGAGCGCCCTGAAAAGGGAGGCGGATGGAGAGACAACAAGGATGTCTCTTTTTTAGACTGATATTTAACAGAGACAGTAATATGACGTTAGAGGTAATAATCATACACACTTACTGGCTGAGACTCTCCAAACGCTCATTGTTTCAGGCGAAAAGGATGAGTCACCACCGATTGTTAAACGGTTGGAACTGTGCCACAAGACATGGCAGCTAGTTGTATCGCATGCCGGCGTGGTTGTTTACATCATTGTCTGTCTGCTTCTGTTTTTGAATCAGTCAGTAACTCAGCACTCTCTGACAAACCTTGCGTTGGGTGTGTCTCCCTAGTGGAACAACTCTGTTTTGTTTTGGTTTCACTTCTTTACCTTGCTTACCGGATATATAAAGCGTAGATTCCGTCGCATTAGGTCAAGCTATTCTCCCATGCTGCAGAGACTTACACTGCAGGCCTTTTTCTGTCACGTCCCTCGGGTACCGGCAGTCGAAAAATATCCCAGAGCATAAATTTCACAGGGCGCAGCAGCTATCTTCTTTTGTCAGCTCCAATGTCAGAAATAATAAGAGGCGGCTCTCAAAAGTAACAGTATATTTAACATAGGGGCCCAGGCGAATAGACTTGAAAAGCACTACAGAACAAAACGCATCACACTCTCAATCCGCAGACCATTTTGTTGTTCGATATACTTACATAGGTAGTTTTTGATTGATTGCAGCTTTTGTAGCAAAGAACACAAAGAAGCAGCCGGAACACAAAAGGACGATAGAAAACTACAACACGACCGCTCTTTTAATAACAATGCTTTCACTGTATATCTATAGACTATTATAGACATTTGTACGTTAGATCTCCCACAGAGCAAAGCTGCAGCCAATTCCTCTGTAACCCAGTATTTTATCATTATTTTTTTTATACACATGCAGTCAGTATTTGTGTTATTCCAGTACATTATTGGAGAAAAGTGGTTAAAAAGGCCCTCATTTTGAAAATTGGTGGTGAAGGTGAAGACTCCCGATCAGTCATATACATTTGAGATAATGTGCCCCATAATAGATCCTATCAAAGTCTGAGACTCTGCCCCAGCCCTCGGACAAAGCTTGAAAAATTGTGCCGCTCGCTAGTTCACTTGCTTAGTTTCAGTCAATTCCTGGTTGCCTATTGGATCATTACTACGTTTGATCACATAAGACACTAAACAATTGAGGTAAATATCCAAATGTTGCTATTTGATGTAACTTCAAACTACACAAAAGATCATGTTATGTCCTCAGGCATTTATCGGTTTCTGACTCTGGGAAAATGAGAAAAACTGTAAAATTCCCCCAAAGTGCTATATCTCTAAACTGTCTCTTTACCAAATCGCACACATTTATATATTCTATGTGATTCTATGTGATCTTCTTTTGATAACTAATGTAATATCTTTTCACATCCATTCACTGAGCCTCCCTTGAAAGTGTTCGGGGCTCTGGGGAGGGCAGCCTCCCACTTTGAAAACGTCTGCCTTATTAGAATAACAGGATTTACTGTAGCATGTCTTAAAACACCTACAAATATCTCACATGTGCACGGCGATGCTGACACATCACAGTGCATAATTCACCGGTTAGCGAAACCATCTCAGCTATTAAAACGCCATAAAGCGCTTACTGTAAGTCAACAATGAGCGACTTTGCTTTAAAAGTCAGGAACCACCGAACCTTGCCGTCGGAGAAAAGTCGATTTGATTTTGGAGGATGGAAAATTATAGATGTCTGTTCAGCAGCAGGAGCATAATTATTAAATATGGATTGTAGACAACAGAGGGTTGACGAGAAATGATGGTCGGCCTGGATAAATGACCCCTAATGTCAGTTCAGTACAAAATAAGTGCAGTAAATACAACCTTTGTTAAAGCTTATAAGGTTCACTTTGTGTTCATACTGTGCCCGAGAGGTACTAATACAGGTCATTTCAAAGGGTTGTGATGGCTTTGTATTTAATTGCATTGTATTCCGCGACGCTTCATTCCAACCCCGTGGACAGGACAAAATTGAACATTCAAGCCCCACAAAGGTAATACTTATTACAGAGCTGCGATCGCTGCTGGCTGCACTGTAAAGGTCCTGTTTTTTTTGTGTCCACTCGCTGTCTATAAACAGTGTCTACTGTAGAAAGTCTGTTTCTGCCGTTCTACCTGTCAGTTTTCTGGAGGGTATAATTTCGAGCGGCAAAACGCTCGTTCACAGTTCACATGACATGGACAGTGTTGGCATCGATAGTATTGACGGATATATGAACCCTTATCTTAGTTTGGCAGTAGGAGCGCGGGCATGGCGAGGAAGAAAAAGGCCATGGATGGTTATCTTCCCAAAAGAAGAACGCACTAGATGAGATTAAGTGAGTAAACTAGAGAGCGATTGGGACAGGATTCGTTTTTACTTGAGGTGCTGTACACTTTAATGTTGAACCAAGCTGTGGTCCGGCAGCCATATAACACTTGGTACCTCCTTGCTTCTACCTTTCTGCGTGGTGAAGGGCTATTATGTTGTGGGAAGCTGCCAAAAGCAGCGTGGAAGGGCCGATTCATACCGCGAGAATGACACAGCACCCGGTCTCCTCTTTGCTGAGTGCGGTATGGATCATTTACCGCCCGTATGAATCTTCCAGCGGCTGAAACATAAAGAAAAACCTGCACTTTGTGCCAGTTTTCCCTGCTGAATGCTTAAAAAAACATCACTGACTTATTTAGCTGTTGGGTATCTTAATCTCAGCACTTCTTGATGTGATCAGTAATTTATGCACCGGAGTTCACAAATGGATGCAAGTATGATAGGTTGTCATTTTCTTGGCTCCAAATTTTGAGGAGAGCTCAAATTCAATAGCTTAGTCAGTGTCTCTGTGGACGGATTTCAATCATTGTTTAATCGATAACTGGTTCTCCGGCTCCTAATTTACACATAATGAGGTATAAAATCTTCCTTAGCTGATGATTTCACATTTCGAGGGAATAATTATGTCCATTCCAAAAACAACAGCGATGATTGTAATGCAGACAGAGTTTGGAGTAGCCTCTGATGGTACAACACAGGCAACATTTCATTCTGAATAACATATTACAAGCTGTCTCAATTAGATCAGAGTTACACTATTGTCACTGCAGGGCAGAGCGGTGTTGACAACATCACAGCGTTTATCTCAGTGGTGACTCTCCTTTGAATCCCCGGATTGTGCTCTGAGTCAGAGCAAAGTAAATGAGACTGTCTTATTTAGACTGTGAAATCACTGAGACAGACCCAATTTATGCAGCGTTCACTACCGCAGTGGTGGTGGTTTGTTTAATCCCTTCATATTACATCGGTAAAGCGAGGGCAATGCACCGATGGCATTCGCGTTTTCGCGGGCAAACAGATTGCGTGTCTTCTTTCAGCCCGGTGTCTTGATGATAATTTTTTCCCTCTGCATCACCGTGCATCAGTGAACTGGTCTGATTAGGTGAGGACTTGGGTGGAAAAATGCTGGGTGCTTTTGTTAATCAGCCCAAATCGGCGCGGCAGATGTCCTCTATAACGAGTTCAATTACGAGAGTGGAAACATGAAAGAGTTGCTTACAGTCTTCCGTGTGCCTTTCCTGATTCGGTTTCTGATTTCGCTGACAGTCGAGTAAAAAATACATGGTCTCACTGTGACGGTGATTGTGTCAGGGTTTTAAAGACATGCAGCGATGATTAGATGTGTTAAAAAATTCATCCACCTCTACTGAATTCATCATCCATCGATCAACCATGCCATTACCGGGAGGAAAATGACTGCAATTGGTTTGATAGATGAGTAAAAAGCAGCTGTTGTTTGCATCTTCCTGTTACTCCCTTTTAATTACAGCATGCTTGTTAAAATCCATCCTCCCGTTCATTTCCATCCATGCGCACTATGCAATCACTGAAATTGCCCAAATAAATGGTAAATTTGACAATATCTGCGGTTGCAGGATGCTCCATGCATATTATCAATGCAACCAGAGCTGTCCCTTTAAGGTGTATACATAAGCCTGCTGTTCTATCATGACGCCCAATGTCAGATAGCTAGCAGGAAATGAATGATGGCCCCTGTCCATTTCAGGGGGAACATTTAAGAGTCATTATTCCACCATTATCATCCTTGCCAATGACTGTGGAGCACTCCTACCTCCTGTCAGTGGGCTGTCTGCTGTATAATGGGCCCAGGGCGTCCATTATGAAGCCAAAATGGCCGCTGACGCACTTTTGCCACAGTCTGCAAAAAGTGGCCGAGGGACGGGGGGGCAGGGTATGCAGATTATAATAAGAAAAAAATGTAATGTCTTCATGAACCATTGTTAGGCAAAGGATTGTTGATTTTCTTGCTTTGGCTGATGATGAAACAGTTGAAATAAATGACACACGTGGCGCCGCAGTCATTTTTGCAAAACGCGAGCGTGCAAATGGTTCAGCAGGCACAAAATAAAGGCCGTCGATCATTTTGACCACAGTCTCTTTTGATTACTTTAATTATACCAAGACATCACAATTCATTTGGTCTAGTGATTATATTCATTATCGTTTCGTCTCAAAGAAATTGTGAAAAACACTCATTACACTTTAACTAGCAGAAAAACAACAAAGCAATTCAATTTGAAATCATATAAAACAGAGAAAAGCGCCAAATCTTCACATTAGAGAGGGAGTGCGATAATCATTTAATTAGATAAATTGATGCTGATTACTTTCCTGTCAACCATGTTTCACCCCATACGTTTCTGTTTCACGGTTAGTACATGCAGCTTGTTTAAACTGGATTTCAGGTAGCGGCAACATATCCAGCTGTGGGTGTGCTGTGTGCGGTTTAGAGATTTAGAGTAAGTAGGTTGCACCTGAGAAAAGTTGCTATCAGGAAACCGGCAACTCTCAGGAACAGACTGTCTCTGTTGCCGGCGCGCAGTTTATTGTCACCAGCCGACACAAAGGTGTCGTAGCGACGGTAAAGCGTGCTCTAGATTTGTATTACTGTCAATCACATGACTACCCACTGAGTATTACCGTCTCATGTTGCAATGAGGAATACTTGCCGTTGCACGCGGCGTCCATGTAAGTCTCTGTAACACATTCTTGTGTTTCAAAAAGTTTGGACAGGGTCATGTTTACCTCTCTGTAAAGAAAAGTATCACACACACACACACACACACACACACACACACACACATATATATATATATATATATATATATAGACACAACAACATACTACCTACTCTGTGTAAGAACATTGTCTTCCCTGTAGTCTCCCGAGCTTTCATTCAAAAAGCTACAAATAATCTCTCTCCCTCTTTTGCACATTTCATCATTCCGCACTGTCTCCCTTGTTCTGCTTCAACTACAGCAACTACAGTGCGTCTCCCTCCACCTCGGCTGCCTGACATTTCTGCATTCCCTGCTCCTCCTGCTCACCGTGTTATTTAGTTGCCCCTGTACTGATGATTTACAGAGCCTTAATGTAGTCCTGTGCTTGCAGTCAGCAGATGAAATTGTCATTTGTCATGTTAATATTCCTCCCCCTCTGCTACACAGTCACAGACCACGCGTACACACACACACACACACACACACACAACCCTTTTACCAGTATGGCTCCATTCAACACCCTCGACACATCATCTTTTCTTTCCTTCGTCACCCCTCCTTCCCAGACCACTCCTCAATCCTGATGCCTGTTCTCCAAAGCACTCTCCTTTTCTTTTAACGGCTCCTCCGTTGTGTATCGCGGTGGATTTACTTTACCTTACCTTATTTTAGCTATTATGTCTATGATGTGCAGTCCTTGCGCTCCAAATGCTCATTATCAAGGATTTGTATTACGTCAAATGATCTTGGACTGCAGTCTGCTGCTTTTGCAGACACTGAAGTAGACTATGTAATTAGGTGGTATTATGAAATGCGGAGAGAGAACATTTAATTGCTGTTTTGTACAATACGCTCAGCTGTTTATGCTGAAATTAGAAGAGCCCTGCTGTGCGGGAAACAGTGACTTGAATTTTAAAGGCAACGTTTGCCGTAGCCTGTCCTGTGTTACATGCAAAATTAGACAATCCCTGTAGTGACGATTATGCAGCTCATAACAGAGATGGAGCTTAAAATTATATGCAAATTCAATATTCTTCATTTGAACTCATTTGCATTTCGATTCACATCACTTTCTATTTTGTGTGAATTGCGAACATTTCTGTGCTTTGAATCTTTTGACCTAAGAGAGAAGCTGGAAATATGTTTTTCTTCATGGTCTGTAAACGCCACAAAAAAGGTTTGGCCCAGAGTTAAAGGTCAACGGCTATGAATGTATGTGTTTCCATATTTATCCTCTAACAATATAAGCATATGAATATGAATCCTGCACCTTGTAAAAATGGCCTGAATTGATGCACAGTGACTTATTAAACCTAAATTCTTCTTATTTTTCTACCGATTAGTTTTTCAAAAGCACTTAAAAACCAACTGTAGTCAGAAGTCAAAGGAGCGTATGAACTGTATTTTACCTTCGCACAGCTATGTATGAATGAAATGTGTTTTATAGCACAACAATCTTTTGTATCAGGGCGAAAGTTAAAGATTGTTTTTGTCGGTCAGTGTTTAGTGCACTTCTGGGGACATTTCAGTGCCCAGAATGAGCCCTCCTCTCTTTCATGCTGCTCTTTGTGGTGAATCATTCCTCTACGTCAAGCTGCCTCGTCTGTTCAGTGAAGACGTATGCGATGGGTACAGACAGCTGTGGACCCAGACTCATGGAGCCTCTTTTCACAACTTCCCAGAGGAAGAGAGGCCTTTCCCGGTCAGGCTCAGGAGAAAATCTTATCTTCCGCCTTCTGTTTAGAAGTGGCACATTTACACCTCAACCGAACGCGATATGCTATCTGGATTTTCTGTGATATCTAGTTGTTGTACGCTTCCAATGCACTGTTAGCAGTAGTTACCACACATTAGCTTGGAGCTTATCTTGTTCACCATATTATATTAACATCACTGTCACACAACGTCCTGCAGAGTGCAGATCAAAAATCTGGAATTTCAGTAACTCTTTGCTTGATACGTGGAAAAAAGGAACTTGTAGAATATTTGTATTGAATAGCCAAATCCGATTTGACTGACTTTTTGGGCCAGCTCTAGTTAGTATGCAATAAACATACGGTCATTTCGGCTGAATGAATCATCTTTTTGTGTTATTGATCTCCTGTCAGATCAAATGAATGCCTAATGCGTCAGATCACTGCAACCTCAAGTCTACCCACCCGCCATTAAATATCTACCACATCTCTTTAACACCACTCTTGTCAATTTCTGACATACTAATAATGTCAATGAAGGCATTTTCGTCTTTAAAAGATATCTGGCATTTTGTCCCAGCAGACATGCTGGCCTGCCCTAAGAGGATCAGACAGCAACAGATTTTCCCTAAATTACACGTGTAAATAAAGATGTAGGGACGTTAAGACCCAACACAGACATTACAAGAATGTGTCTGGAGTCTTAATCTGTTTTCCACCATGTGTACATGAAAGAGAGAGAGAGAGAGAGAGACAGAAAGAGTTAAGGATGTGCAGGACAATATTTAGTTTAGACTTAGAGGAGGCATCATTTTGCACCTAACCTTCTGTATCTAGCTCCCTGATTTTTATTTGTAATAGATTCCTCCCACTCAGCCGCTGCTCGGTACCTTTGCTAAGAACCACACTGATTTCTGTAGCGCTCATCTGCTGTTTTCAAGTGACTGTTACCTCTAACAGCCATTTTCGCTTTAATCAGCTGCCTCATTTTTGTCTAGGGACAAAGATTAAAGGAAGTCCCCCACAGAATCTCTCATCTACACATTATAATAGAATTTCTGTACCAACCCCCTCTTTCCTGTGATCTTTTCTCAACTGCAGAGGCTCGGATGTAATCCTAAGTAGGATAAACAAAGAACCATCTTGAATTCTTAAGCCCAGTTGAGCGCACTTTCTTAAATAATGTGCAGCTCTCTTAAAACCTGAGTTTCTTTCTTTTATTTTGGAATGAATGTCTTGAAATTTATTACAGTACAAAACTGACTTGGAAAGCATGTCTAACCATGTTCCAATCCATTCCTTCTCCTCTCTTTTCCCGTCCCTGTTTTCCTCCGTACATCTGCCTTTCCCGTCTCGTGCTACTGTGTCCTTATTTCCCTTCTTCAAATCCTTCCCAACTTTTCCTTTCCTCTGTCCAGCATGCGAGTTGATGAACCAGGGGATCCTCGCTTTGGTCACATCCACGGGCTGCGCAGCCGCAAGCGCCCTGCAGTCCCTGACGGACGCGATGCACATTCCCCACCTCTTCATCCAGAGAAACGGGGATGGTACGCCTCGCACCGCCTGTCAGCTCAACCCCAGCCCAGACGGAGAGAGCTACACCTTGGCTGCCCGTCCACCCGTTCGCATCAACGATGTCCTCCTCACCCTCGTCTCAGAACTGCACTGGCAGAAGTTCATCATCTTTTACGAGAGCGACTACGGTGAGTCGGGGTGAATGAGAGCAGTTGGCGGTCAGACGTATCCCATAAACGTGGCATGTGTATGTACAGTAACATGACGTCAGCTCTTTCATTGAAATGCAAAAGCCCCCAAATCATGTCATGTCTGGGGAAGACACAGCTGGTGCTGAAGTAAAGCCACATCAACACTGAGAATTCATCTGCTGGAAAGACCACACTGAGCAGGGACTAAGATGAAACAGCATCTCCACTCCCACACACACACACACCCAGAAACACACATATACTGTACATACAGACTGCTCCAAAGCTCAGCTAAAATAGTAGGAAAAAAACAAGATCTTCCTGCTGCATTCACCATTACTGGTATCCCCATGAAGAGAGAAGTCTGAGCCTAATTGGCTCATTTTCTGGCACCGGAGATTGCGGGCGTGTCCCTACAGTACTTTATATATTCTTAGATGTTCTCTGTTTCTATTTCATGATCCTCACTGTGGTCCCCTTTAGTCCAGAGCTTTCCTGACCCACATTTGGCAGAAGGTAAAGGCCTGTGACTTGAGGAGTGATTGACAAGACAGTCCAAGGACAGAGGGATGAAGGGGGGATATATTGCTGAAGTGGCATTCCTAAGATGATATTTTGCCACTGCTGGCTAATCTTTTTACTACGTGTAAGAGACAATCTAGAAGGGAGTGTAAATCTGTTTTATATATTTATTTATTTTTCAGGACAGTGGAGGCTACAGTTGATATAGTGTATAGTAAAGCAAGCCCTCAAGGAAATACAGCCAACCTCTCCACCCCCTTTTAAAAGTTTCCGCCCTACAGTTTACAGCCTATCTCAGCTCCTCATGCGAATGCATGTGACACGCATCGCATTTGCAAAGGCCCGTCCTTGAATTTGTTTCTGACATTGGCACTGTTTGTAGAAAGTGCACTCTCAGCTCCGAGTTGGATCGATTAAGATCCCACCATGGAAGAGCATCTGTCTCGCTATCTACCTTTCTTGCTTATACTACCTGTCTGTCTCTGTCTGACTGTATGTCTTGCTGTCCGTCTGTTATCTATCAATTCTGTCTGTCTGACTATCTATCTTTCCTATTGACCAGCTGTCTCGCTAACAATCTTTCTTTCTTTATCACTAGCTGTACGTCTGACTGCCTCGCTCTCTGATTGAGTGCTTGTGTTTGTCTGACTAGCTAGCTAGCTGAGTGTCTGTCTACAGTTTTCTGACCAGTTGTCCATGTAACTACAGTGATGTTGACCGGTTAGTCAGTCTCTGGGACCCACAGGTGTTCATTTGAGTGGGTCCACAATAAAATGTCTGATGTTATATTCAAGTACGTTGAAAACGAATTAGAATATTACAGAAAATCTGGACCTGAACAAACATGCAGTTAAATTAGTTATATTTTATGCTTTTTAAGTATCAAGGCCCTTTCTGTATTTTATTTTATTAACCAGAGAGCCACTGGGAACAGACAAACCCATGGATGCTCATTATTCCAAAGCCTTTCTCGTCTTTGGCTTACGGCAGGCTGTTTTGAGCTCTTTTCCACTTCTACTTGAATGAAAGTAAAAGTGAAATAGTGCATTTCTGCATTGTACGCTGTTAAGCATCCTCATTTTTTCCACCCACCACACACCAAATTCTGTTCTAAAATTGAATACTTAAGTTTAAGTGTAGACTCAGAATATTTACCAATAACCTTTCAAAGTTACAACCAAACATCAAAATACCTGAACTAACCCTTTAAGGAATTTCCCCCCCTGTTGCAATACAGTTGTATTCATTGAATCAAATCCTATCAGGAACTCTTTATGTTTAACTTCCCACCCCTACACAACGCACCATAGCCTTAAATTACAAATCCTGTGAGAGGGAACGTATGTCTAATGCATGAAGGCTCAGTTTAACAAGAGACTGTTGGTGAGAAATAATGGATGGGAATACTGCTTCTAACAAAATGGCCTTTTTTTTTTAAGTCTGCTAAATTAGGTGCTACAAAGTCTGCACCATTGACATTTGTGCTTGTGTTACACTGTTTAACTCCGCACTCGTTTAATTAAGGAATGTAGCGGCTAATAAGATCCTCATCACAAAACAGTCAAAATACCCGCGGTGCCTGCCTTGAAGCAGTACAACAGTGACCCACACCACTGCCTACAGACAAGTATTGTCTGCAAATTTGTGTTGGCACTGCTTAATGTTTAAAGAGACGGAGGATGTTGAATTGAATTGAATGTATGAGAAAAGAGAAACGGGTGCAACGGTGCAAGAGTAAAAGTGTACGTGTAAACAAGCGGGTGATTTCTCACACCTGAATTGTATTTTCTGGGGTGGTTGGTTCAGTTCATTGCTAGTCAAATGAAAGGTATTTTCATCTATAAAACCCATTTTATTCATTCAACTGATGAAGTGAAGCTAACTTTTAAATCTTAAGTCTTAGATGTTGTGCAATAAAAAGTTTTCCTACACAAGTTAATTGGCAAAATTTTGATTGAATTTACAAATTGATCAAAGCGTGAGTAAATAAGATTACAGTGTTCTCACAGTTCTTGAGAATTGATTTAATGGCTATAGTCGATACTATAAATATACTCTCGGTTCAGTAGCCCATGCTGCACACCCACACGGGTGCTTTCAGTTGGTCTGTCTCATTAGACAACTTTTCACTTTTTGTTTCGTTGAAGAATATCCCGTGGACTTGCTCAGCCGGCATCTGTGCGCTTGCACTGTTAGTAAAAGTACAATGTGTACACACTCACTCACTCAGCCCTAAGGAGAGGTCTTGGCAAAAGCAACCAAAGACACTTCTGTGAGTGAATCATTGTTTTTTTTTTCAGCGTTAAGTGTGGATTTTACAATTTGGAATTGAATATTAACCTGACTGCACCAGGTGGTTTGTTACAGAGAACCATCTGGTAAGCCATCATTGGAAAAAGAAAAAAGAAAAAACACAGGCAGGGTGATTGGATTAGCCATCCGTCAATCAAAGTGAATTAGCAGCATTTATTCTAACGCCTTCAGCTGTCATCACACGTCACTCCTCAGACATGTCGTCACACACACCTGAGCTTATGCTGTAGCTGCCAGTAGTTCCTCACAGGGCACGGATTGGTCTGAACCGCGAAGCGGATAGCTTGAAGGCTGGCAAGATGGATCCTCGGGTGATCTCGCCGACTCCGACTCGCCGGGTAACCCGAAACATGGGATTTGTAATGGAACGGGGTTAAAAGGCTACTAGTTATAAAAGCACCTCCTGACAAAGTGAGGCTGCATCATCTAGGTGAAGAAAGCCTTTCCTCACAGACTGCATGCAAAGTTTCAGTTCAAACACAAACTTAAAATAAGTCATTAAAGGTCTAAAAAGAATATAGCAAAAAGTTCTCTGTCTAAAAGTGCACAGTTGCTTATTCAACGCATCAAACCAATTAGATTCTTGCACTTGCCTCTAGTGTGTTATAGATTAGAGTTTACTGCTAACTGTCTATAAATATCTCAGCACAGAAAATCCCGTACATCTCTGAGCCTTTTTGCTGGTCAGCTGGTAATTGTCTGCAACCTTAAGTTCAGACTAAAAACAAAGAACCAGCTTTTTAAACTTCTTCCACTTCACTACTACAACTTAACAAAAAGTCTATCTCTCTTTCTTGTTATTTCATTCACTATCATCTATTTGATTTATTTAGCGTCAGTAGCCGGAGTTACATCCGAATGTAGCACCGATCTGAACAAAAAGTTACATGAAATCAGCAAATGAGAATGTGAATTGATCCACGTTTCAGAAAAGGAGAGCACAACGAGATGACGTAATTAAAAAGACACTTGTTAAACCTCGTGCTGAAAAACTGCAAAACGCGGCACATCCATCCTATCAATAAGCTTCAGCTCTCAAATGATCAGCATTTCCGACCATGTGTCTATAAACGTGAATGGAAATGCACCTATTGTGTTAAAGCCCTCTGTATAGAATATACTGTACAACACAAAGTTAGTAAAGTCTGCTTACCTAATCTTGACCTGAGGCACAAAGAGCGAAACAATGCAACACATTTAATTAAACAACATTTGGTCCATTACACTTAATTTATTCAGCCTGAGGGCTCACATGCTGTTTGAGAAAAGTTTATTGAACTATAGATTCAGAATAGTTTCAGCACAAGAAAAAAAAAAGTTTTATTGTTTGACCTCATACTCATTTATGAATTTAATTCTAAACATAAACATTTACTTTATATGAACAACAGTGGTTTATTATAATGTTTTTGTTCTTATATATTTAGTTTTATTATCCACGAGTGGATTTAAAAATTTAAATGTGTGGCCATGTTGCTAATATAATTTTTTAATATAATAATTATATGTTTTGTTTTTTTGTTGAAGATGAATCTGAATCTTAATGTGTATTTCATGTATAATTATATGGTGTTTTCACACTATTCAGGTCTACTTTAATGCTTGTTCCCACTTCTCTCAGCACCTTTCACATTATTGCTTCATAAACGCGGAGAGGTCTTGAGCAGCACGTCGCTTCTAACCCATGCTGTCAGATCAGTGGTATTCAAACAGTGGAGGTGACATTATGCAACTTTACTCACGGTAGCTCGGGAGCTCGGATCGGGTTCTCAGTGAGATCGTGTCACAGCGTTCCTGTCTTTTTTTCCTCGGCATTCTGTCTATATTTAGCGTGGCGAGCGCAGGGAAGTACAACAACGTGACAGACCTCTTTGTTTAGGGTTGTAATTATGTTCCTCGTCGAGCGATTAGTTTCATCAAACGCTGCAGCTGATGATTGTTTTCACGTGATGACTATTTTCACGATTGTTTTGTCATAAAAGGTGAAAATAGCTTTTCTAAAGCCCAGTTTTTGTTTTGTTTGCCCAACAGTCCCTGTGAAAAAACTCTATAAACCAGAAGAAGAAATTTAAGAACCTACTGAAACATTTTTGTGTTTTTGAGTGTCAGTTCATTGACTTATTGTTCCAGCTGTAGTGTCATACAAAAAAACAAAAGACCAAAAGCACTGAGCTGCCAGCCGACAAATACTGTACGTACCGCATACTGCAAGTTCTGTAAGCAAATCAATAAATGACGATAAGCAGCTTTGTTGCACCAGTGTGACTGAAAATACAAGCTCAAGTTTCATAACGCTTTGTGGCATATGGATTTTCTTGTCTTTTTTCTAAAATCTATACTGGAAACCTCTGTATCAGAACAATAACTCATTGTCATATATCATTATATTGCAGACGCGGCTCTGTTATTATGTGTGTAACAATACAATAACACAGGCACGAGATGCGTCGAGATGATTTACCTTCATCAAGTGCATGCTTTTATCATTTCGGTCTGTACTGTATATACAGCGTGCGAGAATAGACCACATGACTCATTGTCTGACGCGGCGAAGTCAGCCAGTGAGCCAAGTCAATACTCCAATATCACTAATCACAATTACCAGGGGGGGGAATTGAAGAAACCTCAGGAAGAGTAGCAGAGGAGGGAAGTCCAGATAGACCAACACAAAAATGACTCTACCGTACTGCAGATGAATGTAGATTGTAGAACGTATGTCAGGAATATGGATCCAGGAGAGTGTTTAAAGAGACTCGGAACAGCACTCATATTTTGGACTGTAGAGTCTTGCCAGCACTGCCAAGGAATGTATTTTTTTCCTCCATTTCTAATCAGGTTTGCTGATTGACTCTGACTCTGTGGAGACACTGCGCTGATCTGTGATCATCAGAGTATCTCCATCTGGTTTTAATGTGTAATATAACTGAAAGATTGGAGTTGTCGATTGTCCCCGAGATTGGAAAGATCATCCCGCTCAATTATAGTTTTAACTGATATTTAAAACTCATATGGAGAGGAACTGAGTGAACGCGGCGAAAAGGGACATTTCATTTGCTAATTTGCTTCATATCGAGGCCATCTTTATTGAGCCTGTAAAATAGGAGTGAACATTGTGTGATGGATTTCTAGATGTGGTCTGATAGGGCTGTCTGTTGCCGGGCTGCTGTGTCATCAGTTCGCTGATGGTTACATTGGTCTATAAAAGCAGATGTTAGAAAAGATAGAGCACCTACTGTACTTTCCCGTAGCCCCGGGCGTCCCACTGTAGCACCACATACGCTGAATTGTCCAAAACCTCATTATCTACATTACATTTATCTAGACAGTTGTTATTATAATCATATCTCTGGAATTCTTTTGCTTTTTTGGTTGGTGGGAGCAACACCAGGCTGTGCAGTCGAAGAGCACAGGGTAGAGTTTTATTACAGCTTAAACAGCTGGCTTTCCTGACCTTAGGGGCAAAGTGTAGCTCAGTGTAATGAAGTGTGTCAGGCAAGCTGATTCATTCCAGTCTCCACCAGTGCATCAGTTGCATAAAAGGCACATTATGTAAACAACTCCAAAGCGTCACCTCTTCTGGTTCCATTTGTCAGTCTACATTTTCAACACATAATTTGATTCCCTGATGTGAGAGAGCGTGTTCTTCTAATTTCTTTCAGTAGTGCTAGCAGAGAGAACCTTATTTTTATGCCGTTGTAGCTCTGTAAGAAGCACGGAGATTTGTGCAACACCCTCGCGGTGTTTTGCCTTTTGTACTTTAAGGTAAATACGAGAGAATAAAACAGCCCATTGCTAACCCAAAGATCCTTCACGCCTTCTGAGGTACAGCTTTTTTTTTTCTTTCTTCCCTCTGTCCTATCTTTGTTTCTCAGCTTTTTTTTTTTTTCATAGTCAATACTGCTGTGTGTCCTTCAAACAATCCTTCTGATGCATATTTCAGCCATGCTCTCTGACAGTGCTGAAGGGTAATCTAATCCCTCAGCTTTTTATTTGTAAAGAACGAAATAGACCCGGCGCATGTCAAGGCCTCAAAAGTTCACCCCCTCCACTGAAAAACAAACTTAACGGCAAACTATTGCTTTGCCGTCAAGGACCATGCTGTCCCCTGTGCATTGTGCACATTCTTCCCAAACTGACCAGATACGAAATTAAACTTTCATACACAAACAACTGTTCACCATTGTCTTCTGGCTGCATATAAATGACATTGACTGAATCCGCGGTTCTGGGCTGAGTTCCTGCGGTGAATCAAAAGATGTTCTTTTATTCCATCTCATTTTGCATTTGGGCATGACCAGACACAACAGGTTCATGCACTCTTCTCTGCTCGGCTTTCTTTTTTCTTTTTTTTTAAACCAACCATGTCTTTAAATAGACAGTGTTCAGGAGAGTGGCTGAAAATTGAATAAGTCAGTCATGCTATGCTATGTTTTAAGTCTGACACAACATTCCTATCTTCCTGATCCACCCCCGCTCTGATAACACCCTGAATACAAAATGTGAGTCGCCGCTCTCTTTTCAATCAGGTATTAAATATGAATTACTTAGCATGAACACTGATTAAAACGTGCCACATTCACCCCTAAAACTGATCAGATTGTGCTTGATCCAATTTTTTTGTTTGTTTTTCATCTAACACAATGCCATGATCGTGTACCTGCAAAACTAATGGCCTTCAGCTGCACATTGTGTCTAGCATAGTTAGCATGCTCATCTTAGCATGTAGCTCAAAGCTATTGCTGCTCTTAAGTATGGAGCCGCTAGCGTTGCTGTTAAAAGGTCTGACAAAGGCAGCCTATGTGATATGTCATCTGTATGCCCAAGCGCCTTCAAAGTATGCTTGCACAGTAGTCACAGTTGTGGGAATGTAAAAGGAAGCCAGGTGATTGATTCCGTGTGCGAGGATGGACAGTGGGTGGACTATCTGCAAACAAAAGCTTCTGTGAAATTACCATGTCATTTCATCATAACAAGGAGGCTGTAAAAGGCAACTATGGCGTGATTATAGGACATCTTAAAGAGGGGTCGATTTCCAGTAGGCTCCTTGGCAGGCCTGTCTGAGTTAACATGTGCTTAGTAACGACTGCGGCGCAGCTACATCTGTCTCTGCCCACCCTGTGGTGACTGGTTCCTTTTTAGAGAAGGAGAGAATTAGGCTGGGATTAGGTGTGAGATTGATTAAGCTGCTTTTGGTCTCAAGTAGGAGGTACTCCCTAATGTAGAAAGTGCATTTACAACACCAGCAGAGTCAGGACATAGACAAACACAAAGGATATCTCCTGCGGTGTCTGTAATGCGCATAGTGAGGGTAAAGGGTGAGTGACAGATCTGGGAAAATGAAGCGAGCCTTTCGCGAGCCGTGAGGACGCCTCTGCGCCAGGACACACACTTTAATGCTTTTCATTACGTTACTTTTTTATTTCATCTAAATTAATGTTACATTTATGCCATAAGGTCTGCAACACTGCCAACTAACTTGCCAGGTAATTTCACAGTGATTTCACAGGGAGTGAACATACAGGTGACCTTCAGTTAATTGGCTTTCCATAAGAATAGAGAGGAAGTACAAAAGAGAATGAAAGGTATGTAAAAGGTATGTGAAGGGAGAGAAACTGTAAGAAGTCGGCGTTACTGTAAGCAGTACATAAATACCAGACAGGAAACGGCTTTTACGCGTCATAGTGCATTAAATGTCAACTGGAAAAACTTACCAGAAACCCGTGAGATAATGTTAATCACCCTGCTGGTAGAAAATTACAAAGAAATATACAGACGTTCTGTGTAGCTAGAGCTCCATTATGCTGCTCTCTAACATGATTACCAGTTGGAAATGAACAAATAAATCCAGCCTGACCACACAGACGGCACTTAACCTTTTTGTGAAAGGGTAAAATAATTGGTGAGACCCAATTTGCATAGTTCTGTGTCGACGCTCCAAACACCACGTGGCGAAAAGTTCAACAAAGTGTCAATTCTTTAAAATCTCTTATTTTAACCCTGAACCCGACCTCATTTCACATTAAATAAAATCTAGCCCTGCAGTCTTTTGCTGGGCTGATGTTGCTGTTTTTTTTTTATTGATTCCTCACACTATGTTATTTCCACTTTTTGCTATTACATTTTTTTTATCATTCCAATTGTTGCAATCTGGTCTCCCTTCTAAACACACAGCATTGTACCATCCCCAAGAGCATGTCAGCCAAATTTAAGTAGGGCAATTAATTTTACTCCCCACTTGGACTAAAACTCGCATGGCCTTGTCGTAAGCCAAAAATGCAATCACTGGACAGCATCTCTGAGACCATTCACCAGGGCTGGACCGAGATAATAAATACAGCCCAGGAACTCCAACTCCAGCTCACTCTGCACATTTAGACCAGACTGCTTATATTGGAACGATTTTGTCGACAGAGCTTTCCTTCGCTTTTTTTTTTTTTATAGTCTTTGACAAACAAAAGAAAAGGTGAGGCAACATATTCATGCCTTCCAAAATTATTAGAGTGAACAGCTGCTTTCTTAAACCTGCCAGTTAAATGGACCACAGTGTAATGACAATAACAGATGTAAGCGTCCCATGCCCAAACAATGGATAAAAGGATAGGGCAACATTTTGATCATTTTAATTCCAATAGCTTCAGTAAAATCCACAGTTATTCACCTTGTACATAAAACAGGAAAACACAAATTAATATCTGTGATGTTGTCCAACAAGAGAGAGATTATACACAAAGCTCAATCAAAAAAGTTTTTAATTAATAATACTGTAGAGCCAATTTAAAAGCATTTTATTTCCAAAAGCAGCTCAATCACAATAACATTAAGTAGACATAATTTACAGGGGCATGGGGGCAAAGAGAGAGGATGAACAGACATGAACTTTGCAGTCACATTTCAGGTGAACACCACCATGAGCAGCTGAATTATTTCACCTCCCCCCCGTAACATTATCCGCCGCTGCCTGCTAAACGTTTCCCGGCATTATTTGCTTGTCCTTCATCCTTCACCGCATCAACCCCTCTCTTCATTCCACCTTGTTTATCAGCCGCATCACAATTAATCGGACGCTCAGCTTTCATGATATTTTTGCGGTAGCTAAGCTACGTAGCGATATGGCCCTCTTATCACCGTGATTGCCAAAGCCAGCTAGACGACAAGGTCACGTATACGTGATCAAAGGCGAGAACGGTAGAGGATAGCTAGTTAATGTGCACACACGTGAACAACTGGACAGCGCTGCAGATGAATTATGTGATGTAATAATAATGAAAAATGTGTGAGCCCCCCGCTAAAAATGTGAATCGGCATAGGAAGGTCTGATATTAATGTACCTTTACATGCTGCAAGCTAGCAAACTTGCTTGTCTGACACACATTGCAGCATTTAGCCTGTTTCCTTATTTCCTCCCTCTGAGCCTCTCATTTCCTTTCCTTATTATCTAAGGTGTTATTTCCCACAGTTTTACGTCTGACACACTCCACGGGGTTAAAAGCAGCAGTACTGTAGGTACAGATCTGACCTAACGTGGCTACCTGGTGTTGTTTTTCCCATTGTACAGTATGTTAACTTCGCCCTGACTCACGGGGCCAATCAGCGGCCTTGTCACTCTAAACAGCCGGCCTGCGTCTGCCTTTCGATCAATGTTGTGACAGACAACATTTCACACACCCTTATGCTGTTTGGCATGGTGTAAGAACATAATATGTTTTTCTTCACCTCGTATTTGTCTTCTGCAAGGTGTTGAGTTTGCTTGTCTCTGCAGCCCCGTTCATAACACACTAATGTACATGCATACAGACAGACAAATATTAACAACGTATGCACAGGTGTCCTCTGATCACAGATAAGATCCACCTAAATATATATTTATATATATAACACAAAATGCAATTAAAAATACTCTTTTATACGTTGATTGTTGACTTAATGCACCATTCTCTCTCTCTCTCTCTCATTCCACAGTGAGTTTCTCAAAAATGCTCCACTGCTTCCAGAGTTTATGTTTTCACTTTTGTTTAGAGCTTACGTTGTGTGCTTTTTAATAAAAAATCGAATGGAATTTTTCAATACTAAAATGGGTTACTAAAAAAAAATAAAAAGAAGCACATTAAAAATCAATAATAGTGCACAGCCGAATCCAGCTGAAAATTGAATTCCGAAAACATAACAACTCTTCGGCTCTTTGTTTTTGCTACTTACTCTTCCTCCCCCCATTTTCACAGAGGCGCTCGAGGTCGGAGGGGTCTAAGAGGTCCTCCTTCTGGTGATTACTGTCTTGCAATGAATGAAGAACTCAAATCAAATCAGTTTCAATTAAAAAAAAAACCAAAAAACATCATGGTATTTTCTTCAGTGGGGGGAGATGACACCACAAGTGTCACTTGAACTCAACTCCTGTAATTGGCATTTGCTTCAAATGTGCTGCCGTATGGATGTGATGTACCTGACGTGATTTGTTGTTCCTTATTCAGATAGCATATTGTCTTTAAAATAACAGGTTAAGATGGATTATAGATCTGCAGTCAACAAAAAAAGAAGGTGGCTTGAAACTGATGAGGTCATTTCTCACTTTCTGCTCTCTCTCTCTCTCTGTGGTGCTCTAATTGCTCCGTGGCGTCGAGCGACACACTCTCAGCGATACATTTCAGTTTGCAGAAAGAAAAATCTATATTGCATGTAATTAAGCGTCGCCGTCGTTAGCAAAAATAACAGCGATTTCTTTAACATTTTGAGTAAACACAGGCTGGTAGTGAAGCCATTCCTCAGACTTTTTTCCGCTTGGATTGCAACGCAGCTTGACAGCTCAGTGAAAAAAACCTCAGAGCCCTTTGATCATGATACGCTCGTTTCTGCATCGCTCCAATCCAAGAGGGAGTCCCGCTTTAGTTACAACTCGATTGGTTAAGATAGAGCTGAAAAGGATGTTGGCAACTTCACGGGGTGTGTCTCTGTCTCCCTCCACATCTTTCCTGATCACAGATACATAACTATTAAGCAAAGTATAGGTAAGGGACAGGAGCGGGAATCAGAGAGGACCGAGCCGTCAGTGAGCGGGGTGTTGATGGTGAAAGGGCAGAGAAGGGTAAAGTTTTTATATCTAAAACTTTCAGAAGAAGATTTGTGTTCAGAAATGAAGCTCGGGTAAACATGTCCAGAAATCAGACCTTTAATTCCACGTTAATCCTCTTTACTGCAGCCCTGTCCATGGCTGACACGGTTGCCCTGTGGAAAAGCCTGCTACCGGTTTGGAACGCTGGCTTTGAAGTCCGATGTTTCTATCGGGGTGCTGGAGTAGTTATCGCATGGCAGCTTTCCCTCAGCTCTTCATGGGATTAAAAACTCTGTTTGTTTGTTGCAGTATGTTTCCTCTATTTCTCATTTGAGAGATTCAAGGTTTTCACCCAGTGGCGGCAGTAATGTATGGTACTTTTGTCGTTAGATGTAGTGTTTCTTTCTTTTTCTCTTTAATCAGATCTCTCTTCTATGGCCATAGTTTACTGCCGCTGCGTATCGCGTATAGAAAATATTGTATCCAAAATTAATTGCAGTGGTGGAGTTGTGAAACAGGAGAGTAGAAACCGCGATTTACTTACAAATTGTGTTTGTGCTCCAACAAAAGAAGGGATTACTCAGAGGTTGAGCTTTCGCCCATTGTATCCAAAGCAACAGCACCAAGGGTAATCGTTTCAATTTAGAGACAAAGAAAAGCAAAGAGGTGTGTGCGTGCGATTGGAAGGCTAAGAGTTTTCCCCTGCAAGTGCTGTGGTAGGACTTTGGCAACGCTTCAGAATGATGAATGTTTTAATTTCATGTTTTGTTCTGCCCTTTCGAACATTTTTATTCACTGAGTATTTATGTTACCCCCAAAAATACATTGTAATAAAACAACGGCAGGAGGAAACATTGCAGCATTACATCTAATTCTTTATGGTTTGCTTCATACGGTGCTCAGTCATATTGCTTTTTCACTTTGCCCCAAGATGTAGACTGAGGAATGGGGATGATGTACTAATATATTGTTCCACTACTTAGATCAAGGGCTTTCTCGTTAGCCTAATTTCCAGTTTTTGCCATAAGTGTTTAAAAACTGTGTGTGCGTCACCTCAAATAACCCCGATTGTATGATATTAAGCATTTCCTCTGTGTGTTCTTTGTTCTTAGGACCACTCTAACCTCCAACATGGAAACCCACCCATATATATACACACACAGACACACACACACACACACACACATCCATTTTTGGATGCAGAGGGAAGTCTGGCCTCTAGCGATTTTGGCTAGCCTCTCTTTAAGAATGCGGCATGACTTGGCACATGCTGAGCTGCTGCTCCCACTGTGACGGCTGGGATTGGTGTGCTTATTGTGAGCCCTCTGCTGCACATCACCTTTGATTTGTCTGTGTGGCGCAGCCTTCTTTTAAGTGGTTTCCTGTATAGTGAACACACACACACACACATTCAGATCTCTGGGGACAGCAACACCTGCCTGCAGTTTCATATCCTGTAAACCCCAGGAAACAGAAAGACAGGCTTGTGCTTGTTGTGTTTTGTCACGCTTTAGATCAGGAGCAAAGAACGAAACCTGCCTTGAAGCCTTTGGAATGAAGCCTGAAAATATAGAGTGTGTGTGCAGGTGTTGAAAGTACAGGTTGTTTACCCACAATTCTGATTAAATGCTCCGGGAATAAAGCACTGTATAACATAGCACCTGCCTGAAGTGTTATTCTTTCTCTTTTTGTTTGTGTCTTCCCCCTCACTCCCACCTCATCACCCATTCTCTTTTATTCTCCCTCCTCCTTCAGATATCCGGGGTTTGCAAACCTTCATGGACCAGGCGTCTCGTCTGGGCCTGGATGTCTCCCTGCAGAGGGTGGACCGCAACGTCAGCCGAGTTTTCAATGACCTCTTTAGCACCATGCGCACCGAGGAGCTCAACCGGTACAGGGACACTCTGCGGCGAGCCGTGTTGCTCATGAGCCCTCGAGGTGCACAGGTGTTCATCCACCAGGTAGGCTACGCCGCAGAGACTCTTTTTTTTTTTTGGGCGGGGTCATCAAGGGGATCAGCAACACGAGCAAAGAGAAAGAGTCACACAGAAAACAAGCATTTATTCACTATAGAACAAGATTGGCACCCCCACATGACAGCTGATCAAACATTTCATTGGCTCAGCTGTAGTAAATGTGAAATATAGCAAGATGATTAGGTTGTAGGAGATGAATGGCCGGGTTTTCATTGGGAACCTGCCACTATGACCACACTAGTGACCCCTCTCTTGTTAAATCTGATGAAACAAGATGCAACTGCCTGTCTGCATCCCCGTGGAAACCCAAAGCAGATGGCAGAGATCAGACTGGGATGTGTTTTTGTCTTCAATATTGAGTCGGCCAAAAGAAAACTACATTTCAGGTGCCAATATTCTGCATCAGATCTTCCAGATATACTATCTCTGGACAGCAGAAACAGTATTTCTACAGTAAAACATTCATTCAGCCTTCACCGCACTGTCAAGCGGAGGGAGTTTTGTTTACTGCACAGATCAGCAGCACTGGATATAACCCCAGGCAAAGTTCAAACATAGTCAAAGTCAACTGCGCGTAGCCACAGAGGATTTGCATCTTTCCGAGCTCGTACTAGCCTCAATCGGAAGCTTTTACTAACTTATTCTCTATTTGCTCCTTCCTCGTAATGTTTGCTAATTATAGCCCCGTTGCTTTCACGGGAACATGTACAGTAGGAGTTAACGCATCCGACGCTCCACTTTAGTGCACATCCTTTCCTCTTTCATCGACACCTCCACAAAACAGCTGCCGCGTCCACGACTAACCTAAACACCAGTACACTGAAAATAATTGGGGTGTTATAATAAGAGACGTTTCTGAGGTTCTCCTCAGTAAAAGGCAGCCAGAACTGGAGGGGTTTTCCTTTAATCATATGCTGAGGTTTTACTTCCGATAACCACTCCATGTTAACCACGGCGAATAATAATAATACTGTAGTGCTTTGGCGTGATTGAAGAAGAGACTTGCAGTTGCGCTTGGCAGTGCCGGAGACAGTGGAAAAATATGACAACATAAAATCGAGCCGAGTGGCTTGTTCTGCCCAGCAAACACGTCACAGCCCAACACTTAATCTTCTTTCTCATCTGGCAAGGGCAGCGAAACACTGATAAAACATTGACGATTTTCCAACTCAAATGGAAACCCTGGACCTGAAGTACAGGGTAGTAGAGTTGTTAAAATATTTTCAGATAAAAGTCGCACACCCTATTTAACAGTAACAAAGCTCTTGTCTTCTAAATGTTGGAATATCTACCCTTTTGATGAATGTATTTTTTTGTTAACCAGAAGGCAAATTCAAAGTGTATGACAAATACCTTTATGACGCTCGGTTGGTCCGCTTTCTGGGCACCGTAAGCGGCGTCTTTCAAATCCTGTCAAAGCTAAATGTCATTCAGATAGATCAAGACTACACTCAGTGGACCAACAAGGTATGTTTTAGAATTAACAGTGTGACGCATGCGATGTCTGTGTGTATCAGCATTTGACAGAAAGAGATCCACACATTTCACATCACTTGAATCCGCCATGAGGAGTCGGGATTTGGAGAGGAGACACAAAAACATGAGTGTATATTGTAGGGAGCGGTTAAAGACGTTATGATGTGTGGAATATGTTTTAGCCTGTGCGTCACATATTCCACAAAACTTCTAAAAGCTTCTAAATTGCTGCTTTAATTTTTATTCCCATTTTCTTGCCGATGACAAAGAGAAGGTTTTTCTCTCGGTGGAGAACCTTTTCACAGTTTCTACAATGTCGCTTTGCTGTGCAAGAAAGACTAAACTTAAGCTGAGTTATGACATTCTGTAGGCCATTATAAGTATACTTATCCGTCTTACTTAGCGAGAACGGGTTAGTGCTTGAGTATAGACAGAGGGAACTAAAAAAGTCATGATGATTTATTGAAATGCTTTGTAACAGGAATATAAAATATACGTCCAAATTCTCATCTTTTATTGCATCTGAAGCTCCCTTGCATTTAAAGATCACCGGAGGATAAGCGAGCGTCCTTCTGAGACCTGTGACAGTTCTAGACAACATCACACAACATATGACATACATCGAGGGGATTCATGTGATTTTTTTTCTCTGTGACTCATGAAGGTTTTCCTCAATCAGCTTAAGTTTAGGTCTTCCGTGGTGACTCATTTAACCTTTTATCTATTCTGAGCAAACATCATAGAAAAAAAAGTTACTATCAGTAGTTCCTTGACTCGTTAGCTTGGTGCAGATGCCCTATACAAATAAATCAGCACACAGGTTGTGAATATGCCAAGGCTTTTAAGTTTCATTAATGACATACGGCTTTCATCTTTTCCTGGACTCTGATGAATTCTGTCTTAGTGCACACGCGCGCACACACATATAGACACAAACAGCTGTAGACATCGTCTCATAAGTTTGCGTTTAATCTGGCCAATTATATTCTTTATCATTCCTCGTACAATTAGCATGAGGCATCTTGGGGACAAAGAAATAAGCGTAGCTTCGCGTTTGGCACAACTCCCAAACGGTCCTCTGAATATGTTAATATATTAGTATATTAAGTGGCGGAGATTTGTTAATTCATCAAAGCTTCATTAATACCTTGGTAACTGTTGTCACGGAGCGTATCCTCTCCCCATCAGAGACACGGGGGGGAGGAGAAAATGTAAATATGCTAATATCCAAATGGAGGATGGTGGCGATGGTGATGTTGATGCCTCGGAGACTTAAGTATTCATGAATTACGTTAGCATGAGAGAAAAAGTAAAGTTGCCATGGTGACTGGAAATTGACAGAACGCTGGAACATAAAAAAGAAAACATCACAGGCATTGTAATGGCGGTTAATATAAAGAAATGTGGGTGTTTACAGGGATTAATGGCATTAGCAGTCTCAAACATTTGTGCAAGGATGCATTATTGCAGTAAAACCATATGAAGGTAATCAGTTATGGCAGCGCGCTTTACCACAGAGACCTGCTCTGTTTTCTGCTCTTTTCTGAATTTTTCATCTGTGTGCTTCAGAGTTCGCTCGGCTCCATTATTTTCTCTTCCTCTCTTCTGCTCCGTTTTACCCAGTGCCTATTAATTTTCTATATAAACTTACACGGATAGATTATTGATCAGGCCTACAAAGAGACACAAAATTGGAGTACAGAGAGGCATAAAACAACGACGGAGGCAGGCAAAACGACCATACATAGATGTAAAATGATCAGAGAGAGAGAAACAAAGTGACACGGCAAGACTTTCAATGACTACAAAACAGCTATATGGAGACACAAAATGACTACAAATGACTCGGCTTTGTTGGTATCTTGCTTCTATGTAGGGCAGAGAGACATTTTTTACATGTCTGTGCCCCTGGGCCACTTTTCTCATAATCTTTCAATGCCTACTTATTCCTCTACAAGGTCAGATGGGAATGAGAGAAAAATGGCTTAATATTGAATTGGACAAAGGTGCCTCCGTTTAAGAACAGAGGCACCTTTGTCAGGCCGGCAGTTTATCAAGGGCCTAATACGGTATAGCCAGATCATATTCATAACTTTAATTTCATGTTCTTAATTCATCTGACTTACATTAAAGGACATGCATAAGTGCGCTAGCAAAAGTCAAACCGAGGTCACACATAAGTCACATATTGCATTCTGGCGATGCTCTACTTCCCTGAGCGCCACATCGTCATAAGTCACTTGTCACTTCTACTGTCTGCTCTCAGGCCACAGTCATTTCTCATACTTTGAACAAGATGCATATGTAATTGACAGCGTCGGCCGGGTCTCTAGCTGAAATTCCGGGCTCCTGTTTTCTCCCGTCCAGACAGTTGTCATCTCGTCTCTCGTTCATTCGGCCCTTGAGTCGACGATCGCGTCTCGCGTGCGGCATCGGCGCCGCCTTGTTCTTGACACCCAGCTGCTCTCTGCTCCCCTCATGATGGGAGAACTTCACTTGACTCACGCAAACCTTTTAAAAGGGCCCATAAAGTGGAATTTTAGGCTTTCAGCTCTCCCATTTCTACGTCCTTGGGTTGTATTAGTGAGCATTTGCTAAATCACTTACGTAAAGCGATGCACATTTAGGTGGAAAAACTTGACACATTTTATGAGTTACCAAAGTCACTCTCCAATTAATTGTCAACGGTGTAGCTCCGGGCTATATATCTTGAAGACACCTAAATTAGATTTTTGGCTCTCTGGGTACTGGCTTTGGGAGAGTCATTCATTTTCACCAACCTTGATTAAAATGCTTTAAGCGATTGAAATACCTGTACTGAATGCGAATTGTGAAAATGAATGGTGCGCTTTAACCGTGAGACTGATACATGTTAACGTTAAATACACAACATTGTAATACTGTATTAATTGCTATCAGCATTTGTAATGTAACATAAATTAAATGTTTCCACATTTGCATATTCAACAGCGTCCGCCCTCTCGGTGGCTGTGAGACAGTAGCCCTCTGAACCTGTTGATGTGAAGGGTGGGCGGTGTCAGCGTGTGTGCCAGCTCTGCATGCCAGTTGATGGATGGAGCAGAGAGGCTGAGTGAGGTCTGCCTCCTGCGCGCCGGCTACACGAGGCTACAAGAGTGACAAGCACCGCAGCCAGCTGCCAGGGAGTGTGAGGGGAGAAAGAGATGCTGCACTGGGTGGCAGGCGGGTAAAGAGAGGAAGACAGGAACACACAGAGAAGAGCGTGCACAAATAAGAGGCGTATAAAGGCAGGGTGGGAAATAAAGAGCAGGTGGAGACGGATACGGGGAGGAAAGGTCAAAGATGAGAGAAGAGACGGAAAGCTAGAAGAGGTTCCTTCAACATAATAAGGCACTGAATGAAACAGAATGAAACTGTGAAATTCAGTGGAAGACTTGCCGGTGAAAAGAGGCAAAACAGAACAGATGAGTGCTGAGAGAGTGTCTGAAAGACAGAACGTGTTGAAGAAGGCAGGGTTTTAAACCCAGTGGGAAAAGATTGGCTTTTGTTTTAGGAGATAATTAGGGACGGATTTAGACGAGCATTCTAGTCTCAACCCTTTGAAAGTGTGAACGCAACCCTTGTTTGTACGTCTAATGTGGAAAAGGTGGAAACTTGTTCACGGGTTTATCACACGTTTCTCTCTGTGACGCTTAAAATGAACTCTACTGGTTTCTCTTTAAGGAACACAGGCTGCACCTCCTTCCAGATAGTACCTTGTTACCACCACTGCCTTTAAACTTATGACTCGCCTCCAAAAAGAAAATATATATAAAATGATATTTAAAAACACTGACTACTGGACAGAAATGTTCATAGTTAACTTCAAGTTAACTTTTTTTTTATTGGCTTTCATTATTTTATTATCATATTGTAACACTTTCTGTACAGTGTTCTTCTAAAACTCCAACTTAAAATAATGGTCTGTGACAGTCAGCAGCTTTTCCCAGTGCAGAGTGACTGTGGCACATAAGGGGAATATACTGTATTATGCACTACCTGTCTGTGAGAATAACTACTATCATTCAAGTTTGTCACAAAACCTCAGATTGATATCCTGAATCTGTCACTGTGTGATAAAAATAGGACTTTTTTTCCCGTATGTAGGCTTTTCAGTCCTGAATAAAAGTGCAAAGTAGACATGCCAGGTAGTGTCTGCAGGACTCCACAGTTAGCTGCCAAAGGATTTAAAACATAGACCTTCACCTGCTGGTTGTGGATTACTGCATTTTCCTCATGCCTTCTTTTAACGTGTGTATTGAATGTGAATGTGATTGCTAAGCAAATATACCGGAGCTGTTTGCGCTTTTGTGGTGGCATGAAAGGTCGTTGCTAGATTTGTCCTAGAGTTTGACATTCATTTATTCAGAATTTAATTCTTTAGATCACTTCGCTTTTTAAATGTCTTTTTAAAATCATGACTCTGACGCTTTATCTCTCTTTTTTTAAAAGCAACAAAAGCATAGCAGGGTTTACCGGGCGACCCATTTGACCCTGGCTTTGGCAGATGACGTTGCATTCTCGGCAACAGATTCACCTGTCAAGAATTGAGACCATGAATCGCTCATTAAAAATGAGACCCTTGTGACACACGAGTGTGAGACGTAATAAACACATTTGCCCTTGCTAGGAATTGTGTTTTGATGCCAAGGTCTCTTCCGTCTTATTGTCACAAACACTTGTGGACGGTGATTTAAACGCGACCAGAGTTGACATGCTATTATAGGGTGCTTTGGAAAAGAGACAGCGATGATGGCTTTTCTTGCTCGGGGAATTCATCGCCATTGACATGACAGCTTGTGGCGTACAGCGCACAAACACGCGCACACAGGTGCACACATGAGCAAATCTCACAACCACGTCTTTCTGATCTGAAAGCTTTGGATGCCTGTTGAGAGTAATCTCTCATTTTGTAACATTTTGTTACCCTTTACAATTATTTTGCCAAAGTGACACAGGTTTAAACACCATGGTAAAAAATATATATACACAGTGGTATTTGAAGATTGTGGCCTCTTTAATGTGAAGGCGACGAGGTGCCTACACCATTTTTCTCATAAAAAATATTTTGCTCCGTCTCTATGTGACATTATTTCTTTTAAACATTGTTCCCTCTTGTTATGTGCAGCACTTTAAGGTCTCTCAGTTGTCCGAATATCCCCACGTCCTAGTCTGTCTTCATTCCAGTAGCCCAGTACTTTTCACAACTTTTACCGTGATACCGATGGCATTTCTTAGTTCCATAGATGAAACTAAACCGATCACAGTCATTAGATTCTTGTAACTGTGCCCATTTTTGTCTGCTTTTTTTTTTTTTTCCACATTTTTCAAAATATTCATGCACAGTTGTTTCTTGGCACCTGGACTTCTCCCCTTCCCTCAGATGGAATAAAGCTGGCCATGACCTGGAAGTGTTTATCCCAGCATGACTCATTAACCTGACACAGAGAGCATGGTGTTGGTGCAGGGGAGCGTAGTGTTGGCACAAACAACATCCTTTGCATTCATGCACACACACACACACACACACACACACACACACACACACTGAGAAGGATGCCCAAACACATGCACAGCTTCACTGCATCACCCCTCATTCCTTCCCCAGATCCATCACTGCCAGTTCTGTCTACACCCCCTCCGTTAGTGCTAATGAGCGAGGCCAGGTATAATTACAACGCTCCAAAAGTATTTTTCAGCCTGAATTTTTCGTTTTTTTCAAAAGGCCATAGAAAAACTCACTTGCACCCAGAAGATTCAATTAGACTGGCTCAGCATACAAATGAAGGCCAGTGTGTACTTCCTTTGGTTGAGTGGCATCATTTGGAATCAGAGGCTGGGAGAGTTTATAGAGGTGACAAACAAAGCAGCACATTAGAGATGGGCTGCAGCAGGGGGAGTTCAGCTAAATCAAAATAGAGGACATAGTATGAGATTATACAGTATCGAGATGATCTATACTGTATAAACAGGCAATGGTGCAATGGGAATTTAATCATGTTTACTGACTGCATTATTCTTTAGAGGAATATCCTGTTTAGTTGATGGGAGATGTCCTCATTTGTAGTTGGTTATGTTACGGCTTGAATATAATGAAAAGCTAGGTCAGGTTCTTATTTATAGTTGTTGGTGTATACAGTGTTTGCTGTTGTGCGTGTTTGTAATATATGAATATTACGATTTCGTAAAGCTGCACCCTGCATTATTTGTTAAAAGGCTAACCAAGGGGAGGGGATACAAATTAGAAAGAGCCAGAAACGTTTTTTTCTCTGTAATAGCTCAAATTCTTCTCTATAATGGACCAAGGGAAAAACAAAGAAAAAGGCTCTGAATAAAACTGAAAAATATAAACCCAACTCCGAACTAAACTCGACTGTTAGTTGTGACCTAAAATGTGATGCTGAAACGTAAAAATACTTTACTTTAAGGGGGGTTATTCCAGCTATGAAGTTACTGCAACCCCATAAAACTGGAGGACCAGCGAGAAACAGATCATAAAAATAATGGTCTGAATCTGTGCAGCAGAGGTCAAGATAGCTTGACCCTTTAAGCCTCGAGTACGGCTCAAGTTCTAAACCTGGATCCTGCCCTTCCCACAATTCAATTTTACAGCATATTCTGTTAGACCATCCCTCTGTAATAACTGTCCACGTCTTACAAACTCTAAACCCCAAATGTGCAACACAATTCCCACAAGCCTCAGCCTCGGTTGCATCATCAAGGTTATTTGGACAAAGCTCCTCGAGCCACAGAAGACATTACACACCTGGTTTCACAGCCTGAGTAGTCCTCCTGGACTAGAAAACTAAGTCCGATGTGTAAAATCAGTAGTGTGCCCCTTTATAATAAATAGAGTGTATATTTAAATAGCTGAATGACCACAAGGTTAGGTTTTCAAGTGTATCACGGAGGCCTTAGTTACTGGGATGGAGTCATCAGAGCACTGTAACCTCCAGTGATCATCTGTTGAAGGCCAGAGGTGTGCAGAGTTTATCTCGCTTACCGTCCACTGTCGCTGCTCCCTCCAGGCTTAACGCTCCCACCTCTGGACCCCCGTCCTCTCCCTCTGACCCTTGCTGCTGCTGCTCCACTATTCCATTTTCCTCCCAATAACAGCGTGACAAATTGAACCTGCCAGAAAACGATCTATCATTGTCCTACATCTCATCCTCTTCTGCCCTCTTCTCTCCTCTGCGCTCTCTCTCTCTCTTTGTGTCTCTTTCCCCTTCTGTCCCCGTTACAGGACATTCCCTCTTTTCCTCTTTGTATTTTTTTTTCTCCCCCCAATCTTAATGGTTTCATGTTTCTCTCTACATGGGCACTTTATCTTTCTGCCCTTGCCTCCCCCCATATAACCTCATCTCATTTTGTCTCCTCTCTTATTGCACTGTATACTTTTGTCTCGGTCTCCATTTTTCTTCCTCTGTTCATTTCTTCCTAGCCCTCTCAACAGACTTGTTTGTTCTGTAATATTCTCTCTCTGTTTGTTCTGTCATCTCTCTGGTTGAGTTACAGACAGATCGAATATAGCATAGATTCATACACCCCTTAAACTATCAGTTCTTTATTCCCCTGCAGCGATTTGATAACTATAGCTTGCAGTACGCACAACGATAGGACCAAATATTAGCAGCAGATGTGCTGTGGTGTTAGTGTCGTTAGCCATTTGCCCTTTTATACTCCCAACACATATTTGGATCCCTGGCTTGTGTGACTAAATCCAGCAACTCTGTGTGATTTTTCTCCATAACAAGTCAGGTGATGTTGCTATGGAGCATGGAGAAACCATAGGGCACACAGAGAAAACATTAATTGCTCTGCATGATGAATAAGTGCCAGTCTGACAGGTAAATAATAGATAGCTCCTCCTCTGTCCACGATCAATTAGCCTTACCTCCTGGGAACTTGGTGAGAAACTCAGCCATGTTTCTCTTTGGAGTTTGAAATATTCAGAACGCGTTTGCCTTTGCATACAATATGTTACCTCCAACAGCACAGCGGTTTGTTACAAAGTGCTCTGCTCCAACAAAATCTAAATAAAACCACCTCTTCAGGTACATATTTCATGGGAGGGAGGAATAATCAAGAGAAATGGTTGTATATCCAAACTCTGGTATTAAAATTGAAACCAGGGCAGTTGGCAAGCTCTTTACTTGATGGATTGTTATTACTTTCACAAGTATGAATCATCTGCTGAAGTTAAAGAGCTTTTCATAAATAATTTGCCTTTTCATAAGTAATGCTGGAGAATTAAAACTGTAGTGTATTTGAGGTGATGGCTTATCGCATCAAATTAATCAATGTCAGGGGACTTTAAAGCGTGGTAAAGGGCCTTTAAAGGGTCAATAACCTGAACATTGTGTTACTGATGGTGATGTTGATGATGGTGGCCGTAAAAGTGATTATCATGATGATGAAGAGGAAAGGGATGAAAACAAAATTGCAATATTGGCAGCAGTTCCTCACAATTGATCGCCTCCTGCACTCTAAGCTTGTCCTTTTTAGAAAAAGAAATATTCAGGTGGATGGAACAGAAAGTTAATGTATTTCAACGCCGGCACCCAAAACACAGCCTTGTCTTGACAGAGGGCGGTAAACTTTGATTGATGTTTGCGATCACGAGTCATGCTTAGCGTTACTGAAACAGTAGACCTCTTGGGCGATTTTTATTTCTTCACGAGGGATAACAGCTAATCTCATAAAGGGCACTCGGTGAAGTCTGCCTCATTTATCCTGTGACCTCTAGAGTTGTGCACAAGTGTCAGAATTTGGTCTCTCTGAGCCTGTTGTTCTCCTTTCTCAGTCAGTCAGCTAACAGCGGGATCAGAGCGCGACGGCTTGTATTAGAGCGTGTTTAGTGCTTTTTTTATGTCTAATAATTATAATGTCCTGATATTGAAGACATTCTCAAGACGTTTCTTTTTTTGCAAAGCACTTGTGTAGCTCATATCCTCGTTGAATTGGAAGAGTCAAAAACACGGTTACTTTCTCTGTATATGTTAATATCTTTATCACTCTGTATATTTGTCTCCTTGCAGCATAATATGAGATGCAATTATAACAAAACCCTACAATATTGTTGGAAAGTTCTGTCTGTGAAATTGTTGCTGTGGGCTCAGGATTATTGCCCAATTCCCAAGTGGCAGACTCAAAATACAGTAAGAGTTATAGGGGTAATTGCAAAGCCAACCACTTGGAAAACAAGTACTGTATTGGTACCCAGCACACAGCCTATCACAGTCCATAAGCTCTGGAGAAAATGTTCAATTAAAGTACAGCCCCTGTGGAAGGAATATAAATATAACTCCAGTTCAGGTGTCCTATTACCCTTTTGTTACCTGTTTCCTTACTTTTTTTTTCTCCTCTCTTGAGTTTGCTCTTACACAAATATGTATGAGTCTGTGTTCAACATGTGTGCATGCATATTCATATGTTCCTTTGATGTCTCACTCGCAGGTCTGTGTTAACACCCACATTTGAAAGATATGGCCGCATAGTATATCTCATTTATGCATAACTGCAGAATGTGAATATAGTGAGGTGGTGCTATTCGGTTCTCAATATCCACACGAATGTGCAGTTAATAAAAGACGGATTTTCTAAAAATATATATGCAGCATAAATTATATTCTGTAGGTCGTTTTTCAGTATGCTTCCTACGTATCAATGTCTTCAGGAAATTATCAGGACAGCTTGTTATCACAGCTGTTTCTGATTTGTTTGTCCGCCCCAGGTTTGTTGGTTATGAAGGAATTCACAAGTAAACAAGAAGCCATCCCTGCAATATTTACTCTTGCACAGAACATTCACATTTACAACTTAGTAACATATAAAAATACACATGCCTAACAACGGCTATTGCAGATTCAATCCAAATTGATTCACTGAAGCTTTTAGTTATCCACCAGGTCATCAACACCAGTGCAGAAACCTGCCGTTATTCCCACAAACCTGTGGGAGTTTCACGTGGCTGTGAGTGCTTCTGAAAATTCATTAGCAGGTTTACTTTGCATCAGGAGCGCTGAATGAAATCCTTAACTGATTTTGATGTAAAAACCCAAAGAGCGCTCTGGATGGAATCACTGTAAATGCTAATGTGTAAATGAGCACAGGGGGACTTTTTTTTTCTTGACTTGGATTTCGAACTCTGCCAAGAATGTTGTTTGATACATTGTGCCAACACTTAACCGTGAGTTTGTGTTTAATTTAAGCACAGTTTAAGAGCTGGAATATTTACAACATTGCCATGCCAAAAAAGCCTTCCATCAAATTAACATTTGGACTGTGTTAGATACGACATGAATCCACCTCTTTTCTCCTGTTCTTTGCTTTTCATGTCCTCCTAAACTCTTGTTCACGTTCCTCTAAATGGGCGTCCCTACGGCTTTTCCTCAAGTGCTCTCACTTCTCTGCACACACACACTGACATAACATCACAGGTCTGTGGGGTGCTACATTCGACTGTGGGCATTTTCACTGTGACTGTGATTTTACCCCAAGCAGATAAAGAAACTAAAGAGTTCAGAGGTCTCCCAGACCGGAAAATAGACATTTGCTGCCTCATTGTAGTAACAATCAGAACATCCCCCACAGAGCACAAAATGCGATCGTTACCGTGGCGATTTGGTGGAAAGTAGTTATTATCCAAAACTAAGCCGAAGTGAACGGTGTTTAAGAGCTGCAAAATAAAAGTAAACGTTTTCCTGCCCTGTCTTTTTTTCTTTCTTTTCTTTACTATTATTATATAAAGATTATAAAGAATGTGATAAATATGAATCTTGCCCCCTGTGACACTTACTCTGCCCTTCTTTCTGTCATTTTATTATTTAATGTCTTTGTCTCGACGGTGCAGTGATCGAGCTAAGAGCTAACTTGAGTCTGTCTGATCAGTTTATTACTTATTCTCCTGTAGACTGCCCTCCCACACAGTGCCGTAAAAGCAGCTAGAATCAAGCAACATGGGCATTATTGTCTCTGCGGCGTGTTGTGAAGTTCATCCAGGTTCGTGTCCTGATCAAAAGTCTGTCAGTTTCTTCAGATAATTAAAATATACACAGAGAGGAGTCTCTTTCACCGATCAGATTTGTCCCCTTTCATTTCATTTATCCGCACCGGCTCAAACACCTACCCAATATTAACGTCTCCTGTTCTTATATAACAGAGAAACAAACAGATACGGAAAGAAAAGAGGATATAGCTGCCTCTTTTGTTGTATGTATTACATAATTATTTCCGACCAATTAAAGTAGACCCGATTTCAAAGCCTTTGGAAATAACTGTCATAATGTTTTATTAAAACATCTTTACAAGTTGCACTTGAGGTTTTTCTGTTCTTTCTTGAGAGGTTTACCTAATATTCTTTTCATATTGCTTATAAAGCCTTTGTGATATGGCAGTAAGTATGAATGCACGCACATAAATGTAAAATGGAGAGGCGCATCATCTGAGTGTTAAACAGAACGTGACGCAAACACTGAAAGATGCTTCAGATACATATTAATCACAATTTATACTGTGCTCCCCCAGCTTAGAGAGGACCAGTGAAGCATGCCGCTAAGTCTGATGAGAGCCGCTCCAGAGGGGCAGGGTTAGAGCAGTGCTGTAGGGCTTCAGGGTGTGTGGCAGGGAGGGGGATAGATGGATGAAGAGGAGGTAGTCTACTGTCCAGGATGCCCTGTAGAATCTTCTCCAGATCCTCTTTTCAAGCAGGCCTTTTCAGCCCTCTATTCAAAAAGCAGTAATTGCATCATTTTTCAAGCCCCTTGCCTCTGTCTGACTCCGAGGCTGGCCCCATTAATCAAACTAATGGAGAAGTAAGTGATTTCAAAATATAGGCTTTGATCATGCACCTTCTATCCTCATCCGCAACTCCGCCTTCTCCTCGGCACTGGGGACCCCTCTCCTCCCACCCCTCCACATCTTTCCCCGCTCGCAGCCCTCTGTGTGCACTTCACTACAAACCGCACGGAAAGGCCTGTATGAGTGAAAAAAAAAAAAGTATTGTCATATTATGTCCTTTTAGGCTTCCGTTAATGTATGGAAGAGCACTGCTCCCCCCCCCCCTACATTCTGACATAGCTGTGGCTCTCCAGCTTGATTAGACTTGATTTCCAGTGTTGCAGCAAACTGCGTATGTGAGGTTGTAGAAAGCGGTCACTCTGAAATCATTGCGGCCTATTAACGGGCAGTATGTCCCAAAGAATCACAGTTCAGATACATTTATTGATCTCGATGAGACAGATTAAATTAAAGTGCTCCTCAGGTGTATTGAAAAGCTTTGCCAGCTATAAAGCAGCAAAACCATTACTTGAGGCCACTAGCAGAGCGCGCCGGCAAATTAGATTCCTTCCAAAGCAAGGCGTGAAGCACTGCTCAAGAAAACCTCTTTGTATCTTTGATACAACTCCCAACAGTCTTGAGGGAATAGCAGAAAGCATGCATAAATGCTTTATTTACAGCACATTTGACTAATTTATTGTCTCTACAGCTGCAGCCTATTCAGACCTTGCTTTATTTGCCCAAGAGGGCTGTTTTCTGGGAATTATCGTCCATAAAGCCTCTATAGAAGTATTCGTGGGTCTAAACAAGTATCATGTATGCTGGTGCACATGCTTTCCTCGTTGTAAACACAATTCTGATTAAGAAAACGGCAGAACAGCTCGTAGAACAAACAGCATATCTCTCATTGTTGTTAGGAGATGTGTCATCGCTGCTTCCTCCTCCACTCCTCCTCTCTGCGGCTGTCAGGGCTGTTTGGAAATTAGCATTATGTCAAAAACCTAAAAAACGTTCTCACTCCCACTCTCCATAACACCTCTTCTTTCCCACGGTGTTCTTAGATGACCGACCCCCCCCCCATAATTAGGATGTATTTCACGTTCATCTCTGGCCCAGCTCACCTCCCACTGTTACATCATTCTCTTCGTCTTTTGTTATTCCTTCATCATTTGCCTGCCCACTTGTCTTGCTTACTGATCAGAAAGAGTTCGCGCACGCGCGGATCCCGTCTGCTTACTCTGACCTGTGAAACTCGCCAGCACAAAGAAGTCCTCGATTTCTCAGAAGAGGGAAGCGGCGTCAATACAGACCAGTCTGGCTGTGATTTATAAAGGAGCTCTATTTAGTGACGCTTTTGTTTTTTTCTTTCGTTTTGAGGAGAACACAGAGCATTAACACCATGTACCTGATGTGCCTTTTTGTCATTTGTTATGGCCTCTGCTCTTATATCATCCTTTGTCTTTAGTCTCGCTTGTTTCACTTCAAAACATCCCTATTTACTCCCCTGACGATTAGAAGCAGTGGGAACTCGCACTTTTATCCCGGAAGAAAGACTGTCACAAGCCTGCAGTAAATGTTTCAGCTTTTACTCAGTGGACATCTGGCTGTTTTTCCACCTTTATATACCCAGAGCAGGTTTGTGCTTGAATAGCCTCTTTCAGGTGCCTCTTATTCACGCACATCTACCTGACAACGGGACGCTGCTGCAGTCTCATACCACCAGCCACCGAGCGCTATTGTAAGTGCCGCGCTTAATGGTACCTCAAGAGTGGTTATGAAGGGAGGAGGGAGTGTTCAAATCCACATCACACTGACACCTTGCATCAAGACAGGCACACCTGTTATCTTCCACACAGCAGTGGCAGTAAGGTGCACACTGTATCCGCACAGGTGGGCACCACCTGTCTTATTTTCTGATGTTGTTGTTGTAACGGGAAAGCAGCAATTTATTCTAAAGCTCTTCCTCACTTAACACATCTGAGCCGCTTTCTTTTCTCGGCAGACAATGGTAGATATTCCCCCGTGGTCTTGTCTGTCAAACTGGACAAGGAAAGGCTTATTGTCAAGGGAGAGAAATAAACGTGTGTGTTATAGACCCACAGTTGATTTTATGGAGAAATGAACCAAACTCAGCTCTTCAGCTGAGGGATTCCTGGGGAATAATGCACATATGTTCCCTGTATCAAGGGTGGCAAACCCACGTTCAGCTGATTCATTGCTTCGTGGTTGTGTTAATGTGCTTCGGGTTTCAAATGCTGCACCGTCGTGCTGCCGTGGCAGCGTGTTCTACCTGTGCGCGTACTGCATCTTCCTCCGCCACTGCCACCAGATGAGATCCTTCACCAGAATATTTTCGCATCCGTGAGTTGAATTAATCCGTTGGATTTATTTTGATCAAACCAGAGTTGGCGATTGTTGGGAACAGTGGGAAGATTAACCGAGATGGATGATGAGTTCTGCTTTTTCTGTCGTATTTCAAATGAAGTGTGTTTCACGATGAGTTGACAATGAAAATTAACAGTCTTGGATCAGTGAAAGAGAAAAACTCCATGCAGGGTGCATGGCGTATTGTTTCCTTTCCTGAAAGTGATGAGTTTATTTGTTACACTAAACGTAGCAAAGTTTACAAAAACTCAAATGACCATATTTCAAATTGGATTGAAGGCTTGCATCTCTTAAAAATATCACTGGCAACCAGAACCTTGAAAAGCTGTTTTCATCTTTGTACTTTTGTAGAAATTGCAGTACTTCTCGTACTTCACGCATGCTCCAATTCCCTGATACAGGTCATCGTAATTAAGCAGGCAGACCAAACGTCATAGTGAAAAGGCAATAAACGCAGAGGATGATGTTCCCTAGAATCTTTCCCGCCGCCGACTAAGCTGTCATATCTTAATACGGCCTTATTTTTTTCTAGGATCCTCACATCACCTTTGTTTCACTCTCCTTCCCTGACAGCCTCCAGTTCGGCAGTATGAGGGTGTGATTGCGTACCCTCGAGCAGAGATTATAGCAGTATGTGGCTTTAGTCGTCTGCGAATGTGTCTAGTTCTTACGTGGAAGCCAGTGCTTCTGTATAGGCTACGAGAAGCAAGGCCGCTTCCTGAGAATAGACTGAGAGGCCATGGGAGGCATAGTTGCCATGTAAGAACTCTGCACTGTAGTGATTATAATGGTGGTTTGTGACAAAGGTCTGTGCTATGCTGGAAAATTAGGACTCCTCTGTGCAGTAGAATGCAGTCAAGTTTATTTCTGGCTAAAACAAAATGGAGGAATCAGCTTTTATATAGAACAAAAGAGAAAGTGTCACTCACTCTATTTACTTAAGACCCGCGGCACAAAACTGCTTCAAGGAGTTTGAGTCAAAGACTTGAGAGATCTGTTTGTGCCTATCCTGCCTTGAATGCAACACCGACTAAAGGGACAGCTGAATTATTTATGTATATGATTCCAAATAAAAATCACTTACCTCTCTCTCTCTGAAGATGTGTTTTTTCGGGTGTGAAGTTCGTTGTGATAGGAAAGTTGCGAAGCTGTGATTAATTATTTGAAGCTCACTGTCTCGTGAATCGCTGAAGTGCTTTTATTGAAAACATTCGTCGTACAATATTTCGCCCCCCTTGAAATCTCTCGTTAGGTAACGGCGGCGTGCATTATTCATTTGCATTTGGATAACACTCTTTTGCCTAAATTTCAGATTTGCGTGCCTCTACTTCTTTTAACCACACTATCTTTAAATATATATTTGTTTTTATATGATTTTACTCGTCAACTTCATTTTGAGGGATGAAAATTCCAGGTTGTCTGACAGATACCGTCCCCTAGACCGGCGGTGTCTCAGACTTCAGCTTTGATCATACTACTAGTAACACCAAATAGCATCAAAGAGCTGCTTCAGTCCCTTGAAAATGATCTGAAAATTTAAAACAAAAAAAAGTTTGGGGAGGTCGGGAAGAATTTTCTAAAATCCAATCCCCCCGGAGCACACAGTTATGGTGTGAAATAGTATCCTCTTCTTTTGCACCGATAAAATATCATTCTTAATATACAGCACTACACTGTATTTGCGTTTGCCTTGCTTGCTTACAGTATATTGACGTTATGTCTGCTTGTCCTTGTGTTGTAACTGTAGTCACAGATGAACAAAATAACTTTCAGTGAGGTAATCAGTTTCCTCTCTGTTAATTATCTTGGTTTATTACATCCATCAGCTGGGCAATAAAAATTCAATTGCAAACATCATCAAAGATCCACAACATAAATTTCCCCCAGGTGCAGGGGTTTAGTTTATGTTCAGTGCTTCCCCAAGGGCGTCCTGTATGAATGCAAAGTAATTCATCTCTGCTAAGATGTATTGTTTAAGAAGTGTGCTTTGGCGTTTGTTAAAAAGTTTGAATTTCTCAAAACTTGTTTACAAAAAACTTATTTTTAAAAAAAAATTATATGTACAAGGATGTAATTTTATCTCGGCCATTAAATGGTGTAGCTGTATGTTGCAGCCTGGCTCAAAATGTTCAGAAAAACATATGCTGCCAAGCTTGAGATTAATACAGCGACAGAGTGTAAGGATGGACTAAACCCAAATCAATCAAGCGGGCTGCATGGGCTCTAATCATGGCGTTTACATTTAAGCTAGGCAAATTCATTTTGCATTTCCTCTGACAACTGCATGGCAATTGATAAGCAGTCCCTCTTAAAATGTTGTTTTTGTATTAAACAGAACATCTTCTGTTTTGATGGTTGATTTCAAAGAGGAGGAATTATTTGAGCTGCATTATGCAAAGAGAGACAGAAAAAAGTAAACTCTGAATAATATAAATATTTTATAGAATCGGTCGGAGAGAAAGAATTTCCATTTAATAGCAACAGAGGGACGTACCTGGACCTAGTTCAAGTTTGATTTACATACCCTCATATTACAAGTCTGTCTCAAAGTACTTGTTGGTGTGGTGGGAGAAATCCATGCTGGGGCCATAGCCAGTGCACTGTTGGAAAAATAGCAACCGTAATAAAACCCCTCGCCCTGAAGCTTCTTACTGCCTAACCCAATACCTGCACTCAGGAGTCTCTTCAGTCTGCCACGGTATTCATAAAATGTCATACCTAGTTTTAATCCTGTTAGTGACTCTCAGAAATCCCCCTCACAACATTACAATTCACAATATGCGCAGCAGTCCACAGAGGAAATATGTCATGAGGACAGTTATAGAATAGCCACTACATACTTTTACTTTTTTTTGGACAACAATACAGATAATATAACTGAACGGTTTTCATATATATATAAAAAAAAAAAAAAAGTGCCTTTCTGACACTCGTGCACTCATGCTTAAGTTATTGCAAACACAGTGCGTTTGGCACATTTCTATGCTTACACAAAAATACAGAACATTGTATTACAGCCATGGGCACAGTGCAGGGGTTCTTATCATTTCAGTCCAAGGCTAATGTGTCTACTGGTGGGTCTCCTCGTAGGGACATTAGCTATTCCACTCATGGCTATAGCGTAAGCCTGTGGGAAGCTTACTACATGCAGAGAGAAGGTAGCAGCCTTAGTACCACGGCAGATGGGAGTCGTGATTTGTTTTTAATGTGACACACGTGTGCCATCTTCTTGGGAGGGCCAGCTGGTCTTGAATACTGACAGTGGAAGGTCAGAAGCGATTTGTTCAGGTGTTGGATTATCACTAGAGACTGTAGATCATTTCCCAGACTGACTTTTATTCTGGGCTTCTGTTTCTGTCTTTTGAGCTTCAGATGAATGAGCAGCCCCGGTAACGGTACGGTAACCGCCCATGGCACATAACCGCCACGTCACAAGTTCAATCTTATCCGGGGATTTTTGTTGCTCCTTCCACCCATGTTTCCTTTCTCCCAATTAGCTGTTAAAGAGTTCAATAAAGGATGAAATGCTCCATAAATTCATTAGTTAATGGCAAAATTATGGCGATGGGATCCAAACTCTAAATTTAACCATGCATGCGTGATTTAAATGGCCAAATGAGTTCTCATGAGTGCTCGTCTAAAAGCTATGCACATTTCACGTCTGCACCAGTCTAAAGAGGTACTGAGGGTAGTTGGCACCTTTGTGTTCAATTCTGTGTTGATGGAGCCGATTAAGTGATCTGAAGGTGTGTTTCCACAGCAACGGTGGCTAGGCTGGGGGTTCAGAGGGACTATCGTGAATCTTTTATGACAGACCTCATTACTCCTTTCTGGCTTCTTTGTGAGTTCCTCACACTGAAAGAGCACTGAAGGTGTGACAGCTACCAAAACAGTTTTTTTTTTTTTTATTGTTCACCCTCTACAAATTCCGGCCAAATACTAAAACTCTGTGAAAGGCACCCAGTTCAAATGAACAGAAGTCCTTGGTAAAACTAAAACTACGGTGCATTTCTTCAGATGGGGAGGAATCTCTCATGAATTTGTAAAGATGTAGCCAGTTCAGTTTCGCTTCTCAAATCCTGTCGACTGAGTGTTGTTTACTTCAGTTCCTGGGTCAGTGTCATCATCCTGAACTCTCTATTTTTCAGTATAACTGTTCTGAAATCAGTACATTATTGGAGATTAATCTCTATACAGACAATGTAGATGGGTAGATGTAGATTCAGATAGATCAACAGGAAGACGGGCAGGCTGGGTTCAGACAGATGCATAACAGTAATTAATAGTAAGTCTCGCACGTCTTTCACATTTTAGGGTAATCAAAACTCATTTGTACAACCAAATAAGTTGTAAGTATAATTCAGCAAACATCAAATTCACCGAGTGAACAAATAAACATGTTTATTGTTTCCAGCTGGGGGGAAAGATGTTTATTCTTTCCGGACTGTGATTCTGTAGACGTTTGTTTTGAAGACGCATTGAATTTAGATCATTATCTAAACTGTAAGCTGCAGGGTGGGGATTTGCTTCACTTGCGATATGTACACTGTAATGTGAGCAAATGAGAAAATTGTGACGATTTCAGAAACAGCATTTACATGCGTCTGTGTGTGCGTACAAGAAAGGCATCTTAATATTTTCTTTTCTTTTTTTTTCCATCAGGAATTTTCAAGTTGTAGGTCAGCTCAGGTGAATAAAGTCGTTTTTTTTTGCGACGTAACACGATTGTAGCTCGTCTTAGAAGGAGTTAGGTAATGTAATTATCACAAGCAATAATTTTAATTAGCAGTTCAAGTACAGTTTGGCTTAACTAGTAGTCTCACTGCAGTTTTAGTCACCCATTTAACAATCAAGCTGTTTCACAATGGCTTCTTAATGTCCGTGAATTCATTAATTGCAGGACTGCGACATTAAACTGTTTTAATAGCTCGGTGTACCTGATTAACTGGCATCTGAAGGTATTTGGTTTTGCTTTTAGGAAAAACAATTTTGAACTGCAACAAATAATTGTATTGAGCGAGTTTACACTTGTCTTTTCTCATTCAGGAGATTCATCCTCAGTCGTCTGAGGCTTGTCTTAGTCTCTCCACACCTATTTTCATATCCTTCTTACTGCAGTTCCTCTCAATCCCTTTTCAGCTGTCACGGTTTTATATTGGAGTTGGCATTCTCTGGCTGCCTTTGTGGCATCGCTACTGTATAAGAACATGCCTGAGGTACTTTGCCTCTCTGATTGGAGATCTTACTGTTGCCAGGCTTTGGCTGTATCAACCATATAGAATACTCCTCAGATGTCAATCCAGGTTCTTGTCTGTGCCTCCTTCTCCCAAAGCCTTGTTGCTCTCCAGAGTTTCACTGTTACGTCATCTCCTGAAGTGACTGAAAAGAAAGAAAAAGACGCAACGCCAAAAACGACTCTTCCTGAATGTCGAAAACATTTGAGGAGTCTCAAATGGATTTGCAGGCAGGCTTTGGTGGGATAAATTCTAAGCAAAGGGGAAAACCCTTGCTTAGGGGACTGAAAATTGCAATTAGAAAGGGGATTATCAGGCAAAACAATGTAGGAATTGTTTAAAGACACAAGGGGTATTTAAGGGCATCAAGATTTGAATCTGAATGAGCAACTCCCCAAGGCAGCTCACAAACATTATTTCACTTAATAAGGTTTTTTTTTTTTTTTTTCCCAGAGTGTCTAAAGTTGTCAATGTTCAGCGGTGCTGTGAACTGGGGCTGAACCTCTCAAGTGGTGTGTTCTGTTGTGCCCAGAGCTTCAACGAAACATTACATCCCAGCTGGTACACATTAACTAACACACATTACAGTACTTGACTTTGTTTTTGCCATCATGGCATCTGACAGATTTGGTCTGGAACAATGAATACGGCTCAAGGAGCTGTCGTCTCTTTTGAATGTCAAGGTTGTTCTTCAAGGCAGACAATGGTTTTCATTGTCAGATTTTATTTAAGACTGGACGGACATTATCATAATTTGAATGAATGGATGATTCACACATGAAAGGGATTTAGCTGATATTTTCCAATCATCCTGGAACCTGCCCAGTGATCTTTTCCTTTAACGTAAAGGTTTACAGTGAATTGTCCTGCCAGTTCAGGGATGTGTCAAGCTCTTGTCAAAGCAAAATGTCTTATTGTCTAATTCAGGTATGTAAAAATCGTGAAACATCTGCATTGCACCATCTGTAACAGAACACTATTTCTATATGGTACATTTAGACTATAGACTTAGAACTATGGTAACACTAATACATAGAAGACGTTGAACTAAAATAACACTGTTCATAATGTATTTCCTCTACATAAAACAAACTCAGTGAACTTTCATCTGAGCGCTCTTTCTCTTTGCTCACCCATTGCCTGAAGTAATTTGCATGCCTCTGCCTTGAGCACCGTAACCTTCATTGTGATGTTGTGCCTGAAGGTTCTGTGACACGGTAGTGAAACATTTCCTGTCTTCTTTACTTTTACTGCGTTTGAAATGTCATTCAATTGTTGCGACAATTATTTCCTCAAAAAAAAAAAAAAACAACATAAACTAGAGCACCAGCATTGAGAATGTATATGAATAATGGTCCGGTCCTTGATCAAAGTGCAGCACGATCAATGATTTTCATTTTAGGTCCATGAGCACCATTCTGTCCATTCTGATGGCTGAAATGGAAAAATGGAAAAGTACATCAGCAACATCAGTAATCTCTCTGAACACTTTGACATGGCACTTTCCATGTACTATAAAATTACTGATCTCATTTGTACACTGATCTGGAAACTCTATCTGAATATGACTTACTTTACCTAAATTGTTTCACCAGTGACCAACATGTCCACTCTACAAGACTGAAATGAACCATTTTATGTGTGCAACAATGACTGTTGCTCAGAAACCTTGTTATGAAACATAAAACCACACCTAGAAGCACTAATCAGCCTTCCTTGGTGAGGATACTCCCTGTGACTCATGTTCTTGCTCTTTTACCATCAATTCCAGCATCTGCGTAGTGTTTTACGCCATCGATAATGGTGTCTATCCATTTGAATTCCAGGGCAATTTTTGAAGGCATATGGCCCCACTCTTTAATTTAAAGTACGAGACGTGACATTTCAACCGTGGAGGTAAATATTGCTCTTGCACTGGGTATGGTTGTCTTGCAGTTTGATGAGCTCGGTCTGGAATGAGAGGAGCATTAAAATCAAATCATGACTCTTCCAAGGTTAGAAGATCGATTGACAGCTTTTTGGTGCTGTGCTCTGCACCGGTTGTTATTATTGATGAGCATGGCGTTGTTGGGTAGAAATGCAGCAGGGTTCCGTCGGTTTTATGTTAAAGCATCCGTCTTCATTGCTTTGTGTGAAACGGATCCATTTAGACACTAATGATAGCAATTTGCAGGGGAGCGCATGCATTGAGACATTAAGCATGACAGATGTCAAATGTGTGCAGTCTCATGACAGGTGGAGGAACTCCATAATGAGATGGACAGTTTACGGTAATTTCATTGGGGGTTATTTTCACATGTGCCGAGAGGATTAGGTTGTCCATTGCATTGAGATGCATATGAGAAACCCTGTTATTGGGGTGGAGAAACATGATTTTCTCCTGGAATAAGCAGATTATTTGTAAAGATTTCAGGAAGTGGCAGGGATGAAAGGCAAGCATGGTACACAAGAGGGACTCTCGCAGTCACATAATTGCGTTCAATGTCTGACCAAAAACAGAAACTCCCCCCCAAAAAAGTTCCTGCTGCATGTCTAAATATTTGAAAATTAAAAAAAAAAGTTGGAGCAGAGTAACTGTAGCAGAGGTCAACACTTCTGCAACACAAGTAGTATAAAGAGCAATTTTATTGTCAGACCAACATGTTTCATCATCAAGGCCACGGGCAGAAACGCTTTGTTCTCTCAACTGTAAGTGCTGCTGGAGTTTTGACCTCTTAAAATTCAAGCAGTCGCACTGTAAAGAGAAACTGTGCACTCACCCATTTTATTTGGATATGGTAAGAAATTTTGATAGCTTTGATAGCAGAGGTTGGTTGTATTTAGGTCTGTCTGTCTGAGTCTCATTACACACCTCATTTGTCGGTATTTGGTCAACCCATTAGTAATTTATTTTTCTTCAGATGCCAGACAGACAGATTAATATTCAACACTTGCATCTATTTCTGTGGGTAAAATGGGTTTTATGGCTAATGTGAAATGACTATAGCTGTTGAAGTAAGTATCACGGGAGAATATGTGCGGCTGTACACCGAGCTTCAGCCTTGCATCCAGTGTAAAAATATTCAGCTTGTATTCCTGGTCTGCTCGTTGCATAATTTAGAATAGCTGTTTCATCCAGTATGCTTCAGGCAGCATGATTTTGATGCATCCCATGATGTTTGTTCCTCCCCAGAAACAATGGACTTCACTTGATTTACGAATGAAGCTCCAGAGATAACTAAGGACTAACAGACTCGGACTATTGTGAGATGTCAGTGAATTGCATACGAGGTTCTTAAATGTCCTTCTCTCTTTCTCTGTTTCCTCTTTTTCTTCTTCTTCTTCTTATTTATCACTGCAGGCTGTGGAAACCAACTTGGCATCCAAGGACAGTCACTGGGTCTATGCCAATGAGGTGAGGCCAAACACAAACACACTTATATGCACCCGAGTGAATTTAGACCTTAGTGTCAGTTCGCCTCTGTCAACACAGTCTCATTTGCTCGCCAAGGCACACACACACACACACACACACACACAAGACACGAAAACCTATACCCTGTCACCCCGTGCTAGTTCACATTCACTTAGATTAGCAGCACATCATTTGTTTTTATTTAATCTTGGCTGCCTGAGGGACTGAACCTTTATTTGATATTGTATAATTGCCCTCCCTTTAAATGTTGATGTTAGTGCGCCTTTTTTCCTTGTCCCAGTGCGCGTGTGTGTCTGACATTGACCTAAATGGTCTTCTAAAGTGGCTGTAACAGCACAAAATTCAGGTGCACTTTGTGAATACTAAACAGTGGACTCTGTCTTTAGCTTTAGTGCACGGGGCTGCATTTCCATTGATTCAAAGTGATTTGGAGATAAGGGAGGAGTCGTAGGATTGGCCTGATACTAAAAGCAGTGGATGAAAGGCATTAGATAAAAGGTTGCTTCCAGGTTATGTACCTGGAATATTAGCATTGCCCTGGCAAGCAGAAGCTCCATCTACACACACATGCATCCATGTCCGTGCGCTTTATTAAAACATTGCCATCTCCTTTCATCTGAACCTGTGCTTAACATCGAAAACATGACGCATATTGATCTATAATCCACAGATGATGATTTATGTGAATCATCATCTGTGTGTGGAATATGCAGATACTGGATAGTTCTGGGGCAAAAGCAGAATGTGCAAATGCGCTCTCAGAAGATACAGAAGTTGAAAACACATATTTGCATACAGTACACACTCGAGTATACGATAATATAATGTATGCTTTAGTTATAAATTCATGGTGCAATTTTCAGCGTCTTGAATATTGATTTACAAAAGTTAATGAAGCTCAATGTGTTAAAACCCATCTGCTATCGAGGAGCCTAATCACCATATTTTAGACTACAATGAGCTTTTATAAAACAACTACCTTCAGTGCTTTAAATCATTTAGTGGATCCATAACTGAAGTATTGAGTTCTTTGAAACTCTCTCATATTAGTTTGTTTTAATGTCTCCAAAATGCCTCTCGGAGTCTCAAATAAGACGATAAGATCAGGACTTTAATTCTTAATTCGAAGCAGTATTCCCACACAAACCCATGCATGCTTTTCAGTCAATTACCACAGACCTCCACCAAGACATTAGCTTTAATTGCATCAGACTCTGGGAAAGTATGAACTAATGGCATATTAATTTCTATGGCACTCCCTTAATGGTTGATGTGACGTGGCTTACTACAGAGTTATCTCTCCCTGGTATGAATTTAAAAGGGAAATTTTCACTCTTTCACTATTTCTAAAGTTGCTTTTCTTTTTTTTTTTTTTTTAACCTTCTTCTCTCTCTTTGCCTGCCTTCCATTTCATCATTCAAGATAAGATGGCCATGAAACTACGAGGATAACACAGACATGTTCAAAAGGCTAGCAAGAAAAACTGAATTACCGCTCTTGGCCTTCAGAGATCCTCTCATGTAAAGAAAAAAGAAACAATAAAAACATGAATCCTCTGAGCGACCGCTCCACCACTTCATTTACAGTAAATATATCGCTGTCATAGAGCCTTTTTTAATTCATAAACACTACGTTAACAGCAGTCACCATGTAAATTGAATGCATGCATTTATCTCACTGTAAATGATTCATCCACAATTCTTGCTTATTGAGGGGGCAGGAGATTTCTGCTTTAATTTAAGATACAACTGTTGCTGTGGCACCAAGATTGTGCAAGTTTTTTTTTTCTTAATTGATTGTATTGTGAGAGGAGTTACTGTCACTGTAATTATTATGAGTAAGATTGTCTTGTATGTTTGTATTTACTATCCTTTATGGGTTATTCGACCAACTGCGACAGCTATGAATCAGTCACCCTTCACAGCAGCTGCTAGTGAATTCTGTACTCATGCTTTACTACACAGCTATATATACTAAACATTGTTTCCTGCACTCACGGAAATCCTGTTAGCCTGACCAGATGGAGTCTGGCTGTATCTCAAAATCCTGCAGGGAAATAACAGCTTTCTATGTTACCTCCTCTTGCCCCTGCATAAACCGACAGTCCCTGCGGACAGTAGCTCCTATTCAGCCGCCTGGTCATGACTGAGTTGTGACATTCATTTCAACCAGGTGATCTTGAGACCCCCCACCCCCCTTCCCATTCCCACACACACACACTCCTGCAAGCCTTCACACCCCACACAGGCAAAGTGAGGTCTCGCATTTCATTCAAGCCTCACAAGCGGTTATGCTAATCTGCCTCCAGTGGCAATACGTGGCACGATGAATGTAGCTGTCAAGCCCGAAATGCGATAAGAGAACAGAGTGAGATGGATGGAGATGGAAAATGATGATGATGAGTGAGTATGATCACAAGTTGAAAAACAATGAGGCGTAACAGACTTACAGACAAACAAAAAAAGGACAAAATAGATGCTACGCTGGCATAAGTCAGTCTTTTCATTCAGGGATGAAAGAATTATCATTCTACATACGCATTACAGTGTAAAGTGGCAATATTACATGCGGTAACATTAAAAGTATATCTATTGTCACGCGTGATTAAGTGTGTTTTGAGTTATGAATGCTTGCAAAGTTGGTGATGTGTCATTTAACACTACAGGTAGCTAACAAGTTAGCTATATTCTGCTGATAGGCAACCTTGGATCATTAGCCAGCTAGCTAATGCATTCATAATTCAAGCATATTTCATCATGCATGACAGGAGCGTTATCACTTACCTGTGTCGAGCAGCTATCTGACAACATGCAGCTGTTTGACGTTCCCTCGCTCTCTTCGTGCTCTAATTCATAATTTTAGGCTGCACAGCTGCAGTCCTGTGTGATCACACCACACACCCTTGAATCTGTGCTCTTCGTCACTGACTGAAGCCGAAATGTGCCGCCTGACTGGCTACAGATAAAAAAAAAAAATGCATTTGTGAATTGCCCCACAGCAAAGGAATCCACACACCAATGCAGTCACAGATATCAAGCAGTTTGCAAATTCCAAAATACTTCAGTTTGCATTCATTAATGCTGAGACTGATCTAACGCTACATTCACTAGGTGTTTTATTTTGAAAATCGAAATTCTCAATGCCGTTTCTGTGTCTAACTTCCTGCCAGCTCAAGCTTGGGTATATATAAACCCCAAAACCACTATCTTTTCCCCATAATGCAACCAATAAACTGTTTCATTCCCTGGCTTGACAACACTCCTCCCAGAGCCACAGAAGACATTATAAAACTCTGATGTATACAATCGGTGAAGTTCCCCTGAAAAACAAATGTTTGAATGTAAAGTAATGAACTTTACTCTCAACAAACTTCAGTTGCAAATATTAGTTTGAGATGGACTGACTTATGCATTTTAAAACCAAAGGAGTGGGTTTGAGTGGCACGCAGTGCATGAGGCCTCGGGATATGAAACTTATTCAACACATAGATGACCAAAATAATCTTTAGGAGGAAGAGAAAAAACTTTGAAATTGGACTGTAAGAAGTGCAGCGGGGCTTGATGTGAGCAGTGGGAAACGGGGATGACAGGCAGGCTTGCGTCTCCCTAAACCACCCACTAAAGCAGGGTGCTGCAGCTGCTAGCACAGAAGGTTGTCTGCATCTGACATTGTCAAGTGGACTCAAATGAATCACACGTTCTGGGAGGATCTTGTTGTTGTTGTTTTGTTTTTTTTCTCCCCTCCATCCCTGAAAAGCAGGACGGTGACACCTCTGAATGTTTGATGGATTAGGTGGCTGGGCCTGCTGTGACAGACAGAGTCGACGAGGACAGTCATGATATGACTGATGTCTTGGGTAACTGCCCATCAAGTAACTGAGATGAAACCCCCGCAGACAGGAAGGTGGATCACTGAGGAGGCCACTTACATGATAAAGAAATATTACATTTTTCAATTAGCCCACGTCTTATTCAAAGCGCCGTGTAACATTTCATTTATCAAACACTGCGTTCGCTGTAAGGAGCATCCATGCAGAAATCCGAATCATACGTCAAAAAGATGATGTACTGACCTACAAACAGTGACCACAGGAGGTCTCCTGCGTCATGGCCATAAATCTAAAGGACCACAGACAGATGACTCACTTCACTGACCACCTTATCTAAATGTTAGTCATTTTATATCATTTGGGTTATTAAGCGGACAGTTCAAATTAAACACAGCATGTTACATTAAATGAGACTCACTGGACCTCCTGGCTGAAATGTAAGTTGCATTATAGCAATAAAATCGGCACCAACTGGCGTGTAGGTGCTACTCTGCACTGTACTTGTAAACAATGAGCTGTGTAATGGGATACGTTACACTGCTGCACTGTATTAATGTTATTATTTACATGTCATCCCGCCTTACGTCGTATATGAGATATCCTTGTCCAATTAAGCTGTCTCTTAGCCTGTGTAATCTTAAGCACTAACGCGGCCGCAGTGCTGTCCTCTTTCGTTCATGTTTTTGCCCTTGAGCTTCGCTGCTTGAACTGCTGCCTCAGAAGAAAACCCGTTTTCAGAGAGGTGGCTGGAGGAGTGGTGAATCTGATGGAGGGTCGTGTTAATGCAGATCAGACTGTGCAGCGCAATTTGGCATGAAATTACATCGCGTTTCTGCCTACTCGGACCACATGTTATGGCAAATGGTCCTTTCTTTTGTTTCACTTTCGTTTTAAAGCTGTTCCCTCTCAGGCGATCATGAACTGTGAGTGGCCACACTATTGCTTTTACACTATTTTAAATGGCGGGGCCATCATGAGTTCAACGCAACTGTTTTAATTAATTGTTAAATTATAGGAAACATGATCGAAACACATTTCATCATATCACATCGTTGCCCATTTTCACAAAATTGCCATGTCACTGCAAACCGAAAGGAACTCCATCCACTTGATACTACAGCCTTTACGTCTAACTCTCCTCGACAAGACTGCCAAAATCACACGGCTACATGCATGTGCCCGGTTGCCCTTGCACTTGACTGCATTTTGAGACAATTTCAAGAAATCCATACGCTGTCGACCCTGTGGGCTGTGGTGATGAACTCATCGTTGGATAAATAACAATAAGTAGTACTCACTTTGATCACCTGGGGTGACACAGTGCCACAGACATCATGAGTTTCCTTTACGAATCAGTGTCTACTCGCTTGTGCTCGAGAGTATCATTAGGAAAGCCTAATAAAACCAGGTCTTAATCATCATCAACATAACATGCCAAAGTGAAGATTGAACAATCATCAGAAGAGTGAGTGTTGCGGGACAGTGCGATTGCCTGGTAACCTGAAGCACAAGAGACTCGCTTCCCTTATTTATTGTTAGTTTGATTTAACTCTTGTGTTGTTGTTTTCCTACTGTAAAATACTAGAAGACACGAGAACTGCAGTTTCATAAATGCGTTTAAAGAATAGTCTTTAGACATGAGCTCAGTTTAGTTTGGTCTCTAGGACAGTGTTTTTAAGACCTGGTTGGTTCTGGCTGGATGTCACGAAACAATTCAAATCTGCTATGTTGTATCATGCACAGTGTAACTGCAGTATCTCTTAGCGCGTGACGTGGTTTTCCACATGAATGACGTGCTGTATTTGTCCCCACTCCACACTGAACAACCATTCGTCTGATTCAGCCCACACTACTTAATGATCACTTTTCCACACAACAGCACCACCTGAATAGGGACACTGGCGCTGGTTTTAACAGTGAAACTCTGCATAATTACCAAAGAGTTATCATTTCTATTGTTCGACATGAGAGGAAAGCTACAATTTAAGTGTTGTTTAGATTGAAAATTATGGCTCAAAAATTAGGTCAGGGTCTCACAGAAGCGTTGTGTTATTTGGTGTTTCAGTTCGTTTCATCCGCTGCAAAAGGACAGGATGACAGCAATTATTTGCTTCTATCAAATAAGTGAATAATGAAAATCTTGATATTAATTTCTAAACTAATTACCATTTCCCCAGCTGAACGCAGACATCTATGTGTTTTATAGGCAGGAACAACTCAAATTAGACTTGTGCTTTGTTCACCCTCTCTTACTCCCATTAGAGTACTTCTCAATTTAGTTGCCTGCAGCTTCAAAGAGCACCTTAACTTCTAATTAAATCGCTGTCATGATTACTGGTAAATTCTTTATTTATTTCGAGTGAAAGATTAATAACATTGACTGAGCAGCACAAAGAGGATAATTTAGCCTATCTGTCTGAACTTGATTTGATTAATGTATTTTGGTCGTTGGCTGTCATTGAAACATGGCCGCGCTGTATTCACTTTTCAGACATTTGAGTGGGTTACCTCCAAGGAGCTTAACACCTGAACTGATTGGGGGATAATTGTAGACTTTAAAAGTCTATGATTATATGCTTGTGTCCAGTCAAGCAGTCATCTTTTATAATCCATTTGATGACTATTGTATTCAGGGGCTTAGATGTCTTTTTATTCTTTATCGGGTTACGACACATTTTTGTGCGCCTAAGTGAAATCTAACATGTCCAAATTGTGACTTAACGGCGTGTATCCTCTCCTCAAACAGAGGTGAGAAGGCAATGCGTTTCCTCAGCCGTGTCCCATTGGTCAGTGGCATCTCCAGGTCAGGTTGTGACACAAATGTCAACCGTGATGGTGACAGAACACTTGGACCGGGTGGCACTGGAAGTTATTAGCTTGGACGTGAGGGTTCAACTCTGTGAACCACGCAGCATAATTCATCTGATTAATGTGTCACGGCAACTCATAAATATTCATACTTTTCACCTGAATGACTATAAAGAAGAAAAAAAGAGTCATAGGATAAAACTAGTTGAGGGAGAATAATCAGAAGTATAAAAGATCCAGGAAGCTCTGGAAGACAGGATCCATATTATAAATAAAGTGGTTTGCATTGGAAATAAAAAAGATTTGTATATCTGATATGAGAAGAAAGCAGAAAAAGGAGACAGCAGGAACCGCAGGATGACTGTGACTAGCGGTAACCAGCAGAGGGGTCGATGCAAAAGGGAGAGATCAAAATGTCTGATTATGGCAACAGATAGAGAGCACGGATTCAGGCATGTGTGCTCAAGGATTATATCAGCCCAGAGATGCTTAAGTTTTGACCCCGACAGTAACCTCACAGCTTTACTGTCAGATAGTATATGAACCCAACGTTCCCCCAAGGGGACTCACTGTCTGCCTCAGCATTGACCACTGTCCAACTCAGGAGACCGGCAGGCAGCTCGTCTCATGAATATTGATCTGACCCTCCACACATGCATCTCCCCACAGACAAGGGTCAAGGGTCACCTGTACTACTATTATTGTGAAGGATATACTTGAAACGTCCATTGATTCCTCCGTCTATTGTGAATAACAAAATGAATGCGTTTCTTAGGAGATGGATCCCATCTTAAGATAACAGCGAGCTAATCTTTGTCTTTTGTTCAAACGGTTGACTCGGAAATGATCTGCGAAAATTGATCACTGTTAATGTAGACTAGCACACAGGTTTATATTTCAAACACTAGCCTCTATCAGTTGTCCCCATTGAGCTTGTTAGCATTAACCTCACTTTATTTTTTATTTTGTCTCATATCCAATTTGCTCCATCACCCCCAAATGTTACTGGATATTTTAATTGCCCAAGAAGCAAGCACAGCAGACTGCAGACACCTCTGAGATTTTGCTTCTTCTCCATATTTCCACTTCAACATATTAATCTCAGCAGATTTTTCAGCTTTTAAAAAAAAGTATTCTCTTCTTTACGCTTGATAAATGAAACGCCTCCTGTTTTCATCTTCAGGAGGTGAGTGATGCAGACATCATGGAGTTGGTTCACAGCTCTTTGGGGAGGATGACCATAATTCGTCAGATCTTCCCACTGTGGAGAGACACCAACGTCCGCTGTATGAGGAACAATCATCGAATCTCGTCCCTGCTCTGTGATCCGCAGGAAGGCTATCTGCAGTCCCTGGAGGTAAAACCCACTTTCCTGTCAGTTATCTGCAATGGATTGGATGTACTGTAGATATAAACTGACATATATGTGATGACACACGAGCCAGATTATTTTCATTCAAGTAACTGCACTATCTTTTTTTAAAAAACTGTTAAAATGTCAAAGAAATGCCTCTCACAACGTTTCATGACATGGAAAAAAATCACTCGATGTAAAATATTAGTCAGATACAAACATAATGTCTTACATATTTCATATTACATTTGTAATTCAAGATTTTTGTCTTTCATGCCATGCTGTATGTTGTAAAAATCTGCCACAAATTGTTTTTTTCATTCATCAGAAAGGAAATGCAAGCACGTTTCACTAAAACAGCATGGCTCTTAAATCATGTACGGAGCAATAACACATAAAAGATCTAATAATTCTTAGTTTATACTATTTATATCAAGAAAAATCCAACATACTCTGACTGAATAAAGACACGAAAAAAAAACAACCCTGTGACAGATTTGATTTGAAATTCAAATGGTCACCCTCTGTAGTCTTGAAAAGTGACTGCTAAGGTCGGCAGCACAGAACACAGCGGCTGTGGTCACTTTGAATTCGGCACAGTTTTCAAAAGGAAAGAAAACAAAGAAAAAAATCTTTAACCACTCCAACTCTCCGCTGTCCATGCAGATGCTCAGTATGTCTCAGTCACTGTGGAGAATGTGAGCTTTGAGGACAGGCGAATACATGGAAACAGTATGATGGATGTGGCTATATTGAGTATTTGACTAGTGGCAAGGTTGTGTTGTTTCTTCTTTCTATCCCATTTGCTGAGAGTATTTATAGGACAGCCGCGTCAGTGCTTTAGGAACAAAGCGCCAGTGTTTCATTCAGCAGCCAACAGAATCATAAAACAAGCATAGTGCGGTCTCTTTCGTTCGGGGTACAGTACGCTGCGAGGGGTTATAAGCGTGATTCCTGCTTGATCATGTTTTTCACAGGTTTATTAGAGACTGTACAGTTTATGCATGCAACCATTCTGCTGGACAGTACAGATAAGCATCGGCCAAGTGCGACATGAAGACGAATATTAACTGATTATGTATGCAACTGAATGCAGATTAAGCTCCCTGGATAAGTAATTATGAGGGACATGAATGACCATGAATTTAAATGACTCGAGCTCAACATGACTGGGGAATAACGGGCGGAACAGAGTCAAATATTGTTTTGAAGTTAATAAAAGCGTGTTCTTCATTAATGTGCAAATGTATTGAAAACTGTGAATACACCCCGCTCGTAGAAAGCCTAAACAATATATTACAATCTTAAGAATGGCATCCACTGGGAAGCACCGCATGTCGTAGAACAGATTACACTATCTGAGATTTGTATTAAGGATTTGTCAACCAGGATCTCACCCTATGGTAAACTCAGTTTGACAATGAGGGCCAATAAAGGAAGACATGTTTTGTTATCTATCCAACTCAATGTCATGTTCCTCTTTGAGTCTTGCAAGTAACCTTGTATACCCTGGCACTTCATAATTTCTATGGTGTATTAAGAGAGCCCCCTTATACCTCTTAAACTTTCTTTTGCTAAATCCATCTGGAGTGCAATGGCTGTGTTCCCTGTAGCTCTATTGAAATGTTCATTTTCCTTTTCATCCATACTCCGGACAGATGGCAAAACCATGTGGTGTGTGCACCCACAGTTCTCAATAATTCACATGAAAGAGGGTTAAATATCGGGTAATGGCAGTTTAAGTATTCATCAGAATTGTTAAACACTGAGAGAGATCACAGTGCTTCCCTGTACTAATCCCTTTCATAACCCATCAGCTGTGGTGTAATCTCAAATATCCAGGGCTACTGAGCTTCTGAGTGACCTTGAGGCAAGTGAACTTAACTTGTACGACGTCTTACTATGGAGGGGCTTAGACTGAAGGTGTCATGAGCTGAACGCCTGGAGTGGCAGCTAGTATTGCTTCCAGGGATCTTCTGCTGTGGGAGAATTTGACTTGACTTGACCCAGAGGACCTATCAAATCCACTGTCACACCAAGACAAGAGGCACTCGACACGACTCCTGACAGGGTGCACTGCAGTTGGAGGGAGACAACCGGACTGGTGGCAGCTCTGAAATGAAATGATTGAACCAGAAATAGTTTTTGTTTCGCCGTTCTCTTGGTTCCAAACAACACCACTCCCTGCTTCTACCTTTTTGTCTGATGTATATCACTCACCTACTGCAGTTAGTGGAATGCCGCGATTGATCAACAAATCAACCTCAGTGCTTGATCGGAAAGTTTCTTTCAATGTGTCAAAGTCAGAGCGAGGTTGGTGCCGGGTCTCGCCAACTTACAGAAGGCATAACATTGTCAGACAAAAGCCAAAACTGCTCAATAGTTGTCCCTGTGCTTTCCATTCTCTCTCGAAGCGAGGAGACAAGCCTTTATGCCCCGCTGTGAATGTTTTTTTTTTTTCCCACCAGACTGAAAGACAAGTCCTGCTGTGTCACTGCTTCATTCACAAGAGTTCAAAACGAGTTTATGTACCTAAAGTCTTTGTTGTACTCAGATTTCGCGTTGGCTCCTGTTCTAAATGAAACAAAATGCTTTAATTAAAAATTGCTTCTTTTTTTTTTTTCCCTCTCCTCCAACAGGTGTCCAACCTCTACCTGTATGACAGTGTTTTGATGCTGGCCAACGCCTTCTATCGGAAACTGGAGGACAGGAAGTGGCACAGTATGGCCAGCCTTAACTGCATGAGGAAGTCCACCAAACCATGGAATGGAGGATGGTCTATGCTGGATACCATCCAAAAGGTATTTGAGGACAGCTATACGAATATTTACTTACAATCAATGCACATCCAAATTCATTTATGAGATGCATTAGCCAGTATGAAAGTGGCTTATACAGTCAAAGCTCCTTAGAAATGACCATTGGATTAATATAAGGCCTGGTGGAAACCTCCATCATATTCAAATTCATTTCATTTTTGAAATGCCCTCAAATGATCAAATGTGATCTCCAGGTTTGGTTCAAGATGGAAATATGGCAGATCTCTATTCTCTATTCTTCTGTAACCCTCTCATTGAAATAAGGTGTCATATCCTAGAAGGGGGCTTGGATTTAACCATTACAACCTGATAATAGATAGATAACTTTAGATAGAATTTGATAACTTCACGCTCGTACCTACGAGCCTTGTCTGCAACACACCGTCTGAGTGCATGATTAAAGAGATACTTTGCATAAAATATGGTGTGATTGATATCGAACAACAGCAAAAAACATACTCGTGACTGTGTCACCATTCTGTTAATTGCTACTGTTGCCTACAGTATGGTATGTTTAACACATACTCATTAGAGGAAAGTTAATTAAATGAATGCAAACATGTTATTGAAACATATTACAGAAAAAAAGAGTTATTGGTATGCAGTAATGCTCGCAGGCTATGTTCCTTTGAAGACAGAACAGAAATAGAAATAAAACACCACCATCAATACTACCTCTGCTGTGTTGTGACATCTCACACAGTAACTATTTTATTTATTTTTTTTTGTGCCTGTTCTTGCTACAGGGACGGATCAGCGGCCTGACAGGACTGATGGACTTTCGCGCTGAAGGCTCCAATTCCCATGTGCAATTTGAGATTCTTGGAACCAGCTACAGTGAGACATTTGGAAAAGATGTGAAACGGGTCAGTCCAGAATATTTTATACAGCGTTGGACAAGCTACTTGGAAAGTAGTGAGCTATGCTCCCACTTTACTCTACATTAAATTAAGCTTCACTACACTAAAGCTACACCCCAGAGGAATGAAGCAAGCTAAGCTACAGGAACATGGCCAAGAAAGTTTGTCAGATAAACGGATAGAATTTTAAGTTGAATTGTTCACTGAACAATCATTTTGCAGCCTGCTCCAAACGAATTCAGCAGCAAAACAATCACAATAACCCGTGCGGCACATGATAACCAAAAGCATACGACAAGAATACGTATGTATGTTCACCTGTGCTTGTGTGCGCGCCTGTGTTTCCATCAGCATGGTCAATTTAGGGCAAACTGTAAGTTAACACGAAACTCAATAACTCCACAGCCACAGCGACTCCCTCGGGATCGATTCCTCTCCATCCTCTCCCACCGCCATCTTTTCATCAAGTAAACTCAAGCTTGCGTGTCTGTATTCCCCTGCAGCGAAGTCGCTGTAGGCATCAGGCCAGGGATTTGTACCTGGAGTCAGTCGAACAGAAGTGCTTTCTGTTAGGTGTGGTGGTGGCTTCACTTATCCTTACTGTAGCGGTCTTATTTCGGGAAGCACTTCGGTAATGCTTGGGACATTTACTAAGTCTCTGCAGGAGCTCAGACACTCAGTACTAGTGGTCTGTTTTCCAGTATATCAGAAATAACCACGTAGCTGTGTCATTTGTTTGCCTAATGCATGCCTCAGCAGGGTGTCCCACCCTTCACAAATCTGAGCAACTTTGCCACATCCCATTTATAAACTATATGCTTTAGACTCACAGCACAATTCCAGCTTCTTCTTTTTACTCCATTTTAGACATTTTTGTCAGTAGGCATGATTTTGCTTGGACTTACATGACTGTCCATTCTGTAGGTGTTGAGGAAACGGCATGTACTGTGAAACCGCTGATGAAAATAGCTTTTCTTGTTGTGACCGCTCACTGTGTAAGGCGAGACATAAAAGTGAAATTAAACTATTTATTATTTTCTCAAACCCCCTCTCCCGTAACCTCTTAAGTCTAAGCATTCAATTTTAGTCCTTACGAACTGGTGTCCTGCAGGTTTTAGTTTCTTTCTGATCGTTAATTCCAGTAAACTTTTGCTTATACCTGCCAGAAAGGTAAACCTGCAAGACATCTGTCCTTGAGGATCAGAATTTAGTACTACCATTTCCACTCAGCGAGTGCTTAAAAGGAACAAAACAAACAAATGCATGCTACTTTTTCACAGTCTTCTTTTTTTTATGTCAGGTGAACGCAGTTAACTTACTACAGTAGTAGGATTGAAAATCAGCTGCACTCTGACCCCTGAGGACCACGGCCGTGGGGCTTAACATTTGACACTGAGGTGTCAGGGATGAGGGTGCCCTCTACTGGAGTCCATGGATTAGCCAGGCTCAGTCTGCTATAGCCTTCCATTTCACCACGTCGACCATCTTGGCTTGGTCGTTTGCCTTTGGCTATTAGTCATAGTGTGTTTGATCTGCGGTCACGTGTTGAGCATAAACGTTTCGCATGTATTAAAAGGAAGGAGTGAGCCGTATGAACTCACTGTGACGCCTTTACTGAGAAACTTTCTGTCTGATCTTTCAGTGTGGCACAGCTGAAGTGAGAGATTGAGAGCATTATTTGTGCAGTCTACTCTTAGCTGTAATTTGTTTGTGGCTGTGGATGTCCTGATTCAGTCAGGGGGCTTCTTGCAGAATGAAGAGGAATTGACTTTCTTGGCAATCTATGTAGACCAGGACTGACCAGAAGCGGTAATGAAGATTTAATCACCACTCAGCCTAACTGAAATCATGAAGCCAATTCATCATAATGTGGCCATTAGCATTAGCTGGAAAAGAGATGCACAACACGCCAGTACCAATGTGTTTACACGCAGGCACGCACACGCACAGTAACATGCATGCACTTTCACGTCCGCCGGCAGAGTCACACATTTAGTCACAGTGTGACACACACACACACACAACGACGGAGCCCCCGGGTGCATTCACACACACACACAAAATAACATTACATGTAAGAGCATGCAGCCGGGCGAACGGAGGCCAGGGGAGCACACTAACATGTGGGCGCTTGTATCTGAAAATCATTAGAGGCAGAAGGAGACAGAAAGGCCAGATAATAGGATGCCAAAATGCATTCAGTGCTCTTGTTCATTACCTGGCGTGTCTATCTGTGTTTCTGCCCACTCCTTGGCAGAACCATTTACTCTTCGAAAAAACAGGCACGGATTCGGGTACCTCTCCTCCCTCCTCGTTTCTCTGTCAAAAGATGTTTGTATATACATTCAGCATATGTTGGGCTAATGTAGCATCAGTGTCTGCCATCAAGAAAAGCTGCACACTTACATGGTTTCCCCTGGAATGTGCTGTAATGTCATGCCACTGCGTGTTTTTTTTCCGAGTAGAGTGCAACGGTAATTGGACTCACTCCACCCCCCGACCGACATCCTCCCCTCAGAGCCGTCCTCATTTTGTCCCCTTCTCCTCTCTCTTTTATCTTTTCCTCTCATTTCATCTCCCGTCCTCTCCTCTCCACTCTCCTCTCCACTAACCCTTTCTCCCCATTTCTCAGCCATGGTTTCCTCCCTCTCCATCATCGTTTATCTGCATTCGGTCCATTTTCTCCCCAGCCTGATGGCTCTTAGATGAGGCGTCTTTCTGGTTAGAAACTGTAATGAAGACTGAAATACTATTTCCTGGATGGCTACTGTGAGTTTTCCCCACCATCCAGCGCTGCTGCAGAGTGATCGATGTTGTTGTTGTTGTTTTGCCTTCCCAGTTTGGTCTTATTGATGTGTCAGCTTGTCTCTAAGCAGATATTGCTAATGACTTCTAGCTTACATGAAGCTCTTCATCGAAAAAAGTCAGTTTATTTGAATGCAATTGTTCCTCTTAGCCAAGACTCCTGCGTGAATCCGCCGTTGTTGTTGCCGATGTGTTCACAGTCACAGCTTTGGCACTGTTGTATTATTCAAAATCTCATTTTTGGTAACATTTATACTATTCGATAGCAAAAGAAATATTAATCTAATACTGTATGCTTGCTTAATGTTGTCTCTGACCAAAGTGCGACCAGAACATTGAAGTATACAATATACAGCAGTACTCATAGGCCATATCATGGCATTTCTAAGTAACGTCATCCATCTTGTTGCTCATCATGCACAGTAGGCCTCTATCTTTCCATTTTCTCCCAGGTAGCCAAAGTTGCCCTGTCATAACAGCACCTATCTAAATACGGTTGCCAGCACTGCCTCAAAGTTAGCCCAAGTACAGCTGGAGCCGATTGTCATTTTACGTTAGCTCAAGTAATGACCCCAAAGCCTAGCCAAATCTGGCAGCTCGCTCACATTGATCCTCTGGTTGCTGAACAAAGCCAAGCATGCTGACACTTGGTTGCAGTTCGGATGATGTTGGATGACTGAAATTTCTCATTGGCCACCCCAGTTAAACCACCGATTGTTGATGTATTCTGCGTCAACCAAACCACAGTCATTCATCACCGATGCATTCATCCTAGCGCACAATCCACTGGCTCATGTAGCAGAAATGGCATTAAGTAGTCTCTAAAGGGTGCTTATCTCTTGCCAACAATAGATCTACGGGGGGCTGATAGGATTGTTGATCCAATGATTAATTTGCGTGCACTTCGATTTCTAGATTTCTTTTTAAACGTTCTCGCTTTTATAGGGGTTTGAAACCTCCCCTGCCTGCTTAGATTTCCGCCTGCCAGAAGATAGAGAACATCATTATGAGTAGGATATTGCAGATTTCAGATTTCACAAGCCAAACAAGAGAGCAAATATAATATTATTTGCACTAATTATTCTTGCTGGATCTGTGCTTTCATTAGATTATTTCCCATCTCTAAAGAGCTAATTGGGTTTTTTATATTCAGTTCCACAAACCATTGTAGGCAGTGCCAGACACCTGTTGATACTGAAATGAATCAGTCGTCAATCAACATCTGTAAAAATGAACGAAATCCCTAAATCTCTGATAACGGCGTCCAATTTAGCAGCGAGGGAACTTACATTAGACTGGTCAAGTTATTTTTCCGTACATACGTATCACAGCAAACATTCACCGTCTTGCAGCACGGTAATAATGTTATACTCGATGATGAACTGTAATTGTGCGCGCACGAGTCTGCATTAAAAGGGAAGTATTAAACTGGCAGTGCCCATTTATGATTGTTTGGGCTGCCAGACCCGCAGAAGTAAATCCTCTCCCAAATAATTGGATGAAAAAGTAGACGGCATTTCTCCACATCCTCTAATTTATTCCCTCTCATGTGCTCCAATCCATCATAAAAAAACAATATTGAACAAATGTTACCAACCTTAAAGCCATCCAGTTCATTGAAATGCACAACACCTACAGGGTCTGCTCTTTGTTGCTCTCACTTCATGAGGTGAAGTAAAAAACCATTTTCATAAGTGGATATGATGATTGAAGGCAGACGTGTTTTTTTTTTTTTTAATAATTGGCAAGTGTGCATCCACTGTTATATATCCACTTTAAGACTCTTTTGAAAGCAACATAACAATTCAGACTGAAACAGAGAGGACAGGAGAGGTAGGAGCGACTCTGCCTGCTGAATACTTGACTGATCTAACTGCCGGTGCAAATATTATGCCTGGTCTTTTCTCCAAGATACCACATTATTTTTGAAAGCAGGGTATGCAAACACATATACAGTAAATAAATGCGAGGATGAAGAGAAACGGGAAAAACGCGTCAGCGTCCGTTTCATTTTCACGGTACGCTTATCGCGTTTTGTGATTTCTTTTTGAAAGAGGAATAAAACTTCATCTCATCTCTGTTTTCTCATCTCTCTTCGTCCTTTTCTCCCCTGAATTCTTCGAGATTTGTCATTTTTCTGACCGTTCATGTTGCTTATTACAGGTCAGAGTGATAGACTGGCGCCGGCTTGTCTCTAGTATATCAGGACAGATAAGATGTCGCTTGTCCAGACTAATTTAAATGGCTTTTTTTTTTTTTTTTTTTTTGCTGTGTTCCTGCTCATTAGAGATTACACAAATGGCTCCATTCAGCCTTTCACTCTGGGATAAAGGACACACAAAAACTAAACATGCATTGTATGCAGCTGTACAGACATATCACATGGATGTACACATGCGGTATACAGGTGTATTATAATTAAAGGAACCAATACAGCACACCAAGTGAGAATAACAGTAGGTTCAGTGAGAAGTAAATGAAGCATCCTACACGCGCGAGCGTGCACGGTGTTGTCAATCCACTTGGTGAGCCGCACAAAGAAGTGTGGGTCAATAAGAAGCTTGGTGGCATGATGGGCTTGTCAATATGTAAGCACCTGTCAGACTGCAGGGGAAAATGAGAAAGAGAATAGCAGAAACTTGCTAAAAACCCAAGGTTCTATGTCTACAACGATGCAATATAAATGGCTCTGTGGAAGAACCGAGCGCAATTTTAAAGAGCTTCTATAATTGTGACAGTTATGGCACTATGAATCCATGGCTATTTGACTTTGATCCCTTTGTCGCTTTCAAGCGGTCATTGGCATTTACTCAGCCCCATTAAAGATAATTATTTTACAGTATTGAGCATCAGAAGCATTAACTACAACAGGACAGAAGTCATGTTACCGGCGTGTCTTTTCAAACAGGATATTCCAAAATCTCCTCGGTTCAGTATTCTCCATTGTGCTTTTTTTTTGGAATGAGAACAAAGCTCGACCCGAAGTTATAGAAGGAAATCACCGAATGTTTTGAACTCTCTTACAGGTACACACTTTGTGACTGGTTGTTAAATCCCCCTTGAGCTGACACTTCAAAGAAAGAGGCGAGAAAAGCCTTAAAAGAAGAAGAAGAAAAAATAGATTTGGCATTAAGAAAAACTAAAGGTTTGCAATATTGACCATATTTTTATATAATGTAAGAAATATCAAATTGCTTTGTCAGGGGAAGATACCTGCGTAGTGTGTTAACATGAATTAATTAATTGAGAAATTAAAGTAAAGTAATTGATCCACTAATGACTGCCAAAGCTGGTAATAAAACGTCGCGGTGGCTCGTTCATATGCAGGCGGCGCGGCTGTCATGCACAGTACGTATCGTTGACGCTGATGATGTGCTGTGACCTTCTCACTGGTGTGTTGTTGGTGTGTAAAGCTCTTTGAAGTCAAAGTATTCCTGTTTAGTGTTCTTCAGCTTACAGAGCACAGATTGCACAGTGTTTTTTTTTTTTTTTTTCCCCACTGAGGACAAAACTGCTCATGGAGAAAATAGTCCCCCGTGAAGCAGGCATCGCAAACTTGACATTTCGCACACACAGTCGGGCGCGCACAAACACACATCCCGGACACGGTCACACACATCCGCATGAGGCACACTAGCTATTACAGTACAATTAAACTGTACTTCCCTACAGAATCGTGCTCATTATCGACATATATGGCTCAAAAGCCGCTGTTCTATCAACACATCTTGTTTCATAGTCTTTGAGCAAAGTGCTCGGCGAATGCATATAAATACAATACACAACCCTATGTTATATTTACAATGAACAGCTCCGTGAACAACTGATCTCTACACCGCTGACATGCACACAGTGCTCGGATAAAGACCCTCAGAAGGCATATTTAGGCAGTGACAACCTGCATGGGGAGAAAACAGTTTATATACACCCACGCGAGCTGGCAGGTTATGAACATGATTCACCAGCACTTTGCAGTGAAGCTATACATAGCAATGCGGTGCAACTTTTTGCCGTGGAGTATCTGAGGGCTCGCACGCTCTGCAGATGGTTTATTGAGGAGAAAAACTTGAACCAATAATGAAATATCTTTTTAAGTTTCCCCAGGCTTCGTTCATCGCCTCGCATGCTTCTGTTTCATTCACGGTCGAAAGCCTTTGTCGCTGCCTTGTGTATCTATAGTAATTGTTGTTGTTTTTTCTTTCCTGATTGTATAATCGTTTGCCTTTGCAAATGGTGTCAGTGACAGTGAGATTTATGTTTGTTCATTTTGTTTTTCTCATCAATCTCGACTGGTAGCCAAATGGAACATCACAGGAATACAAATTCAGGTTTTAAACAATATGTCTGTTTTTTTTTTTTTTAGCTTTGATATTTACAGGCTCAAACCCTGCTGCCTATGTCCAATCAAGTAAAAGTGCAAAGGAGCCTCAATATTTCATGAAACGAGAGTTCAAAGTTAAGTGCAGGAACGTGTGATGAAATCTTGGAGCTTAAAAATATCTCTGCTCCCGTTCATGGTTTTGATCTCAGGTGCCTTTTCTAACTTAATATTGAATGAAAAAAAGTCCAGAGCCATCTTCTTGAGGGACCAACACTCTTTCGTATTTTCGTTTTTTAAATATTATATATTTTGTTTAAACCTTCCCTCACAGAAAGTGAGTCATATAAGCTGCCTATTAGGATTCAGCTGGATGTAACTGTGCCAAAATGAGACAAGTTACCTCGTTTGATCTCAAAGCTGTGATGGTTTGGCATCAATGACATACAGACTGAAAATAGAACATGATACAAATAGTTTATTTTTTTCTTCAAAAGTTTGACTTAATGGTTCTGATACATCCTGTTGACTAAAGGACCACAGTGACAGAAAATTAAAATAATAACAAAAACATGCATAATATACATAAAGTAATTTAACAAATCTAAAAAGTTCAGACCTTTTTCTTCTTTAAGCTGACTGCCAGTCCCATTGTTGTGGAGTACAGTGTGTTCCTGTTGGAAAGGAATCTGGACGGGGCTCCTGCCGATGAGACAGGTGTGCTGTGGCCAGAAAGGCCTGTTGTCTGGCCTTAGGCCACTATTCTTGTCCTGTCAGCTCAAATCTCATACACTACTCCGAATGATGTGTCAGATCCTCCAGAATCCGTGTCCAGCTAGCAGCACTGATTAAGAATTGAACAAACATCAGCCTCGCAACTCCAGACACGGCTCAAAACGTCGACAGTGTGGAATGAGAGTTTTAAAGATGAGGGATAGTTTCGATCCTCCAAATAAACTCAAACTGATGTGCGATGTGTCAGAAATTTTTATCTGTGTTTGGTTTTTATTCTGCATTCATTTTGCATGAGGAACACGACATGTATTTAAAGTCCCATCAGCATCATCCTCATCATCTCCTCCATCTGTACCATTAGTGGTAAAGTATAATGGACTTGGCTTAAGTCCAAATAAAGTGCATTGCTTTATTTAAAGGGTCACCGAGGATGGGAAATGTACGTCGTCTTGGTTACCAGCGTACCATAAAGATACCAGACACTCATTGTTGACTGTCACTGCATATCAAGTTTGAAAGGCGCAGATAGGATGACTACTTTATTTATAGTTCACTCCCTTTGTTATGCTTCTAGTTTGCCTGTGTTGACAGATGTATTAATCAGGTGTTTGGCGCCTTTATCTCCATTTTTTCCATTTCTCCCTCATTTCCTCGCACATCTGACCTTTCTTTCTCCCCATTAGCTGGCATCCTGGGACTCCACTCGTGGTCTGAACGGTAGCCTAAAGGAGAACCGGATAGAGAGCGGCATGCAAGGAGTTACGCTCAAGATTGTAACACTGCTGGTAAGTTGTGGGAGTACACTGAATCTATTAACTCTTAACCTGAGTAGGCAAATATCTAAGCAAGAAAGCAAACACTACTGCACAGATGAAAACACATCAACGCATTTGTTATGTTGTTCTTCTCACCCACACACGAGGCAAGTGTTTCTTTGTAAAAATACACACATAAACAATACTGTGAATTATTTTTAAAATCTGAATATGTTTTTTTTAATTAATATTACTTACTACTACTAGATTAATATTACTTCGGCTTGCTTTCTTAATAACATGCAACACTCTGTGCAGATGTTTCACAAAAAAAAAAAAGAAGATACATCTGCATCAAAAGCATACAGCACCAAACAAGCAGAACAGACAGGCTTTTTACAAAACACAATCTTAAAATAGCCTGTCGTAATGTTGCGTTGTTACCACTGATTTAAATAAATTCTCTATTAGATATTTAATATTCAAAAGTTAAGAACGGTCTTAAGACGAGGGTGCTGTTAAACACAGAATCTTGGAGTATCGAATCTACTTTTTCGTCACACTCACTTCTTATTTTAGGTCTTCCCCGTCTTGTCCTGTGAATCTTGAGTAGCCGAATGGCAGTAAAAATCAACACTCTATTGAAGCAGGTGTTCTTCTCGTCTTCCTCCCCCTCAGTCACTTCTCCTCTCCCTCTCTTCGTTTTTTCCCTCTTCTTCACGCATGATTTACCTGCGCCATATTTATTCACATAAGTTCTGCTCAGCTCTCCTCTGGCAGTGACACTTAATCAAGTCATTTGCCTCCCACATCCCTCGATCTCTTTACTGTCCCTCTCCCCTGTCTTTTACTCCTCCTTCACCCATTTAATTCTGCCCTGGTGCTTTCAACCCATAAAGAAGGACCACGGTGGGGTGTAATAAATTTAAAATGGCAATTTCCAAGTTGATGAACCATAGCAGTTGCCATGGTGCCATGTGTTACAGGTCAACAATTGCTGAGGAAACTATTTTATTAAGATGAAGTTTAACCCTGATCGCCGTAGAAGCTCTTCATAAAGGTGTCACCCCGAAGTTCTTAAGATGACTGAATGTGTCCTCGCCTTGGTCGCCAATCTGGCCCCCGAAGAGATTATAGTGCATCTAGATAGATGACATGCCTGTGATTAAGTACACATACTCTACTTTTTTTTTTTTTTTTCCAGAGTTCGAGGATAAATCGCGTGTTTCTTCACAGGTTCACTTTTCTCCATGCTGTCAGTAAAGTCAAAAAACCCCTTTGACGGTTGTACAATATTCTTTCAAACAGGAAGAGCCGTTTGTGATGGTGGCAGAGAATATTCTGGGCCAACCCAAGAGATACAAAGGTTTCTCAATTGATGTCCTGGATGCCTTGGCCAAGATTCTGGGCTTCAAATATGACATATACCAAGTTGCAGATGGGAAGTATGGCTCAGCACTCCCTAATGGATCCTGGAATGGCATGATTGGAGAGCTTATTGGCAAGGTTGGTGTGTTTACTTTTTTTTTTTTTTAAGTCAATCAATGTCCAGATTTAAAATATATATATATATATATTTCTGGGACTCAGGCCACGTTCTCTTGGTTTGAAAAGAGAGCCCAATTATAAGGCTCAGCAAAGTGGAAAAGATTAGAAAAACATAACATGGTCCAGCCTCTATCTGCAAATCGGTTTTCTCCAGTGGATGTTATCACAGATTGGCTGAACTGAGTCTGATTTGGGGCTTTTTGGAAGGAGACTTATAAAGTATGAAAACTTTACAAAACCATGATAATGGCCCGTGTTTCCCATCTCTCTGCTGAGATTTTATCACTGTAAGACACCTGCCTCACCCTACAAACCTCAGACTGTTGTTTATCAGAGAGCGCTGTGCAGTTGAACAATGACAGGATGACAGCGTGGTGTTAAAGACAAGAATCCCACTGTGATTACCGCGTTCACTGAAATGATTGTAAGCGACTGTTTTCTGTTAGAAGGAAACAGACTTTACACTTGGTCAAGCACGAATTATGTTTCCTTCAAACAAACCGTATTACATTTATTGGTGATTGATCACCATATTTAAAATTACAAGACAACACAGAGTGGAAATAACACAGACTTAATTCCAGAATTTTTAGGAAAGTACACAAGTTCAAACTGCCATGAATGCCTAATGATCTCCCTCACTATTAGCAAGTTTGGTTTAATAATGATGAAAGATCATTGTGTCAGAAAATGGAAACGATTTCTTCTTGCTGGGAGCTTGAAGGTACACAGAAAAATGGGTTGTAGTATCAGCAAAACCAAATGGGTTTCTTCTTTTTTGGAATGAAAACGTGCAAAGAATTAAGAAAGAAGGACAGTTCCTAGAAGTGTGATAGATATAGAAATAGTGTCATGGAAGCTCATTTGAAGTGAAGTTCTCTGCATCACCAAAGTTAAGTTTCTCATAATTAGTCGTTTTTAAGTCAGACACAAGATTTCGTCATTTTGTCAGAGATGAATGAGCCATCCTAACCCTCTAAAGGACGAGAAAATGCCAACCGATTCACAGAGGGCGTATTTGCACAATCAAGCACATCATTTTGTCTTCAAAAGAAAAGTTTCTGAAATGGAAATATATGACTCTCCATCCTTAGAGAGCTGACTTGGCCTTATCAGCCATCACCATCACCCCGGAGCGTGAGAGTGTGGTGGATTTCAGCAAGCGCTACCTTGACTATTCAGTGGGAATCCTGATGCGCAAGTCAGAAGAAAAGATCAACATTTTCTCTTTGCTGGCACCGTTTGACCTGGCAGTGTGGGCGTGCATTGCGGCAGCCATCCCCGTGGTGGGTATCATGATCTTCCTGCTCAGGCGCATCCAGGCAGTGCGCTGCCAGAACAATGCAGGAGGTCATCCGCCGCCTTCTGTCTCCACCTCACTTCAGAGTGCCATTTGGATTGTCTACGGTGCTTTTGTACAGCAAGGTGGGTGACACAGTTTCAGTCTGGCCTCCGCAACACGCATGGGCAGTAAACAAGACTCCATTAACACCAGATCATACAGCAAGTGCTTACTAGTTAACAGTTATTGGTCTTCAGTGGTACGTCACTGTACACCAAACACCAGTCACGCTGTCCTCAAATATGAAACCCTAAATCTAAGCAGAACAAAGGGAAAGAAAAACACTGATAACTACTTTAGGGGATTAAAAAAAGGAAATTCAATACAAGGAAATGCTGACTGAGTCACAACGCCCATCCGAGCATTCTGTAAAGGTGCCCTTGTCAAGGAGAACATCCCGTCTTTAGGTCTGGTGGAGATCCAGGTATGTCTGGTTTGGATAAATGACTACTTCAGCGGCTGATGTTAAAGCCTGAACTGCATCTATCAAAGTCTGGCACGCTGCCTTTGAGCCTTTTTTAACCCAACACCCACTATATTTCAAGAGAAGTGAAATTCCATACCTTCTATGTCTTTCCTCCTTTTTTTTTTCCCCTCCTCGTTTCTGGCTCGTGCTCCAACGTTGACATTTTTTTCGTTTCAGTCAAGTGGATTGCATTAGTTCTTAGGGTGACGTAGGCTACTTTGATATGGATCTGACTGCCGGTGCAGTGTTTCATTGTCAGAGAGCATAGACTTGGCAACCGTATTCCCCCCAATGATTTCATAATACTATACAGACACATGGATGCGTTTTGTTGTGTGTTCGGCGCAGTGCATTCCTCGCTGCCTTTTTTTCAAACAGGCACTGCCCTTCTTTTTTTTCCCACCCATAATGAGGTCAGGGAGAGGTGGGAAAGAAACTGTGGAGAACTGAAAATGACACCATCCACTCAAAGAGAATTTAATTAATTTGTTTCACAGACGAAAGAGATTGCACAATAGTGGACAGTAAAGTTTCATATTCAATGACCTTAAGAAATCATTCAAAGACATATGTAATAAAAATGACTGATGCCGAAGTGCTATTCATCTGACAAGGCCTTCAGTTTTTTTGCCCCCACAAACTGTCCTAAGGGCACAGCTGTGTTTATTGTGACACTTTCAGACAAATGTGTTTTTATTACATTCATCTTTCAGATGACATTTCTATGGCTTTACTCTTCAGAATTAGAATATGTGCCGGCATTTTTCACACGCAACTCATAAGCTGCTGGATATTTGGAGAGAAAGAGTCAGTGTGACAGGGAGAAATTGAGGATAGAAAAGCTAACATGACGCACCAGTCTTTTCTCCTCAGTGAAAATAAGAAAGGGCAAAGGATTAAAAACATGAAGGAAAGAACGCTAAGAACGTTTAGTAATTAGTACTACACTCTGAGAAATTGGATTTGGGTGTGTAATGAAATATAAAAATGTGCAAAACACATTTCAGGTTAGATGGTTTTGAATGTGCTAAGCTCTTGGGAAAATGAGTGATGAAAATTTACAGTAATTGCATAAAATCATCACGCATATCGCCGACTGCTCCAGTGTTGATGAAAATATGAGCATTATCTCAAAAGCGGAATCAGTTATGACTTGGAGCGGCTTTGACACAAAATGCTGGGTAATTTAAATGCGACTTGGCAAATGTGAGTCTCGGGAGAAGACTGTTCAATAAGCACCTCACCTTCCTCGTATGCGGATTCTCATAGCTCCAAACCTTGAGAAAAACATGGCTGACGGAATGATTTAGTCACTTGCTAGACTGGCATCATATCGGCGTCGACATAAGCATGAAGACACTGGCCTATCTTTTCAGTTGTAAAGTATATTGTACTAAAACAGATAGAGAACTTGGAGTTGACCAATCGTCTAAAAGCTTGTTTGAAATGTTGTAAACTAATCACAGTCACTCATGACAGAAGGCATTAGGATAAACAGCCTTTGTTTTGGCTCTCTCATAATATAAAAGCACACCTACACAGTGTGACAACATTACATCAGACTCGGTCATCAGATGTTTGACACACATGCGTTCATGCCTGAACTTCCGCAGGCAGTGACTCCATCCTGGGATCAGTGGCTCTGCGTATCGTGATGGGCAGCTGGTGGCTCTTCACCCTCATAGTGTGCTCATCCTACACGGCCAACCTGGCTGCCTACCTCACCGTGTCGCGCATGGACAATGCCGTCCGGTAAGAAACATTTCATTTCTTTGACCGTCGCTACTATGTCTCAGTCAAATGCACTTAATTCTATTCTTGGGGAACCTCAACACACCGGGGCATTTACTGTTTACACTGTGGTGCTTAATGGAGGAATAATTGAGGTGGTATTTTATCTTGAATGTCAAAAAGGAAAGTCTGTTATTTCTCTCATCATATTATGATTCCTAATGTGTGACTGGTACATTCTGTAAACAAAACACACTTTTTTTTTCTCCTTTCTAGGGTATCTCAACTACCAACAAGTCTGATCCGATACTAAATGTTGAGTAAACATGTATCTGACACATTGAAATAACAGATGTAGCCCCTTAGATTTGATACACCTTATTTGTCACAAGCTTCTGAATACTAAAGGTCCTTACTTTAGATAGGTTTGAATTATTGATATGATATAAAGGTTAAACGTTTAACTGGAAGATGACAACTCCTGAAATTGACTAAACGTGTGACTCTCTCTCAGAATCTGACTCGGTTGGAGTTGTTGAAACTTCAGGACTGAAATAAACGTATTCTTCACCGAGTTTTGAGAAAGAGAGAGAAGAAATAACGCACTTGTTACCGTCACAGCAAATTTGACAGAGTCGGAACGGACTCAGCCACAGGTTCAACCGAATCATTCTTTCCCATTAACAAACTTTAATTTTCACTCTCGTACGCACTCAAATGCTTGCAATGTAGAGCCCAGCTGGCGTGAAGGAGAGTAGTGCTGCAGCACATCCCATCACACAGTAGAGATTGGCTGTATTTTATTCAATACCCGTCCATTAAAATATGCCCAAAGAAATACAGCTAATGTAGCCTTGAACTGTTCAACTCGCGCAGAGATGAGGAACTGGCTCGCAGTCTTCCACCTCAACTGATGCGGACTCAAATGATACCACTCTTCAATTCATTAAAACTCTCACAGTTCCCTTTGGAGCCTAAAAAGACTTCATACAAGCCTTTTTCGCACATGTAGTACTCCCCAAGAACTCCAAACAGACTTACACTGATGGGTAAAATCCTCGACAGGTTTCCCTTTAACGCTTCGGCATGCTTTCATGCATTCATTCTGTGCGCCAGCCTTGAATTACATCTATATCTCTTGAGTTATATGTACCGTAGCATGGTCTTTGTTTGGTGGAAACACATGTACGCATTCTCTATGCTCTACACATTGTGGGGTTTTTTCTTGAGGTACCGCAGCAGTATATTTTTAGTTAACTGCAAGGACAGGTTCTGTAATCCCGGGCTGAAGTTTCATCGGCGAGCATCTCTCATCAGCTGCAATTGCTGCAGAGTGTTTGGTCTGTCCGTTTGTCTGTAATTTTTGACCCGCTGACTAACAACTAGCCTGTCCTCAGTCCAAATGCTATTTGTCAGTGAATCCAATTTGGTGTGCTGTCTCTCCCCAAAGAATGCAGGGGGAGAGGCGTTTGATTGCATTGGGTCCGTCTTCTGTTGAACAAATAGCCACATGTGAGGCGAGGGAGGGAATGCTAAGCGGTCCCCATACACACACACACACACACGCACACAAACCTGTGTAAAGACCTTCACAGGTGTGTGAGTGTGGGCATGTGTTTATATTAGACAACTGGCAATTACAGCTGAATTAATATTTCTTGTATTACACTTGATACAGTTTAGCGAACAGAATCAACCTAACTGCAAATGATTGCGTGTAGGCGTCAGAAGGTCCGGGGGAAAGCACACTGTGACTGAATCTTCTTTAATTGGAACAGATTCTGTACATGTCTCTGGTTTGCTGTTCTCAGCAACTACTGCATAAAAGTCATAAGTCATTGTGCAGGAAACCTGAACAGAACACAGCAAAACTCAAACTGAAGCAGTGCTTTCAGGTTAAATCTGTTGCTACTGTTGCATAATCTGTATGATACAAGCTAAATATAAATCTCACTGCTGGGAAAGACATTTATGCACAGTCTTTAACTATAACTTGCTAGTACTCTGCCCAGTAACATCTAAATTAAGACTCACAAAAGCCGCCGACCTATTATGAGACAAAGGAAGGATTAAAGCATTTTCTTTTTCAGCAGAGATTTCAATTTGTATGTTGGGGGGTCACATCTGACTGCCAAACTTTGAGAAAATCATTGATTTTCATTATTATTATTGCAGAGATAGAAGAGACAAAACCTCACATCTAACTTAAGAACAGGAGTAATTTGAAAACTTGCTTTACAAGATCCATGAAGAGACGGCGGGTCCTACCGTTACCCATAATTAGCAGCACACGGGCACACCAAGGAATGATTTTCAATTATGAAATCAACCAAATCTTAAACTTGGTTAGACACTGCTGTCAGAGCTGTCAGAGCAAGTGAAAACTCTATTGGCCAAACAGCAGATTGGACTTCCCGCAGGAAATTTGGTCTATTGTGAGGAGGCCATAGAAAGATAGAAGACACTGCTGAAGTGTTTGTATTTGACAGTTAGTCAAATTTTTGTTTAACTGTGGAACCAATTTAGACTTTCGCAGGTTGTTTTTTGTTAGTTTTAGTCTTTGGATGGATGCAAGGGCACATCATCCTACTGCCCAGCTGTTACTGCTGTTTTTAGTTGTACACATCGGGCAGCTTACTGAGGGCTACTTGATTGTATGTACTGGACAGTAGGTTGGCCTGAAAAAGTCCTCACTGCCTTGCAGTCATGTCAGACAGGCTCTGGTGTCTGAACTAAAGTTGAAAAGAGCTAGGAGAATTTAGATTGCCGTTGGCAGTTTTTTATGTACTCTTTATGCGGAACAGACGCTGTACCTTAAGAGTTTCTTCGATGCACAGTTAATTCTCTAACTCTGCAAGATCAATTTTAAATGTAACATCTGTTTTTTTTATGTAAATGATGACTCAGAGATCATAGAAAGTGTCATCTCCAAAATGCCAAATCTGGAATTGCTTCCCTGGTTTAGAAATGTCTGTCGTAAACGCATTGGCAGTTTGTCCTTCAACTGGAATCCAATGTCCAAACCTTGGAAATACTCTGACAGGTATGACTTGAATTATAAAAAATAGAGGGCATGAGTTGCAGCCCAGCGGCCTTCATTTTAAAAACATCAAAAGTCGAGCTGTTGTTATTTTATTCCTGGAGAAATCAACTTTCTTCCTTCCACAAGTCAGTCTGACACAAGCGTACTGCCAAAAAGCAGCAGCTTGTGTTTTTACTAGCGCCAGTGGAGATGATATACAGCACACCTTCCTTTTATAGTATATATGTGTGCGCTTTGTGTGTGTGTGCATGATACATATAATCTGCTGCAAAGAGAACAATTAACTGTCTGAAAATAGTTTGCATATTATACCACTACACGACCTTTTCCCCTTTTGTTCGCTCAGTAAATAAACCTTTACAAAACTCCTACGCCTTGGGACACGGAGGTGAAATACTAATCATTTTTTTAAAATACATATATCTATATCACTCTGCAATGTAAAACAATGTTATGCTCCTCTCTTGAGGGAGTGTGAGAGACTGTAAAAGAGACAAAGTTTCATTTTTTAAAAATCCTCCTAATAATAATTAGGATGAGGATGCTAATTAGAATGCTATGACCGAACACTCTTTAATGTTTTAATTGTTGCCTGCTGTGGTAAATGTTCACTTTTTTGAAGCCTAATATAAAGCCGGGAATTTTTATTCCAACAAGAACACAGGAAATTAGTGACATGCAGAGAGAAAGAAAAAAAAATGGTGTGTGTGTGTGTGTGGTCTTTTGTTCAGCCATTATAGATAATGAACAGAGGGCTGGCTTGGACTTCTACGTATTGATCACGATTCAAAGACTATGTTGAACCTCTTTGAGAAAGAAAAGGTGTAAAATGACTGAAATGGGTGACAGATGTCCTTGGTACATATACAGTATCTACTTCAAACTGTTGTTGCCTGATATTTTAACTTGTTAGTGGTTTATTTTATTTGTATACTTGTTTGTTTGTTTTTTAAATTTGCCACCATCTGTCTACTGCTTTTTGGTATTTCATACAATACAGGCGCTTTCACCTCTTTTATTCGTCCTAATTACTCCAGCTGGTGGATCTAAATATTTCTATGTTGATTCCAAATCTTGAATGTAGATTTGTCTTAAAACTAGTTCCACACGTGTACGTGCCTGTGCAGCTACATAAAAGTGAGCGGTTGGAGAAAAGTGTGCATTTTAATCTGACGGAATAAGTTGGTGATCATGCAATGTCTAATGAGTTGTTTCTGTCTCTCCTGCTTGCTTTCCCCCTCAACAACCACCGCCACACCGTATAGGCTTCTAATTAAATGGTTGAATTAGTCCAACATCGTCATCTCGAGATAAGCCATTCGATTCTCACACTTTTTAGGGAATTGGCGAGAAGACAATCACAGTTATATAAGCATCCTGGTTCTACTCTAATATGGCGGTTTTCTAAAGAAATGCAGCAAATACACAGAGCAGCATGTCGAACATATCAACGAGTCAAGGAAGTAGGTAATCTTCTGCGTAGATTGCCGTTCAAATTATACTGGAGGCAAACTAATTACGAAGACATTGACATTCAGCAAATACGATGCTGTACAAAATTGGCAATAATCTCCACGTATAAAATACAGCTGCTGCGAGGATCCTAATTTCTCATTGCCCACATAGCATCTGCATAATCAGCGTTTGAGTGAGGAGTGACTACTTCTCAGATATAAAGTATTGTTCATAAAAAGTAGATTAGAGTTTGCTGTGGACTCTCTCTGTATATACACACAACCATGGGGACGAACCCCGTAATCAGTCAGCAGCTTAAACCTACCAACCTGGTCGCATTCCTCTGAATCTGGTGGGGATCGTGGGGCTGGGTGCAGGGAGAGTGGTGGTCGGGGGGAAAGTGTTGGCGTCTGAAGCAGCAAGCTACAGGTGCAGCTAATTTGGCTGATAAAGAGCACGCTGATTAGTGATTTGCTCCAATGTGCCTAAGAGGTGAAGGGGGTAGTTTTAGGCTCACAGGCTGGATGGAGTGAACCAGCAGGGAATTAAAGCGAAAGTTAAAAGAGGCGGCGATGTTGGCTTTTCTGATCACTGACACTGGCAGTCATAAATTCACCAGACGATATATAAAATTACGTGTACAGATGATTTTATGTGTTGTTAGTGATGAAGTGTGGAAAGAGAAAAGCCTCCCGTTGTTGTAAATTATAGTAGATATAGTAATTATAGTATTTATTTATTTGTGGATCATCATGTGTAGACAAATAAAACATGCGGATGACCAGATGACATAGTGTAAGCTGTAACAGCTTTGTTGGAAGCAAACACGCTGTGCATGTGAAAATATCATCATTAATATTGTTAAATTAAAAAGCACAATCTGTGATCCAAATACAAACAAATAGCTATTCCCAGTACCAAAAAATAAAACACAAAGCTTGAGGGAAAAACTGCAGATTATATTGCAATGGACTGTTTATATTTCAGTGGTCAATAAGCACAAAACCTCTTCTCTACTATGTACTGTGTATCTGAGTATAGGTTGCTTTAATATCCCCTGCAGGATGAATTAATAACTTTATGTTTAACTTACACTGTAGTCACATGTGCTGCAGTCATACCAGTGTAATTCTTTCCATGAAACAAACTGAAACAACTCGCTGATGTGACCCTGACTGTAGGTCATTCCAGGACCTGTCCAGGCAGGTTGACCTGGTTTACGGGACCGTGAGGGAGTCGGCGGTGTACGAGTATTTCCAGGCCAAAGGCACCAACCCTCTGGAGCAGGACAACACATTCGCCGAGCTCTGGAAGACCATCAACAAGAACAACGGCTTCGAGAACTCCGTCTCCAGCCCGTCGGAGGGAATCAAGAAGGTGAGAATGTCTTGGAATTAATAGATAAAATCAGAACAGTATCAGAACGCTACCTTCTGTCAGCAATGCGCCGTACTTTTCTTTTGAGTGACATTTAGCACTATGCAATTAAAAAAAAAAGTCAGATTTAATTAAATGAGTGGTTGCTGAAGTGTTAATCTTCCACCATATCAAACTGTAGGCATGTAAATCATATTTAACTATAATATAGTTATATCTTCAACTGAGATAACGTTGAATCCTGAGAAACATAAGCTCACATTCAATGATAATTACCTGTATCTTTTTACACAGCCAGGTAGGAACCAATTGAACGTTAGTTAAATAATGATTCACAGAGACGTGGGCAAAGAGATAATCTGAATCTTTTGAATCGTTGGTTTTTCAGATGGATTTTAATTATTCTCCAAAACTTGCTCGCGTGATACTGAATTAATATTTCATGCCTCTGTGCTTCTCTCCATCTTCCTTTAACTTACATACTTAAAAACAACACAGAACAATAGTGTGTATCTAGTTCACCATGCACAGATAGTGTACATACATCTGAGTTTTAAATGCAACTTCAAACTTAGGTGTTGAGAATAAACCATTTTATTCACGGTTACCTCTCAAGCTACAGCAGCATAAGCCTCATTGTTGATTTATATAACATATATACTATAACATATAATACTTTAATAGCCAGTATATTTTTATATATTAAGAGTTAACGAGTTTGAGAACTTTGTGAGGTCCTAATGAGATGTCAACTGAAAAAGCTATCCAGCTATATTTGTTGAGAGCGCGATGTTACACTGGAAGACGTAGGATGCAAGGAAACCACAAAGCAAACAAAAAGCAAACTCAGGAGGATTTCAGACGGATTTCCGGCTACAGTTGCTCTACACATTATCCGCAGTTTGTACTCTGGAAATATGCTACATGCAGAGGAAAAGCAAAGCTAGAAAAAAACCCGAAAAAAAACAGGGTCGCAGCTATTTTCAACATCTTTGTAAAGAAATCCAATGCCGCGCACCGTGACTAGTTAGCAAAACGCTTGTGCTCATTTCTGTGCAAATATTTAGCTGTTTGTTCATCTTATTGCTTCTTCCCCCGGTGAAAAGCCTTCCTGTGCTCTACTCTTCCACCAGCACAGGCACACGTGGGGTCAAGGAGTTAAAATTTAAGGCAAATAATCATTCAGCCGGCCTCTCTTTAATCACTTGACAAAGAATGCTGGAAAATAAGAAGAGAAATGTTCAGCAGAGTCGCTGAATTTTATAGTTTAATAGTATAGTTTTATAGTATTTTATAGTTATGGAGACATCTTCAGGACCGCGGGGTGTCTTTAAAAGAATCATTTATCTGTATTTGTGCCTGGTTGTATACTGAAGATTTTTTTTTTGCTTATCTGATTCTGATCCATTCATGTATTTATCCTTTTGTGTGTCTTTGACCTGCGTGTGTTTTTTTTTGTTGACCTATCCAGACAAAGCGAGAGTCGTATGCTTTTCTATGGGACATGGCGGTGGTAGAGTACGCCGCGCTCACAGACGACGACTGCACGCTGACCGTGGCAGGAAACAGCCTGAGCACCAGAGGCTACGGCATCGCACTGCAGCACGGCAGTCCTTACAGAGACCTCTTCTCTCAGAAGTACGTCTATTTTTACTTTGCACTAGTGTATCCTAATGTGAAGCTTTCATCTTAGCTTATTATTAGCGTAAGCTTAGCGTAACTGAACCAGTTGGTAGTTCCCGACGTTGCCTGACGTTCATCATCCACTTGGTCCGATTGATGCCATCCATCATCCAGTTCACGCACTCGCAGCAAATACAGTAGGTCAAAGCTGAAAGCGGGTTTGTAAATCCACTTTCTGTGACGGATGTTTGGGTCAAACGCTGACACTTCGCCTTTACCGGACCTATTTTTACTGACTGGTACCGGGTTTTCAGATCTCAGCCAGTATTCATAAGTACTACTTCATCATACCAACTGAACAGATGGCCAGACAATGGCATAATAACAGACGAAAATAAAACCCTGAGTTGTAATAAACCTAGTTTGACTGATACAATTAAAATTATAGTTAGAGTTCCAGCACTTGTAACTTGAAGATTTCTCATCATATTTCTCCCGAAGAGGCAGACTGAGAGGTATATTTTTCATATTTTCAGTTCTGTTGTGCCTGTTAATCAGTTCTTCTCCCGCAGACACGAGAGAGACGTATGCTGCTCAAAACATTTTCAGTGCAGTTTTTCCAAGATTGATGGGAGTGAATTTCAAATCAGAGCCGCAAACGTTTCCCTCCATGTAAAATTTAAATCCAGGACAAACGGCATCTGAAATGGGACGATTGATCACCCTGTGAACTATAAACAGTGCCTCGGTGAACGATCTCAAATGGATGACTTGCAGGAAAAGAAACAGTACATATTTGAGGCCGTCGGAGGTTAGTGAGTGTTCCACGTGTGCATTTGTATAAATGTCAAAAGCTTTGGCAGATGTGGGCACATGGTCCGAGTGGCACAAACACATATGTGCCGGTCACTGTTGGAGAGGTTGAATAATGAGTGTGCGGAAAACTAACCTCTCCGATGGGACACATTCACCATCTCGCCTCCGTTTGTACTCAGCCGTCATCATTCTCCTGCACTAACTAATGGGCTGACTGACACTTACATTTGATCGCCTTTGTTTCCGCGCTGCAATTTGATATGGAGCCAATTAATCTTGAAGCTGCAATTGTTTTTCTTGCCTTGTTTATATAAAAAAAATGTTATTTTGGCTCTTGTTAGCGTTTAGAAATACTCTTAACAATGCATCATTATCACAACATGCACTCTGCTGCTCTGCAAGCTACAGTTTTAATCGCACTTTATCCACTATAGGTCTTTTAATGAGCTAACAATCAATGTTAATGAAGTGCATTAACTGTTTTTTTTGTTGTTTTTTATTAGTTGTAATTACATGGTATTACTGTGTAGCTTGTGAAATGCAGTCCCTTCATATATTGATTTTCAGATTTTCCATCATGTTTTTTCTATTGTCTACTCAATTGTCTTTGTAATTTGCTTTTCTGGTATTTAACATATTTCTGTCCATTCAGTGCTGTTGAAGGTGTTATTACATGAACATGGTCTTCCTTCTCCACAGGATATTGGAGCTTCAGGAAAAAGGTGACCTGGACATCCTGAAGCAGAAATGGTGGCCGAAGAAAGGCCGCTGTGATCTGCAGAGCCACGCAGACGCCCAGCCGGAGGGACGGGCGCTGCGTCTCCACAGCTTCGCTGGCGTCTTCTGCATCCTGGCCGCTGGGCTGCTGCTGGCCCTCCTGGTGGCTGCGCTGGAGACCTGGTGGAACAGCAACCACTGCCGGAGAGAGCAGCCCAAAGAGGTGACCACCGACAACACGTCGGGCCAGGGCCCAGGCCCAAGCCTGCTAACCCAGAACCTGGCCATGGTGGTCACCACGGGTCCCCCTGCACCACCAAGGCCACGGTCGAGACCCAGACCCCCGGGCCCCCCGGTCCTGCCCAGAGATGCCACTGCCACACTCTACTTTATGGATCCAGCAGGCGCTGACGCCAGCCCCGATTTAGTAGAGCTGCAGTACACCCAGTTATAATAGGTGTGCCCCTGATGATAGTCCAGACATCATGTGATCGATCTACTCATTCCTTCTCATGTTGGGAGAGACGTTGGGGTGCTTTGTTAGGGACTTCTGAGGCGTCTCTCTCATACGACACGAACAAACAGTCTTGTGAGAGAGGCGCGGCTGGAAGAATAAAAGTAAACACAACGTTTAATTGCAAATTCAAAACCACACACTGAAATTGTACTTCTGAGTCGATAAGTGCTTCAGTTGTACAATAGCTCTCTTTAGCTAATCCATTCAAGTCTTAATGCTTTAGAGCTCTGACTTCATCTCGCTGCTGTCGGCTGGGCAGCCCCTCTGCATGAGGCGTCCAGACAACTAAGGCTTGACATGGATCCCTAAACTAAAGTGTGAGCAAAAGCAGGTAGTAAAGAATCTGAGCCTTGACCTGCCTGTTTCACTCGACAGTCCAACAATCCAATAAAAAAAAAAAAAAAAAAAAACGCTGGCTGAGGACACCCATTTAAGACCCAGTCCTGTCCTGAAAAGACACGCAGTAAATCAAACTCCGCCCGTGCTGGGGTTTTTTTTGGCACATAGAAGAGTTTGAGTTACTGCGGTTGATTTCTATTTCAGTATCTGTGTGCAACTGCTCTCATGATAACCACATACTGCTGTCATGCGAGACTCACAACAGGCCCGACATCACTGTCTTATGATTCGTAGAAGATAAGACATGTTCGATGTGTTTGAGTATAATCGTGGCTGCGTGGTCCATTATTATTGTGTTGGTAGTCTTGAAGCGATTTTCCGACCACAAACTCTTTTGAGCATCAGACACGCCCCCCGCCGTAAGTTTGAAATGTGGCTGTGAGAGATTTATAGTTGTCCAAGTTACTACTGGTTCATTTGTATTCTCAGTAATGTTGACATGATCAGACAATTATGAGCAGATGAAAAGAAAATTATAACTTTTTTTTTTTAAGTGGATCAGAGTCTAAGCAATGTGTTCAATTCTGATGATTAGGTAAGCTGTTAGAGATGTTTAATCAAGCGAAAATATCAGCTTCTCAACAGCGAAGATTTGTCTCTTTTGTCTGTTTTATACTATTACAAATGGGTATAAAAAGATTTTAGACTTCAACTTGTGATAGACGTTTTTGACATTAAAAAAAAAAAGTACAGATTACAAAGATAAAACAGGGTAATAAAGTGGGTAAAATGAAAACAACAACTAAAATCTAAGGATTTGACGCTTTTCTCGGCTCTGTGACGAAAACAAGCAGTTTGACGACAACGTTGCGTAACAGTCATGTAGACTGAAGCTTTTACGGCTGCCTTTCAAGCCTGCGGGGAGCAAGTGTTTAATATTCAAAAGATTACGGCACAGTATCACTTTAAATGTTCCAAGCATTGCTAGCACCATGACAGCACAAGTATACAGTATGTGGACATCATGACAGCCACTTGAGACGAAACCTACTGCAAGCCTGAACACATCAGCCATTTGAAGGAATAATTCAATCTTTCGGGAAACATTCTTGTTTTTCTTTCTCGCTGGGAGCTTGATGAGAAGACTGATACCTCTCTCATATCTGACCCTTAACTATGAAGCTACAGCCAGGACATGAATAGCTTAGCTTAGCATAACAACTGAAAGCACTGGAAACAGTTGGTAGGAGTTATTTTCGCAACTCGCTGTAAAACCACAGATTGTTGTTTCACACAAGGATTGTCTGCGGATTAAACACGCTCATTTGTGAGCTTTGGCAAAATCTTAATCTATAAACAGGTAACACATGGTCTTGCAATACCAGATGATTAGAGATCTAATCACTTACTAACTGTCTGGGGGTTTCTAAATGCAAAGTAGTTGCTTCAATAACCATTAATGAACATATGCCCCCTACTTCAAGGACACGCCTTACCTGAAACGATGCTATCCTGAACCAATGAACGTCATACTGTACAGCGTTGTTAACAAGCACATGAATTTGGCTTTGCAATGTTTTTTTTTAAAAAATAACTCTTTAATGGTTTCCAACCAGATTTAGCAAGAAACGCTAGAAAAAATATCCATCTCTAATCAGCAAAGTATTTAGAGACTGATTTTTTGTCTAGGCAACAGGCAACAGACGTTTAAACTGTTATTGGATGTTTACCTAAGAAACATAGTACATCGTAGTAAATCATACAGTATCTTCATTTTTTATGTACATTACATTAATATTATTTAATAAGAAGAAGAAAGCAACAAAAAAAAAAATCACAAAAATGACAAAGATAGAAAATACACAGTGCAGAGAGAGGCAAAAACCCAGATTATTTGAAGCCTCCAACTTAATTATGTTAAAATTTCACAAAGTTATAGAGAACACAAAATTGACACAGTTGTTCTTTTTTTGTACCGGCAATTTAACAGGAGGGTTTCATGTCCCTCCAAGCCAAGGAAGTGCTCCAATTGTCAGTGGCCCAGTATTGTCTCTAAAGAAAATGATCAGACTGGAGCCAGGGGTGCCAGAAATAGTGCTTTCAACTTCACAGCTTTATATTTGCACATACACAGACATGAGAGTGGTGCAGATCTCCTCATCCTTTTCACCAAACGTATTCCCAAAATGTTGAGTTATTCCGTTTATTACTTAACTATTTATTTGAATTATATGTCAATGTCCGGATTCAACAGGGGGCCGTTTTGGTTATGTATCGTTGTCTATGATCTTCAGCAGGTGACTAAGGATTACGGTCTGGAAAGGGTTTCTGGTCCATTGACATATAATGACATAACAAGCGCTTCACCAGAAGGGAGGCGGGACATATGGACAGACAGAGAGAGAGACTGGGAGGAGGCCGAGGCTCTTGACACAGGTCAGGAGAGGCCTGGCATACTGTACTGGATGGTCATTGGCTATGTCAGGGCGAAGGGGCGGGGCATGGGGCCGGGTAGGGGTAGATTGTAGTTGCTTCATCTGTCATTTCACCTCATGGTCTCTTGTCTTATCTAGATATGTTTTGTCGTCCGTTGCTGTTGTTTGTCTTCGGTGTGGCTCGACTAACATGGCGCATGATGATTGAATAAAATGTTGTTCGGAGGGCAGGGTGCAGCCGAAATATGACAGATGAACGGCCGTGTGCTTTTTATTTGGCTTCTCCCTGTCCTCCCCCATATGTGTTGCCTCATTAATGTGTATGTGGAGGAAAAAACAAATAGGAATAATTTAAAGATTTGTCAATTAAGCGACAACATCTACTTTGTCTCCATTCAAATTTGATTGCCTCACAAAGTCTGATTCATCAGACTGATGCCTCCATTGGAGCCTGTCTTGTTAACAGCCGATGCTCTTCATGCAAGAGTCACCAACTGTGTGGTCACTTAATTGTGTAGAAAATTTAAACACTTCTGCATGAAGAGACATCTTCGTTGAAGTTCATCTCAGCAGTAGAGACATTACCTTTTATGACCCAATATTTAAGATTTAGCGTTTTAAGGTCATGTCTCTCCTCACGTTGGCTGCTCGGACGAAAATCCAGCGTACCGTATTATGAATTTATATATGTGTATTTCCTGAATGAAGCTGAAATAAGCCACTGTGTTATTTCAGCGTCCTTCAGATGAACATTAATATATGTGCATTAAATGCATAGTAGAGTAGACTACACTGCATGTAAACTGGTCATGAAGGTGATGATACAGCAACCATTGTAACCTGTCTTTCTCTATCCATCCCTCCTGTTCTTTCTTTTAACCTCATAACCCCTTTCACTGCACATTCATTTTCACTTTTATTCTTTATCACACCCCTCCTTAATTACATTCATACTCTCCCTTCCATTAAAACCTCCATTCACTCTCCTTTGTACTGGTCTTTTTCCATCTATCTATAGGACAAAGAGGTGAACCTGGAACAGGTCCACCAGCGTTTGAACAGCCTCCTGGACGAGGACTTGGCCCACAAGCAACTGCCAGGCCAGTCTATCGAGATCTCTGCCCTGGACATTGGCAGCATGCAGCCCAGCCAGTCCCTGGAGGCCTTGTCTGTTCGGGACTACCCAGCCCACCGGGGGCCGCCGCGGCTCTCTGTGACCACCTTCCTCCAGGAGGGTCATGGGGCAGGAAGGACACTGGGCGCGGCCGCTGGCAGGACCTTGCCCCTGCCCCTCAGCAGTGCCACCATGCCCTCTATCCGCTGCAAACACAGGGCGCCCAATGGGGGTCTCTTCCGACAGAGCCCCGTCAAGACACCAATGCCAATGTCCTACCAACCAGTGCCAGGAGGACCCATCCCAGAAGCCAGTGAGCCCAGCCACGGGACATCCATCTGAGCACGCAGAACATTCACAGACACTCAAGCTCAAACAGAATAGTGGAGAGCTAACCAGAGTGCTAACAGTGTGAAAGAGTTATAAATAAAACACTAAAAAAAGGATTTTTATTACGAGTGGTGGAGAGTCAGTGGGACGACACATGACAAGACACTGAGACTTTAATGTACATATTTGTAAGTACAAAGAGAGAGAGAGAAGCAACATTAAAAAGTGTATTTTGAATATTCAACAGTTGAGTTTAAAAAACATAAAAGTATTCAAAAAAAAAATGACTGTTTGAATGGCTTTGTAAATTTTGTTCTAAATGAATAAAGGTGACAATTCTTTGTGGTTGTTTTCTAAGTGCCAAGTTCAAAGATGTTTTCTTTCAGATCAACATTAACTGAATGTACTGTGAGAATTCATGATAAAAATACATTTCACACTTCAAAGACATTGGAAGAATTGATTTGTTTCATATGAAAAAAAAATCAAATAAAATGATAATACAAAAATCACTGAGACGTGTGCTTGGAAACATATTTAACAGATCAGTGTCGCGCAGTCAGCGTGTATCTTAGACTATGGGATCACTGATAAAATGGTGTTTTAGAGGGAAATGAAAGCCTTGGATGTTTTCTCACACATTTTCCAGCACTGCAATTAGTGCAATAAATTAGACCTAATTTATTATGCTTCATAAAAAAGTGAATCAATGAGTTCAGATGTGAAATATTTGGAAAAAAGCTGAGTAAGACTGAGAAACAGCAGCTCATTGCATTTTCTGCCCATTTTTTTTTGTTTTGTTTTATTCCGAACTGTGTTCATTAAAAAAAAAGACTGTAAATGGCAGAGTAGTCATGGAAACAAGTAAACACAGAAAGCAGAATAATGTCCCCATTTTACGGATTTTTTTTTTAAATCAAGCAAAATGCACCCAAAGATCAGCCTTCACACTCACTGGTACAACTATCAGCACACATATGGTGACGTGAAATAAAAAATAGAAAACGGTATGTGCAGACATCGAGGATAATTGCTCACATAGGGCCTCACCTCCACCAGTCCAAGCAGACACTCATGGGGCCTATATTAACAAACTAGACAACAGTGCCAGCCCCAGCATGAGGGCCCGCACGGACATGGGAAAGCAAACGTTAGCCAAGCAGACTCAGCTGGGTTGGGGATGTGTGGCTGGTCAGTGTAATGGCATTTGTTTAGGAGGGTAAGCACAAAATAGGTTTCCTTGGCCAATATTGGGTGTTAGTGGAGATTTGGCCTGGAAACAGCTCAGCCGCTGAGACCAGAGAGTGCAATTTCAAGTGAGATCCTTGAATTTGAACTGTGTATTATCTTTACATAATTCAAGTACAGCTCACACACAGGTCCAGAATTTTAATATGTCTTCTGTATAGAATTATTATTAATATACAGTATATCATTAGAGATCAATTTTATATCATATCATGCAGCAGTTCCTCTCTTGATAAACAAAACATTCTTCTACTCTCCTGGTCTGTTCACACAGTAAACTTTGTTGAAATCTTACAGACTGCCACTGGAGATGGTAACTGATGGAGCCAACTTCTGCCAGGTTCTCTATTACTTTAACCTCAAGCCCAAACTTCCACCCAACCAAGCAAACCAGCCATTTTTTTTAGTAACACGTTAAAAGAATTTCAAAAATTGTGAATTAAAATTTGCATTTTGGGCTATTGTTCTGGTTTGTAAATATTTCAAGTGGATTTTATTCGAGACACAGCTGATGAATATCCTTGACTAAAATGAGTCTGTCAACTCTGAGTTAGTCAATTTGAAGGAATTCAACCTTCTGCTTCATATAATGAAATTGTTCTATCCGCCAGGTGTGCATTAGAGATCACTTAGCTTGACTCGCTGCAAGAACATCAAAACGGACACTGGATGCAGGAGTAATTTTGTTAGTAAGAGCTTATACAGTGAGAAAAAGAGCTGTATACAAGCCATGAAGTTATTAACTATACTTTAAATCTACCATCAGTTGCATGATGCAGATGTGTGAGATGCAACTTGTCACTGTGACAACCGAAGCAAGGAAAACAGGTGCTGCCAGCATCACCCTTATCGTCAATGGGAGGTTGTTCCTCACCAGCATTTGTGAGTGTTAGAAAAAAAAAATAGGCAACAGCTATTTCCCCTGTGTACCATGGTCACTGCAGCCGCTGACCCACACTGCTGGCCTGGCTAGGATGTAGACTAACATCTGTTGTCTCTAACACACATGGAGTCGCCATCTGCTTCTTTTAACCTGAAGGCAAAGAATTTCACAGGGAGAAAACAACAAAAATTCCTAGAGGAGCTACTGCTGCAGCAACAAGGACGTGATCCCTCGTCGCTGCCAACTGTGTTGACTGGTGTGGCACCTGGCCTGGTTCATGCGATGGCGGGGAGACTGTTTGTCCAAAATAATAACTACGGTGGCTTCACTTGACTGCACTGTGCCCCTAAAGTTGAACACCTCAAAAAGTAAGGACTTTGGAAAATTGCTTCCTTCAAGTTTGAGCATGCACTTCTCCGGCTGGGAGATATGTCTGTCCTTGTGCGTGTGTGTGTGTGTGTGTGTGTGTGTGTTGAGATTGTTGATTTGCCGTCACCTCTCCTGTTCAGCAGTCTGCCAGTCTTAGACGAAGTGCTGAGCGACGCTGCAAAGTCTCCGCCGCCGTGCTCAAAAGAAACACTGACCTTGTTCTGAGAGCCGAGCTCACTCCTGTCAGGGACATGCTTCCTGTTTTTGCCTAACACAAACAGTCCACTGCTACCACTTTATGTCAAGACTCATCTTCTGACATGGCCTCTTTCACCTCCACATCAGATATAGCACACAAAGAAGCCCTGCCTCAGTTGCTTGTATGCTTAAAAAAATAAAAATCCATTTCCCCAAAGGAGCTGAGGTTACTAAAGACATCATTCTAAAAGACAGGTCCGTTTCTAAACATTTGATAACACAGAATAAAATGAATGCACAGTGTGAAGTGAAAAGTCTTAATGTAAAAATATAGATAATGCACTGTGCATGGCAGAAAAATCACCTAATGGACTCGTACTTGTAAAACCAGAATCTCCATCAGTTTTTCAACATAGCACATTATCACAGGAACAGGGTCTTTGTAATTATACAATTCTGCCATACAATACTCGCATGAATAGTCTGTATAATTAGCTCGTGTGGGCAGTGTGAGGCAATCTGCTGTAAAATAACTTCTATTTTCCCTGCGGGGAGATCGCTGACCGTCTGTCCAGACTGCCTTCGCAGGCCTTATTATCCATTCATTGGGCCATCGTACCTTAAACTGCATGCACCACTTTCACTTGCTTGTCTTGAGGGAAGCTTTTTGCCCCCATAAGTTTCAGTTTGACTGGCATTGACTTGAATTGTTTTCCTATATTAAGTACTTGACATGCTGTAAGAATCTGAGCTTTAACTTGAATAAAGAAAGCATAAAATACAAACAAGATCTACACAACATGGGTTAGTCTTGCACGTCATGTAAGCAGGTCACGTTGATTTTATGCTATTGAAATATTAAGACGTCTCTACCTTCTTCAAGGCATCTTTTTTTGGTACTGAGATTTTTTTCCTGTTACCTACAGATAACTCACTTGTTAAAGTGCATGAATAGCAGATAGGGAGTCTCAAATCAGGGAAACAAATTGACTCGGCTACATCTTCAAATGAACAGTTTGACATTTTGGGAAATAAGTCGAATTGCTTTCTTTGCTGCGCGTTGAGAAGGATGAGAGGAGCGATTCCACTCATGTCTGGTGGTAAATATGAAGCTACAGCACAGCCGGCAGCCGGCTAACTTACAAATGGGGTTACAACATGGTAGACTATGGAAGAGGACCTGCGGCTTCTGTAGATATCAAAGGCTCATTTTAAAGTTAAGAAAAACATTTCATATTTTCAGCCTTTTTTCCTTTTTTCATTTGTAAAAAAATAAAAATTAGCTACTAAATTCCAAAACACACTGAATGCTCAGGAAGAAATTCATACAGGGCTTTTAACTTACCTTCAGGCTAAAAGTGCTAAAAACACTGGCACAGTTCTGGCACATTTCAAAGTGAGCTAACCTTGATTTTATCCTCTTAGTCCCACTGGCCCTGCTCTGGAACAGGGTTATCCCCTGAAATCTGACTAAACATGGGCCCGAAAGGTAGCAGTGTAAAACAGGAATAAAGTGGCATTGATGTAAATACTAGCCGTGTAAATTCCAACAGAACCTAGGGCTAGTAGGGTGCGGTGTTAATCGTAAGGCCCTGGGCTGGGCTGGCTGGGCTGCGTGTGTGAAAAGAGACTCATCACAGAGTCAACTTTAAGCAAAGAATACGTAGTATGAAAAAAAAACCCTGCAGAAATGTTCTATCGATCATCAAATTTGCACAATCAAAACATGTGCAAAGCACATCTTGCATCTTTTTTTCACACCTCCTCCGATGATACTTTAAACTGCTACATTAACAGAAAAGTCTCCGAGGTTGTGAACTGTTTTTTTTTTCTGATAAAAAACAGTAAATCCAACTTACTACTCTTGTAACCTTAAAATACTTCTAACATTTGTAGCCAGTATGAAATCTGTGTATGAATAAGACTTTTGTCTTTTGTTGGTGTGTTGGCAGTCAAAATAAGCAGTGCTGTGCATGCTACTGTATGGAGGTAGTTTGTCCTTGAGGTACGTAATTTAATACAAATTTAGATAATATTCAATAACAGCAGATGTACAAGGTGCAAAGGCTTTAACAACAATAAACAGAAGTCAGAGCTTCAGACTTCAGGCTATTCCGACTGCAATAATTTAGCATGCATTATTTTTAATAAAGATTCTAACTGTTCATATGAAAGGTTGAGAGGGTAAACAAACGTCTTAAGTACACCGAGTGGGTATATTTACAAAGACTATGAGTCTCTGGCGCTTTCTATCCAAGCCATAAACTGTTTTTATGCTGCCTTGATACATTATGATAATATCTGTTTATGTTCCACCTCCAAATCTTGTGAAATGGTGAATGAAATGAAGAAAGTAGCAGTTTAAAACAAGACCTACAGGATGCAGCTAAGATAGCATCTCCGTGAGGACGTACTGAGGAACAGTGTGATTTGAGTGAGATACATCCTGCCTGACTGATTATGTAAGAAAAACAATGTGTGTTTAATTCAAAAAGTTATGAGGACAACAAATTTTAACATCTTCTCGATGCAGTCTGAAATGATATGGCGACTTATATGTTCATATATCTATATGTGAACACAAGGCTACATTAATTCTTATACTGTAGAAGCTGTTCAGCAGCACATGAAGTCAAATAAGTCTATTTCCAGGCATAAAATTACCTGGATCATCTGCATCTGCTTCCACACTGTATGCCCCATAGAGCAAGCTCATTAGAGACTTCCACAGGCTGAGGCGCTAACTTCTGGTTTAACCCTCCGCTAACTTGAATGGGGATAAACTTATCTAACTGTGGGCTCCTCTTGACCTCCGTGAAGTTACCAGACCAAATTCTGATAGTAAAACAAATCATTTCTTGGGCATTGTGATGCTCAAACAAATTAAACAAATATATTCACTATTCTGCACACTCCCTAAATTGTACCCTACAGCACCAACAAATTTCCTGTCAGCTCACTGGCAGCGTTCTGAATTTAAACAGTGAACTGAATATCTTTGGCTTGTGGACAAAACAAAGCATTTGATTCATTACACCATTTTCGGACATTTCAAGGACCAAACCAATCACTTCAAGAAAACAATCAGTTAGGCTTCAGTCTAGGATTACTAATCCGCTAAGTACAGTACAAATGTGGCTGCTGTTAATGTCACCACGGTCATGAAACAAATTACTGAGCAAATTTAAATTACACCAAAAGAAAAATCACAATTATTATGAATCATCCTAATAATAATTAACGTGTGCAAATAAATTTCATGGCACTCCTAAACTCATCTAATAGTTTTTAGCATGCATAACTTAAAACCCACAAATATGAACATGTCATGGTTGTCCTACAGGAAAAGTTAGATTATGAAAGTAGGGTTCATCCTCTGGGAACCGTGAATATCTGGATAAAATTTCAGGCAAATCTATGCAAATGTTTTTTCACATACTTCAGTTTGAACCAAAATAATGGACCAACAGATCAACAAGGGGAGAACACATGAGTGAACCATTTCCTGAATTACACAAAAAAAATAAACCACCATGTGATAATATAAAGAACAGAATACAACTTGAATGTGGGATATAAGATATGATAAGAAAGGAACTTTTGTGCTGTACTCCTTTGGGAACTAAAAGAGCGTCTAAACAAATGGTGAGAAGAAAATTGCACTTCATTCCTGGCATTATAATAAAAAAAACACTGCGCCTTAAAAAATGTTGAATTTTTCATGAAGCAAAAAGGCCTCCGCCGTGAGAGTACAGGTGTTACACAATGTTATTTCATATTGCTAAAGCTGCATAAGTGCTTTACTGTTAAATTATGTATTCCTCACTCATTATTTGGAGGTCCAGCTGCAGAAGATGTTTCTTAAACCAGACTACCTGCATAAAAATATCCTTCACTTTAAAAAACAGATTTTGCCTGAGCGTATGTGACAAAGGTGTTTTGTTTTTCTAAATGCGGGAGCTCGCCTTTTTCTATTGAGGCATTTGATTCCAGCATAACGTCTGTATTTAAAAACACCCGGCCAGAAAGTCATCTTACAGGTAGAGTAAGAAAAATATTCCGCACGTAGGAGTCGAGTGAACAAAACTGCTGTTATCTGTACAACTGGCAGTAGTTTGAGATTCTCTGTGCCCAATAAAACAAAGCTGATAAGGTTAAGTAATGTTCATGACTCAATTAAATTAGTTTCAAATTGCAATGTGGGTGCAGCCACTAATCAGCATTTAGCAGCTTTAAGGGTTTAAAGATATTAGCTTTTTTTTTTCATTATCATTATTACAATAGTTATTATTATTATTATTAAGAACTACCCTTAAGGGACCAAAATGAATGAGGAATTTATCCTGCCAACAACTACTGCATGTGTAGCCAAAGCCAAGGCTTATTCACACAGGCCTCCACTGTTGTCCAAAAATAATTAAAGTCCCTGAACTGTGCATGTCTGGTTAGATCAGACTGCAGTTGTCCAACAACTCCAAGGCAACTCAAACAACTGCTGTATGAGTAGCAGAAGACCTCGTGTCCAATTTGTCCACTCGGATTCATCATAGGCCTCCAAGCATATCGGTCCCTTATCAACATTTGCGCATTAGAAAGCAATGATGCCCCAAACTTGCATGCTGCTGGAAATAAGTCATAGTGGTCCAAAGTGTGGCCTGTATAGATTTACTTCACACCGAAAATAGATTTTTGCACAAGAATCAATGAGGGAATCGATAAAGAATCACAGCAGAATCAATGATGGTGTTGGTATTTTTAAAACAATCCTATTCATTCCCAGTCACTTCAAGTCAGTGAAGAAAGTGAAGACAAAAACCCAAACAAAACTAAACTTTGGTAGAAACCGATGGCTGTTCTTGTAAGATCTGATTGTTCATAGTAAGAGCCTGACAAAAAGTTTTTTATCGATCGTGTACGTTGTGTTAACTCACTACATGTTTTCATCTTACTCTCTGCACGGCCGAAAACTGCAACTTTCTGCTGACTGTGTCCGGATCAATTGCTCAGCAAGGATGTGGGTGCTTAGAATAAATGTAAGCATGAAACCCAGGTAAGTTAAGGCCATTGAGTATTTTATTGTTAACAGAAAGAGAGAAAGGCAGTGTTACTTTGTGTATTTCTATAATGAAAAGTAAAACGAATAACACGGAACTACAGATGGCTGGAAGATGCAGACCATATGGTGTTGGCTTCAGTTTCATTTCTCAGCATTTAAAATACACAATATGCGAAATACTCCAATAACATTTAAAAAGGTTCACGACAGTTCTTTGCAGCTATGAGGAAAATCAGACCACGGAACGGCTCAAACTGCAAGACCGAGGTTTTCTTACTTGCCAGAAATCAAACCAATCGGCCACAAGCCAGACTGTTGATCAATCGGGCAATTAATCAGGTGTCATGCCCCCACTTCAATTCCACCAGATTCTAAAATAAGTCAGCAGAGACCAGTTCAGGGCTAAAATTAAAGCAACCCTGCCCAGTATCTACTGTGTATTACACACTGCATTGTGTAACATATTGATAATTGACAGAAACCTAATCAGAAACTATTTGCAAGTTGTACTAATTTGCCAGCAAAAAATGATTCCAGCTTCTCTAACATGAGGATCTGCTGCTTTCTCTTGCCACGCATTGCAGTAAGGTGACCCTCAAAACTATGTTTTGTGTATCTTTGAAGGAAATTGTTTCAAATTGAAAGTGTTTTTGATGTGAGACCAAACCATAAAGTGATTAACAGAAGAATAATTGCAACACTGTGGCATTCATATGTGTTTTGTTATTATTTTTTGAACAATAACGGAGATCAGTGATCTGGGGGAATTTAGCTATAGCAGAGTTCAGTTAATGCAGCCAAGATCAAATAAAATTTGGCATTGAAAACAAAAAATCCATCCATTATCTATAACTGTTTATGCTTGGCAGGGTCAAGGAGGGGCTGGAGCCAATCCCAAAAACACTGGGCATGAGTCAAGTACACCCTGAACAGGTTGCCAGTTCATCACAGGACGGACACATAGACACCAAGCAGCAACCTCCATTGATGTGAAGTGAAGCCAATGCCGAAGTGCCAAAAACGGCAGTCGCCCAAATGGCCACTCGAGGCTGGCTACAGAACAAGTCATAGGTCATCAACTCCATAAGCCCCCATATTAAAAACCAATGGATTTGGTTTCTCTGGCTAATTTTCCCGATCGTGACAACTGTACAAGGAATGATTTTTCATATAAGCTAGTCTATGCATACTTAAGAATCTAGAAGATCTAGAAGGTCCACCGACAATCTAGATCTTTGCTCATTTTTAGATTACTTGGGAGGTGGTGGAGGCAGAACAGCCAAGAAGCTCTATAATTGTAAGGTAATAATTATGTTTTATGAATTCAGGCACATTTCAACTGTGACCACTTGTCTTGTTTTGGCTCTTCAGAGAGATACGCAGTGGTAAAAGCAAGGAAAACAAACAAAAAATGTATGTGATGCTTAAATTGTCCATGGTCAAGTGTTTACGTGCCTAAAATTAATAGTGCGTGTCCTCATGCAGGTCAACTGAAAACAAAATCATTAATTTATCAACTACTACTGTATGTCCACCTCTCAACCACGATGAGTTCTGGTTCATCTCACACAAGCCTCGTCTTGTCCTTAACCATTAGTACCAAGACACAGAGCATAAAAGTACAAGACTGGTGTATAATTATACTGAAATAAGAATCACAGTGTGAAATAAACATGACACAATTATATTCAGGTCACATCTGAACTGTTACAACAATCGTTTTTTTTTTTATAGCGATAAACAGCATAATGTGACCTGAGGTGAATATTGTCTCTGTCATGTAACTATGTACTCCAGGTATGAGCAGTACACAACGCTTTATGGCATAAACTCACACACCACCAACTGCTTCACTGTTCTGGGTGAAACTGGATCATATTTTATATATTATATTATACATTTTATGGCTGTTCCGCATCAACTCTCTATGATTACCGAGCTTCCTGAAGGACAGTAAAGTAAACTGCTACAAACCATAGCTGCTGTTAGCAGCGATGTTAACTCAGTATATTAGCAGGTTCTCAAGCGAGGAGATGAGCCGGTGTCGTACACGATGCAGGGTTCAAAATATTCAAATAGGGTATGCAGGTGATTTATGTCAGTACATTTGTTAGACCTCAACTGAATGTAAACAGAAACATTGTGTGAAACCTCAGCAGTGAGTGGTATGCATCTGCATGCCGGCAGGACTAGCCACTGGATACGGAGGCGATGCAGCCGCCGGGAGCTTATCGCTGCCGTTCTAGTCAATGTTTCAAGAGACGATGTCAGTATGGCGCATGGAAACAGTTATGATTTGAACTACAGGACCTCAATATGTGATATAATTGCCTTCACTTGGAACTGCACAGGAGAGAAATCTAAAAATATGGTATTTTTTTAGTTAACTCTAGCGCCGACATCACTGTTGATATCTTATTGTTATTCTTATGGCGTGTGGGGTGCCATCAAAACAACAAGGCAGCCCTGGCAGGTCAGTACTGTCGGGGCCCTGTGATACCTCACCCTCTCTACATCACACAGCTATCGGTGACCTGTGCGTGGTGTATAATGGGATTAATTAAGACGAGATAATGACTTTGTTGCGAAGCCAAAACAATGCCCTCAGAGCTCAAGAGGGTCAATTAGCAACGACCTACGATCACCTCAATAAGTAAAGCTTTTGATAACAGGAGGTGTTTTTGTTTCGGTGGGACTGTCTGTTGTTTTGCGCACCTGATTAAATTGACTTTTTTTCTTTTGGTATTTTGGGGTATTTTTTTTGAAGCGATGCTCGAGTAATACATGATACTGGACTATATCCATCCCTGATAATCTCCCCGTTAAATCATTTATGCCACATGTTTTTTCCGCACAGCATCAGTGAAAGAGTTCTCTAGTTGAGCTGTGAAGCATCCACCTTATTTCACACTTCAGGTCAAATGAATGTGGCACCTTCATTTTTCTTCCTTCATGGTGCTGGAAAACAGATTAATATTTATTATGAGGCCCAATATATGTGAAGCTGCTTCTACCTGAGCAGACCAGTATTAACTGTGTGATAAACAACTTCTCACTATTTGATAAATAATCCAAGAGAAACACAGCATCCCGGCAGAGCTATGAAAGTTTTATGCCTTGTGCCGCAGAGCCTCTTTCTCTCGCCGAATACCAGACATTACTCGGGGAGCCAGCAGAATCCCAATATTTCTCTATTTCTTTCCATCTATTTTCTCCCTTGCTATTTCTGTCTCTTCAAATATGCCTAAAATGCCTCTTTCTCTCTAGCTCTAGCTCTAGTGTGGAATGTTTGTATTCGGAGATATATTTTTCTCCTTGTATACTTGAGAAGCATGTTCTCCTCCGTCTGCCAACAGGTTGTTGTGCTCTCACACTGTGTATGTGTTGACATGCTTCTTCCCCTGCAGCCAAGCAGCTAATGAAGACGCTACTTCTAAAAGCGCGCGTCCCAAGTGCAGAGGAAACAGCAGAGTTAATTGTCCAAATTTAAAAAACACAAAAAAAAACAAAAAACTGGGGGATATCTAATCGGCATGTGATACATTTGTGGCAGCTTGTGTGACCATCTGGTTAAAATATAAGAAACAGACTTCAGAGATTCATCACTTTGTTGTCTTAATATTTATCTTACATATTCCTCCTTGTAAACTTACTGCACTGTAACAATCTATAAATCTTTTTGTTGTTGTTGTTGTTGTTCTGCTGCAGCTGTCATTCTGAACACAGCTTATTTTATTTGTTTACGTGTCCGTTTGACAGCACCGCCACTTAGCCGCGCCAGAGAGAGCTCTGAATTAATTTACATCTGTAGTCCGTGGGCAAGAAACAGAAGAACAAATGAACACAAAGGAAATTATCATTGTGGCACACAAACACAATTACAAAACAGCACACAGTCACTGTACAAGAGGAAACAGCGACAGCAAAGACGAGATTGCACATTAAGACACAAAGTGGCTGTCGTTCAGCTGGTAGAGAGTCACTGGTTGGATTTCTGGCTCCCACGGACAATTGCTCCCAATGGCTGTGCTGTTGGTGTATATGGGTGAGCTAAATATAAGTGCTTTGGACACTGACAGCATGCATGGCCAACTCTACTCTGAGTGTGTGAATGTGACACGTGTTGTTAAAGCACCTTGAACGCTCAGTAGACCAGAAAAAGTTCTATGAATACACGAGTCCATCACAAGTCTTTGCATTTATGCATGGTACATGATTTTAGCAGTGATAGTCAGTGACGAGATCACTGTTCTGGTTCTCATACTTCAGATTGTCAGTGCTGAAAGTGAGAATTCAACCGGTCAGGATGGAGAGAAACTGATACAGTTTGGCACATTTTACTGTGCGTCGATAACATCTGTGGGCGGCTGTGGCTCGGGAGGGAGAGCGGGTCGTCCACCGATCAGATAATCTGTGGTGTGCGAGTGCGTGCGAATGGTTAGCTCCCCAGACCTGATGACCAGTTGGCACCTTGCATGATGGCAGCCAATGCCGTCAGTGTATGAATGCGTGTTTGACTGGGTGAATGAGATATGAAGTATAAAAGCGTCTTGAGTCCTTAAAAGACTGGAAAGGCATTATACGTGCAGTTCATTTATCATTAACTATAACTTAATGTACAGTCTTGTTTGTGAGTAAGATTTGTACTCGTTAACTAACTCCCTGTTGGGGGATTACTTTTAGTTACAACAATGACAATGGCTCCAGCAGTTAGAGGTGTGCGATACTACAGAATTTGGTATCGATCTGATACCATATTGCATCTTATATGTGAATTTAGAACTGCAACTTCTGTGCACGGAGAATGGTAAATACTGCCTGTATTTACTCCTCAAGTCTATTTTTATACATCTCAGACAGACTCAGACAGAATGGGATTGTGGGAGACAACAACAAATCAGTTCTTTCTTTCCGTCCTCTTTCTTTCTCTCATTACCTCACTGGCTCTCTACACTCCATTATGTCTGGTCCTCTGTCCTCTCTATAATGACTAGCCTTTCTGAATCCACAAATTGAATTAATGCACGTGAATTTATTGACTTAATTGTTTCAAAACATAATGTGGCAGTTACAAAAAAAAAAAAAAAACATTAAAGCAATTTTTCAATTAAAGTGCTGATATCTGGCTACTTGGACTGTTTCTACAATAACTGCAGGAGTCTTGCCACACATTATTTGGTTATATAAATACACACATTTCAAGACATACACCAACAAAAGCTGCTTTTTGGTTGGACTGACAGTTTAACACAATCAAAGGTTCGTATTTTGCTGTGAGATGAGTGGAGATATTCTATGGATAGTTGCCAACAGTTCTAAGAGAACATGAGATGTAATCCACAGACTGAATGAGCCAGAGAACAAAATGGATGCACCCTTTGCTCCAAGCAGCAGGAACTGCGGAAACAAAGGCGTTCACACTAGTTTAGACCGATTAGCCGCACTAGCAGTGTATCTCTGTGGATGCCAACGTCTGACTCTTTGTCCATTAGTCCACCTCTTTGATCCAAACCTGAAATATTCCTGGACTGTACGGACAAATATTCAAATATTCACTATGTGGGACGCCACAATGGTGAATATCTGCATTCTAAAATTGGTAACATTTGCCACAAAAATCCCATATTGGTCTTCATTCTTTGCCAGGCGTGTAGAATCAGAGTCAGTCACTCAAATCCACACACCATTAAATCCCTTAAACCCTAATTGGAGGTTGTTCAGAATGAATTATTCCCAGTGAATCTTAATTTGGAAAATTACGGTCAAATGTTGTCTGTAACTTGCTACACCGACTAATCTGCAAACATTCTGCTCCTCTAAAATCAAGCCACACATAGAAACATCTCAAATAAATAAAAAATAAACTCCTTTTATTTGATGGATTGAGGTCTAGTGGCTGGTTCTGACCAAAGTGTTCGGGGAGCAGCTGGTACTGCTGATACTAATTTGTTCCACTTGCTTGTTTAATCCAAGGAGATCAGATGATCACAGTGCTTCCCATGCAAAGTTTAGACTCTTGCTCCACTGCAGAAAATACATTCCTATGCAAATTACTGAGATATGATCTGGCAACTTCTGGTGACTTTTTGAGCAGCAATTATTTTTTTTCCCCCGCAGAACAGAGTTGGCGTTTCCACTTATAAACCTGTTGAAACAAACTGAAACTGAGGCAGCTTATTATCAAACTTGTTTCATTTCTCTCTGAAAAACAGTGAAAGCACACAGACCGACATTTTCCATATACAGAACACACCTCTGAATGGTTGAAGGTTACGTATATATCTTGGAGGACTTTCAAGGATATTATATAAGATTATAATTTCACACAACTTCAGGCAACCCCCAGAATAGAAACGTAGGTTTATTTTAGTGTCAAACTTAACAACTGCAGCTTTTTTTTCTCCCTCTCTCTCGCTTGGCTGTCAAAGTTTTGTAAATATTTGTTTCTGGTTTCGCATCAGCTCGCCGTCTCTGACAGAACCTCAGAGCCTGGACGGCAATCCCACAGCCGCTTGTAGGTTTATGAACCAGCTGCTGTGCACTGAGAGGCAGCCAACACACTGGGCACAGAGCACACAGCCTCAGACATCCAGAGCTCGGAGGAGAAAGAGATGTTACCACCGGCTAGACTCCAGTGAGCATGTTGCACTCATCAAAGTCATTCTCAGTCTGGCTTCTTTTGACACGCGTTTCTAATATGGTAAAACATAACACTGTCTGACTATTAACTAAGAAATAAATAAAAACGGCCCCGCTTGTATCAAAATAATGGCCCTGGATGCTGAACTTTTCCATACAGTTAGATTTTCAGCATATTTTTGCTGAGTAATTCACAAGTAAGTGAAGTGATTGATGATGTCCCTGTCTGTCCAGAAGTGAGGCTGAATGTATGAGGAGACATTTGTCAAACTGTGAGTCGTCTGATATTAAATTATTATGTTTTTGCTAAATATAGCTGATGTTCAAAATGGATGAATCCAGTGACTTTGCCCTGCTGCTTTCACATCACAGGCACCACTGTTTACTTTTCATGAATAGTCATCACGATTAATACATTTACATGAATTTATATGTCAGTAATGAGGTTGTCGACTGTCAGCTGCAAAATGAAGATTTGATGTTTTAGTTCAAGACTACATGTGGATGGCAGATGCTCAAAGAGTATTTCTGTGGTTGGACTTGTGATATGTCCATGCATCCAGAGTAACTAAAACCAAAGTTCAGGCTTGTTCAGACAGACAACAGCCCTGCGTAAGGAAAAAGAAGAAGAAGAAGCCCACATCATTCATTTCAATGAGGCCACTTCATTGACAGAACAGGGATTTGGAGACAGAGTGCTTGGAAAACACAAAAGAAATAAATCTGATTCAACTTCATATGCAATAAAATGTCACTCTTTGAGGAAGTGTGTTAGGAACATGCCCTCATTTGACTGACTGACGGTACTGTGGAGATGAGCTCCATGTTTTCTTTCAGTTATTAAAAACTCAAGCAGCAGTGGAAACAGACCGGTAACATGAGGTGAGGTTACAAGGATGCTCGTGTATTTTTATGCTTGCTTCAATCTGAAAACTACAATAATCGCTGTCATGGTAAGTTTCCAGTGTTGTAAAATCCTCTTTTATAGTATTACAAACAGCTGCCCAGAGGTTTGGCATCTATTGGGCCATCGAGCTAACAGATCTATAACTCAAACTGGCCTGGATCACATTTTACCGTCACACCTGTACCTGAAACTACTTTTAATCACGTGGCTGGTTTGTTCTGAACACCCACTAACAGTACATCAACAACATCATCTATAACTACGATCATGAGCTCTCAATAAAATGCAACACTTCTGGTGACTTCCTCTTTGGACACAAAAGGTTTGTTTCTCTCCATTTTTGGTCACAAATGTGTTAAAATCAGCGACGAGCACTTCTCTTTTGTCAGTATGATCCATCCACCTGACAGGTGTGGAATAAGTATCAAGATAGTGATTAAACAGCATGACTATGACACAAATGTGCCTAAAACTGGTCACAATTAAAGTTTCATGATCATCATTGGCTCACCCTGAAAATCCAAAGGCGACTAATACTAGCCAGTCAGAGGCAGAGTATGTGTTTGTATTTCTCTGCAGTGTCATTAAAACTGAAGATTCTCAGCTTTATGTCTATATATGTATCTAATATAGTAGTCATGCATTCATGTGCCGTGTAAACCATCAAGAGCCCATCAGACAGACTGCATCACTAGAAATCCAGCTGCTCCCTCTGTTCTGGAGCACCAATCTTTCCGATTGTCAACTCAACTTCATCTGCAGACGACTTGAGAATCGATATCAAACAAGCTCAACTCCCATTTAGCGCTCATGTTTTCCTGAAGTCCTCTTCAAGGAAACATGATGTGCTAGTTTCCTCGCGGTGTAAGGCCAAGTGGGACAATTCAAAATATTTATTACACAAAGTCAGAAGCAATATTTGTCCATTAGAGACTGCACACCATCTGATGGATTTGGAGATAGAAGTTCTCGAAATAATTGGCACACTCTGGGTAGCGCGGTTAGGCCTCGTGTTGACAACTGCGCTACGTAGACGCCGCATGAATAATGGCGTCAGGCAGACGGCCGTGTAGCTTGAATATTAATCTCAAAAGTGTGGCAGATGTGGTCCTTCTGTGTTTTGTCACATTACTCCAGAAATAAATTCCTGTTCCGTCCCTCTCATAGAGATACAGACGCACGCCCCTCCCTATAGAAACCGCCAAAGACATGTAATTATACACACACACAAAATACATGCCACAACTTTCCCACAAAGTCCTTCGTTGTTACTGTCTCAAGTTCAGGTTTTCTGCATTTGAAATTCATGCTGACAGTTTAGGTGAGTCAGCCTGTCCTCTACAAAGCAGTCAATAGTTGTGTTGTGTGTGTGTGTGTGTGTGTCTTTTAGCTGGTGGGGGATGGAGGTGAAGGGTGTCATGCCTTGATTCCAAGTGCTTCCAGTTTCACAGGAGCACACAAATTGTGTCAGCAATGCAAAACTAAACTGCTGCAAGCTTCAGTAGCCGCTCTGCCAAATTAATTCGAGTGGATTCGAGGTGAATTATGAGTGTCAAACTGAGATTATCATCACAAAGTCAGTTTGTTTATTGAAATTCCTGCTCAGTAATTGAACTCAGGTCTGCATGAAGCACAAGTCAGGCACAGGACAATGTAGGAAATAAGGTTTGCCCTTTTCTACTAAGGCGCGAGAGACACACTGAAATGTCAGCGCCAATTAAAAACTGTAAACAGTTAATTGTTTGATGCATTTTATTATCTAATGACATTTAGAAATCTATTTTAGAAAACCATCCCCTATTTGCATTAAGCACAAGATGTTTTGAAGATTTCTGGCGCCCACTCATGAAAAAACTGCCTTGGGAGTGAAACCCCCTAAGGCAAGAACACATTTGTATTAAGAACCACGTTTCAGGTGTCCTTGTCGAAAAAGACATATTTTTATAAAACGATTTGATTCTGCCCTGTGGCCTTTTCATGTATACAAAACGCTGTTCCAGTATGCTAACATTCAGTGATACACACTGTGAATCTAAACCGGAGGTGCTGAATGTGATTTTCCATTATCAAACATTTTTTTTATGATATTTGAAACCCGGGATGGGAGGCACAGAGATGCAGCGGTAAGCACTGTCGCCTCACAGCAAGAAGACTTAAGGTTTTAAACCAGCTGGCCAGCTATGTTTTCTCTGTGTGGTTTTCTCCATGATCTATTGTTAACCTTTCATTTGAAATGATAATAAAGGCACACAGCTCATTTGATACCATTTAATTAAACAACTTGAGTTAAACAAGTCAAACACAACATTTAATAAAAAGAATAGCATGGAGAGAAAACGTGCCACTGGCTGATGAACATTATTATCAATCCCTCTTCATTTCACAGCGTTTATCACCACGGCGCAATTATCGGGCTTTCTAAAGAAACTTTGGACACTCAGCTGCCTCGACGTTTTGCAGTAGTGAGGCTTTGCAGCAATATACTCAGATGTGATGATGATCATGCAGCTAGACAATGGCTATTTGATATGCACACCCATCACCAGCTGGACTTGAAGGTCGATTAGAGATGGTTTACAACTGGTTATTGACAGTGGTGCAGGTGAATTACAGTAGATAAGTGTTAATCTGTCAAACGGTCAAAAAATGTAGTCGTCGATGGTGAATATTCACACTCACCCATGTTCTCCAGCTTCCTCCCACAATCCAAAAATATGCAGGGTAATAGATTAATTGGTGTCTATAAATTGTTACGCTGAATGTCTGTTTATCTCTATGGGCACAAATAGCCAAGAAACCAAGGGAGTCGCAGTTAGAAATATATGGTGCCTTTATTAAACTGAACTTGGTTAAAAAAAAAAACATCTTTGACACATTTTGGCATTCAGCCTTCTTCAGAAAGTTGACTTCTTCACAAAGAGTCAACATAAAAAGTTAAAAAAAACATAGGTTGCTGTTTTATCACTTATCAACCGTGTGCACCTGCAAGTAGAGCACTGCAAAAACAAAGCTCTGTACTAACACTGGTGGTCAGAAACCCTACAGGGAAACTTCAATAAAATATTTATGACTCACTGTACGGGCAGGAGTTAATGAAGTGCCTAAGAATACGGCTCCCATTAACTTCACTCAGTACTGTTATTTGTCTGTGCTTCTATGTTGCTTGACCACAAATCCTTAAACTGTCACTATCATTTCTAACAAACTAACAAACAACAGGATGCAGCCAGATCTTAGGACAGATGTTGGCTGAACTATTTCACTAATTGTATTGTCAGGATGTTAAATAGTTTATATGCTCTTGAAATATTCACAGTTACAACTATTTTAAGTCACACTTCAAGGTATGTAAATATGGTTGCGGACTCCTGACAACCAGCCATTTTAAATCATCTCCTGCTTGGCCCAAAACATGAGATTTGGCATTGGCATTATGCTACACTCAATGAATTCATTAATTAAGTAATTGAAAAGAGTTCATAAAAAAAGCCTGCAGAGTTCTGTCACAGCACACCGAAGAGGGTGACCTGCCAAACGTCTGCGCTTCGCCCCCCTTGTTCTATTTATAAATGTGTTGGAACAGTTTTGGACGCCTCAGCATCTTTGGACCTCCCTCTCAAGTTCTGCTTCCTCCAGCTCAAGCAGAGAAGCGCAAGATGTCAGGTGAGAACAGTGTACGTCTGTGTCATCCCCCCATCATATTCTCACTCACACCTACTGTACTGACCTGTTTGTTCACTGCGAGGCTGCTGTCAAAGTGCCCACGGCAGGGCAGATGTCCCTTCATATGGACAAAGCCAAAGAGAGGAGACAGCTTAGATCTCATTAGGAAATTACTACATGGGTTCATCAGCATCCGCACCACGGAGCACCCTCAGGCGCTTCCTCCCGCTCCCCATAAACAGCTTTCATGCTCATTCAAAAACCTTTGTCCTAATGCTGCTTAGAAAAAATAAAATATAAAGAAAAGCTGAGACCATAAAACTGAATATAAGTGACAGGACCTTCCTGCTTGCATACTAAAAAGAAAGTTTCTCTCGTATTATGACAGGTGTCTTAATTTCGTTTCCTGCACGCACATTGCTCCTTCTCTTTGCATTTTTACAAAACTGACTCCATACAGCACTTCCCATCGCTATATATTGTGTGCCCCTGTGCTAAACGCCACAACCTGTATACATGCGCACGGAATAATTTATGTTACAGTGCCTTCAATGTGCATGTCGACTGTGAAAGTTGGCTTTATGCATCTGCTACCCCTGCCTCTGTGTGCAACATAATAGTTTGCTGGAGTTTGGGTAAAAAATGTCACATTGTCTAGAACAGACTAAAATCCTTATTTAGTCTTTTTTTTTTTTAAAACCATATTATCTCAATGCAGTTTCTAAATCTGAAATAACAACAGAAAATCCTAAAAGTGCTAAAACATGTTTTTTTTTTTTTTTTTAATCAGCTCAGTACAAATAAACCCAGTGTCAAAACAAAATACCAAATATAAAGAGGCCTTGTACTGCTGTTTTTGCTCAGATGCATTTATAAGTAAGTTCACGATTCATGATTAGATGCACTCTTACATACACTGCATTTGCATATTCACGCGTGAAGCGTCAGCCAATTTACAAGGTAATTAATACTGCTCTATATGTACATGTCATGAGCCATTTAAATCTTTGCAGCAAGTAATTCTCTGTCCGTGATTTACTGGCACGCAAACTATTCATCAAGGATTCAAATCAAAACCCCTTTTGTCCACAATTTTATCAGGTCACCTGTTTGATATGCGCACATTGCCGGTACACACAATCTGATTTAAATTTGATTAACTTTCTCACATTTCTATTTTTGATCCAGTTCCCACAGATCATCTTTGTACTCAGGAATCGACAACGGGAGAGGCATGGCCCAGAGCCATGAAGTTGTTCCCATAGAAACTGCTCTCAACACGTCACTTTGCTGTGTGGCATTCAAGCCACCAACGGCTACTGAATGTCTCGCTCCCGACCCAACGAAAATGGAAGAAATTAGCATAAGCGATGGTTACGTCAGGGTGCAAGGCTGCCACTGAGGCGTATGAGGGCCATTCATGCTTGAATAAAAGCTTTGATCTCTGCATGAACGTCCTTTACGTCCTTCCTGTAACCCTCAACCTTCTTCTTCGTTCTTTTCACTTTGTAACCCAGAGTATTTGAGTCCAGGTCCTATTCTATGATGTTGGTGGCTTTCTAAGCAAAGAAAACCAACATTCCCCCTTTGTAGATTCCTAAGTAACTCTGATCCATGTGAGATGTTTATCTTCAGTGTCCAATCAAAGCTCAATATCGATTCCTTCCCCCCCCCCATCAATGAAGCAGTGGCAGCTCCTATCGTCCTTTCCTTTAAGCGGTCTCCCAGGAGACCCTAACTTGTCTCAGCTTGTCGAAGGATGTCTCCGGAAGAAGCAGTTCTCATCTGTGACCAAGACGTGGATCTGTGGTAGCTTTTCTCCGTATCAGTCTGCAACAATAAGCACCCAAGGCGATTATGTTATTGTACACATGCTTCCAGGGCTGTTTTTAAGCATAAGCGAGCTAGGCACCATCAGCTGGAGGGAAGAAATGTGCCTGAAACTACTTGTTGTTCTGCGTCTATTTCAATAACTATTGCAGAGGACTGCACTGATTTGATATTGTCACGACTAAAACTGAACTGGAGTATCATATTATTCCTTTTTTATTGATATTCCTTGGGAAAACCTGGTATCTACAATGCAACTTGATTGCTCACACTTGTATTGGGTGTGCTGCTCAAGCCTCAAGCAGAGCAGGCTACAGAGGTCCAGTACGTGATCATCTTTCACCACACTCTTCACACTCCTTTTCATGTTCAAACTTGTCGTCTTCGGGCCCGACCGACGATGAAAGTGATGATTGTTGGGGCTGATTTTGTACAGCTCCCTCCAGAGCAACAGCAGGCTGTAGTACTCCCCAAGACCTGTAGACAGACTTTGATGTGTAAAAGTAAAAGTACCCCTTGAAGTATTTTGTTTATGCTGAGGTTGAAAAGGGTCTAAATCCAATACTTTCCGCAACAACAGATTCACACCAACATCCAGATATAGTTATATAACATATTATTGGACAAAGAATTGCTGTGAGGCGGGTTTCTCCTAAAGGTTTGTAAAAAATGTTAAATCATAAAATGTGATCAGGACACCAATGGTGGTATGACATTGATAAAACATGGCCACCGCCATCTTGGCAGTCCTGCCTCTGCCGCCTCCCGGCTAATCTAAAAATGGGCAAAGACATTGATTGTCAGTGGAGCCGAGGCGGGCTGAATGACACCTGGGTGCTCAAACAAGCCAGCTGTAACGGCACCCACTTGTCAATCACCGCGCCTGTAGTTAATTATATATAACTTTAAGCAGTCATATAATTTAAACGGGTAAAAATTCAGTTGTCATGAACAGGGGAAATTAGCTATAGAGACCAGGCTGTAAACATGTTTATTTCTACTGTGAAGTTGGACATTTTAACATGGGGTTTAATGGAGATTGACTCCTTGTGTAGCCAGCCCAAGTGGCCGTTTGATGAACTGCAGTTTTAGGCACGTCTGCATTGGCTTCACTTCGCTGCCACTGAGGTTACCGACTGTGAAATCTAGCCAATGTCACTGGTGTTCAAGGAAAAGCACCAACGTGCTGATTTCTTGTTGATAACATGACAAAACCGGAGGCTGACATAATTCAAATTAAACTAAAATGTCAAATGATTTGCCAATGAAAAGATCATTCCCCTCAGGGGCACCACAGGCCAGAAAAGGCCTTGCATTCATCCTCCAACATGCTCTCTTTTCTCACACTCATGTTACAATCTGAGCTCTTTTGTTATTATTGAAATACAGTTTAGTGTAACATGTTTCAGGTGTTACATGCTTTTTTGTTTTTACTATATGATTAAAATTGTCAGCTACGTGAAAACAACTTTCTCATTAAAGAAAACATAATTAGAACATAATTACTATGCAGATCACCATCGAGGCGGCACTTGCTCTTATATTAAAGAATTGTTGGTTCAAGGTTTCCGTCAGTTATGACTAATTTCTTTAATTAGCTGAAAGCAATTGAATCAGCTGTGTACATTAGGTGCTGTTGAGTTTGCATTCAATCTGAAATAATTGGTCTCATATTTGGCTTAAACCTTTGCCTGGCAACATACCCACTGAGACCAAACTTACAAAACTTAAAATGACCATTAGGTGAGCACTTACAGGGTACAGTAAAATACAGAAAATTTATGCAATTGTAAGAACACTGTGATCTTTGCAAGCAAAGTATTTCCTAAACTATATTTCCTCCTCACAACCCTCCGGCCTCTACATTTTTGTTTTTATTAGATTTTGAGAAAAAAATCTCCATCATGGTTCACCGTGTACCATTTGTTTCTTTTCATATTCAATTTGGAATCCAAAATCGAAAGGTAAAAAAAAATGAAACAAGCGCTAAAAAAGTAATAATAGCTTATTTTTCTTTTATGCTAAAGTCAAAACAAGAAATGAAAAACAGGGTATGAACTGAATTTCATTTTGATATTTAACAGTCCAGTGTGTAATAAATATTTTGATTAGTTTTTATTAGTGCATAATCTCCAGAAAATAAGAATCATTGTGTTTGTTACCTTGGAATAATCCTTTTATATCTATAGATTGCCATGTTGCACCACCAACGTTTCTCCTTCATACTTGCAAAGGGAGGGTCAGAGGTGCAGGGTATTCAGTTGGCTGCAATTTGCAGCTTCGCGCCTAGATGCCGCTAAATACTACAAACTGGACCTTTCAAATCTTAGATCTGTGTGACCAGAGAGAGTTAAAGTCCGACAAAACCATCAATGCTCGGATATGCTTTACTCTTAAGGGTCACAATTAGGCCGGGAACAGATCGTCCTGTTCTTTCATTACAATGAGACTCCCACATGAGCCCAAGCCAAAGAGAGACATACAAAACAAATGCAGAGTCAAAACAACATAATTGAATGACACATTTCATATTTTTCCGTGACATTTTTGTAATTCGGCTCTTTAAACTGTCCGTCGTCTAGACGAAGGATAATGTGTGGATCACCATAATAACTTTTCAGAGTTGTTAAATCCTGTCTCATAATGTTGTAAAGCGCTCTGCTGTGTTCTGGCGTCTGATAAGCATTCAAACTTGTTTGAAGCTTCCTGGATTGTATTTCACAGTCTTGCCTGTAGCCAGAGGCCCTCAGCAACATAAAGCTGAAAGCTGATAATTATTCTTTTATTAAAAGGCGGAGGAGGGACGCCTAGATTTCCTCTTAAACTACTCTATATGTATAATGTAACCTGTAATGGCAAACAAGTCCGTGCTTTAAGTACAGCAGCACAGGTGGGAAATACTATCATTAATTCATTAGGAGGTGCTTAGAAAGAGCAGACGTGTGAGCGCGCGGCTTTGTGCATTCATTTGTGGTTTTCTTCTTTGAATAAGCAGTTGTTTACATTAATTTCGGTATGCACGAGTGTGCAAGGGTCCCACACACCATTCATAAAGGTTAGCTGCTGTTCCACGGGAGTTGTGTAATGTGGCGGTGTTAGAATTCATCACTGTGTAGTTTTGCGTCCCAACAGGCTCCTTTTGCCAAATTGGCACCATTTATAGGAGATAATATATTTTATATTCTTTCTTCTGTATCTGTCTCAGATGATAATTTAAAACCCGTGATTAAACTCAAACAGTCTGAAGAATGAAGAATGACGTTCAGAATTTAGTTAAACAACAATGCTTATGTACAGAGGCGAGAATAAATGTTTAACCTAAATAATAAGTTCTCTGTTCACATACTGGCATAACACTGGAATACCACAGCCAAATATTACTGTAGTCTCAACTGAACAGGTTCAGGTAGCTGATAAAATACCCCGAGAGTCCTGGGATCACGTTCAGCTAAATTGTTTATTAATGAGGTTTATTTTAGGTCACTGCCATCAATTTATCATGGAACAATGCAAAAATCTGCACTTGTTAGCGATCAGTCTTTTAGAAGCTTTATTACATGGTTCGAATTTCTTTCATGGACTTGTTATATTTGTAGTTGAGTGACTAATTAGTGTGTGGTTGCAATCTGGAAGCAGCAGAAGAATCGGTATTTTTGTCTTTTTACAAAGAGACATTTACAGTTTTTTTTTTTTTGTGTGTAGCAATAAGCTATTAGCAGTAGATATATTAAAGGCTAATCAAAGTCAACACCGACACATTTCTGTGCTGTGCTGTGTTTTCCTGGTAAAACACAGAAGACAGTAACACGGTGAAAGGCTTCACTGAAATATTAAAACGATGTCAATAACACATATCTGAGAGGTTTTTTTAAAAAAAAGACAGAAAACAAAGCTATTCTGCACTCTTGGATACAAGCTGCCCTAAGGAAATGAATCACTTCCTTGTGGATAGTTAGAAAACAAATGTCCATTCAGAGCAGAGTATGTAAATTACTGTACCTGCTCAGCTAAACACACAAATAGCCTACGGCTTCGTGAGAGGCCATATTCTGCCTCCTGCTTTATATCTGCATGTGTGAACTCAACGTTACGTTCAACAACTATCTCCTATCCGAAGATGATGTGGGATGATCACCTGGATCAGAGTAAGACCCACAACTTTGTTTCTGAACCACAAAACAACTCACTATTTTTTTTTTCCCAAACAGCCAAGTTTTCTGTTTATCTAGCATCGTGAATCAGCTACAGCTGAGTAAATTTGCTAATTGACTGTCGTAGATTAACTTTCAGCTGCTAACTTGTTAAGACACTGTTTATGTAAATTATTAAAAGGTAAATTTGGGCTGTTAAAACACACTTATTCAAAGTGCTTTTTCAATTTTACAACAATGAGTCGTTAAGTCTTGCATACTGTATACTGTTTCCTTACATAAGTACATAACGGGTATATTACGAGTACATAAGGTGAAGTGAATGCTCAATACACTCTGAACCTTCTTGTCACATTGTGTCTTTGTAGGTGATTTCTTGTTTTTGTATTTCGGTCCTTAAGGGACCCTTACAGCACTAAAAATGTGCTAAAATATCTGTGGCATTGTTGTCATCGTTTGTCAGTTGACAGGAAACAAACTGTCCCAAAACACACAGAGTCATGCTGACCGCAGAAAACCCCCTTTTGAATTTGACTGAAACCAGAGAAGACAGCTCAGCGTGATCTCATGCTGAGGCGTAGTAAGTAACTGTCCTCCTCGCGTGCACCTTTGACCTCACACACAAAATGCGTGGGATGTGTTAAAGTGCTTCAGACGTGTATTTTGACAGACTTTAAGGTAGGTATGGATCACTGGGAATGATATTGTTACAAAGTTCATGCTGTGGAAAAATATACGGCAGACAATTATGATTTAAAATTTGATCAGATTGCTGCTGTTAGATTCATCTGTCTCGCAGTGGATGATTCATCTGAACAGCGGTGGGTGTATTAGAAGCTTTGAGGGAAATGGTTTCTGGCAGTTCCAAAAGTAAACTGAGTGCACATTTGCACTCAGGCCAACATTTTGAACTTGGGGGTTCATTTGTTTAATTAAAAGGTACTATATCCAATACAATATATACTGTATGTACAAGACAGTTGATGGATTAAGTCTGAGTGACGTCATGCATGCCGGTAAATGACAGTGTAGTCTTTAATTTATACTGATAAGCCTCTTTTGATTTTGTTTTTTTAGAAGTATCTGAACACAAACTTGCAATGACGCGCCACGACATATCCTCCCCCAGCTGCAAAGCACTTTGTTGAATTAAATCAAAGAATTAAAATACAGTATGATAAATAAGGTATTCCAATCAGGATTTGGCGTCATTAAAAAAAAATGTACCGTTTTACAGAGTCATTGTTTTGAATGTGAAATGAATGTGAAGGTCAATTGCGGCCGTAATCATTGTCTATTCTGTACCAGCAGTTAAAGTATTAACCCAAACATCTGAACAGAATTTTAAATATCAAATCAATCAGCCAATTCCTGCACAGCTTCCTCTGCTTAAAAATGTTTTATTGAATATTGAAAAATAAAATGTTTTGGAGAAAAACATGTTGATGTTCATCAAGTAAAGCTATCCCAGGTAACGTATTGGCACTAGAATAAATAAGTTACAACATCCCACAAAGTCTTAGGAGAGTGTCTCGCCTAAGGCACCAAAATGGCCCTAAAGAGCCCTCCCTGGTGGCACAATTTACTCATCACAAACCAAGAAACTAATTCCTAAAAATCAATCAATCCGGCAGCTCATTTGTTGCGGGCCGCTCACTACCGTGAAATAACTGTAAGCGAGTTAAAACGCAGAAGACATTGTTCCAAATGGAATTAATAAAATTAACTGATAAGGCTGGGACAAGCTACGATAGGACAAGTTATTATGAGCTTATCAAATATAACCAACATCATCCTGCTGACTCCAGAAATGTCAATGATGTCAGGAACTTTAATCTACCATGTCGTGACTGTTCCCCAAAAAACTTTATCACCGCCGCGGCTCTGGGAATGTGATTAATGACGTCAGGGCTGTTAAACTTTCTCCTGTCCAAATCAAATCTAATAATAATGTAATTTGAAAGCAATAGTTGGAGGAAGGGTGAGCGTCACAGGCAAGTAAACCAGTTAGAGCGAAAAGTGATTACTGTTGCAGTGTCTTCCAGTCAGAGAGAGGACAGACAGCAGGGGAGCAAGTATAAAGCATCGGTTTTGTTGCCGACGCCAAAAATATCATATCATACAGTATGTCACCACTTCACTCGTATGCATATGGAAATGATGCATTATTGTATGTATTATTATTGTTATATCCTAAACTGTACCCACCAACCTCCAGAGAGGTGGCATTCTACATTTACTCAGAGAGTTTTAATCCCTACCTCAACACTTTACAGGTAGCCGGAAACCAAAAACCAAAATTGTTGTTTTCTGTTACACAAAGTAACAGTGTGGGGGTCCTATTGAACGTTTCCCTTTACTGCAACAAACAGCGGCCCCCTTGATCATGAAACAGCCCACGTGACTACTTGATCCAGAGAAAAGCAGCTGCAGGCAAATATAAAAACTGGGCTGGCATGATGATGACTTTTTGGCACAACACTTGCCCGGGATTAAAAATGAACCGAGGAATAACGTGACACAAAAGGCATTTTTTTATCATGGAAACTGAGAGCAAACTAACAGATTTATTGGACTTTGATATCATGGATGATTTTGTTGTGAAACAGAGCCATGAAAAACTCCACTGCATGAGGTAAGACCATTAATTTAGACCTATAAAGTCTTGTTTGAGGTTAATATTAGAGGTGGGTTAAGCTTATGACTTCCCTGAAATTAGTCCCGGGGTGCTTACCTGTCACAGAAATTCACAGTTTGAGAATTTTCAACTCAGAATTAGGATTGCAATGCTCCCGCTTTCATTACTGACTGTGTGCCGTTATCTTAATACAGAAGTTATGAGCAGGCAGGGGAAAGTGAGAGTTATTGTCAGAATAAGAATGAGAAAATATTGAGGCTCTGTGTTTAAAATGCTTCACTTCATACTGTGATCTCAACATCCACAGTTTGATTCTGGCCAGAATCTTTGTGCTGCACGTTGTTGCCCTCTCTCCCCAAGTTTATCACCATCATCACTAATATTTAGTTAGTTAATCAGACCGCCGACAAGCTTAAAAACAAAAAGGTAAAATAACAGTAGGTCATTCTTGCTCAAACCAACCCGGCACCATAGATTATTTCGGGGTGATTAAGTTTGTTTTAACCAACAGGCAGACGAGTGGCACTTCAAACTTAAACCCTTAAGCTTAATCACTTCCTGTCTCTGACTGCACGAACCACCATTTGCTGAGCTTTCACTCAGTCTTGCTTAAAATTCTTCCCAGCACTGTCCTCCCAAGAAGAACGACAGCACTGGGCGTTTTGGCGAGTGCCCCAAAACAGGGATACCTTCAAGTGACAAAGTCTTCTAGCCATGGTAAGACCTGTGATAGGAAAAAGAGTGAAAGTCAGGTGACATTGCTATAGAGCAGCAAAGTCCACATAGGAAAGAGATTAACGTAAAAAGATGACTCAAGAAAACGTCAGACTTTAACACAGGACAACGCCGTTTGACAGTTGTTTGGTTCCTTAGCTTCTTTTAATCATGACCGCCAACAATTTAGCTTTAAAAAAAAAATAGAGCTGCTCATTGTTGTTATCCAAATTGCTAATCGGTCTAACCTCCAGCTGCTAGGCTTAATCGAATGTCAGTGAATATTTCCCAGACTAACATCTTGCAGGCATGGAACTGAGCTTGCAAGATTTAGGCTGGCTTAATGTGTCATGACACCGCTGACTGATTTGGGTATTAGTGAATTTATAAAACCCTCACACTTGCACATAATCCATGGACACGATCAATCCAAAACAAGCTGTGAATCCATGAATTTTGGGATTCCGCTTGCGATCGTCAGGGTCTTCATATGTTTTGTTAATCATCCCAATAATCCTCGAGAGTGACTGGGGCCCGAGCTGTCCAGCACAGCTTCAGGTGACAGATGAATATGACAATATTTGTAGCTCTGAAGGGCCATGTGTTCCTCTCCTGTATTTCAGAATCCAAATTTTAACTGTTGCTTGTCCAGATGGACGCCTCCGGCACTGGCATCGGTAAAGCTCAGAGTCAAGAAGACCTGGCAAAGAATGGGCATTTCTGCGTCGGAAACCAGGCTCTCAATCCGGTTAGTGTGTCGCTTGGGCATGCATGTTCGAGGAATTACCTTGACACTGATAATTAGGCTGTAAGCTACAGTGAAAGATCACAACTCCAGAACGACACTCACTATCCTGAGCCTGATCGCTGAAGCAGTGGTGGATTTTGATTGCCTAACATCGTTGCCTCAGAAAGCAAGGTAGCAATGTGATGGAGGAGCAATCTCTGATCACAAAGCAGTAGCAGTAGGATGCACAATTATGCACTTTACTGCCTTTTTTGTTGCTTTTGCTGCACTGGAGTCATAGGCTATCTGGCTTATCTCAGTTTGATGTGATGTGCCTTCCCTACATTATAGAGGGTTCGTATCAATGTTGTGCCATTTGATACAAATGATTCCAGCCCTCTTAGCACTTTGCCACTTCAAAAAGTTTGTTTTCGTGCCTTGTGCTAGGAACCATAATGAGAAACAACGGTTTGGTAAAATTGACTTTCCTGTTTCAACATGTCAGTGCTCCTGTCCACGAAGCCACGTCCATAAATAAACAATTTAATGAATCTGCCGTGGAAGAAGACGATTAGCCTAGAGATCTGACTTCAGCTCCATCAAACACTTTTGAGATGGGCTGGAACGCTGGCTGTGAGCCAGGCCTTACCGCTCAACATCAGTCAGCCTGATCTCTCTAATGCTCTTGAGGCTGAATGGGAGCAAATCTCTGCAGCCTGGTCCAAAAAAACTTGTAGAAAGCCTTCTTAAAGCAGCGAAAGGTTGTTTTAGCTGCATGTCAATGCCCATGGATTTGGAATGAGATGTTCTGCAACTATATACAGGTGTATTCTTCAGGTGTTCACATACTTCGGGCCGTGTAGTGTATAATGATCTCATTTTTTTACTCAAGCTGTGCCTCAGTCTCACAGGACCTGGGAGGAATAATCTCACACTCGGCACAGATGTCTTTGTACACATTAAGTATATGTTGCTCCATCTAATATACAGAAGTAAAAATGTCTGTGTACTGTGGAGAGTTCCATAATGGAAAAAGATACCAGCTCACAGAGGCTGTACAACAGACTGTGGTGGCGGTGGTCAAAGGTCACCATCCTGTATGAAACATTTAGTTGAACATCATGGGGGTGGGTTTATCCTCTCGCACAGGAGACTACTCATTTAGAGAAACGGTATGTGTCAAAACTGCATGCGGCATTCAGTACCAGCCTCACACTTCACAATCTACGGAACAAAACATATTTTGAAAAAAAGAAATATGCTGGAAACATCTCCTCTGACTTTTTATTTCAAAGTGCAAAAAAAATAAAATATTATATGTACTATCACAACAACAGTAGTAAACACTGATACAAATGGTGACTGTTGGGGCAGTTCTCACAGCCTACAGGTATTGGTGACTTTGCATTGCGCATCAATTGAGGATCAACTCGTCCAATATAAAGTCATGAGATTTCTCCATCGTCAATCCAGGCTGCTCCCAGGTGCATTTTGACCCTCCGATGCGGTTTCCAATTTCTCTTTGAGATTTGTTTATATGCCACCACGGATGCCTGTTCAGTCTGTTGGCTTTGGTGTCAGACAGAAATTCACATGCTGTGGAGAGCAAGTTGGATGGTGCTAGCCACTTGTAGACTTTTATTATCGGTATTATAATCTGTCAGGACAGTACAGAGGAGGCTGATGGGATTTTTTTTTTCATAAATCAAGGTATTGGACACATTTCAAACACGACCTGATCAAGGCACGACATGGAAAGTGAAGGGATCGGCTAATCCTGAGTGTCTGAGGGGTACATGCATGTATAAAATGTGGCAAATCTGATGACAGTGCATCCAGTACTTGAGACATTTCACTCAGAACCATAAATGACAACGTCATGGTGGCACTAGAAGAAGAAAAGTCTTCAGCGTTCATCCTCTGTGGGTCATGAATGTCTTTTTCAATGCAAACTTTGAACATAGCCTGAGTCTCAACGAAGGTAGTGGTCCGACAGACCAACAAACAAACTCACAATGATCTAATATTCTGACTGATATATGATACAATGATATACTAATATACTGACTGATCCATTAAAGGATACTTCACAATAAACACAATATGTAGTGTACTCTTACAGTTTTCCACTCTGTGAAGCTTTTCGGGCTCTTGGTGTCCTTTTCTTCATATTTTGTGATCTGTTGTTGAATATCTGCTAGAACTATCCATTCTATCATCCTCCCCTGGTTGCATAACGTCTGTACAGTATTTCAAATTTCCTCATCCAGCACTCTTCAAGTTCAGCTCTTTGTGGGTCAGCTCTTTGTATGTCACAGCACTGCAGCTGAAAGTAAACTTCAGATGAATTTGTTGAGAACAAAAAGTCTAGCACTGAGTACGGAGTTGAAATTTCTCTCCTGGCTCACATTTATTTTCAGCGTACATGTTTCTAGTGGTCCGCTGACATTTACTTAGTACAGCACCAATCTCAATCCACGAGAACAGCCTTCTTCTGACCATGTTTGAGCATTAGGTAACTAGCTGTCTGAAGTCATAAGATATGACCCTGTGATTTGTCTCTTTTGTATTGGCGATAGAAAGGCGAGTATAGCTTTAACCAAATCCCAGTCTTCCAGTTGCCAAGAGGCATTTTCTGTGCGTAGACGTTAAATACTCACGACGGGCAGCACAAATACAGCTCACAGCCAGCGCGTGTATTAAATGTGATCACATTTACCATTTCAAATTATATTAAATACATCATGGCATATCATTAGGTTTTCATTTACACGACTTAATGTACAACCTCAACTTTGTAACTTTGGCTTCTGCCCCGAACATGTCAGGTGTTAATTGTGTAATATGTACGGTACACACGTCATGTCAGATTGGTTCTTGTCAGTGATTTGAGCTCAGTGTCATGAAGACAGAATGTGTGATCCTCTGAAGTTATTATTTGTATTATTGATTCATATATCAATTATTTTTTCAATTATTAGCACAGAACACATCAAAAATGTGTTCCAGAATCCCCCAAATTGTACTTTGCAATGATATTTTAACAGAAGAAATATGCAAACTCTCACATGTGTGGCAGGTCCGTCTGATTCTGATTCATTTTCTGTTCATCGACTAATGCATGAATGAAATCCATTCATTCATTCAGGGAGTTACAATCACACGGCACACAGACCATCCAATCTACCCGCCTCCTTTCTTGACGCAGGTTTGAACCGCAACTGCAGAACAGATCGTCTGTGCAAGAGCAGCCGCACAAGCTTTGAATAACAATCCTCCCAAATCAATAGAAATACAATCTGCAACGTGTAAAGGGTTAATCCGCGTTTGTGTCTTTGCTGTTGCATTTTGCATAATTCTGTCTTATTTGTTGGATAAATTATAAATCTAAATCCATCCATCCATCCATTATTTCAGCCTGTTTCTGTAGTGTTAACCTTCTGTGTATGCACCCACCCACAGCTATTTTCAGCATAAATCCGCTGATTATTGTCTCGACTATTGGTTTGGTCATATATAGTCAAAAAATGCTCACTTATCTCAGAGGTGACAACTTTTAAATGCTTGTTTTGTCAGACAAATGCTACATAGATTTAGGCAGATGGAAATTTTTTCGACGAAATGGCGAGACAGAAAAATCAACTTGTGATGATATGTAGTTTAGTAAGAATGGAAGAAAGTAGACAAAGTTATGTTCTCCAATTTTATGTCATTTAAGCAACATTTTGCAACTTTTCTATAACAAATCAAATAATTTTGATGCTACGCTGACTTGCAACCAGGTGAATGGTGTCTCTGTCATTTCCACTCTCCACGGCCTGTGCAGCTGTTTTTGTAACTTTGTGCTCCGGGTATGATCACCAGCGTACCAAATAAGTTATACACCACCAACTATTTCACAGTAAACTCAACTAAAGCAAACTGTAGAGCACCGGGGGAGTGAGTTTTTGTTCCACAGGCGTTTCGAACCACAGAGTAGGGGAGATTTTTTTTTTTTTTTAGGGCGGGGGTGCAGGGAAATGCAGATTGGCTGCGAAACTGAAGATATTCAAGCTACAATAATAATAATAATAATAAAAAAAGAAAAATCGAAAATATTTGAGAAGCTGGAAGCACAGAATTGTTTTGCTTGGAAAAAAAATATTGAATTCATTAAAAATAGATTCCAATTATTTTTCTGTGAAACCAGAAATCAATTAATCAAATAATTGTTTTGGTTCTATTTTTTCTTGACTAATTAATCAACCAATAATTTCTGCAGTTTTTAGTTTTTCAGCATCAGATTCTTTTATATTTCATCCAAAAAAAAAAAAAAATTCTAGATTTGATTTGACTTTTTTGTAGCTGAAGACTTTTTCACAGATTGTTGTTGTTTTCTTGGCATAACTGTCACCTTCTCCACTGTCATAAAGCGTAGCACCAGCACTGATTTAGGCCCGTATGGAAATATGTAATTTTATTTGGATGTTATGCACACAATGAAAGACCTTTAAAGAATTGTCCCTCATTTGACAGCACTCTCTGACGTACGCCGGCATGCAGACTGTAGTATTAATGAATAAAATAAATGAAAAATGGAATAGAGGGAAGGACTAATCAGGGGAATGGATAGGCTGTCCGTAGCATTCTGCTCTGCTACCCACCGGTCAACTCAATCAGCTTTCAAAAGGAGGAAAAAAAAAAAAAAAAAAGGCACACACAAGCTCTCTATTGACTGCCAAGCATCACCATGGAAACACTCAGCCTCTTTTCCATTTTCTCTCTTCTTTATCTGTGTTGCTCTAAATCTTTTTAGCGAACACTTTCATTAACATGTTTTCGTAATTATTGTCTTCTATTTTTTTCCCAGTGCCGACGTTTTAATTGCAGCTTCAAATAAGGTCCTTTTTCACTTGATTTGTTTGTTGCTCAGTGCTTTGATGTGGTTTTTTTCTCCTTCAAACATAACATCTCTACCAGTTGTCATACTCCAGTATAGTATAATATAGTCAATACAACACATAAACAAAGAAAATCTGATAATGCAAATCCTAATTCAAAGTGTGTGATATAGCAGTGCTCTTAAAGATCCACATACAGTTGATGGATGCTGTAAAACGCTTAAGCTGCTCTCAGCTTCTAAATGAATGCATCTGGCTTTTAGATAAAATGTAAAATACAATTATGAAAACAGAAGATGGAATGGCAGCTTTTCAGAAAGCCCTCCACGTCCCCTCGTCCTCTTCAGCAGTAAAGATTTTTTATTGGTCTCGATCTTTAAAAAGGTTGATGTTGGTGACTGATGAGTGCAGGAAGTCAGATCTAAAACAAATGAGACGAAATAGTCTTAAGATTAGGCACACGAAAAAGGAAAGTGGAGACGACTGACTGAGCTCATGCGCGCGCGAGAGAGAAATACAGCAGGTTGGCGATATCCTGGTATAATGCATCCCCCTAGTTTCTCATTATCACTTAATAGGTAGCATTTACTCAAGAACTGAGCTTCATTTGTCTGTATAATGAACCAGCAGCAATACTGCTGAACGAACATGCACTATTGATAAGCGGTGCACCCGAGTCTTGAGCAGAAAGCAGAGTATCCCGAACAGCTATTTGTTACGACAGCAAAGATTTGGAAAATGCTTCAGCCGTTTTATGTTTTCACAAGTTCATGTTCATATGTTCACCAACATGACTTGTAAACAATTCTCAAATGAAGGCCAATATGAAGTGGTCAGAACAGACAAAGAAAGGCCTGTGGTTAATAGCCAGTTAAAAACATTGTGGGAGGATTTGAGTGTTCACTAAGCTCCTTAGTTACTAATGCTATGTCTGTCAAACCTTTGTTTTAGCCCTGCACCGACGCGGATTTCAACAATAACTGATCAAGTGTTGGGGGTTTTGGCCAAAAAAGCAAAACATTAAAGTTACCAGCAACCAGTTTCGCTGGTTGCAGTTCTGCGAAGCTGTAAGTATTTAGTAACTAATCGGCATTAGCTAGAAACCATCACGCCTGGGTGGAAACCAATCAGAGGCAGGATGAGCCTCTGACACAGGGTCAATCGCTGCTTGTGCACTTGCTGTGCAGTCCCCCCTCAGGCTCAATACCTTCAGCACGTGGCTTCAGGAGGTGCTTTGCAAACATAATCAACCGCCCCTCGCATCCTGGTTCTACGCGGCTCATTGTGGTCAATACCAGGGAGCTCATATTGATGAAGAGGCATGATGGTAAACAGTGGGGAGTAACTTTTGCGGGTGGATAGTAGTGCGTGCATGTGTGTGTCTCTCATCCTGATGTTAGGCTCGTCGCAGCTGTCTCTGAAGCCTGGGGCATTTTGCCCTGGGGCTGCAAAGTGCTGGAGGGGCGTCTTTGAGAAGACAAGTCATGCGCACGGGGATCTTAGAAGGGCTCATGCCATAGAGCGCGGGTCCTACGAGGGATGACGTTTTGAATACAAACCACTCCCATGCTCCAGCTTGCGGGTACGGCGGGTGACATGGAAGGCTTTTTAGATGCCATGGTTGCACAACAACAATTTGTAATAGTCACAGACATTTACTTTACCATTCATCTCGACAATTGCAAGGTAAACAGTAGAAGTAGTAGTCGTTCACGGCATCTTGTCAGGTGGCTTTTCAATGCATTGTAGAAAAAGTTGAACCCCAAACTTTTTTACTGTATGCCAGAGCTGTATCGCTTCGCTGGACTGGTTGAATTTTTTCACAGTGCCGAAGCCAGTCGATCACGACCTTTGGTCCACGAGCTGGGTGAAAACACAGTCTCTCGCTGACTTTTAATGTTTCTAGATGACTTCTTTTAAACTGAGAACCCTGTAAATGTACTAAATATGCACTGGACGGCTGTACACAATAAAGTGCTATCAGAGTCAGCATGCTCTACAGTTTATGGTCGATTTAGAAGCAATGAAACTAACGAAACCGAATTGTTCTTGTATTGCAGTGTAGAGCTAGTTAGGTCTAGTATTATAGACTTGGATAAGCAAGAGAGAGGTTAGATTTGCGCTTTATCATTTGTGCCTTTAAATCATATGTTTCACTCTTTAAGTTTAGCACAGAAAAAGGCTTTTAGGAGGCAGACCAACATGTTTGCCAAATGTGACACCATCTCAGATAACGGGTTTGGCAAGGCTTGCTGGAGTGAACACTTTCCAAAATTCGATAAAAGAGCAAGGCAGAATCACAGCACCCAGGAAGGGCTTCTACACAGCGAGGAAATCAACATCACAGGTTTCGCGTAACCTATAAACCTACAAATGTAGCTAGCTAATAATAGATTACTTTAACAGTCAAGTGGTTATTAAACACAATAAAACAGATGCTTAGTTGTTCTAGTTGTATACCGATGCAATTAGTTCTGAATGTAGATTATACTGAATTTAACAGGTTAACATTTTAACAGCAAATAGTTTCCCAAGAAAAAAAGGCCTTGCTCTCTCTCTCTGCAACTGTTGTGGTTGTCATGTATCTGTAGCGTCAGATGACACCAGTTGAGAATTGCTTTTGAAAATTTCCAAACTGAAAGCTTTAACCGCATCTGACAACGATGATGAATGATCCGGTAGGGTGGATGCCAGTGTCACTGAGAGTCCACAGATACACAGTCATTTCCCCTGCCAAACATGCAAAGGTTCCTCTGCCCTTTTTCCCCGCTGTTGAGGTGAAACTCCACCTGCACCGGCCACTGAAATGACAGACGATTACTAAAGAATGTGGTCCGTCTGACAAGGTTGACATCTTACACTCTCCAGCTCAGATGTGCCTCCCACTTCCCAATCACCTGTGAATATGGAGAACCTGTGGCGTTAAACCAGCGTTTTATATGCAATACCTGTGCAGTCGTGCAGCAATTCGCATTTAGAGAAGTGTCAGCCAAGAGAATGCCCAGAGGAGACGTCTTCTATCTGTAGCAGATTCAATTAGATCAGCACATATTGTATTCTCTTTATACTGACAGACTAGATTGCGTAGAGTGCTGTCAGAAAGATAAAGGGTTGCTTTCGGTACGTGTTTATGATTTCTGATCATCACTGTTCGTCCTTTGGGGAATGGAAATTATCCTTATGTATACTGCCTGACATAAGCGGTAATAGAGGTGGTAAGTGGTAGTAAAAGAAAAAGGCTTTACTGATGAGATCTATTAAAACGCTGATGCCAAGAACATTGCGTACACCAGCTTCCAATGTATGACAGTAGTTACTCAGTCTTTGATGATCTAAACGTGGGAGGAAAGACTTTCTGACATTACTTACTTCAGATATACAGCATGACCGAAAAAAATCAAATGTTAATTGATATATGTGCTCGGATCGAATTAAGTCAAACTACATGTTAATTTGAAGTATTATCTTAAATGTTTGACATCAACACTGAGAGAAAGGTCAGCTGTCCTGGACGTGCTTTTGAAATGGGTTTCAGTCTCCTAAAACAAAAGGACATTTTGTCACAGCGCTTTGAAATTTAGTTTGTCGCCAATGGTGATGGCTAAATCAAACTTTATGGCCAATTTCAGACGAAATTTAGGTGTTTCACTTCATTTTGGCCGTGGCAGCGCGGGCCACAGAGGGAAGAGACGGCGGAGAAATTGCATCACTTTCAGCTTTAGGAGAAATGCAACCCGAAGTCATGCTGCGGGCCACCAATCAGACAAAAGGATCGACCAAACCCCTCCACAATCTGAGGCTGCAGGTGGATTCATGCAGTCAACTATCATATTCTGCCTGTCGTGTTCTACCCGGCTTGGTTAATTTCATTGTGACCCAACTTCTAAATCTGCGTCTACCTCGCAATTTATCAAGCAGGAATGCAAAAAAAAAAAGTTTTCAGTAAGATCACTGCCATCTGTTATTGTCTCTTTATGTTTGGCAGAAATGCTGGAAACTGTGCAGATTTTTTGTGAGATGGATAAAAGTCTGCATAATGATCCAGAAATCATTATCACCAGTCCACTGATGACCCTTTGATTACTTTGAGCCTTTGAATTACACCTTGGATTATATCCTATCAATTTAAATTCTGACTGTGTCCACCTACTGCTGCACAGAAATTTAGTTTAGCCGATAAGGAGGAAATGTCGCTGACCTGTGACCTAAGTGTACACTTCTTGAGTGCCATATTTCATTCAAATCCTGATCGCCTTCCGACTCAGCGTGAAGTAAGACGCAACAAAAAAACGATGTAGACAAAAGTTAAGTTGGAGAAAAAGTTTTCAGAGTCTGATATGATAATCTGTCATCTGTGCTAATGTTGTTATTTGAGTGGCAAATATGTGAATTTACTTGAAGGGCTGGGACATGACCTTGTCTGAGAACATCTGCTACCATTCATATGTTCCAAAGTGTTTAATTAGCTACAAAATACTTTAAAGGGCTCTTAGGAGAAATTACGAAAAAAAGAAGTGACAGGTTGTTAAAGGAAGCATCAACAACACTAATATCTGCTCCTGTTAATAACTTGCATCCTCTCTCTCTCTGCGATGTTTGTACATCCACAGTGTAGTATTTGTGGTATCATATTGTGAGAGCAGTGTGGGCTTGTTATTTTTAAACTAAAATTAAAAACACACCTGCAGAAATTCAAGAAAATGAAAATCCCTTGATCTGCAGGTTGAAACATCTTGTTTTAGTCAGGCCTCAAGACATCACAAGATTGCAATTTAATGTTTACTACAAGGACTATATTTTCTTTCAATGCATTTCATGATATCATTCTAAGCCATCAGAAATGTACTTCCAGGAACGAAATAGTTGCAGTTTAGAGTGAATGTTTGTTCCACTGGACAGTGTTCGGTTTTTGTTTTTTTTCTCCACTGACAAATGTACATCTAAAGCACTTTGTCGTGCCAGCCACAGGGGAAAAACCATCCATCACCATTAATGCAACTCCTCTTTCCCTTCATGTGCTTTTGAATATGAGACAAGCAGCCCAGGGGACAGTGTGACAACAAAATACGCTGTCACTCTTCAGTATAAATATAGAAGAACTGTAAACACAGGCAGAATGTACAAGTAAATACAGTGGAGGTCACTGCAGGTGTCCTTTAAGTATCGTTTTCTACATGCAGACCATTCATTTTTAAATCCTTGTGTGTTTACTGAGCTTAGTTAAAGAAATACGTAGCCTGCTTAGGGAAATGACCTCCCTCAAAAAAGTGAGCTTTAGAGGTGCTGGCAGCTGGGATTTATTACCTTTGGACAGGGTAGCTGTTTCTCTCCTGTTTCCAGTCTTTATGTTAACTGGCAGCTGGCTATAGCTATATATTTACTGTACAGACATAAATATTCCCAAACTCTCCGAAATATGTCAGTATAAAGCCCATCTCCACTGTGTTTCTGCCTCTGCAGGGAACACAGCACAGCACAAAAGAAGCCACATAATATGTTTCAGCAGCCTCGACACTCCCAAACAAAACTTTTCATCTATTAGTGTGACACCATAAAACACAACGAGCAACTGTTCCTGAAAGTAGGTTGATGACTGGGGAGATGAATGTGTTGCTTTTGGCGCCATGGCAACTGAGATCTTTGGGGGGGGGGGGGGGGGGGGATGCTTTCAAACAACCAATTTTCTCACTGTAACTCAAGTGTTTTCAAATGTGACCTTTCACTAAAAGCCATCATCCAAAACTACTACAAATAACTCACGTTGGCTTACTTGAAGTGGTTTCACTGGAATCCTTTCCAATTCATCTGACCTAAGCTTTTATTGAAACCACACCATAGCTTTGTGCTGGCGTGTGGGCACACTAGTGTTCATTTAGTTCTTCTCCTCTTGGAGAATTAGCAAGTGATTGCCCCTGTTCTCACCTCACATGTTGCCTGCAATTGACTGCCTCATCCCCTCTTAGCATTTCTTGTCACTTCACCCTCTGAGAGAATTTTATCCTTAATTCTTGCCTCCTGTGTGTGTATGTGTCAGTTTGTCTCTCTTTCTAGGTCTTTGTGCTACATTTGTGGATTTGTGGTCTAGGTCCTAACAGCGCTGGCAGCAGGGGCGATTTAATCCTGTCATAGGCCACTGGGCTTGGCTAAGCCGGTCTGCCCCTTTGCTCTCCACCATAACAAACTGATTTACCTTTGCACATAGTGATACTTCCATGTCAGTTCTCACAAACACAGCAACACGCATTACATTTTATTTTTTAACCCCTTCAGAACAAAATATCTAAAGCACGTCATACACAGCAAAAGACAATCAAGATTTAACTAAACAATGAATGTCACGGTTTATTTTTCCAATACCACCATAATCCGATGGCAATGATGCTCCAGCAGGTCCAGTAGATAAATCTGCAACCGCTTCATCGTCCAAATATTCCTAACCCAGTGACTGACAGGTATTTGCACACTATAATGGATTAACTGTATCATGTGAAACTCATTGGTGTCAAAAACTCAATCAATGCATGTAATGAATCCTGTGGTTTGTAAATGAAACAAAGCCAGTGGCTCCGTGGCCAAAAGCCATTTCATAAACAAACAGGGTATAAGGTGAACTTGAGCTAAAGTCAGTTATGAGCCTCACCTCTCAAAAGGAGGTCAATGACAAAAGCAAGAATTATTGTAAGGATGTAAACCCATTTAAATTTCCAGACCTGCAACAAGTTTGTTGTTTTTCCCCTCAGCGATTGCCCAACCAGATGGTCAAACACTGTCAACATGGATACCCACTTCCTCTGGTCAAAGAAACGCTCTGTGAGTTGGCTGACGAAAAGGGACTGCGGCCTTTTTGCTCAAGTGGCAAAAACTAGAAGCTCTCAGAAATCTCCCGCTGCCTTTCACAGAGCATACAAAATGCAACAGAGACACAGTATGTCCCTGTCCTTCTCGGGTCTTGTTTTGCTTTTCACCTGACCAGCCACCTGTCAGATTTCTGTGGGAGCACAAGATACGGAGACTTAACTGGATTATCGAAAGTGAAAACAGCTATGTGTCAGAGACTTTGCCAGTCCCTGCCCACTCGAAGCGGCAGCATATTTCCTTGATCCTACAGTTGCAGTCAAAACACTTGTTGATAATGAAGATCTTTGGTTAAAGGAACTACTGCAGTCTTCGGATGAATAACTCATCCTACAGTAAGTAGGTGTTTCAGCTGCTTGACAAGAAAATCTTAACTATTGAGATACAAAGCTATCATTTGAATGTCAATAACATTGACAGAAATTACCATCCTAAGTGCTTGCCTGCAGATGAGTAAAGGAATGCTGCACATAAATTACAGTCCAAAGATCATTCAACACTAATTTGAGCCAGTGAAAATAGCTTAAAAAAAATATTCAAGCTTAGAGCTGAACTTCATTTGAAATGTTGGTCGAACAAAAACCGTTGAATACATCGACTTGGACTGTGGTCATTTTTCAGTAGGGTTTCTGGGACTGTAATCATGGTGAAAAGGGATTATAATTGCACGCTCACTAAGCCCTAGCCCCGATAGAGATAGAGATAACTGTCGTTATCAAGCTTCCATTCTTGTACAGCACATTGTATTGTTAACAATGATAGTTGTGAGTTTATTTCAGACCCAAGTGAACAAAAGCAGACTGTTCACTCCTAGCTGCCAATCGTCGATTTTATCTGCCAAAATGAATGTTTCTGGCAGAGTGTATCATTTGTAGCGAGCTCCAAGTTTAGACCTATAGGTTGGTTGAAAACCCTGACCCCTTTTTAAACAAACCATCTAAAAAGGGTCCCACATATGGACTAGAATAGCCACATACATGATTTGGTGCCGATAGACCGAATTTCCCCGGGCAAAACATTACCATCCAGTCTGTTTGCCTGATTACCTACAAACTTGGAGACAACACTACAAGAGAAACGGCTTTTAGGACGAGGACTAACCAGTGTTTGACAAATGTAACACTATCTCTGGTTGGCTAAGTGTAAACAACACGGTTAGTTATTGTTTTTTGATGTAACCAAATTAATGTAACCTAGATATTTAATGGTATGTTCTCAGGAAGTATCAATCCCGTTGGTAGTATAGGAAAAAAAAATCAAAAGATGACACCCATCAAATGCTTTACCCTTTCTTACTGAACTGGGTCCAGGTCCAGGACCCAATATAGAGAAGATGCCAGTGGCCATTGGGCAAAGAAGTAAGGCTGAGTGGCATTGTGTCCAGGGCTTGTTATATATGCATACTACACACCACTTTCACATGGAAAAAAAAACAAACCTTGACAGGCCTAATGGTTGCTTAAACTATTATTGGAAAATTGCTGCTAGGGCAAGGGGTTTAGCAAACAGTCAATTAAGAAACTGTGTATTAACCATATTTGCCTAAATTAAATCTGGGGATTGGATAACAAATCCATTCTGCACACTGGAGGTGATGAAGTGAGAATTTATAACTGCAATACAACGCAGTTCTCCTTCTCTAACAATCTGCCAGAAAGAGAGAAATCTTTTACGCTACTCTTCACAGACTGCAGAATGAATGAGTTCTGGGATTCAAAGTCAACAAAAGATAACTCTTGTTAAGTCATCTCTTGCAACTATTTGGGGATTGCAGTGTGTGAAGCTATCTGCTGATGTAGCTAGAAATGTGTGTGTCCCACACACTACACTCAGCTTTCCGAGAATCACTTTGACAGCCAAAGCACTGTTCTCTACAAGCATCTCATTACCTCTCTGGTAATTTAAAAGCAATAGTTTGGTTATAATTACCCAGTACTGTTGAAAGGCACATTATCTAAGCCAGTATTAGATCCCTAGCCCCACGTTAAACTCCCTGGGCTGAGCAGTGTTGCAACAACAGCACATTATTTCCAAGATCTGCCCGAAAAAAATTGTCTGTTCTGGGTATCAATAATTTGTCAGTGTGTTGCGTGCTGTGTTACAGTAACTCCCAAATTATTCTTTTGAAGTGGATTGTGAAGCTGTTGCTTTCTGCGTCCCCTGACAGTAACCCTCTCTGTCTCAATCTCTCATTGTCCCTCTGTTTTCTCGTTCTCGCTCTTCACAGATCATTATGTTAGAGTTATTGCTCACTAGTGTTCTGCTCCACATCTGTCCCCACACTTAAGTTCGGGTGGCCAGCAACAGCGGTGTTTGCGGTCCCTTTGGACGTGTCTGAGCTGGGGCTAAGTGGCTTACAGTGTGATTCACTTGCCCCGCTCCCGCCCGTTCTTTACTCATTAGAACAAAAAGGAAAAAACTGAAGGCAAGCAGCGTTAACTGGTAAAGCATCAAATTATCGACGAGAGCCATTTAAAACACTGGAATTAGCCGACTTCCCCATAGTGGTAATTAAAGCAGGAGGCTGTCATTTGAAGTTTACTATTTCATTAAAGAGCGACAGCACTGAAATAGAAAGGACGAGAGGGCAGCCGGGCCGGATTTCCGCTCGGCAGCAGGCAGCGACGACTACATCTGAGGGAGTAAAGGGTACGTGCGTGTGTGTGCGCGCAGGTTGTATTGAGCTGCTCCAATTATTGCACCCTAGTGATTCCCTGCTGCTGATTAATTAATAGATAACTTACTAAATATCTAATTTAATCCTGTTCATTTGCTGTTTCGCTTTCATTTCGCTGCTGCTTCACAGCCGACGCTCTGTTTGAGCCACATTCTGACACACCTGCATGATATTGCTTTACTCACTCTCTTTATTCTCGGTCTACAACTTCTATGTGCTGTATACTATATTTACTTGCTGTATTTATTGACTATATCCCTTTGGCACCTCAGGAACGTGTCATATTTTATTATTCTATGCATAGGTGATATTTTGAGTGTATAAAATGCTTCAACATGTTAAAATATCAACAAAAAAATTATAAATGTTTTATTTATGTTTAATCTTTTTCCTAAAGGATGTGGAATACTACAGAAAGTGTTTCCTGACTGATGCGCGACATTAAAATTATAGATTGGTTGTTTTTTTGATATATTCCTCTTTCTCTGTTGAGGGAAAGACAATTATTTAATGAATTATTGACCAATTTAATTAGCATTTTTTCACACTTTTATTAATTGCACTATTTCAAATGGCAATTTGATGAATCACTTCATGCATTTCTAAGTGGAGCAGCACCCTTTGGCTTCCTCACATTGTTAGTGCGGCATGAATTGTAAAACAGAAAAAAAAATTAATATGCAAATGCAGTTTATCGTTTGATCCACATTTCAAGCAAAAATGTGAAACATGTCCTGATTCTCTAGGATTTGCTGCATTTCATTGCATTGGGCGCAGTGATAGCAAGCTCACCTTCTTTGAATTGAACAAACCAAATAAATGGAAGTAAACATTCCTCAGTATTAGTCTGCATGTTATAGATTCTGTGCTGATTTGCTGCCTAAGTCAGTTCTAAATGTGAATATTTTGGGGGTTTTGGACTGTTATGGCTCTTTCAGGAGCAACACGACAAAGCCAGCACTGCACTTTGAAGCCCATTATTTCCAGCGGCTTGCACTACACACAACAGTTTGAACGCAGAGTAGGACCAAATAAGACGTGTGAAGATGTAACCTTGGAGTCTGGGAAACTGTGACAGACATCTTTTGACCCAATAATGGATAATAAAAATAATCATTAGTTGCGGCCCTAGGCAATTAGCGGGAAACTAATCTGCAACTGTTTTAATAATCAATTAATCATTCACCCATTTTAAATTTTTTTAATTACTTTACTTTTATTACAGTAAATTTAATATCTTTGAGGTTTGATATTGCTTGAACATTGGGATCTAGGAAATGTTGATGGACATGTATTACTTTTTGCTGATGTTCTATAGATGAAATTATTACTGGAGAAGATATTCCGCATTAAAATCTTTATTTGCAGCCCCAAATCTGACACTTTGACAAATATTTGCATTAATGTCTGTATTTTGCAGGTAGCTGGAGTAAAAACCAGAAACAATTTGACATATTTTGTATAATTCGGTACATTCAGTCCTACTCTAAACAAAAAAAAAAGAATGTTGTTGTGTGAATTGGTTTTTCAGGGGAACAACTTGTCTCAAGTTTTTCAATTCAATCTGTGAAGGTGAGAGAAAGCCAGACCAGAACCTTTTACTTCAAATGAAGCACGTTACTTAATGAAATTACCATTGAGCAGTTTAGCTACAGAAGTTTAGTTGCGCTGATTCACTCTCGTCCCTCTTCTAGCTGCACTTGCTCTGTCCAGATAAATCTCTTAAAAGAAAACTTCAAGACGACAGAGTGAAGAGCTTCAGAATCAGAAGACATCATTTAACGCAGAGGCGGCCACTACACTGCCCTTTTGACCTTTGTGGGAGAGGATGAGTGTGAAAGTGAGGGAGATTTTGTTCCCGGGACTGTGCTGATAAATATTTCAGAGAACTTTGCCTTGTCTCTCTGCATCATTTCACAGCACCCCTTATCCTCACGCACAACCACGCTTACTGTACAGGCAAGCACACTGCTGGGGACAAGCTTTATTAAAGAGCTGCGGTAGACAGGTAACCTTTTTATGCTGCCCATGACTGCAGCAACTTCACACAGCCTGAGACGGAGTTACAGTCAGAGCCGGAGGGAAGAAGTCAGGCAGACTGAGGGGAGAGTGGACAACCCTTTTTACAGATTTAACCAATCTGTAAAAAGATACAATGTGAGAGTAAGTCACAAAAAAGAAAGAGTTTGAGTTTGACCCTGTTAAACTCAACTGCTGCCAACGAGGATTGTAACTAATTTTGTAACTTTTTTTTCCCCACTCCAACGCCCAAACTCGTGTTTTTGCTTACAGCACATTTTAATGCCTTTTAATCAGATTACCATAAATTGCTGATTAATATACTGTCGATCATTTGACCCATTTTGTTTAACTTAACTGCATTATGACAATTTGTATATCAAAAAGTGTTCCAACAAATGCATTTTCTTACAGATACATACAAGAGAATTAGTCTTATCTATTATTAAGTTATTGAGTTAGAAAGTGATTTCTTACTAAAGGTGGAATTTTTCCTTGTCCTCTTTATTTTTAGGTTTGAAGCTCTGCCATTTTTTTTGCCATAAGTCAATCCGACTCATACTGCCCCTAAATCACATGCAGCGATGCATGTAAGAGCAACACAAACAATAATTTGCACTGCAGCGGTTTAATTTTCTGCCATGCTATCAAAGTTAATTAGAAAATGATATACTGAGCTAAAAAAGTGCACGTAGAGGTTTTAATAAAACACCTCACAACGAGACAGAAAACTAGAAAACAACTACAGCCCACTCATGTATACACAAGCAAGATCACACATACATATGTACGCTGGGTCCTGTTGAGAAAAAAGGGTCAGAGCAGTGGGCAGTAGTTGTTATCCCTATCCCTGTATTTTATTTTATTTTTGTTTAAAGGACTTAATAAGTAATAAGAAAAAAGTGCTGTACAAAACAACACTCTTCAGGTGTTTTCCCTTACACCCAGAGGTCATTTACAGCAACTCAAAGCTTATTATGCAAAACCTGGTTATTAGCAAAAAAGAAACCAAAGCCATGCTAGTGGTTCTTTGAGGGTGCAGTTAGGCGCGGTGGTGCATTGAGGTAAAACACGTCTGAGTGTAGCTCAGGATGTTGGGATTGCCATTAGTTTTGCAGGTATTCTGCAAAACTAATGGCAATCATTGAGATATTTCAGTCTTGACCAAGAGCCACAAGCGTGGCTAAATGAAATCTCTAATTAACACAAACCTTCACATCGTGCAAATGACAGTAAGACTGCAAGTAACAATTGAGTTTCATATTAATTAATCTAATTGAGATTGATTCCCTTTTTTTGTCTGATTAACAGGCCACTTAAAAGATATTAAATTTACAATAATATCAGAACAGAAAAAGCAGCAAATCATTCAAAGAATATTTGACATTTCTAAATGAAAATGGTTGCAAATTAAACAATCTATCAATTAACTAATCATTTCAACTCGGCATGCGACATTTAGTTGATGTCGAGCACTTCTACTGCTGCCAAACTCAAATGTTACAATATCATCTACTGTATTGCGAGGCTTACAGTCCACAACACTTCAGAGCGTAAGGGAGGGAATGACAGCCACAAAGACGGTGAAGGAAATTGAGAGGCACGGATGCTGAGTCATTCTGATCCGTTTGGCGGAGGTCATGTCAGCGAGTATGGCTGAGCGACTCTTCTGTCATTCGACATGCAGGCTTGGAAGATGTTGAGATCCCCTAAACTGACTTGATAGGGATTTCCGCCGCTGTCTGATGGAGCTGACACTTTCCTACCTCTGTGCCATTTCTGTGAGGGCACTTTACGCCAAGCGTCAGTCTACATCAGTGGATCCGGCTTTTGCTGAAAAAGGCCCCACCTCAACCTTTCCAATGTGTCCTAGACCATTGCTGGGTAATTGACAAAAATGTGGTAGGCCAAGGCCAATGTGACAACTGAGAAACTCTGCCTCAAACCCTAAATAGGCTATCTGGGGTGAAACAGCAAGCAAGAGCAACTGAATATTAGAAATTACAGCTATTTGCCCTGGAACCAGTTTCAGTTTTTTTTACACCCCAAGTTGAATGTTAAATTTGGCATTCAATGAAAAGCTAGGCATATTTCAATGCTCTGATGTTCATGAACCGAAAAAAAAGCATTCAAGCTGACAAGCGACCAAATTTCGACAGTGGTGCTTGTGTCCTCAGTCTGGCACAGCAGACATCTAGCAGTCCTCTAAAGCTCGGCCTTCAAGCTGCAAGCTTTTCTAAGTCGAGAATGATTGATATCTGGAGGCAACAATAGTTTTCTAAAACTAATCTGAAAAATATGAAAAATAATACTTCCACTGGAGTACAAAATGGGAAAAATATGTCGCCGTCTCTTGCCTTGGACCGCAGAGGTTGCCTGGGTGTTGGTCATTTGTATCTTGTGAAAAGACTTTTTTTTGTTGTTGGCTCTGCCTTCGATTGAAACCTCAGAAAAACTTAAATACCAGTGTCACTGCCTGCAAAACATGCAATTCATAATCTTAAAAAACAGCTGCATTCATTGTTTTTTTTCCAATGGATAACTCATCTTATATTTATTATACTGTATACTTTGTAAGCATTGTAAAAGCATTAATAGCACCACTAATGTTCACTGCCACGATATCGTCCAATTGTTAGGACTCCATTGTAGATGAGCAATGTGAGACTTTTCAAGCTCGGTGGACAAGGGCCAGGTAAAGCCTTTTTTTAGAAAACAGTTCCACTTTCTGCATGCTTGAAGAAACATATTCAGATTTCTTTGTTCAAGGATGTATGAACTCTTTCACATTCTTCCACTTCTCCTCCTCCGCCGGGCCGGCTGGAGTGAGAGCTATTTTCTTTGCTGCCTCGTGCAGGGAGTCGTTCGCTCTTCTCTCCATTGAGTTTCATTACAGCCAAAGCCAAGTTTAGCATGTTTGGAACGGCTCGCATCGATCTGTTTGGCCCTGGTAGATCACTGTCCAATGCTTTCACATTAGAGAGTTGCAGTTAGGAGTTAAATGTTTGCACCTGCAGGTAATAAGAGGCGCTTTGATGAAGCCCAACCTCGACCGTTTTCAGGCCCCCTGCCGTGATAATCTTTTGATTGATTTTTTCATTAGCTCCTCCTCCATGTCTTGCAGATCATTAGATATCATGTAGATATTTTAGATTTTATAATTATTACAGATGTATTCAGAACAGCCGTTGATTATTAAGGAAACGTCTGTGAAAAAAAGTTCTGTGAAATATTTAATTCATCAAATACCTTCAGGAGACATTCAAGGCACCAATAAGACCAAAAGATAATATACCTTCTCAGCACAGCTATTCTTCAACCAGTACCCTGAGAATCTGTATCACATCTGCTGTCAAACACTATACTGATGAATCTGAAAAATGGAAAGCCTCTTGACAGATGTGTACTGGCAAGAAAAAAACACTCTGTGATTGCGTCTGTCCATCACACAACACCTTGTTTTCTGATCTCACTCAGGAGAATATGGGGGAGCTATAGAGTCGATGTCGGCGTGTGTTAGTGTGCGCCGGACTTGACACGACTTTGTTTCTGAATATTGGACAAGTCTATTACGTGATCTGAGACAGAAGAGGATTGTGCAATGACATCCATCTCTCAGCAGACGTGGAGGGGGGGGGTGATATCACACAATTTCTCCGCTCAACACATAAAAAGGTCTCCAATTCCTCAATGTATCCTCCATTCGGAGCGGACACTCCTCCACGAAGCTGGAGCCAAAGCACCTACACTCAATCTGGCCCATGAACCAAAGCCGCCGCACAGCTCCAAGTATGGATCTCCATCGAGTCCACAGTTGTTAGAGGGTCTCTCAGGCAACAGATGCGTTTCCAGACCCCACTTAGCCAGACACAGTGAGTTGATCCATGCAGGGGAGGAAAGGCACCAGGGAGGTGATGGAGATACCTGCCACCACAGCAGCACTGGCTGATCCGTTACTGACAAATACTCTCCCTGGGACATGAATCTCCTCCCGATCCCTCCAACCGAGCTGGGGCAGGCGAAGAGAGAAAGACAGAGGGGAAACGTCCAAAAAGGACATAACATGCAGAAAAACGGTTTGAAGACGTGTCCCGCTTAATGCAAGTTTCAAGGTCGGATTTATCTTTTTAGTGTAATGTGGATAAAAAGAATCCCGGGCCAGTTAATCTCTAATGAAAGGCTTTCCTCCTTTGAGAGAGATATTAAAAGGGGAATAACACAAGCAAAACTCATGAAACTGAACATGAATGAGCAGCCATAATCTCATTTCTTTACAGATAGAAAAAGTAGTTGGCTCCATGTGGTTTTCCCCCTGCCGTTCCACAAGGTGCACCCAAGGACTTCTGAGACGCCGCAGCAATGTAATCTTCAAATGCTGTCTTTGTAACGTCGCGTTGAGGTCTGATGTTTCCGTTTTCATCCGTCTGGCTTTCTCCTCAAGTGGATTGGAAATTGTTTCTTCTTTTTATTGCCATCTTTTCCTTCCTGTTTACTGATCATCATCATTACGTCGCATCCACACGAGTGGATGTCAAAATATTCCTACCGCGAATCAAAAAGGCACAAACTTTTTCACGCAGGCTAAACAGACAGCCCCACACAGTCAGTGAGAAAGATGTCATGTTAGGACAGGAGTGTGTCAAAACACTGAGATATGTCATTTTTGACTGGTTTAACACTGAGGGGGACCGAGCCGGATTTGTTTCCACCTTACTGCACAAATCATGTCATCGCTGTCTCCACGTCCGAGGGCTTTGTCTCTGACCCTACGCACATGCATAATGCATCCTCGCACGTCCTTCTACCTCGTTTCAGAGGGGTCAACCAGTGTGCATCAGCGGTGGGGGAGGATTAACAACCGAAGAGAGAGAAACGGGGCTAGCTGGGCCGCTGCTGGAGAAAAAGTTTGTAGTGTTTTGTTTTTTGGGGGTTTTTTTTTTCTCTTTGTCTTTCAGCTTGTGATCAGCCAGTATTTTGCCATCTGCTCTGCCAACTGAACGCATTTCCTGTGACTAATCGGACTGGACAGGGCTGCCTACCTCAAATTAGAACCAAAAACAGAAGGGCCCTTGTGAAAAGGGAATGCTTCTTTGTGGTGGAGCTGATGGAGCTACAGCATGTACAGTTTTAAAGCAACCCCACGGTAAGGAGCATCAAGTTGACTACTTCCTCTTTTTTTTTTAAAAAAGGTGCCAACAGATACAAAAAACATACACTCTCTATACCTTTGACAGCAACCCCTAATCTGTGTCAGTAAAGCAGGCTGCAGACATCCCCTGCTGCTGTCAGGTATGTCATACAGTATACTGAGAAAAATCAATGAATGAAAAGTGTTTGTTACTGCTCACTGTAACACTTTTATAATAACCTTTCCCTTATATTTAACTGAAACATATCAGTATTTAAAACTACAGCATATTGTTGTTTTCATATTATGCATGCTGGCCAGTGAAAATATGCTTGAGGACAGTTATAATGATGAACAAATGATTCGCATGCCGTCATTTTTAACCAAAATGACTTCTGTTTGGCCCGTCACTTAACAATATCTCATATTTTTGCCACAACAATTAGTCATTCGATTGATTAGTCTGTTGACAGTCGAGACGCTGAAGTCACTTATCAGGGAAGAAGCACTAGCATTCATGGCTTCCAGCTGCTCAAATGTGAGGATTTGCTGCTTTTCACGGTTTTCTGGCACAGTAAATTGAATACCTTTGGGTTTGGGGGCTGACAATTTGAAAAATTGGCTGTGGGAACCTGTGAGGGGAGATTTTTCACAACTACCTGACGTTTTATAGGCTAAACAATGAATCAAATAATTCAAAAAAGAAATACTTGTCAGATTAATCGATAGCGAAAATCATTATTTGGGGCACTGACCGACATGATTTCTTTGGTTTTTAAACATTTACATTTTGCAGAAAGCTTTATGCTCAGAAAAGAGATTCCTTTACAGTGTCCACATGTAAAACCAAAGTCTCCATCGCTGGATGAAATAGGTTACAACAGGCCTCAGAGACAATGTCTTCTAGTGAAGTGAGAGTGGGAATGCAACAATTAAGTCTTGATATCAAAATGTCTTGTGCCCTTTAGGGCGACACATGCATTTCTGCAGGGTGACATCATGTCTGTGACAATCAATAAATCTAATAAAGGATCATTCAAATTACTATATTGACAAGATTATAGGGTCTTGATGAGAGTCACGATTACTATGGCCACCAGAGACCCAGTCGCTTGAATGTAAACAAATGTAGGTTTTGGACATTTTATAGTGCTGATTTGCTAGCAGTTTGCTAGCAGGTCTGAGAGGTGACAGTGCTTGGAGCTAAATGCTAATGTCAGCATGCTAACAAGCTCACAATATCAATGTGCTGACAGGGAAAAGTCAAGGGATCACTGGGGTTATTAAGATTCATCACCTCGGAGCCATAAACAGAGTCCAGTGCTGAACCAACCATCCATAGAGCTATGCTGCTAGTTCACATAAAAAATGTACACCAACAGCAAAAGAGGACTGAGATGAAGTTCAGGATCCGGCACGACAGAAGTTAAAATTCAGGCACTTTTGCCAACGCAGGCGTCGGCGCCATCGCTGATGTGATCATAAGAAAGAAATCAGAGTGCAGAGACATTACCTCCATAGCAAGAAGGACACAAATGTGACCAGACTTTGTAACAACCAAAACCGATTTCCTTTCATCACCTCTCTTATCTAGACTAAAGTGAACATCCTGGCTTCATTTTGTTCACTCATATTTCCTCATCTTAAAGTGAATAACAAACTAAACAAGCCCACAGGCGCCACGGAGTCTCAGATGGACCCGCACAGACAGGCAGACAGACAGCAGTTTGATAAAAACTTATTTCCAAATGTCAAAAACTCTGACAGAACATTAAGAAAGAGCACCCACCACCCCAAAAGGAAAAAAAATAAAAAAACACCATAAGAAAAAAGAAACTGTGAAGCCTTCTTTAAAGAGCAAAGGCACTCATCTCTTCTTAAACTAATTATTCAAGGCTTCAGGCACTTAACATTAGAAAGCCGACCGGCTGTGCTCTGCATTCAGAATGAACCGAAAATCTATGATATAAGGAGGATTTTGAATCTCGCCAAAATGAATTCATGTCATTTGGGCAAACAATGTTATGCCGTATTAAAGTATGCAATGGATTGATGACTCATTTAATTACTTTTTTCAGTGCGTGTGCTCAAGACTGCTAAAGGAGGTATATTCATACCAGCCTGTTCCTTGCCATGATTATGTGAGCCATGCTTTGTCAGATGTGATTTTCCTGTACGTCTTTATGAGTCTTTCTTCGCGTTGTTGGCGTCTGCACGTCTGTAATCTGAGCCGGTGTGTGTTTTTCACCCGTCTGTGGGCGACTGTGTGGGTGATTTAGTTTTATTATCCTTGAAATACACGAGCACACGAGTTTAGATTCATAAATGCAGGTTTGAAGCTTGTGATGGAGACACGCAAAAACTAGCAAAGACCAACAATTTACAGCTGAGTGCAGTAAAATTAAGACTTCCACTGATCCTTTCACGGTGTTGTGCACATTTGGAGACATGGTAAATATGATATGGAATAGTGAAATTTGCAGGGCGAGCGCTTTCTATACAGTTTGATAAAGGAAAAGCTGATTTTGGAGTAGAAAGAGTAAATTTACAGAAAATTATTGGCCTTTTCAAACTTTTATTTTTGATAGAGACAGCTGAAGAGTGATAGGAATGCCGGGAGAGAGATGGGGAATGACGGGAAAGAGCCACAGGTCGGATTCGAACCACAGATGGGGCGGCTTCTCTACCAACTGAGCTAAAGGCTATTATTGATTAATCTCGTGCAAAAACACCAAAACTTCCCTAGTTTCAGATTTTCAATTGCAAGATTTTGTGCTTTTCTTTGTTTTATGCGGTAAACTAAATATCTGTTTTGTCTGTCTTCAAGCTGAAACTACTTCTGGGACCTCACCCCCCTTTGCATTTATTGTGTTCATCAAAGTCCTGCGTGCATGCTGTGAAGTCCAACCAGCACCGTGGAAATGATGCATATCGATCGGAGGCTGGTGTTGCCAAATTAGTAGTGAGAAATCAAGACAGGCTGACCATTAAAACCCGCAGAAGACTTTTACTGTTAAGCAGAAACATTGTCAAGCCCTGGAAGTGTGTGAAGAACGTAGCCTCTTTGGCAGGTGTTGATTTAACCCCGGATATCAACACTCTTCTAGATGCACTCAGGCCCACAAAGGGTTTGTTTAATCTTTCTGGCTTCCTGACACGTTTTTTTTTTTTTTTTTTTAAACACAACAGAAGGCCAACAGAGCAGTGTCTGGGTTATAATCCAGCACTCAAGGTTTTGCTCGCTCTCTTTTTCTGTTCTGTTCTTCTTGGTTTTTTTGCCTATTGCCCTTTCTTTCTAAGATTTTGACTCAAAAACTGGAATTTTGTCTTAGACTTTTAAAAAGCTTTCAATTCTGCTTAAAAATGTCAACCCCAATCAAAATACCAGCGTTCTCACTCTGGTTCGGGGGAAATTAATCTTCAACTTTTCAGGTTTGATGTGAAAATATCCAGATAAAGGTTAAGTAAAATGACTTAAAGAGTGCTTAGATAACCTCTTCAGCACCCCATCAAAAATGTCTGATGGCAAAATAAAGCAGTGAAAATATTCTAAATGTATTTTGCTGATGTCTCTGGCTACAACAATAGTTTCTTGACTTCCATTCTAGTACTCCTGAGGGAGATTTCAGTCAAATCGTGACTCACCGCTTCCATTTCTGAAGACATGTGCAGGCACACGCAGTCTTCTCATAGTTACGAACATCTATTTTCACTCAGATGCCTAATGAGACGAATAACTTTGATATCATATGTGCATTTCTAATATTTCAAACTACAGTTGAAATCAATTCAACCAACTGTTTGGAGGATGTTTTCGAGACTTGTTTAGATAATATTTGTTTCCTCCGCCTTCAGCAGCACTCCAGTTCAAAAATGTGTCAAAATGTATTTTGCATCTTATACAACAAAGCCAACTCCATGCCCTTTAAAACTTTATTTCCAGAAGACCAGCGTTGCAGACCGTGTCCCTGACTGCTTTATCTGAATTCATTTTAAGCAGACAGTCCTCCAGCCATCTGTTTTTCTCTCATCCACGTCCTTCCTGGGAGGAAAAGCCTAATATACTAGTAGAATAAAGGTACAAAGCAAGCATATTTTTATATGCTCATTATCAGAACACTAAGTACCAGCTCCCTCTTCAGTCTGCCAGTGCTTCGCTCAGACGTAATCATGATTTATCAAGGTCTTTCATAGTCCAACAAAGGAGAAATAAATAAAATAAAATCCAAACTTCCAAAAAAAAAGGTCAGACTTCCTCCCTATACAGAGTATCTCACCGTGAAATATTTTGAAGACTCTCTGAGTTCAGTGGTTTCATGAAAACAGTACCAGTTAAAAGTCCAGACATACCTTGGATTCAATGTCTTTCATTCCTTTCTTAAAATTATTTTTTTTCTACATAGTGCATTAACAATGAAGGCATCAAAACTATGAAATAACACATTACAAACATAAAAACAGCATGATTGATATGAATTCTGTCAATTCTTGGGTTGGGGAAAGACAATTACAAAATAATGTAAACACAGTCAGTCAAAAAGTCATTTATTGTAGGTTATGTGTGACATAATCACAGATACTTCAGCATTTCTTGACTTATGTTAGTTTTTAATGTCAATTAGCATCTTTTGTCAAATGAGTGCCAGAACTGTAGGAAAGAGGTCTGGCACTCATCTCACTGATATGCAAGTTTTCAAAAACAATTAACACAATTAACAGAGCCCAAAAAGAGGCCGACCGTTGAGTCCCAGCTGCAGGTGCACGCATCTAAAATAGAACATTCAAATTGAAATAATGACAAGAAGCCGACACAAACACCCTGCACGAAAACAGGAGAGACTGTGAAGGCATCAAGTCATCTCAACAAGGTTATGTTAATAGACTGAACTGAATTAAATGCCGATTAATATGAGGAACCTTTGCAGTTAATTCAACGTTTGTCCTTTTTCATTCAGTACTCCCAAAGATACATTTCAATGCTAATCTGTATCTATATATTATGTAAATATAGTATATATTTCATGTCTCTCTTTATTTATGGTTATCTCTGTCTTCTATCTAATAAGTGAAAAACTTGAAAATGATGAGAAAAACTTTTCTCTAAACTTTTTTTCCAGCTCTTAAAACTTAAAATTTTAGACACAAGAACTAAGAGGTTAATATGTTTGTCAAGTACAGGACCTAGCCTTCCCACACAGACCTAAATATTGTACCACCAACCTACACACGCGCATTTGTTTTTAAATCTGCCATCTCGTAAAGCCAAGAAATACCCTCAAGAGGAAACACACATCTAAAATGGTAGGATGGGTGATCTGTAGGTCATTAAAGGTGATCAACGCTGTGTACTTCAAACTGATCGGTACAGCTATGCATAGCAATGAGCTTCTGCGTGTGTGTATTAAAGCATCAGAGTGAGAGGGCGCCGTCCTAGAGGAGGCAGAAGTCAAACAGCTGTCAGGGGATCCAATTATATTGGTCATATTCGTCTGCCGTCCCACAGTGTATGCTCCAGTGTTGTGTATTCCCCTCCAAACCTTCCGACTACACTCAAGTTAAGCCGTCTTGCCTGCAGCATTTGTGAATATTTGAAAGCATTGCCGGAGGAGGAGAACGAGTCTGGCATTTCTCCTTCAAGAGAAGTGGCCGAGGTGCCCTGGTGGCAGAAAGTCTCTGCCTGAAAACACAAGTCAAATACACAAAGGCCCTCAGAGCTCTTGTCACTGCTTAACTGTTTAACGTTGCCACAGCAGGTCCAAGATTTAAAGCAACAGTGACAGAGAAGCGGACGAAGAGAATAAACTCAAAATACAAACAAATCCTTAATTAAAAGATTAGCTGGCACAAACATCTGGTGGGTTTTTTTGTCCATCTGCATGGGACAGAGCAGATTAATCAACAAAGACAACTCAGTAGAGTAGATGTAAAGACTTTAAACTTTAAACTTCCACCAAGTTGAAATTATCATTATTTTTTAACGGCATATTAGCGAGCGCAGCCGAATTCACTCGCACATTCGAACTGCCAATCAGGAGCGTTAATGAGGAACACGGGACATACAAACAATGTGCTGCATTATTGCAATAACTCATTAAAAATGATGGAGACGCAAAATACCAGCTGTCAGCGATGGCCTCAGCAAAGACGTTCTGCAACATAATCAAGTGCACCATGAAACCACTCATTTAGCCAAGCGCGCTCCCCACAATTAACCCTGCTACAACACGCCAGGGATTCAAATCGCATACTGTACAATTACCATTAACAGTGTCCTGTTTACCTTTTATGCACCAGTCGCCGTGAGGAACACTGCGTACAGTCGCAGCAACCATGGCCCAAACTTTTTTTTTTTAAAATAGCACCCACATCAAAAGATAGCACAGCAACATCCGCTCTACATGACGGTCAGGGTTTTGTATTTTTTATGATTTTTGTGACCTCGTCTTAAACAAAGAACACCAATAACATCCTGAAAAATGTAATAAAACTCTGACCTTTAGAGAAGAAGAGCAGAGATGCTATTTCACACTGCCAGTGACATCTTCCTAATGAGCATGGGCTGTTGTTTAGGCTAACATTGAACTAAACTGATCACGAGACGATGTGTGGCCTCAGAGTGGCTTGCCACCTCGGCTACTTCCTGCTAGAATACATAGAACATCAGTACTTACAATGTGCATCAGTTACCTGTACACACCTTTCCAAATTAAATGCATTTAAATTACATGCAGAAAAGAATGCCGCCCAGTTTGAGCACCTGGTGTCATACAACACTGCACCATGAAAGGCTTGAGGAGATTACCTGCAGGACAGGTCTACCTGCCTGACTGAGATATGGGATTATTTCCCCCAAAGTAAATCTCCACAGAGAGAGATTTGCTGCTAAATTTAAAACATGTGAAACTAGCAAAACTTTTGCTTGTTTGAGGATATACTATGAGTTTATACTATTCCGTAAAATGCAAGACAACAGCACAAAGGAAGCAAGACATGATGAGGAACAAGAAGAGTGCTTCTCACGACTCGCATCCGAAAGTTAAAAAAAAAATAATAATAATACACATGACCTTTCTGAGTTTTTTCCTTTGTCAGTGAGTGGGTGTCATGTTCAGCTTCATACAGTATCTGTCCCCAAAGGAGAGACATTCTTCAAAGAATCCCTCTAAAAACAGTGAATATACCATGTAAGACATTTGAGCTACAATTTTAATTCACAGATAAATAACCAAAGCTTGAAACAGACATTTGAAGGCTTAAGGGCGATCAGTGCAGCAGCAGCTCAACGCAGGAAATGTAATCGCACTATAAATAACAGCAAAACCAAGCAGTGACGTCAATATGAGCAGAAATATTTTCAATCAATAATCTTCACATTTCCAAAGCCATACGTAATCATCTCCCACCAAGACTATAGCCAATGGAAAGTTCTCAGACAACAACAGCAACAATCAAAGTGTAAATACGCCTCATAACCAATTCATTTAACCCATAACACGAATAACGCTCAATAATAAGCACTCACATTTCAAACTAACTCACAGCAACACAAACTTTGCACATGGATCCAGCAGCAAAACAGAAACACACACACACACACACACACACACACACACACACACACACCAGCAAGAGAGTATCAACAAGCAGAGCAACGCGCATCAATTCAGATTATGCAGGATAAACAAACAGCAGAAACTTAACTGGGAGAAAGTTAAAAGCGTTTCTGACCTGGTGCAGACTTCACAGGCGAGAAACTCAGCGTCCAGCTTAAAGTTGTGTTTGAGGCCACAGCTGAAATAATTAATCATTTTCAGACAACGTCTCCTGAAACCACACGTTGGCAGGCCGGCTTGTTTAGGCAGGGAGTGTCTGCAGCGATGTTAACGGTAAACAAACAGTTAGCAGAGTAAAAAAATAAAAAATAATAAGTAGAGAGCAAGAGGAGAGCTGATGTCTAAAATGGACGCCGTTTTTGGAGAGTGTATTAGATATACTCTCACCTCCAGCAGGTGGAGCAGGTCACCATTCCTGATTGGATGCTTGATTAATCAGTTAGCCCAGTGTCCATTATGAGGTTGTAAATCTTTAGAACAGGGGTGCCCACACTCACACACCTTGTGAGCTACTTTCAAATGACCGAGTCAAAGTGATCTACCGGGGCGCCAATTTTCAAATTACCGAGCCAAAATAACAATTACGGCATTTGACGTCGGTGTGGCGGCGGGCGCGCGATGGACGGCCCACCGTACCGGCAGCAGCGGCTGCGGCGGTGGGCGTGCACGAGCGCGAGCGCGTGCGCGGGGTGGACGGACGGCTCTGCGATCGACTGGATCATGTCTGGCGATCGACCGGTAGCTCGCGATCGACGTATTGGGCACCCCTGCTTTAGAATATCTTTGTCAGGACATCATGTTTTGCTTTTGGTGGTGCAGTAGTTAACAGTCGGCCTTTCTGCGTGGAGTTTGTGTGTTCACCCCGTGTACTCCGGCTTAAACAGTCCAAAGACATGCGCTTACAAGGTTCACAGGTGACTCTAAGTTGCCTGTAGGTGTGAATGGTTGTTTGTCTCTATGTGCCCTGCGATAAGCTGCTGACTTGCACCCTGCCTCTCGCCCAAAGTCAGCTGGGATAAGCTCCAGCACCACCATGACCCTGACGAGGATAAGTGGTCACAGACAATGGATGGGTGGACAGTCTTTATTATTTTGTAGTTTGAATTTTGTCTTATTTTCCATGCGTTATGTTCAGCTGAATAACTAATAAATAATATCCAAAGCATTTTGATCCAGTACACGTGATTTCCTTCTTCTAGAGATTCATTTCACAGATTTACCACATCAAAGTCTGTTTACAGGTCAGGGGTGCCAAGGTTACTGCATATGTTAGAAGAAAAGTTGTTGTAAGGCTCCAGAAGGAGCTGTGTGAAGTCAGATAACCAAGTGAGGCTCAAGTCTACAGCTCTGTGTAAATGTGTAAAGAAAAAGACCGGACCTCTAGCCCCTCATCCCTGCTTGAGCTTTCAGGTTGCATTAGCTGCTACTAGCATATCACAGCGCTCATGTCCAATATTTTTGAAACCATAATTGCGAAACAGAGTGAGATTTATTTTTTACATTAGCCTCTGACACTTGGAGAACTACAGGCATGTCAACAAATATGTAAAATGGCTGTAAATGCACCACCACTTGTATTTTCAATGTTACAATATTAATACTATCAATATCATAAGTTAGCACTAGGGCTAACAACTTTGGAAGAATGTAAAAATAGGGTGTGGTTTATTCTTTGTGAATACAGCATAACACAGCTGAATCCCTGACTGCGCTGTACTAGTGCAGTACTAAAGTGGTGGAGTATTCTTTTAAACCCAGTTTCAACTTGGGCCTTGGGTCTTTATTCAAACCCATGCATTTTTAAAGTCATTTTTGGGGTCTTGCGTCTTCATTAGAGGTCACAAAAAGAACGAGGGGAGAGCAAAAACTGATTAAAAGCTAAGACAGCTACAGCGCACTGGATTTAAACCGGGAGGCTGAGGATTGCGAGTTTCAGAATTTCAATTCTGTGGTCTGCACTTGGTTGTCACCAGGGCCGCCAGAACTTTTAATTTCTAGCACAGGCTTACATTTAAAAAAGATACTAAATAGAATGTCACACTGTCAGACAAATGGCAGGAAAATGCGGGAAGGGAATGAAAATGAAAACACTTAATGCCAAAAGTCTTAGCACCTTGATGTAAAGAGTTCATAATAAAAATCTGCATAATTGTAGAGCGCCAACACAACTTTACATATTTCTATGTTGCACAAGAATGTGCACATCCCAATACTATCCATAAAATTACTCTACTCACTAAACTTCTGTTCTGTGAGTAGCAACCAGCAGCCCTCTAGCATTGTAGCAGTTTAAATCTGACAGTTTATGATAAAAGAACCGTGCTTCCTTTCAAGAAAAAAACCTCTCGCACTCCATCTCCCACCTTTCCAAGTTAATGACGGTGTCACGCTACTCCTTGCGCTTGGCAGGCTGTTATCCACCCATCGTCTTTGAAGCACGTAACCTCATTAGTAAGTGGACTATATGCAAGGTGTACAGAAGCAGCATGGTTTGTAATGAATAGAGATGAGTAATACCACTTAGTTTAATTTATTCAACACAAAAGGGAATGTCCATGCTTCAAGACGTTTCCTCTCAAGGATAATACAATAGTCATATCCAAGTCTAGATGGCTCATATTTCATATTTTTTTTACCCACTCGCGCCGAGGCTTTTCTGTTCACTGTTGAAGATTGTTGAAATTCAAAAGAACTGAGAGGAAAATAAGAAAAAAAAGTGAATCATGATTTTTCACACAAAACCACATGTTTCACAATCGTACTTTATTTCCACAGAAATACAACCGGCAGACGGAGAAAACAGGGAAAACAAACTGAGAATGAGGTTTCTCTTTCATCTCAAATTTGAGATCAGTGGCGTCGTGTTTGTGTGTAAGTGTCGGTGATCCAGATCAATAAATAACACTGACATGATCAAAGTAGTACCTCCCACAGTAGGACCGGCATCTTCTGCTCTGATGTTTAACATTTTGCCTTTGACCTACGGTTTAACATTTAAGGTACACAACGCCTGAAGGTTATTGGTCGAATAACATGCGAAGCAACTCGGGCGTGAACAACATATTAAAGAAACACGGTTGAAGGTTACAAAGCTCCAACAGAAGATTAGCCAAAAAACACCCTGGTCAGATTTTTGGTTCAACCTTTATTGCTGTCTCACGTGGCTTCCTACAAAAATATGATTTTGCAAACAGAAAAAAAGAAGAAAGAAGAAAAGAAATCTAAACTGATACCGCAAAACCAAATAAATTCCATGTAGCTTCTAAACACAGTTTAATGTTCATTCAGCAACAACTAACATCATTTAAAGTGCTTCAGATTTGAATTTTTTAGTTAAAAAAAAGCTTTATTTGCTCTTTTTTCATTTGCATAAAGATCACTAAAAATATAGTCTCCCTCATCTTTTTGCTTCAAACAATATTGCACAGTATACTGGAGACAGTGCTGAACAACTGCAAGCAGCTGATATTGAAGACGACGATGAATACAGTGACGTTGCATATTAGAGGAGGATAATATGAACAGCTACACTCGGGCTATCCGCTAACCGCTACGATGAACATGACAACACTTGAGTGGTGGATATGAAACTGCCTTAAACGTACGTCAGTGGACTGTACCTCGTCTGTTTTGCCTGCTGCTTAGACGACAAATATACTACAACACAAGTCAAGCATAAGAGTAGTGTTACTCCAAATCTAGACCAAGGCGTGTTTGCAGTTTCAAGCTTCGGATCTCACTTGAAAATCCTCATCGGGAGCAGGAAGGGGTGAAAAGTTAACAACTGCCAATGATTATGATTTTGGTGACTTGGGAGCAGTGAACACAAGCTGTAAACACCGACATATTTTTCACCTTATAAAGTTTATATAGGGTGAACGTGTATTCAGTCATAAAGCGGCGGATGAGGCAGTATTAGCATTCATTGGGCGCCATGCTTGTGTTCATCTGACAAAATTAAATCCAATATGTTAGCTCCATTTTTATTCTCGACCATCCACTGAGGGAAACTCTTGACTCATCAGCTGCTAAATGCTCCAACACGCTCATCAGCCGGCCACTCGCTTCATTTGTCTCCCTGCTGTGTTCATCTGGAAACTACACAGATGTGACTGAACCGAAACAGCAAAGCTGTGGGCTGTGAAACCGAAACAATGAGCTGAAAGGTGCTAAAACGCTCAAATATAGTAATTAAAGACTTAAGGGTTGATTACCTTGGGTTTAATCACTGTGAGCAACTTCCTGCAACTTATAGAGTGTAGTTGCATTAAAGTAAAACTGGAAGCTTGAAACTGCAACTACACTTTGTTTTCTGTGTTTACAGTAACTCTGTTATACGCACTAAATATCAGTGGACTATCTGGTTACAAGTCAAGTAATGTGCATCTTCATTGCACTGCAGCAAACATCTTCTTCCATAGATAATGTGTGCTAGGTGCTGAAATGCAGTCCTGTGCCATTCAGAGTAATAATATCGAACAAACCCCGGCCCCTTTGGTAACTTTCTCTTGTTGTGCAATGCAGCTTAACAATTTGTGAGTCTGCTCGCAAAATAAAGTGAATCAACATCCTGCATTAGAATTGATCCGAGTTGCTGCAGAGAGTTTTCAGCCCAGTTGTGGTTTTGTTATAGCATAGCTAGCAAGACTGATCGGCATGACTGCTAAACTGAGCAGCGACATTGATTTGGAGATAGGGAATAGAGCACGGGGAGAGAAGGATGGCACTGCCCTGCTTTCCCTGGCATGGCTTTGCCTTTGGCCTGTAGGCAAACACATCTCTTTCTCTCTCTCTCTCTCTCACACACACACACACACACCCTTCCAAGAGAGAAACACTGGCAGCCAGAGGTGTCTGGAGACGCACATACACACACAAACACACACAGCGGGCAACATTGATTTCCTGTTTGGCATTACTAAGCAGCGAGTGACACAGCTGAGGGGATCAGGGCTGTTCTCCGCACACAAACAAACATGCTATGCATTGTGCCTCCCTCTCTCCTCTTATACACACACCTTCATGACATTTTATATACAAGCATTCACAAGCAGAAGAGTCTGCCAGGAATAGCTGGTCTTGATTACACCCCGACCTTCATCATTTCATATCTACGTCTCTTATTCTTTGCTGTCACTACTCCTCTCTCAGTCTTTCTCGTCTCTCTCTCTCTTTGTGCATCTTTCTAATCCTCTGTTTTCTTTCTGTCTCATTTTCTAATCTCATGAAAAAAGCTTTTTTTTTTCTTGGCTTTGTTGACAGCTTGGCCGCTTTGACTCGATGTCTAACCACCCAACAGGTAAACATGCTTTATGAGCTGCATGGATCTACCCTCACAAACATTTCCAGGGTAATCTAGAGACGGCCATCTTCCCTTGGCTACAGCAGATGGATCAATGCGCGCCCGGACAGCGCGAGCTACCAGAACAGCGCAAACAAAGCGTGCACGTATACAGGTGCGCTCGTGGCTACAGGAAAAGCGAGGGCTGATGTGTGACTTCCCTCCGAGTTCCTTGTCTCTTTCGGTTTCTGTCAGAGTTCTCGTGCACGTGCCCCCGTGAAAGCCATGTGTGTGTCGGGATGCGTACGTGCGCGCAATGTTTCTTTATCTCCTTCCCCTCACTGTCTCCCTCTATCCATGTAGGGTGCATTATTGGACGCAGTAGACCGGACAGTGCCGGAGGCGTACACCAAGCGGTCACGCGGCGTGACAGAGAAGAGAGCAGAGTTGCTGTCAGAAGGCCTTTTTAACACGCTGCTGCTCCCCGTTTGGGGACATTTCAGGAGCGTTTGACTGCGAAAAAAAAAAAAAAAAAAGAGATAAACACAATTCTCTAAAACTCCCACAGAAACACCACTAAAGCCCCAAAGGCTTCCTACAGTACTAGAAAATACCATGCTAATACCTTTGATGGCCCAAAGAGATGTGCAAGTGGGTGAGAGGGAGAGACTTGGGGGGAGGTAACAACAGCTCAGGCACTTATACACATCCCCTCCCTCAACATACTTCCTGTTATCCTACACAGTCTCCTATCTAGTGTACCTAGGAGTACTTGCAGGGATGAGTACGTCAGCACACATAAGTGCTGGGAGTTTTCCGCTGCATTATGATTCCTCACTTGCGTCCGGTTTTCTCCTCATTATGAGCCACGTCCACCAGCAGGATGGCATTATCCTTAAAAGCCTACACTGCCGTCTCAGCTGCACTTACACAGCTAGTCTGCGACCACTTTTACCATCCGTGCAGGGTTCAAGATGTAAGTGTAGTGAACTGAACTAGAACCACAGCGTGGAGCTGCTTTGCTCTTTGTCTCTCGCCTCCGTGTCCGTCATCTCTCACAATCACACACACACATTTACACAAACAGATCTTTTCATCCTGGGTGTGACAGCTCCCGAGCACTTTTTGCTGTCCAGTCTCTGACACCGATTCCACGCCTGCTTCATTTGTTTGTTTGCTTTTTCTTTCTTTCTTTCTTTCTTTCTTTCTTTCTTTCTTTCTTTCTTTCTTTCTTTCTTTCTTTCTTTCTTTCTTTCTTTCCCACTTCCTTTTGCCTCCATCTTCCCCTGGGCTCTCCATTATCCTACAAAGGACACATTTGTGCCACCTCCACGTTCAAAAGTAAATGCACCTGTGTGTCAGAGGGCACGGCTGTGTGAGGACAAGAACATTTTTTTAAAATGAAATGTGATAATAACTTCTCTGAACGGTAATACTTGCTTTTTTTTCATGTGCATGTGCAAGGCTACTAAACTGGACAGTCAGTCAGGCTGGAGTTGTAGATACTAATTTGGAAACAATACAGCAGTTCGCAACACCAATGTCAAAGACACTGGCAGTCCCTGAATGGTCCACATGGGTTAATGAGCTTAGTGTATGTTCCTTTGACTTAGAGTGAAGTTTTGATGAGTGGGTGTAAGCTCCTCAGGGAATCTTTGGCTTCGGGAGGCATGAGCGACTCAAAGGGATCAGGGCCTTGGCAGACCCAGGGTCTTTGAATGTCCCCTTGTCAGGCTCATCCAGGCTGGAGTTAGTGCCCTGTGGTTCCCTGCAAGACTCTGATACTCTTCGAGGCTGAAGCAGCGATGTGCGACACAAACTTCGAGGCTGCACCTGAGGACTGGCGTTAAAGCAGGGAAGGCCTCTAGTCGGAGGGGGCAGCTGCTTGGTTCGGTTAGCCAGAGACCCTAAGGAACACCCTGACTTCAGAGAGACAACGCCGCCGGTGCCCCGGCTTGAGCGCGGGGAGGGACACGTGCTTGTGAAGGCGAGGAGGCTGCAGCATTCGAGGGCAAGCCGGACCAGCAGATCTGGGAGCGACAGAGTTCTGCAGTGTCGCAGCGGGGGCTCTCCACCCATGTTGGCCGCCTGCAGACTGAGCTGCTGATGCTGGACTGTCTCTAGCATTTGCCTCAGAGCCTGGGCGGTGCAGGTGGTGGGTGCTGAGGAGATGACTCAGCTCATCAGGGTTTGCCGGCCCGGACACATCTGCCATAAGGTCTTCAAGAGGAGAGTCAGCATCTATTTGGGTTCCTTCCTCCGGTCTACTCCTTGCGAGGTCACTGCGGCCCTCGGTGGGGGGAGTTTTTACTATTCTTCCCTGGCGGAGGTGCTCGCTGAGGCAGGGGTTGAAAGGCTGTAGTATTTGACGCTGCAGAGAAGAAGAAAGACATAATGAAAAAAATAAGATTTTTTTTTAAATGGTATGAAAATCAGGTACGGCTTAAACTTATGTTCAATTCAAACTTATTTATATAGTACCAAATCATAACAGAAGTTATCTCAGGGCACCTTTCTTATCGAGACGGTAGTCTTTATAATATTTACTGACGCCTAGCAGTTCCACCATGTGCAAGCACAGAAATGGCTGGTTATTTTTTATCTCTGTGTAATCTAGGTTTCTGAATATTATGCAGCAAAAAAAAAAAAAAAAGCCAAATGAAAATTCTGCCTTTCTTTGACTCTTTGACTTGTTTTTTTTTTTTTCACTCTTTGATATCACAGCCTGTTTCCAAAGCCAGCCGCTGAACTATTCTGAGAATGGCAGAGGCAAAGTCACGGAGGAAGCCCTGAATCAGCACTTAAAAACAAGCAGAAGAGAATAACCTTGCCACACGAGTGCCTGGAATCCACTGAAGTCTTTTGAGTCATTTTGTGATCGCTGCTGCAGTGGGGCTTCAAAACATTCAAACTGAGAGCTACGGTGCCTGCTGCCTGTGTAAGAACGTGCTGAGCCGCTAACCGCATGAAATGTAGACCAACCATGGCGTTGTCCTCCACCAGGGGACGGACAAGATATAAACACAATATCGTAAAACACCTGCGCAAGCTAATGCAACCCTACAACAGCCCTGCAACAATTACTGTTTCGGTGAGGCTCATTAAATTCAATATTTGAATCATTTGGTATTTGTTAGCTACTTAGCACCTAACAAACTGTGGCTTCTAGAGTTGAATGAACATCTCTCTGGCACACTGATTATGACTTGAGTTAGCATTTCTTTCAGTAGTCCTGTCCTCTCCCTGCTCCCACAGCGCCACTTTAAAAAAAAAAAACTGTGTATAGTTTTGCCTTTACAAGAGGAACTATATACTCAGATGGTGCATCATTTTCTGACAATAACTTTTTACAACAACTATTTTGGACCACGTTTACAGATATGCAGCTGAATACGAGGCCAGCACTGCTTATTAGTCCATACGGCTACGGATGCTCAGATCAGGGGGGGAGGAATCAATGGAGATATATATATATATATATGAATATCTTATACAGAATATGAGTACATTTGCTGAATAGCTTATGACCTCTACGTCTATAAAAATTCTGTTTTTTTTTTTTTCTGTTATCCTGCTTGAAAGTGAGCCTGTAAGGCATTCTGGTGGCATTGCTGTCAGGTTTTACTATCAGAAATCAAAAGGCAGGCCTTTCCCCCCCAAAAAATGCCCTTTTGAGAAAAAAGCTAAAGAATCTAAATCCACAGTAAGAACTCAGTCTTAGCAGAAACATGCTCACTGTGAGCTGGAAATAAAAAATCATCTCTGAGGATATGAGTGTACGTATGGCTGTGCGGGTCAAGCTGCTCTGCCTGTTTCTACCATCAGTCATTGTGAGTGGGAGGAAATGTCCGTGGCCACAGCTCCATCTCCTGGTCCCCTGTCACAATAGCTTCAACTAGCCTATAACACACACACAAAAAAAAAACCCTTTGACTACGACCCTCAGTGTCACTTTACTGCCGCATGTTTTTTCAAGTAGATACTGTTTTTAGATTTCAAAGAATGCTATATAAAAAACTAAATAAAGAATGTTTCTCTCGCGTCCTACAATAGCCCTGATTAGTCACTCAAATCATGAGCATGTTATTAAGTTTGTTTGTTTTTTTCCTTTTTGGCTTTGACGTGCAGTCTGAGCTCTTCCTACTCACTCCCGTAGTTCAACACTGATAAAGAACCTCGTTCTGATCAGCAAATTGGACTTGTCACCAAAAGTAAATCAGCTAAATAAATAACTCAAATGTTGACACACTGTCATAAGAATATCAGTTACATATGATACATCTAATTGTGAGGTTTGGAACGAGTGCTCTTATTTATATCCAGCCTCCGTCAGTGAAAGCAGCACGCAGTATCTGCAGTATGGAGTCACAGCAAACAGTCATTTGGATCTACAGCTGTCTGCAACAGGACCAATAATTAGCAGCGAGCATTTGCTACTCTCCACTGCGCTGCCAAGATGTAAATATCTCAGCTCACTAATGATAGCTATCACTTCAGCAGAAAGTCACCAGTCAAGCCAAGAAACAAGCCAGTTTGAGGCACCTGGGGGCCCACCATAACCAATCTCATCTCCAGCCTCCCTCACTGTGAAAAATGGCTGTGTGATTAGAAACACAACATGCGAGAATAAGGATGGAAATAATCCCCGCCACGTCTGTCAGAAGACAAGGCGAGTGCAGCGGCTAAGCAGACGAGAGCGGCAAATACGGTGGCACTGGATTAGATTTCGTAGTGTCGTTTTAATAGTGGTGGTTGTGAAAATGAATTTAGGCTGTGGACACAGTAGAGCAGAGGATGCGTGATTAGGTAGATTTGTCCTTGGCTTGCTGTGTTTAGGCGCATTTGATTGGGGAGTTAGGGTGAAGGCGATTGCTCAGGACAGCCATAATATGCATTCAGGTCTGATAACACAGGGGTATTCTTAAAATGTTTTTCCTTTCACTTCATCCAAATCCTTCAAGGTGAACACATCGAATAATGAAGCACCTGCTCAATGAATGAAAGGCAGGAAAAGAAATCCACACAGAGATTTAACACTGCATGCATAACGGTTCTTATGTGCTTAATTTGACAGGATAGGAACTAATTAAAAAGACACCAATGTAAAACTGAGAATAACTGAAGGACAAACACAAGAGAAAATAATTTTCAAAAAAAAAAAAAAAAAGATCTGTCGAAGAACAGATGAAAGAAAGGTGAAAAATATGAAAACGGCATCACTGTGACCTCCATTGAGAAGTGCAGATCAAACGCAAAACATGCAGAACGCAGATGTAGAAGGGCATGCCACATGACGCCAACCCCCCCCAGCTCGGCGTGCAGGAGATGGGTCAAAGGGGGGCAGCATGTTGACTTCATGTTAAAGAAAGGGTTACTGTACCACGCCGTGTCATAGAAGTACTGCACAAGGTGCTCCACTCCTTGTCATAGGCATTACGTGTGGGGAGGCAATGGCAGAAGAGAACATGGGAGATACAAGTTCAGCTTTTTGACAAAGTACAGAGATGATGAGGGGGGAAAAGAGACAGAGAGAAGCGGTGAAGTGAGAGATGCGTTAGAAAAACAAAGCGGGGACACTCGTTGGTTAGGACATTTTAAATGCAAGTGTTAGCACGCTGCCCATGCCTGCAAGAAATTGTCACATATTAGCTCATCAGACAATCCAATTTACTGTGAAATATAATTACTGCATCCACCTATTCAGGGAATACCTCTGTGCTGGTTAGCTTGGAGTCAGCGGGGATCAGATCATTAATCTGTTGTTTCTCACCTTATATCTAAATATGGCTGCATGCGTGCTATAGTGTCATTACCTATTTCATCCTACCGTTCTTCCTCCCACAGTACAGATGTTGTTGTCATGTGTTTTGCTTAATTAGACCGTGTGATCTACTGTAAACACATAGTGCTACCGATATCAAAATAGGGTGAGACATACTACTAAAATAATAATAATAATACACCTGTGTCACGTTGTTTTTCACCTACCCTCGCAGTACAATGCTGAGCCCCAGCGGGATAGATTAAAGGAACAAAGGATGGCTTCTTCTCTCTGATTCCTTCTTTTTTTTTTTTTTTTTGCTCTTCACTCTCACGCACTTTTTAGAGTCTATTTACCTGTCGTCATTCTCCTTACCCGCCTCCCTTATTTGCTACCACATCAGCACGCAGCATAAGACAAAAGCTCTGTTGTGGGTCTCGCTGTGATGAGGGAGGTTGTTGTGACTGCGCTGTCATTGCCTCTGCAGTCATGTCTTTCTCGTTGAAGCCAAACTGTTTAAGTCGACGGGAAAGAAAAATGCTGCGGATCTTTTTTGTGCAAGCGATAGTTGTGGTCGTGTGTGCTATTTGTTCACGAACAGAAGCTACATCCTCCGTCAGAGACGTATTACATATCATGTCAACAGGTGTTACAACTGCAAATTACGGTAGATATAGGAATAAATCATCACTAGATTAAATGCAGGTAAATAAATAAACAATGTTGCTGCGATTTTATTTATTTCATTGGATGGCTGCTAGAACGCAGCTAATTTTATGCCGCTGCGTTCCACACCTTGGGACTAGAAACCTCCTAATCTAGGAGGAAGATGCTAAAATTCACCGTGCAAAGGGTGGGAGTCGCCATTTAAAGTCAAGCCGGTTATCCCATGTTACTGTCTGGTGTACGAGGACACTGGGTTAAGCTGTGACTCACCCATCAGCCCACCCGACCATTTCACAATTTGATTCAGAGAATTTCTGTTCCCTAAAGATACCACCCGAACCATGGCATCAAAGAAAAACACGAAATCAAGTCAATGAAAGCGTGACGGATTTCGGTTATTATGGTTTTGTTAATGTAGAAATGGAGAAGAGTGATTAGAAGCACAGGTAAGTGCAGAGTTAGGTATTAGCCTGACTGAATAGAGGGGGACTGAAGCCATAAATAGACACCAGATGATTAACTGTTAGGGGACAGAGAGTCAGACTGCGTTTAATAAAACAAACTGTTGTCTATTTTAAATTAATCTGAAAGTAGACAACCAGCGCAACAGTCTTTTAATTTAACAGTGACAAAAGGGTGCTGCTTGCCGGATCAAAGATATTTCAATCATTTAAGGGCTTTTTATTCGAGAGAAAATTACAATTATTCAGGCTTTCAGCAGAACCCTGGATGAGTATTAGAGAAGAGGTTGCAAAGGATGTTAGTGACTCACTCTGTCTGCGCTGCGGCATGCTGGTACGGGTCAAGCCCTGGTGCTGTGCCTGCCACGGGGACAACAACGGGGCGGGCAGGACACCCTACGCAGAGAAAAAAAACACAAAGGACAAAAGGCATGACGCCAACATACGTACCAGAACACGCGCACACACACACGCTAACAGAAAAGACACACTCACAGGCATGAACATTGTTAAGTATGAATAGCCTAGTTAACACAGCACACAGAAAACACACACACGCAGGCATTCATGCATATGTGTACCGACACACCATCCGTCCATATTAATCCATGTTAATGAGACAAAACAAAGGCCTCAACATCAAGTTTCCCTTTCTTCCCATTAACACGGGATGTGCGCATGGCACAGCTCTTCCAGACAACGTTTGGCTGAACGCGAGTTTGTGATTTAAGAGGTAAAAACAGCAATAGAGCAAAGTGAGAAGTGTTCAACACATAAACATAACCTATACCTATACCATCCACACCTTCTGCCACTTTAATGTTTAGATTTGCTAAATGAATTAGTCTAGATAGTTTCTAACACCCAGGAGATTATTTTCTCACATGATCTGACACAATATTACACTTATTATCTCCCAAGGTTGTTCCCTCCCTGAGCTGCCACCATGTTTTTCACCTAACCTATAATTGTTGCACTTTTTTTATATAAAAAAATAAAGTCAAGCACATCAGCCATCCCAGCACTGACACAAGGGGGGGTTGATTCAAACAAACCACCAACTTTTCTTTGAAAAGCTGACATTTTTTATGTGTTTTTTACTTTTTTATTTATTTTAAAGCAGCAATGGCGTCACTCGATGTGAATTTGATATCCACTAAAGATGCTAAAGGTACTGTTCTGAGTTTCTTTAATATATTGGTCTTGGGTTGCACAGTGAGACAGTTTTCTAGGATGATAGATTAACACTTGAGGTATAATTTGTTACAGAAAATGGCAAATCCATATGTGTTTAAGCACAGCGTCTAACTGAGGCATAATGTGACAGCCGGACTCATTGTTAGTTTGGCTCGTCGTGGCAGTTCGATATAAATTATTATATTCCAGCCCGTTTTCTTACCACGTTTGTTGTCTATGCGCTCCGCTTTCTCGTTTTGTCACATTATTTATTGTGTTGGCCGGACATTTTGTTTGACAAACTGCCCGTGCACAAACTCACACCTGAAAAAAATAAAAATAATACAAGGCCCTTTCTTTAAAGCAAACCAGCCTTCAGGTTAAACCATTCGAAGATCCCTGACCCCCGTCGGAGAGGCAAAGTGAGGAGGCAGCAGGGCCATGGCGCTAAGCATACAGACAGACTAAAACTTTATCAAATGCTTCTCCTTTCCACAGCAGTGGAGAGGGCTACTGCTCAAATAGGACTCTGATATAAAAGAGAGACGTACCAAATCTGTCAGAGGGAAGAAGACACAGAGAGAGAGAGAGAGAGAGACAGAAGACAAAATGGAGAGGGAAACTTCTCAGCAGGCCCGGCCTAAGCTATTTCAGTGCCCTCCTAGTGCAACTGCTGGAGGGGGGGAGGAATGAGTTTCCCTGATTTGCTTTCACCCATGTCCCTCCTTGAACACCAACAACTGTTTCAGCGGGAGGTCTCAGCAGAAGTCTCCCGTCGAGGCTTCATTTGCAGAGTAAAACCTTAGGCGATGAGAACAAGAGGGTATGTTGGAGGGCTCTCGAATGATTCTGACAGTGTCTGGCAGCTTTATTAGATCTCAGCAGCGGTTTAGCCTGTCAATTCTTTTTGGTTTTTTTCCCATCGCTGTAAAGGCTCTCCAACGAGGGGCTGACACAGCTTCACAAGGGCACAGAGACCGAAATTGGGGAAAATATGAAAGTTTTCATATTCCATCAAAACGTTCACTTTGCACCCACCAGCACGGAGACCCTGAATACAAAAACACAAGTGGAAAGCGAGTGAGTGTTCTCTTCCTTGTTGCTTCCTTAACAGCACAGTCTTTGCTGGTCGTGCATGGACAGCGGGGGCGACCTATGGGAGGGGGGGTACCCTAAACCATCCACCCATTAGAGCCTCCTAGTAAGGCTCACGGGTGGAGGAGGAACAACAGCGGATGTGGAATTTGGCAAGAACAGACGATTTTCTGTGTCATTTTCAGGTTTGTGCATAAAAGGAGATGCTTGTTGAGGGCTTGCTTCATGCTAATGGAAAAAAAAAACAAGCATGACTGACATTTGGCTGAAAATAATCGAGAGAGAGAACATTAGTAAGTAAATGAAAGCAAGCAATTAAAATATCATTCTCCTCAACAGAAACAAACCCCATCAGGATTCCTGTGAGTGCACTGGAGCCCCTTCTATTGTGAAGCAGCTTTATCAGTCCCAGAAACAGACGGTGCAACTCGGAGGACACGAAATTAAAAGTCAAGCGAAAGTTGTTCTAGACCCGTGCCGAGAGAAAACAACCGTATTCAGAAGAAACCGCGACGCCCCCGAAATGCCTCAGCTTGAATCCTCTAATCCACCACACAAATATTCTCATGGTTGGCTACAGCTAATACCTCAGGTCGAGCCTCTGTGTCTCATTTTACTGACTTTGGCAATTAAATCCTCACCTGTCAAAGACTCTGCTATGCATTGTGTATTAATGAGCGTGCGTGTGCGAGTCAAGCGTGCGCGCGTGTGCCTTTGCGCTGGCGTGTCTCTCTCTGTGATGCAACGGGGGCAGGCAGAGGGGATGTGGGTGGAGAGATAATGTCAGCATCTGAGAGGGGGGGAAAAAAACTTGTTTCTTTCAGCCTACAGCTCGACACTGATCGCTAACCGCGCTCGGTCTCTCCCTTCCCCGCTGCCCTTCCCCAAAAATAGAGGGAGAGGAAGAAATCACTGAAGCCAGAAAGAAGGAAAGAAAGAAAATAACAGAGTGAGAAAAGGAGGGGGATGTAAAGACATGAAGGGAGGTGTGAGGAGAGAGGAAGAGATGAAGAAGAGGATGCTTAAAAGGCAAAGAGGGAGTAGGAGGGTAGCTGTAATTATCTTCTCTGTCTGCCACTGATGAAACACTGCCTGTTGTGTTGCCATTGTTTCACCGCTGCTGCTCATCTGCGTGTTTGTTTATCTGGGTTATTAACAAGGTCGGCTCCCCAGGTCCTCAGTCTGCTGAACTCATTGTTCAGCCACACAGAGTGTGCCCTGCACTTGAGTACGAGAGATACATGTGGCACATCCCACCCGAACATATGCAGGCAATCGGGGTCTCTCTCACGGACGCGCCCACGTGCACAAGGCCGCGTGGTTATTTATCGTGCTAGTTTTGAAAGGACTAAAATCCTCGTGTGTTATTTGCGTCGCGAAAGGCGCAGGAGGCACAGAAAACATTTGCGCGCTGCTGTGATTGTCCGGGGAGATATCCGCGAAGAATATTTGCCTACAAGTGACATTTGAGTCGCTCGTAATGTCACACTACATGTGCGTCTCGCTGCACCGAACGCGTCCAATATCTGCCTGCGACTTGTACATCGACAGAACAGAAACTCTCGCACCATATTGTGAGACTTTTATTTTCCATGAGCATGCTTTTGGACTCAAAATTGGATTGTAAGGAGATTAAAATGGGAAGCTGCAAGAGCTGGTGCCCAAAGCAGTTGGTTAGGATATGTTGCCAAAGCCTTCCTACTGACTGTGAAGTTAGGAGATGAGTACATCCCTGGTCTCCACAAACAGAGGAATTGATTCAAGCAGCCTGCAGAGCAATAAATGGCTCGCTTGTGGAGAATATATCAACCGCTTGAAGATGCTGCATGAATAATAAACCGTACGCTGAAAAAACTCCTGTCCTTACATAGCCATGTGCAAAGGGTCATAGGTCACAGGCTTGCTCTTAATCTGAGTTTAAAGCACAGTGAGATTTCCCTGAAGTTCATGCTCAAGTTGTTGGCAGGACTTAGCTAGGGGTTGAACAGTAGGCCTCCCAGTATCGGGGCGTGCATTTTACCCTTTGGGCGACTGATAAGGCAAAATATATCAGCATCAACGCTATAAAAAGATTATAGCTACTGGCCTTTGACATCGAAATTATTCTTGGCTCATCCTTTCAGCTTAGCACTCAAAAATACTATCAGAGGGCAAGAGCTACTCCAGAGCTTTGATGCAGCGGCACTTTAAATGTCAGAGAAGAAAATCAACAGAAAAGGCTGTTTCAGAGAGCGAGAGAGAGAAAAAAAAATACAACGATGACACCAGATTATGAATTTGTGCGTGTCTGTGTGCGCGTGTTGGACGAGAACTATTGAAAAGTGAAATAAAAGTGTCAGACTTAATGAATGTGCAAGTGACCGTGAAGAAAATAATATTTGCGCAAAAAGCCGTCACGCCGCGCTGGAAAAAGTCCACACTGAAAGCGTGACAAAAAAACAAAACAGGTGAGAGCGAAGGAACACCGCGAACCCGAGCTCGCTGAGCGCGCTGAAGCTGTCAGTGTGACCCTAAGAGCTTTGATGCCATCTGAAAGAAAGAAAAGAGGAGAGAGAGAGAAGCATCCATTTGTTTAGCCCGCGTCCTCTTTTCTTGTTACACATGTCAAAAAAAGCACACGCACACACACAGACAGAAAAAATCACAGCTTACCTTTTAAAGCAATTGTCTGAAAAGTAAAATGTCACTAACATAATGTGTTTGTGCCCACAGCGCCGCAAAACAGAGGCTGGTAAAGAGTCTCCACGCTGTTGATGACACAGTAATGTAGATTAAATGGAGGATGGCGGCAAAGAAAGAAAGAAAAAAAAAAAACAAGGCGTACGAGTTTCGGTGTGTTTTTGTACACAAGGTACTGCAGGTCACAGGTAGATGTTCCCACCATGGAGATGATTCCCATCGAGCACAGCTACCCCTGCTTTGACTGTTGCCATAGCAACTGTTAAACCATATGCTCTTGTGGTAAGCAGGCACCTAATGCACCTACTGTTAGTGAGCTCGCTTGTTTTGTCCTCTCCCTCTGTGGCGTGTGTACTGCATTAAGAAAAATACGTTTGCCCAAAACCTTTCTACCCACTATTAATAACGCCGCCATAAGCTGAGCCATTTATTATGACCATGACACTGGTGATCTCGTTGGTGCTATACTTTCACCTGTGTGAGCTCCTTACATTGCCGAAGCCCGCTTCTTTGTGTTAGTGTTACCTTTTAGCCGGGAGTTGGGTCAATTAGGGGAGTGTTTACTAGGCACCCTGCCCGTGGCGCTCCTGCTACTGAATCAATACCTGGCTGCCACACAGCGAGCTATTATGGCATGATACTGAACACATCGAACACGTATCCATCCGTCTTGTACCGCTCCCTCGCTGCGCCTCTCCTGCTTCTTCCTTCCTCCCGTGAAGCCTCCCTTTCCCGCCCCAATCTCCTATGGCACATCTTCTCTTCCCCCATCACTCAGACATTAACACCGGCTCCTATATACCTTGAGACGTGGGTATTAAAGTGTGCGAGACAGAGTGACATGCCGGCTGACAAGCTAATAGACTGTTTTCCATAGAGAGGACATGGTGTAGTCTTCCGACAATTCAGACAAGGTTGGCCAGACAGAGGCAGCAGGTAAATGGAGAAACCGGCGGGCTGAATTAAGCGGAGTGATTCGGGAACATACTGCACACACGCACTTGGTCATCAGCGATGTGACTGTTAAACTGAGATACGCACCACCGCACAAGACAAGCACAGATATATAATAACACCCTGATAATTGTTCAAATAAGGTCCAACAGACACATTTTTATGCAAAGGTTGAGAGAGAGAGAGCACTTGTCGGGAGCCGCTACGTGTGCTCGGAGTGCTTGGACTCACAGCGTGGCTCGAGGGTCTCCAGTACGTCTGGGTGGCCTTGTCATATTGATGCTGCATCCGTTTGTCCATCTGTCTGTCGCTCGGACGTAGTGAAGAGGGAGCCCTCTGGTGGTGGCACTGACACCTGAACGGCCGGCCTTGGGCAGGCTGAGGAGGGAAGAATCGATGAAAGGAGAACTCATTAGACAAAGGCCGAGCGTCGTATTATTTATCTTCTTTTTAACTCGGGCCACACTTTCTTACTTCCTCATTCACGCCGGTTAAAAGCTTGTCACTCTGTAGAGTGTGGAGAAGCGTAAGGACAAGGCAAAGAAAAAACATTATAAGGCTAAACACAAAAGTGCTGACAACCCCTTTCAACACCGACAATGAAACTGAACCAAACTCATTGCAACTCTTTAATTAGAAATAACTTGAACATTAATTAAAAAACTACTCCTAAATACTTCAATAGATATTTTCTTACTTCATACTTAGATACTAAAAACTGGCTATTCCAAGTGGTACACACGTGCGTAAAGGTACAATCTATCAGGAAAACACCCACATGGTCGTCACACAAAAGACAAGTTTAAAGTATCGGGCAAAAACTACAACCGACAAATCAATCAATGATCATCAATGAATATTTCTTTGCTAAAGCGACGAAATCCCAGCCTGTATTTCTTCGTAGCGAATGTGGGAGATCATCCTGCACTTTTGATTGGAACTGACCGTCACCGTAGTCAGATCAGGGAACATCCAGTACAGGTTGTAAATTAATTTATCCTCACATGGTCATTCAGAGAATGTGCAGTAAATTAAAGTCGCTGACATTTACTGTCCCCCAAAATATTACTTCCTTCTTCATCTATTAAAAACCTCGCCGGCAAACCGCTCACTGACTGACTACCTGACATGAGTTATGTGCGTGTTTTAACTCAAACAATAAACCGAATCCAATGTTTAAATAGAACGTCAGAGCAACTAACGATGTGTATTTAATCATTTTTTTTTTGTAAGCAAAGTATTTAACACCGCGTCTCTTACACTGGAATTAATAGCAAGAGCAACTTGTACTTGGCTTGCAAAGACTGTGGCAGAATATGACAAAAAAAAAAAAACTGCTCGTTTTTTGCCAGCCTTGGTGAAAAACTTCAATGCAGCTCAAACAAGAAGAGCGCATAATCATGAGCAGTCTGCCTCAGCAGCGGTGGAAGCGCCATCCAACACTGCATTCTGTCAAGTAAGACTGAGAAATCAGTTTTCCATCTTTGAGAGCTCCACTTTTCCCTCTCCCATTATTTCATTTCCTCTCCCTCAGCACAAACACGCACGCACACACACACACACACACACAATGTATACCGCTATAGACTTTCTCCCTGCCAGACACAGCTCCTCTATTGTTTTCTCATTGCACCATTATGTTCAATTCAGTCAAGTGCCCCCCCCCCACCCGTCCTGCCTCTCAGCAGTCTTTCTGAAACACTTCACCTCCCTCTGTTTACCTGACTCGTTACCAACTGCAGTATCATCGCTTGACCAATTTCAAGGGCAAACAGCAGCCCCTGACTTTCTAAATTCTGGATATTACATGAACCGTGTGACTGGCGGCCTTCACTCTGTTCTAATTGTTGTTACTACACGCACTCGCAACCAAAAATTCAAGATTCGTCAGCATGTGAAACTCATCCAAGCCTCGTGTGTTGAGAAGTCTGAGAAAGAGCCTTGTGCTCGAAATATCTCTTGCTAAAAAAGAAAGAAAAAAAAATCCCTACAGGAGCTTTGTGGTTTTGCAGATTTATCTGTTTCATAATATATGTTTGTTTAATCCAGCACCCGTCCGAGTGGACTTCTTCAGCCGTGGGTTGGCTTCGTCGTTGTTCCGTCCTGCACTACACAGGCCGTCGGAACAAACATCCTCTTCAGCATTCCTCTAACCTAACTTCAGGTGCTTACGTATCGCTTCAACACAGAGTTCAACAGAGTAAACATCTCTGTTTCCCTCTTATTATTTTTCATGCTTCCCACGACATGCAACTCTTTCATCCTCGACGCTCATTAATGTCAGGCGCACATCTGAAAATATGTCTGAGCTTTTTCCTTGCTCTCTTTGCTCGTCGAGGCTAAAGGTGGAACAATATTGCGCTGGGCTGAAGAACCTGCTGTGGGTGGTGTGCTAATTCTAATTGGAGGGGATAGCATGCGGCAGGAAGGCTGGCAAACAGGCTCGACATTTTGGTATTTCTCAGTGCGGCCGCGGATTTGACTAATGTCAGCAGGCAGATGGTTGTTTGGCTAACAAGGGAGCCTGGTCAAGACACTAATGAATGTTAGAGTTTGGACGGAGCCAGCTAAAAGGGAACAGAATGGAGGTTATTGGTAGGCAGTCGTCACCGTCTGAGTATACACACTGGAGTGCATGTAGGAGTCTGGCAGCACAATGAGCAGAAGCCAAACTCCCACCCACGATGGAGGGTACTTCAATATGTCTTCAGTGACCCTGCTTGATCTGAACATGCACGTATACCTTCAACGCGCTCTCCCGTCTTCGATATGCTACAAAGCACAGGCTGAATACCTCTATGAAAAATAATTATCCCTTCTCTTTGTTCACTTTATTCCTCCTTTTCGTGCTCTCTCTTCGTGAGATCAGATAAACGCGGAATTGGCGTAAACAAAAGATAAGAAGGCAGTGGCTGTGCCCAGACATGCTCATGATCTGAGGAGAGAACGAGAGCGCTACTGTACCAGAAAGACGAGCCGCGCGCTCGCAGCATGTGAAAGCTACATGAAAGCCGTCAGCAAACGAGAGCACTGGAACTATCCTGGCCCTGTTTGTACACACGCTCGAGGAACACATGCCCAGATCCTGCAACGCCAAAGCGAAGATGAGCCCGTATTTGTATTCCACATGTTGCGCTGACATTCACAGTAAATGAGCCTTGATCATTTGCTTTCAGTCAGTGATGAGCACCACCACATTTATTGACTTTCTGAGACTTATTTGTAGATACTTTACGTGGGATGTTTCTCGTGAAGAGGATGCTGCTGTTTTCCCAACACTGGAGCTCTTTATAACAGAAAATAAACTCTTCCAAGCTAACACGAATCTACGTACTTTCCAGATAATTGTCCTATCTACGTTCTTTATATTTGCACTTCATGTCTAATCATTCTGTTTCTTCATATTTTTATTTCACTGTTTATTATTTCACTTTTTCAGCAATAATTGCATGTCTGTCCACCCCGAAAGAGCGAGCCTTCCTGTTTTGCTCTTCCTGTGAATGTGTGATTTGTTCTAGCTGCCAAACCTCTCAGCGATGATCTTGTCTGTGTCTAATTCCACTAGTGGCTCATTATTAAAATGCTATACCTAATAGCTTTAAAAACACCAAATAACAGACATCAACAACAGAAATAACTCTAATGTGCTGCGGCTAAATAAAAAGATCAGCTGTCTGGTGTCATTTCTGTCGGAGTCAGACAAAAGATAGGAGCACAATTTCGCAGAGAAATGTTCTCTAACAGAGATCTTCACCAGGCATTGTCAGACCTATTTGACAATCCAGCATCTGTAAGTAGTTTTTTTTTTTATAAATGCCCTAAACTCTGTTTTGCTCCTAATCACTGTCAGGAAGTCCCAAACGTAAGGCAGATGGACAATGTAGTCCTGCAACCGAATGGTTATTGCAACTATATTTCCCCTTATATGAACACTCAGTACCCTTTTCACTTATAGCAGTCCTGTTGACACCAACTCACCATTTGTTCCCCTTGATGTTGTTGTAGCTGTTGACACTGCACTGTGAGCTGAGCAATGGTCTTGTCTCGACTCCTCAGCTCCTCTCTGAGCACCTGCACTTCCTTAATCAGCTCGTGCAACTGAAAAGACACACACACACACACACACACACACACACACACACACACACACACACACACACACACACACACACACACACACACACACACACACACACACACACACACACAGTGCACTGTAGGTTGTAGCGGACTGTCCGAGTTGGAAAAATGGAGAAAAATAAAAAATATATATAGCATAGCCAATCAATCACTGCTGCAAACCTAAGGTAAAGTTTCTTACCTGTGATGCGGTGGTATTGTCTTCAATCTCCTCAGGAGCATCTGCTGAAGAGTCAGTATCCTCAATCTGGAAACAAACAAACACGCGCACGGGAGCGGGCACACACACAGACACAGAGTACACAGTGAGCTGGATCAATGACAATTGCCTTAGGCATGCCTCAAGAGCAAAATTTCACTAGGGCGGAATAAGTTTACTCCTTAGCGCATAGACTCTGCCGACCCTGAACTGTCAGCCACCAATGTTAGACACCTGGGGCAGAGTTGTTGAGTATAGTTTTGAACATTTAATACATTCATTTCATAGAGTATAATATTTCACTTTAGAGCTTGCTTAAGTAAGTGCAGGACTTTTTCTTTTTTTTTTTTTTACTAAAGCAGATCCAGATTTCATCCTGAATATAAAAGATTCAAATTCAAGTGCAGAGTGCTGGTATTTTTTTTTCTGTGGCTCATAACTGCGTGCGTCTTGAAATCACAGTTTTTAGTGTCACAAAAGGCTATTCAATTTTCAGGCTCGCATTCGAAAAACTCCGGCAAATGTTTGGAATTTCTATTAATCAAAGATAGCATTACTTTGTCAGTTTGTGTAAAATCGTCGCTCTCTACAACACCACATCCCGCCTACTCTCCATTCAGGTCAGGTAGATGCGATCGGTAAACAGAGCTGCATTGGATGCAAATGCTCATTTTACAGTCACCGCCTTGAGCTCGACATCATACTACAAAAACACACAATTAAGAGCGGCGTTACTAATGGGCCAACGGAAATATTTTCCCCTCTTGAGGCTATGCAGCCACGGCGTTTGCCTAATTGCAGTGAGCACAATGAGAACATCAGGAGGAGACATTTGATTTGAATGTAAAGGGTTGTCGAGGGTAAACTGAGCCAAGGCACTGAAGACCATTTCATTTTACGGCGCGTGCGGCGTGAAGTGCCCGTGCCTCTGCGCGTTTCGGCAATTTTCTAGATGGGGTTGTGTGTTTTTGCAGGAGTGTGGGTTTTTGCGCGCTCATCTCATGTTTAAGTGCACGTCGCTCTCTCCTCCTCCCGTCTCCCTCTCTTCTTTACATTAAATGGATTTCTGATTGAAAAACTGACAGAGAAAGACCTCTTAAGTGATCACACTACAAATATATGTGTATATACACAGAGACAAGTCACAGGAGGCCCAGAGAACCAGAGACTTCCCTTTCCCTTTCCCTTAAAAAACATGCTGCGTCTATAAACTTTACTGTCTTTGCACTGTCGTCGTGATGACAGCATTTATTAAACCGACGCAATTAAACATTTAGAAGCTTTTAAATACTTAAAGTGGAACCACATTAACAATTAAAACTAGCTTAGTTCAGTTTTGTCAGAAAAAAAAAAAAACTTTTCGTGTTGCTCATGCTGAACACCTGAGGACGGCGATGTAATGTTCTACTGGGAGGCTTATGAGGATTATTCAAACTAACCCTCTGGCAAACTAATATAAAACTATATTTAATAGAGAAAACCAGAGAAACCTGAAATCAAACACAGAATCCTGACAGTTCACAGTATGTGGCCTCATTAATAAGACCGAAATATCAGCCTCGGAAGTGGTGACATGATCTGCATGGTTTTTGGTGCGTGTCATATTCAAAGGGTAATGCATTAGAACAATGACAAATGTCTAAAGGGTCACAGAGTTTTTCTCCCACTGAAAAACACTGAACACTTCCTAACATATGTATGTGCTGCTGTCCTATAGTATTGCATACTGCATGTGTGTCTGCAAGCTGTGCTATGCATGCAAACGTTGGGATTTCGGTTCAGTGGCGGCTTTTCGCAAACTTGGGTCGAACCTGTAGGAGCGTTTTGAGCCTGAGCAGTTGGTTCTTGAGCGAGCTGCAGTCCTGAGTCATGTGTTCCAGTGTGAGCTCATCCAGCATGGCCATGTAGCCATGCTGCCTGCCTTCGGATGGGATTTGCCGCGGAGAGATCCTTGAAGCCTTAAGACCGTCATAGTGCTGGAAGACATGGGACCTGAGACAGACAAATCAGCCAGGGGGGAAAAACACAGACACATACTCAGGCAAACAGGATAATGTTGGCTGGATCTACATTCCTGACGTCTTTCCTGGCCACATTCGTTTAATCTTTTTGAGCCAAACCAACCTGTTATCATTGTGGAAGTGATCTGGCCCGCTCCAGCGGTGGTGTTTACGCCGCTGGCCCTGCCGACCGGCCCTGTCCGAGCGCTCAATGTGGGACATCCTGTCAGTTTCTAGACAGGCAGAATTCAGAGTAGAGTGAGCCAGAGTAACTGTCTTGAAACAGAGAGGATGCGGGCAGATAAAAGATAAAAGATCATATACACATGGCGTCGGTGTTTGTGATATACTCAAGCTGCAATATATCTATACGATACAAAGAATAAAAGTTCAAGAAACTCGCTTCTGTTTCTACTGTTAGTTGTGGAAGTGGAACTGTTATGTGTTTGTGATGATGGGCTGTATTTCTCAAAGGTTAAAATGTATTATTCTTTATTTTTCTCCGTCTGCGTCTGTCTACTGCCGCCACTCTAGTCTTCGCACAAACACACACAAAACGTAAGACTGTTTCTCATATCTGGCGGTAATGAATACGCCCGTGTGTATTTCAGATACTCCATTCTAGAATATCTGCATATAAATCATGATCTGATCCATCTCATGCGGCATTTCTCTCGACTGTCTCCCCCATCCAATGCAAACACACTCGCGCCGAGAGCGACAGGCCATTTCATTTTCAACGAGGTAAAAAGGACACAGCATTTGGCAACACTCAATAGCATATAGCTGTGAAATGAACCATGACCGCAACAAAATTGATAACTAACAGAGTGCAACCCCCAGGAAATCAAAAGGACCCTTGACTTTCTATACACCAGTCTCTCGACTGAGAGAAAAGGGAGAAAGATAGAAATAAATAGACAGCTAAAGAAATATTGGCAGATTGAAAGACCCAATCCAAGGAATGCAGCGGTGGTGGTTAAAATACTTTACCCTTAGTGTCACCGTATAGCACAGGGGCAGACAGCCTGCTTCATTCTGGAAATGAACTGGAAACTTCAGCGCTCCCAGTAACTCCCTTTCAGCTCAGAAAAAGTCCTCTAAAACTGAATATATTCCAACTTGGGAGGAAAAAAAATCCATAAAGGCAGAAATATTCAGACGGAGAAGGGAGAGAAATGACTACTTGTCCCGTCAGCTGGTGAGCAGTTAAAGGGCCAGAGAGAGGGAAAGTCAACCCAGCTCCCACCCCAGCCTGGTTCTGTCTTTGTTGACAGCCTTGTTTTTCTGGGAACTCCCTAGGAACTAGAGCTGGGGAGAGATGACTGTGGTGGAGAGCAGCTGAGGTGACTGGTTTGTGTCCAAGCTTGGAAGTCACCAGCTGAGGCAGGCGAGGGAGAAAAGCTCTGGACCCTCTGTGCCGTCACGGGATCTGACAACTGGAGGAAAATAATGTAGGAGGCCCCGTCTGTCTTTTTTGTTTTTTTCCCCTCCTTTCTTTACTTCTCTTCTCCCCTTTCCTTCTTCCTGCTCTGTGGCAGTCAGGGTGTCTCTGGGTGGGACGTCTCACGTCTCAGGGCCTGCCCTGTGGGCTGGGTCTAAGTGGACACTTCAGCCTGTGTTGCTTTCACTCTGCTTCTCCTGACACTAGCTCTGGCTGTGACATAGTGTGCTATAAATATGGCCGCTTCCTGAAAAGGAGTAGGAAGGGACGACACTCCAATTCACATTCCACCAGAGTGAACATTCCTCTCTCTCTCTCGTTCTCCTGTCTCTCAAAAACAAGGCGATCACTGTTTACGGACTAAAGTCTGATATCAGGGGCCTGGAGTTGTTTCAGTGGTGTACACCCAGGAGAAAGTTAATTAGCTACACTTAGCTAAAGCTAATGCAGTGTAAGGTAACACGCCTGCAATAAATTCTGCCATAATAATAATAAGAGTTTTGTTTAGGGGGTGTTTATTCAACTTTATGGCCATTTTGGAGGCTCTAGTTTAACAAGGGTAGACTAAACGTTACACCTGGATTTATTCTATATTTTAAATGCCACCCATTAGAACAAAATAAAGTTCAACAGCGCCATAATCTACGGCCTCCAAAATGACCGCACACTGAATCAACACCTCTTTAAAACAGCCTCGACAACAGCCTGAACATAATAGGCTTCATAAAGGTGAGGATTTACTGCAGGGCTAATCCAGTGGACCGTTTTACTGGGTAACTGTGTGTATATGTGCGTGACTGCTGCCCGTCCGTACGCTTGCATGTGCGTACGTAAGCGTCGTGCATTGCATTTCGTGCGGGAAGTGGGGGGGGAGTGTTTGCACATACCGAAACCTGTCAGTGTCAGAGTCCCTCCAAAGTGAACCAGTGCATCAAACACATTAATGGCGCTTTGACACAGTCGGCGTCGTGACTGACAAGGGGAAATTCACTTCCTGGAATTCATTATATTTCGTGACAGGTGAGGTCAGCTCCCCCAACTTGTCTCCCTCCCTCCCTCCCCTCACGCAGGTAATACACACTGCGTGATGAATGCATAATAACGTTGTCAACACCATTATTATGTGGTAATAATGTGACCTGATTACCTTTAACACCTCCAAAGACGCCATTGATTACAATTACAATTGATTACACTAACAAAGTGAAAATGGGCTACGGAGAAAAGACTTCAAGATAATAATGGGTGGATCAGTAAGCTATTAAACTAATCATGCTAACACCACACTGCTTTTGTCAGACAGAATCAACAGAACAGAGGTTCTCTTGGTACCGTGAAGGTGTGTGCAGCTGTTTGTATAAACAGAGCCAGGCAGCTGACTGAAGCTGTCACTCAGGGCCAGTTGTGCAGCAGTGCCGGAGTTATAATTCAATAACTATTCAGCTACCAAATATTAATAGAGCTAACAGCACATAATAGACAAACAAGGTGTCCATTAAAAGATTTTAATGGATGCTGCAGATGCAAATCGTCACCCGAGGCAAGGCAGGATTCAATTTATTCAAGACATTACATGCCATAAAAGGATATTCCTATAAATAGTATGTGCAGACCTGGGCAATGCATTAATTTGCAATTATGAACAGTTTCGCTGGAGGTGTCCACTTATATGAAAATAATGGACAACCTCCAGCCAATGAGACTGAAGCGTTTGTTATGGCCATAGTATAACCTCACAAATTTAAATGTGTAGGATAACACATGCAATTACATTACAGTCTGTGTGTGTGTGTGTGTGCATCTGCTGACCATGCAAGCCATCCTCAGGGAGGTCCACATCCAGCATGAGGTCATCATCGTCCAGCTCTCCACTTCCCGGAGGGTCCAGGTTGTTGAGAATATCCTAGGAACCAGGAAAATACACAGGTAACGCTCACTTCATTGCAAGGCATTAGATACCATTATAGACACATTATATGTGCATTAGTGTCATTATGTCATTTTGCTTCTGGGCAGAAGCGTTGTTGCTCTGTAAGACCAACTGCTGGGAGAGAAGTATCTACACATCGGGGGCTCAATACATGTAACTCTGCATGGATTTTGAAACAAAACACACACTTCCCAAACATACAGGCGCATGCTCTGCCTGCAAAAGGCATAATTTAATGTGACACATCATTTTAAAATTGTTTGTATGTCTGTGAACCTAATTTCAACTCCTCCAATTAGCCAGAAATGGATGCTCGCATACCCATGTTAAATCCTGTTTTGACATAAATCAGCATCCTGCTGTCTTCCAACAGCGCCACATCAGCGTTTCGCTGTTATGCACCAGTGTATATTATGAGACATAAAAAAAAAACTTAATATTTATCTCCCAAATGTTTAATAGTATTTTTATTCATGACCATTAATAGCAGGAACACTTTTACAATGTAATGTAACGGAACCATAATAATCTTTATATTATATAGACAAGAATGCCCTCCTGTACACTTACAGCTATTATGGATGGTGGGTTTTAATTTCATTATGATTTGTATATTCATGTTCTGTATTATGTATTTATTAACATTCATTAATTAAGAACAATTTTTGAATCAACATTATAATATATATATATTTTTTTCCCTCTGCTGTCGGAGAGAATCATGTGAAACGGTATCAAATTATTCCATACATAAAGACGGAGATAATAAGAGAGGCTTCTGGAAAAAAAAAAAAAAAAAAAAAACTTCACTCAATTATGAATGATAATACAGAACACTTTGAAAACGCAACAAAAACACTTCATAACAGACTCCAAATATGCAGTTAGACAGGCTGCCGCGCCGCCGTCTACCTAATAATTCAAAGCACACCCAAAAGCAAAAGGAATGAATCAACAGTTCAAAGCTTTATTTTTCAAGGCAATTTTGTGCTTGGTGAAACTAAATTGACAGGGCTTTGACTGGAAGACACAAGCATAAAATTACTCATTATAGAAAATCTCATGTGTTGCACGATAACTGACTGCTCAGTGTTTCAGGCTTAATAAAGAGAGGAGTAATGAAGGAAATAGAATAAACTAAACAGACCTCATCCTCCAAATACTATCAACCGAGATGTAGGTGGAATGTACCCATCAACCTGTCTCGTCTGTTTTATTCGCTCTCACTTCCTCTGTCCTCAGATTTCTGTCTCTTCTCTCTAAACTCACAACTCTCACCACCTAAGCAATAAAGATATAGATTTTTTTTTAAATTTCTTTAACCAGAAGTTTCACTAGGAGGGATGCTCCTTTTCTTCCAGGAACAGTCTGCTCTGTACTCGAGCGATATACTTGGCATCAAGACTTCAACACTGTGATATGGTACTGAGGTACAAGTACATACTTCTTTGACTCCAAACACTATTTTTCAGCTGTCTAGCAGTTTCCTGTGTGTATTAGAAAGATTCACACCCCCTATCCAGTACACAACAAAAGCAGGAAAACAGTCCTCCATCACCGTCTACACTGTATTTGTTCAGTCAGGGTACTTATGTGCACTCTGAAGTGTTTGTCAAAACTCGCACCTCAGTACGAAATCACACACTAACGTGGGTAAGAGAGGGGGGAAAAAAAAAAAACTCTAAATGAAACCTTTGAACAAGTCTGAGTCCAACTCCTGCATGTTAAGCTCGAGGCTATATGGTAGAGGACTGCTGCAAATCATTTCAGTTCAGTCATTCGAAAAGACTACAGGTACTGTATGTGCATTTCATCACGGATGACTGTTCAGCACAGTAGCTACATGGCTGCAGCACATGCCACCTGATGGCTGGTTCAATTCCACGTTGGATGTCATACCTGCCTCTCTCTCCTCACACTCATACTGTCCAGTGAAGGTGAGAACGTCCCTTCTCGCCTTCTTCTCTCCCGCATGTGTGGACACGAGGAGCCAGGTGCTGAATCACCAACCCTTTGACTCCTCCCCCTGAACTGCATCCACCTGTTCTCCTCGCAGTGATGCGCTGCACTCCCGCAGCGCCTCGGTTCTTCAAAACCCGTACCGAACTCTCGATGATGCATTGTTTTTCCTTCATTACGGCAACGTTCGCGGCTTACTCTCCGCGCCGACTGTCTCTGTTACAGTGTGTGGCTCGAGAGAAAATTACATTTCACACTGGCGGCGCACAACAGCTTAGAGCACGGACAAATCAGGATAATCTCTTTGTACGAGAATGAGAGTGTGTGAGTTTATTCGTGCGCGTGTGTGTGCATGTTATTGTGGAGCCGATGAAGTCTTTGTCCACGGCGGTCCACAGGTCTTCGCAAAATAGTCAGCATTCTTTGTGATGTGGTGTGACCGCGCACTCTGACCTCTTCCATGGAGAGGACAAGGAAAAACAATTCTACTGCACGACTATTATTGTTATTATCTCTGCCAGTGAGGTTATGTAGTGCTATTTGTTTGTTTGCTTGCATGTCAGCAGGATTATGCAAAAAAAAAAAAAATACTAGTGGCCTGATGTTGACGTGACAGATATAATCTATCTCACAATGTTAAGAAAAGTGAAAAATAATTTGTGGAAATGTGACAAAATGAACTGAATTTGTTGCACATGCAAACCCGTCGTAATTGAAATAAACGAAGACATAGAACAAAACAATCACTCATCACTGCATAAACAAACTACCCGAGCGGAGGTCTTCTAGCTATTGCTGGGTTGAGTCTGTAGTTTACTGAAATACATTTTATCATCGAGAGTGTCAAAACATTATTTTCCCAAGGAACGCGCGGGAGCTGGACCCTCGGATTCGACCGCAAAGTCAACAGTTGTCAGCAGCTTTTATTTAAAATGCATCTGAGCAGCAGGGTCCAGCCAATTAAAGCCAGTAGCTGTGCAGCTTGCTCTCGCGAAGGGAGTAGTAGTATATATGAATTTGACACATGATAATCACAGTTTCGATCTGTCTTAGATACCCAGAGATGCAACATCAATCCAAAGCCTGGGGCATGAGCAGCATTCAGACCGGCGCCAGGCCGGAGGAAGGTCTTCCACCGCTACCACTGTAAAATCAGCTGAATGTTCCAACAAGCAAGGTCGAATCAAACACTGATTAAAAAAAGTTGTTTTTTTATTATTTATTTATCTTTTAAAGATTTTTTTTTGCCTTTTTTTAGATACAGCTGAAGAGTGACAGGAATGCGGAGAGAGAGTCACGGCTTGGATTCGAACCCTTGGCTTCGGAAGTTTTTCAGGGCTGAACTTCTTCTTGCCCTCAAAAGACCTGGATGCCTTTACAACGGACTTCCAAAACAAAGTAAAAGCTCATTACAGAAACTTCAATTTTACTTTTGCTTTCTTCTTGAGTGTCTTTTTAAACCCCTGGTAGAAATTTGATCTAGATCACAGCTCATTTTTGGTTCAATCAGGCAAATAATTTTAAAAAAAACTCAAACTTGAGCATTAGGTAAGACTGTAAAATCAATAAGTGCCAGGGAGAAGGTTTTAGGCCGACTGTACTTGCCCGTCTCAGACCGTCTCTTCCCTTTTGTCTCACGCGCAGCACGGCGCTCTTTTCAACCCAGTACCTTTCTATTAGCGTCTAATGAAATTTCAGTTGAGCTACTCTGTCAAAGGGAAAAGATCGAAATCAACATAAAACATATCTTTTCCCGGGATCATTAGTTTTTAGAAGGTCAAATCCAAAATGAACGTGCTGAAACACTGCACGGTAGCTAATGCAGTGTCTTTGCATAGAAATGGACTGGATATGGGGGCGAAGGACTCGGCTCAACTGTTGTTGTGCGTGAGTGTATAGAGTATGCATCTCTTGTGTAACATCAGCACTCCTATTTAACAGTATAATTCTTTATACTCTATATCTTGGGACTCACTGGCGGTTTTGATGGAGGTTATGTCCTCTACTTTCATTGTTATCCATCTGCCTGACTCATTTTTCTTTTCAATAAAAGGTCTATTTTCAATCCCTGTCTTACTGGATATAACCATTTTAAGATGTGTGAAATATAGGATAATCATAGTCTAGTACACCCACTGCAAAAGCCTCATTTGGTCTTATTGGCTTTAACGGGGATAATTACGTGTCCGCTGCGAGCTCAGGGTGTTTGAGAGAGATGAATGAGTTGTGAATGACACCAAATTATGGATTTGGATAAGAAACAAGGAATCTTAATTAATGGATTTTTAAAAAAAAGGGGAAGTTATTGATTCTTCTTTTATTCTCTCACCTCTCAACTTCACCTTCAATAGGCGTTCTGTCAGCACTGAGTGGGAGGGCTCAAAGAAAGGCATGCTACAGGAAAGAAGCAAACTGTGAACACACACACAGACGAGTTCCACATAAAGGCGGCTGAAAAAAGCAGCGCATTACTTGTGCTTGTGACTTCAGCCCTTTCATTTTCACCACTCTCTGCTTCTAGGTGCGGTAATAACAGAAAAGAGCATCCACAAATCACCGCGTAATTCTATACTATCGCGGTGTATGTTTCTCTTTCTCAAAGTTACAGTAAGTTACAGATCTTACAGATTATTATTCTTCCTCAAGCCTCTCAGGAACGGAAGGTATTACTGTATGTCCCCTGCCAGGAAGCCTTCAGCATGAAATGGGGGGGTTTTGTTTAGTTTAGCTGCATGAGCAAAATATGATAAAGTATGCTGGAGAAAATTAGAAATAAGAGCGCTCTAATTATAACCCGTCTCTTGAGGATCATCCCAGCAATAGACCTGTTGCAGCACTAAAGGGTCATAATCTCACTACTTCTGCATTAGCTCGCTAAGTGAACCCATGACGATTGCTGCTGATGGTCCTAATATTTTAGATTGCATTGGTGTGATGCTTCAATTTTGATTACTTCCTGCCATACATTTGCCAAGAAAACACAGACATTGCTACACAATGCTCATGCCATGCGTAAGCAAACATTCAGAGAAAGAAACAGAGGCAGTGCGGAGGAGGCGCGCCGAGTGAAACTGTTTAATGAGTGATGGCAGCTACAGAACAGAGCAAAGCCGAAGTTAGAGAACCTTCAAATCAGCAGCATGTTTTCCCAAGCCTTGTCTAGTTCCCATCTCACTCGGCGCTCAGAACGTACTGTCGACATAAGACAGTGCCATGGCGTATCTAGACCACCTGTGTATGTATAGCCACATATGCAGAGACATATTGGAAACCTTACTCATAAAGAACTGGCCTTCGGAGATAAACAGAGTACACAGGACACAAGAAACGATGTTGTACTCAATGCCAAACAAGCAGAAAACTCGGGGCTTGTGTGCTGTTTACACATTGGACTATTTTATAAGATGATCACAACAAAAACATTCTGTTCAAAACCGGCTAAAAAAGAAATCTGAGACACAACAGATAAATCTCCATCTCTCCAAACTTTCTTTTTCATTCCATCTGTATATATTTGCTTTTATATTGCACTGAACATTCTCTTTTAAAAAAAAGGTAAGATTGCTTTCTTTTCACACACGAGCACAGCAAAATGGACAGAGAGAGCACCATCATCTGGAAGGTAAGGCCAACTATCTGTGAAAGACTAGATACCGTGTTACATCAGCACCATTTAATATATCATAAGGAGCATGAAATGTAAATGGGAATACTGCACGTTGAATTTGGACTTGAAGAGAAAGAAGGTTCGACAAATGTAATCTAAAAGAGCTTCAAATGTCAGGCTCAGTGAGAAATACATCAATCTACTGAATAAAACAGAGTTTTCTGAAATGGGCTACTACTGTAGTGGATTATGAAATACTAACATTCGCTTAGAAGTGTCATTCATAGTGCGGTCTATAAATATTTGGACAGTGACAGTGATTAACAGCTGTCCATTTTCCAAAATGGAAATATGGTTTAGAAATCAAGTTACAGTGTTCTTAGTTATGTATCCTCTAAAACATTTAATGAACAATAACATAGAGCTAATACGTGGACACAAAAAGTGGACTGTGAGTGTCACGGCCAATCACAGGACAGCAAATGAAACATAATCAATAAACAGATTATGCTTAGCCTGATCTTGGTGGGTACAAGTGATTTGCGTTCATCTTAGCAATCAGTTAATGTGTTATTGCTTTTATCTTTCGCAGGATGAGCAGCCATTTAAAGATTTGCAATACGTGAGGACCAGTTAAGACACAAAGTGGTTAAAAAAAAGGCAGCACGGTAATGATGTGCAAGTGAAATAACAGGGCACAACTGTGGTTGGAAACTAAAAGGGAGCCATGATTGATGCTGATGTAAGCATAGGCTGTAATTCCGGGAATGACTCAGACCCTAGTTGTTACGAGCATGTATCTGTGTCTTCGAAGGTCTCAACTGAAAGCACAGAGTGCGCCGAAAGAGACACACACACAAAACATTGTTTACCTTAAAGGGCTGCTTCTGTCAATTAAAAAAAGAATCAAGGCTAACAAAAGCAGGTGAGCTATAAGCCTCATTAATGCAACAGCATACCCGGTTCACTGGCAGCATGTTCCATAAATGGCTAAGCACTCTGCAGACAAAAGGCTTAAGCACCTCACTCATTTAAACACTAATGAATTGACCTGTCTGAACCTGGATCCACAAAAGCCTAAAATTAGAGGCAAAGTAAATAAATCAGGGATAAGAGGCAATGGCAACTCCGAGGATTTGAGGAAGCAAAAGGAAGAAACTAAAGGATTACATAACCCCTAGAAGTTTGGGCCAAAAAAAAAACAGAAAGTGAAAAGAAGGGCAGTGGGAAACAAAGCAAAACGGATAAAACATTGACAGGGGGAATAAGAACTACTGAAATAAGAAGAAAAACAGACGGCAATCCAAGAGAAGAAGGGGTAAGACCTGACGTAAGAGACGAAAGGCGTACTCCATGCAAGGTCTCATGCAGCGAGGAGAGAAACTGGGCTGTAATTTCAAGGGAAATATATCTGTTCTAATGAGAAAGTCAGACGCATGGATAATGAAATCGATACGACCATTCTTAAGGAAACTGGCACAATACAAAACTCTGACCTTTGGCTAAGGTAATTCTTTAAAGTTACTCATTCATTATGTGTGTCCATGAAGTCTGAGCTCATGCGATGACGAAGCACCTGATAAATAGTACCGATAATGTAATGCAATAAAAACAAATAACCCTACAACAAATGCCACATTTGAGACGATTCGTGTGTTAATGTTGTGTGTTTTGTTTTACTCTGTTTTAATTCTGAAGCTATAGTTAGTTTTTCATTCAGTATTTAAGACGGCTGCTATTCTTAACAATATAAAGCAATCGGATAGTACAACAGGAACTACAGGCAAACTACAAATCCCATCCTTCTAACACAGCTTCAACATAACTTGAGGTTGTGAAGGTTACAGAGGGTATATTTATCGCAGACATGTTGTACTGGATTGTAGTACAGTGCACAAATTTGCTATAATTGTGTCCAACCCCAGCTGGTGATTTCCTACTCTTTCAGCTTCAGCTCTTTCCTTTGTTCTATGCATTTATTATTGCTTGTGAGCTGCCTGACAAAGTAAAATAAGTAATCTCAACTACTCCAAACTACTTAAACCGTTTAAATCTAAATTATGCCCGGTTGCATTGCATGATAAATTGCGTTGAGGATGGGGAAACATAATCAGTCACCAGGAGAAGTGGCCCTCCATTTCAAAATGCCAATTTTGTAAAGCCGGTACTGTACCGAGCGGCATGGTGCATGATGGGAATGTTATTATCAGCTCAGGTAGCCCACTCCTTGATTTTGCACAGAGGCATAAGAATGCAGATAGAGCCATATATAGCTAGAAAAATACTGGGACACACAAACCGGGAACGCCGGGCAGGTGCGCGCTCATGGTGTTGTCTTAAGGATGCACAGTGCCTCCAAGTGGACGGAGCATGACACTGCGGTTTGGCAAAACAAACCTGCCGGGAGCTGAATATCTCATCCACTCTCAGGCGTTTGGGTTTCATAAACACACTGAACATCAGTTGCATTCTTTATTTTTCCTTAGAGCCATGATTGCATGCCTTGCCTTTTTTATATGTCATTAAGACTGGGCCTAATTATCCTATATTTCTCACATACATCTACCCGTAATTTAAATCAGGAGGCTTTTCACGTGCTTTACTTTCTGAGGGGAAAAAAACAACAACAAAGAAGCCTTAACTGTGTCATTACAGACCGCACAGATTACGTAGGATAACTCTGAATTACTAATCATTCTGGACACAAACACTGCTTTGTGACAGGATTATACTTCGTGGTTTTCTTTTGCTCATTATGAGGAACAACTTACTCAGTGAACGAGGGAAGAATGAGTAAGAGAGAGATGCAAACAGATGGAGAGGAAATAGCATAGAAAGGGACAGAGAAAGAGCTCTGTGCATCCAATTACAGTAAGTGGGCTCATTTCCTTTAATCAAATAGCTCAGTTAAATATCTCAAAGGCAGATTCCCAATGGGGCTGATCTTGACACACGAGCAAGTCTCTCTCTTTCTCATTCTGGTTCTATCCTTTTCCTCTTTACTCCGTTTCTGCTTTCCACTCACTCAGCAGCCATTATTAGACTTTTCCGCCTGTCTTCCAGGAAGGACTACCTCTATTCCATTCTTCTCTGACCAGAGATCGGCACTTCAGTAAGAGATGCTGCTGCCCACGTCGCATATATTTAGAAAGAGTGCAGCTATAACTGAGAGGTGTGACAAGACCAGGTCGGAATATTAACACAAGGTAATGGAAACAATTGTCTTTGCACGTTTCACAGGAAGCTGCAAACGTGCATTCATTCATTCATTTTTCCGCAGACTTCTACTGGTGTTGGGTTTCATCGCATCGGCTGAGGGCGGGAATGATGGCTGCTTCTGATGCAACAACTGCCTCCAGTTACACTCACTGTGGGGACGCAGGTGGATGTTTTATTCTGCTTAATAAAACAAAAATACAACTCTCTTTTTGCAATTTTATTAAAAATTGAAACGATAGCCTGATCTGCTGTAGAACTGCTGTTGATGAGCATCTTATACATCTGGACTCTTGGAAATCGTGTGTGGAGCAACCAAAGTAAAAAGATTTGTATGAACCACAAGATTGTGAACTACACAAGCTACAGTCTGTACCATTGTCTCCATACTGTTAAATGGAATGTCAATAGCACTTTCAAAGCATCGAACACGTCTCCCACATGATGACGATCAACTAATCTGCAACACAAACATGAGCGCGCACACACTCCCTAAGACATGCTGAATGACTTTTAATCAGATACACATGGCTGAGGCACGTGTGCTTGTACCGACAGGAGCAATGAACGCATACAGTACAGACAGAGCCTGCACACAAACACACACACTCAAAACTCTCCTCTCCTTTTCTTCTTTCTTTGGCAATTGTTCCATCATTATGAGATAAACACACTTTTTTTTTTTCCTTTTGTGATGCTCGTGTCAACATCACATGGTAAAAGTTGGAAACACACAAAGCTTATTATATAATTTCTAATCCAGCTTTTTTAAAAGCTCTTTATGCATTCTTAAGATCAGGTGCTTTGGTGCAGGAATAAAGAGAACCAAAGCTAGGCCAGTGATGCAATTACCTCACAGTTGGTGGCCAGGTCAACGCTCCTCTTGGAGAGAGATGCCTTGGCATCAAACTGGCAGCGAGAGTTGGCAGAAAACTCCAGACAGTTTTGTTTCCCTTTTCAGCCTTTGTTCTGCCCATTCAATCCCTAATTATAAAAGGAATTATTTAAAAGTGGAACTGATTAATGGACTAAGGCACGTACAGTGTGGAATGCTAAAAAGGCCTGAAGTTGTAAGAACGTTGGACGTTTGCCTAAAGCCTAAAAGTACAGTACATGTGTCTTGGCAATGGTCTTAAACTATATAAGCCCTATTAGGGAAATTTTTACTTAAAGCCACACAAATAAGACCTGCATTTTTAATCAAAGACCAGAGAGAAGGTTGTTGAGATAGCATAATACTGGATATATTTTTACAGATACAAACACCATAAAATATAATAGGATAATAGTGATATTACAGGGCATGCTAATGTAAGGCTTATCATAGGGATTTTTAGTTGGTGGTGGTATGCAGTGTTATTGAGGGTAATCTAGGCTTGGCTCCTGAAGTACATTATGTTTTTAAAAACTGTATTTTGTTGGCACGTTTTGTGATAGAAAAAGTATTTTGAGCCGGTCGTTTTGACCCTTGAACTCTCTTCTGAAATGTCAGAGGAAGTTAATTTGTTATAATGTGCACAAGACCACCCTCAAGGTGTCATAACCTTAACATTTCTTTCAACCCTCACCCTCTTAAAACTACTGTACTTGGAAATGAATCCTCTTTCTCGGTCTCACACAAGCCCATTCTTTGCCAACTATCAATCAGTTAAAGCTGCAGCAGCTTTAAGCGTTCTCTGAAGTTTTTATCCTTAGTAACCGTATCTTCGCTAAAGGGTTTTGGCTGCACTCCACCCCACTTTCCCTTTCTGAAATATGCTACAGAGCAATCTGCCATTTGGCATAAAGGGAGAGGGAGTGGAGAGCATGAACGCTTGCTGGCAGACACGACAACAAGAACATTTACTTCCTTATCAGTTTAGTGTGAACAACTGAGACAGTACTTTGGAAAACATGTTAGAGCTGAAACTATTACTTGATTTGCTTTGAATAAGGCCACCCAACAGAATCATCATCAGTATCTCTGTTAAATTAAACAACATTAATCTGGCAGACTCGTTTTTTCATGACTCCTTCATATTTGGAAACTGAGACTCACCATGCTGTTGAGCTCTGAGTCATCATAGCTGTCACATGGATGCGTCACGGGCCCCCCAGAGGGGCTCAAGACCATCCTCATCCCACATGTAGGTTCCTCCTGAGCTGTTGGAGGGCGACATCTCTACAGATGAGGTTTGAAGGGCATCACTCCGCTCTGGGGACACCAGTGGTCCCTGTGAGTCCTGCATTGGGCTTTTTTCTTCATGGCCTGCAGAAGATATATATATAAACACAGGGCTGAACAACTGACACAAATGTAACACAAAGATTAAAATGAATTTCCTTTTAAGTCAGTTTTGTTACCTCCCAGATCCATACTGTCCCAGTCAAGAGTCTCGTTGAGAAAGCTGTGTAGGCGGGTTTGAGTAGTGCTGCTAGTTTTTCTGTTGTCAGGCATGTCCCCATCACTGAGCACATCTCCCACACTGTAAAAGTCATCTAGAAACTCTTCACTGGTGTCGCCTCTGTCTAGAGATGAGGCAGATGAAAGGGACATGTCCTCCAGAATCTCACCTGCTGCCTGGCCAGAGCTCTGCCTAAGCAAATTGCTTCCTCCTCTTTTTCCTCCTCCATCTCCAGAGCTTCCATCACTGTCGCTGTGTAAGTCTGCCTTTACAGACTTACCAGTCAGCTCAGTGTCTACTGCTGTACCAACCAGGCCTCCACATTCGGGGGCTGTTGAAGGTCTGACATCCCCCTTGACCCGACCTGTAAAAAGAGGCTTCTGCTGGTTGGGGTGCCCAGGTCTAGCCAATTTGTAGGCCAAAGACCCCCCACTACTGCTCAATGACTTGGTCAGCACACAGCTAGGGAGCAGAGGTTTCTTTAGCGCGCTAGGAGTTGTGGGTGCTTGTGGGGTCGAGAGGGTAGGCAAAGAGGAGCTCGCAGGAGGAGTTCTACTGTACTGAAGACCTCCTGAACCTCCAGGTTGCTATTTAGGCCTACAACTCCTAAACCCACTCTTCCATTGCTCAGCTGAGGGGGTTTGAGAAAACTATTGCGAGGAGGCCGGAGCTGAGTGTTTGCCAGAGGCTTGGCAAGCTCCACAGCTCGGTTAAAGGAGAACGACCGTGTCATAGGCTGGTTAGTGGGTGAGGGTATTTGCTTGAAGTGAGTAAAGCTGTTTGAACGCACCATATTGTCCACTGCCAAGGTCTTCAGGCTGTCACTGGATAGGGACAAGCTGTCCTGAGAGCTGCTTCTGGTAGAGCTGGAGCCCAACCTTGGTCGCATAAGGCGAGACTCCGACCCTGTTCGAGCAGGAATGCTGGAGCCATTACGCCACTATTTTTGGACCTTCAATCTGTGGACTTTGGCCTAGTTTGGTCCCTACTTTGGGGCTCATCTTCAAGGATTGCTTAGGGATGGACTTAGGACTGGAGACAGCTACCATCAAAGAACCTGACCTCCGCATCTTGGGGGTCGCAGGAGAGCCATTCATCACCTCCTTGGCTAATGAGGGAAGCTGTGTCTGAGCCTTGTCTTCACCTGCATCCCCAGGGCTGGTTGGGGTGGTGGGGCTGGAGTGTGCCGTCCCCTCATCTCTCTTCCACTTCAGGGAAAAAGGAGAGGCACGGATCACGCCATTTGGGCGTGTTCCTGCCGGAGTGGTCTTCCCATCCTGTGCAGGGGTGGTTGGCTGCGTGGAACCATTGGACAAGGGGCTAGTGCCACCAGTCGAGGAGCGGCCACCGAACTTAGGCAGTCTGGATACCATGGCAGACCTGATGGGTGCTTTTTCTTCCATTAGATGCCAACAAAGGCATGGAGGAACACTGAACCATGCACAACTGGGGAAAGAACAGACAGAATAGCCAAGAATTAGATTTAAGTGTACATGACTTGACTTCAGACACAGGCAAGCAGTTTTATAGGCCTTAAAATTCCTTGTTAATGCCAACAGCTGCTACACTGTAACTTTTCTAAAACTAACCTAAGATCGAGATGTTAAAACAAATTAATCAAACCATTGTCTTGCCATTGTTATACTCTGTCACAGTTATACAGCCTTTACTTTAGATACAAAGTATAATACACGGCACCACTTCTGAATTCCTGCTAAAAACTATACAAGCACATACAGGTAAGTTTTACATGTATTACTTTCATCTTATATGCACCCTCTTGTGTTTAACCAAGTACTGTTTGGTTTAAACCGTGCTGTCCTGTTTTTTCTGTTGTCATAACAAATACTAATATGACAAGTTCTATTACAGGTTGAGTGTAATGAATAAAGTCAAATATAGCTGACAAACACACATTAGGGGATGCAGTCACATACACATGAACATATGATTGTGTCTGTAATAGTATCATAACTATGTGTAATGATAAAAACAGTCAAATGTCTTGTCTTCCAGCTGCAATGGTCGCATGTGTGTCTCCTTTTCAAAGACCGTTGTTTGTGAGGAGCATTAGGGACTAATCTGGCAAGCTCACAGGGTGACTTGACACTTTGTCACGGCAAGGCTGCATTGATGCTTACACAAGGTCATGTGAGAGACATAAACGCTAAGTTCTCTGTCTTTACACAAGTGGTACACGGCCACAAACTTCAATCACGTGGTAAATCTGTTGTTGTTCCTTAGACCTAATCGTAAGTCCGACAAGTAGAGAGAAAATAAAGGACATTCTTAATGAGAAGTTAATAGAATAATGAGCTTTAACATTCCCAAAGAGCTTCACACATGACCTGACCTGCAGCTGGCACTGGTTTTGGAGGATATGGCACCAACATGCCTGGCCAACAAAAGAATGGATGCAAAGGGACAGACAAGGCCTGGGGGATGAGGAGAAACCAGGGCTGGGAAGGTGGCCAGCACACTGTGAATAGTGAATGGAGGATATACAGCATGTAAAACCAATGGAGAGAGAACACTGGGCTGTTTCCTTTCAGTCATTGTTAGATTAATCCAATTCCAGTCGGCCATGTGACAAGGGTACATGTGTTAGTGGTGCACCTGCATGTTGCATCCATCTGGCCGGTACTGGAAGATTATGAATAGAAAAGTTACTAGTTCCAGATGGCAGATGCGGTTAGCAGAAAGTGACCCATCTGCATGATGAAGCAACGCTGTAACTAAAAACTGTCTGCAGGCTTGATCCCAATGGAAAATAACCGTTTGTTGCATTAATTAATGTTCACAAATACTAATTAACTTTTAAGAAATTCCTGCTGTATTGTTGCACCACAGCAGATCGAGCAATTTCTACCGTGTGTGTGTGTGTGTGTTTACCTACAAACTGGCACAAAGATACAATGGCAGATACTGGAACAATGATCCACTCAAGTTTTCAAAGGGTTTGGGGGAGGGGTTTTTAATGTGGGTCTCCCATTCTGGAAAAAAACAGTCCAACCACAATGCCCCACATTCCCATGCACGGACACGCGTGTCTACAATCAAGGAGGCACGCTCACCACTGCCACAGAAGTGAGACTATGCCACCATCCTAATCTGCTTCATAAACACACATGGGCACAAACACAAAATCACACAGTTAACACACACACACACACACACACACAAAATCAGGTCAGCATGTGCAGGCAGGGCAGCCAAAGCCTCTTTTCCCCGGGGGAGGGGGTGGTGACTGTGTGTGTGCCTATGTGTATTTAATGGGTAGCAATTAGATAGGGGTGTTTTACGCTACTGTCAATGGCCGCAGAACCTCTCAAATTTCATTCACATCCAGCGTGGCAGATCGCTGTTACAAAGCAGCAAATCCACACACTGCTGTGACAGTTCTTCATTCATCTGGGTCATCTCACTAATCTCTGAGAGAAAGAAAGATCTGGATCTGTCTGCAGCGATTACCGCCCAGAAATCCAACATCCACAGCTTCTGGATTCATATATTAATATAGAGACAATTACTCTCTCTTCCTTAGTGGACAAAACATGGTGCCCTGGTAAACTGGTTGAGAGCAACTGTAAAACATACAACAGTGGCAAATCAGTAGCCTACTAAAGCTCGTTATTGCTTGTATTGATTTTTCAATACTGATGCCCACACAATACACAATACGGACATTTTGCCACCATTAACTTACATTGCTGAAACATTTTTCCTAATGAACAACCACGTAACAACCAAGAAATTTGTTTAAATGAACATAAAAATGATCCCTCTGTGCTAAATCGCAGTAAACGACGGTTTCTGTTACTCAGTGTTGTGGACATCATATTGTTGCAACTAAATTTCTAATGCCAGTATAAAGACACATGTCAGCTTAAGACGACCACAAATAAACAGCAGGATCCTTACTGACTGACACACATTCAAAGGTAGGGCAGTAAACCGCACAGGCCATCTGTCAAACGCTCATATCTGAAAGCACGCCCCTCCCCCCCAGAGTACAGTACTGTAAATAAATATCCCAGAGCTTCACTAACATCAAGGCCTGCACTAAACCCCTGTGTTAACCAAGGCCAACACTGTGCCTCCTGTGTATCTGCACTGCATAGCAAACAAACAAACTTATGAAGTGTGTGAACGTATGAATAATGTAAAGACTACAGTCCAGGAGGACGTCGGTCCTCCTCCTAAGTCAGGGTTATAAACATACTCCTATATGAAGAAAATGTTACGGGGACGCTGCAATGAGCAAGCATGAGTGCTGTGCTGTTTTAACCCAAGGTAGTTTAAAAAATTAAGTTTATCTTAGGCTTTATCGCTGCCCCAAAACACTCACTGTTTCCTGGACTTTGTCTGTTATGGAAAAGATGAACATCTAGATACGGTTTTTCCATGTTTTCACTCCTAACCAAGAGTGACTAAGGAAAAAAAGACATGGAAGAGGCAAGTAGGAGAGGGAGAGTGAAAATGAAGGAACAGACAAAGAGAAAGACAGATACTGTTAAGTAGGGGTTGAAGGGATATGACTTCAGGCAGACTTCTCTCCATAGAGAGATCTTCTGCTAGACCTGCAACTTAGCATCCGAGCATGGAAAGTGAGATGACATCTTTTTTTTTCACTCCGTGTCCTACAGGGAATGAGAGCTTTCTGTTTGTCTGCCAGCGAGGCTATTTGGCCTTACTTTATTTCCAACTCAGAGGACAGCCAGACAGAAAGCACCTGGAAGAGGTGCAGGAGGGCTGAAAAATCAGGTCCGTGAAAGTAAGGTCGTTCATTGTTCTCCTGGCAAAGCTTTAACTTTTGAACCGCACATGCACACACACACACACACACACACTACAGAGATACATTCTTCAGGAGTAACAGGATGGATGCGGATAGGATGCGACAGCCTGAGGGCTATGATCTATTGGGTCATTGGGGCTACGCATGAATGGAGGTGCTCTACTACACACAGTAAATCCCCTATCCTGCTGTTTATCCCCACAGCCTGTCTGTCGCCATCTCCCAGTGCTCATAGCTCCCCATCATTACAAAGCCTCAGCTCCATCTCTCAATATATCCACATGTCTGGCTACATCCATCACTCCTCTCTTACCATTCTTTCATCCGATTTTGAAAGATTGATAAGGCAGAATTTTATCTGACTTTATTCAGACTGTGCTGTACAACTTTAGCCCCCCCCTACCATCTTTATAGCACATTTTGTTCAAGGCACATTTTATGCAATGCTGTGTATTTTATGCAAAAGCTTCTTTTGAAGCGGCTTTGTTTAATTTATCGTTTCCTGTGTAGAGTTATTGGGTGTATTTCCAGAATAGCTCCTAAAAACAAATGTAATGTGAGAAACGCAAGTGATTAAAGATGCAAAACCAAAAGCAGCTTCGGGAAAACTTAACAAGTGCTTCTCCTTTTGGATACAAAAAAAAAGGAAATGTGACATCTCAGCAATTCAAGTCCACGTGGAACGAAGGGAACAGAAGACACAGGAAAACATGAAGGGAGGGGAAGGATGGATGAAGTGAGTGAATATGCTAGAAAAGATGAAATCCCTCCTCTGGTACTGGTGCATCCTTGGCATGCTGTGGACAGCCGTTGCAACTTATTTGTACGCCCATATTTCTGTCCCTCTTGGTAAATCTCCCATTCAGAGTGCTGATCCAATTTTATGGATCAATACTTATATAACATGTCTGAGAATATATCAACCATCTGGCCCTACCCTGAGACAAGACATTTGCTTTCAAGGCAATGGGCCACACCAGACAGACACTACTACCGCTATTTCAGAACCTCTTGTCTCAGTCAGTGCAGGCTTTAAACAAATCCAAGGGCTTGTGTTAATGTCCTCTCCTAGTGCATCCGAACCAAAGAGAAGCTTCATTTACATATATTGGCAGGGTCCAGTGTCTCAGCGGAGTAATAACTAGGCCAGTCATCTGGACAGAGCACTAGTGGGCCATAACTCCCTCCCTGAAGAGATTAACAGAGTGCCATTAGAACGGGCTAATAGAATGAGACAGGGATGAAAGCAACACTGACGCTAGGCTAATGTGTATTGAGTGAAAGCAATACTTAGCTGAGCTGCACTGATGCTCAGAGATCCTAATCCAATGAGACTGCACAGAGGCTCTGGTAATGTTGTATACTAACTCTGGTAGATCAGATGACGAGAGGCAGAGGAAACGGTGAGTGGAGTGGAGAAAGTTAAGGTGTGGCAACCTGCTACTTTAAAGACCTGTAGTCCGGACGACCACAAGCACAAACACACACATCACACATCACATGCACCCTGCAGCCATTTACCATCATTGCTCGTAATGTAGAAGATGATAAAATATTACCTTAACTCAGAGAACTTATGTTGACTAGTCCACTCATTTTCATCCCAGAGTCAATCATTAAGAAAAGAGCTACACCCTGCCAAGTGACTCTGCACTTTGTTTCCTCCATCATCTCAACTGAAAGTAAGGCAGCGCCCAGAAGCGGGTAGAGCACAGGAACAGGAAGAGACTCTTCAGAGGTTGGTCTGTCTGCTGCCTCACTCTCCCCTTGCATGTGTGTGTGTAATGTGTGACGTATGTGGTTTGCGGTGATGGGTGTGTGGGTGGAGACGACAGAGCCTTCACGGGTGTGTTGTTAATATTTGATAGGGCATCTTTTTTGCCCTGCGAGAGGAGAGGAGAGGAGAGGAGAGGAGAGGAGAAATTATGCTTTGGGGAAAGTACACAAAGAAAAGAAAATATCACAACATGGTACAAAGTCTAAAGACACAAAGCCAAAGCCGCATAATCCTCCAAACACAAGACACTGTAAAGACAAGCTAAAGCAGCAATTTCCAACTGTGCACGCTGGTGCCGTATAACGTCATGAGATCACCAGAGGGGATAATAAAGGAGAGCAGATCCTAGCAGCTGCACATGGAAGGTGACTCGGGTAAAGAAGAATTTGTTGTGGTCCTCTCAGGGTGAATTCAATTTACCCTCCTCATTTCATGGTTGACAACATCCCGGTTCCACTCAGTCAACCGTTTTCTGTTAAGTGCCAGCAGTAAAACCATAAAAGCATTGCCAGTTCCTCAATATCTCCCCTTTATAAGTGTCACAGCATGGAGTCTGATCCACCCCACATCAGATGATAGATAAAAATAAAAGGCTAAAACACAACTAACTACTTTAGCTTCATGTTGCTGCATGTTATTCTCATATTAACAGGTTATGTTGGTGTTTTTCAAAATACAGACTGGAAAGGAAGAATTTTGTGGTGCTACGTTGATCTAGGATATATACACAGAACCAAGATAGCGACAACGAAAGTCTGAACCAAAGTGAGTCATGCTACTAACTAGTCACGACATGGAAACACCCTCGATATGTCCTCATCCGTCCTGACTCATCCATACGGATTATTCCACTGCATTCTTTCTGAGGCGGGAATCTGTGCAGTAGAAGTACTGGAAGGACTTATACAAATCTAATTATCTTCACTTCAGCCAGATGTCCACACTCCTATCACCATAATCACATTCCTCCCAACACCTCTCCTCTCTCTCTGATTCATCATTCAGTTTTTTTAGCGTATGTGTATGGCATACATAGGCAGACGCGTAAAAGTCTGCTCCCGCGCTCATATACCGACCTTCGTGTGAACCAAACTGTGAGAAGACCGCAGTGCATTTGACAGCCCAATTTAATTCTCACCTTCTGATTGGCCACGAGGGTGAAAAGGGGCTGATGAAGTGTCGTCAGGCAACAGCGCTGGTGTCAGTCACTGTCAGCGGGGTCATTAGATTGGTTTATGTAGCTGGGAGCAGAAGGCAGGGTGGATAGCAGCCCGAGGCTTACTTTTCTTCGGGAAGGCTAATCAAACTTTACTGAGACCACAGAACACGACATTATTGATTGATCATGCAGGTGGGACATCACACAGCTGCTGCTAACAATTTATGAATTTAGTGAGAAGACGATACTAGAATTTGGAGCAAAAATGATAAGACATGTCATGTCAATATAGATTTTATACATTTTGAACTAGCGTTGGCTTCTAATGATGTAAGGAATACCATCTGAAGGAAAATGCCTAACCTTTTAGAAATAAAGTATAATAACAAGAGACAAACGCATCAAAGCTTTGGCTTATAGCTAATAAGTTAAAGACTGTGCAAAGGCAATTCTCAAATTTCTTTCAAAATACATTAAACATGTTGGAAAATAGATGCTGAAAAGTTTTCAGTCTGGGTAAAACTCCACAGTTCTGAGCATACCGCCGCTGTGTTTCAAAGTTAGTCATGTCATTTTCTGAACTTATCTGACACATTTCAGTCGCTTTAAAAAAGTCCTGGAGCTGAGAATACTGCTCTTTTCTTTTTTTTTTTTTTTACCAGATTTTGACATTTTCATAAACTTCTGGCTATTTTTTAAATCATTCAAATTTGACTGGGTGGATAATAACACTTTCTTCTTTGGTCTGACAAACTCAGAACACACATTTATTCTTATTTTACACAGACTTTAACAAATGGTTTGTCTGATTTAACCGGTGTTGGTTTGTTGGTCCAGCAAACCAAATAAGTCAGCCTATAGTGGCTGAGAGCTGCATACTGTCAGCCTTCAAAGTGGGGTGTTGGCTCTTAGTGGGATAAGCAGTTCAAACAGCCCTTATTTTTACTGGAAGCCATTTGATTCCATAAAAATCTAAAAATATACATTACAAAATATAGAAAAAACAATGCTTACTCTGGCTTCACTTGTAAAACAGGATGTTTTGTTGAAACTACAACCAAAGGTCATAAACACTGCTTTATGTTGTGTACATTGGCAGCATACAGGAAGTAAAGGTGAAAGCATATTTCATTATCTGTTATGATCTGTTATGATCTGTAAGATATCAGACATATTCTGAAAATATGTCTCTTGATTGCTGGATAAGAGCTAAATGAACCTTAAAAGCATGCCATGATTTCTTAAGAAGCACCATATCACACTGGCTTAAGTGTCATGCGTTTTTAAAAAATAAAAAGTACAGGCACATGTATAGGATTATGCACTGCTTTACAGCGCATTAAGTGAAGTTAAACCCTTTAAAAGGAAGTTTTCTCACATGATTCAAGCAACCACACACACACACACACATACAGAGCACAGCAACTAGAACCCAGAGTCACATGCACAAGTTTTTATATCAGGACAATGATACCATTTTCTTATTCGCTTCTTCACTGACACACTCCAAGCTTATCTACCATCACTGTGCTGTTTAGATGTCTTTACATTTGTTTTGACGCAACTATGCCAGAAAATGCCAAGCTCTGCAGGTTTATGTTCAGTTTTATGTTAAAATACAGTAGAGTAAGGCGATCTCAAAGTTTATTTTCAACCAGTAACCAATAAAAATAAAACTGAGCGCCATGTTACAGTGCAAAATACAGGCCCGTCCTAAGAGGTGAGAGATGTGGCTTTAAGAGAATGAACCTAAATCATTCCATGACACAGTGTCTGGATTAAGGCCCCGAATGTGAAACATAGTCTTCAGCTTTTAATAGATCATGTTCCTATTGGATTTATGGACAATGCACTGCTATTAGGTCAACTTCCTCTCTGCACAACTTCCATCTTTTCCTGTGCCTCCTTCCTTTCCATTCATTCCATCAAGCTGTCTCTGTTAAGAAATGCTGCCCCTTATCTCTCTTTCCTAAGGCAGCACATTTTTGTACGGCGAACTGGCAAACAGTCTCATATGATGCCCGGGAGAACAAGGCCTCCCCACATCAAATAAGGCTAAAAAATTGATGGTTAACATCCAGCAAATGCAAGCACGCACTGCACATTCCTTTGTGTTCTTTTTTTGCACAGGGTTTAGAGCTATTAGGTCATTTGATACAACTCGAAGGGAACCTTTCCAAAAGAGAGTCTGATACAACACAGTAACCCTTCTTTTCACCTCAGTAGCCTTCTGGGTCAAGCCGACTGAGTGCTCACTGATGGCGGACGTTGTGGCCAACTATTGCTTTGAAGACGGGAAGGCGCCCGATACTGCAGTCGAGCTCGGCATGCAAACGCAGTATTTGAATATCAGCTTTGTTGATGTGTGTGTCATTTGGGACTGCGTTCGTTCTGCCTTTGAGCGGAGCAAGAGTAATACGTCTCATGTCACCACGGTCTCAATACACCACAGCCGGTAGATCCTGAGCTTTAAACCTGCAGGTGTGTCACAAGAAACACCCAGTTATCCCTGGGTGAAACGGACGTCTGGAAGAGGCAATGATATGTTAGGGCTGAGTGACCAAAAGAGAGGCTTTGTGCCAAATGAAACTGGTACAGTAACATGAGAACAAAGTGGGCAGTGCTCTCGGGGGAGAAAGAAAAAAACCTGCCATTTTGAACAGATGCATGCACATTTCAGCCCGTCGCGCATGGCGATTGAGAGTGACTCAGCAGTGTTGTGTGCACGAGATGTTGAAAACAAACTTTCCCCCCTCAAAGCGCAGCTCACAGTCTCCAGCACATGAGCTGTCCTTTGGCTGATCCCGGGCACACACTCTATAATATGACATCAATCAAAGCCTTGAAGGTTTATTGAATGAGCCGTGAGGGAAAGTGACCCCGCGACCTGTGCTGCGAGCTAAACACAGTCAAATTGAAATAATAAGAAAGAAGCAAGCTGGGTGACACCAGCTATATATAAAAAGTGAATGAAAGCTGACAGGTGCAGACACCTGGGCAGGCACACTGAATATGAGACGGTCCTTCTCTCGGTATTGGAATAGTTAGGCCTGCACGCTCACACAGGTGTTTTCCATACGTATAATTAGGCCTCTGCTCAGGTAGATATGTTGGGCGGAGCTGGAAGGTGGAAGATGTAGTGAAGCTGTAATCAGGGAAAGTGAAAACACCTGTGTGGGTGTACAGCTTACAGCTTATGCATGTTATTATTCTTCATAAAAGAGGATAATGTCAATTTATATTTAGTTGGTTGTACAATATATATAACACACTTCCAATTAAGCTATTTAAAAGCTTTATTAATTAATTACATTTGGACATGTAACAGTAGGAAAAAAATAATTTCAGTTCATCTAGTTGCTTCAGTTTGAGTGTTTGTCACTGTCACATCTTACTGAGAAGTTGTAGTAAAGCGTGTGCTTTTTTTTCCCTGTTAAGTCCAAACGTGTGTTGAAACAGGCCTGTTCCATGTCGGAAAAGAAAATATTCATCACATTCAGCGACTGCTCATTGTATCTTGACAATAAGCATCATCGTCGAGCCAATAATGACACGCAGCTGCTTCTTGTGTTCACGATGACACCTGTGCAAACACGCGATTTATGAGTCAAACAACAGAGGGACAGGCTCACAAAATTACTCCCTGGCACTCACAACCTATTTCATATAATACTGCTTTTTTTTTTAAGTACAGGGGATAAAACATAAGTTGTACGCAACCTCGAATGTGCAATGACAGAGCAGGAAGGCCATCGTTGCCCCAAGTGCCTGTCAATTCCTGACCCCGTGTCAGTGCATCTGAGATCTGCACTCCGCTACACACTGAGCTATTCCAAGCCTTTGAACATCTGTGGTCTTACCGAGGGAATGACAGAACTGATAAGCGTGGCTAAATATAGCTCTAATGATAGGCCACATACAGAGAGAGAGAGAGAGAGAGAGAGAGAGAGACGAGGGCAAGGAGGATCAGAGAAAAGTCAAAGTCAAATCAAGTCGCTGGGCTCTGAGCGCAACACCACAACGCACACGCACGTGAAAATGTGCACAAATACATAACTTAATTATCCCGAATGACCTCATCTCAGGCGCTTCAGATACTCAGCTATTCTCTCAGCCCTCGATGATTGTAAACTATAGTCAGTAGGATCAAGGGAGACGTGCCTTATCTGTTTTGTTCTTAAGCATACAGTAAATACAACACCTACGGGGCAAAGACACACAATCAATCTGTGATTTCTGGCACTGTCGTACAAATGACTCAACACTTCTCAGTGCCGCTTTAGCATCATTCAAGCACACTTTTACATCGTCATCCGTGAGCCTCAAGGTCGCCCATAATGGGCATTGCAATGTCTTGGAATGACTACTATGCACAGAGTAACGTGTATAATGCGTATCTACACTCATAGCTGGATTACAAACGACATATACGCTGACTGCTAGAGCACACATGAAGACAGGCAGACAGGCAAGAGAGACACAGTCTGGAAAAACCCCTCACACACTGGACTGAAATTTGGGGGGTCTTCAACAGGCGGGCAGCGAGACATTCAGCTGTTGTTAAGGGGAAGCAGATTGTAAACACACCCTCAGCCAAGGTGGCGCTCCAAGACCTATACCAACAGGTGCCTGAGGAACACACACATGGATTTGCATGTGTGTGTGTGTGTAAATGCGAACCCCACCCAAACACTGGAGCACCAGAGGAGCGTCCAGCTCACTTACACTACGGGCAATCAGTCATGCTTTATCCTAATGTGTACTGGCGTGCTGATGCCATGGCGCTTTGCACTGTCTGGGCTGTAATAGATCACAGCCTAAAATGGTACGCGCGCGCATAGGCGTAGTTATGAGACTTGACTGACAGCAACTTCAGTCGTGGTATAAAAATATGAATATATGCAGCTGCGGCGCATAGTATGAAAAACAAGAAAATAAACCCTGGTTAAATCTGAACTCATCTTCATCTTCAGTTACACTTTAATCCTGACATGTGCAAGAGGAACATACATCTGAGGCGTGTATCCAAAGACTGAGTTCCATTCAGGGTATTAAAAGCTGAGCCACGCGGCAAGATTTCGACTGTTCCGTATCTACATTATGAGGACGGTGTGCATAATCTTCTTGTAATAATTGGTTGTATAATAAGTTACTTTTTATATGCTTGTTACATAAAGGCCCGGTCATACTCATTCATGGTACAGTTACTCTTTCCAGGCCATGTTATGACTGTGGGGGGGTGATGTTGTGACGTTATAAAACATGGCCTCCTCTTCACACACAGAGAAAGACTGCCAGCTGCCAGCAAACTCATAATATGATGTTATATATACATACATATATATATGTGTGTGTGTGTGTGTAGCTATCATCTTCTGTACCAACACATACCCATTTAGACAAATAAACAGATTTAAAGGCAGCCATTATTGATAACACAGCAACTTACATAACCAGATTCATGCACATTGTGATTGCACTTACCTGAATTATGCCGTTAAAGGCATATTTACTGCCTCGGTGATGTGTCAGCAAACACTTGTCTTGTCAAACAACATGATGTAAAGTGAGCAGCGCAGTGCACGTAACGTCACTCTGACTCTATCCGTTTAAAGCGGTCTTTATACGCCACGGGCTCATTGATGAAGTGATCGGTGGCCAGCAGTCCTTGTGTTTACAGTATCAAGTCTGCCAAGCAAACTACGCTGCGTAAAGACGGAGCGGAGTGGAAACCAAACGCGACAAATATTAGGTTTCCTCACATTTCCATTATCCACTTGAGCGCTTAAAAATAGCCCGTGGCCGTATCACCGAGCCGTTAGTTGAAAGTGTCAGCGGTGTCAGCAGCCAGCGACCAACTGATGATCCGGAGCCCGTTACCGACCGTCCGTAAAAGCGAAACTGGCGCACGGTAAAAGAAAACAAAAAGAAGTCCGACCACGCGAATCATGTGAAATCCTCATTTACGAAACACAAATTAAAAAGTAGTCTTGTAAATAAACTAACCCCCGGCAGAGAAACCTCACACACACACGGCACAAGGGCTGACTTCCCAAAGCAGTTAATCATTCCGACATCGTCCTCTCGCTTCCAGCTGGGCGGAGCGTGGAGATGTCACCTGGGTCTCAAAGGGTGACACCGTGCGTGCGTGCGTGCGCGCTAACCTCACGGTGCTTGTTTACGTACATACTGTGTGTGTCTGTGTGTGTGTGTGTGTGTGTGTGTACTGTCTTCACACGCTGTCTGTGCCTTCTTTAATGTCAATTTCAGAGCTACACTTTACTTTTTCAACACACATCTCTGCTCACTGAACGCGAAGCAGCGTGTGAGTGCTGTGCGGTAGTTTGATGTGAGCCTGTAATGAACCGTGCGCAGTTGTGGTGTGCTACTCCGCGCACACATGAAAGTACTTATCACCTCATTAGTATTAGCCAGCAGTGACACTAATGGGGAGTCGTAAATAGGTGTAGCAGTAGAAGTGGCTGGCAGCACCATTTATAAAAAGATTACACCTCATGTTTTGGGCTTTTGGGCCTAGATAGATAGATGGATTTTAAATGTAGAGGAAGACTTAACTACACTACTGAACTAAATGTGCTTACTACCACATGTGTCCATTAGAGGGCAGAGTTTAGACGTATGTGATGCTGTGTAACCTGTGTCTCAACATCCACTGTACCTTACCTGTAAAATATAAATGATTTATTCTCACTGCATTCGTTTTTATTCTCTTAATATGTAAGTATCATTACTCATGCTGTGTATACTGTATATATTGTAATATTCACCTAACTACATGATACAACCATGAACATCCTTTGTACTCTGCAGTATCACCTGAGCCCTACATAGTAGTTTTATGTTTACCTGTCAAGCTCCTTGTTTTTTTTTATACATATGTACACACACCTGGTTAATAAAAGTGATCCTGTGTTGTTATAATGATAGGAGGGCTGAAACGTAATCCCTTTAATTAATCGTTTAAGAAAGGAAATAGAATCAATATTTCTGTGCCAAATCAAAAAATATATATAATAATCAGTGTTAATGATGATGATAAAAACACACATCAGCTCCACCGGTACATTTGGGACATCATCTGTCCTACATTATTATGTCAGAGAAAACAATCTTCCAAGAATTCTTTTTTCCATTTAATGTGGCTCATTGAAATTCATGAATTTATTATTTCATCCTAAGCCAGACTAATGTGTGGGAGCGCGTGGCATCAGTCACAATCTTCGTACAGGTGCTGAAGAGATGCACGATTGCAGCTGATCACCTTCTCAGCAGAGCGAATGACACACTACAGCCTTGTCCTTGGCAGTGGCAGCAGTGTGCCAGATGGTGACGGAGGAGGTGAGGATGGACTCAGTTCTGGAGGTGTAAGAAGCGCACCGTCAGTGTCTGCTGCAGGCTGAACTTCTTCAGCTGCTGCAGAGAGTACATCCTCTGTCTGGCTCTACTTTACATGCTTGTAAAATATCCAGGGTCCACCGTCCTCTCACGCCGCACCGGATAATGCCTCGCCCTCTCTCTGTTTTTCAGCAAAATGCTCAAATGGCTTCACCAGCTGCTGAGCTGTTAGTTCTGCTTTGTATTTAGTTGCAGTTGGTCTTTTTTTTTACCCCCTGTGATATGTCATTTAATTCAGCTAACACTTTGTTTAGTTGCTGTTGAATGAAGTATGATTATATTTAGTTGACAGAGCAAGCCTCAGTAGTTAATTTCAGTTTAACCTGTATATAGACGTTGTATGTTGTTAGTTATTCATGCATTTTATATATTTAAGTTTACACTTTATACTTTAAGTTTTCACTTTATAGGTTCTGTTATCCAACAAGTAGGCTGCTGTTCTGTAAATGAAATATTATCACTCTCAGTACAACACAACAAAAACTACAACTACAACAGCTTTTCTGGGCCTCAAAGCAGCAGATTTCTAAAAAATAATTAGAACGTGTCCTAGTTATACCTGTTTATCCTTTCCAAGGGTGTTCCTTTCCTTTCCTTCCATTTTCCAATGTATTCCTTAAAAGCTACCAGCAGATCAGTGACCTCTGTCACTCTGGCACAGATGGTTGGTAGTAACAGGTGGATGGCAATCCATCAATTTCTTGTCAGTAAACTAGTCAGTTTTGCACGTTGTCAACAATATCTAATGATGTCTTTTATTTTGAAAAGAAAAAGATAACCGAGGAGGAGGAACAGTTAGCTCGGGCCATGCCTTAATTTCACCATTTTAATTCTACTTAATTCTCCAGCTTGTTTCAGCGTTTCTCACAAACGACTTTAATGCGCTCGCCTGCAGATTTTGTGCCGGTCAAACAGTGCAGCTGCTATTGATCATTGTAACCAGCAGAGAGCAGCCTTTTTCCTGTTATTGGCTTTGACAGTTTGTGTGAGCAATCAGAGGCGCCCATCCTCTATGCACATTCATTCGTGTTCACCTTAGGGTGTGTGTTTGCATGCCTGAAATACAAAGGGAGCTTTTTATGTAGATGAAAGACAGAGTGAGAGATATGAGTATAAGAGTGAGAGGAAGACTGACCATATGTTCTCTCTGGCTTGTAAATCTTCCTGTGGACCAGTGCCAACTTCAATAAAAAAGCACTCACCAAGTACAGCTCTCCTGTACTATCCCCCACATATTCCATCTCATTAACATTCAACTGCACAGTGTTTTCGAGTAACTCTGAGTTCAGACAACTGTGCACTAGCTGCAATCAACAAGGAGCTAATGTGATGGGGAGAAAGTCAGGCAGACAGTGAGGAGCGGAGAGGAGGGGTTAGATAAGGCAAGAATGTGGGAAAAAAAAAAAGATGGATCAAATGAAAAGAAAAAATAAAGACTGCTGAGGAGAGCCGTAAAAAGAATGCACCCACAGAGGAGCCGGTGAGACGAGTAAAAAAGGGTATCTGGCAACAAGGAAAAGAAGGAGAGCACTAACAAGGGAATAACAACAGAGGAAAAGAGTGACAGAGGTAAGATGGGTTTTTTTTCCAAGCAGTCAGGGGGATAGAAAATGACTTGTTAGACTGTAATAACTTCCTCAACTGGAAGCTGAATGTCCTCTCAGCGTAATTCAACCCTCAGTTTCCTCTGTGATGGAAAATGATTGTTTTCCTGAGACTCAATGAGCTGCATTGTTTCCCGCTACTTTACCGGAATAGGATAATAGTCGGTAAGTTACACCAAAGAAGACAGAAGTGCATCTATTAACGAAGCATGATAGCCCTTCAGCAATATTTCATTTCTAGACTTCAACCAAACTGTAACTGATATCAGGAGATGTAAATAGAGGGATGCTGTTACTGCTGGAAGTAGATAGTAGCAAATGTGTTTATTTTTCATTTTCAGTCTTGTAAATGTCCCACAGAGAGTGTCACCGGTTTAACCATGGACCTGAACTTGGCCTTGTTTCTGTTCCTGAGTCTTCACACTTGTACAGCCACGGTGAGTTGAACTTTTCATAATTGTACGTGGATATTGGAATGATAAGTACAAGCAAATTGTGCACAAAAAAATGCAAATAATATTATTATTTGATGACCCGAGTATTTTATCATGACCAGGGTCGCAACTGTAAATAAAATATATATAAAATAAAAGGATATTTTGTGAAATACTCACTGCACATAGTCATCCTTCACCTGTCTGTCTGTTCCATCACTGAAAAGTGGTCAAACAAAAATTCTTGAGTGGCTTCAATATTTTGGGTCAGCGTTGCACCTGTTTCCCATCTAATCTGGGAAGATTGTGGGGGCAGATGTGGACCTGGCACTGACTACAAAGTTTCTAGAAATATAAGTTTGGAATTGGAGCATATGAGGGAAGATGAATCACATTTCATGCGAGACTTTTATTATTTACAGTACACTGAGTTTAATAATTACGCTTCTTCTTTCTTTTTTCTTTTTTTGATTAATTAGATTGGAAGTTCATGATAAGCCTCTTACTGTGATTCATCACTCTGATGAAAACAATAGGTACTGTCATGTGGGGACACATCATGATTACATACTATGGTTTACAGTGACAGACAAGTTTATACCTGAGTGGGGTGCATGCCTGTGGAATGACATGAAAAAAAACAACACATGATCCTTTTATCCTCCGAGCTCTGCCTATAATAGAAAATGTTCAGAACACTATATGTGTGTGTGTGTGTGTGTGTGTGTGTGTGTGTGTGTGTGTGTGTGTGTGTGTGTGTGTGTGTGTGTGTGTGTCAGAGTCAGGGAGGCAGAGCCCAGCGCAAACAGAGACAAGCTGAGGAGAGTCTGAGGCCTTATATTGGCAGAGTAGAGCCAGGTAAGACTATCTAAGAATGTACTATACAGTGGAGGAATGCCATTTGCCAGACAGTCGGCGTGTCAGTTATATATCTTTTATAGACAATGTTTTTTTTCAAGGCTATTTACTCTCTTTCCAAAGATGGAGATAAATGTGCTGCCCTGCAGCAAATCATTCTTTCCCACGACTGATGAAAAATATGTTTGAATTCATTTACGCAGCTGGTAAACAATCAAGTCACCGTTCAAAACATGGCAGGGACAGTCCAAAGCACGTCTTTCAATTTTGGGTCACAGATGTGCGCAATATGGCACATTGTACCAAGGACTGAATGCGTGGCAGTGATGGAAAGGCGGTTGTCACGTTTATTTTCTTGCTATCATTCACTTGCTTTACCTTTTCCTCTTCTAGCGTTTTCGTTTCACCCACCGTTCTTTGACATTTCATTATTTTAAATAGACCTTTGCGAGACATTTAAAATGATGCTTGCATCCAGAACACAGCTACTGAAATCTGTACAGGCCTGTAATCAAGAGAAGAAAAACACCCACGTCAAACTAGGAGACAGGAAAAAAAGTTCTGTGGTAACAAGGTTGTTCCTTCGTGTTTCAGAAAAGCTTTGTGAGCTGCTAAAATGCCACAGTCCAGTGGGATCTTGGTGCCAGGTAGTACAGGAAAACGGAGTCCAGTCCCCAAGTGTGTTTGTCCTCAGTCCTGTCCACGGTAAACATCCTGTAGCAACGGTCTAATTGGGATTTTAATCTGTATTTTTAAGAAAAGTGCATTATCCACGGTCTTTGGATTTGTTAATATAAGACTTAAAAACTATGAGATTTGGGGTTAAATTCATAAAGTACAGCAGTTTATTTAATCCAGCTGTGCACACTGTATGATCTGTCCTCACATATCAGTGTTATATATTGGGTACTGGCTCATTCGATCAGGCAGAGGGCACCAGTGTGCAGCGTTCTGGGAAGGACCTATGGGAATGAGTGTTTGCTGCATAAAGAAGCCTGCAGAAAGAGACGCCGCAACGGACTGGCTCACACAGGACCCTGTCTGGGTAAACACAGCAAGCGCTAGATATTACACACAATTTCCACTGTGCACCGCAGCCTGACAAATTGGCTGTTATCCTTCTCGATCAGTCCCAAAGGCTAACTGCACTGAGGGGGAGTTCAACCAGTTTCCATATCGTCTCCTGGACTGGTTCCTGCTCCTGAGCCGTATGGGAGAGTCCTACGCACCTGCTGCCCCGCCTCAGAGCTGCCTCAGCCACGCCCAGAGGGCAGAACTAGCCCAGGTAGATGAAATTTCACACTTGAAGTGAGCCTAAACAGCAGTTTGACACCAAAGGGGAGAAGTCTTTCGAGTAGTAAAAGTGATTTATGGTCAGCGATGACCTCATCTAATGATGACGCAAATAGAATCGATGTCCGCAACAAAATGTAATGCTAAAGAAAGTATAGCCGGAAGAAAAAAATATACCGAGGGATCACTTTCACTCCCATTGTAACCCAACACTCAACCTAAAGTTCTTTTTGACACCAGACACCAGCATCGTGCCAGTATACAAATTGCACTTCATGGATTGTCTGGCGAGAAATCGATTCCAACCACCTACTTTAAGTGGAGAGTATGTTGTGTTGCTTGTGGTGTGGTCATCCACGGAATGAGACAGGGGCTTTCAAGAACACCTGTGTATAAATAGGATTTGGTCAATAATCACTAAATTATTCAATAAGATGGGGAATAGAGGGATAACTTAATATCCTCCCGCCAGCCACCTTGACCTCCTGGCCTCAAATGAATACCAAAAAAAATGCATTATTTTAATGTGAAATATGATATACTGGGTTCAGGAATGAAATTAATTTTGTGGTTCTTGCCTGCATTATTGTACTTTGCTTAACGATTTGGGCTTTCATTAATGTCAAAACTAAAAATAGAACTTTTGGTTGAGTCTACAGAAATGCTCTGTGAGTCTGTACTTTTTTATATATTTCTATTTATTGTACTTAGGCACAACAATGCTTTGAGCTTGTGACAGAATGCTATATGCAAAGCTAACACGTTGATGTTTGTAATCATGTTCACCCTGTTAGTTTAGCGCTAACTGGGAATGGGAATGTCATTAGTTTTGCTGGAGTTTGGTCATTGACCTCAGAGCTTCAACGTACCGTTGCAGTCCGAGTGAAATCAGTGGTGTTCAAGTGTTCATGATGTATGATGATCAACTGACAGACTCATGACACAAGCATGGCTTATTTAAGTTACTGTGATATTAATTAAGGAAGCGGTGCAAACAATGATACGGCTTTCTCCTTTTCTTTCTCTTTTCTCTTCCTCTTTGTAGAAAAGATTCGCCATGCTGGACAAGAACAAAGACGGCAAGTTGAGCCTCAGGGATCTGAGGAAGCTGCACTACAAGAGGATGCCGCTGGAGCATTGTGCTGCATCGTTCTTTCAGTGAGTCCAGCCTCCAGCAGCCTCCGCGGGGCTGCTTTAGAAGATTTTAGCTAATGGACAATATGATGTGACGCTTCGATGACTCATATTTGAATAATGTCAGTATAAGCATGTGTTTGTTCCTGAAAAGTCAGAAGCACATGCCATCATCGTCACCATAGTCATGATGGACATGATCACGATCAAGTCGGTGACCCCTGACTCATTTTTAGTGTTGCATTTATTTCCAGACAGACAGTAGCATGATTGCATGGCCTATTCAATAAGCAGAAAACACAGCGCTTACCATAAGGTGACTTGGTGGTCAATGAGGGGAAGGCAGTGTTGCTCACATGTTCATAACACAATCACCTTCTGTCGCACAAAGCTTCATAATGTGCACCTTCTGTCTCTTGCAATATGTTACTTTTCAGCTAATTACAGAAACACCAAGGGTTAAAAATGTCACACCGCGATGCGTTTCGCCCCCGCTCTGTGACCAAGTTGCACCTCCCACCATGCTGTTCTCTCTGCACGCCATCTATCCATTCATCCTCCATGCCAATACCCTCTTCCGGTGTCTTCCTCCCCTCCAAGCTCACGACCACACCATCGCTCCATCATCTTACTCCTCCTCCTCCACGTTGAAGCGCTTTCCCCCCTCCCCTGTCTGCGCTTCCTACTTCCCTTTTCATCTTTCCTACCTTTAGACTTACCCCCAGTCTCCCTGTCTGTCAACCCCTCCATCGTTTTCACTCATGTCTCATTCTTTCATCCTTCCATCTCTTGCCCTTTCTCTACCATCCATTCTCCCACCCAACCCCCTCTTTTTTCTGTCAGTCTGCAGTGACAGGTTTTGTGGGAGTAGGGCTGGCTGTGTCAATGTCAAGCCATTCCCAGCAATGATAATGTTTATTACCCGCTGTGTCTCCCGCTGTCCATGGATTAACACAAATTGAAGGAGTACCCTTCAGAGATAATGCTGCGGGGTGAACTGAAAGACAATGGCTACCGGAGAGCACCGACGCGGTTGTATCCATACCTATAGATGCCTCTCTATACAATCTGTGTGTCTATTCATACAGGTCTGTGTCATTTTGTGCCGTTTCTGCAAGTGCTCTGTTGTCTGCCGGCGAGGTGGTGAGGTGTTGATGCTGTGCTGTGTTTGCAGATCATGTGACCGTAACAGGAACAGGAAGGTGACCCTGCGAGAGTGGACAACCTGCCTGGTGGATCGCACCGAGGCCTGGTTCTTTCATTTCATGTGTTAGTCACAACTTTTACCCAACATTGCTGCAACTCCTCATAGCCGCAGAGAGAAGCTGCTGAAGGTTATAGTTCACTTAAAGTTAGATTTCACTCTCCGTAAAGCTATATTAAGATTCTTCTTGCGGTCTGACAACACACTCCATAATGATTCCATACATATTGCTTCAGGTTATGATCCTAAATTAAGTCTAAAACGTGATGATGATTGCACTCATTCAGTATGGGAGCAATTTAGTACTGCACGTTGACAAAGCTGGTGGATTTCCGAAAGGCAGGCTAGAAACAGAATGATCAGAAAAGATGCAGTTCCCCCTGGATGACACTCAACTGTTTTCACAAGCTTAATAGTACCTGTCATAATGAGTAAAATGGTTCAGGCTTGATTGTTCATCCTTGGTTATCCCAGATGTTCAGATCCGAACACAAACAACCAGATTTTTCTTTTTCTTTCTTTTTTTTTGTTGACATGACTTTAAACTTACTGAAATAACAAAAAGAAAAATGAGATACTTGCTACATTCGTTCCAAACCAAAATCATTTGTCTTGTGTTTCATCCACAGCAATGAAAATGGGTTCCCGCAAGCTGTGCCCTACAAACAAAGCGGACCACCTTTGACGTGAAAAAAATCTGCAAGTTACATCCTGCGTCTTTTTTCTTTTTTGCACTGTAAAGAATCGCTGCAATTATCTGATTTAAAAGCTACAGGATGGCATTTCCACATACTGCTCACTCATCTGTTCGACTTCGTACGGAAGCTTGTAATTTAATGATTTATCACATCATCAAATGTCAGAGTCTGCTAGCTGTCTGTGCATTCATGTGTGTGCTCGAAAGGGACAAATAGCCTGGACGGACTGACCGCCAGTATTGTTAATTACACGAGCTGACATTTGTACGTCTGTGCTGTAAAAGAGCAGAGGCAACATTAAGTACCAAATTATATGGCATGCTTTGAATAACCAATTGAAGAAGGAGGATGACAGCAGGGCAGACAGACAGCGCGATGTATACAGCATGACAAACTGGATGGGAAGTAAAGATGACGTGACCGGGGAAGAGACAAAGAGATAATAAAGGGGGTGAAGGGGAGAAGTAGGGGAAAGTGTCATAATGCACTGGAGGAGGAGGAGGAGGAGGAGAGAGAGAGAGCGAGCGAGGGAGGGAGGAAAGGAGAGAAGCAAAGCGACCGAAGGAAAAGAGAGAGAAGTACAAAGTGTGTTTGTGAAAGACGGGGAGGAGGTAATGCACTGTAAATGGGAGTTGAGAGTAATGGAGTAATGCATAAAAAATGGATCAGAAATGAGGGAAAGACTGAGAACGGAGAGAGGGAGAGGGGGAAGGGATGGCTGAGAAAGCTGGGGGGGAGTAAGTGAGGAGAGGAGAGGAGGAAACGCAAGAAAAAAGGTTTTGATGCTGCAAAACATTTCCTTTACAGCCCGCTCCGTAAATAGCATCTCCGAGCATGATGCAGAATATTTGAAACACTTGACCTCTGTCAAGGTCAAGAAACTTGCATAATGCAAGCTTGCTGACTTTTTCTATGTATGTGCCATCTATAATACATGCTGCTCTAAAAACTCTTGTTGCATCTTTTTTTGTTTTTTTCATTTGTCTCTGTTTTGTGTATGCGTGTGTGTGTATTTTTTTTTTTGCTTGTGTTGGCTTGTTACAAGATCAATAGGAAGATGTGAACGTGGCCCGGGGTGGATTCTTTGGCATGACTGGTTTCGCTGGACTAATTAGCCTTCAAATTTACCACGCCTGAAGGATGAAGAGGGGAGCGAGAGAAAGACACTGGAAAGAAGAAGATGAAGAAAGAGGGAGAGAGATTTCAGTACTCAATATGAGATGCAGATTCGGCGCAGACACGAGACGAACAGGGATCGAGGGCTGCTCGTTCTCCGTGTCGTGCAAAAAAAAAGAAAGTGCACCACCATGAATATGAAAACAAGATGTTTTCATTCCATCAGCTTCTCACTGAGAACTTTTGATAGAAATGCGAGTGGACCACTGGAGGGCTGCAGTTTGTCTTGGCGTACGGGAAGAAAAACAAGTCTAGAACGGGAGGGGGGGGGCAGGCTCGAAGAAAGAATAAAAGGGGAGAGATTAACTGTACTGAACTGTATTTGCTAATGATGAGTGACCTGACCTGACCTGACCGCAGCATGTGGCCGTTGGTCCTGTCTCTCCACTTTGAAAGAAAAAAAAAAAAACGCGCTCTGAATGCAAAGTCCATGCCCCCACGTCCTCCACCAACAAACATCTCCTCAATCAACTCCCTTATTCCCCGGGGACTATGGTCCTTTTATCCGAAAAAATAAATAAAATGAGCTGTTGGGGCCACCCCTGGAGGTCCAGCATAGCCTATACACCTCCTCCTCCTCCTCACCACTGATTTCATTGTATGTACCCCCCTCCCCTCGTCATCTGTGCTAATAGATTCCCTCTCATTACCTCTGGACCACCGTCTCCATCCCCCCATCCAAACACGGAGAGGGCCGTTGTAGATGGATCCACCTAATCCTACTTTAACTTCCTGTCACAGACAACAACGCACACCTTCACTCCTACTGTCGCCCCCCATTCGGATGTTAGAGGAGCAAGATGTGTGCCACCCACCTCTCTAACCTTGCTCTCCCCTCACCCTCCCTCCTCCTCCTCCTCCTCCTCCTCCTCCCTCCTCCTCCTTTGGGTGCTGATCGGTGATCTGATCTGTGATGGCTTGCTTGCATCGCTCTCTCTTTCTCTATCTCTCACACATTTACACACATACACACTCCCGAGGGACTCTGACAGCACAGGAGCAGATGGGCGGCTGGTGATGACATGTTGTTAAAAATAAAGATTCCTGTTAACCCGTTGTCAGCTAGCACACCCGCCCTCCCTCCCTCGTGCCCCCCCCATTTCATCTCATCTCTGTCAATCTCTCTTCTTCTATCGCTTTCTCTCACTGTCAGTCTCTCTTTCTCTCTTTGCTTTCACAAGACTGTCCATACAGGCTATTACTCAGTACCAAAGCCAACTAACTGTGCAATGAAAGCATGCGGCAAAAGACCCCCCCCCGACCCCCAGAACATGATATTTAATACATGGTTGTCATAAAGACAGCTCCCTGCATTATGCATGACTTGTAAGCAGACATCAATAATAGATGAAAAGGCCAGTTTTGCAGTTTCTTTTCATGCAATTACGCCAAATGAAATTTTTACTCTCACTTTCTGTCGCTTTCTGTGCGAATGGAGTTTGTCCGGCGACTGTATGCCCATAAATTATTAAACGGCATGACACAAGAGGAGAGGAGCTGTGGGATCAAAAGAAATATTCAGGCCAGTCACGATGGCAGTGAAACAGAGAGAGGATGTGTATGAGAGCTCGGGAGCGCGTGTCACCCAAGTCTGTGCATCAATTCCAGGTCTGGCAGATGTCCGACAGATGTCCAAAGTCTTAGGAAATCAGACTACAACAAGATTCACAGATCAAATTCTTCTCACCCAGAAAAAAAAAAAATTGAAAAAAGCCAGCAGAAAAGTTGCAAGAGCGCAGCTCATACACAAAGTTGTATGTGCGCAGTAATCTCTCTAAGGTTAATCACCATCCAATCTTCAAAAGCAGCCCGGCGTATCGTGCTCTGCCAGATTGCCGACTTTTAGAACTTCTTAGGGACTGTAAAGTGGGCCAGCGAATGGAGAGGGATACACAGAGAGGAAAGACTGGTGGCTTTGAAAGAGACTTCAGCCGCAGTAAAGGGTCCTCATTTAAAAAAAAAAAAAAAAAAAAGACCAGTTGTGGTCACAGAAGTGATACATTTATTAATAGCGCTCATGTGCCACATTTTTTTATTCTTCTTTGATGAGGGTTTGGAGGCAGACACAGGCGGAGAGGAAGGGAGAGATGATGGGGTGTGGAGGGGGGGGGGTCTCTCAGATTTTAGCCTGCGGTCAGACAATATTCCCTCTGGGTGGAGTGGGTCCCATTCAGAGCGACCTCAATAGCCCTACACTGAAGTACCTGGTGAATGAGTGAGAAAAGGCCCCATCACAGAACGGACAGAGGGGGGAGTTAGCGCACAATGTGGCCGGCCTCTTTCTATTTTCCTGATGATATTGATTAAAGAGCTCAGGAGAGAGAGCACCGTACATGAGGCCCGCCATTGTGTGGAGATGAGAGGGCTGGGTGGGGTTGGAGAGCCACTGATATGAACCCCCCTTTCCACCACAAGTGAAGGCCACTTGACCTATAGGTGGAGGACATAAAGCCTACAATACGGCTGTCCTGTAAGCAGACTTATAGATATTGTCTCTGTCTGGTAAGTTTCCAGAACATATACAGGGGCACGAAGAGGGGATTCACTCGGAAACTGAGCTCCGGGCAGCAAATACGAGCTACCCAGCAGACTAGACTGTGCAAGAATTTCCCCTAAACTGAGCTTAGATGAGAAAAGTGTGCAGAGAGAGAGAAAAAGTGAAGTCTGTGCAGGAAGCATAGCACAAAGACTAGAAACAGGAGAAACATCTCGCCCATAAGACTACAACTTTACATTATGACACTTTTTTTGTACAACTTAAACAAATAAGAGATGAGGTGTCGTGGGGTAGTGTGGAGCTGGCAGGTAGATTTTTTGAACAGAGCCAGCTGTTTACATTTGTTTATAGTCTTTGTCTTTCTAAGTTAAGCTCACCCGGCTCTGGCTTCATATTTACCATATAAACATGAAGGTAGTATCAATTCTCTCCTTTAAATCTTGACAAGATAGTGAATTTCCCAAAATGCCAAACTTTTCATTAAAAAAAAAAAAACACAAAGAAGGGCTCAACAAGCTGACTAATAAATATAAAAAATAGTTGCAGAATTTTGCACAAGAATGTTAACTTATTTTAACTATTCCTAATTAATTAAACACTAAAATCCCATAAATATTGGTCAAACAACATTTGATAGCAGAATTTTTTAAGCTAAATAAAATAAAGTTCAAAACCTGTAGTTTAACCTACACATGAGCTCTGAGTAACATGATACAGTGTATAAAATCATGTAATGGATGTATAAAAATCTAATGTTAGTCAGTGACACATCCAGGTGATGCTGAAACAAGAGGTGCAGGGTTTCCCTTTTACTTTGCTTTACATTTTAATAAATGAAAACATTGTGATACTTTTTGTTTAAAGGAAAAAAACAAAAAGAATTATTCAAATGTTTCCTGTTAGAAACAAGCCGGTAAGAGTCCATCTTCCTCTTTTTTATTTTTAATGCTTCAGTTTTTAATTAGTTTTAAAGGCAGCAAGCACACTAAACATTTGCATAAATCAATTAAGGTGTCTGATAGGCCGTTCGTCCTTAAACATGTTCATTTAGCGGCAGTCTGAGCGCCTCACTGAACGTGCGATAAGGGCACAAAGACAGCGTAACCTCTAACATGCAGTCTGCAGCGCTCCACTAATACAGATGTTATCGCGCCAGCAAGAGAATGGTTAATGTATTTAACTTTTACATCACCTCCCCTTTCCCTAACGCTGCTCTTGACAACGCATACACACACACACACACTCTCTCTCTCTCTCTCTCTCCTCATCACCACCCCCATTCAGCGACCTCACCACCAGCCCCCTCACACTCACCCACTCGCTCCCTCACTCTCAGATTGCACATACAGATACACAAACACACACACACACACACACACAATCACACATGAGCCCATTTGAATTGCAAGTGAGCTCCGTTCACCACCAGAGGAGGTAAACAGTGGAAGGAACAAGTGAAAAAGAAGAGGAGTGGGGGGAGAGAGAGGGAAAGGGAAAGAGAGAGAGAGAAAAAAAAGGGAGGAGAAGAGGGCACGCAGGCTTTACTGACCGGATGACATTCACACAGTGTTTAACAGGACAAGCCTCCACGTGTGAAGGACTGAGACACAGAGAGAAAGAGTGAGGAGAGCGCCTGGGGAACCTTGCACCACACCAGGGCACACAAGAGGTGGGACAGCCCTGAAGGGACACCTGAGCCCTGATGAGACACCTCCTGAAGTAAGGAGTGAGCAGCACCCCATGGGAAACGGAGTCAGAGGAACACCCAACAACAACCTGCTGTCGCTCCTCCTCTCCCCGCGACCGGCTCTCATCCCCTTCTCCTCCTCCTCCTCCTCCTCCTCCTCTTCCTCCACCTCCTCCTCTTCCATCCTCGCTCCCTCTCTCATTTGATCCCATCCCTCACTCCCCGTGCAGGAGAGGGAGAGCGTGCACTGAGAGAAGGTAAGGGGGATGCATGCATGCATGTTGTTGTCCTTGCAGCAGCATGAGTGTGTGTGTGTGAGAGAGAGAGAGAGAGAGTGTGTGTGTATGTGTGTGTGTGCCAGCGTCTCATATTTCAACTGGATGTGTAAGTCAGCAACTTGTTTCTTTGGATCAGTTCTTTGTGTGTGTGTGTGTGTGTGTGTGTGTGTGTGTGTGTGTGTGTGTGTGTGTGTGTGTGTGTGTGAGGTCTCTGGGGGGGTTTTAAAAAAGCTGAGACAGATGCAGGGTACTTTTCATTTGTTGCAAGATCGTTTTCATTTTGACAGCATCACGCGTTTGCATGTCTGAACGCTGCGCTCATCTGCTATCTGTGCATTTTACTTGCTCGCCGTGTCTGTCTTTTCTCTCCGACTACCAATAATTCTTTTGTCACTTGAAAAGAAAAGTACGACTGCGGAGCGGGACAGAGATCTAAGAGAAAGAGCAGACAGAGAGTGCGCATCGAGAAAGGGCACGGTACTGTATGAAAGTGTGTGAGAGAGAAATATGCAAAGGGAAGGAAGGGACAATGACAGTAAGGAAGGTTAGGAACGGATAATATATTCAGATGTAAGTGCAGCGAGGTAGAAAATCAACCATGAAATCCTATCAAGTTCCATGGTCATTGCATGTTACCCCACCATCATCCCCATCAACCCCCACCACCAAACCACAGGCCAGTTCATTGCCCACAGTAGTTTTGGGGGACAACGGATCCTGCAGGGACCACCCCATGCCATTTAATCTGTCCCTGCCCACAGATAACAGAAGGCAGATGGTCCTGCCAGAGCGCGGGGAGATAGAAGATAGCTAATACAATGCGAGGACAGACAGCGCACACAGCACTCAACCTGTCCCTCTGAAACTGAGCCTGCATCAACTTCTAAATAAGGGGACCAAATGAAGTGAAAAGAAGACGGAAAGAGAAGGGCAGAGAGAGAGAGAGAGAGAGAGAGAGAGAGAGAGAGAGAGAGAGAGAGAGAGAGAGAGAGAGAGAGAGAGAGGGAGGAAAGACAAACACAGCAGGGTTGGAGTATCTTTAATTAAAATGCAAACAGTATCCAGAATAAATGCAGTCAGCTGACAGTCTGGGATAAACATAATGGAAAGAGGAAACTCATCTAAAGAAAAAAAACAAAAGAAGAAGAAGTGAGCGGGCCATCAAAGTCATGAGCTCCTGTGTTTAAAGGGGAGTGTGTATTTATTTATAGAGGGCGGTAGTTAAGTTCACTGGGCTCCCTCTCTCTCTGTAAGACCCAGCCTTTTTTGCCTTATGAAAATTCAATTGGCCATAATTTGCTGAGGAGCCGTATGCATATTTTATAAGCGGCTGCGTTTTGAAGAAACAAGCCCGCCAAGCTTTTTTTTTGTGTCTTCATCTTCTATGAAGGCTGAACGAGGGGGGGTGTGCGAGAAGGGCTGTGAGGTTGTGCAGCCGTCTGGTAATGTGTGACACATTAGAACCCATTGGACGTGGGGGCTAAAGTAAACACCAATCAGCTTCATGCGTCTGGCTAAAGCAGCAAAACAAATTCATTGCAACCTTGTTGCATGGCAATAATGTTTTTTTTTTCTTCCTCTTCTTCTTCTGACTCTTTTCCAGCCTTCTTTTCCAGCTACACTTTCTCCTCTTTCCTCCTTCCTCTTTCCGTCTCTTTGCCTCTAATTACTCCGGGATCCAACATCCTCCTCTTCGTGCTCTCCATTTCCATAGCCCTCCCTTCCTCAGCCTCCCCTTCCTCTCCTCTCCTCCCTCCCTCCCATTTCAATCTGCTTCTATCCCACTGCATGTCTCTCAGTTAAAGCTTTATGGGTCGTTCACTCCCCTCTTTCTTTGCAAGGATAATGAGCAGATGCCTCTGTGCGACTTTGTAGCTGTGCGACGGTTTGTGAGTTTTGGATCTCGGAGCATCTCGGGGCCCCGAAAGACTCAGATGTACCTTCTGTAGCCGCCTTCATAGTTCCACTGTGATTGTCATCTGATCTATAGGGCACAGCCCTGACATAATACACCTTGTTAGAGGAAGGCAGGGAGTGTGTTTGCGGAGACTTTGTGACTTTGAACAAATGTGCTTTCTCGGGGGAGAGGGAAGAACAGTCAGACCTATAATCATCCTATCCAACTATCACTAAATCAAAACAACACACACACAGCCGCACACCATATATAACACACGCACATTAAAAGGACAGGGGATACACTAATGGAGTGTGCAAGAAAAGACTCACACAGAAAAATCTGACACGAGTTCCTCTTGTTAGGCACCGCATTCATGTTTGCTTATTGGATTTGACCGCATCGGAGCACCTCCAGGTGTTGTTTGTGTACCTCTCCCCCCCACATCAGCATGGCGCCACTATCTCCTGATAAAATGGCCGCTAACACGCCATGATGAAAGATATTTGGAGAACAGACCCATTTGAACTCCTCGACTAAAAATAGAAAAGGAGATGTAAAGGCATCGACTTCAGAGTGATATTAGCAACCCACTTCACACTTTGAAAAGTAGTGCGATGGCTGATTTTTTTTTACAGTGAGTGTCAAGCTGTGCTACACACACACGCGCGCACATCCCAGAGTAATACAGCACGGCAATTTCTTTCCCCCCCTGCATGAATAATTCTGTCTGAATAGGATGTTTCTTCATATCAATGAATCATCAGCCGCTACAGCTCTTTAGTGTCTGTGTGAATGGTACAGTAGAAATTTAAGTGTGTTTGAGTGCATTACTGAGAGTAGTGTGTGTGTGTGTGTGTGTGTGTGGCTGATGGGCTCTGATTGATGGTTTTGACCTTTCCACCATGCTGTTCTCAGAGTCCGGGAGATATCCGAGTTGTGGTGACTGAGGAAAAAGCGAAAGAGACAGAGAGCAAGAAGCCGGCGATGGCACTCGCGTCGCTGTCCTGGTGTCTCGGTGCAGCTTTGGCGCTGCTCTGTGGCTCTTCGTGGCCCCAGGCGCACTCAGCCCTGGCACCTGAGAATGAGGTACCGCTCCGCCCGACTACATGGTTACCAGAAGGAAAGATCACCTCCATAAGTCTCCCCAAAGGACGAACTCGCAGGTGAGGTACCGGAAGCGGTATGTATTCAAGAGGTCTAGATGTTGGTTGCCATTAGTGCTGCAACTGACAACAACTAACATCTGTGATAGGTTGACTGTAAAGAACACACCTCCCACTAACCTGAGTCAGCAAGTAAAAGTCATGCATTCATTTTTTTTACTTGTACTACTGAGTAAAAGTGTATTAACATCAAAAATAAAAGTATGAATTATACTTTATTATTGCTGTAAGTAAAAGTGGACCTAATTTCAATTACGCTTATGCTGCTGGGTGGCCTGTGAATTATCTCCTTTAACCTATAATAGCATCATAATGTAGTCATTATTTATCCATCCATCTTCTGTGACTGCCTATCTTAATTAGGATCGCTGGGGGCCTGCAGCCTGTCGCAGCTAGCGATGGGCAAGATGCATGCTGCGCCCTGGATACAGTCTATTTGTTAATTATATTTTGTAGTGTTAAGTGGAATATCTGGAAAGTGACAGAAGTTATCAAACGATTGTGTGGGAGTGAAAAAAAAACAATGAAATTGTGGAGTAGAGGTATAAAGTAGTGCTACCTCTCAATGCACTTTAGTACAGCACTTGAGGAAATGTATTTACTTTCCATGACTGTCTGTGACTGCATTAAAGGTAGTTAAGAGCAGAGAAGTAAAAAAAAAAGAATCAATAAATACTGGGTACATGGTAGTGAAATGGTAGTAATATGAGTATTTAACTAAATAAAAAGAAGAAGAGAAAGAAACCAAACCTGAACATGGACATTGCAACTTTATCGACTTTATTGTATGGCAGTAATATGCGACAATATAAACGTATACATGAATAAGCCTGTTAAATAACCATCCAGATTAAAATCCACTCAGATGAGCACATGAAGGAGTACTTGAGCGCATCTGATGGGTCCGTGGGAGTACGACAATGCAACAAAATAGGTTGGGTACCACTGGATAACGCCAGCCAACAATTTACCCGAGGCCTGGGTCATCAATTGCATGTTTTGGTCCACCGACAGCCTCAAATCCAAAAGACATTTAATCCACAGTGATGGAAAACAGAGAAAATCAGCTCGCATGAGAGAAAATGCATCAAATCAAAACTGAATTTAAATACATATTATTGACATCAAGTTTGACTTCGCGTCTGAATTAACTTGGGTCGTCCCAACAGAACATCACTGAGTTTCTTTTGCCTTTGAAACAAGTCTAATTAAAGCTCAGCACGAACTGCACATCTGACTCCTCAACGGTAAAGAAGTGAAGAGCCTTTCCTCATTTACGGCTCATTGAAGACGACGAATAAATCTTGAGGTCTCCTCATCAGATTTGCCCTTGTTTCCACTTCAATAACAAGTCACCAGCCCCCCCCCCCTCCAACTACCTTTCTAGACAGTGGCTGATTCCAGCACCACTGTAGAGAGAGCGAGAGGAAGTGGAGCCCATTTGGCCTGAACCTTATACAACAGTGCCAGTGCTCGCTTTCTGAAACTGGGAGCCGAAAATTGCAAAATGCATCTCCCTGTGTGCTGCAGTCTGTCCACCGGTGCAGTCATGTAGAACCGCACAGCAAATAATGGAGAGAAAACACTGATTCGGAAATTAATCACTCTATTAAATAAGCCACAAAGCGCCCTTGAGAATGACGGGGTCTCACATCTGTTTGGAAACAACCACCATCTGCAGAGGATCGTGAATAATTATGTTTGTAAGGAAGGAGAACAAATATTTATTAACGAGTAACCACGCGCTGGCTTCATTTTCATGAAGGTTAACTAGCTGTGAAGATGTAACAGAACAGGTTGAAAGAGAAAGACTTTGTGGAGGTGAACAGTTTAACAGTGACTCATGCGTCAGCAGTGATTACTTAAGTTAAAACAAGTCCAGAGCACCACGGTGTGAATGTCAAATGTCCTTTAACTGCCATCTAAAATGCAAATCTGAAAAAAACGTCGGATCACAATAAAGGACCGAACAGTTTCTATGCAAAGCACGATCCCAGATAGTTACAGCAAACACGCAGATATCCATCTGAGACTGTCAATGCAGCCTTATCATGTGATTCCCGGGTCACCTCTCCGGATCTGCTATCAAATGTCTGATCGCCATGTAGGCAAATGGAAAGACGGCGACTGGCAGATGTTTGAAACAGCTGCAACGGTGAAAGTTTCAATCTTTATGAGAGAAAATTGTAACGGGTCCACCGTATCTGCAAACCATCTCACAAAATGAAAAGAATGTTGCGCAGTGTGCACTGGAAGATATGTTGTCTTCCCATCCATCACCTTGAAGCTGAATTGAAACAGGATGTTATCTTTTTGACATTCCCCGTGATGAATCAGACAACTTTTCCGTGGTTATCTTTGGCGTTTGGTCCGCAGGCTATATTTCACGCTGAAGAAGAAGGCGCCGGTGATGTCGGTGACCGTCAGCCCCTGCGACCTCCCCATTGAATGGACCTTGGCTGCCCGTACCCTGAAGGACAAACCCCTCAAGAGCCTGCAGTGTGAGTGAACCGTAAGACCACAACCTGCACCTTCAGATATCCACGTTACCCTTATCATCACTACATCCGGCTAAGCTAAGACGATCAGTTAGATATAGGGATTTAGTAGAGGGCAAAGACTCTGCTCTGGTTAAGCTTTTAACAGCGTTCTGACCAGAATTTAGAGTACAGTCATCAGGATGATCAAACTATTAGAAGTCATATAAAGGGTGTACAGGCTTTGCATTGCTTTGTTTTGTGGCATGTAGGTCATCACTTGAACTTACCAATGCTGTCAGGCCCGATCGACTGGCCTGTGTTTTTTCAGTCTCTAAATTTGTTTCTTTGCCAGGTAGATGAGACATTATTACTTTCATGCTACACCGTCTTATCAGCAAATTGTACCCAGTTCTTAAAGTTCAAAGAACAGGAAAACTATGTATTGTATGATGATATATTCTCTCCTTTCTAAATGCCATCCATTACCTCAGAGACAGTGAGTGCAATCGTATCTGGTTGTCACATAGTCATAAATTTTAAACGACTGGCTTTGGATTTGGATTTTTTTTCAAAACTCATAAAACACTGCGCTGCCAACTCTTAATTCAAACATTGAAGAAATAATAAAATATTACTGTGCTCTTAGCCTGCAATATTTCGAGCATCACAAAAAGCTATAGAGCTGCAAAATTACAAAATGGCCAAACCAATTTTCCAACTTAAACAAGGCACAGATTTCTGGAAAAGAAAATATGCCTTGAAGTGTTCCGTGAGTACTTTTCCAGGTTAACTAAGAAAGGTTCTCTACGTGGTAAAATAACATTATGAAGTTATAAAATGACACATGAATCATTCAGGCCCTGAGCTCATGGGTCCCCATTGCCAGCCTGAATTATTCACTTTGATTCTGAAACATTTGGTCTCATTTGAGGAGTGATTTCTAATCTGGAGGAGAGCTGAACAGCGGAGACGAGCGTTGGCGGATTTTCCGTGTCTAATTACCAGTTGTGACATTCTAGTGAAGAGTGTTTACTTAAAGATGACAAGACTTTAGGTATGAATGAAAATATCGGGAATTAGTTTGAAGTGGAAATTGACATTTCATTTATTTATTTAGGATTTTCTCTATATCAGCCAGGTACTGCTTATCATTCAAGACGGTGAAGTTCAAACATTCAAGTGATGTAACAATAACCGAAACACATTCATGAGTGTGACTTTGATCAGTTATATGTAACTCTGATCCTTGTTTTTCCTGACAGGGAGCACCAAAAAGAGTATGCCCGAGGTGTGGTGGCGAGGTCCTGGGACTGAGGAGAAGATGCACAGCTTCACTGGCAGTGTAGTAAACACCTACAGGGGTCCTTCCCACGCCCACGCTTCGATCTACATCGTGAGGCTGCGCTCCAAACAGCAGAACACCCGAGCTACAGTGTACCTCCACGAAGGCCTGGGACCCTCGGGCGTCTTTCCTCTGATCCCAGCTGACCCTCGAGTTCACACGTTAGGTGTCGGTATGACCAGTGTCACCCTCAGCTGGGTGCCCAGTCGCGTCCATAAACAGCCTCCCACACGCGCAGAAAAGTTACGAATACTGTGTCCTCGTCAACTCTCAGCAAAACTACCCCAGCCTCTGTGCCGCGCGGGAGAGCATGAGGAGAGAGAAGGAACAGAAACAAGAAAATAAGGGCAAGAGAAGGAGAGTGACAGTGTGGCCAATTTTAAAAGAGTGGTGGTGGCAGCAGTGGCACTCTTATCCTGAACCCCAGAGTGCACCTTCTTCCCTCAATGATGAGTATGCTGATCTCCAGTGTGTGTGCCAGGGGACAGAGAGTGTTTGCACCGTCTCTGAGCTCCTGCCTGACACCCTGTATTACTTTGACGTCTTTGTGATGGACAGGCTGAACGGGACCAGTATGGCGTACAAGGGGACATATGCTCGAACGCACGAAGAGGCTCGGGCGGCGATCACCTCGCTGAGAGAAGGGGAGCTGAGGTGGGTGAGCTTCAACAACAGAGGCTCCAACTCAGAGCAGTTCTTCAGTTTCCGTCCTCGGGGCCTGCAGCAGAGCGGCCTCCTCACCTTGCAGAGCTGTGGCGCAGGCGAAAAGATCAAAGTCACCGTGTCCAGTAAAGGTCAGGTTTTGACCTCCCGGGCTGTGGGGGTCGATTTATCACACATTTGGCTCCAGGGAAGTCCTTCTTACCTCATCCACTTGGAGAGAGAAGGCACTACCGCAGGCCACATCTCGGGTGCTACAAGCCCAGCACCAACAGGAGGTCTCACAGCTTCAGTCAAAATGCAGACCTCGTCAGCCTACCACCGCAGAGGAGTCCCATCTCTCCCCTCCACCTTGCAGATAAAATCCTTCAACCGGTTACGTGGTTGCAACAGTGTCACCCTGGCATGGATGGGCACAGAGGAAAGAAGCCTGTACTGCGTGTACCGCAGGAAGCTGGGAAACCATGAAGCAGAGGCTGGGGAGCATCGGCTCTAACTGCACCCTGTCTGGGGCCAGAGTCCCGCTCTGACACCGAGAGGGTTCTCTGCAAGTATTTCCAAGAGCTGAATCCTCGGCGGGCCGTTACAACAGCTGTGATCGGGGGCCTGGAGCCAGGGACGGCCTATGTGTTTGATGTCTATCTAATGAGACGCTGGGGGATCCCTATCAAGTACGCCAGCAAGATGCTGAAGACCAGAAAGGAATGCTGAGCTGCCGCCCCCTACAGGAGGTTTTTAGACTGTCCCTGTTTAGGGGAAAAAGCATCGGTCATGGACATGCTGTAAAGACTGACCATGAGAACGAAGCCATTTGACTGTTGTGGAGAGACTGTTACCATAACAAGGAATTATTCCCTCTGGAGGAGCAATGGTTATATTCAAGCTCCACTTGCACTATCCATGCAAGTGGATGGAAAGCATATGAGAAGGATCTGCACACCAGCAAAAGTTCATAACATTTACAATACAACTCTTGTGCTTTTGTCATTTTGTTATTCATTGTTGATCATGATAATGATGTGCCAGTTGTCCAAGTGCTTATTTTGTGTGTGAGTACAAAGGACAGATGAGGTTTGTGAAGTCGATAGCAAAACAACAACAGAGACTGTGCCAAATATGCAACAGAAACAGATGGGGCAATAATTGGATAACATCTGAGACAGGGGAGTTTGCAGTGTACATCTCCAGTGCTGCATATTGTACAGGCTTATAAACACAGATGGGTGCAATCTCCAGATGCTTAGTTCAAAGTCAATGTGTATCTTTGTGTGCTGCTTTCGCATGAAGCAGTGAAAAATACTTAGTGACTTGCCTCATTGTCTTTGATGTATTCTTGTGCTGCTTCAAACGCACCAATAAATACTAGGGTATCTGTGCGTTCTTGACTGAGTGATGCATGTATGGAAACTGTAAAATGGCGTTGCTACCGAATTGTTTTCAGATAGCTTCAACTCTTACTGTGATAGACAGTGTGCACTCACGCAGCTCTGTGCCGTACTTACTTGTGACATTTAATTACAGGGAAATTAAACAGGTTTATTTTGGTAACTAGTTGGGGAAAATACTCACCTGACCTAAGGGTCAGGTTAGGTTTAACATTAAATCAAGTCTAATTAATTAAGAATTGGGGTTACCAAAGTCTTATATTTATGCCAAACTTTTTCTTCACACCTGATGCGTAACAAAGTTTAGTACTATTATTATTATTATTATTCACTTGTCAAAGCAGCTCGTATACACAAGGTGGATATGAAAATACTCATAAACAAGAAACATACAGAAGTCAGACAGCTGTTGGAATGATTCTTACATGGTGGGAGTCTGTTGCTGAAGGAGCTGTTTAAGTCTCATGCAGGAGGTGAGAGGAGTTGTTCGTGATGGTTGTCAGCTTTGCTAACATCCTCCTCTCCCACACTTCCTCCACGGGGACTCGAGTGCAGTCCAGGACAGAGCTGGACCTGTTGATCGGTTTGTACGAAGAATAATGCGGATGTCACCACAGTGTCAGAGAAAGTTTTTAAACTTCCTGCACATTTCAAAGGATTAATCTCCATTAATAATATGTATGACATGTAAATAATAAATATAAATAATACCTAAAAGAAGAAAAGGGAAACAAATATCTTGCACACAGTTATGTTTTTAAAGATTTCAAAATAAAACCTGCCATAATAAGTCCTCTATTTACATACTGACAACGTCCTCATTACGTCGGCTGACGCATTCTATCACGGGAACCAATGAGAGGGCGTTTGTGATTGTGACGTAAGCACGTCGCTGTACGTACGGGGTTATCTGACAGGCTAGCGCGCCAACTTGATATTGCCGACAACAAAGGAGAAAGCAGAGAATAACGCCTTTATAACTGCACGGTTAACGGCAAAACTCGCCTATTGGGAGCGGTGTTGACGCTTCGGGGTAAATACTTTTTTCAAACGACGGTTAAAACTCGGACTAACGTACTCGGTCGTTATGGGTTTGCTCGAGCGTTGCCAGGAGCTCTTCAAGACCTCGGACCTGTACGAGGTGCTGGGCATCAACAAAGAAGCAACCGAGGCAGAGATCCGGAGGAGCTACTACAAAGTGTCCCTCAGAGTCCACCCAGACAGAGCTCCCGAGGACCCGGACGCTACGGAGAAATTTCAGGTTAACTCTCCTGGTTGTTCACTTGCGTAGCGTAACGTAGCTAACTTAACGGCTAGCTTACCAGCGATACCAACTAAGGCCATGTTCCATTCAGGTCAGGTCAGACAGGGTCAGGGCGCTGCTGTGGCGCACGTTGGCCCACTCGGACAAGCTCTGCTGCACTAAATGGAACAGGGGCCTCATAATTAGTACCTTAGCAAACACCTGTGTTGACCCTTATGACATGTCAACATGGCTGTGATGCCTGGTATGTTTTGAAAGCCCTAAATCTGTTAGCCACCAAATATAGGGACAAATGGATAAAATATTTGTCATGTTACACGTGATTTCATATCTCAACATGGGTATATTATACCGTATATTGTGGAATACTGTTTTCTAAACTCAGTTGAGGAACTGCTTATAGAAAATCACTTCATGGCAACGACACAACAAACTTTGATCTGGCTTAGGAACCAGAGGGTTGCCTGTTCAAGTACAGCATGGGCCAAAGTATGGAGGGTGGACTGGTAGCTGGATAGGTTCAAGTTCACCTCCTTGAGTACCTCTTGAGCAAGGTACCGAACCCCTAACTGGTCTTAGGGAGCTGCTGTGTGGCTGCCCCTCACTCCACCACCATCTATGAGTCTTTTGGGTGGTTGTATTTCCAGTAAAATGCAGTGAAATGCAAACCCGAATGAACCTTGAGGGATTAATACATTTATTATACTAAAATACCTGCTCGCCGATTGGCCATAATGTGCTGACACAACCAAGGATGTCAAAGGAATAGCTTCACGGCAGAAAAAGTGTTCAAATTCCTGATTATTGATCAATGCCAGCATTATATCAATAGATGAATTGTACATAATGATGGTACATATTGTGCTTTTCAGTAAGGCCTGTAGACGTGTGAAATGAAGTCTCACCTGACTTTTTTTTTTTTTCTCTTCCAGGTTTTGGGGAAGCTGTATGAGGTGCTGAGCGACAAGGAGCAGCGGGCTGTTTATGATGAGCAGGGCGTCGTGGATGAAGAGCCTGTCCTGAATAAAGACCGCGACTGGGCGGACCACTGGAGACGGTTGTTCCCCGAGGTATGGCAGGTGTTTTCTGATTCAGTAATGACTCACACGTTTCGTTGTGATGACGTGACGTGTTGAGTCACTTCTATTCCAGGAATCCTATTTTAGATGATCAACATTTAGATGGGATCAAGGTCACTGTGTCACTGCATCTGGTACTACAAATAAATGTACCAGGGGTAATAGCAGATTAAGATTTATTTCCTGTATCATCATGAAATTGAAAATAACATTGCCAGTTGATCTCTCCATCCATCTCTTAGATCACAGTACAGGACATCATTGACTTTGAAAAGAAATATAAGGGCACCGACGAGGAGCGGCAGGATGTCATCAATGTTTACGTGCGGTACGAGGGAGACATGGACGCCATCGCGGAGTCAGTTCTGTGCTTCACCCAGGAAGAGGAGCCCAGGATCTGCGGCATCATCCAGGCCGCCATTGACAGCGGAGACGTCCCAGCATTTCCAGCGTTTTCTCAGGAGAGTGCAAAGAAGAAGAGGGCTCGACGGAAGAGGGTGAGAAATGTGTCGGTGTTAAAGCCACAAAATCATAGCAACTCATATTATATTTATTTTGTATGTTCGTCTGATCTGAGTATTTGTGATTGACCTTCCAGGCTGCCAAAGAGCAAAAAGAAGCAGAAGAAATGCAGAAAGAGATGGGGCTCGGCGATGAGGACAGCAGTCTTGTGATGATGCTTCAGGTAACAAATGCATACACACGTGCGTATGGAATTGGCGAGAGGTTTGTTTGTTTTTCTCTCAATAACAATCCTTCTCTCTTATTTTCCAGCAAAGACAGAAGTCCAGAGAGCAGAATTTCAACAGCTTCCTGTCCGACCTGGAAGCAAAATACTCCCAAAAAAGTGGGAAATCCAAAAGCAAAAGAGGAAAAAAGTGAAAAGCATACAGGCTGATTGTAGCAGATAAAATGTACACAAACCACAGGCAGAAAAAAAACAAACCCTCGTGTTGTGTAAAATGCTTTAAAGTACCAGTATGTGCATCTGAATGTTGTGCCTCAGCCGCTTTTTAGCCGAAAATCTATGTTAATTTCTTTTTGTTTTTGTAAAACTCTTAACACAAATAAATTCATATTTATATACATCATTTGTACACAGCTTTTATTCTCTTGTATCAAATAGAATCAAAGAAAATGCATTGAAGAAAAGCAAGAAACGATTTCAAGCTTTGTCACCTTTGTAGCATGGCTGTCCGATATTATTTTAATTACAAATGAAAGGAAAACTACCCTTTGTGCAGTAACCCTGATGTTACCTGCCAAAGCATCCCCACATGGCTTTTCTCATAAGGAAATATGAATTACCACAAATACAGTCAATTGTACAGACACTGAATAAATCCCTTTGTTATTTACACATATGTTCTTGTAACTGCCTCTTGTGTCCCCATGTATTTATATTTTAACTGAGCTTTTATGGAGACAGAGGCAACCATGAACTTGCAAGGTAGCATCTCTTGTTCTCACTCCACTGTGCAACGATACGCAATGAGTCGCTCTGGGTCAATCTCTTTTGTTACACGGGGCTGGTTGAAAATTGTGTTCCTATAAAAGATACAGTACCAAACTCTCTGATGCAGCATCAAAGAGGGAAAAAAGTGCTTTTCATCCTCTCTATGTCCCTGTCTGGGTGGATGTGTTATTCCCTGCATAGTCATTTACCAGTACAACAACACACCGCAGAGGATAATATACAGTACTTTCACATATAAATAGATATAGATATATACACATTAAAGTCATACATACATACGTAGTAGAAATGTCCACCCATACAGCTCATACTGTACATGAAGGATGAGTTAGTTACTGTTCCTGTTGACAGTTACTTGTGTTTGGCAGCCACATAAGCTGATTTCTGAAATACAAAAATAGGCTTCTAACAAAAACTTCACCAAAGCAGCATAATATGAAAAAAGTTCTGCTACTTCTGTAACAAAAAAATTAAATAAATAAAAGTTCAGTGGGCACAGATGCTGCAGAGTTTTGCACTTTGTCGTGTTGTAAAAATGTGAATGGCTGAAGTGTCTGAAGGTCGGAGGCAAACTACAAGCCAGGTCTGCTGGCCCTGGATGAGATGCCTCCCCGGGTGTAAGACCGAGGCGGGAGTGACGCAGGCACCAGTGGAGCTACGGGAAAGAGGGGGGATAAAATATGAACTCAAGTTAATGAACACACTGAACCGTGGACTTAAATCATCTTACCAGTAGTAGGTAAATCGTACTTGACGCCAGCTGCTGCAATCACATTCATTCATAGTTTATCTGAGGGCAGAGTCTGGAAGAGTTTCATCACCCGCTTTAATCTACTGACCTGGGACGGGGGCCTGCGGGTCTGGCTCCTCTTCGTCTTTGATGGGGGAGTGCCCCAAGGGGTGGTGGGAAAACGAGTCCAAAAAAGATGAGCTGCTGATGCCAAGGCTAATGCCGGTCACACCGATTCCGAGAGAGTCCGCTGGAATTAACGAATAAATTGATGCATAAGTAATTAGCTGATGTACCCAAAACTTGTTAGCAAGCGAGCAGAGAGGACTGAGGCAGTTAAAGGTGCAGCAATACAGCTAGAAATAACGAATAAATAGCTGAAATAAATAACTATGAGTCAGAGGTTTAAAATAAGCTATAATGGATAAATAAATATATCACATTCCTTTTCCTGCAGCATTAGTATCTCTTTTTAATTCAACTATTCAAGTAATGAATGAATTTCTAACCTGTGCCCACGGAGGCTCTGCCTGGCCGCCCCTGTCCAATGTTGTCCAATACTGTGAAGGAACGACGGTACGGAGTGTCCGACTGAAAACAGAATCAAACACACCACTCAAACCACTAAAAATAGTATACCGTACATGTGTGCAGGATTTTGTGACGATGAAGAGCATCTTACCCTGTACGTGAGAGTGGTGTTGGGGCGAGAGAAGACGTCTAGCATGTGGTGGCGATCTCTCGGTATTGAACTGCCGGCTTCGTCATTCACAGCACTGTGGGCACGGCTGGACGGACCTTTCTGACGCTGGTCAGAAAAAAATGGACAAATATGCAGTCTGATCACAGGTGGTTTACTGGTATTTAATAAATGCTACAGTACTCTCCCTATTATCTGTTTAGCAACCTTTAATTTAAATTGTTGTTTCCACTTAGCTGCTGCAGTGAGATTTCTGTTCAATGAAGTTGTGCTTTGGGGGTTTTAAACTGTACCTGTGCAGGTTTGGACTGCTGCCCTGAGTGAGATGACTCTGGCTCTCCAGTGCCGATGGGGGGAAGGAGTGTGTTCCTGCTCAGAGGCAACAGTGGAGATGTCAGGCGATCACTGGCCGTGGTTCTGTGGAAGAAGACACACACTTCAGCGAACCTTAAGTATGAGGATGAGTTACAAGGTTGCTTCTTGTGTTTTTTAAAGTGACCTCCACACAGGATTTGATGGCAAGGATGCTGCAGTGAAAGTTACATGTGATCTTCCTAAACTAACTTACAACAGGGAAACAGAAGAAAAGATCCTGAACTATTCCCATAATAAAAAGTGCTTAGTGAGTTTACCACTAGATATGAAAATACAGCAGATGCTGGATTCTGCAGAAGAACTGACATCACAAACTAAGAGTCACATTTTACACTTTACTCTCTCACCGGAGGTTCACGACAAGTTCATCTGTCGAGCTGGTTTTTGCAAATAAAACTACTTCCCTACCATCCTCCCCATTTTTGTGCTGCGCAGCGCCACAAGGCACAAGTTGAAAGGGAGTCTGTTTTCAAAGTAATCTCACTCCGCTTCTGAACAACCTCAGCGACTGTAGGGAAGAATGAGAGAGTAAAACTATATAGGAGTGCGAGCGGGACTGGCGGGGTTCCCATGACTGCCAGAAACTCACAGACGTGTCCCGCGGACGACCTCGTCCATTGATCCTGCCGTGCTGGACTGACTCAGGCTGGGTACCAGTGGCAGGAGCGTTCGGGGAGGAGGGTTTCTACGTCGCGCAGACTGTGCCGGGCGGGACAGCGAGGAAGAGCTCTGATCCAGGGATCGCCGTGGCCGGGGTTTGCTTGAGGGAACGACGCTGGAGCCTGGTCTGTGACATGGCCGCTCTTCTGGCTCGCTGTATGGGAGGGAGAGAGTGCAATCAATGACTGGTGCATTTCCACCTGCTGCCAATTGGCCGTGCGCTCTGCCAAACAAGGTGTTAAGACCAGGGACAAAAACATGGCCATGTCTCTTTTCAGTGTGTGTTGTGTGTTGAATAGAAAACAAGACCTACAACGACATCCTACAAGACTAAAATCGTATATTAGGAATGTACAAATGTGTGGTGGATGTATCATTCATTCTGCTTTTAGTTTTTCCATTTTTGCACCGGTGCGCATTGGTTAGAAGGGTGAAATGTGTCCGTACTGGTTTCGATCCAGCACACCCAGGTTCCTCTGCTGCAGGGGGATGCTGTGGATCACGATGAGGTCGTTCAGGTTGTGCTGGGTCGCGGCTGCTCCTACTGGGACTCTTCCAGCCTGGGGAACAGTGTGAGATGAAGGAAGGGTATGGAGTAACACGGAGGGAAGGTGGGGGCGGAATAATGAGACAGAATGAGGCAAGAGGGGACGAGAGACATGGTATAGCAGGAAAGGCGGATTAGATACAAATAATCTATTTTATGAAGGCAGGTTTGGTTAGTTACTTCCACGTGTACAATATAAAATATTGTCAAAGGAACGGTTATTCATCATGCAGTGATGTCAGGAGGACCCCCGTATCAGCTATGCCACCAACCGAAAATAACGTCACAACACTAAAAATGCAACAAAAGCAATAACTAGCAAAACGAAGCATTCCAACATTCCTGCTGTCAAAAAAAAGAAAAGAAAGATCTACAAAAAAAAAAAAAATCAAAGAAGTTGCAGTTAATTAAAACGATAAACAGTGATGATGCTTTTTGTGTTAATCAACAGGCACAAGCACATTTATTCTAGAGATAAAGACAATGAGCCGCCATGGACGACGTGCGCGCAACACGCCGCCATTTTGGCTCTAAGTGAGGGAGTTACATACAGTGGAAGGCCTTTTCTGCTTTTTGGATTTCCGTCTGGACTTGTGCTTTGAGCCCCTTGACTTTGTGTTCTTTAGGGGGAAAAAAGGCATGGCCGAAGGAAGGTTGTGGATATAGAGGGGAAGGAAGGAAGAAAGGAAGGAAGGCAGGAAGGCAGGAAGGAGGGTAAAGAGACAGAAATAAAACAAAAAGCACGGAGAAAGAATGAAGGGAAAATAAGCGAAAAAGGCAAAAGAAAGAAAGGGTACACAACACACATTGGCAAGGTGAAGGGCAGAGAGTAAAGAGGAGGAGAGGAAGGAAAGAAAACAGTGATACAAGTTAATGAACTGGAAGCATTGAAAGACCGAAAGAGTAGGAGTGAAAAAAAAAAAAAAGGCGACTGGACTGGTGAACAGAGATGCGTGACTCTAAAGTCAGCCGACCTTACAGTTAGGGATGCTGAGCAAATGTTATATACTTTTATCAGAGCTGTAATGATTCAGCTTGACTGTCGACTAGACATGTTTTCTACTACAAACAGGTTTAAAATCAGGCTGGATTAAAAGAGACCACTGACCTGGAACTGCAGGCCAGCTGTGAGAGGGGGCACCCTGCTCTGGCCAAGTTTGGGCAGCATCGTGGGCAACATGGAGAGCAGCATGAAGGGATTCTGGGAGTCTTGCTGCACGGGGCTCAGGTTTCCAGAAATCTTTTCATCATCTGTAGACTGGGCCATAAAATCCAAATACCATGCGTGAGAATTTGTTAACATACGTTAGGTCAAACGCAGGCCCTGAAATCAGCCTTACTTGAGGTGCAGCACTCCCAGTGGCGTTGCACCAGCTCTTTCATCCAACCAACCAGCTGCCGCCACACGTCATCAAAGAGCAGGTCAAGGACAGCTTGACGGCGACACCGGTATGGCGAGACAGGGGGCAGACAGTGATGCCTCCGTCCAGACTCCAAACACACGTGCTCCCACTCGTCCTCCCTGTTTCAGACGGATGTAGTCAATCATTCTGACAAATTTAGTTTCTGGAATAAGAACTTTGCTGCGTTGCATGAGGAAAGTGAGCCACTCACGAGTCCCTGCTATCAAAAGCCAGGTATTCCTCCATCAGACCCTCCACTTCAATCACTCTTGGCTTGTCGTGCCTGCTGGAGCCACTGGAGGCACCAGGAGGCCGTATCCAACTCTGCCGAGGAGGACTTTATCAGCGCCGCTCTTCTGCCCTGCACATTCAACCTTTCCACAAAACAAAGGCACGCATAGTTTAGCGTGCGCACATAAGGCCGTACGCGCACAAACACAAGCCCACACATTCTTTACCTTTTTCTATAAATAATTAATAAACTCAAATCAAGCTGACATCACCAGGCTGACACGTTAAATCCTGACACGTACTTTTACTTTTACAGTATTCACACGCATGCACAAGCTCACCCAATATGTCAATTCAGTCAGACAGTGGCACTGCGTTTTCACAGCCAGTCTTCCATTAAGAGTGTCAGACCTAGCAATTATTAATCACAGCTAACCAACGTGACGAACAAGCCAGAGCATCTAGGTCAAGAAACCACAGAGTCAGCCACGGCTCCTCTATAATTGATGCACTAACACCAGTTATCTGGACAGCCAGCCAAGAGCGACTTGAGACACAGATATTTCTGACAAATTACTTTAAATAATAAAGCAACATGCAGCAGCGCTTCCTGCTATCAGTGACTGAATAAACCTGTGCCAAGCTGCTTCTGAGCAATGCAATACACGTGTCCAGTCATCACACAGAATGATGTGACTGCCACAAAATAAATCTGCCTTTGTGTCTCTTTAATCTGAGGCTCAAACAGATTATATTTTTAGGCGTAGCCTCAATTAGGCTGTGATATTCATTTTAAAACTTTAAAAATTCAGTTGCCTATCCCCAAAAAGTTTTGGTACATTCTGATGGCTGAGAGGACTACTCTATATTTTATGGTTCTTTCATGTTTTTAGAATGAAAAAAAAAAAAAGTTGTATAATGGTTCATCTGGCCTGACAAGTGAAAGGGCAGAAAGAGAGGAAATCCTCCTGAGCAGCAGTTAAATACGAATGTAAGATTTCACCTTTATTAGTCTAAATTAAATTAAATTAATTCTTAATTTGATGTCTTTCAACCGGTGAGTCGGTGCAGTCCAGACTTACTCTGTGCCGCTCTTATCTTTCTCCTGGGACTTCACACTGCTCTCTTTGCCTCCTGATGGGCTGCCTTTCCCTGAAGTAGCATACCACTGGAACCCCTCATCACTGGGACACACCAGCTGAGTCCCCAGGATCCTGAGTGACATGAGTGACATAAATAAAAGAATTTGTTGTTTTTGTTTTTTTTCTGGTTTGTCTCCACAATTAGAATGAATCTTTGATTGCACTGGTGCCCCATTTCACTCGGAGGTAAGAGGTCAGGAGGTTGGTAGGAAATGGTGGATAACATACCGAAGATGTGGGAAACGTGTGGCCCACTGTTGACATTCATCCTGTAGCCCCTGGAGTATCCCTCCGCCGTTGCCTCTCCCCTCGTACAGCTCTTTGTCAATCTCCTCAAACATTTGCTGCACCTGCCTTGACGCTGCCTTGTCGAACTCCTATGGGACAGAAAAACAGAAAGCGACAGAAACACAGGAAAGAGAGCTAGTGTTTCCTCTGTTCTCGTACACTCGCTCTATGATTGAAAGCTTCTGCTTTTCAGTCTGTTCGTCGGTTATTGGCAGCACATCGCCACTTTCTTTTCTGGCATGCATAAAAATCGTTCTTCTTCTACCGGATGTGCGCATGTGTTTTTAGTCAAGCTGTATTGTTCTTATGCTATATATATATATATACAAAAAGAGACAGAGACAGAGCGAAAGAAGTGAGCTAGAAGTGAATTAGTTTAAGTAACAGTTTTTTCTTCTTCTCAGAAGCAGCTTGAGGATAACAAACTAAATAAATCATTGAGTCCTGGAAAAGTTTTGTAGGACCAGCTGAGGCTAGAAAGCACAGGATGAAAACAATCCAATACCCAGTGGAATCAGGCCTTGCATATACAAAGAAGCGGCAGACAAACAAAGCATCTACCATACGATACAGTATTGTTCTATGGTTTTCCGCAGGTTTGCCAAAAGGTGGCTGCAGGTGAACGTTAGCGAGTAAGTCAAAATCTGAAAGCATGAAAAGTATGTTTGTGTGTCTTGCAAAAAATGCTAGAGGGGAAACAATGTTGTATCTGTGTGTATGCGTGCTTGAGTTTGCTCTTGTGTGACAGGCAGGGCAAGACCGGCATCATCGCTTCACATTAAGACTAACATTTGCTGGAATACACTTACATCGTAGCCCCAGGAAAAAACAGAGCTCCTCTCTGTGGAGATGCCAGTGCCTGTGGAGCTGTGGATACCTGACCAGGACTGGTTGGAGTCTACTGAGATGACGGTGGGACAGTCAGAGTGGCCCGAGGCAGCAGACGTCTCTGAGCTGCGTAGAAAGGACAAGGGAGCAGTGAGGTACGAACAGTTGCAGAAAGAATGCCTCGCCGTGTTTCGTGTACTCGCAGGGGATATCCAACACTCCCTCTTCACACAGGAAACCCTTTCCTGTTTCACACACACCTCGACTTTCCGTGTCACAAAATAAACCAGGATCCAAAGTGGAAAATAAAGGGCAAATGTCAAAGTCATTGAATATTCCAGCAGCCTGCCTCATTATTTATTCTTTTAAGTGCACATCTGAAGGCGGCAATGTGATATCAATTAATCCACTGCTTCTGGGTGTCTTGTTTCACATAACGAGAGCCCTGAGAATCAGCTGTCCACACAAGATGGTGTAACATTACAAAATACACAGGCAAGACTATGCGTCTGTACTAGCTGGAAGTAGTTTGATCTTTGCCTTATCCTGGCATTGCTGAGGTTTTTTTTTTCCTCCTTGCAGAATCAGCCAGGGCTGCTTGAGTGTGTAGGAGAACCAAGATTTACCTGTTGTGAGCGGAGACAGCTTCCTGGAGGTCATGGAGGTAGCGCTGTGGAGTTTGGTTATCGTCTGCTTCCTCTGGAAGAGGGTGGTGGTCGAGGCTGCTTCGGGACAGCCCACGACTGGATAAAAAGCAGAATGCGAACATTAATAAAAATCTAACTGAAGCAGCAGATAAACATCCCAAGAGGTTGAATCCAGACAGAAAACAGAGTGAAATGTTCAGATGATACCAAAGACATGACAATGATCTTCTCCATGCCTGTCACCTTTGTTCATCTTTATCATCTATTATTGTCACTGCATCTATTTAAAGGATCATACTGCTATTTTTACATGTATTATGACAGTTCAATTTGTAATGGTTCACAACAATAATAATAAATTAAAATCTAAATATTGTTGACTTGTTATTTTATGCACTTCTATCAGAAGGGCTGCACAAAACTGCCAAGGGACTGTACACAAATAATTGGAGCGAGGGGAATGTTCATATGTATTTCTTCTATTTGCTGAGGCCAGCATATTATTTTTAACACAACATTTTATATTTCAGCAGTCCTTGGGGGGGGTGGGGGTTGAATCAAATCGTCATCACAAATTATGTTTATGGTGTGCACAGTGGGTCATAAAGGTAAACAACGATCCTGTCTCTGTTTCAGCGACACTAAATGTGATGATGATAATCAATGATACATTCGAGATCACTTATTCTGCCTCTATTAATCTTATTGCATAGATGTATTAAGATTTGATTGAATTCTTTATGCTGTGCTTTTTAAAAATGTATTGGTGTAAGAAATCTTAAATATTTTCATTTTCCAAAGCATGACATCATGAAAACAAGGAAATATTGTTCAGAAGTGGTATTAAAAATAAATAAATAAATATCCTGCACATACTGCATGTTATGTCTGTCTAAACCAGGCAGCAGATCTTGTGACAGATGCACCGTCTGGATCAATAGAAATATTATTTTACACTGTCACTCAATAGTGGTGGAGAGGTCAGTCGCTCATCTCACGTTCCCCTCCTTGTGTAGAATAACGTCATCCATCCTCTGACAGCTGGGGAAACCTTGTTTACAGTCTTAAACTTAAGCAAATTCAAGACCACACATTAGATATATTATATATATGTTTCGGTACTCACATCTCAAGTTTGTGCGATACAGGTCTCCTGTTGTATCGTGAAATCATCCTCCTTCGTCTCCCGTTTTTATAGGCTCAAGCCCTCCTCTCCCATTCTGGCCTCCTCCACGTCTCGCTGCTGGGAACAGTTTAGAAAGAGGAGGAGGTCTGACATTTCTTCTGATCCTGCAGCTGCCCAAAAGCTGGACAGGGCTTTGGTTTACAGATGCTAACGTTGTTTCTAACGTTAGAAGAAGGAGGCTACGTCTAAAAATAAGCCAGCGGCCGCTACATGGACGGACAGGTAAAACACCAGCAAGGCACGTACAGCGTCGTGTAATTCCTCATGAGACATTCCCTGTTAGACCGACGTCGCTACAGTCAAACAGTTAATTATTAGACATGAGCGGATAACGTTAGGGGGGAGCTAGCTTTCGCTAACCGCAGTGTTAGCACCGACAACAATAACACGGCTGTCATGGATACGCAGCTTCGTGTCCCAGTGGCCTCACGGGAAATAGATTTCGGGCTGCCACAAGATAGCCGTTACGCTATCGGCTATTTCACTACAGCTCCCAGGGGTCATTGCGACGACGTTGTTGCGTTCTTGAAATGCGTCCGTTCCCTCTATGATGGATTTGTCGTGCGTATTAAATAAAAAAAAAGTATATTATTTAATTAACTATTTCGCTTTCATTAAATTTATTTGAAGACATTTTGTGTTTTTTAACGTTAATTTGGTATGACATTGGTTATTTTTTCATCTGTAGAACAACACTTGTCTGTTACACGGTTGTGGTAGTAGTCGAGTGGAATTCACAGTCGGACCCAAACAGTGATAGATGGCGTGCTAGAAACGTACCATGAACTTAACATCTCTCCTCGCACTGCGCTGACTTTACGTCTCAAGATTAAAAGCGAGACGAGGTAAGGTTGACTGACGTCCAAGGAGATTGAATTTGTTAAGACATCACTCTTAAATTCTTGTTGAATTAGAGAGTTTTAAAAAAATGCCCACCTTACTCTTTTTATCAGGTCTTCTACTTTTAAAAACTACTACAATGGACGCCCTGCAGAGGAGAGTGATTCAGGAGGACGTGGTTCAGTACAAGCTCCTCCTGATCCAGCCAGACGGTTCAAACTCACAGCAGACCGAGGAACGTCTCACACATCTGGTGGAGGAGATTTTGGCAAAGGTGGCCCCACACCTGATACAATACATCTGGCAGCATCAGTCATTCAACCTCAAGTATCATCCTGAAAAAGGTAGAGTCTTGTGAACACATCAGAGATTAATTTATTCATTAGTGCAGCTTGGCTTTTCTTGGTGATGTGACTCAAACTGACCGACGCGTGTCCTTTTCATTGACAGGAGATGTCCCTGCTCACATTGGAGGTAGCACTCAGTTTGGGGACAATGTGGAGGACGAGTGGTTTATTGTTTATCTCCTGCAGAAAATCACAGAGGCCTTCCCAGAGCTTGCAGCCAGGTGAGACAAAATGTGCTTTTAGATGTTATTTCTATGTTTTAAAAATTGTTTGGAACATTACACTGGCAGTGGTTAGGACTGTCACCTCACAGCGAGAAGGTTCCTGGTTCAAATCTTGAGTTTGCATGTCCTCCCCGTGTCTCCATGGGTTCTCTACAGGTACTTTGGCCTCCTCCCACAGTCCAAAGACTTGCCCTTAGTAGGTTTATTGGTGACTCCAAATTGCCTGTAGGTGTAAATGTGAGTGTGAATGTTTGTTTGTTTCTATGTGCCCTGCAATAAGCCGGCAACTTGTCCAGGGTGTACCCTGCCTCGTGGCCAAAGTCAGCTGTGATAGGCTCCAGCCCCAGCATGACCCTGATGAGGATAAGCGCTTACAGATAATGCATGGATGGATGGACATTACACTGCTTATGGATGGACATTACACTGCTTATGGATGGGTCAGTTACATTTGTTTTTAAGTAATTTGCCTCTGACATGATTTGTGTGTTTGTGTGTAAAGCGTCGTGGACAACGACGGGGAGTTTCTCCTGATTGAAGCAGCAGATTATCTCCCAAAGTGGCTGAATCCAGACACCAGTGAAAACAGGGTGAGTTCACTTTACGGCGACCTTTTCCCAAACCACACTATGAACGCTCTCCCGTCTTTCATAAACCAGCTGCCTGGAAGGAAGGAGATGTAGCCTTTTGGTGTAAAGTAGACACATTTCACTGGTCATTGTCTTTATTTCTCCACTCATTCTCTCTCGCAGGTCTTCCTATGTAGGGGAGAGTTGCATATTCTGCCTTGTCCCTCTAAATCCAGTCCAGCGGGGATCTCAAAAGATGTGGTACCAAGTGTTGCACAAGCTCTAGCACTGCTCTCCACCCACCCAGAGGCCTGTCAGGCAAACCCCAAGATTAGTTCTGCCCTGAGGAAGCGACTAGAGGGGTAAGAAGTTATACGTCATAATTCTTTGGTCTAAACTTGAAAAAACTTACACTAGCCTAAGAATGGCTTTTAAACAGCCTCGTAAATATTCTGTGTAACTAGATAAAAAAAGAGTATCTGACTGGAATGAGCAGATACTGTGAATGTATGAAAGAAAGCATATCAATCACTACTTTCCACTTTCTATAGGTACCCAGAAAAGATTAAAACCAGCCTTCATCGTGCCCACTGCTTCCTGCCTGCGGGTATTGCCACAGTGTTGGCACAACGACCAGACCTGGTTGCGCCTGCGGTGTCAGCGTTCTACCTGCGAGACCCGATAGATCTGCAGGCGTGTCGAAGCTTCAAGGCATTTCCTCCTGACACACAAGTCCTCACCTCGGTAAACACGCTTAAAGATTCACGATTATGGCAGTCAAATCAAAAAGTAGAGGTCGAGGTTCAAAAGATTGCTTCTATGTTGACATGTCTTCATGCAAAACCATAACCATGTACTTCTATATATATATATATATATATATATTTCCAGGTGACATTCACACGGTGTTTGTACGCCCAGCTGCAGCAGCAGCAGTTCCTCCCGGACCGGAGGAGCGGCTTCACCCTGCCCCCTCGCTCTCATCCCCAGTACAAAGCCCATGAACTTGGCCATGAAACTGGTGAGCTGCCAGCTGTGTTTCCTCTTCATTCTGATGGCCTGTAATGAGTTTTTAGGGTTGTGTTTGATTATCTGTGTGTGTGTCTCCTCCTCTCAGGCTCATGGCTTTGAGATCCTGTGTTCTAAGTGCAGGCTGCCATCATCAGAGCCTGATGCCCCCGTCAGTTGTAACCCTCAGTGGAAAGGTTTCATGGACAGTCTTAAAAGGAACGACTACTTCCGGGTTAGTTTGTTTTTAAATGAAGAGCCAAACCTGGAATATTGGGCTAGACATAATAGTAAACTTTGTTAAGGATGCATAAAGTTACATTTTTGATCTTAATGCTGTCGAATGCAGGGAGAACTGGAAGGATCATCCCGTTACAGAGATCTGACAAGATCCGCAGAGAACTTCTTCAAGCAGTCTGTCGCTTCAAAATCGAGGTGAGGACTCGGAGCTATACGAGCGTGTGCGCGTGTGCGACTGAACAGTGAATCGCCTGCCTGTGACATCCAAGTGTATCTGTCTGAATGTACCCATTGTCTACTTTGCCTCAGTGCTCCATCGCCGGGTGAGGAGGTTCTCCAGCTGCTGCACAGCTGCAAATCCTTCAACCTGGAGGAGCTGAAGAAAAAAGAGTCACAGCTCCCCCCAGAGGACAGTGAGTGGAAGTCTATCTTTGGGCCAAACGGTGGCCTGACGTGAGATCGGAAATAAAATATCAAAATGTCTGAAAGTAGACATTTGGAAACTAACAAATAGTATAATAAGTATAATATGGTCTATATATTGTTATTTATTTTAGATTAGAGACATTACCCCTCTCTTAAGTGTAACTTACTCAGTGAAAAGTCTGCCTGCCTTACCTTTTCAGTAAGGCTTATTTGACCCTGGTAGATAGTAAACAGTGCATATTTCTGTCTCTGCCAACTGGGATCTTCTGCTTCCTGCCAATTCCTTTCAGTTTCTGTCCTTTTGGTATGCCTCCTCCGTTCTCCGCGCTGTCTCTCTTTCAAACATTTCCCATAATTAGTTTTTCTTTGTGTCTATCTCCAGGTGACAGCTGGCTGGATATCACAGCTCAGGATTTGGAGCGCATGTTGCAGGAGAGGAGCGGGGGAAGAGCTGATGTTGGCAGCCAGAACTCCGCTTCCACAAAAGAGACGCAGCACGAAGGGGCAGAGGAGAGGAGAAAGGAGAAGAGAGAGGAAGAGGAGGGTGCTTACAGCTTGGTAGCAGTCAGCCAGGGGATGAAGAACTTCCTCAATGCCATGTCATCGCATGAGGGTGCTGAAATGCCCTGGTGAGACAGACTGACTGACTTTCTGGCCAGTACACATAATTAATTTTAACAATTTATTCTATTCATGGTCTGCCATCTCATCCCGTCGTCCCTCCAACGTTCTTCCAGTTCAGATTTCACGTAGTTTTTGTTTGTATTCCAGGTGCAGTTCAACTCAGCCTTTTAGTTTTGATCCTGACTCCATGGCCAACGCACTGGACAGACTTCTGGGTATGTAGAAGTTATGGAAGAGCTTGGCTTTGTCTCGTCTGTTTTCAAGCAGATAAAAACGTCTGGTCACAAGCCTTCTCGTGTTACAGCCAAACGATACACTAAAATATTTTTCTGACAACATTTGAGGCTCAAAATATTTGATCCTGTTTGCTCAGCGCTGCCTCGTTTGACAGTTTTGAGTTTCATGAGCTGCTGTTAGGCCTTATTTGGTGTCCCATCAGATTCCGTGACTCTAAAAATGCAGAAGTAGGATGTGTGGTTCCTGTCGGCTGATGAGCAAGGTGGAAGCAACGTTTGTCTTTTTATTTTTAAGGAAGCAAAGAAGAAGAGCTCGATTCAGATGATCTTGATGATGATGATGATGATGAGGATGAGGAGGAGGAGGAGGAAGAAGAAGAAGAGGCGGCCGGGTCGTCTGGTCACACAGAGATGAATGGGACAGAAGCTTTAGATGGTCTCAGGAAATACATGGACCAAATGGATGAGGAGCTGATGAGCACGAATATAGGACAAAGCTTCAGTCAGACGGTAAATAATCATGATTACTGTTTCACCCTTATGGTGATATAATGCTCGTGTACCTGCAAAGCTTTATTATATTTATCCTTTCTACAGAATCACAACAAGGCAGACTTGGACAATGGCTCCCGTCATCCCTCTGCCGCGGACGGTCTCCCAGCGCACGGAGGACCGGATGAGACGGAGGAGGAGATCCAGCCTCTCGACGTCGACCTCAATCTGGTCTCAAACCTGCTGGAGTCCCTCAGCTGCCAGGCCGGACTGGCAGGACCGGCTTCTAACCTGCTGCAGAGTCTGGGTCTGCACATACCACCCAACTCTGATCCCTCTTAAGGGCGAGAAGCAGACTCAGATAATGAATGAGGTCCAAACGCACAGCAAGAACCAGCATCTGCAGCCGACGAGGCTTCTCTTAAAGCTGTGCGTTTCGGATTTATTGAAGTGGGGGTGTATGAAGCACTTATCCAGAGTCAGTAGATGACAGTTTGGAGAAGACAGGAGGAACCAAACAAATTTTAGCCACCTAGAGAAAGAGAATCAATATCAGTTTAAGTGTATGCTATATTTAGTATCATTTCACCTGCTTGTCTTGCTGCCAGACAGCACTTAAGACAAAGGTCGTGAAGGGGTGTTGCTACCTCCGTACACAGCAGTACATTACTATGTTTCTGTGCCGAGATTCCTGTCAGCCTGTCTAAACTGGGGGTGCGAACAGATACACAGTACACAAAACACATTGATCAGGTTTTACAGAGGATTTTTTTATTACAAGCTGCTTTGTGTAATGCTTTGTTTAATGTGTCATTTTTTCACAGCACTTACATTTGGTTGTTAGAAACAGAAAAAAATAAATATTTTTGGAAATAAAGTCTTCTTTCAGTGTCTTTAGCTCATTAAATACAGATTGCACAATCAGGTAGTTCAGCATTCTTTTCACATTTGTTTAAACATGTCAGATATCTACTTTAGGATATAATTGTACCTATAATATTAACAATTTAGATATAAAGAAATCTGTGTTCCCACCATTTAGCTCGTCTCATCGTGACCCCATCTCCTCTGACCAACCTCAGCAGTCAGATTCATTCAAGGGTAACGTCTACAAACGTCTGGTTAAACATTAAGTCAGCCAAGGACCTGAGTTTAAATATTATGGAACGTAATTGAGTTCAACAGTCTGTGTCCAGTATAAACAACCTTCATCGTAATCCCTTCTCATCTGAACAAAAAAAAAAGTTGTCAGAATCATTTAGGGAAAAAAGATCCAGTGAAACATGAAAGTTAAGAAACCTCTTAAATACTGCTGGGAATCTGTAGGTAGTCTCCAAACGTGTGTAAAAGTTTCACTGTTTATCAGGCAGTCGTTTTAAAATTCTGCTAGTTCTCCTCAAATTTACACTATATACATTAAGAAATATGATATTAATGTAGAAAGAACACGAGTTGTTCAAACCATTCTGCTGATTTGTACAGAGAGCTGTTTAAAATGATGAAAGATAACCTTTTCACTCACCCAGAGCGAGATGATCTGTCTGTAGATAGTTTGGTCTTCAGATCTTTTGGTTATATAAATGTACAGATCGGGATCAGTGCTCTATTGCGTCACTGCTCTGATATTGTCAGATAAGTTTTTGCATGAAGTGATAAAACTGCAGAACGGGACGTGTGTTCAAAGCATGTGCAGCATCTTTTCGTATGTAGTACAATAATAATAATCTATGCTGTTTCTAATTTAATAAGTAGACCTGTCAGCTGAGTACTGGGTAATAAAATAGAGATAAAAACTAGTCAGGTAGACTATTGGACCCAGCTGTAAATCAGTATTTTATATGTAATATGATATCATGGTCATAAATACTGAATGCTTGTTGCTTTTCTGCTGACATTTTGTGTTTAATCTCAGCTGTTATTACTAAAGGGCTTCAGTAGCATGGGTCACGTTACTAAAAATTGTTATTCTCCACAGATTAAAATGACGGTGTGGTCAGTTGCAAGGTCTTGCAACACTACACTCCTGCGCTAAAAAACAGTTCCTCCATCATTCTTCTCAGCCCTTTCGAATGTAACTACAAAAGGTGGAAGAACGGCTGTGCCACCGGTCTTGCCGAGTGTAGCACCGAAGCGGCGAGCGGTGAGACGCACAGCGCCGATATACAGACCAGGAAGTTTAGCACCATCCCCAGCAGGAGAATAGCGAGTAGGTATCCGTGGAAGAGTAGGGTGTGCCAGCTGCTGTGAGTGAACACCTTCCAGGGAGAGTCCGGGTGCACCAGCCACAGGAGGCCCAGCACCCAGCTCTGGTTGACCAGCTGGGTGTAATAGATGTCAAAAACAGAGGCTTGGGCACCAGGGGGGTTGTGGTGCTCGGCGTCAGATACTTTAGCCAGCCATGTCAGAGAAAGACTATGGAGGATTAAAGCCAGAGGTGCATATATGCAGTCCAGATGCTCCACACCTGCCAGACCCTGAGAGACTGCACATGGAGAGGAAGATCAGAGGTCAATTTGAGCTGAGTTGACTTTCACCTCTGGATATAATCTACGCTTTTTACCTGTGATGACAAATGATGTCCCGCTCAGGATGGAAATGAAAACATAGATGTGGACAGACGGTGGGAATGCCAGCTTCAGGCAGAAACCAAAGGCTGCAGTTACTATCGGATGTAGAGTCAAGCTGAGGGCGTAGAGACCGGCATATGGGCTGTTAGCCTTGGCCCACATGGCCAGAACAGCATGGGTGCTGTTACAGATAGCAGGAACCAACAGCCTCTCACCCAGGGGCCTGGAGTAATTCTTCAGAGGCACCAGATGCAGGGCATGGAGGAGATTTAAGACTAAGAGAGAGATCAGGACCTGGAAAAAGACAACGACAATTTAATGACTTAAAATGTACTCTTTCTATTGTTGTTGTGTTTTATTATATCCAGCCTTTGTGGCGCTGACACATAAATAGAGGACAAAGATCAAGGGTGTGTGGATATGAACTGGAGTAGATCCATCCAACTTCTGCAGTTCACTGACATTACAACGAGCTATGTACTGCATATCCCACGTGAACAACTGTAGCCTCGGGACAGAAGGCAGCGTCAACCTACACAGCTAATGTGGTTCAGTCCCTCCCAGCGTTGCCTCTTCAGAACCTGTGAATCACAGGGTTTGCGTTGCCTTGTTTAGTAAATCAATGACACAAAGATCCATGGCTAATCTCAAGCCTCTGGACAGGGTCACACTAACATGTCAGTCCTTAGGTCAACCACTTGGTTAAACATCTATCGTGGACAGATGTTTATCAACAGTGAATTACCGTTACTACATTTTTTAAAGAATTGTCTCATGGCCTTTATTATTAGTGGTAGCAAATTTAGCATTTTTCACTTAAAAGTACATAAATGATGTTTATTATGCACTTAGTACAGTATGTATACTCTAGTATGAACATAGCTAGTTGTTGTATGTCTTGACTATACTATCAACTACTAGGCTCTGACTTCAACACTCCATGAAAATATATGATTACATGGAGATATTGAGGAGCGACAAGCAAATGTCTTAAGTCCCTGCAGGTTGGTGCTGTTTGGGGGGGCGGGTGCTTGTGTTTTGTAGCTTGCTCCAAACATTGCCTCTGTGTAATACGTTTGCATTGTGCCCCGCAGTGTGCGAGCTGCTCAATTGCTTATTTCAGAGATAACCTTAAGGCACATGTAATTGCAGCCTAAGCAAATACCCTGCTGTCAGGATACACAATACTCTGTAATGCTGTGTAAACTAAACATGAAGTGAGGCATAGCGTGGGCATTGTCACACTTTTCTACAATTATTAAGATACACAGGTGCTGTTGACAGGCAAATAATGATCAGATTATTTGATTCGTTCTGATTGTGTGAAGCGTGAACTGTCAGCAGGCACCGACCTGTCCGAACCAGAGAGCCACTGCATAGGGATAGTGGTACTGGGGGATGAAGATGCCGGCCACAAAGTTTCGGAGTTTGTCAGCCAGGCCGTATATCACCACGACCGCCAGGCAGAGGGTGGGAACCAGCGACTTCAGTGCATGATTGGATGACAGACTTTTTGCCACCGAGGCACACCATCCCCTTCTCCATCTCCCTGAGCTGCAGCCAGGAAGAGACATGAATCATGCGATAACAATGACACTTTGTATTTGTACAACTTTAGTCACCACGCAGCGAGTGAGTATAATTTTGTGGGAATTACTGTCCCGGAGGTTTGGACACACCTTCTCTTTTGGCGTACAACAAATGGCCCTTTTGAGTTACTGTAGTAATTAATCATTACTTTGGTATGATGCAAATCAGGGAGAAGTTTGAATGTGCAGTTGCAAAACCAAAGGAAAAAAGGAAAGGAAGACCAAGAGTTACCTCTGCTGCAGGTTTAGTCCACTACAGTTATCAGCCACAGAAATCACTAATTAACAATGTCTCAGATTAGAGTCCATATAAATGCTTCACAAAGTGGCAGGCACATCTCGCTCTTTGACATTAGAGAGGGGCTTGTTCCACTCTTAGAAACAGCTTAAACCAGAGCAGTTTTATAAAACACTTTGCAGCTCTTAGCTGGTGGTTAAACCTCAACCCGAGCTCTCCATTACAGAGAGTTTTTCTGTGCCACGCAGGTGTTTGCCCCATAATTACAGACTATTAACCAACTTTTTAACTTTTTCTCAGCCGCTTTCACCATCATGTGTTTGACTCTCAGTGGTGCACCACTGTCTGTCCCCCTGAAGTAAAAATCAAACGAAGTGTAGAGTGTAGAAGTATTTTCAGTTCATGACAAAACTGTGGTGGGACAAATTTATCAGGTAACTACTAGGAAACAGGTGATATCCCGACAGTTGTGGTCTTGAAATAAAATCCTGAGTACTCTTTGTCCGAGACCGAGCTCAAGCACTACAACACAGACAACTATTGAGGGAGACAAAGAAGGAAGGGAGAATTGCTTGGGCCAACAAACGCAAGGAATGAACATCAGACAAGTGAAAATCTGTACTTTGGTCTGATGAAAAATTCTTAACCAGCTTGTTGAGCATAATATTTTATAACGCTCTCCAACTGCAGGAAGTTGTTTTGTATGGCTGACAGATATCTCGTGAATGACAGGTTTACACATCTGCTGCAATAAATCTAAAACCAATATACTGTGTGTGCATGCTCTCTAATTTTTCCGGGGAAGCAGATGGATCTGCCAAGCTCATGTTGTTTTATTTGCTCTACAGAATTACAGAATTAATATGCAATTGTAAAAGTCAGTGGGATTACCTTTTACCTAAGAGGCATGCTGTCATTCTGGGCAGATGTTGCTTGGTGCAGGGATCTATTGTCTGCAGCCAGTGCGGGGAGAGAGAAGAGAAATGTTTAAAATTATGAACCAGTAAGAAAATCAATATGTCCTCCAACAGAAAGGAATACCTGGTTTAGCCATTAGCTGTCAAGACCCTCACTTGTTATTGCTCTGCTGTATGCGGTTCACATGTGAGCTCAAAAATATGTAAATATGTCATATATACACACACACACACACACATCAAAAACCAGGGCAGACCTTTCCTGTCTCATGCTGACACAGAAAAATGAATGCATGGTTTTATTACCTCGAGGCTTGACGTATTGCAGTGCTCTCTTGTTTGGTCTTCAAAATAAAACCTGTTCAGAATGTCCTGGCACCAACCTATCTTTACCTACCTGTACCTAGCAGGTGCCCCTCTGATACGCCTTATCCCCTGTGTTTATTAACTATATGGATTTTGAATTTTAATTTTTACATTTTATTGTTTTTATTGTTACATATTTTAGGTCTTTTTTTAGGCATTTGCATTTGCATGCAGTGCCCGTACCTGTACAGCTGTGCAGTAAATATGACATACAGTATGACCTACTCAGCAACAAGTTTACATTTAAGAGAGAACCTTTACAGCGAGTACTCCATCAATTTTGGCTGGTAATACAAGTGGCTTTGGAGCTCTCCTTGCCTGTTCTTATAGCAGTAGGTCTGCTCGACCTTTGTTGGAAGTTAGTTTACCTTTAGAGGACTGACTGTAGTAGGTATGACAGTTACACTGACATAAATCACTCATCTTCTACATCATAAAAAGCGTTTCTACTTCCCTGTTTTCCACAAAACCAAGGAAACGCAGAACGCTGTTGTACCCTATACTGTAAGGACTGTAGGCCGAGGTATACAGTGACATATAGGGTATAGGCTATGCATATTCTACACAATACTCTTTTGCTGTTTGGTCCAAAGTAAAAATGTACTCTGTAGTTATTTAGGAAGTATGCAGTCTGTCTGTTCTCATTTTGTTATTATCTGTTACCTTCCAGTACAGGGAAGTATGACAAACAAAGTGTCAAACAAACTGCATATCTGAGATTTATTACTGTATCTTCCCCAAAGCTTTGTTGCTCAGTAATGCTGGTCTTACTGCACACTGTCAGAAAAAAAAAAACGTACCTATTATTGAAGTTTAAAATATCATTATTAATATTAATTTAAAATGTTCACATTATAACCTGATTCTCACATCTCACATCAGTTCATCATTTATCGGCGTTAATAATGTTAAATGAGAAGAATGATGCTGTTTTTGCCGAGCTGTAACCATAGTAACCATCCTATGCTTAAATAGTTAATTGTATTTAAAGTCATGCTCAAGTAATCTTATGTTATTATTAAGAATATTTGAGCTCTATATGAAAGGTTACACGAATAAAAGAGGTGTAGGTCTGTGATCATAGTTATATTGATAAAATAATCATCTTTTTTTTTTCTATTTTTAGTAAAAAATAAGCTGCAGACATTTTTAATACACGTCCAAAACCAAATAGTAGCACAAAAATCGTACGCAAAAAGACATGTTTTCAAGTTCTGTAAGCTATAGACTCACTTAATAAATGTTAGACGCTAATCCTCTTTTTAATAACATCGTTTAAGTCATATTAGCTCAATAAATGCACCAAAGAAACGAGATCAAATACATTCGGATCGCCGTGAAAAAAGCATGAGAGAAACTTTACTCACCATCTGAGATTCTTCATAAAGTCATATTAAATTTTCAAAACAATCATTCCCTCTCCGTGGCTGTCACTGCCATCCACTCCCTCCCAGTAATAAAACATTCATTTATAATAACATGAGTAATTGTCTCAGCAGACGTGTCTCTGCTGTCATTCTGCTGACTGAGCCGCTCGGTGTGTCACCCCCCTCTCAGCGGACATTCACCTCATTGGTTTACCTCACTGTGTCCAGATGGACTTTGGTCCCCGCTCTGTTTGTCCTCCTGTAATTAAAGAAGCAATCTAGTTGACTGCTACCAACCCTCTGCTGTTTTTTCCAAAGACAAACGGCGCACACAACATCTGTGGGAGCCATTTACATATCTGTAATATATTGCACATTTCATTACTGATTGATTGTGATAGTGAAATGAGGGTTTGGCTTGATGTTGCCATGGCGCCTATCTCTAAAATGAGCCAACTTTATTGACAAGCCTCCCTCACATGGGGAGCATGCTGCTTTTTTTTTTTTTTTTACAGCTTTGACACCTGTTTGTGACATTCCTGACGCTTCTCCCCGAGCTTAAAGTTCACTGAGCCGCCTCTCTGGTTGCGTGAGGGCATCATGGAGAAGGAGTGTATGAGTGAGGGTTTGCTAGAGTAAACACACTCATCAGACTGATGAGGATGGTGGGGGTCTCTACACCCTGGAGCTTGGGCAAACACAGTAGCAGCGTGCACAAGGAGTCTCTCCTTGGTCCAGAATACGACAGCAACTGTAAGACCTGTGCATAAAAAAATAAATAAATAAATAAAACACCAACAATTTCTCATGTGTACATATTACATGTAAGTACACGAATATGTATGATGAGATACTGATACTGTGTAAATATGTCTACATACTTGTGTGTACACTGATATGAGTGATGTGTGTACACTGATATGAGTGATGTGTGTACACTGATATGTTTATTCTGCACATAAAATAATACTAATTCACCCAGGAGGACAACAGGGGGCACTCATGCTCTGTCTTCTTCTCTGGAAAAAATCTGGGATTTTCTAAAGCGTAATTTTCTAAAATAATCATATGTCTGTGCCAGCCATAAAAGTACTTATACTTTACTTGAGTGTTTGTAATTGTTTGCTATACACGTTTGTACTCCACTGCAGGGGTACTGCACTTTTTACCCCATTTATTTCATGCAGAAGCCCCAGCCTCTTTTTTAGGCCTCTGCTCAAAAATGGCATACCCAAAATGAATGAGTATATCTCTGCAACTACAAGGTCTGTTTATCATAACAAAGGGGAACACTTGTGACATTTGTTCAGACGTGTAAGTGTCAGAATGTATGTCATTGGCTCAGAGTAAATTAAGATGGCTTACAGCAAAATCGCAATTTTAGTACCTCTTTGAAATGATGCCGTTGCGGCTCTAAATCTAAATGAAAGCATTGTATAACATATGTGGACATTACCTCTGCCCAGTTTGTGTCTTATAAAGTGAGGCAGAGCAAAATCAGAGGTTTTAGGACAAACTATTTAGGCAGAGTGATCCGAGGGTCCCCCAGTTGTGGGGAGGTTAAAGGATCTGTGAATAAACATTGGAAGAGGGTTTTTTTTCACTTTAGTTGTTCTTCTCGTCCACCATCGCAGGATTCGTTCGATGAGATCAATGCAAATGATAGAGACAAAAGGTCATCTTCTCATTTAAATGATGCTTTTGTCGAGTGTCCCACGATCAGATGTATATTTCCATATTTCATATTTTTGTTTCCGTGTTGAGCTGCAGTGAACGCACAGCAAGAAACTGAAGGAGAATTTCAGAACCAGAATCAGCTTTATTGGCTCAGAATCTGTACACATGCTGTACAAAGTTTTTCACTGTACAGGTTTGAAGAAGAATTTACAAGACAAATAGAAACAGATATATAGTTAAAAACAGGGACTACACACACACACACACATTTATCTATTATGCATATATGGGCAGGTGGAAAATGTGATGTATTCATGAAAAGCAACAACAAGATCTTGAAAATCTGTTTTTGCTCCGTTAAGATACATTATGTCTCATCATCTATCTCTATCTGTCTATCTATCTATGAATGAATATCTATCTAGCTGTAGTTGTAAACTAGGTCTGTATTGTCTTTATGAGAAAATGAAATGTCAACTGCAGTGTGGCATACATGACAGAGTGGAAACTTACAAACACATTTGAAACAACATGTGTGCACTGTGTAGTCTGTGTCATGGAAAAAGGCATTAGCGGCATCAATATAATGCACCAGACCAGCTGCGTTGAGTTTGTCTAGTTTATGTACATATGTCATCTTTATTGTGACCATATATCTAGTCCTACATGTTTAAACAGGCAAAAAAAACTGTTCTACAAACAATGAGCGTGTTCATCCGGGGATAATGTGAGTTGGTATGCACCAAGGAGAGCATCACGAAGGGTGCTGTGAGGAAAATGGGGGAGCAACAAGGGAGGTGGTTTAGGAGGAGAGAAGGGGTGGAGAGGCTGTGACTAAAGGAAAGTGAAGAGTAAGTGACGTGAAGGTGGAGGAGAGGCGATGACATGGCTGAGAGTGACAACTGAAGAGCACTGCAAAACATACAGTAAGATTTAAAACTCCAATATTTCAATGAGATAACTTTGAGGTTAAAATGTTTTGCATTGGTGTAGGGGACAATATTTTTTTCATGTTTTATCAATCAGTAGTAAGCTTTTGTGATGGTTGAATATGTCTTCTGTAAGTTTGTGGACTTGGAGGATCCCGCCACTCGCTGACATGAGCTTGTTTTGTCTTTTTGATCAGTTGCTGAACCTTCTGATCCTTTCTGATCAAAAGCGAGCTACGATTTGTCAATTCACTGCTTTTATGTGCAACCCTAAAATTAACTTTGCCGCAAGGTTTATAAATGTAGAAATAGTCGGCGTGATCTTAAATTACTCCTTACTTCTTTCTGTAATCCAAATGCTACCCTAATCTTTGTACCAAAATACCATGAACACTGCAACTATTGGGAGTTAATTTGGGTGAAGTAGGACTCCTGTGCAGGTCTCTCCTCTGTCACCTGTCAAAGCCAGCTACCATGTGGCCCTCTAGAGCACTTAACCGTTACTGTGTTTCCAAGACCACCAGCTAAATTAAGGGCAAGGCTGAAAGCTTGGCTGAGTAAGAATCATAGCTACAACAAATTGTGCATAGCAGGGTTTTTTTTTTGCTTTCTCAACTTCCTGTTGTGCTTTTTGAGAGATTTTTTTTACCATTATATATTTGTTTCTTGGTTTAGCATGTTCTTTTAATGAAGGGCTGGTGGGAACAGCTGATGCATCTATCAAATGAGTTAAACGAGATGGGCGTTGTACTGTCCAGGTAAAGATTTCTGCTGTTTTTTTTCTCGTAAAAATCTAAAATAGTGCAATGAAGAGTCATCATAAATTGGTTTTGTGTTTAGTCTCTTACAATGAATTGCTATATATATTGCCTATGTTTTGCACTACTATGTGTGCATATGTTTTTGTGCATGTGTCAGAGTGAATAACAGTTGTAGAGCGGCCTCCAGAGAGCCTGTCAACACATCCCAAACAGCGAGCAGCATCTGTGACAGGGAGGTCAATAGTACAAACAGTGACCATTCCTCCATCATACCTATCGGGAACAAAGGTAAGTATTTTTACCTCTAACTCTCTCCGCCTTTAGGACAGTGAAACGCATGCACACACACTTTATTCTTTGTGTATCTTCTTCCTGCAAACAGTGTGCGAGCCAGAGGAGGTCCTAGTCCCTGCTCTTCCAGAAATAGCTTGTGTAGAGCGAGGCTACATCACCCCACAGCAAGTGTACAACCTGCTGAATGCAGAGGAAGGCCAGCCCGCTTTGTATGATCCATACTATATTCTCATCTTGGACTGTCGCAGTGCAGAGAGGTGGGTGCTGCGCGGATACACCGGTGCTGTTCAGACGCAGAAACTCTGTCATATACTGTATATACCGTACTGTATATCTAAAATGGGTTTGGTGATCTTCTTATTTTTTTATTGTCAACATTTCTCCTGTGCCATAGAGCTCCTTAAACACATCACTGAGCCACACTCTTGCAGTATATTCAGTAGATCCCACATAAACCATCCTGCTGGCAGATATACTCACTAGAGCAGCAAATGTATATTATTCCACTGCAGAAAATAGTACCCATTCTTAAAGGTTTACACCTTCCGGGGAAACTAAGGGCTCTGGTAATCAATGGATTGAGTATTATGAAAGAGTATTGTAAGTGGCATGCTCTTACAATCTATATATGTGTGCATTTTGTGAATGAATGTGTGTGTTAGGTACAAGGAGAGCCACGTGGTGACAGCCCGGGCAGCTGTGACGGTGATCCACCCTGATCTGGGCTGTTTGATCAGCTGTATAGAGCTGCAGAAGTATTCTATAATACTGCTGTATGCAGAGGAGGGATGCAGCCCAGGTCAGCAATCAACGTTCAAACATCGAGGATACACACAAACACACTTATGTACTCTCACAAACAGACAAAGAACATGTCGGACATCATGAGATATCAATAAAGGTCTAGTGAGTAGCAATTAGTGGAAGCTAGCAGCAGCAATTGCAGAGCTCAACTCATGAGCATATAAAAATAATATATCAGCATATGAATGCAGATACATTTTTAAAAGATAAATTGTTTGCTCTCCACATAGGCTGTTTACCTGCAAGCAACCAAAGCCCTCTCAAAGGTGACTAGTAATACTAATCCAGGTCCAAACCAGGCCCTTTGCCTACATATCATATGCATGTTTAAAGAGATTACGTCTAACAGTGAAGTTGAAGTGAAGCAGATTGCAAGCAGTTAAATAGAATAGCTTTGTAAGAGGACCCACTCCTTCTGTAGAACACTGCCACAATGATTCATATTTTCAGGTGATATTATATGCTAACAAAAACACAGTTATGGATATTCTGCCAACAAATCCCCTTTAATCTTACACACTGGACCTTTAATCCAGCATAAACATATTTTTAGCCATGTGGTATGGTTCTATGGATGGTGATCTCAGTCTGTTGGTCAGTTGGTCTGTCATTTTGGTCCAGGCTGAAATATCTCAACAAATATTAAATGGATTTCCAAACATTAATGGTCCCCAGAGGATGAATCCTACTGACTTTATTGATGCCCTGACTTTTCCACCAGCAAAACTGTAGTCTTTGAAATCCAACAGGCTTTCTGGTTGGATTGATTTCCTCTTGTGCTCTGTCACCGTGACTGTTTTCTATGTGTCTCTCTGGGCAATACAGTGGGCAGTGTGAAAGCCAAGGCAGACTCTCCAGACCTGCATCGCTGTTTCTTCCAACTAAGTGCTTTGGGAATGGACCCTGTCATCCTGTTAGGGGGATTCTCAGCCTTCAATGCCCTCTACCCTTTCCTCTGCACACCACGAATGGTCCTGCTGGAACCTGAGCGTCACACCCTCACCATCTACCCCTCAGAGATCCTGGAAGGAGCTCTCTACCAGGGCTCTGCCTCCCACGCCTCTGACTACCGCATCATCAAGAATCTACACATCACACATGTGGTCAATGCCACTGCCAACTGCCCTGACGCCTTCCCCAACATGCTGTGTTACCTGAGGCTGCGTCTGAGCGATGACTCCCAACAGGACCTGGTTGAGGCCCTACCACTGGCATCCAGGTTCATCAACGCCTGCGCTTAAGGCTGAGCCTGCCGGCCGTGTTCTGGTCCACTGTAGTCTGGGCAGGAGTCGCAGCTCAGCACTAACGCTGGCCTTCCTCATGGAGCATCGACACTGGTCACTGCTTCATGCCCTGCGCTGGCTGAAGGAGAGGAGGGCATGCACGGCGCCTAATGTGAACTTCCTGCGTCAGCTGCTGACCTATGAGGAGCAGCTGTTTGGGAGCAGACTCACCTCCCTCGACGACATCCGCCGATGACTGGAGTAAGAGTGGGAATGGAAAGATGGATACATTGGATGTTTTTTTTTCCCCCTACAGTTCACATTGAGAAAAGTGTCAAATAAGCTGAGACTGAACAAACGGAGATGAATTTTGTACAGGAAGAAAGACTGAATAGGAGTATTTCCCCCCACAAGTTTGACAAATAATCTTCAGCTCCCACACAGTGTTTCTTGTGCCAGGCCTCGATAACAGCAATAATCATACAGATGTTTAATTTGGTGACCTCTGTGTGACATTTTGCTTGGCGGTAGTAGCTAGAATATACACATTAATAAAGTGTATTTGTAACATTTTACATTAGCAAGTTTCTTTTATTCGGCTTTATTCCATGAGAGGAGGAGTCATGTGGTCATTTCAGCAGTATTCGTGTGTTTATCACGGTGTTTACAAAGGGGCCGAGACTCAGCTAGTTGAGATGCGTTGCATCTGGCATACCAGAAATACTGCAGTACAGTTTGCTACTCTCTCTTTCACACACACACACACACACATCACATACACACACTTGGCTCCACCCTGTTGAACTCCCCTACAGTCATACTGTTTAGTTTAGGGAGCTGGGGGGGGGGGGTTTCTGGAATGTGTGGGAGAAATAGGAAGAGTGGGTTGCAGGTGAAAAATGGTTAAGTTAAACATTGCAACAAAAAAACTGCACAGAACATCAGTTTGAACTGAGATGCTGAACATAAAATGTACAAGCACTGTCAATGCTTTATGTTACATGGTAAAAACATGTGATTGCATGAGAAAAGGGGAAAAAAATCCCAGTCTTACTGCACAACACGTGGCATAAGGCTGACGTTAGCTGGCACACAATCTTTGTGTGTGTGTTTGTTTTACATTAAAAACACTCATCCTTAACTTTCTGCACTGGGTCAAGTCAACCCAGACGCCTCCCCTAACGTAACTTACAAACGACAACCCCTAAAGTCTCTAGTAGCAGGAGGGTGCATGCATGCATGTGAGGATCTGCACGTAGCATTCAGACTCAGGCTCTTCAGAAATCCAGCCCTTAACCACCAGATGGCCAAGAGTACACCGAAAAATCACAGACAGGACTGAGGAGCACCGCCGGACTGACATCCCCTTACAAGCGTTGTGACTGCAGCCGACGGAGGACTCATACCGGGGGGACACATTCCTGCTGCTGGATGCTCTCATTAAGGTAAATATTGACTCCTGGATGAGATAAGATAACAGAAGCTAGTCTAATAACATCCCTGCTGCCTTTTCAGGTCGCTTTTATGTCATTTATTGTTGTTGTTTTTTTTAACAGTTATTTTCAGGAGCGACCGTTAAAGACTGCGAACTTCTCTTTCGACCGTTACTGTTAGTTTAACGTCAGCTAGCCGCGCTAGCTCAAAACGAGCTAGCCCGAGGGGAAACTTTTTAATATATGTATATTTGTGATATTTCCCGGCTTCAGCTATAAATATAACAAGCCACGACTAATTAATCTAGAGTACAGTGAGTTGAGTTCAGTTAGTGTAAGCCGGAGAGTTGGGGGGGGGAAATAAGCGAGAAAAGGCAACAAAGCTTTGCTTTTGCTGTAGCATTCCTGTGCAGTGCAGCGTAGGATGCTGCCTGCCTCCACACGGCTACACTACATTAACACCCAATAACATTCAAATATCACGTATTTTATATGTCAGGACACTAACAGCCACATGTATACACTTGCAGTCAACCCACTGCAAGAGGTTACTTGGGGGTAAGAAAGCGAGCATTCGCCTGAAACTTTAATTTTTTTAGGTTAAGCTAAGCGAGACTAAGTTTTGCAGCGCCGGCCGCCCTTTACAGACATTTAAAGTCAGCCCTATAGCTTTCATTGAGTGTTTTGGGGTTATCGAGGGGTTATTGCAGGTTAAAGGGAGTGAGTGAGACTCCATTGAGCAGTGTTCGGTCCTCACATGAGCTTCCTCCGGGCTGGGAGGGGCGAAGACGTGGCAGTCCTTCTCCTCCATCCACATCCTGTGTTACCCGACTCCGCACAGCCAGCTTCACTCCCCAGTTAAAAAAAAAAAACTTGGGAGAAGAGTAGTTGAGATGAGGCCAATGTCTCAGCGAAAGAAGCTACTAGAAATCTCTGCTGAGACTGAGAGCAGTGTTCCCCACGTTTTCTGGTTTATTGCTGTGAGCATTTCGTATAGGGAATAACACACAGTAGAGTCAGGATGAATCGTTTTATGCAACCCCACCGGAGGCTAAATTGCCCCTACATTTACTGTGAATAAATGTCTATGATATGACTGTTTTTTTCATAACTTCTTTGGTTCCCGTGTCGTCCCTTGCAGAGCAAACGAGCAGAAGGTTCCCTGAGGCGTTCATGATTTTGAAATATCATATTTTGCAGAACGCGGTTAAGCTTTTTCCAGCGAGAGAAAAAGACTTCACTCCTCCTGTTTCCATCCATTTTTGCCGCTTCTCTTTCCTACATTTAAATCCCACAAATAGATGGTTCACTCCCATCCTCGGGGGGGGGGGATCAGTCTGTTGAAAGTCATTCGATGTAAATCAGTAGAGGTGACAGGACAACAGTGAATCAGTAAACGAAACAGTGAGTGAACATCGCAGTTCGCTATCGGTTTGTTAAAAAGTGGATCGCTCCCTCGCTGCTGAGTTGCTGCGATCCTCTTCAACCGCAATTAACGCGAGGCTGCCACCTCCTAATGAACGTGCCTGAACAGAACGCAGCCCGCTTTACACATAGTTTGAAAGGTCAGAAAACAAACCTGTGCAAAACAGCTTTCTGACAAAGTGTCTGGGGGGGTTAAATGTTAAACGGGAATGTGAGTCCTCACATGTCACGTACACGAATGTATGCGCTACCTCTCCCTCTCGTGTGTGGCATGGCACGTCTATCTGAATTCTAATTTGCAGCTTTAATCTTGACAATGCACCTCTACAACATTATGACAAGAAAGGCACAGTAGCTGCCACCCTGTCATTACAATAATTATATTCTGCTGAGTTTTTGAGTGGCAGAGGCCATTATTTATTGTGTTTTTATGAGTGGCGCCGCTGATTATGGGAATATAGTTGTAACAAGTAGGGATAATGGTAATTTGCATTTGCCTTGCAGCTTCTGCTCCTCTTTTAAATTGAATTTAATGTAATTTTAGTCTTGCTTTAAGCAGATACATGAAGCGAGCTCGCTCCTTCCTCTTTGCTGCTGACGTGAATCGAAATATCACATGGAGTCATTCTTTTATTTTCGCTGGTAGGATTGTCCATGTGGCAAAGTCAGAACCTGTCTGAGCTTGTTGACCACTTTCAGTGAAAGACATTGCAGAGCTGCATGGATGCACGTTTCAAGCATGACCTTAACTGTGCCACTAGGAGTATGTCTGTCTGTGTGTGTAGCAAGTCTGAAGGCGTACAGAAGTGTTTGTATGCGTCTATGAAATTAAACCTCCTTTAATGTTCCACTTTTTTCTCTGCCTATCAAAATCAGAGGTCGATATTTGAACGTAAGCAGCTACTTAAAGAAATAACGTAACCAAGTTCAGGCTGCTGATAATTTTCATTTATTAATCTGCTCATTATTTCCTGGTCAGTATCTCTGATTTCTGATCAAATATTGAATTTACTGTAATCTGAGACCAAGAAAAACAACTTGGAACCATCAAATGTTTCAAATCCATTATCAGAAGAGTTGCAGATACAATATGTTTTAATTGATTGTTTAATTAATCAATAAATTAATGAATATTAATATGAATTAATTGTGACTAATCATGGCAGCTCTAATCAACGGTGTGATTTTAGGAAGAAACACTACTTGTATGTGTTTCTCCCGAAATTACAGCCTACTGTTTTGAATTCTCTGTCAGTGGTTTGAGAATTTATAGCCAGCTTCACATTGTTGATACACCTCGATAAAACAGCCCTGCGCAGTTTGTTTTCTGTCTTGTGTTGTATATAAACTACATAATCCACTAAGACATCCAAAGGTCATATACTTATCCTTGCTTTTGGTAACAAAACAGGATTTGGTTAAAATTCCTCAGAGAAAGAATAAATACGTGCAGCTCCACATACACAGCTTCCGACTTCTGTCGGGATCGTTTCTTTCCAGCACTTTCCTCCATGACTGCTCCCTTCCCGGTTTCACTGTAAGTATTTTTATCACAGTGTCCTTCACAGAAGTTTAGTAAAGTTCAGCTATTCCAGTTTGATTTGTTGGTTAGTTTATTAACAGGATATCTCAAACATGATGAAATGAATTGCTTTAAGATTGTGCAGGTCAGGATCCACGTGAATGTATCCAGGAATTCTCTAAAGTAAAACTGGGACACATGTATCCCATTACGTCTTTTGTTATGTGGCCTTTGATGTAGATCCAAATCTGGACGTTGTTGTCCTAGCAGGTCTTCTGCTGCTGCCCAGTTTCAGCTACAGTAACCCATATGGTCAAATGCTCTGAACATACACAGACATTCACACCTTGCTGTGTCGCTGCACATTTCTTCCTGCCAGTTTGTCTGCGCTCTCTTCTCATTTCTTGCCACTCCTCACAAGCCAGAAGCTCTGTGGCAGTTATGGTTGTGCCAAAACACAGTGACGGCAACCACAGACTTATATTTGGCTTTGTGTGGTGGCTGCGAGGCTGCACTTCTAAAAGCATTGAGGAGATTCTCCGAGTCTTTCACCTCACGGCTTTGATTAGTCTTTCTGCTTTACCATTTACTGCATCTGATTTATCTCTCTCTATGTTTCCTAAACAGTCACCCAAATCATATCTCATATTTTCCCACTTGCCTCTAATAATATTTAGCCATGCAGATAGCTTTGACAAAAGTGCTGCTAACTCAACAACAACACGCCTCTCCAGAAATAATGCCCCACTTACTCTGGACAGTCTGCAGACTTTGCTGCCAAGACAAGAAAAGTTAAACCATGCACAGCAGGTCTGTGGATAATCCGCTTTTAAATGATGCTAACAACCAGGTTTGGAATCGGCTGGGAGCATCTCTGGGGATGAAGGATCAGGGAGGTTCAGGACGACGGGGAAGGCAGCACTCTCTGGATGAGTTGTACCGTCTGGAATGTTGAATGGTGTGGTTCACTGGGAGTGAGCTCAAGTAACCCAGGCAGTAGATGACTAAAACTTTAAAAAGGTTTCTAAAAGTTATGGATGTTAGAGAGCCACAGCCTAATGAGCCTGACGTGGCAGTAACTTGCTTATCACACAGAGCCTTGAGTTAATCCTCCCTCTCTTTCTTCAGGATGGAGCTACCGTGTTGGTGTTTATTACTGCTGAGCTGCTTGCAGTCGCTCTCGGCCCACAATGACTTCTTCACCTCCACAGGTAAAACCAGCAGGCGACACACAGCGCTCATGCCACGTATCTTATTTTCTAACTTCTCACAGAAGCGACGCCTCTCGTGGCATGGGATCGTTTTAATGATCTGATGAGAGTAGTTATCATTGCAGCACTGATGGTGAAGTGTGTTTGATTTGTACTCCTCAGGCCAGATGACAGATCTGTTATACACAGAAAAAGACCTCGTCACCTCTCTAAAAGACTACATCAGAGCAGAGGAGAACAAGCTCGAGCGTGTGAAACGGTGAGTTTGTAAAGTTACGCACATAAATGCACCGAAAACAGACACACAATTCTTAGTATTTACGAGTAAGAATTTATTATTCCTTGTAATTGTGAGTGTAAGCAATGTGCCTAATAACATCTCTGTGACAGGTGGGCTGATAAGTTGGATACATTGTCGGCCGCAGCCACTCAGGACCCCGAGGGCTTCCTGGGACACCCTGTCAATGCCTTCAAACTGATGAAGAGGCTGAACACTGAGTGGGGGGACCTGGAGAGCCTTGTACTCAGTGACACCACTGATGGTAAGGAAAAAGCAGCTTATATATATGAATTTCCGTGGACTGACTGATGTTGGAGATGCCTAATTAGTGCAGCAGAGGGATGCGGGGATATTTTTGTTTGTTTTGCCAAAGAAAAATAAAGCTGTTAATTAATCCAAGTAAAGCTATGTTTGCTACAGCAACACTGTGCCGCTTGTTCATTTATAATATGTTTAGAAGCAATCAAGTGCCCCACTCAGTCATCTTAACATAAGTAATTGATGTAGAAGCGAGTGTTGCTCTTTAATTATTGCTACATTTCTGGCTTAATGTAAGATCAAGACTATTAGGATATAGGATTTATTGTCTGTGTGTTACAGAATCATCTTACTATGTCTTTCTTTGTCCTTTCCTATCCATCCATCTCTCTCTCTCTCTCAGGATTCATTTCCAACCTGACCATCCAGAGACAGCACTTCCCCACAGATGAGGACCAGACCGGGGCTGCTAAAGCTCTCCTCCGGTTACAAGACACTTACAGGCTAGATGCTAACACCATCTCTACAGGAGCCCTACCTGGTAAAGGCACTACATCATAACAAAGTACAGATTACACGTACACAGGCATGAACAGTAAAAAGCAGATCATGTTTTCTTGTTTTCTCTGTTTCTTGTATTACAAAGGAAATTTTTCCGTAATCTTCTATGCCAATATTCTGCCTATTCTCCTCTGCATACTAGGAGTGAAACACAAGAGTCAAATGACAGTGGAGGACTGTTATGAGCTCGGGAAGATCGCCTACTCCGATGTTGACTACTACCACACCGAGCTGTGGATGGCCCAGGCCCTGAAACAGCTTGAGGACGGAGAGGAATCCGCTATAGATAAGGTGACAGTGCTCGACTACCTGAGCTACGCCATCTACCAGCAGGGGGAGATAGACCGAGCCCTGGTGTACACCAAGAAGCTGCTTGAACAGGGTGAGTCCCTCTGCACTATAAAAAAGTACACTGGTAGGGGTATTTTGTAGTTTAAAGTGATATTGTCATTTCATTCTGAGGCATATCTTTTTTTATCCCGTCCTGCCCAGGCACCAGACTTTATTTTGCATTAAATAAGATTATAAAACGTGGAAATAATTCTTCTTTACCAAACACACACAGAAAGAGAAGCACATCAGGATGGATTATTCAAATTAAAGTGGAACCAAGTCAGTGAGTTGGATAAATGAGACAGTCGCTCTGTGTTGAACTGAATAACATACTAAACAGAGGTGAACTTGAGGCCAACATTTCCAGGCCACACAGACATAAATAGTCTATTACCATGGTTAGACCAAAACAACTGTGGCATTACAAGCCTGTGAACTTTTGTCTAGAAAGAGTAATCCTGAAGTTTTTTTAACTGAGGTTAATCCTGAAATGAGACTACTTGAAGCTGATGGAAGGTGATTGAGCAGAGGGCTTTATCACTGCTCTTTTATCATGTACAATACATTTCATGCCATTGTCTTGCGCTGACCTTATTAATCAGCCCCTCATCTAATTCGTCCTGTTTGTACATCTTGTTACTGAGAACAGCACAAGGTCAGACTGAATAAATAGCATATAATCATGTTGTGTTGGAAGCTCAGTTATTTTGATTATAGGCGGTGCGATATTCTTAGGTGACATTGCTGCAGTCATTACTATTTGTAATCACCACTTGTTATTTCGGTTGGCCTCTCGTTTCCCCAGACCCAGAGCATCAGCGCGCCAAGGGCAACCTGAAGTACTTTGAGTTCCAGTTGGAGAAGCAGAAAAAGGCTGCGGAGGAAGAAAAACAGAAGGACGAAGGGGAAGCAGAAAAAAAAGAAAAGAAGACGAAAAAGGCAAGAAAGAACATCTCCAACCTCGTGGTCCCGGAGAGGAAGAAGTACGAGATGCTTTGTCGCGGGGAGGGCATCAAATTGGTGAGGAAGGCAAAGAGATCCACAAAAACACCATTTCTAACTTAGTAAATACACCTCGGTTTGACGGCTTTTCTTTCTCTCTATCAGACCCCCCGCAGGCAGAGTCGGCTGTTCTGCCGTTACTATGACAACAACCGCAACCCCAAGTATCTGCTGGCACCCGTCAAGCAGCAAGACGAGTGGGATCGCCCATACATTGTCCGCTACATTGACATCATCTCTGACCAGGAAATCGAGAGGATCAAACAGCTGGCAAAGCCACGAGTAAGCGGTTCACGGTGGTTACAGTGCTCCCATGATGTCATATGATCCATGTCGTTTGCTGTAATGTAGTGGGAACATTTCTGTCATGTGGTTTAGTGTGCTGTGGGGTGGGAGGTCAAAGCTGTGAGCCTGGTTGATGTGACGCTATCAGTTAGGGCAAGCATACAGGCACACGCATGTTTGCGTGTGCGTGTGTGTCTGTGTGTGGGTAAATCATGTCCCTGGCTTCACAGCTACGCAGGGCCACCATCTCCAACCCCATCACAGGAGTGCTAGAGACAGCTTCATACCGGATCAGCAAAAGGTAAGGCACAGCCAGGAGCCCCCATGAACAGAGGATATAGGAGGGAGCTGGGAGGGAGAAAGGGAGATTTTTCTCCTCCCTTTTTTTCTCAAGAACTCATCCCATTTCTCCTCTGCATTCCCGTCTGTGCGTGCAACTCAATTACTGCAACCTTCCCAAGCGTAAAGGCTCCTGAGCCGAAGCACAGGATCCAGCTGAGAATGATCAAAGCTTTATGAAGCATCTCTAAACATTTTTAGACTATTATTGATTTCTACAACATGTTTAAAAAAAAACCCATCAGCTTCGTGTTGCTTTTATCTCTGACACAGAAATAAAAGAAAAAAGAAACACTTTCTTAGAGCTCATGGTTGAGTGTTTAGGGATTGTGCTGTTTTGGAGTTTCTGTTTCTGCTCAGGAGTCTGTTACAGAAAGGTAACACAAGAAGAAAAAGGAGGGGGGGTGTGTTACCTTTTCCCACTAGTTTATATTAACATAGGTGCTTTCATGAGCCAAGAGGTGTATCAGGGGCACTCATCACATCCAGTGGTAATATTCTTATTTTAAAATTTGGTTTCTACCATTGCCTCGTGATACACTCTCTTAAACCTTCTTAAGAATAACATTGACATCTAGTGACCAGTTCTTCCTGTCTTTTTTTTTTCCCTGTCTTCTATTCCTCCTCTTACTTCTCACTCGTCCTCTTTTTTGTGTCACATTCCATCGTTCGTTCCTTTTTTCCCCCCTTCCTTTTTTGTATCTGCTCCTCGACCTGCGTGTGTCCTTCTGCTGGGGAAACCACTGTAGTTAAGGCGAGCCACGGTGCATGACCCTCAAACTGGGAAACTTACCACGGCCCAATACAGAGTCTCCAAGAGGTAAGGGGTCACAGGTTGTCACGGTGCCTTCCCCATCCTCCTCCGTCCACCTCTTCATCTTTATGTCCTGTGTTCTATCTGAAATACTTCAGTCATCGCCATGAAATCAAATTATGAAGCTACACCAGGAAAACTAACACCAGAGGAAAGTTTAATTTGGTTGAAGTGAAAACTTTAATTTATTTTTGCCAAAGCACTAAATTGTGCTTAAATGTAGCTCAAATCAAGTTAAACAACCCTTTGTTCTGTTGTTTTTTGGTGTAGCTGAAATATTCTTCTTACCCAGTGATTTAGGGATTTTCATGGACCTGTGCAGTGACAGTAACCTTCCCTCTCTTTCATCCTGCCCTCATTCTCAGGTTATTTGAGATCCGGAGCATTGAATCTCTGTTACCCATTGCACTCTGCAGGAATGAATGTGTATTACATACTTAAAGCTGCTGTGATTTTACTCTGCTTCTTTGACTTTCATATCAGCATGATAGATCAGGAAACAGAGTCTGGGTGCACATGCTTAAAGCAAGATGGATGCTGCAACTGTGTGGAAAGAGAGACTGTAGGTGCCTCACATTGCAGTTACATAATTCTTAAAACCCACCCTAAAAATAGCACGCCACCAAACCCCCCAACGTTTCTTGGGTTTTACTGTTCTCGGTAATTAATGTTTGGGTGCGTGTCCATGTGAGAGCAGGGGTGTGGTGGCCCTTTGATGTTTTTATATGTGTATGTGTTAGCCAGCATGCAATTCCAGATTCACTGGAAATCAAGTATAGAGAGAACAGACAAACAGATGGACGTGCTCAGAAGAGTGAAGAGTGTGACCAACCTTTCAACTGGCTGCACATCAGGAAAAAAAGTGTGTTGGCTCCCCCTTGGTCTAGTATCCCTTCACAAACTATTATCAACAGAAACGAGCTATAAAAATATGACTCATCACACTGTCTCTCTTACACGTGTTTCATGAGACGGTGGAGGGTGGGAGTCATCTCCCTGTTCATTTTTTACAATTGGGACACTGTGGCCTTTTAACACACTAGCCAAAATGAATTTTATGATATGGTCAGCAGAACCACAGTGGTTTCATGTTTTAATAAGTTATGAGGGGCCCTCTCTTAGACTGGGCTGTGAGAGTGAATATGAAAGGCATGTAGTGTCAACAAAGTTAAATCATCCTCAACCAGACTCCTGTATGAAAATCCACATTCCCAAATGCACACATAGTTTGAAATCAGAACAGCCGCATACCCTGAGCTGATTGGAGATTCTGAATCTTGGGCTGGTTTCCTGTTTGTTTTTTTTCATTGTCTTCATACTTCCACTTCCCTTCTCTCCCATCTTGTAATGCCAAACTTTGCTTCTGCTCTGAGCTTCTCATGGCACGTTTTCAGCATGACATTCGCCAATTCCAGAAGTCTTTACTGCCATCTAGTGGACAAATGTGTGTCTCGCCGACATACTGTAGTATGTTCCTCTTTTTTCTCAATTGTTGTGCTCTCCCTACTCTATTCCAGTGCTTGGCTCACTGGCTACGAAGATCCAATGATTGACCAGATCAACCAGAGGATTGAAGATCTCACAGGCCTGGAAATGGACACTGCAGAAGAGCTGCAGGTAAAGAGTTAGTCTTAAAACTGGGACATTTATCACAGTTTTCCCCCTCTTGTTCCTTTGATTTTGATTCTATTTTTAAGAATTTTAAGAATTATTCATATAAAGATAAATTCAAACAACCCCCTTGCCCCTCAGGAAACCACTCTTGGTATGTCTTTGTACATTTGTGACACTTACATTTTATGGATCTCTGTAGGTTGCAAATTACGGCGTTGGAGGTCAATACGAACCTCACTTTGACTTCGGAAGGGTAAGCTTTGTGATTGACACAAGTTGATATCTGTGAATGTACATCAGTCATTGATATGTCAGAATAACCTGATGTTCACTCTCTCTTTAACAGAAAGATGAGCCAGATGCCTTTAAAGAGTTGGGCACTGGCAATCGCATAGCAACATGGCTCTTCTATGTGAGTAAACTCATCTTAAATACACTAAACCATCTTCAGCAGTCATTGTTATTTTTTTTTAAATTATCTCATGATGAGCAATAAAAACCATAGCATCACAGGTTTAAATAGTTGACTCATTTTAGGAATCATTAAGCTTCGATAGCAGAAATATAAAGTGTCAAATCAATTATTTATATCCTTAAAAAACTTCTTGTGAAAAATGGTGTACAAGAGTGCACGTGTCTGTGCTTCACACACACACACACACACACACACACACACACACACAAAACAGCAAAAAAGTAGTTGCCCTTTGTTGTTCTTGAGTTATTTGAAGTGACTGGGTGGGTTTAATAAAAATGAGACAGAGCAATGAAACTCTCTCACCCCACGTGGTGTGGAGTAAATTTTAGTCCCTGTGGTTAGATGGGCTGTGTAGAAACCGTGCCAATGAAATAAATAAAGGAATGACGCTCACCATAAATTTTCCCCTTCGGTTTTGCCCTGGGTGACACCCTGGTATTACACACCAAGGACTGCAGTATCTGTCATCTCTGATTATGGCCTTTGCCAGTGTGCAAACTCTTTGCTGTCACTGAATCTTAAAGGAACTTAATCTGAGTTAAAACAGGACTTACTATGCCAAAGCCAAAAAGGGGGATGCTGGCAACCTGGAATCAATATAACAGTAACCATTGCAGTGATATCTTTGTGATATTTAGTAGTACTATTGTATTATTTGATATGACAGGTGGAGACTGAACTTTTCTTTTTGCTTCACTGTCTTTGTTGTAGATGAGTGATGTAGCAGCTGGTGGAGCCACAGTATTCCCAGATGTTGGTGCAGCAGTTTGGCCCCAAAAGGTAACCGCTTATGTTCCACTGTTTATTACGATACACTAATACTGACTCAGTAGCACGTGTTTGAACTGATCAGATTATAAAGTCAACTAAAAGACTGATTGTCTGCTGTTGAAGGCTAGCACACTATACTTTTAATAAATAATCCTTCTTGTCAGCATCAGTCAGGCTGACTTTCAGGGATTCCTGTCTCTTCCTGGTGGGTTTACAACACCTCTAACCTCCGTTGACTGTTGTTTGTGTGTATTCCAGGGCTCTGCAGTCTTCTGGTACAATCTGTTTGCCAGCGGAGAGGGAGACTACAGCACCCGACATGCAGCTTGTCCAGTCCTGGTGGGCAACAAGTGGGGTGAGCTCCTCTTTTTCCATTTCCCTATAAAACCATCCATAAACACCTGAGTAAATATCACTTCTGAGAGTGTTTGCTCTCATTTTAAAAGCAGTTTAACCCAGTGAGTGTGACCCAGTGAACCCTGGTGTTGAGTTTATAAGAGAAAAGTAAGTAAAAGTCTAGATTAAAGTCATGATTCTCTCTGTTCTTTCTAATTTTTTTTTAGTATCAAACAAATGGATCCATGAACGAGGCCAGGAGTGGCGGCGACCATGTGGCCTGAGTGAAAGTGAATGACGGAAAAACAAAACCTCCCTCCCCCGCTCTCTCTCCTTCCATGTGAACCACCCAGGACCCAAGAACACTGCTGCAGATCACAGATGATGCATACAGATACATGGGGTCCAAATAACTCATTCCCTCACTACAAACACCCCCCACCCTTTTTTTTTTCCTTTTCTTTCTCCCAGCTGTTATTGCTTTGAGACCAGAGATTGTTTGGGTTAACGTCGAGCCCCTTGGACAGTATTAGCATCGCTGTGACAGATAACGCGTTCTTCAGGTTGTTGGATGGTTTTGAGAAACACTCCTTTTCACTCCCCCCACCCCACCCCCATGTGTCCTTCTTTGCACTCTGTATGAACTCTAGCTCTGTGGTGAGGTTATTCTTCCGTAGTGACTGCAGGGACCAGCTTCCTCCCTGTCAGTTCGGACCTTTAAAGATACAGTTCAGGTTTTTAAGAGGCCTCTCTTATTCATTGTATTCCTTTCATTTCATTAACGGAGCACTTTGGCCTGTGGTTTTTGAGAATATGATTTTTTTGTGTGGGGCTGCAGACTCTTTCTGTAAAATTGCAGTTGAAAAACTTCTCAGACTTTTCCTTGCATACGACAATAGATGTGCAGCAGGTTCACCAAATTTCTATCTTTCCTTGATATACATGTGGTAGCAATCTGTGCTTCCAATAACTTAGAAACCAAAGTTAGTGCTCTGTGGAAGGAATGAAAGGACTCAGCACATAAAAAAAGAATGGTCAGACTCCAAAAACAACTGACCACAGTCCAGTTTTTTGGGGTGAAAAGAAAAAACTTCCCTGTAAGTTGCGTAACAAATCAGAACTGATAAAGTCTATGCAGTTTTTTGTTTTGTTTTACATAACGCACACACACTTCTGGCTGCCTCAAAGTCTCAAAAACTCTTTTTTTAAAACTTAATGGTCACACCATTACATTACATTTGTTGCACTCGAACAAACAGCACGGACACACTTTAAGCAGGCCACAGACACAGTTATATGCATCCCAGTGCTGCATAAACTTTATTGTTACATTTCACCTGTTTTTTAAATTGTTCATCCCGAGTGTCCCAGAGTTGTGTAACGACTGAATACACACCACATTCTGCCATGACAGGTAAAAATACCCATTTCACAGAGTGAATGATCCTGGTGGGTTTGTAACAGTGTTGGTGGTGACCAGTCCTTGTCAGTGTAAGAATATATGGGTTTTCCAAGGAAGAAATATTTTATTTATATGTCCCAGCCAGTTTTATGTTGTTTTTTTTTTGTCTTAAATAAAAGTCTGAATTTGTTTTTCTACAATAAAGACTGTTTTATTGAAATCAAATCCTGCTGTAGTAGTGTCTGTGGGTGGGTGGTGTGTGTGTGTGTGTGTGTGTGTGTGATGATGATGATGGGGATTTTTGGGGAAAGGTATGCAGGCGTCACATGACCCTCTAGTACTAATGATACCGTCGCTTGTTCATCTGTGGCAACCAGGGGCCAGACGTCTGTCAGGTCGAGAGGACAAGGGCAAGCGTGAAGAGAGAAGAGTGAGCAAGAAGAGGAGAAAAAGAAGCAGCAGAAAGTCAGGAAACTGTCCACAGTTAATCCAGCTGTCCGACGTTAAGGACGACAAGTAGTTGAGTTTTCGGGGGGAACAGAAATTCACGGCACAATGATGACAATGACCCAGGTGGAGACCACGGTGCACTATGATAACGGCTACGAGGATGAGTACATGTTACAGGAGGATGAGTGGGACAGGGACATGCTGCTGGACCCGGCCTGGGAACAGCAGCAGAGGAAAGTAAGTCAAAGAAACAAAAAATTCAAAATAACACTGAGTCCTAGCTTTGTTTAGACGCTGTGTGATGGATGTAAAACAATGTAACGATGTTACTCTGAAGTTCGTTAAAATTCAAAGAATTGAAATAAAAGTAAAACTAATAGTTTCTACCTTCATTATTATGTTGTTTTATTATTATTATCGGACAACATAGTTTTAGATTTGGAGACTAACGACAAGCAGACATGCTATAGAGCTGAATATCCGGTTAAGAGTTTCAAAATAAAACACCCAACGGCTAACGTTTTCAAGGGCGTGAAGCATATTTGGCCACAGATACAAGAGAAATCGATATTTTTATATTTTAATAATAGAGGCCAAGTTAATGAAGTCATGTCATTTATAGTTTATTATTTTCTGTTTGTTTTGTACGCGGGGAATCGCGCAAACGCACAAGGCGCATCTTCGGTAGCCGTTAATAACCGTTTGTAACCGTTACCGTTAGCTTAAATGTTATAATGGGATTTAGGAAGTCGCCAACTCATCTGCGTTAAATCAAATAATCTATAAAAGTAGAAACAAACAACAATTAAATAAGTTACAGATACAGCGGATAGTTGGTGCAATATCAAATAGACGCATAGTTTTTAGTTAGGAAAAAATGTAAAAATAATTAATAAAAAAATACTAATTATAAAATGTGACTAGACCAGGGCAATTTACACTAAGCAATTAATTATTATTTTATTTTACGCAAATCGAGTTTCACGTTCAGTTTTATTTCGAAGGACGGCACCAGTGAACTTCCGGCGTGGTTCTCGTTACGCGCGGCTCTCTTGACGCAGCCCGGGTCCGGGGTGGGAGGCTTGACGGACGGATGCAGTGGGTACCAGCTAACAATAGCTCTGCCTTCCAGCGGCTCTCCAGACTGCTGCCTCTCCACTGATACGCGCGGAATGCGAGCTGTCAACAGATGCTTCTAACACATGATGACACTCTTGGGATTAGAATGGACGCTACGTCTAATTTTAACCCCAGCGACCAAAAGGCATTATAGTAGGGTTAATCCAGTGTCCTTGGTGCGGAATTCTTTTGTTTATAGAAACCATGGAGAAATATTGTGCCAGCGCACCAGCTCAACTCAATATAGCCTCGGCCTCCAACACTCTCAGTTGGTTTTAAGGCTTTAAAAAGTTGGCCTGGGCCTTAAACTGCAGCTCTGTGCACAACTGGAGGCTATCAGCCCCCCCATGCCTGTAGCCTCCTGTGGCCCCCCACAGGGATGACAAAACTGTGTATTTTGGGTAACACAAGGCAGCAACACGACAGTCTGGTCCCCTGGTCCACATGCACAGCTATGTTTCCAGTGTTTATCTTTTTACTGATTGTAATTTGGAGTTGACAAGTGCTCATTGAAGAGCGCTCCGGCTCTAGGAGCAGCTGTTCAGAATGATCAGAATTGATAAATGATGGCAGCGTACAGTATCACTGGTATAGGGTTTCTTTTTGGCACTGCGATGAAGCTGCTCTGTGCCCGGCCAACCTGTCATATATCTCATCCCGCTGCCTGGCCTTCACAGGGAGCAGGGACTTTTGTTTGCTCCGTTAGGGGCTGCTTCACGTCACTTTTTCCAAATAATTTCTTGAATCTCTCGTGTGGCTTGAACCACGGTGCGATTGGCTTATTTTAAATCCCGCTGCAGTAGCTTTTCTTTAGCGGATATTAATGTGACGGTGACAGCTTTATTAAGGAGATAAAACCCTGAGTTCCCATTTATATTACAAAGACTGACCCTCAGACTTCAGTTCATCTTGTGCTGCCAGGTGTTACATTAAGTGCAAGTGCAGAAGTCTTATAAATAAGCAAGTGATGCTCATGTAAGTTAAATAGAAGTCGGAATAAAAAAGAAAACCTTATGATCCATTTATAAGGCTGTCTTGCTACCGTGTTAACCATGCAGTTCTCATTTATTTTCCATCCTCCCGGACAAAGCCTGACCAGCCTCTGACCTACTGAGGCCCTAAAGGCATCGGTTAGTTCACTGACAGGGTTGGTTCTCTCTGGATGTGATTCATAAGTATTTTTAGCTTTAATCGTCACTGGTCAGTAGTGCTGGAGAGGGAGGCGGGAGCGAGGGGCTTGGAAAGTGGGCAGCAGGGCTCTACGACTGTGGCTGAGTCAAATTTGGAGGGCCAGCGGGCCACGTTTCTTAACAAGGAGGGCAGCAGTTCAATGTCACATACACCCTGTGGACTCACTCAGTGTGGAATGTGATGGCCTTTACTCTAAAGCCTGTAAGATTCTGGTTTTGCACCGGCACCCTGGGGAAGCCTGAGTAACCGGCTGGGCACCCACACACAGTCCTACTGGGAGCAAGGACGTGTAAGAATCAGGACCGGAATATCTTCCTCAAATCATGTCACCTTGCACACACAACACTAGCTTCAGTTCTTTCCTCAGTGACTGTTAAGGTTAAGGCTAATAAAGCAAAAAAACTTTAATTATAGGTCACTCTTTATCACACATGTACAGGCTGCAGTATCTGTTGTTCACCTCATTGATTTAAGTATGTATAAACTTAAGCTTTTCATTACTAGTCCATGATAATAGCCCATTTTTAATGTTTTTATCATCGCAAAAGTTTCAATTTTTTTTTGTTATTGTGACATTTATTCATCCTTTTACCACACCCTTGTCCTTTATCCAGTGCCTGTCAGTCTTCGTACCTCAGCACAGTAATGAGGGTGACCTGGAGGAGCAGCATACGTGTACCCTGATAAAGCTATCTCCATGCAGCTGTAACCAACTGTATTTTAAGTGGCAAAATAGTGACAGAAAGTGACGTGACGGGAAAACTTCTCTGTTCTCTGTCCACGTGACATTTCCGTTCATGTTGACACACGGCTGAGACGTTTTGACGTTTTTTTTTTTTTTTCTCCTGCCGGTCTCTTATCATGAGGCACAGCAGAGCAGTCTAAATTTAACACCTTATATCGGTCGGAATGTGCTCTGTGGTCGGCTCCCAGCTTTCATCCATACACTGCTGAGCGCCAATGGAGTCCGCTGCTGGCTATTGAGAGACTTTATAAAAATAGGAGAAAGACAATGATCCTGTCTTAACATGATTTACTGTATTTCAGTGCCCCACATGGAGTCCATTTGCTCTTATGGTTGTTCAGCTGTGGAACCACTGGAGGAAAAAGTTGAAATCAGACATGAATGGGTCACTGAGGGTTAATCTGACAATGTAGCACTGGTCAAAGAGGTTAAGATCGATCTGAGGACTTGTTAAGCTGTTGGTAGCCTCAGTTTGTTTAGGCGTTCATGCTTATAGTGTTATCCAGTTAGAGGTATTTTTTCCTGTTTTGTCAGTTTCCAATGATTTGAGCTTCACAGCAAGCGCAGACATAACATAAGCAGTTTTCATGCACACAACGCCATTTATTTGTATGGTGACCTTTTGTCAAATCCCATTTTAATTGACCTGGGTCTCCCTTTCTTGTTAGACCTTCACAGCCTGGTGTAACTCCCACCTGAGGAAAGCTGGTACTCAAATCGAAAATATTGAGGAGGACTTCAGGAATGGACTAAAACTCATGCTGCTTCTGGAGGTTATCTCAGGTTAGACCACTAAAGGAGGATGTCTTCATTCTTATAACTTATTTTTTTCTTAGTTCCTTTCATTAATTTATGTTTTTACCAGTAGGGTAAATTGCACATTTTATTCGCTGTTGGATTCATTTAGTGGCTTATTTAGTGTTGATGTGATGTAACTGTATCAGTTTCTATTTTTTCTTTGCAGGTGAGAGGTTACCCAAGCCAGACAGAGGGAAGATGCGGTTTCATAAGATTGCAAATGTGAACAAAGCGCTGGAGTTCATCACAAGCAAAGGAGTGAAGCTGGTCTCCATTGGAGCTGAAGGTGCCTTAAGCCTCTCTGTTCGATGAAGCCGTCGGTTGTCCAGTCTGAACTCACAAGCATGAGTTGATTGTAACAGGTGGTTTGACTTTCAGAGATTGTGGACGGGAATGTAAAGATGACTCTTGGAATGATCTGGACTATCATCCTCCGCTTCGCCATTCAGGACATTTCTGTGGAAGGTGAGATGATAAAATCCAAAGAATCCAAATCTGGATGAATTTCTATAGACATTGTCTCCACAGAAGGTACACATAGGTATAGGTAACTACAAAATTTAACACGTTAGATGACAGCACAATCTCTGGCCTGCACAGAACAACTTTATATGATGTGACCCATTACTGTGAATTCATGTTCTCAGAAACATCTGCCAAAGAAGGTCTTCTGCTGTGGTGTCAGAGAAAGACTGCCCCCTACAGGAATGTCAATGTCCAAAACTTCCATGTCAGGTAAGTTTCAGCACATCAAATACTCATTCATTTACTCTTATGCTGTTTAGTTATAACAATGGTTTGTGTGATTTATAGCTCATCTAGTTTGTCTTCTCATTCTAAACCGTCATGTCCAAGTAAAGGGATGATCGATGTCAGCACGCATTCCTAAATAATGTGTCCATTTCTTTTGGACATACGAGATCTGTATCTATATGCTGCACCTCTACTTAATGACTCCAGCAGCTTCGTCTGTGAGTGAGATAAGCGTGTTTGAACTTGACGTGTTGGTTCTCTCTGCTCATCGGCTGGTGAAGCTGGAAGGATGGCCTGGCCTTCTGCGCCCTGATTCACAGACACAGACCCGACCTCCTCGACTACTCTAAGCTCAACAAGGTGTCGTGTGGTTTCACTTGTAACCAGGATGCTGTGTTTCAGCCCTCTAACACTAACACATTGATTTACACCAAAATAACAACCCTGCCACAGTGTGATCCGATGACAATTCACCCTGAGCACAAGATAATGGCACTAATATGCTGTTTTGTAACATGTTGACTTCTGTTCTTCCCTGGTTTCCTGTTTTGATTGGGTTAATGCAGGGAAGTGTTAGATGTAGTTTAAGACTGAAGAACTAGACTGTTGGCACTATTTATGGCACTTTTTGGATACGTGGCGATTCATCGGACCAGATCCATTTTGTCTACAGAGCACATTATTTCAGGCGAATTCATTTGAAAGCCAAAATGTTTGTTGTAGATAAACACTGTGTTATTTGGCTAATGGATATAATGCCACCTTAATCTATGGATGTGCTTCTTCTTCACTGCAGAGTGTTTTTCTATCCTAAGTGCATTCATTTAGTCACACCTCATGATTCGTTATTCTTAAGTAAAAGCTTGATTTACTTGGTTCACACTTTCAGCACAATAAGCATGAAAGAAGCTCTTGCTTCAGTTTGTAAGTCTGTGCTCTCTGTGCACCCCTGCTGTGCCCATCACACGTTTGGATTTAATGGTGGTGATATGTGGCCTCTCTTGTATGACACAAGTGATAAATATGCAAACCAAAGCACATCTCCCTGCAAATTACGATAAATTGATGCAAAGTTTGGCTTTCCTCATCCGGCATGCTATTTGAGCTCGAGGTGTTTTTCAGGGAAAACAAATCCACGGCTCATTTGAATGTTGTGGGTTTAATAGACGGCAAGGAGTCTCAGTGTTTGTGAATAAACAGGTGAGGGCCTCAGTGAGCTGCGCACAGCTGACGGCCTTCCTGTGTTTGTCAAATAGCAATAAGGCACCCTTTCACTCCGGGAAGACGGCGCCGTCTTTAGACAGACGGGAATGCCAAGACTGCTGTGGGAATATTTCAGACTTCTCTCTCTTCCCCTGACAACATTCAGATTTCATAGAAAAAATCTGACAATAGAAGTGTTGTCCATAATGTTTAATGTCCAGGTTGTGATAATTGTTTATCCAGTGATCGCCTGAGGCACATGCAGATAATTTCTTCATGGCATAAAACACACCATGTATTTACAAGAAAGCAGGCTGACCTGATTTAATAGCAACTCTACCTAGGCCAAATTTGGTATGATACTGTGTATAGCAGGGGGACACCACGGCTGGTTACGAAGAGTGACATTTTCATTTGTTTTGGAAACAGAAGCAGAAACGCTCACTTTTCAACACACAACTCACTGGCCTGACTTGGAGTTGACCCTGAATAGTCACAGAAACATGAGCCTAGTCCCTGCAGAGCTCTGGCTTAGCTTTACCTCTACTATTGTCCATGCAGTCACGTAGTGTTCCCCAGTTAGAGGCTGACGGTCCAGGAAGAAAGCCAGGAAGATGCCTCTGAAATGATTACTGTGCTACTTAGTAGTCAAATCTTAATTATGACTGTGCTGGTTTTCATACTTAGGAAAGGGCAGTCAGAGTAAAATATAAAAGATAAGGCACGCGCACATCATATCCGTTCTTCTCTACTGCTTTTTCTCTCTCTTTCCGTCTCTTTGACATACTGGACATATTCACACATTCAGTCACACCTCGGCTTTTCAGTTCTGCTCGTGCTGCCAGGAGACAGTTGCATCGTCTGCCAGGCAGCTGTTGAGTCTGGCTCCAGGTGAGCGTGTTCGTTAAGCTTTCAGCGTTACAGCCGGCTGAGACAGCTCTGGTCAGGGGCGGGCACACGCAGAGGCCTTGGGGTATCCTTCTATCCATCCCTCCATCCAGTCATCAATTTACCACTGTATCTATCCACCTCTCTCTGTCCCGCACTGGGTCTGTGAGCAGCTGGCCCTGTCATGTAGTGTGCAAGCCCCCAACCCCCTACCATTGTGCAACAGCGATACAGAGATAGGGACAATAGCAGCAGCATGATAGCATGATCCCTTTACCCCACTGTTACTCACTTGTTACTGACCGTCCTATTAGCAGGGAAGGGTTCACTGTCAGCTGTTGGCCTAATTTACCACACCCGCTCTTTTAAAACACTTGGTTCACTTCTCCTGTCAAAGTCAAGCCAATATCTTTGACTAAATCATTTCAAGAAATATATGATGTATATGGCTCGGGTGAACAGTTTTCCCGTGTATCATTTAATAGCTGATTAATTTATGAAAAGTTCAAGCCAGTTCTGAAGTATGGATTCTTAAAAGTGAGGATTTGCTTGCCTTTGCCATCGCCTCTCATCTCAAAGATCATGTCTGACATGACTAAAAGAGCATCTGTTTAATTTAGAAAATAATCAGTAATTGTCACCATTGAAATCTGTATTTCAAACTTCAATATATACAGAAAGTAATTTATGTTAATGTCCTAGAGAAAATTCACTGAGAGTAGTTTCATGGGAGCGATCAAACTGCAGGGAAAGTTGCTAATAAACATAAACATTTGAAAAATGCAGGTTTTTGAGCAGCAGCGCTCTCAAATATACATTTAAAACGAGTGCATGTACAGTTGGTGAACAGGGAGTGTGATGTGTCCACCATAGCGGGGAGGTCAGTGCGGTGGCATTTTAAGTCCAGCATTGCTGTTCAGTGATGTAGAATTGTGTTTCTTTATTTAGGATGATCCTCTGGGGAACCTGAACCTGGCTTTTGACATAGCCGAGAAACACCTGGACATTCCCAAAATGCTGGACGCAGAAGGTAACGTTTTATAGAATAGATGTACCCAATTTAAGTTTACAAATTCAAACGCTGAACTTTCTCATATGCTGCTCTTTGTAATATGTGTTTTGCAATATTAACTTCACTGCGCTGTTTCGGGCTCCTTCCATTCTCCAAAGTAATTCTCTGCTTTTTTCTTCTTTTCTTCCACCTTGACTTTTCCTTCCTCTCGATGCCACAGATATCATCAACACCCCCAAGCCCGATGAAAGAGCTATCATGACCTACGTGTCCTGTTTTTACCATGCTTTTGCTGGAGCTGAGCAGGTATAGCGGCTGAACCTATTCGCTTACTAATATTCTATTTTTAGGTGCGTTAGCTACCCCTCATGTCCATATGTGTTTTAAGGACAGAGCCTGGCACATAAATCTATCGTACGTTTTATTTCAACGTGTTATTCTGAGCAACAAATCTGTTGTGATGATAATGTTGGATCAGTGGACGCGTGGCTCACTGTGTTTCTTTGTGCTCTCAGGCGGAGACGGCTGCCAACAGGATCTGTAAGGTGCTCGGAGTAAACCAGGAGAATGAGAAAATGATGGAGGAGTATGAGAGGCTGGCCAGCGAGGTGAATGATTTGATTTGAAATTTTGTGAAGAAAAATATACAATGTATATTGTATATATCCTCATGTATGATGATGAATATATAACTATTACATCAAAATACTTCAAAATAGAAGTCCACACTTGATTTAGTTTAAACACCTGTCTTTCCCTCTCTTATGTATCCCATTGCTGTGATAAGCTGAGACCCATCTGCTAAAATAATTAATTATTCATCACTTCTCTTCCTGACACACTGCTATCTTAACATGCCTCTCCAATCATTCCCATGTTGCCCTTGTGTTTCCCAGCTCCTGGAGTGGATCCGCCGCACCACTCCCTGGCTGGAGAACCGGACCCCAGAGAAGACCATGGCGGAGATGCAGAGGAAGCTGGAGGACTTCAGAGACTACAGACGCCAGCACAAACCCCCTAAGGTGCAAGAGAAGTGCCAGCTGGAAATTAACTTCAACACCCTGCAGACCAAGTTGCGCATCAGCAACCGGCCTGCCTTCATGCCCTCTGAGGGGAAGATGGTGTCTGTAAGTCACGCCTCCAAATTCTTATCATATCAGTATCGAAGAAGTGTGATTGTATGGGCCGTTTGAGGCCCTTTGCTGTGTGTCAGTGAATAAGTTCAAACTTATTTTTCCTTCAGGACATAGCCAGTGCATGGCAGGGCCTGGAGCAGGCAGAGAAAGGCTACGAGGAGTGGCTGCTTACAGAGATCCGTAGGCTGGAGAGGCTGGACCACCTGGCTGAAAAGTTTCGTCAAAAAGCCACCAACCATGAGAACTGGGCCAGCGGTGAGTTGGCATGCATGCTTATCTGTCTTTTTTAGCTCCATGCTATCTCCAGGCATCTGTATTCCTGCTTCTTTGCCAGCTTTTCAGTGTTCAAGTGTTTCCTTAATCCAAGCAGTTTGTTCCTAATGAGATTTGATTGAAGGTTTTATAGAGTCTGTCCAGTGCAATCAGCCTCTAGTGGGCTGCAACAGGTCATTTTTTTTACATCAACACAGACCAAATAAGTACAGAGCTTAGATCTAACCTGCTAATCATCTTGTTGTTGCTCTCACTCACCCTCATCCCTGCTCTCTCTCTCTTTGCATGTGCGATATCCAGGTAAAGAATTGATCCTCTCCCAGAAGGACTATGAAACAGCCACCCTGATAGAAATCAGAGCACTGCTTCGAAAACACGAGGCCTTCGAGAGCGACTTGGCAGCCCACCAGGACAGAGTGGAGCAGATTGCAGCCATCGCACAGGAACTAAAGTATGCACTCCCTTTAGCAGACGTTTGCAGTCATGTGTCATGGAGGCCCAGGAGCATATTGTCACTGCCAAACACAACATCACAAGTGGGGAAGAGGGAGAGCTGACTAATATCAAAGTCAAATAATGCCATCTTGTTTTCTGTTTCTTTCTTAAAGTGTTATTTTAACAGAGTGATTGCCCGGGTAGATTATAGACAGGAACACCACACTGCACTGACAGAGAATATGCAATTCAGCGATCCCAAAACATCTGTTTTCTTTGTTACTGTGGTAGTAAAAGTGCGTGAGAGAAAATTATTTGGCACAATATGAACGCACAGGCTCTGAAGTGATGACTTTGAACCACTTCTATTGCAATAGGAAGGTGGAAAGGGTGTGATTTACAGGCACGCTGACGTTTTCAATCAGCAGTCAATGATGAACAGCTGTCCATTGTTACCTACTCAGTCTGGGATTTGCCAAAGAGGAGGTCCTGTTTCATATATAAGTGGTGCTCTCAGAGAAGAAGATAACATTTCAGCTGTCAAGCAAAATGGCCATGTGGTTTCCTGCAAGGTATGTGCTGGTTAATTGATTTTCAGTTCAGTTCATTTTACATGTTTTTTTTATTTTTATTAAGTCCAAATTTTTTGACCATGCTATTTTCTTTTGCAGCCAGTTGCTCCTCATTGCACTGTTGAGCTGGAGTGTCTATTGCTTTCCTGCCAAAGGTAGGACTGTCACTTCACTGAGATTATAAATGCACTCCAAGTATGAGGCTCACATTGCTTTAAATCTGTCACACTTTCTTGGCTGAATAAATGCTACCTCAATTTTCTCCCCTTAGGCCGGCGCCAGTATGATCCTAATAGAGGCAGTTCCTCCAACATGGAGGCCTCTCCTGGCTTTCGTTATCGCTCACCCCAAAGCGCTCCTATTCAGCCTTCCAGTGTGAGTTACCCTGCTGCCTTGCCGCCTCATGAAGCAGTTGGGAGTGTATTCTAGTCCTGAAGTCCATTCAGCAAGCTCTACTGCAGGTGTGTCTTCGAGGGATGCTGCTCCTAGTTGGAATACTGTGCACGAGTCTGCAACTTCCTACAGATCTGTGCCCAGACCTGACGCTCTTCCCCCTCCGCCCTTGTATCAGGCAGGTGAGCTTTCACAATTTGAAGGAACTCTGGAGTATGGTAACTCAGAAAGGGAAACTGAAGAGCCAAACTTCATGCCGCCACCACTGCCCCCTGCTCCATACCCAGAGCCAATCTACCAGGGTGGTGAGTTGAGTAGCTATGAAGCCATCTTTGATCATGGCAGTGAAGAGCGGGAAACGGAAGACCAAGGTTTCATGCCCATGTCCCCGGGTCTCCATTCCTCAGCTAAAGGGGAAGCTGAAGAGCTGCCAGCTGTTTCCACGTCTGAAAGGTCCCCAGACCCACGTTCACAACGTTCATATGGACTAGGACCCTATGAGTACTACCTCTTCTTGACCGGTCAACTTCCTCCTGGCACCGTGACTCACTTCAGCTCAGAATATGAGAATGGTGCAGACTACTGGGATGAGGCCCATTATGAGAGATACCACTATCCTATGGCTCAAGGTCCAACCATCGCCACACAGACCCAGGAGGATCTCAGTGACCTACCCTGGTCGCAGCCCACATACGGTACCAAAGCTTGAACAGGACTCTAAATCTTCAAACCAACTTGGCGGCAATCCAGTAAAGGCAGTGCTCTACTTCTGCAGTTTACTCATGTCTTCTGAAATTTAAATAAAACACTTAACACCAGATGTCTCATTTTGTCCTTTGTCACTCTTTGTGCTTAATGCTTTGGCATGAAGATTTTTTCAGATTAACTTGACGTGAAGGCCATAGGTGCTGATCCTCAATGCAAACTTCACGTTCTTGAAAGTGCTATTAACTGGTGTTGGCCTAGCTATGGAAAAGCGTCAAACCCATCCAGTAAATGATGGGGGCATCATAAGATAGTGATTCTTTGCAGTGACAGATTAATACCTGACACTTGACTTGCATTTTGGAGCCAGCAGCTCTGAAGTGACATAACTAGGTCAATTTTTGAAGTGTTTGTAATGGTTTCAGCTGAGGACTTGCACGTGTCCAATGGCCTTTAGCACCAAAAAAGGCAAATTGCAGACCTCACTTCACAGCTGCATTTATCCACAACATTTTAAAATTCAAACTTTTTTTTTTTTTTCTTCCCCCACTGTTACTGGTTTTAATATTCTAAGCTAGCCACTGGCTTTATTGTTTGCCTTGGCAAATACAACTGTTTGGGGACCATAAAGATGCTTTCCACAAGTGTAACAGACCACTGTATGTGCTTTTGTTTTCCAGTGAGTTGGATTACCACGATGTGGCTGCTGTGAACCAACGCTGCCAGGGTATCTGTGACTTGTGGGACAAGCTGGGAACACTGACTCAGAAGAGGAGAGAGTCACTGGAGGTGAGTGCAACATTTAAGGCTGATCACAAGGATCAAAATGACACTTATTGAATCTATGAATGGAAGAAAAATAATTTCTATCCATTTTGACTAATTGTTTCCATTCTAGCTGATTTCCTAAAACTTGCAGGGTTCATTTCAGTGCATATGTTAGAAGTTAAGTCCCCACAAGAGTGCGCTAATGTTCCATGTGGACTAAACATGGAAATGATGCAGAATGAAGTTGCATCCAAGAGCAACTTAATCGAAATATCAGTGTAAGCATATTTAGCTCCCTGTCAATGACATTTGAACAGTGAAGACAAAACAGATTGATGAGGAAAGATAATTGGATGCCCGGAAAATCCCTGACCCAGATAGAACTGTAAAACGGGACGGTGGAGGGGATAGAGAAGAAATAGATGTAAGTGTCCATGTCCATGAAGTGACTGGCTAAAAGCCCACTAGCCACTTCCTGTGATCCATGCTGGCCATTCCAGACCTGCAAATGTGTGAGGGCCTGGGAAAGGAGCCAAGGATTAAGTCTGAATGACAAGGACAGGGGTCTGTTTTCTGTCCATCTTCCACACCCCACTATCCCATGCCACTCAGGGACCAACCAAGCCGCTGTAGGGGGTTAACAAGGCCATACCAATGTTATGCACCCTGGGATTAGTAATCAAAACAGGTGAGGGGATGTTTCTTTTGGGATTTGTATGTGAGATATGAAGCTGACGACTCCTTAGTTCAGGGTAGAGCCTAACGCTGAGCTGCAGGTTGGATGTTATGGGTAAAAAATATACAGCAGATGATGTGATATCTTGTAATCCTCTCAGCGGACGGAGAAGCTGCTGGAGACTATTGATCAGTTGTTCTTGGAGTTTGCCAAGAGGTCGGCTCCTTTCAACAACTGGATGGAAGGAGCCATGGAGGATCTGCAGGACATGTTCATAGTGCATACTACTGAAGAAGTCCAGGTAGGCTTACTCACAGTACTGTAGACTCACATACTTAATGTGATATACTAGTTTAACTTTACAGTGTTGCTGTGGGTAAAAAAAAAAGGTAAGATTAACTTGCTCACAATTTTCCTGTGATTAATATTTGAGTGTTTTATGTTACATAACAGCAGCTAAATTTTTCTGGCTTGCCCGTTTCAGAAGCTAAAAAAACGTAATTTGTTCAGTTTTATTATTCATTAACAATGACATTAAAGCAACTAATTAAAAGGATACAAGATGCAGTCTGTACCCCACCAGAGGGGCCTGCCCCACAGTTTATAAACCAATGTTCCCTAGGGAGTAATGTTGGTAGGTTTGTCACACCCACAAGAAAACCACATAATGCTACAATATAATAATGCTTGACAAAATTGGAATTTGTCATAAAATCTCAGGGCTTCCCGTTTTCCCATTCCAGAGTCTCATCTCAGCTCATGAGCAGTTCAAAGCTACTCTACCTGAGGCGGATGCAGAGAGACAGGCCATCATGGGAATCCACAGCGAGGTGCAGAAAATTTCCCAGAGCTATGGGATCAAGGCCAGCATTATCAACCCGTACAGCACCATCGCAATTGAAGAGCTTCTCAACAAGTGGGAAAAGGTAGCTACAGCTTTAAGAACTCACTTACAGACACGTATATTGAGGAATACAGTTACTGTTCGGTTCATGAAATTAAAAATAAGCCCCTTTGTGTGTGCATGTGTGTGTTTTCTAGGTGAAGATGCTGGTTCCTCAGAGAGATGGTGCCCTCCAGGAGGAGATGGCACGCCAGCATGCCCATGAAAGGCTGCGACGTCAGTTCGCTGCCCAGGCTAATCTCATTGGACCTTGGATACAGGCCAGGATGGAGGTTAGACATACAGGCTTCATAAGCAATTTGACAGTTATCTCCATTTAATCAAATTAAGACCTAAAATTGAAGATAATTCTATTCAAATGCATTGTACATAAAGGAGGCACAATGATGGTGGGTTTCCTGATAATTACGATAATTGAATAATGCCAAGTATTATTATTATACCCATAAAATCTTTCTTCATCAAGTGCTATATGTCCTGACAGAATGTACTCTTAGCCACAGGTAAATGACTCCCTGCATTGTCCGTCAACAAACCATCTGATCTTTAGACCAGCATCATATCATCTAAAACTTAAGCTGACCTTGCGTGTGCTGTCCTAACAGGAAATCGGGCGCTGCTCCCTGGAGATAGGAGGCACCCTGGAGGACCAGATGACCCAGCTGAAGCAGTTTGAGCACATCATTGTTGCTTACAAGCCCAACATCGACAAGTTGGAGGGAGACCACCAGCTGATCCAAGAGTCACTCGTGTTCGACAACAAACATACCAACTACACTATGGAGGTACAGGGCGGTGGCAAACAGTATTGCAGCAGTGCTTGCATCCATTTGTGCAGCATGGATAATGAAAAACAGAAATGCAAATACATGCTGTATATACATTTAGATATCCAGTTTTAAAACATTCATTATTCATGAAGCTGCTCAAGATTCACGTTTCTCTGCGTTAAGCCATCTGCTCTGTCACCGCATCAACAGCACATCCGTGTCGGGTGGGAGCTGCTCCTCACAACCATCGCCCGAACCATCAACGAGATAGAGACCCAGATCTTGACCCGCGATGCCAAAGGAATCAGCCAGCAACAGATGAATGAGTTCAGATCTTCTTTCAACCACTTTGACAGGGTACAGCTCTCCACCAGTTTTGCATCACCTTTTTTTTTGTCCATTTGAGTGACTAAACCAAAGCAATTCAGAGAGTGCAGGGGGTGGTGGTAATCTTGTATAAATGTCCTCCCTAGAGAGGTGTCTGTGTGCAAAATGCTGAATTTGTACTAGATGCAGGAGCAGGGTTCAGCAGCTGTCCCTCATGGAGAGGGTGGATGAAAATTCTCCTTTGGCCAACACAGATTGCCACAAATAATAAACAGTATCTGCTATTGCTCAGTGCCATATTTAGCTTTATTTTAAGTGCAACAATGGACTACTCATCCAAGTGTTTAAGTCGTTTTATTCAAGCTACATCTGATTCCACAGGCTGACGATGCGAGAGTTAACAGCATGGATAATACACCTGACAAATACAACTTCAAAGTAGCAAAATATTGCTTTGTACTGATGTCCCAGATAAGAATGTTTTGTGTCTTATGTATAAAACTTCCATGTCGTCTGTTAGTCACAGTAGGCCTTGTGTGTGTGTGTGTGTGTGTGTGTGTGTGTGTGTGTGTGTGTGTGTGTGTGCGCATGCGAGTATTACACTTGCTTCTCCTGAGTTTTTAAGCTCTCAAAACTCTTATCATAAAATCTTCAGAATCTTTAATGTCTTATCGCAAAAGCCAAAACATTAGCCGCTTGAAGCAGAAGGCATTGCTTCTCTGAGTTATTTATTTTATCATTGTGCAAAACATCCATTTGTCAGATTTGGAGAAAAAGTTTTTAAAAAAAAGCCGCACATTGCGTGCGTCTTTCACAATTTAATCTTACAATGTCGCTGTTATGTTTAATGCTATATTGATGAGCACGTTGTGCTGGGTGTGATGCAGTTAGCTTGTACCTCTGTTCTGCTTGAATCTTTTCTGTTATCTCCTCTGACTCTGCTTTCCTCCTTACTTCCTGTACGGTGAACCTGAAATTCGTCTTGTGGCTTTAGAAGAAGAATGGAGCAATGGAAACTGATGACTTCAGAGCCTGCCTCATCTCTATGGGTTATGACTTGGTATGGTAATTGAAATGTGGGTGGGCGGTTGGAGCTATGTTATCGATAGCGCCACAATTAGCTCCCACTAATATCTGTTTATTGTCTTGTGCTGTACAAATCCTTCTCAACTTTCTCAGGGAGAGGTGGAATTTGCCCGTATAATGATGCTGGTGGATCCCAACGCTACAGGAATTGTCTCTTTCCAGTCTTTCATTGACTTCATGACCAGGGAGACCGCTGACACAGACACTGCCGAGCAGGTTGTGGCATCCTTCCGGATCCTGGCAACTGACAAGGTATGTGCGAGTGTGTTTGGTGTTGGTGTGACTTACCGGCATATGGGCAGATATTCTTAGCCAACACTAATCTACTCTATACCAGTTATTATTTCCAAGTATTTGCCATGCCATGTTGATTTATGATCTACAGTTTTATTCAGGAGCTTAAAATGGAAAGGGGGAGGGTGTTAGCACGAATCTTTCGGGAACATGTCTGAAGCACACTTTATTTTCACCACCACAGCCCTACATACTAGTGGAGGAGCTGAGGAGAGAACTCCCCCCTGAGCAAGCCGAGTATTGCATCATGAGGATGCCGCCTTACAAAGGCCCCGGAGCGCCACCAGGGGCACTGGACTACACTGCCTTCTCCACCGCCCTCTATGGAGAGAGCGACCTTTAACCAACTAGAAAACCTTTCATTTACTGACCGTTTACCTAACCCCACCCCGCCCCACCCTGTGCCTTCCATCTCATGATGAATTTAAGGATCTATAATAAAGTTAGATCGAATATGTTGAATGAAATGTGTTTGTGACCATATCAGGTTTTTGTTAATTAGTTTTCTGAAGCATTAGACCATCTACAGTCATATTGAGCATTGTCATGTGTCTTCTTGTGTTTAAGATGTCCCCTAAGCTAATAGAAATCGCCATGTTCAAATTATTTTGTGAGAAACAATGCACTGTGCATTTTATCTTGTGTGGTATGGTACTTGTGCTCTGTGATGAAAGAGAAAATACAAGAGAAATTTACTCCATCAAACATACTTAATATACGACAAGTGGATTTCCAGTTAAGTTGTTTTCATATTTCCTTGTACTGCCTTTATTTCAGGAATATGGACTTCTGACGAGGTGCGTTGAGAAGGGAATTACAGTTTGCAAAAGCAATTTCAGACCTACTGCCATTCAACAATAAACTGTAGAAAATGGGTTCCCAAAAGGCCAAAAATATACAGTACCGACAGGGGCTAGGCACATGGACGCAAAAGTGAATGTTTACAATCTCTCAGTGAGTTAAAGGCAGAGAACACGGAAGACTGAATGTGCAGTATCCATGAGTAATGTGTTTAAAGATAGAACAATTAAGATAAAGGCATCAACAAATACACTAATGCTTACGTGTGCCTAGAAAATAAGTACAACAAACTCCAAAAATAAAAGGAAGAACCTGATCAAAAATAAGATCTTGTCTGTATTTGTGTGTATTTTTATATTACATGTGCTGACATTCTTCTGTGTTTCCCAAACACAAATTCACAAATTGAGTATTTAAATATGCTGTAGTGGCAGTGATTGACCCAAAATGTTCTGGTTACATACACTTGATGCTAAAGTGAATTATTTTCTGCTAAAACAATCTTTATGCAATGTTCTTATTGAAAAATACTGATAAATCAAACACTTTGTGCTCCTAATTTCACACCCTTTATGAATCGTGCAAGAGTGTTAAAATACTGTGGAAGTTGTCAAAGGAATGAAATTTTCTGTGAAGTGGCTCACTGGCTCACACAAACCGAACACAAAACACTGGAGCACACTACTAATTTAATTCTCTATTTAGATGCCACACAATGCCTTAAGAGAAACTTTGCCTTAGACATCACTGATCTCTCTAGGTGGTGACAGCTTTGCTTTGTATTTTAGAAGGACAATAAAGATACTCAGGCAGTACTGACACCTTGAAGACATTTGCTGGCTCTGTAATCAACAAATTCAGTGGATTACACTTTGTATTTGAGGATAATGGATTAATTAAATAAACTGTTTGTGACTATTTCAAACATGGATTTCAACCTGATAAATCGTTGCCTGTATTATGTCTTTTATTCGCAATTTGTCTTCATACCGGAAAATATTTAAAGGCGTAATCCACATGTAAACAAAAGCTCCATCAGTGTCTTCGACAGGTTGTAATAAAAGCAAGACGACAAGCCTTTATTTTCAGTTTCAGTATGTCGCATCCGTCTCTGTACAACATTATAATTTAGATCTGTAATGTGGTCAGAAATTACAGGTTGAGGCTTGAACAGGTACACATTTAATTATACAGTACATACTGTAGAAGATCCTGATGAGATGGATTGTGTGGGTTGTATTGGCAGTGCCATATTTGAAGTACAGTTTTACAAACAACATCAATTTGCTTGGTCAGAGAGAAGCTAACCTAATGAAAAATACATTATTTGCGAAAGTAGTTCAGACTTTGTAGAAAAGTGACATCTGCAATGTCATCTTCAGAGGCTGCAATTATTCCTTCTCTATAAATTGCTGGACGGAGAGAACAATGTGTTAATGATTAAGTGTTTTTTTTTATAGAGCAATGCCTCTCAGGGCTACAAAAATAGAGCAGGACCTGTGGATGGGATTACAGAACAGGTCAGGGAATCAAAAAATCTCTCTCTTTGAGGAGCATGAATGGATCAGTAAATGTCACTGCAATCAACCTGTTACATTATGCAGCATCTTCTGTCGAGGAGGAATTTTGGTGCAGGGGTGGTGTATGTCAGTGGCTCTCAAACCTTTTTAAATAATGTACTGCCTTTTTTCAGCTAAGTACCCCCTGAGCAGTGCAAAACATTTTTGGTAGGAAACAAACTCTATTTTAAGATGCATAATACAGTGCTGCACCATCACTTTCCATCCGAACAACCTTATAATGGAAAAATACTTAAATTCTACATTTCCAGTGTTTAAAGTCCAGTGAACTAGCATGATCATGAACGTTTGCTGCTTTCTTCCTCTTCAAACGCAGCCTAATTAAACAAATTGAACACAGAAGATTGGTACTTTTTAATCATGAAAATGCATCACATGTGCAACATGCAAACATAACAGATTCAACGCTACAGAAACAGCTGGAGCGATCAAAAGAAAAATAAAAAAATCAGCTATTCATTCATAGAAGCTTCAAAATAAAAGAACAGAAGAACAAAAATAATAGTAGTGACTTCTGGACCATGTATCTGAAACAGAAGAACAACCTGCCATGGATAAATAGAAATCAGAGGTGAAAAGATAAACAGATAAAAGTGTAAAAGATGATAAAAAGAAGACAACATTGACATTTACAACAAACAGACTCATTTCAAATTCATATTTCAAATGTCAAATCAGGAAAATTACAGGTGTGATTAATGCTATTCATGGTGGCACCAGTAAGCTCTGTCCATCCATTATCTGTAACTGCTCATCTTCATCAACCAATCCAAGCTGACATAGTATGAGAGGCAAGGTATACGCCGGACAAATTGCCAGCTCATCACAGGGCGCATGGAGACAAATGACCATTCACACCTACAGTTCAGAGTCACCAGTTAACATGGGGAGAACATGCAAACTCCACACAGAAAGGCCCAGCCCAGGTCTCATCTAAATGGAATGTATCCATCCTGAATGTTATCAATTACACCTGTGTATGAGAGACATTATCCATTCTGGTCCACTCACACACATATTCTCCTCTCACATACATTTTTAACTCTTACATACATATATTTTCACTCACACATACACAAACACACATATATGTTCTCCTTTCACATACATATATTCTCTTCACACACACATATATATTCTCCTCACACATACATGTTTTTTTTAACTCTTACATACATATATTTTCACTCACACATATATGTTCTCCTTTCACATACATATATTCTCTTCAGACATAAATATGTGTAAGAGTGTATGTATATGGATGTAAGAGTGACAATACAATATATGTATGTGAGAGGGCCAGAATGGATAATGCCTTGAACGGCCCCTCATATGCTTTTCATGACTTGACAGGACAATATCTCTGCCATGAAAAGATTAGATACTGCAGACCTGGACATTTATCCTTTTTGGGTACAGAAAAAGTAAGTTACTCAAGCGGCATAACAGTAAGTGATATGTACAGGTGAAGCAAACTATGATCTCCTGTGGGGTTGAAAATGGATGTTTGCACCTTAAACGTCTCTTCACTTGGGACAGAGTGCTCCCGCCAAAATGGCGTCGTTGGGATGGGATCTTAACCGGCGGCTCCGCCCACACGCTAACGGCCGGTACACCTTCTTGTTTCCGGCCCCTGTCTCTCCAGTCTTCCCCTTTACCCCTCCAGTGCCAAGTCCAGACTGACTAAAGTGGCTTGTTTGGTTTAAATAATGACTGAAAATGGAGAGGGCGACGATGAATACCAGTTTCTACGAACGGTGAGTTGTTTTTTTTTTTTTTAGCATTAAACGCGTAAGCTAATATTTGGTAAAGCTAGAAAGGCTAAGCTAAGCTAACTAGCTTCATAGGTGTCAACAATTAGTAACCTAATGTAGCTAATGGGTCAACATCCCATATTTTATTTGAAAACAGCTTAATTCATTCAACATGTAGTGCAATCAGGACACAAAAGTAGCTGCTGGTTAAACTCCGTGTTAGCCCAGAAATGAGGATAACCAAATGAGGATAACTCAAAATATCCTCAGGTTTAATATTGCCTATTTTCTAATGACTTGCTGTCATAACTTAGATTAACAGAGCTAGTTTAATATCACAAATGCATGGGTAAAATGTGACCGTGTCATGCATGGCCCTAGGCTGTCAGTTTAACATTGTTTGTGTGTTATTAAAAAAACAAAACAAAACACAATATTCTTTTAATGCGCAGCTCCCAGCAGCTTTTTTGCTATCTCGATCACATTGTATTGTGTAGTCACTGATAGTTAAAGCAGACCACAAATGGCTTCCCCCCCTCCTCACTGTAAGATGCTATCATTGTTCCCTGGTTGTAAGTTGTCCCACAGCTTGTTATCATTGCCCTCTGATAAGGACATGTCACGGGGAGAGTGTCTGGTGTTGATATGAGACACACACTCACACAGGCAGCGATGATACTGCAAAATCCATTCCATAATATAAAATGACTTAGTAGATATCCCGTATTATGCGTTATTATGTTAAATGCAGGGTTTCCCACAGGAAATTGTTGAGCTGAGGCGTGATCCTGATGAGTCTTGTCGCATGATCAGTGCAGACAGTAGAAATATTACAGCTACAGAGATTAGTCATAATGGCATTTGCTTTTAGCCCTGAAGGTCAGCGTTTTATGTCATAGCAGTACCATGGGAAACCCTTCAACATGCTGGACTGGAATATATCCGCGTCAGTTTTCTAATCCAAAAGGAGACTTCTCATATCCCGTCTCAGCCGAACGAACATGCATTTCCACTTGCTGCTCCTTTCCACATTTGCATGAAGTCTCGTGGCTAAGTGAGTTTTCACCACTTGCCAAATGTACCCCGAAGAAGAGCTGAGTCCTCTGGCCATCTGAATGCCACACAGTGCCTCAGCGTCGGCCAGTGTGTTCGACTGATTGCAGAGTACTGCTGATACGAGGAGTGGAAAGAAGGGGTGACTCAGGGGTCAGACAGTGTAGTATCTTCCCAATATGGAGGTATACAGCCTGGGTACAGGGAGGTGTTGGTAGTCCTTGCTGTACTTTGGAGACCGGCCGTCTGTTGTCCCTCTTTACAGTTCCTTAAATAGATGTGAAAAGCCTAATTCCTTTGACGCGGTCCATTCGGCATTTCAATTAAGATAAGATAAATTTTGGGTGACAGATATACTGTACATGCATTTACAGCAGGGCTAAACTTTTATTTTTACTGTTACGTATAGACCTATTATGATAAAAAAATCATCAAATACCATTAAAAATATTTTATGCACAAGATAAAGGGGAAGAGATTATTTTGAAATGTATGCATGATGCTTCAGGATTTCTGTTTTTCTTTCCTAAAGGCTAAATTCAAGTTAGCCCTGGATGGATAGGCTGGGTCACCATGGCCCAGGTCTCTGTTAGCTCCCATATAAAAATTCTATTAATATGAAATCTAATAGAGTTGTTGTGTCCCTTGGACTAAATTCTGCCCTGGAGCCTTTTTCAAAACGGGCACAGGGAGCAGTGGACTGGTTGAATTCTTTTATTATAATTCTGTGTTGGCATGAAGGTCTCTAATTGATATGCATCAGATTTGGCCTTCACAAGCAAGTTAGTTAGAATCGTAATTAGCTCTTACACTATGAATGTGCTCTGTTTTTTAATGAATGTGAATGGGTAACACTTACGCAGATGAGAGTTAGTGTTTTAGTGCTGTCATCTGTGTGTGTCCTTCTTTTTAGGGAGATGACGTAGTTTTGCAGAGTACTTTCACCTCCCAGGAGGAACATGTGAAGCTCTGTCTTGCTGCCGAGGGGTTTGGCAGCAGACTCTGCAGGCTTGAACCCACCTCTAACTGCAAGGTAAAGGGTAAAATCTCCTCCCCAGTTTGGGCTGCCCCAGTCATTCCCAATTTGCTGCCACCTTTGTATCTCTTCTCTATCTTTGTCGCTGCTAATTAGATTGTTAGCCTGTGGGGGATATAAGATAAATATGAAGCTACCTCCACGACAGATGCTCTATTGTCTTTTTATTCCTCACAGAATGTGCCACCAGACTTGTCTGTATGTGGCTTTGTCCTGGCTCAGTGTCTGTCAGTTAGAGCCCTGCAAGAGATGCTGGCCCACAGTCAGCACTCGGCTACAGAGGTGAGAGTCTTCTCTTCTCTTCTCTTCTCTTCTCTTCTCTTCTCTTCTCTTCTCTTCTCTTCTCTTCTCTTCTCTGCTCTGCTCTGCTCTGCTCTGCTCTGCTCTGCTATTTATTCGGTCATGACGCTTTCAAGATGACAAGCAATAAATAAGTTGCCAGGTTAAACTGACCTGATATCAGCCTCTGGAATTAAGGGTAAAATATGTGTCCCATTCTGTAAACTGCTGATTAGAATAAAGCTTATCTGGAGCAACAATGTTAACACAGTCTTACTGTAAAATAACAATAACACTGAAAAGTAAACTATCGTAGAACTGGAACGTACAATAGGTTCTCTATGCAGTGTCATTATGATTTACAGGTGGGAGCTGGAGGAAGCCATCGCACCCTTCTTTATGGCCAGGCAGTATTATTCCTGCACTCGTACAGTGGCATGGTGAGTCATCTTGGTTTGATGAAAGGTTTCAGTCTTATTTCTTCCTTTTACATAAGCTTTATTAATTTTTGATGAAAATATCTATTGTCTGTTTTCCTCCCAGTATCTCAGCTGCTTGTCTTCATCGCAGTCGTCAAATGACAAACTGGCTTTTGATGTCGGTTTGCAAGAGGATAAAACAGGTATTGGATACTGTACCTGTTTAAACAGTTTGTAATTGTTATATCAGTACATTTGCTTTTGTACTGCTCCTAAATGCATCTACAGAAACATCTGATCATTTATTCTCTCTTTATTCATTCTTTGGTTTATTTGTAATTTTAACTGTAAGTAAGCCTTTGTCAAGCATTTGAATCTGTGGCTCAGGTGAGGCATGTTGGTGGACTGTCCATCCAGCATCCAGACAGAGGTCAGAGGGTGAGAAGGTGCGCGTTGGAGATGACCTCATACTCGTAAATGTGTCCTCGGAGAGATATCTGGTACGTCAACTCTCCATGCTGAGATGACAGTCTCTTCTCAGTATTTTAGAGTCCCTACTGCGGCAAACACAAAAGTGTTAAACCTTATCCGCATGTACTGGTCACGCCGTAGCCTTACCAAGTATTGGACGGTGATCTTCCACACCCTATCTCAGGTGCTAAATGTCAAATTGGAACAGAATCCTCTGCTTGCTCTGTTTGGGGTCACTGGAGGGGAGATGCAATTAACTGCTGAAAAACAAGGTGCTTTATCTTTCGTTTCCCTCCTGGCCCGGCGAGCAACCCTGCTCAGGTGGAGACACAGTCCTGCCTACTCACACACACGTTTGACGGACATCATGTCCGGCTTAAAACCTGAGAAAATCAGATACGTTAAATAGGAAAATGCATTCCAGACCCTGTGAATGCTTGATTACATTAAGTATGTGCATCCTTTGTTTTGTTTTTGTCATTATGTACTCATCTCCCATTGCTCTTTAATAGTTGAAGAGCACTGCACTTTTGTTATTTCCTCAAAACCTGAATAAAAAGTTTTTCTTTGTAAATATTTCACACTGTTTCAGTGTCAAACACTCTATGTTCTTTGTCCCTGTATTTATTCTCTGTCTTTCCTTTCTCGAGTTTTGCAGAATCAGTTGTTCTATCATTGGTCTAATTTTCTTTTGACGTCATTCAGTCATAGACAATCTGTGTTTTCTCTGCCTTTGATGAGCTTAGCATAATTGTTTATGATAACAGCTATTATAGTAGAAAAAAACAGAAGTTGTATTCATTGTTGATGAGCTCCTTTCTGTTATTACCATTTTGCTTCCTTCCAGCACCTGTCCTTTGGCACTGTATTTGACAACAAAAGCTTGAGTGACAGCCTGATTGTCAATGCAGCCTTCCAGCAAACTCTCTGGAGTGTCGCTCCCATCTGCTCTGGAGGTGGAGTTGCTCAAGGCAAGTTTGACAACTAATTGTTGTGTCCCAGAAATGTGATTGGTCAAGGAGTTATTCCAGCTTCTTTCTCTGCACACTGATGTGCACTAATGCACACTTAAATGATGGTAATTAGTACTTTAGTATGAACTGTGCGTATGCTTACTATGAAGTGTATAGTTCTCTGTGCGGTTTTATCTCAAGAAGTAACCCTTACTTAGATACCAGGTATAGCCAACGAATATCATACATCAATCATGAAATAAAACATCTTTGTCAGTGGAGATTACCTGCAGTATCTGTTGTGTTAATTCTAGGATACCTCAAGGGGGGTGACACATTGCGGCTACTCCACAGCCATAGTGACGCATGTCTGACTATTCCACCCGCAGAGCAGGGAGATGAGCTACAAAGGTCAGTTGAAAAGACCAGCCTCCTCACATCGGCTAGATAAAACAGCCTTTACTTCTGTGGTCATGTCTTGTTCTTTCTCTCTTCTCCTTAATCTAGGATAATGCATTATGAGATTGGATCAGTCTCCAGCCATGCCCGCTCTCTCTGGAGGCTGGAGATTCTGCGTGTCGTGTAAGTACACATGGGATGTAGTGAAGCACTCACTGGCCGTTTAAATTGATATTTTGCCTCTTCTAAAAGACATACTACTTCTCTGTAGATTTAAACTTGTTATTGGAAAACACAATATAAAAATATGTATTGTCTCATTTGCAGAAATAACTGCATAATAACAATTTTATTTTGTTGTTTTTCAAGGCTTTGGAGCGGTGTGTATCCTGTTAGTCATAGTGCTGTTGGTCACTCAGAATTTTTGTTTTTTGTTGTTTTTGCCCATAAAGGCTGTACAGAGTTGCTGGAACGATATTTAATATGGCCGGGTCAGAATTGAATTGGGGTTGTGTGTTCTCTGGTTTCTCCTCTGCAATTTCAACAAAAACAAACAAGCAATTTGTCCAGCTTCTTTCTGTCAAGGAAAACAAAAGACAAAATGCTCTTGATGTTCCTCAGTTGGAGCAACAGGCATACATGCTGGGGGCAGCCTTTCCGACTCTGCCATCTAACCACTGGGAGGTACCTGGGCCTTACTGAGGAGAAAGGCCTGCATCTGGTTGAACGGGACAAGGCTGATGTCAGCACAAGCTCCTTCTGCTTTCGATCATCAAAGGTCAGGAGTCACACGAGAAATACAATGACCTTTTTTGATGGCGGCTGTGATCAGTTCATAACCCAAGAGTTTCTTTAGACTGGAGGCTTGAAGGTCATTAGTGGAGCACAGTTTTCCAAGTTGGAATCTAATCAGTTTATGATCAGAGAAACACATCTGTTTGTGACACATGTAACAATGGATTTTTGTTTGTAGGAGAAACTTGACTCTGGGACAAAGACTAATGTCGATGGCATGGGGATCCCAGAGATAAAGTATGGAGACTCCATTTGTTATGTTCAGCATGTAGACTCTGGGCTCTGGCTGACCTACCAAGCCATTGATGCTAAATCTATGCGCATGGGAGTGGCTCAGCGAAAGGTAATTATTATAAGAAAATCACAATTGATTAACCAAAAGTATGAGGGTCATTTCATATATTGAGTATTCTGTAAGAATTGAATGTGAACGTGTGCTGAATTGTAGAATAACCTGAAATCAAACAATGTGTTTCCAGGCCATTCTGCACAGCGAGGGTCATATGGACGATGGGCTGACGCTGTCTCGCTCTCAGAGGGAAGAATCTCATACTGCCAGACTCATCCGGAGTGCTACACTCCTCTTCACTCGTTTTATCAGGTACTGGATGCCTTATCTGGAGCCTCATTCATGGTTACGGTACTGATAGAGACATGATTGCACTGACATAGTGGAGTGTGAAGTGTTTCCAGATGCAGCGTTCTCTACCTCAATAGAGACTGAGGTTATAATATATGTCTAGCTGCAGTTGAGGTTATAACACAGACTTTGTGCAGGTATTTGTTAGAGTTAGACATACGCTGGCTAGGTTGATTATTGATATTGCAGAATATATAACAAGTATTATAGAAAAGCTTTTTAGTGTCTCCGTTATACAGCGCGCACTAAGTTGATATATTCTTTTCAACTGTAAAATGTCTCTGTCAGTATGTATCGTGGTTCAAGTTTAGTGAGATGTCCCCAAAATAGTTAGATGTGCTTAGGTATTGTACTTTACACGCACGGACACAAAAACAAAACAATAGCCAGTAGCACAGACACCAGAAAATACCATGGGAATGCTATTATACTTTTAAAAAGTTGGAGTCTTTTTAAAGACTTCTGCACTGAGAGAAAACTCTGGAATAACACTTTCTGTTTTTAAAAATAACAATAAGTGAATCAAGGGGAGCTTGATACTTGATACTATGACTTGCAGTCATATTAGTCACTTTCAGACAGAAAGGAAAAAGATTTGGAAGTCTGGTAGTTGGATTACAGGCCAGAAACAAATCACCTAGTACAATTTATTATTTTATAATCCTAAAATCCGTATTTTTCTTTTTTTTTCTAAGGAAATTTGATAGTTTTAGTCAACAAGGAAACTTCACGTCTGTCAGCCTTCCAATGGAGATGGTGACACGTAGTCTGCAGGATTTAATAAACTATTTCCAACCTCAGCTGGGGGGGCTAGACCATGAGTCCAAACAGAACCACATGACGGCGTTAAAGAATCGGCAGAACATGTTTCAAGAAGAGGTAAATCTATTACGTATGAATGAGTAACTCGGCCCTACATACTATGTGTTTGTCATGTTACAGCTCCTTTTCTTCTCAGGGGGTGATAGATTTGGTCCTAGATTGTATTGACCGTCTGCACCAATGTAGTGCTTCACATTTTGCCGAGGTTGCTCAAAGTGACACAGGAGAAGAGTGGGAGATCATCCTGAACTGTTTCTATGAGCTGCTGGGTGAGACTTAACATGTATCTTACTATCTAAGTATAGAAGGCTCAGTATCACTTTTTCATTTCCAGTAACTGACACAGATACCAAATGAATTTCTTCTCCTTGATGTCTCCTAAACTGTTAGTAACCAATTTAATGGGCAAAATCTTGCTTAAAATATCTATCTCTAAAGTGATTCCTGACACTCTCTCTTTTTTACCCCCTCAGCTGCTCTGCTCCGGGGAAACCGTGTAAACTGTGCACATTTCTCAAGTTCTCTTGATTGGCTGATTAGCAGGCTAGACCGGCTAGAGGCCTCTTCTGGTTGGTTCATTTAACTGACACTCAAATTTAAAATCTTGTTTGAGTCGTTTGAGTTGCAATGCACATGCCCACTGTCATGTACAGGAATCTTGGAGGTTCTGCAGTGTGTCCTAGTGGAAAGTCCCGAAGCACTCAATGCCATCAAAGAAGGGCACATTCATTCTATCGTCTCTTTTCTTGACAAGCACGGATGCAGCCACAAGGTAGTGTTTGCAAGTGTCTGTTTTTGTGTGGAAATAAAAATCATGAAGTGTAGAAGAATGACCTATTGTCATCATATTCCTGTGCTTGTTGGTTGAAATGCAGTAGCTTACCCAAAACATCCATTGTTATCTTTGAAATGGCATCTCAGAATCTCTCTTTTATTTGTGCATTTGCAGCAACGAGCTGATGTCAGTGTAGCACCATCACAGTTTTTAATCTGTTCCCTAATGTAGGATAATAGCCATGTGTTTATGTAGCTATTGTTCGATGAAGCACTGACTGAGGTTGTGTTCCAGGTGCTGGAGGTGTTGTGCTCTCTGTGTGTGTGCCATGGTGTTGCCGTGCGGTCCAATCAGAATCTCATCTGTGACAACCTGCTGCCAGACAGAGACTTGCTGCTCCAAACACGTCTGGCTAATCGGGTCACAAGGTACAATTTAGAGTGTTTTTTCCCTCAATACAGCAGAAGCACAACACTGCTACACTGCCCTATTTGTCATTCTTTCCTTTTTAATTAAGTGTTTTTCTAATTTTGTTTGTGTGTGTCGTTCCCTATACACAGAACAGAAGTAGCGTGTTTGAAAATGTGTCTTTGTTGCGTGAAGTGCATCTTCTCATATTATGTCCTTGCTTTTATTTACTCTTGAAGCCACGGCTGAATGGGGGCTTATTCTCATGCTTAGTGATTCATTTGTTTTAGCGAAGTGCTACTTGTCAGCTGTAGAGAGCTGTAGAGTGCTGCAGTCCTTGGTATCCTTTTTATTAGTTTTCTTATTGTTTTGCAATCTGTAATGACACCCGCATCCTTGATTCAACAGAAACACTTCAGATTTTCCTGCAGTACATCACTCGGCTTGAAACTTGTCTCCTTCAGTATTGTCTCTTCGTTTGCTGCACCATTTTTCTTTTTTTTTCTTTTTTTGTCTGAATTGATTAGACCAAAAATGTTGACGCAAAGAATTGTTCATCTCACTCACTTCCAGTGAATTTTCCGCTGCCAGAGATGGTATGACTCAAGTGAGTTAATCTTTGGACAGTTTTTTTAGACAGTTTCATCTTGTTTCATGTTCTCCTTCTGTCAATATTTGGCCCACTGTGCCAGTCTGATCTTGTAGACAGTTTCCATTTCCTCCTTCGAGCTCCTTATTTTTTACTTCACCTGCCCACTTTTCTTCAGCAGCTGCCTTCTTTTATCTTTTCTCCATCAGCAGCTCATTTTGTTCCTCGGGCCTTAAATCTTGTTTTGTTTCATATTCTTCACACCTGCTCAATCCATTCCCCAGCTCTCTCTTCCTCCTCAAGCCATTTCTCATCCTATTACGTCTGCTGCTTGTTTAACTAAATGCCTAATTAGTACGTCTGCTTTCATCCTCATGGTTTTTCTTTTCTATCTTCTCCTCCTTCCCCACCACATTTTGTCAATTCTTCTAGATGCTCCTTTTCCTATTCTTTTTCCCATTTCCCTTTTCCATTTTATTCAATCTTTCATATCATCTAAACCCAATCGTACTTTTCTCTGTGTGTCCTGTTCCCATCCTCTCAATTCTCTCCTTCTGTCCTCACGTCAACACTTCCATGAGAGCTCTGTCAAGGACAAGGTTAATATCACTATATGATCTGTATTATTCTCTAGACACGGCGTTGCCCAGACTTAATTTTCTCATCCATGTACCATCGCCAACTTTTTGTTTCTCATATGCTGCTCACAAATTATATCTAATAATATGGCTTTAGAACTGATGTTGGTAGGTCCAACCAGAGCCTGGTTCTGTATTTACTCATTCATCTGTATATTCATAATGCAATGTGCTGTGCCTATGATATTCATGCTCTGCATGGGCTACCAAATGCAAGAGGTGTGTGGATCCGACATGGGGCAATATTTTAAAAATGAAACAAGAAGACTAGAGACTGTAGACTGACTGTACTAGAGACTTCTCCACTTCTCTTGAGATTTCCTGCTCTTCTTAATTGTTCTTCCATGTCTTTTGAAGTTAATAATATACTTAAAAAACATTCAAGCTAAATATACCTATACTACTATATCTTGTTTGTTTGACTTTGGCGTTCTCTGCATGTTACTCCACCTACAGCATGAGACCAAACATCTTCTTGGATACAGGGGAAGACTCAGCCCAGCATCGCAGGTGGTACTATGAGCTGGTGGTGGATCACGTCGACTCCTTCCTCACATCTGAGCCCACACACCTGCGCGTTGGCTGGGCTTGCACTGAGGGCTACCAGCCCAGGCCCACAGGAGGTGATGGCTGGGGGAGCAACGGAGTGGGAGACGACCTCTGCTCCTACGGTTTTGATGGGCTTCACCTCTGGTCAGGTGAGGATGAGCTCAAACAAGGGATCCATTGTTCAGGAAGTGAAATATGTGTATAAAGCTACGAGCGCACAGTATAGTATAGAGTGCAAGATTCTGTGGTAGAATCATAAGCAAGTTTTAATATTGCTCTATATTTCAGGCTAGTTTTTGAGACAAACATCTGTAACTAGAGATGTCTCTTGGCACATTTAAGATTTATGTAGGATGCTTAAATAAAAGGAGCAACAAAGAAATTCAATAAACTAGATTTTATTTTATATTCCTCTTTAGAAAACCTGAAATCTCAGCAGCTATTGAACCAACAGCTTTGATTGCCATTGTTCAGCAACGCTTGATCCAAAGAGAGCCGATAATCTGTTACTGCTTGTTCAATTAAACCTACAAATAGAGGCCTGGTCTCAAAGTTTCATTTAATAAAGTATGATAGATCTTTCAGTCTTAGAAATGTGTTACTCCTGATAATGCTGTTTCATTTTGAGTTGAGGGGAAACTAACAACAAACAATAAAAAAAGAGATCTGAACATGAATGACTTTAAAGGTCATCTCTCCTGAATCTCAGGCTGTGTGGGCCGCAGAGTGAGCTCTCCGTTCCCCCACCTGCTGAAAGATGACAATGTGGTCAGCTGCTGTCTTGACCTTAGTGCTCCGTGCATCTCCTTCCGGGTCAACGGTCTACCTGTGCAGGGCATGTTGGAGAACTTCAGTGCTGATGGACTTCTTTATCCTGTGGTCAGCTTCTCTGCTGGAGTCAAGTCAGTGTGTTTTTATTTAACTGGCCTACGTGGCCATAAAAGCTAATTTTGACTTAACACGCTGCATTCCGTAAAACTAATTTGTTTTCAGTAGGTTGTCTCTTTTCTTTAGTAAGAGTGTAATAAAATGTTGTCTCAGTCAGTGATTATGTCTCTGTAAGGACCTGAATACATCCAGTAAACACTGTCTTTGTCCCATTTCTGGAAATCAGGGTTCGTTTTTTGTTTGGGGGAAGGCATGGAGAGTTTCGCTTCTTGCCTCCACCAGGTTTTGCTCCGTGCTCTGATGCTCTGCTCCCGAGAGTAAAGCTGAAAGTAGAGCCATGTCACAAATATATCTTGGATCATGGAGAAGGGAAACAAGAGCTTATTGGCCCTTTAATACTTGCCACTCCAGTGACCTTTACTCCCACACCGGTAGACATCAGCAAGGTAAAAATCATCACACTATTCATACTTATCGGACCGACAGAGATTTTAGATTTACAAAATTCTCATGTTTACTTAGTTTGCGTTTCTCGTATTATCCTCATAGGTGGTACTGCCCCCACAGCTTGAGGACATTCGAGAGAAAATGGCTGATAACATCCATGAACTCTGGGCAGTGGATAAGATTGATCTAGGATGGACATATGGATCTGTAAGAAAAGAGACATCATTCATTTAATACCAGTGCATGAATAAAATAAGGAATAGTTATTATCACCTTATCATATTGTGTGTAGGAAATACTATCATCTATCAAGCTGAGCTTGACTTGAAACCTGACTGGTCCAACTCACTTCAGTTTTTCTTGTAACTTAAAAAATATTATATTTTGTCAAACAGGTGAGAGATGAAGTTAAGAGGCATGATCCCTGTCTGGTGGAGTTCTGCAAGCTGTCAGAGCAGGAGAGGAGCCCGAATCTCCACATGTCTCAGGATACCCTGAGGTGAAAGTTACTGTCTCGATCATAAAATAAAACTTTGTATGAACAGAATATTTTCAATAAATGTATCAATCAGAAGTTTGGCCATTGATATTTTAATCTTTTAAACACAGGTAAGTGTTTCATAAATACTGAATGTTTGTTTATTTTTCCACTGGAGGACTCTTCTTGCTCTTGGTTTCCACATTGGTTTGACTGATGACCACGCTGAGGAGAGAGTCAAATATATGAGACTAGGCACCAAGTATGTACATGTTTAATATTTTGTTTAACTGCATTTTGTTTGGACGAGGGGGCAGATTGTCAGAACGGGACAAACTCTTTCCTTGATTCATTTTTTCAGGTATGAGCAGCCCAGCGGCTATAGACCTGCCCCATTAGACCTGAGCCAGGTCTTTCTGAGCCCAGCCCATGAAGAAGTGGTGAACTTGCTGGCAGAGAATGATCACAATGTATGGGCCAGAGAGCGCATCAAGCAGGGATGGACCTATGGACCCCAACAGGTTTATGTTCTATGCTGTATTGCTGCATTATTACTGGTATTATTACAACTAACCCAGGCATAGTAAGCTTTAATATAATTTGCAAAAAGGTATTCTCACAATGTAGTCACAACAGAGAAATGCACATGTCGGTGGTATATTCTGGTAACGCAAACATTGCTCTTGTTCTCTCACAAATATAGTTATCCATTTTTGTTTTTTGCATCTGCGTTTTAAGGATGTGAAAGCAAAGCGGAGCCCGTATCTTGTGCCCTACAGCCTTCTTGATGAGAGGAGTAGGAAACCGGGCAGGGAGAGTGTCAGAGAGGCTGTCTGTACTCTGCTGGCCTACGGTTACAGCCTGGAGCCCCTCAACCAAGAACGGAGTATGTCTCAAGTCATCTTATCAATTATAGCTCAGTTCATTTCACTTTATTTAATAATAGTGAATGAAAAATACATTTTAATTAAGATAAGGCTCTGGCAGCTAAACTAATGCAGAGTATTAGTTTTACAGAATATTTACAATACTGCAAAATTGTTTGTTTCTATTTTTAATGGGACTTGCAAATGCAAATCATATTTTTTAGCAGATAACGATATTTTTTCTGTTTCTTGGGTTCTCAGGCATGTTATCAAATCCATGTTTCTTCTCTGCTGAGAAGTGCAGAGTGTTCAGACCTGATAAGTCGTGCGCTGTAACCCGGGGGAAGTGGTACTTTGAATTTGAAGTAGTGACAGCGGGGAATATGAGAGTGGGCTGGGCCCGACCAGGCTGTACCTCAGATAAAGAACTCGGCTCAGATGATCAGGCATATGTCTTTGATGGATTTGAGGTGAGATATTCTACTTTGACATTTCTTAATATGTGCTAAAACTATATGTGTATTTTTTGCTGCACTTTTTGTCATAATAAACCTCATGTGTGTTGAATAGGGGCTTTATGTTCCCACAATTCTTAGACATCTCTCGATTTACTCTCTCTCTCTCTCTCTCTCTCTGTGTTCTGCCTGTGTGATCATTAATGCCGTAAAGCAAACAGAGCGATGGCTGTTTTTAATGAGAGGAATTAAAATTTAGGAATTAAAAAGTCCAGCAGAATAGCTAACTTCAGCATGTAAGTTGCACATCCAGGCAATCTCATCTGTATTCAACCTGGTGCTTAACCAGCAGCTGTCCACAATTATTGTAAAGCTGTAATTAAGACGTGTGACCCTGATTAAACAATGGGTGCGATCAAACAGTGCAGGTTTTTGCTGGTCTGTTCGCACACAATTTTAAATTAGAACTTGCCACTGTGTAACACGAGGCATAAGCAAAGTGGTACTGACTACAGTCAGTGGATGACAGCCACTGTAATCTTCTGACGATCCTGTCAGCTGTGATGTTTCCTTTACCTCTTTTTTTTACACTTGTCTCGTCTCTCTTTCTTTCTAACTGCTTGTCTTCCTGCTGCAATCAGGCTCAGTGGCACCATCAGGGCATTGAACCCCTGGGACGTCCATGGAAGAAAGGCGATGTGGTGGGTTGCTTGGTAGACATGGCTGAACGCACCATGATGGTCACGCTCAATGGAGAGGTGCTGTTTAATGACAGAGGATCAGAGCTGGCCGCCAAGGACTTTGATATCGGAGAAGGTCAGGAAGAGTTTTTGACTTTATACAGTTTATTGCACTTGATTCCATCTATTAAACTGAAAGATAATAAATTAAGCCACTGATCTGTTGATGATGTCTTTCATGATGTCCAAAGTTTAATTTGCCTCGTCTTTTCACACATTTCCCAGGCTTGTTGCCTGTGGTCAGCGTTGGGGTGAACCAGGTGGGGAGGCTGAACCTGGGTCGCCAAGCGGGCTCTCTGCAGTACTTTACTGTGTGTGGCCTGCAGGAAGGCTATGAACCATTTGCTGTCAACATGGCCAGAGATCCAACCCTGTGGATGAGTTGGAAGCAGCCACAGTTTACCTCTATAATGCCTGATGATCACAATTTACAGGTTTGATTAGTATGTTTGTATGTTAGTATGTTGTTTGAAGCATGCACATTTCAGCAGTATGGCACAGTATTATGAAACCGTCCTCCATGGGACCCCGGGTTGCTTGTAGCACTGGTTAATTGACAGCACTAATCCTAAAAACCTTGTTCAAATCTTATTCAAGGTCACCAGAGTCAGCGGATCAATGGATTCATTATCCAGCCTGAGAGTCTCTCAGCGGTTGTTTGCACACCACGGTGGAGGCACTGAGCTGGGCTTTTACCGGCTCAGCATGTCCATTGAATGTGCTACGGTCCTCACTACTCCTGCTGGAAACATGCTTCCAGTGGCCTCCAGCTCTCTCTCTCCAGGTTTTTACCTCATGATCTATCATATATAGTATGTTCAAGTTAACCACAGAGAACTTGATGATTTTAACAAGGCAAAGCAAAATTACAGTCACCCCTGATGCAACGTGAAACATGACAGAGCTGTTATAAGATGAATATTAGGTGGAATAATCTGTAGTTTAGTATAAGATGTGGATGGCAGTTCTTTGCAGTTATCCAGATTGCTCATGTTCTACCATTATGACCCCGATGCGTAGTTCTGTTTAAGCTCCCCAGAGCCCTGTTGTAATTAATTCCTGTCGTCCTTTTAGGAAGAAAAGAGCAGGAGGAGGTGGACTCTGACTTTGAAGTGTTGAGAAAGTCAGCCCACAGTTTTGCTGGCTCAAGAGATGAACTCAACCATAAAGACCATAGTCAAGACAAAACATCTAGACTGAAACATCGGTAGGTTGTGGTGAAACTGAAATACTGATAAGTAATACAATGCAAACTCAATGAATAAAGATTTCTAAAGGAAATAAAGGTAGCAAGCAGAGTCTCACCACAGTCATCATAATCATCTTCATCGTTGTGTATGAATTCATGTGTGTTTCTGTTCCTTAAGGTTCATGCTGAAGAAGACTAAACCAGGTCTAGTCAGCAGCAACTCATCTGCACGGCTCCTGGAAGATGTTGTCCTTGACAAAGATAACTATGATCACCTTATCCAGAGCTCCAGAGTGAGGCGCTTATTTTACCTTCATAACCAGATCACACATTTCCCTCTTTGCACGTAGATCAGCCACAATAAAAAAACAACATGGAATGCAAAATACAAATAAGAGACAATGACACAAACTGACCTCTCCTTTTCAGTATTATTACTCAGTGAGGGTTCTTCCAGGCCAGGAGCCATTCAATGTATGGATAGGCTGGGTGACCACTGATTTTCATCAACATGACATGACCTTTGACCCTGACAATGTCCACACTGTGACTGTCACCCTCGGAGATGACAGCGGCAAAGTCCAGGAAAGGTTAGTATACACCAACACAATTATTAACTCAGTGTATATCGCTTAAAAAAGACTGATTCTGTTGAAATTCTATCTACTGTATTTTTTTATTGTTTCTATTGTCCCTTAAACTCACCACTTCACTGCTTCTTTTGAATTATCAGTATAACAAATTATCGGAAAACCACTAACTAGACATTTTTACAGTGTGAAACGGTGTAACTGTTACATGGTGTGTGCTGGAGAGGCAACAGGGCTGTCTCAGAGTCGCAGAAGTTCAGGGTTGGAAATTGGCTGTTTAATTGACACAGCCACTGGGCTGCTAACCTTTACCTCCAGCGGAGTGGAGATGGCAACCTTCTACCAAGTAGGTCACTCAAGCATTGCAGGAATTACTTGATTTGTTCATGCGAATCAAGTTTTTTTTTCTGTATTCAGTAAATTCAATATACATTAAGCCTCATATTAAGATATATATGTTCCACTTGAGAGAATAACTTATTAAAGTAATTATAGTGACTGTTTATCAGGGAGCATTGAGTTATTAAACTGAGGTAGTATTGTTTCATCACTTTTCAGGTGGAAGCCAGCACAAAACTATTTCCTGCTGTTTTTGTCAAGCCCACCACCTGCAACATGTTCCAGTTTGAAATGGGATGCATTAAGGTAGAGTAACTTATAAAAAGCAGCATCATATAAAAAAGCAACAACAATTTATGAAATTTAGACGTAATTCAGTTGCTATGGACTGGCTTGGGAGCTCAAGTGGTCGATTGAAGTCCAGGTATGTGTGGACAAGTAGCAGGAGAGGTGCCAGTTCACCTCCCTGGCATTGCTGATGTGCCCTTGAGCAAGGCATCAGACCCCAGGTCTGTTTGTATGTATATTTTGGGCCTATGCCTGTAAACAATTGAGTGACACAAAGAATTTCTTCATGGGAATTAATAATTTATCTTTATCTTCTTTCTTAAACTGTTGACAGATTTAATCAGTTATTAATTAGATAGCACTAACTTAGTGAACACTTAGTTTTTTGGTTGTTTTATTCTTATTAATTTTGGTCGTCTGTTATAACATTCTCTGTATTTGTTTTCCTCTCACTCCAGAATGCGATGCCACTGTCAGCAGGATTGCTGCGCAGAGAGAAAAGGAATGCCGCTCCTCAGTGTCCTCCAAGATTTCAGGTCCAGCAACTCAGAGCAGTTTCATGGACCAGAGTACCAGACCATGCATTAAACGTGACAGTGGATCGGCCAGATGAGTGCCATGGCTGGAGAGTCCAGTGCTCTGAGCCCCTGCAAGTCATGACCCTTCATGTCCCTGATGAAAACAGGTTGAATAGTTTTTGTTTTTGGAATTGTGGTTTTTATGCAGCACACATAGTTCAACGTGAAGTATAAAATCAGAAGTTCAACAGACTGTTGTTGCAAGTTCCTGTCTTTTTCCACGTTCTGCCATTGTGCCAAGTTATCAACAAGAACTTTGATCTTGAGCGAGCAACACTGATATTGCCTTTACTTTTTGATGATGTACGTCTAGGTGTGTTGACATTTTGGAGCTGTCGGAACTCAAGGACTTCCTGACCTTTCATCACCACACTCTCCTCCTCTACTGCTCTTTGTGCGCCCTTGGAAACACTAGAGTTTGCCATGCCCTCTGCAGCCACGTGGACCAATCCCAAGTCCTTCATGCCATTCAGAATCCTCAACTCCCTGGCCCACTCCGCTCTGCATTTTACCAGCTACTTATTCAGGTGATTGCTTGTTTGAGTTAATGTTTTTTAGTTAGTATTCATTGATCAACTAGATGACAACATTTAGGTCTTTGGAAGGTAAATAAATAGTATTCTTGTTTGTCAGGTTCATCTCAGCAGCCACAGCACAGCGTGTCTCACGACGAGCCACGAATACATTGTGCCTATGACTGACGAGACCAGAGAAATCACCCTTTACCCCAGCCATGCTAATGGTGTTAATGGAGGCTGTGGTATTCCCACCACTAGTCTTGGCACATCCCTTAAACCACAGATGCATTTCTCATCTCCTTGCTTTGTCAGGAGTGATGGACTAGAAGGAGAAAACGCAGCTGAAACAGCCTGCACAGACAGCCCAGAAATCCCACTGGACATTTTGAAGAACCTGACAGTGGAGATGCTGACTGCTGGAGTATGGGCAGTGGATCAGGGTGTTAGAGATCCTGTGGGAGGCAGCATTGAGCTTCTGCTGGTTCCCATAATTAAACTGTTTTACACCCTGCTGGTAATGGGGATATTTAGTGATGAGGATCTATGGAAGGTTCTGAGACTGATAGAGCCAGGAGTCTTCTCTATAGATGCCGAAAACCCAGAAGAGGAAGCCGAAGAAGAAGCTAGTGATGAAGAATGGAAAGAAGATGACGCCCCTAAACATGGACTTCTTCAAATGAAACTTCCAGAAGCAGTCAAACTTGAGGTGAGCAGACCAGCAGCTTTCTTGGATGAATTAATTTTGGATTCATTTCAGACGCCGTGTGGTGACATTCCTGTAAACAATTCGCCATTCAGTCATAAAGTTTCATACATTCCTCTCTCCAGCTCTGCCATCTGCTGTCCTACCTGTGTGATTGCCAGTTGCGCCACAGGGTTGAGGCCGTGGTTGCTTTCTCTGACAACTTTGTGGGTCAGCTGCAGGAGAACCAACGCTTTCGCTACAACCAAGTCATGCAAGCACTCAACATGTCCGCCGCTCTCACTGCCCGCAAGACGAAGGAGTTCCGCTCACCTCCACAGGAGCAGGTTGAATGAGCTGAAATCACGTTGTTATAGTTTGCTATATAAGAATATTAAAACTTAACTTTGGTATTTTTCAGCCCAGAAAATACTGAACATGGTTTCTGCTGTGTTCATTGAGCTGTGCAAAAACTATACATAAATAAATGCTGGGTGATCATGGTTCACAATATGCATTTCTTCTGACTTGTCTTTAGATCAATATGTTGCTGAGTTTTAAAGAGGATGAACTAAACAGTCCGTGTCCAGTAGAAATTCAACAGCTCCTGCAAGATTTCCATCACCTCCTTAACACACACTGTGGTAAGAACTCTTCTAGAACTTTTCTTTGACCGTTTCATTCTTCGTCTTCATTGAGCCAAGGATGTATAAAAAAAAAAGAAAAGGCACTTACCACTGTGTGAAAATCTCCTCTTATTGGCTGTTATGCGCAGGCATTGAATTGGATAGTGACACTGAGGATGAAAAGGATGCTGAAATGTCTGTAAAAGATCGACTCCTCAGTCTAGTGGTGAGAGTCATTGGACTGAAGAAAAAACACATAGAAGTGGAGGAAAGTAGACCACAGAGTGCCAGTAAGTGCAGTTTTATTGTCAAAGCCCTTTGTTTGTCTCACTTTGTACATTGTGAATACTGTGCAATCTAAAGTCATTGAATTTGATCTTTTTTACATGCCATATTAATTTACCCGTACATGGGTATATAGTAAGGATTTGTGTTAAGAGAGTAGACCACAAATAAAATCCAAAAATGTACTAGGTTGATATAGTCTCTCTTTCATTATGATGCACATCTCAAATCAGTGGCTGATGGGACAGTCAGACCTGCTTTTCTTAAACACAGTGGTAGTAGGGTTCCGCTTTTCGACTTTAATCACTATGTTTTACCTGCTGATACTTCTCCAGAGTCCCTAAAAAAGCTGATTTCTGAGACGATGGTGCACTGGGCTCAAGAGACTGAGATGGAGGACCCCGAACTGGTTAGGGCTGTCTTCGCATTGTTGCACCGCCAGTATCAGGGTCTTGGGGGTCAAATGGCAGGACCCCTCTGCAGAGCGTATACAATAAGCCAGGCTTCAGTCGAGGACACCATGATTCTCCTCTCCTCCCTGAGTCAGATCCGCTCCCTCCTCAGTGTCCGCATGGGGAAAGAAGAGGAGAGGCTGATGATCAGAAAACTAGGGTAGGGGGAGGTTTGCAGTGCAACACGGGTTTGCTTCTTTTGACATTTTGATTACGGTGATTTTAAGTCATGCATCTTAATATAAAGCATTCTTACAGTTTTTGTATTTTTTTTTTTTTTATACAGAGACATCATGAATAACAAAATTTTCTACCAGCACCCAAACCTAATGAGGGCATTAGGGATGCATGAGACTGTGATGGAGGTGATGGTCAATGTTCTAGGAGAAGGGGAATCAAAGGTGAGGGAGTAATTAAAATTTATAGTGGCAATATGTGTAATCAGTAAAGCAGGTATTTTCATTAATTTGTTACTTGAACAGTATTGGTATTCCATAGGCCATGCTCGAGGGTTAAAGGTTAAAAAAAGCCAATGATAAAATCATGTGTGCATCAATAGGGCAGTGATCCTGCAGTTTGTTTCGTGCCGTCTGCTTCCAACATTTTATTAATATTCATGCATTAATCTTCTTCTCTTAGGAGATTACCTTTCCCAAGATGGTGGCAAGTTGCTGTCGATTCCTGTGTTATTTTTGCCGCATTAGTCGCCACAATCAGGGAGCCCTGTTTGACCATCTCAGCTACCTGCTGGAAAACAGCAGTGTTGGACTAGGTACACAGTGTTCTGTCACTTGTCTGTATATGTGATGCATGACAGTACAATAACCCTACAGAACCTGATATTTCAAGTCAAGGCGTGAACTTTCAGACAGCTTTTGAGGCCATAATCTGTAGTGCTATTGCAAGAATGCTCTTACATATTAAATGTAACAGATATGTGTATACTGTGTTTTTATCTCACACATAATAAAATTAAGAAGATAGAGTGTTGTGTAGAATCCAATTTTAGGATTGTATTAACCTTGTGAAGGAGTTTGTAAAGGATCTTGTTCCCACAATAAGAAACCCCAATATCCTGACATTATATATAGTTCTTGAGTTGGTGTTGTTTTATGCCTTTGTCCCTTAGCTTCACCTTCCATGCGTGGGGCCACTCCTCTGGATGTGGCAGCAGCCTCTGTTATGGATAATAATGAACTGGCCTTAGCGCTGAGGGAACCTGACCTAGAGAAGGTGAGTTCATTTTCTGTGCCTTCCTCTACAGAACCGCTGTTAATAGCCTACATTATATCTTGTGTACATGGATAAGTGCTCTGTTCTCTAATAAACATGCTTTCCAGGTATTTAAGCACAACCCTCTCTCCCGCCAATCCTCTCATGGTTGAGTCTTCCTCTCTCACTCCTCTGTTTTGTCTGGTCTTAGTGGCCAAAAACAAGACTGTTTTTGAAAATGTAAGACAGATATTTGTCTAAAGAATGTGGGGCTAGAAAATGTCAGAAAAATAAATATTCATGAATAAGTACAGATACCGTTAAAAAAAAAACGATTAAAGTGCAGTAATTAATTATTTGTATTTCGTTATTCCAAGCCTCAGGCTATACTTTTAAATAATTGACTACAAATCTTGAAGAGAGCAGTTGGTGCATGTTTAATTAGGTTTCTTCTTCTTAATAATACTACTTGATAAATATCGACAGGGTGACCAGTAGCAGTCGTGCGTATGATGATGATTAATATACTGTTAGCATGATGCTAACAGTATATTAAGAATTGTCACCACTTGAATGGCTGTCAAGCCTAAATCTAATTTCTTCTTAAATTTTACTTTCTCTTTGATTTACCTCATTATCTGTACAGTAGCTACAGTAACCCACTGACTGTAACACTAGCCTAATCTCTTGTCCAGGTGGTTCAGTACCTTGCTGGCTGTGGTCTCCAGAGCTGTCCGATGCTAGTGGCTAAAGGCTACCCTGAGATTGGATGGAACCCTGTAGAGGGCGAGCGTTACCTGGATTTTCTACGTTTTGCTGTCTTCTGCAATGGTTTGTTCCAGCCGTTAAAGTGTTTGTACCTTAAATGGAAAAATGTCTAAACACCAATGTTGATGTTCATGATTCCAGTCAGACTGTCTTTAGTGTCTCAATACAGAGTTTTGGTTGCCTTGATTTATTACAATTTCCTCTTTTTGGCAGCCTTTATTTATTATTTTAACAATCAATTCAAATTATTTAACAATTATTTATATCTTTCAGTTATACTGTGTTGAGTTATACTTTTGACTTGCAACCTAGTGCTTCTTGGATATTTGCTGCGATGATAGAGTAATCAGAGAAAAATACAAAGTTAAAAAGACACAAGATACTACATCAGTTCATAGTTCCAATTAAGTAAGGTTAGTAATTACCACTCTTGTTCTTCAATTGATTTTTCTTTCTCTGAAGCAGCACCCAGAAGGCATTTGATTGTCCTTGAGGGTATTGACAATTAAGCCAAACAGCATTGACTTTCCATAGCATGTGCCTCACAGTGCTTTCAGTTGTTTCTCTCTTCTGTACGGTTCATCAGCTGGGCATGTGTGTTCCTTCACCACAGGTGAGAGTGTCGAGGAGAATGCTTATGTGGTGTTGAGGTTGCTGATTCGTCGGCCTGAGTGTTTTGGCCCGCCCTGCGCGGTGATGGGGGAAATGGTCTCCTTGCAGCCATGGAGGAAGCCATCAGGATTTCAGATGACCCTTCTATGGATGGGCCTTGCACCACATACCAGTCCAACAGAGCACTGTTAGTTTTAGATGTTGAGTGAACTTTGATTCTCTAGTTTTAAAATCAGTTTAATATTGTATAAACTGAGTTCTGTTTTGAAGTTAAGACATTAAGGCTGCAAACAAGTCAATAGTTCTAGTGCATCACATTATTGTAAATGTTTTATGCCTCATCAAAGCCCCACAAGTAATTTTCTCTCAGGATTTTTTGAGCATTTCTCGGATCACAGCATCCTTAATAATTTATTGTAGTTCATGTCAGACTTTTGACCGGTATGATTATTTCTTATAACAGAGATGTTGTCCAGGACAATGATGATGACCTCATTCACATGGGGCACGCGATCATGACCTTCTACTCTGCTCTTATCGACTTGCTGGGCCGCTGTGCTCCAGAGATGCACGTGAGTGTTTTCCCAGCCTTCAGCAGCCCTTCCACATCAATATCCTCACACAATGGCCTAATGGAGAAAGTCTGCAAACTGTTTTTTTGTTTCTTTTTTTCTAAAACGTCGACAGGTTTACAGACACAAAAGAAAATCTAATGACAATGCAAAACCAGAATGTAGAAAGAAAAATTACATTACAAATGAAACAGCTACTGTCCCCACACCAGAACACAGAGCACTGCTTTTATCAGATTCTAAATACGTTGTAAAAGGACTCTAAACTTTATAAAAATTAAAAGGTTTCTCTTTTTAAATAAAAGATGAGACACATACTTATCCACTGTGTGATGTTAGGTAGTTCCTCTGACACCCACTTAAAAAAAAATAAAAATAAAACGCATCTCCCAGCACAGAAGAGGAGAGAATTTTCAGGCATTTTAATGGATTTGAAGGAATATTTAGGGGATCATCTTTTTTTTTATTACTGATATTTTCGACAGGACAAACAAATAGAGCCGATGAATGCTGATGATGAATTTCACATAACATTTAAAGACATCGCTGTCTCTTCTTTTTATAAACTGAAAACACAGACAACATTCTATCAAACAAAGAGGGAGTGTAACAGTCCACAAACAGACATTTCTCCTCTTAAATTAACCCAGGCTTCATCCAGATATTCAGCTTCAACGTGAGGCAACCACGGACAACACAAAACAAACACTCTAGTAAAGACATACATTACATCTGAATCCACCAATTAATTACACCAGGTGCCAGTCCAAATTTATTAGCACATTTCCACTATTGAGGCCAGAATGAAGCCCCAAACTAACTAAATATATCTTTCTGTATTTAATGCAGCCATTTTTGTCATCAGCGTCTTAAAACAACATGGAATCTGTATCTGTGAATTTGTGGTATCATTTATACCAAGAATGCACGATGAAGGAGAAATGTTCATTGTTTTTTTTAATATTTTATAAAACTCCAGCGGCAGCCCAGAGGCTTTCTTGTTCCAAAGTTAAAGTTAACCGCTTCCTCTGGGCTGTTGCTGTTATCAAGCAGCTCTTTTTTTCCTCTAAAGATACACCCAGTAAGTTTTAAAAATGCTGGTCTCAAACTTAATTAAATGCCTGGAGGTAGCATTGATATCTTTATTTTGATGCAGGCTGTTAACTTTTATACCCGTTGCTTATGATTGAGTTTTTTCATACACCAGATTTGCAAGGCATCTATTTGACTCTTTTCCCGTACTCATACATTATTTGTTTATAGATAGAAAATAGTGACTCAGTCTCTGATGTGACATTGATTTATCTGATGGATTACTTACATTTAGAAAAAATATATATATACATATACACACACATAGACCCGAAATACAACCACACACACATACACAGAGGCCTCTTGTGTGGAGAGAGGTGGAGTGATGAGAAGCCACATAGTGGCAACCTGGGAACAGGGTTTTGGTACCTTTCTCAAGGGCACCTGGCAACTGGCACCTCTCCAGCTCCCAGTCCATCCTTCTGTACTTTTTGGTCCATGCTGCACTTGAACCGGCCGCCCTCTGTCTCTAAGGACTGAGCTACTGCCGCCCTGCGAGAGCTCTAGGAACACATTGGAAATGAGGTTGCTACCTCCCCTATATATCACTTTCTATGATGGGTAAGGGATGCCTTTGGTGTAAAAAAAAAAAAAAAAAAGTTAATTTTGGATGAGGTCTTTGATGTTTTCTACATTTGAATAGACGGAGACCTCTTCATCATTGCTGTGGAGCATTCCCCAGGTCTTAAGTAAATCTAAGTCACTGAGACACTGTGCTAGGGACTTAGGGTTGTATTATGATTTGTTGTGAGATTCATCAAGACAATGGAAACAACAGCTGATGTTTCCAGATATTATTGAGGAAGCAAATAATCAATCAGTCAGCTGCACCTCGTCCAGAAAGCTGCTACCAGAGTCCTCTCAAACACCAAGAAAGTAGAGCACATTACACTGGTTCATAAATCACTGCACTGGCTTCCTTTGTGTCAGCATAGATCCTATTACTTGTCTATAAAGCACTAAATGGTCTCTGGCCTTAAGACTTCTCTGATTTACTTACATTATTGTACATTATGAAGCACCCAAACCCCTCCGGTTTTTGACTCCGTGTTTCCAGGATCAAAACCTAGCAAAGTGAAGCATCTTTTAGTTTATGTGTTCCCCACCAGTGGAACAAACTTCCTGAATACCTGAGGTCTACTAAAACTGTCAACTCACATAAATCAGGGCTTAAAACATTGGAGCCTCTCTATAACATTTTGTTACATTTTATGGGATTGTAATTGCCATACTTTGAGGGGAGCTGTGGTAGTCGATGGACTCCCACAGACCTCCGTGGCACTATTTACTGGCTATTTACTGGGTATTGACAGAGTAATTGTTTTAAGTCTGTCAGAATTGTGTGTGCGATTCTGAGACGCAAAGCCTCACACAAGGAGAACTTGGGGAGTAAGCATGTTGTGTACCTCGACTGTCAGCGTTAGGGCTGAAAAAAAAATTGCCTTTTGAAAAGAAGTATTTTTTTCCTTTTAACAGTGCTGAAGTGCCAAAACAAGATGTTTTTGTATTGCATCTTTCAAAACACAAAAAACAGCTCAAATGCTTTACAGAAGTCATAAAAATGGATCAAAACTTTCAAAAGATAATGAAAAGGCACAATTGTGAAAATAAAAGGAAACTTTCAAATGACAAATATACAGAAATCTTTTAGGAAATAAATCAGAAGGAGCTAATACACAACAACTTTTCAGAAAACAAATCCACAACATCTTTAGTTTGTCAGCTTTCACTTGAATTACATTTTGACTGCAAAACTGGCTGCAGCTCAACATTAAGATGTCCCTAATATTTTACAATTAGTGCATATTCTGACACTGAAGATCCCATATAACAGAGTATATGTGCATAACGGTTTGTCTTTGCCAAATTATAATCCGATGACGTATTATGCTCCTAAGTGATTATATGTAAGCTGTAAATGTTTAACCAATAAGAATGTTTTTGTTCTGAATCGTTGTCCAGTTGATTCAAGGAGGCAAAGGTGAAGCTATCCGCATCAGAGCCATTCTGAGGTCGCTCATCCCCATTCAGGATCTTGAGGGAGTTATCAGCATCTCCTTTCAAATCCCCTCAGTGTCAAAAGGTTAAATGTCTGATATTAAAGAAGATCATAATTTAATATGTCTTAATACAAAACATTATGCCCATCACTACTCCTAATCTTTGCTTTTCATTTGCTTGTCCAGAGGGTGTGGTAGTTGAGCCTAACCTATCCACAGTGTTCTGCCCAGACCACAAGGCAGCTATGGTTCTGTTCCTGGACCGAGTTTATGGCATCGAGAGCCGGAGTTTTCTTCTCCACCTACTCGAAGTTGGCTTTCTGCCTGACCTTCAGGCAGCTGTCTCTCTAGACACCGTGAGTAGATAAAATTTGCTTTAGTTTCCCTGTTCAACTGTTTGAGAGACCCAGTGTAATATCACACGAGTGGCCTGAGATTTCATATTAATACAGGCTGCATCCTAAAAATATCCACTGCTTTCTCCCCTGGCCCTAGCATCGACTGTCTTATAGCATAACATTACTGTGATGGTTAAAAGATTCTGTTTACCAACGCTGAACTTGCACTGACTCACATAATACTTTATTTAATTAACTTTATTATTATATGATTATTTGTGCAATCCACTTAGATGTCTTCTGTTAAATGGCTTTGTTTTGAAAGTAGTGTGCATCACTTCTAATAAAAACAGATTTATCAGCATGATTTTCAACATGATTGTTGTTTACTTGTGATATACATATATTTTGATCTGTGTTCATTCTGCTCCCTCGCTCTTATCTTGTCTGTTTATTTCCGCTTACTTAACTGCACTCGCTCTAAGTGTAACCTCTGTGTTCCATTGCAGGCTGACTTGGGATCCACTGATATGGCCCTCGCCCTCAACAGATACTTGTGCACAACTGTGCTTCCCCTCCTTACTAAATGTTCAGCTCTCTTCTGTGCTTTAGAGGACCATGCATTGCTGGTGGATTCTCTTATCCAGGCAATCTACAGCCTCTCCAGAGCTCTTAGCTTGACCAAGGCTCAGAGAGACACGATTGAAGATTGCTTGTTGGCTGTGTGCAGGTAGTACTTTTGAGTTGGGATGATGAAGCCACCAACAGGATTGAGGCTCACTTATTATTGTTTCTGTTGTTGCCTGCAGATAGAGTATTGATTTTTCATGTGTGTTACGTTACAATGTTATTTTTGGTAACTTCATCTTCTGTGCTCTGACATTTTTGAATTTATGAATTATTGCACCATTAACTTCCTATATCCACAGACCTCACTGTCCTTTGATGCCATGTTGAGAAAATAAATGAGAATCACAACAAATTATATTTTAATAAAGCAGCAGAATGTAATCTTATTCCCACTCATTTTATTTAATGAATCTCTATAAATACAGTTTTTCCCCAATTTGGATATAATTTACCAAATTCAATCAAAACATTAAATGAATTAAAATGGCATCATCTCAATTACATGTGTCATCCTTCTGAGACATGATAATCAGTCATTGTGTGTGTATGCGGTGTGTATCTGCACGTGACTAATTCTGCATCTCGTTGGTGTCCTCAGTAAACTCAAACCACCTATGATGCAGCCTCTCCTTCGACACCTGGTCTTTGATGTTCCTCATCTCACAGACTACAGCAAGATGCCACTAAAGGTGGATTCACAAATTGCAGTGTTCAAGTTACAAAAAAAGTTATTGTATCCCATGTTGAAATGATTCATTTTATTGACTGTGGATAATACTTCATCTATTAAGCTCTTGATCAGTCACTACGAGGAGAGGTGGAAGTATTACTCGCTAACTGGAGGGCAGAGTGACCAGGGTTTGGCGTCTGAAGAGGAGCTCCACCTGTCTAGAAAGCTGTTCTGGGGTGTGTTTAAAGCTTTGGCAAAAAAGGTAAACCATATTGAATAGCTGTGTCAATCTCAAGATCACATTAAAAATGATTGAGGATTAGAAAAATATTTTCCTGGAGCACCAAAAAATGAATGAATGTTTTGTTTCTTGACAGCGTAATCCATTGAATTATCACCTCTTTCCTTTTCCATCCTCCTCAAAGTTTATCTTAGGAGAAATGCATATTTGAAAATCTCCTTTAGTGTACTTCAGGAAAACCCACAAAGATACAACACACTTGAGATTGACAGTTAATTTTTTTTTATATCCTTCATATGAAAACTTCTACGCCTGAACATGGTTATTGTTTGAGACATAAGCAATAACTGAATCTTTTCCTCAATTCCCCATAAGTGGGCATTAGCATATTTCCAACAGACACTTGCCTGACTGATTCAGAACATGAAAACATCTACTTCTCAACTGGGGTTGTGTTGACCGCCGTCGACCGTTGTAGGTGATATACTGACTATAGTTAAGTCCCTCATACAGCTTCACTTGAATAATAACCAAAGTATCCCTTTACGGTTATTTCAGTCCCACTTGTGACCCATATCAGACAGCTTTAATTGCCCTTCTAGTTGTAGATTGGTTACTATGAAAAATTGAATGAATAACTGTAATAACTGTCTAAATAAAATTGTGTTGTAGGAAATATGGCTATGTAAAGCTGAATTCATAACAGCTGAACTTCTTATTACAGACCTTCTTCAAATGTTCTCTTTGTATTGTATCCCGCTATAATTAGTCTGAATATTTTATTGACCAGCTTTTCCTGGCGCTGTCTTATCATGTCCTGTGCTGTCTCTTTTTCTTTCCTTTCTTTCCCTCCTCCAACACAATGTTTCCAATACTAACCCTTCAGCCCTACGAGCCTCAGTTATCGAAGCTCTGTGTTCAGTGCCTGGCTGCGGTTGCCAAAGCACTGCCTCCTGACCACATGGACTCAAGTGGCGTGTCCCATACGGATAGAAAGGCCTCTATGGACACAGAAGGACACTTTGACCCTCAGCCTGTAGATACCGCCAAGTAAGATACTGACCAGGGATATTTATTGATTATGGACAAAAATAGCACATATTGATTCTTGGATATCTTGAAGATGACCTGTCCTACTCCAGGACAAGTGTAAACTGTAATTTGGTAGACAGCATTGACTTTGAGACAATGTCATATTTAAAGAGGTGTCGATGTATGTACATGTGTATATTTTCCATGCTCATGATACATCTTTCCATAAATGATGTGCAGTTTTATGCTAATCTGTTACACTGTGCAATGGAGTCAAATTCTGTATTATTTTTTTCCCCCTGCACTAGTGTGTTAGTGCCGGAGAGACTGGAGTTTGTAGTGAACAAGTACGCAGAGCATACTCATGAGAAGTGGTCACTGGACAAGGTACTGTTAAAATCATTATTCCTCCTTTATGGCCTATTGACAGTGACAAAGTAGAGATGAAGTATGATGTCCTGGTCGAGGCTGGACCACTTAACAATAATTCATATTGTAATTTGTAAGACACTTTGCTTACTCATTACTCATTGCTTAAAAGATTATCTCTAGGTTATATGAAAAACACATGAACACAGCCCTATCCAAACCAAACCAAACCCTGACCACATTGTTGTAATATCAGAAAACAGTTTTATTTTCATTCAAACTAAATGTGAAGTATGTGTCACATTGTTACGGGTGACAGTGTCAGAATATCCGTCTGTGTAATATGTTGACATCTACATATTATCTAATGTGTTTGTTTTCTCTGGTAGTTTGCCAATGGCTGGGTTCACGGGGAACAGCTTTGTGAGAACACCAAGGTTCACCCTCTCCTCAAGCCATACAGGGCTCTGGCTGAGAAGGTAGTCTAAGTCAGTTTTATCGTGTGAGTGTGTGTGTGGTGTGTGAGAGAGAGAGTGAATGTACTTCGACAAAGAAAGCATTGAACTGACAAATCCCAGAGGCCTTTGCATACCAAATGTGGTGTATGTAATATAAAAGATTAAAAAGCCTCAGTTTCAGTCTTTGGTGGATGGAGTGGCTAACACACACAACATTTTAAAATGTCAAAATAGTTCAGCTTTTTATTCTTCAGCTGTCCTTTGATGACCTGCTAATTTCAAGTTTACATGAAGGTTTATCTATTTTTCTGAGTCTTCCAGGAGAAGGAGGCATACCGCTGGGCTATTAAAGAGACAATAAAGAGCATGCTGGCTTTTGGATGGACCATAGAGAGGACCAAAGAAGGAGACCCATTTGGCACACATACCTGTACACGTAGAGTCTCTCAGTCTGGACAGGTATGTCCAGAAAAAGTCTCATTCACAGCTAAACTTCTCCTTTTTACATGTTTTTAAAAAAAATCGATAATCAGTCATTTGTAATCTGTTGTAGCTGTCTTTTGAAGGAGCATCAACATTCAGCCCCAAACCTATGGACATGAGCAGCATCACCTTATCATGGGATCAGTGTGTCAGTAATTCAGTTTTTTCTTCTTATTTATACACCATTAAAGTAGGCTATGTTTTGCTTCTCCTCTAATCCTGTATCACTGCAAAAGTATTTTCCCTGTTGGGCCTGGAAACCTCTGGACCATTATGATAACTGTCAGAGCTCATGTGTTTTGCCATTATTTGAACCTGACCTGCATCTCCATCCCTGTGGTCACAAAAATAATTAAAAACTCATGTACCAGACAGTTGAAAACAGATTTTAAGCTTCTTTGTGTTTTCTTTTCTGTAGGGCATGGCTGAACACTTGGCTGAAAACTACCACAATGCCTGGGCTAAGAGGAAGAAATTAGAGCTTGAGAGTAAAGGTGTGTAATGGTGTCAACAGCTATTCCATTATTTTTCCTCAAGTCCTCTTGCTTGCAATAAATTGCAATAAATTTGACCCATTTTTGTTCTCAGGAGGGGGTAGCCATTCAATGCTTGTACCCTATGATACCCTGACTGCCAAGGAGAAGACCAAATTCAGAGAAAGAGCCCAGGATGTCCTCAAGTTCCTTCATCTTAATGGCTACACCGTGTGGAGGTGAGTACAGAACAAGCTTATGAATGCAAAAGTGCAGTGTGACATATGTACAGTAGAGTACAGTATGTGCGAGGTGGTCACCGTTTGGTATTATTGGCATTGTCATCTTGGTGACCATATTTGGATACAGGCATGGAGCTGCTGGTTGATGTACTAGACGTTGGTTTTGCCTTAAATTGTTTACATGGGCCCAAGCCTGTTCAGATTCTACAGAGTTTAAGCTTAGAGCACAGTGTCTTTTCAAGCACCAGTGTTTCATTACTGTTTTATTTCACCTCCTCTGCAGAGATCGGAAAACAGCGGAGATGGACTTTCCAGCCATAGTCAACTGCTTTGGCTACACTCTTCTTCAACAGCTGCTGTCTCACACTGAGGATGCCCAAGAGCACATGTTGGAACTGGGTAACAGTATAGTGTTGAACCACAAACAAGATAATGGATGTGAAACAAAACACGTAAAATGACATCAACATTATACATCCCAAAGGTATAAGTACAGTATGTAATAATGACCAACGTTCTCTTTAGTCTAGTCTTTCTTATGTGAAAACTAACTTTAGAAACACTTTAGAAAAACTATTGTATACACTTTAATACAGTATTTTTAGAATGTAAATAACATTTCATTATATTTTTCACTCTTATGTCCTTCGATTGTCTTTCTTTCCAGAAGTGTTGCAAGCCAGAGGACAGACGTCCAAAGGAGAGAGATCTCCGCAGCAGCAACCTATGCATTTTTTTCCCAAGGTTTGCCTCATATCAGTGCATATCTCATATATATATATCATAGTTGAAATTTACTGTCCAATCTCTGACATTTTGCCCCTTTCCAATTATTCCAATGCCATTTTATTTCCCCTCCTCAGCTTTTTTTTTTTTTCTTATTTCATTTACGTCATATAATTAGTTTTGTTAGATGGTTGCCACGGGCAACCCCTCTAAGTAAAGCCCTCTGTGGCTATGTAATTTATTTAACCATTTTGGAAATCCATGTGGGTGTGCCGATTGCCATCAGGACATTGATTAAAGCTTCCCACACAGTTCTGCTTCTAAGGAGGCAGCGAATGAAAAGGGTTTATTTTTCATTGATGGAACCCCCTGAGTCAGACTCAGTCAGCCAAGACCGTGAACAGTCATGCCTCAGATCTCTACACCCTACACCTTCCTCACAACCTCACACACACACACACACACACACACACACACAAAACCATGCTCTGTCTGTCTGGCTGTCCATCTGCCTGTCTGTGAATTTCCAGTGATTCACAAGTGGTGCAAAACGTGTAACCTTTTTTCCCCCACAGGTCATTGTTGGGTCTATCACTACAAACGCATGTTAAACAGGCAGTCACTGCTCAGACCCTGAAAACTGTTTTGAAGTTCTAGTCACGCTCACAAGAGATTGAAATTGGCTGAAGTATGGGAAAATCTAAGCAAAAAGTGAAGACTTCTCGAGTTATCTCTTATATTTAGATTGTCCGATCACTTTTATATGGTAGTACATGTCGGTCAATGAAGTGACCGTTCATTATTACTTGGATCAACAGGTTATCCTCCCTGTTCTGGAACAATATGTGAAGAACCACCGTCTGTATTTCCTATCCACTTCCCTCTGCTCAAGTGGTAATAGGAGCCATGCCTCAAAAAAGGAAAAGGAGATGATTGCAAGGTATGTGTCGCCCCTAACAAAGCATACAGTATGTTGATTACACCAGCGGTGTTTTAAAATGTTCCCATGCTCTTGAACATCCTATTGTTATGAGACAATTCCCTCGACATGCATAGGAACTTTCCTTTTCTGCTTTGAAAGATTTTTTTTTCCTCACAGGAGAAACCTGTGCTGCCATTCTTCAGATTTTATGTCCTATAATTACTTTTAACACTCCCCTCTTCTCATTACTTCACTTGTCTTTTCTCTTCACACCCAGCCTCTTTTGTAAGCTTGCAGCTCTTGTAAGACACAGGATCTCATTCTTTGGTAAGGATGGTGTGGAGATAAATCTTTTTCAGACATTAATTTGCTGCACGTTCTTCATTTTGCTCTTTCGTTGTGTCTGTGTAATGTTCAATGTTTTATTTTTGTTTCTTTCTCTGCTGCTTTCTGTTTTCTCTATGATATAATGTATGATTAAATTCCTTGTGAGTTTATGCATGTTCTATGGTTGCACATGCTTTTGCCTGGGCATGTTTGCTGCCATTTTGTATTTATTGTGCGTGTGTGTGCGTGTTTTTGTTTTTTTTTATAGGAAATGACGCCTCCGCAGTTGCAACCTGCCTCCATGTTTTGGCTCAGGCTCTGGATGCCAGGTAGCTAGATGGCACTACTGTCACACTCTGCCTAAATCGATCTCCTCGCTCTGCCTGCGGTAACATTAGTGTCACACCACCATGTCTGAGGATGAGATGGCTGGTGTAATTGAGCCACCGACGCACTGATGCTATCTAATTGTGGTTGATATCACTTTTACTCACTGAAGACAATGCTGCTGAATCGTGATGCTAAAAGTAGTTATTGGCTATTGGCTCTGCAGAGTTTGATGTCATCGGCTTGTCCGACAACTGATTTAGTCCACTTAACTGGTTTTGGTCTAGTTTACTGAAAGCTGTAAATATTTGCTTGTGACAAAATGTTTTTTCTTTATGCCCATTGGCCTTAGGACCTTGATGAAGTCAGCCCCAGAATCTATCCAAGCACCCCTGCATTCATTTTTCGAGGCAGCTGCAGCTGATCTGGAGATTACTGTGGAAAACCTCTCTGTGACCTTGGTCTGTCTGCCTCAGAGTAGGAGTCAACAGGCTAGAGGAGTGGCCAAAGTCCTCAGTTACACGACCACCATCCTTCTCCCCACCCTCACTTCCCTCTTCCAGCATCTTGGAATCCAAAACTATGGATGGGACCTCCTGGGTAAGAGCTACCATGATGTAGGCCACTGTGAATGTCTCAAAATATAATAATAATATACAGAGTTCAAAAATGTAACTCGTTAACATACTTCCCTGTTTCATCTCACAAGAGTAGTAAAATTAAAACCACCACCTTGAGTTAGCAGTTAGTCTCATTTTGTTTCCCTCCGTATGTTATGAAGCCAGATGAACAGCTGCTTTCCACACCTCTGAAATCGCTTGGGGACTTTCCTCCTCTCAACTTTCTACCTTCCACATCTTTGAAACCAGCTCTCATTAAGTGTCTCAGTCATGGCCACAGAGCAGCATGGAGCATATTGTCTCCCTCACTAATATCCTGACCTTCCAGAAATCATTCATTACTTGAATCAGCAGCCACACAGCTAGTTCATCTAACTTTGATTGCATTTTATGAGCTTTTCTACTCCACGTGCATGGCTGTATCTGAAAGAGACATTACAAGTCTCTCAACTTTAACGGTGTCACCTTGTCTTTCCAGTGGGGAGTATCCAGTTATCCTGTTACAGGATCCTCAACAGCCTCTACTCTCTTGGCACCAGTAGCAGCATCTACATGGAGGGGTACTGCCTGTATTAATATTTGGTTTTAGAGTGCTTCTTTTTAATAATGTATTCTTATCCATTTAATGGCCCTCTATTAAATGAACACTACTTCTTACCTAAATGGTTTGCTGTAAATGAAATACTTGATCATGAAATTATAGAAATAATGAAATACCTGTCTTGTCTGAACACATTGATTACTCATTATTGATGGCTTTTATACGTATGTTATAAATATATAAAGACAAAGGTAAGATACAGGTAAATGTTTAGACCTGAGATACAAAAGAAAGCAAGTAAACATGCGTTAGCAATCCTACCCCAAAGAGTTAGATGAGATTTGTCAGTCCTGTGCCTGTGTCCTAACTAACACGTATTCATACAGGCAGAGGCAAGCAGCAGGTGCTTGTCTTGCAGCCCTGACGGGGACTTTTCCTGTATGCTTCCTGGAGCCAGCCCTAAACCAAAACAACCCCTTCTCTATCTACAACACCATGAGTGCTACTGAGAGAGAAGGTAATAAAGAAACAATCTATATAGTGTTACTGTGAATTTTGTCCGTCTAATTTTAGTCTCCTTGAGTAGCTCGAACCCTGTGTGCTCTCAGACTTTTTTTTCCACATCTGTTTGATGTAGACGTGGGGCTTCCAGATCAGGTAGAGAACACTGTGTCCCCTCCTGCCTTCTCTGGAACGGGCTCTGGAGGAAGTAGAGGAGTTGGCAGGTGCTGGTGCTGGAGCTCACCAAGCCCACTACATCCATGTCACGGAGGTCACCTTGCCCATGCTGTGCAGCTACATATCCCTTTGGTGGCAGTGGGGCCCTGAGGGCCACCTGGATAGCCCAAACTGCACTTCAGTCATTCCCCAGCATGCCAGTGACCTTCTTGGCCACATCCTCCGTATCATCCACAACCATGTGGGTGCTAGCCACGGTGAATGGATGAAACAGCTGGCAGGTATTTTGGTCACATACGACCCTGAGGTGGATTTATGGCTTTCATTTTCTTTTCTTTCCATTACTAAAAGTTGTCATTTCTGTCAGTTTTTTCTCAGCCTATCATATGCAAAGCTCACTCTAGGCTTTTAAAGAGCCACTTCCTGCCAGTGATGGAGAAGTTGAGGAAGAGGGCAGAATGCGTCCTTCTAGAGGAGGAACAGATGAAAGCAGAAGCCTGTGACACCTCTGAAGCAGAGTTACAGATGCAGGAAAAGTTTACTGTACTGGTGCGAGACCTCTATGCCTTCTACCCCCTCCTCATCCCATTTGTGGATTCCAATCGGTAAGACTTGCTGCCAAAGAGCTTAGGTGTGGAGAAGCAAGATTATTTGCTTATTTCCCAAAGCTATAGTGGAAATCTGAAGTAATTATAGACTCAATAGAAAGTGAAACTTATTTGACCATATTTTATATAGAGATTACCCCACCAGTATATATCTGGCCTCTGAAGTTCTGGGCACAATTTTTCCATTTTGAAATGGTTAGACACTGAGAAAAATAATTTAGTCGAACTATTCATAAACTGTAAGGTATTCATTTGTTATTATATATTTTTGAAGATACAAAAAGGGTAAGATACATGGTGTTGAGTGCTTAGCTTAGTTATTATTTGAGGCATATTACTTTAACATGAATAAATTTTGTAATTATAATGTGTTCTGTTTTGGTCTATCTTGTCTCAGAGCCATCTGGCTGATGGAGCCGAACCCTGATGCCGAGCATCTGTTTAGCATGGTGGCAGAGGTCTTTATATTCTGGGCTAAATCTCATGTGAGGATGACTCATAATAGTTTTTTTTTATGCATTCTTCTCATGTCAATACTATCCAAGTGGAAATTGCACTATAAAATATGCAATTTATATTCATCTGTGCTTGCTGCAACAGAATTTCAAATGGGAGGAACAAAACTATGTGGTCCAAAATGAAATTAACAACTTGGCTTTCTTGGTCAACAACGACAAAATGTTTAAGGTCAGCCACATATCTTCTGACGCCATTGATGTGGACAGTATTAGTAATTCTGTGGTAGTCACAACTGTCAGTGAAGTCTCAATGAAGTCTGTTTATGTTCATGACTTTTCAATACTCAGTTCGACCATGAAAAGAGGAGGATGAAGAGGAAGGGAGATCGTTATTCCACACACACCTCTCTCATTGTGGCCTCCACGAAGAAACTGCTCCCTGTGGGGCTCAGGCTTTGTTTCCCAGTCGACCAGAGCCTTATCATGTTGGCTAAGAACGGCTTCACTCAGGTTTGTTTGGGATGTGGACAGCACCAGCATTAATGTAGTCCCATGGTGAAAAACTCTCTCAGGATGTAAATGTAATGAGTGTGGTATGATCATAGCGAAGGTGAGTGTCTCTGTGGTATATACTTTATATTTGATGTCGGACATTGTTTGCTTTCCACAGAAGAACACTGAAGATGAGATTCGAGAGCATGTTTTCAATTTCCCTCATACATCTTCAGAGTCAGGTAAAGTATTTACAATTCAATGAGAACATTGGTTGCATTACAACGCGTTTATTTATCTTTTGGTTTGCATGAAAATCTAAAACATGTTTCTTACATGCATGTTATTTATTAGTCTATGAATTTTATCCATCACTCTTTTTCTTTTTTTTCACGTTTCACCCTGTTAAAATGTTCTTGTTCTGGACTGCTAATTCTCTTTACTTGCACATTTTAATACATTCAGATATCTTTCCCTGGATTTAGAATCTCTCCTGCAATCTCTTTCTGAAAATATCTTTAATTTAATGCTTGAAATGCCAGCAAAAAGAAATAACTGAGCCGTTCTTTTTCCTCTTTACAGGCATCAAACTGCTGGAGGCAGGAGAACCTTTATGTAGAACAGCAGAGTCAGCTAGGGACCGTCATCGATGCCCAAAGGACTGCAGACAGGATTTTGGAAATAGCTCGAGTTATGTATTACCTGGACCAGGTGAGCTTTTAAAGCAATATAAAAACAACAGCAATACATTCAGGTATCAAACTGCTGAAAATGTATACCTGTTGGCTCTAAAGTGACACAGAATAACAGAATAACCAAAGCTTCGGTCGTGAACATCTCCTTTGTTAGCATTTTGATTCGAGCTGTTGATAATGAAAGTTAGGATTTGCACTTTATTCAGAAAATGTATATTCCTCCAAACACTAATTACTTTTTTACTATACTACATTCAAGAAGGTAGTCTCTGGAGCGCAAATGAATGATAGATGCAGGACAAATACATAAAGATGAAATACTACACACTAGCTACAACTGAAACCCCTTGGAGGTACTACCTTGTTACATTATCTATCTTTGGTTTTTGGGTCAGGTGGAACACCCGCAGAGAAGTAAAAAAACGGTGTGGCACAAAGTCTTATCCAAACAGAGGAAACGAGCAGTGGTGGCCTGCCTTAGGATGGCTCCCCTCTACAACTTACCCAGGTACAAACACATCATTGATATATGGATGCTTTGCACCCACAAAAACAGGGTTAGTTCTCAGATTAGTATAGTAGATAGTATTAGTGAACATTTTGCTCTGAATGAGCCTTGTCATGAGGTGAGAATCATCTAATGATACGCCATGTAGGTTTTATTTGGTCTTTTGTTGTAGCAGTGTTTTCAGATCGCTGCATTTAACATGGAACAGTTAAGCTTCAAAATAAAGATTGAGGGAAAAATTAAGAAATGAAGGGTAATCAACAAGTTAGCCTTTCAGTGACGCTCTCTTTAAATCACAGTGATTTCGTTGCTTTTGCTTTTAAAATGAGTATCATCATATTTTGTTGAATTCCTTTCTTTGCCATATAAATGTATTTTTCATTGTGCAGATTAAAAACTTGTGAATATGATGTATGAACTTATACAGTAGCACCATAGGACTATGAGATTGTTTTGATGTGTAAGTGACAGCTCTGCATTGTGCAGGAGGCACTACTGTGATGGAGAGGTAATGTTAAACCTAATTAGGCACGGCCATGTCAGGGATATGCAGGAGCAATAATTAGCACATGAAAATCCTGTGGCTACGTGCGCTGTGTAGGTGATACAGGAATTGTAATTTGGTGTTTGTGTCTCATGAATCATAGCTGTGGGTTAGCACCCTTTACTCTCTGGTGGATGCACTAATTATCACCTTGGATTGGTACAACAGTCCTTGATGAATGAGTAGAAATGGGTCTGATCAAAGCGCTTTTAAGGTTTAACAGTTTTTGTCTCTGTCTCTCATTTGCATTTGTCCACTCCTAATAAAACCAGTGCAAAAGTCTTGTTGTGACTTCACCATTTCCTCCTCCTTCCCAGACACAGGGCTGTCAACCTATTCCTCCAAGGCTACAATAAATCCTGGATCTCAGCTGAGGACCACGGCTTTGAGGAGAAGCTTGTCGAGGATTTAGCTCTGAGTGGAAAAGCAAGTCATATTATATTTTTCAGCGTTATTAATTTTGTTGTTATTTTAGTGTGAATGAGTACACACTGAGGTACAGAGTTTGGACAAGAGTGGCGGAATGATGGAGCTGTAACCACATGGAGTAAGCGCTGCCTAGAGCGCACACTCCCTGGCACAAGCCTGATGTAACAGTGTGCATCCACTATTGTAAAATAATCTCATTAAAACTGAAATGTATTGAATCAAGTTAAATCGTCATTGTCCACCAGTAATGTGTATATGTAGCAGAGGTCTTCACCACCACCATCCCCACCGGAGGCTGTTGATAGTCATCGCGTGGCGTTATTTAAGAGCACACATTAGTGACTTTACTCTCTCCCTGGCCTGCAGAGGGGAGGAGTGATGGAGCTGTGTGGAGGAGACAGAGGGGAAGAAAAGGACGTGCAAGACAATGCCAAACCAATCGATCCCCTCCTACAACTCATTACACTCTTCAGTCGAAGCGCCCTGACAGAAAGAAGGTGTGTGTGTGTGTGTGTCCATTCTAAGAGATCACATGCAGTAAAAACCAGTCTACTTTTATTACTGGTCAATCCAATTACATGGAAAGTCAATATTAAATTGGTCAGCTTGTTTTTATTTTTATTGTAACCCCTGTAGCCATTGTTTTTTTTTGAAAGCCTGAAATTTGATATTTGATTCTTTGTAGGTTGTTTAATGGAACAAGTAACATGTTTGACTTTGCTCAAACAGCAGTGTATGGACACTGCTAATTACAAAGTCTTCGCTGGCAGAATGCTTTTTTTAAAAATGCTTATCTGTTTGTCAAACACATTTTGAATCAGTAAGCCTGTAGTATTCCTGTGGTTCTCTCTTTTTTTTTTTTTTTACCCATGCATGATTTTCTCCACCAATCCCATTGAGATATTACTGTGATATCCTCATGATAGTCCTGCAGCAACTCAAATGGTGTCTGAGAGCACAACATTATATCAACCGTTGTACTTGATACACTGCAGAGATGTGATCAAATCAGCCAGACCTGAGTGAAATCGTCACACTCTAGATCCATGCAATGCTTAGAGGTGTTTCCAGGTGAGGCTGCAACTGTGCAATCAAGGGAATGATGTTTAAGTGCTTGTGACGAGATCCAGTGAGCATTGACCAGCAATCTTTAACAATACTCCGTATGTCCATGTCCTTGACATTATTATCTCATCTGTCTTCCTTGTTCACAGCAAGCTTGGGAATGACCGTCTCTATCAGACCTACGCTGCTATTATGGCCAAGGTAATAGACTCTAAATCATCCTTGAAGAATAACCAAAATCTTTGTAGACGCTGCTACTTATTTTGGGTAACTAACATTTTTCCAGCAGTAAACACTAAGACTAACACGGAGAGTGAAAATTGTTGGTATTACATCTTATATTTTCAATGTAAGAGGGGAGTCAGATTTTGACGGGTGTAAAATGTGACCCGTCAAAATCTGACTTTTTAATTTCTGTTCACACTAGTTACAAATAACTTTACACACAAGTTGCAGAGGTCACAACATGCCAGCAGAGTGAAAATTGTTGCTGTTGCATTTTTAATATTGCTTTATTTTTTTCTACTTTCACGTTGAGTGTGTCATTTTTTGTCATCAAATTTGCTTGTTTTGTTTTACATCAGTTTAATAATTAGTCCTGTTTTATCAGTGACATTGTGTTGCGCATTTGCTCTCCCAGAGCTGCCACAGAGAGGACGACGACAACAAAGACGAGGTTGAGCAAGAGGTTGAAAGCTTCGAAGTGAGTGAATGATCTTGATATCGACTTTTCATCTTCTAATGCATTCTTAAAATTAATATTATTTTATTGATATTCAAGTAATATTCATTGAGCAAAAATGTATTATCAAATTATTTGAAAATGTCCATGCCATGCAATGTTGTGTTTTTTTGTTTTTTTTCCTGTGGCTCAGGAGAAGGAGATGGAGAAACAGAAGCTACTGTACCAGCAGGCCAGGCTGCATCGTCGTGGAGCTTCTGAGATGGTCCTGCAAACCATCAGTGCCAGCAAAGGTGGGTAAAGGTTGAATACTAAACTACTGAACTTCTATTAAGGTCAATATGCTGCTTAGTTAAGATAAGCTAAGTCTCAGACTCAGTAGCTGAGGATGAAGTAAAGCTTTTCTGTAAAATTATTCTTTTGTGTCAGCACTCTACATCCTCTGATTGTGATAAATTCTACATCTCATCAGGGGCCATGGGCTCCATGATTGCCCCGACATTGAAGCTGGGTATTGCTGTTCTCAGCGGAGGAAATGCCACTGTTCAACAGGTAAAATTCTGCAGTTGTGGCTTTCCAAAAATGATTGGGTTTGCATACTAACAAGTCTTTGACATTGCCTTTTTCTCCCTTTCAGGCAGGGACTAGAAATTTTAATATCACGAAGCAAAATATTATTCTAAAGAGAAGAGATAAAGAAGATATAGATTAGATTAGGTGATACTGAGAAATGGGATTATTGCAGCAGCTAAATCAGATTGCTTGATTAATTACATTGATAATTCTGTATATTGAAAAGTATATTGAGTTACAATACAGCATAAATATTGAAGCAGTTGTGAACTGTGGAAGATGTGGTTTACTGTGGGCTGCACGATAGATGTGACAATATAGTTAATGAATTCAGATGTCCTTGTGACACATTATGTGCTAACCCATCACTTATTCGAAGATCTGGACCTCTTCCTACATTAGTCTTTTCATTCAAAGGGCCCTCTTTGATATGGAGTTTTTCCTTATCCAAGACCAAATTCTTATGAACAATTAACAGAGATACAAAAAAAGATTTTTAATCATTTTAATCTAATCATATCTGCTCCAGATGAGATAATTCTCCGTCAGGTCGACCTCTTCTTTGATGCTTTTGTTTGATAGAAAATGCTGGATTATCTGAGTGAGAAGCGCGATGTCGGCTTCTTTCAGAGCATATCTGGACTTATGCTGTCATGTAGGTGAGTGAATGATGAAAAATTCGATGAAAAGTCCTGTCAAATGTCACAAAGCCCTGTGTACAGTGCAGAATCGTTTTTTTTTTATTATTATTATTTTATTTCTCTTTTTCTGTGTGTCTTTCTGCTATCCAGTGTTCTGGATCTGAATGCATTTGAGAGGCAGAACAAAGCAGAGGGATTAGGCATGGCCATGGACGAGAGCTCAGGTACCGTATTCATATGGAAATAAAGCAAAAAAAAAAAAAAAATCTCTTTCTGGGAAGCCAAGTCACAGCAGAGAGCCTCACCCCATGTTATCCCTCTAAACTCTAAATTCACACAACAAATTCCCTTTTTCTTTCCCTCTCCATTATGGCCTGTTTTTCTGCTCGTTTCTCTTTCTCTAAATCCTTCATATGTTCTCTTTTCATTCGTACCTTTTCTCTAGCAACGCTCACTTCCTTGCTCTTGATCCTTCTTATTTCTTGCCCTTTTCTCAGGAGAGAAGGTGATGCCTGATAAAGACATAACCTGTGACCTGTTCCGCTTTCTACAGCTGCTCTGTGAAGGACACAACTCAGGTTATTTCCCCGTATGCTCCACTTGCACACTGACACAGAGGTCACCAAGGTTCTATTGATGTCTATGAAAAATATAGGAACACATACTTAAATGAAAGAACGAGAAACGCGTTGTTTTTTTCACGTTGGTGTCATGGTGTGTCAAATTATGCTAATAAGAGCTTAGCACTGGTTCATAACTGCTGCTTAGCTCTAGGAGCATTGTCTCACTACATTATCTACATGGGATGACATTCATTGCAATGCTCTTACTTCACGTTTTAGATTTCCAGAATTATCTGAGAACACAGACGGGCAACAACACCACTGTCAACATCATAATATCCACTGTGGACTATTTATTGAGAGTCCAGGTAAGCACACAGAGACAGATTTATAATTAGAAATATAATTAGTCTTCTATTCATCTCATGTTTTCTAAAATGATTTAAGCTCATGAAAATAAACATTTTTCTTATTTCATAGGAGTCAATCAGTGATTTCTACTGGTACTACTCAGGGAAGGATGTGATTGATGTGCACGGCCAACAGAACTTCTCTAAGGCCATCGAAGTGGCCAAACAGGTTTTCAACACGCTCACTGAGTACATACAGGTCAGCCTCTTTCCATTACATGTTATTGTGTCAGTGTGTTTCATGTGTAATCATCGCTTCTGGCTCTTTGCCATATTATATTATTTTTCTGGAAGCTGACTTGTCTTTCTGCGAAATGAGATGTTTGCTTAAATGATGCAGCTCACATCGTCAGTGTGTCCACGCAGGGCCCATGCACGGGGAACCAACAAAGTCTGGCTCACAGTCGTCTGTGGGACGCTGTTGTGGGGTTCCTTCATGTCTTTGCTCATATGCAGATGAAGCTCTCTCAGGTAAAGCACGTTCATCCATGGACTCCGCTGAAGTTCTGCTGAAACATAAAATGATATTGTACTGTAGAGTTTCTGCCCCAGCACGCCTCATTTAAGTCTGCTGGCAATAATAATTAGAAAATATTTACTGTTAACTGCACACATTGTAATCTGCCTCTGGTAGTGTGTATGTAAGTTACATTTGCTAAAATATATTTTCTCACAGGACTCAAGGCAAATTGAGCTTCTGAAAGAGCTCTTGGATTTACAAAAGGACATGGTGGTTTTTTTGCTTTCCATGCTAGAAGGCAAGATTTTCTCTTTCTATGCGGTTTCTTCACAATTTATGATCCTAAAAGGATTACAGGTTATTACAAGTTATCATTAATAAACAAACTTGATGTCTCTGCTTCCTCTCTCCCCTGCAGGTAACGTTGTTAACGGAACTATTGGAAAGCAGATGGTGGATATGTTGGTGGAATCATCAGGCAATGTGGAGATGATCCTCAAGTTTTTTGACATGTTCCTCAAACTTAAAGACCTCACCTCCTCGGATTCCTTCAGAGAGTATGACCCCGATCGTAAGGGCTGCATCTCCAGGAAGGACTTCCAGAAAGCCATGGAGAACTGCAGGCGTTTCTCCCAAGCTGAGACTCACTTCCTCCTCTCTTGCACAGACAGTGATGAAAGTGAAATCTTGGATTACGAGGCATTTGTCGATCGCTTCCATGAGCCAGCCAAAGACATCAGCTTCAGCATAGCTGTTCTCCTTACTAATCTGTCCGAACACATGCCCAGCGATTCAAGACTGAGGACTTTCTTGGAGCTAGCAGAGTGTGTCCTGACATACTTCCAGCCCTATCTTGGACGTATCGAGATCCTCGGCAGTGGGAAGCGCATTGAACGTGTCTACTTTGAGATCAGTGAATCGAGCCGCACACAATGGGAGAAGCCCCAGGTGAAAGAGTCCAAGAGGCAGTTCATTTTTGATGTGGTCAATGAGGGTGGAGAGAAGGAGAAAATGGAGATGTTTGTTAACTTCTGCGAGGACACCATCTTTGAAATGCAGCTTGCAGCCAAGATATCTGGCTCTGACACTGGAGAGAGGTATGCTGAAAAAGGAGGAGAGGAAAAGAGCAGAGAAGAAGAGCTGGACAACAAAGGGATGTTTTTCATGTATCATTGGCTGTTATTGCTGATCTCAGTGCTTTCTGTCAAAAACCTGAAGGCACTGATGAAGATGACCTTGAAGGATGTCATTATGTCAGCTGTTTTCTTGCTCAGATTGATTTTTATGGCACAAGTACGCTGTCTTTCTGTTGTTGTTCATAGCGTCATATACGTACTGTACATAGCATTTGTTAGTGGTGGGCTCATAGAGGGAGCCAAAAGGATGAGGATATCAGACTTGTTGGGTGGGATCCATGAGCCAACTCTTGATGAGGTCACGGGGGTGCGAAGTGGTGTGGATCGGCTGAGGAAGTACTCTGCCAGTTTGTCTTCCCAGAGAGAATTTCGGGACATTGGGCAGGTGGCAGCTGTGACCTCCCCCAGGGAGGTGGATGTACTGTCGGACATATTCGGCCTCAAAGTAAAAAAGGAGGGAAGTCAATACAGGCTTATAACACAAGACCTCACTGCCAGTCTGACTGACCTTTTCAACACAACTTCCAGAACAACTGCCACTCCTGAGACGCATCTCCGGATGGTATGGAGAACTTTTGGATATGAGACGTTGTGCATCAATGTTCTTATCTTTGATACTGTTGTATTTCTCAAGAGTTTTTCAGCATATTTTTTCAAATTTTGTACTGCTTTGATAATGTACTGAATCTTATTAATTTTTGATTTCCTGACAGCCACTTAAGGCCCACACTGCCACAGAGGAAAAAACAGAAGATGAGGAAACGGCAGACGCAAAGTGAGTGTCTTGTTTTATCAATATATCAAAGAGGGATTATTTAACTCCCTCATAACATCCTAAATATTACATGCTGAGTCTGTTCAAGTAAAAAAAAAAAAAAAAACAACATTTTTTGATTACATCATCTAAAATATTCCCTTGTCAAAATAAAGCTGTTTGACCTTCCCTCTCTTTGTGCTTGGACCTTTCGCAGGGGGAAAGAATCTGAGAAGAAAAGTGGAAAGGAGAGAACAGAGACAAGAGCCAGGAGATGTTCTAATAAGTCAGAGGAACCAGAGACCCAGCAGTCAGTCCTCTGGGAGATGATAAGCACGCATAACAAGAGCCTGCTGGTAATAGAAATTTATGGATACGGATACCAACATAGATAAAGACACACTCACAAGCATTTTAATTTGCATATATTGGCAGAAAATACTTGAAAGCTTTTCCTTTTTTTTTTTTTTTTTTTGTTCCAGAATTGCTTTGCAAGGAACTTTTATAATATGCGCTTGTTGGCTCTGTTCGTTGCCTTTGCAATCAACTTCATTCTCCTCTTCTACAAGGTAAGAGTGTGCTTGTGAAAATCTATACTACATCAGAGTTGCAGTTTTTACTCAAGTATTGCACTTATATACTATATGTACTGCAGTATTCTGTACTACATTTCAGAGGAAAATGTTGTACTTCATTATATTTATCTGACAGACTAGTTACTCTAGAGATTTCAATATCACATACAAGAATGTGAATATAACATCACATAAAATATTGGATATAAACCACACAACAGTAGTCATCATTAGCAGCACTTAGACCAAGCCAGACAAATGCTAAATACACAATAATGCGTCAGTAATAATGATCCAATAATATTATGCATAGGACTCAGAGAGGCACATTTTACCACTAATGCAGGAGTGAAATGAAAAAGCCTTTTAATAGACTGATTTGCAGACTTACAAACAAGACACATCCAGGTAATGATTTGCTATATTAGGAGTATAACACCAGAGACCGTCAGAGAGGAGTTATGTAACTCTTTGTACTTTTGGGATGCTGTAGTTTGGTGCTGTTGATTTGAATTGCATTATACTGTGTTTCTAACGCTAACACTAAAACAGTATGCCTTGCCTACGGTGAAGTTACTCTTTGTTTCGCTTCCTCACTGTGTTTTCAGGTGGCATCCTTGCCTGCATCACAAGAAGAGGAAGGCGTGATCCCATCTGTTTACAGTGAGAAACAGGACTCTGCTGCTGAAGATGACAACAAGGGAACAGTTTCTTTTGTGCTGGAGGAGAGCAGTGGATACATGGAGCCGTCGCTCCATTTCTTGGCTGTAGCACACACAGTCATCTCCTTCTGTTGTATTATCGGTTACTACTGCCTCAAGGTATGCAGGCTCGAGTGCGTGCTTTTGCAGATTTATAATGAAGTAATTTCACTTTTTCAAGTCAGTTTATATATAAAACCACAGAAGAACTGACATGAAGCACGTTACTAACCCAGATGTCCATACGGCTAATCTGAATTTCTTCCAATTTTTGCTACTAACAGACAGACAGACAGATTATTCAAAGAGTCATTCGATCACTGCTTGGATGCATTTGATTGACAGGTACCATTAGTGATCTTCAAACGTGAGAAGGATGTGGCACGACGGCTGGAGTTTGATGGGCTGTATGTGACAGAGCAGCCCCCTGAGGAGGACATCAAAGGGCAATGGGACCGACTGGTCATTAACACACCGTATGTTCATAGTGACACAATCAACTGGACTGATTTCATATTACCACCAAATGACCTGTTTATAGTTATATCACACATATTCTCTAATTCCTAATATTAATATATCTGTCTATATTGTTTCTTTTTTCAGATCATTTCCAAGTAATTACTGGGATAAGTTTGTGAAGAGGAAGGTAAGATCAGAGAAGCGTAACAACAAAAATATTATACATCTCCTCCCAAAGGTGCTTATCTATCTATGCAGTTGTGTGCGTATTTCACTCAGTGACACTGCATTAAAAAAACTAACTGAAATTTAATGAGCCATTTAATGACAGGTGTAATTATTCCCCTATCAGGCACCAAAGCGGATTTTATTGTCCCCAGAGACAGTGCAACACTTTTAGCTCCCTCATTCTGATTGCCTCTCCATGTTATGAAGGAAGATGTAATTATTCTTTGATTCAAGACTCATTTGTCTTGTTTTTCTCTTTAAGGACATTTTATTTAGATAGTATATTGTAGGGAAAGATAGTTAAGTGAAACAATATTAGCCATGATATTCCTTTTCAGCTAAATATGGGATGGATGGATGGATGGATGGATGAGTGCTTCAGCAAATTCATCTTGTGCCGTACAGAAATTGTCACATAAACAGACAAATATAATATCACCAATGACAACAACAGCACCTCGTCGTTATTATGGACCTATTCACCACACATCATTAAGGTGCTCTGCATGTTTCTTCCACACAGAGGTGCAGTTATTGTGTTTCATGTCTGTTCAGCAGCGCAATATTTGTAGGCAAACGATCTGCAAGCCCAGTTGGTTCGGAGGAACAGCGCCCTGTGCCGTCTATGCAGTCTCCCAGCTCAAACACACTAAATATGGGATGTAATGCCTCTCTAATAGTTGCCTGCCCTCCTCCTCACTCAGGACTCTCAGGTCTATCTTGTGAAGTTTGTTTTTGTTGTTCACTCAAAATAAAAAATCCCAGGCAATAAGACAGAATGTTAAAATGCTCTCCACAGAGGAGCGATTGAAGAGGGTCAATATATGTCTATCCACTCTAAACTGTCTAAGCTTACACATTAAATATAGATGCTGTGCTTGGATTTCATGACAGTTTGGCACCTATTGTTCTGACATATTTGTAGTCATCTACCACTTCAGTACTCTCCTTCATCGATCGTCATTTGTTGGTCAGTGTTGTTAACAGCCCTGAAGTCGATAATTTCTTGAGTTTACTTGGTGTTCAGATTGAGAAAACTGGGCCTACTCAAACAAACTGCCCATATATGGTAACTGAGACAGTCAGGTTGTTGCCTAATTAGCTTTGTGTAACTTTAATTATCTTTTAATTAGCTTCACCTAACATTTGAAGCACATTCCCGTGTTCAAAATGCCACCATCTATTCCATTCCTACTTTAAGTTTCCTTTTTACCCATGGTTGCTCATCTGGGAAAAACCGCAATGGTCTTTACAGGGATAACATGAAATGCTATGTATGTATCACAGAGCTGAGTTCCGGGTCTCTGCAAGTGTCAATAAAGGTATTCCATGTTGTACAGTGAAAACAACCCTTGAGGCACTCCACGGACTGCTCACTCTCACTTCTTAATGGGCCTTACATCAGCCTTGCTGGATTTGAGCCTCTGTTTATAGATAGACCGCATTATGAATAACCCTTGTAAGCATTATTAATATTACTAAAGCACCAGTCAAGTTTCCTCTCTTCTCTTGTGAGCCAATTAACGTTAGGCGGTACATTTTTTATGGACCAGCCACTGAAGTAGACTGAAGTAGAAGCAATTTCTCTAACTTACCCACTGTGTCATATATTACACAAGCAGCAGTGTTGTTATTAGCACAAGGGTGAATATATACAACAGTGACAAACAAGTTCTGTGGGCAGGTAGAGGCCTAAATGACAGGACTGAAAGCTCAGTAAGAGTCTCTGACCGTGTGGCGGTTTGACCATTTTTTATTCATATAGACGCAAACTCCTCCTCCTAAATTTTGCCCATTTCCAGTGAATCATGGTCCAGTTTTACAGGGCTGTTAAGTCCTGTGGCCAGTTGTATGTGTATATAGTGTCCCTTTAGTTTTTTATTGCGTCTTGTTTCAAACCTGATACAAAATTAATAGAAATACAATGTTCAATTAAGCAAACATGCTCTGAAATACACCTCTGTTGTTTTTTTTTATTGCACCCATATTAGAAGAGGTGAAAGTATCTATTTCACTCTTTATGTCTTATGAAAGAAATGTATTGATTTGAATGTCCTTTAATTGAGATAAATTGGCTTTTTTTGGAGCAGCCATTTGAAGCACTTCCGCGTCGCCTTAAGCTCTATGCCTCTTGGGTGGCCACTCAGTCTATATAAAGTAAGTCTAGCAGTCCCACATTGCATTTAATACTCTGTATTGCATCATTTTAAGAGCCTGCAGTAAAATAGATGGCATAATACCTTCAAGTGCTTCTGGTAATCCACTTTTGAGTTTAGGAGTTGTAGATCTCGCTTGCCATACGTTGAAGTGCTTATGTTTATAATAACACAATGGCACTGTGAATGAAACTAGACTTTTGTTGGCTCTTATTTGAAGTTAATAAATCAAGTGACAAAGTTTCTGCCACTGCACCACAACAAGGAGAAACTCTGCTTACTTGCCAAGGTTCACTGTACAGGCACAATTTAGTAGAAGGGCAAAGGGTAATATATAGCGTAGAGCAATACAAATTATGTATATAATGGAATATAATGGTCAATAATAATTACACAGACCAGTTCCCATCAGCCATTTAGTCGATCGGCATATCTGGAAATCCACCTTTTTTGTTCAGATGCCATCAAGGAGCAGCAGCAGCACCTCGCCAGTAAAATTAAGCTCTCTTCTCACTTTGGCACAGACTGTGCAGAAGAATTCAGCCAGTTACCTCTCGTTATCTCTCCTCATTCCTTATCTACAGCGTATGAAGAGCCTGTTGGTGTAGTCACAATGTAAATCTGCCTTCTTCCCCCCCGTCAGGTGATGGATAAGTATGGCGACGTTTACGGCTGCGAGAAGATCAGTGAACTCCTGGGTCTAGATCAAGCTGCTTTAGACTTCAGCTCTGAGAGGAAAGAAAGGACAAAGCTGAAGAGAGAGACAGCCCGGAGTGCTCTGTGAGTAGAAAAAACCCGGCTCGTTCTGCATTCTTAAAGAGATCCATGTGAAACCGCAGCTCTCCAGACTGTCATTTATTTGGCCTTTTCACCGACAAAATTAAGCGTCCTAAGTTGTTTTTTTTCTCGTCTCTATTTGTCACACACTGACAAATCAAAGAGCAAGAACTTCAAACAATCACTTGTTTTTTTTTTTTGTAAGCACAGCATATACATCATTATTATAAATAAATAATTCAAGCCTTTGATGGTTAATATCGTATGCAGTTGAGCAGGTGGCTGTAGAAGTAGCAGTGTGGGGTCCTTCTGCAGGACAGCCGCTTGTATGCTCGCACTGATATGAAAACAAAAAGTTCAAATTGGGAAATCGCTACAGCTCTCGCCCTCTAATGCATTTTATTGCAGAGGAGAACGGGAATTCAGAGGAACATTAACACCAAGGCATATTTACTGTTATGTCCGACTTGTCTGGAACCAGCTGGTAACACCTCGAAAATAACATTTCAGACGAGTGGTTCTTAATACCTCAGGCCATTATTTATAGCCATTTCGCTAATATCGTATGTACGTGTTTGTAGGGTTGTGTGTTTGTGTGTGTGTTACCTAACAGTGGTGGCCTGACAAAAGAATGTCCTAGAACATCACGGTGTACTTGAGGAAGAACAGGACATTCTGAAATGAAGTCATATAACAGACAGGCTCTTTTTGAAGAGGCACTACAGCAACACGGGTCTGATTTTAGCCAAGGACATTTTTACCTCTTTTTTTTTTTTCCAGGTTCTTGTCATCATGTAACTGAACGATAATGCTGTTTATTTCAGATTTCACTCCACTGACATCAAGTACCAGGTCTGGAAACTAGGCGTTGTATTCACCGACAATGTAAGTTTGGTTGTGTCTAATATTTATTGGATCTCGCTCGATTTGTTTGTGCATACACTCTTGTCCCCACAAAGAACAAGATAAAGGTGCCACTTCCTGCAATTTATGTGAACAGATAATGTAATATGAGCGAGCAGAGTGTGTAAAACATATCAGATATTTTACGACTTATTCCTAATTTGTTTCATCGCGCGTTCTGCTGCGCTACCATTTTGTCGGATACAATTGCACTTGGTGCAGAAGTGACGGTGGTAATATCCTGTGATTCTGCCTTATCTAAAATCAACATTTGTCTCACTATCTGTCCTGGTAATCTATATTGCCTGTTTTTATGTGTCTGTGTCCTTCTGTGTGTGCTCACAGTCCTTCTTGTACCTGGCCTGGTACATGGCCATGTCTGTTCTGGGTCATTATAACAACTTCTTCTTTGCTGTCCACCTCTTGGACATCGCCATGGGCTTCAAGACACTTCGTACCATTCTTTCCTCTGTCACACACAACGGGAAACAGGTGTGTGTTGCCGTGCGTCAGCCCTCTCCGTCCATCTGTCTTAATAGCATCAGATTGCGCGCATGCGATGTTTGTTTTCACAGTGTAGGGTTATAGGGGGGCTTTTCTAAGATGAAGAAGCGTATTACAGCCCATCTGCCTCTGTCTATCCTAATTATGCTCATGCCTGTTAGCTGGTCCTGACTGTGGGCCTGTTGGCAGTAGTCGTGTATCTCTACACCGTCGTGGCCTTCAACTTCTTCAGGAAGTTTTACGACAAGAGTGACGACAAGGACGCCCAAGACATGAAGTGCAACGACATGCTAACTGTGAGTAAATGTCAATATTGACACACACACAGATGTATGTAGAGAGGCAGAATGCTATCTACCTACATCTCTCCTCTATATCTCTCTATGTTGATCTTTCTAGCACAAACACAGCCAGACACCTCATTTTCAACCTTCTCAGATTGAGAGGAATAGAGGAGGATTCTGACATCCCCATCGTTGAGCCCTCCCCCACTGCTTTTCCATAAAATGATGGACACATGGATATAAAACAGCTCCTCAGCAGCCTCGGCATAGCTCTTTGTTTGGCCATTCGCAGCGTTAACACCCCACTGCCTGCTTAATTCTAATGTGGACTCCACTGTCACTCACACAAGCAGGCGGATGGCCAGAGATAGCATTTGAATAAAACCCCTTGCCATGAGGGAGGCACTGGATATTACATTAATTCCTCAGTCACACTCGCTGTGTTATTGTTTATGCTTGACTCTTAGCAGCACTCCAGCAGCAGTGATTTACAGTCCCTTCTCATCATCTCACCACCACAGAAACTGTTTTTTTTTCCACCCAAAGATAAGCAAAAAACATGCCACTCTCTACGTTTTAGTCTTTTGAACTGAAAGTACCTTTTTGAAAGTTTGAATATTCCTTCAAAGTTTTATCAGACATTTTTTCTGTTGTTCAAGTCTCTCGTGTAAAATATCCTCCTTGTCGCTTAGAAGCGCAGTACTGTCCTCGCCAGACAACTTAATTCTTAATTCTTCTTGCCTCATACTCTTAGACAAACTCCTTGTGGGGAATTGCTGTCTGAAGTGAAGAATATTGATTAAAAAAACCTTCGAGTGTTCTGTGAAATTCTATGTAAATGCTGCCTGTCTTTAAATGCCCTCTCAAAAAAGAACCGGCGTGAAGACGGGCATGAAACGGCAGCAAATGTTGTTTTTCTGTTTGAATTTTCCACATGGTGTGTTATCCTTGGACCCTTGTTACCAATCCTCTAGTCCTTCTCGCATGCTTTACATTTCCTCCCCTTGCTCTTGTTATAGACAGTCAGAAATGGCCTGTCTGGCATCAATAGTTTGGACGGAGAGGTGTCCTCATTCTCAGGTGTTACGCATACTACACAACAACTCGGCGTCTTTCCTTCCAGTGCTACATGTTTCACATGAACGTGGGAGTGCGCGCCGGCGGGGGCATTGGCGACGAGATCGTGGACCCCGCCGGAGACGAGTTTGAGGTGGAGCGCCTTGTCTTCGACGTCACATTTTTCTTCTTCGTCGTTGTCATCCTCCTGGCCATCATCCAGGGTGAGCCTCGCACGCTGAATTGGTTTTAAAGCTCAGCTTGAGAACACGTATATATCACACAAATATGCTTGATTCACTTCGTTTGACTAGAATACATTTGATGAATTTTTCATGTGGGAGCGGAATGAGAACAAAATGTCTGTTTATTCCACCGAGTCCCCAACTTTCATCGACACATGCTATTCAGAGACGAGAGCAGCCGCGCACATGCATACCCGAGCAACGACGGTACACACAATCCTGTGTTGTTGTTGTTTTTTTTAGGTTTAATAATTGATGCCTTTGGGGAGCTGCGTGACCAGCAGGAGCAGGTGAAAGAGGATATGGAGGTGAGATTTGACACTTTGTCTCTCACATACACACACAAAACACTCCTCTTGATATGTACCATGCAAACTATGTGAGTATATTTTGTGTGTTGTCATGGTTGTGCAATGTGCAATGCTGTTTCAGACTTGGACTGTGACTCTTAAAGGGTAAGATGCTTCGGTAATTTAGTTGAAGAGAGGAATGTGTGTGCGCACGATTGAGTAGATCAAGCAGATTCAGTTGTTGTGGGAGCTTTGTGTCACCAGAAACGTACCAGTGGCCTTAATTAGAGGATACCATTATCTCTTTCTCCTGAATAATTAGAGGGTGATAATTACAGAAAGTTCAAAAGTGTAACTGGCACACATTTCTGAGACAAATATCACGCATGACACAATTAGTGTTGTCAGCGCATGGAGGTTAGATGCTGTAGAAATAAAAAAGAACACGCATTTCTCCTTAATTACGACTCCACGAATGACGCCGCTCAGAGTTGCTGAACCGGAATCCACGTGATGCCTGTTTCGTCTGAGCCCGTGGAGTAGCTCTGGTGAGCAGGTGGCCAAGATGAATGCCACAGTGGTGTGCCTCTGCAACAGGTGCGAACATATCCCGACCAAGAAATCAGGCTCCGCAGGCAGGACGAGAAGAGACAATCAGCAACGCGTGTTTAATCAGAGCGGGCAAACAAGTCCAAAGGTGCAGCACGGGCTTAATCAAAGGCTGCACTGCTGAGGCAACAGGGCAGCACAGAGGATGTGACAAACAGTAGTGAGATACTCTATAAATATAAAGGGTACACATGTGACGTTGCCGGGCACAGTTACGTTCACTCCCACTGTGCTCCTACATGGAAAAAACACGTCACATGAAAAAAAAAAAAGAGCTGTGGTTCAGGACAGAATCACACTGTTGCAAAGACGTTACAGCAGCAGCTTCTCCCAGACGTTCCATTTTTAACAAAACTTTCTGTGCTGCAGTCAGCAGCCTCCCGTAATTTGAATCCCTAAATAGGAATGCCCTGTGATACGTACTCCGTTAACCCCAAAGCACAAAATAAAAATGTCATTTTACAAGCACAATACCTTCAGGTAAAGGTAATCTGGATGATTCTTTTGAATGTCTTTGCAAAACCACACAGCCTGACATGTGCCACGTTGTTGTGTAAGCAGGCTAAATACTCTGTTTGAGTCACCGATCACTAAAAGGGCCTCGTGATTGTGAAGTTTAAGTTTTATTTCTTTCTTTTTATTTCAGTATACTCTAGAGAGCATCGTGTTGTATGTTTCATGAATCATTACATGTCTGACATCTCTCCTCCCGCAGACCAAATGTTTCATATGTGGCATAGGAAGTGAGTACTTTGATAAAGTCCCTCATGGATTTGAGACTCACACTCTGCAGGAGCACAACTTGGCCAACTATCTGTGAGTTGACATCATCCCTCATACCTCAGGATGCCAATGTCTCGACCTGATGATTTTACAAATACTAAAACTCACAGTTTGGTATGTCGTCGCGGAAAAAGGCAGCAACATTTTTTCATGTTGCTTTTTATAGACGTAGTGAAGTGTAAATGCTCCGCATGCTCCACCAGCACTGAATCTCTGAAGAAACAAAACAAAAACTGGTTACTCGGTTCATCATTATCAGTTTGTCTGTATAAACCAGTCCTGAACTTCGATGCAGCATGTGTTACTCTGTTTTGTTTTAGGCTCGTATAAACCTAAACACTTGCATTCATAATTTGGTTTGCATGGACCTTGTTTATACATCTTGCTCCTGGAGACGTTCCACAAACCAAAACTTGGAGAAAGTCAAATTAGGCTGGCAGAGAGCTTTAAAGCTCAGCCCCAGAAAAGAGTGAGACGGCGAGCTCTGGTGGACATCCTGTGCCCCTAAACAGGATAAAGAGGTTTAAGTTAACGAAGTCAAATTGCAAATAGTGTGATGTGCTGCCACATCAATAATTGCCAATGGCAAGAGCTTATTGAGCCTATTTAGTATGGATCCTGCGAAGTGTGTTTGCATCCTCTGACTTACAAACTCTGGCCTGCTCATGTCTGTATATGTAGAACAGCCCTTGCAACATTTTAGGCTCACCTGGTGAAGATTTACTGACTGAAACACAGCACGGCCGTTATCTCACTCACTAAAACTTTGTTAGTCTCCATATTCATGCATGTATGGGAGGATTATGACTCGACTCCCTCCTCTGTGTCCTTTACAGGTTTTTTCTGATGTACCTCATTAACAAGGATGAAACCGAACACACGGGGCAGGTATAGTCGTTTTCTTCTGCTTTATTTCACAGTAAGAACGAGGCTCTTAAACAGTTTGTACTGTCACCGCCAGATCTCACATTCTTTCATACACCCCTCTACAATGCTTCCTCCTTGTCTCAGTGACCTTTTAATTCCAGCATTTGCCGTGGCAATGACAAAGCTGTAGTGTAACCTTTTCAACTAAGACAGAATCTGTATTCACACTGTCTTTCAAAAGCCCTATCAGTCCCCGCATGCACCTTTTATGATAATATACAGGCCGGGCGTACCCCTTGATTGCAAATTCTCTTTTTTCCTCCCAAACCATTGCTAGTGGGCTTTTTTTGTTTTTAATTGAAGTGAGCTTTCAATCAGCCAAAAACATTATCAGTTTCAAAATAGCTGCATCTTTTTCTCTCCCTCTGTTGCTGTGCATCAGCACAAATGAGGACACGTTTAATTCTAAATAAAATGATATTATAATATAATATAAGAATAAGAAGTCCATTCTCATATAGAATGAATTGGATTTATCTCCGTGGCGCAGAATGCATTTTAAATGTGATGCGCTGCAGAAGTGATAAAAGGAAGAAAATATAAACATTTTTATCTGTCTGAATTATTATTTTTGGACAAATGTGGGTGCTATTTCCAAATTGAGTTGGGCCCTGCGACTTCCCTGGATACACCGTGTGTATACTTTCAGTGGTATATTTCCAAGGTGAAGATTAAAGAGCGAGCTGCAAGGTAGAATTTGGAAAATGTCTCAAGGAACAAACATCTGAAGAAGTTGAAATCTAAATTGTATTCTCTGTGGACACTGTTTAGACTTTTATATCACCACCCTGTTGTGTTTGCCAGGAATCCTATGTGTGGAAAATGTACCAAGAGCGTTCCTGGGAATTCTTTCCTGTGGGAGACTGTTTCCGTAAGCAATACGAGGATCAGCTGGGATGAAAGGAAATCTTAGAGATCCAAAGGCTCTCTGGATACTTGTCTTCACACAGAAGCCATCGTGATTGACGCCATTGGATTCATTGAGTTACCCTTTGTGTGTGCACTGCATTGATGGATTTTCCCTTACAGTGTATGTATTTATGCACACGAGTGTTTCTTTAAGTTTTATTGATTAAATTATTAAGGGCCACTTGTTTATATTCTAATACAAAATGAATGTGCTGTTTGTTTTGAGAGTCCTGTGGGCAGGAAGTCACTCGTTCCAACGGTTTCTTTGCGTCTGTATCAACACGCATTGTGACAGTTCACCGTTTTATACGTCATTATCTCAAACAGGTCAAAGCTGGCATTCCAAATTCACTTCCATGGCACTGTGCCGGCTGGGTGCGTCTCTGTAAAGCTCATGTTTTGTGAATGAAGTGATTTGTATTTCTAATCACAGCTTCTCATCCCTTTCCCCCGAGTGACATCCAGATAAACACTCTCCCTTTGGCGTTTGTTCTTCTTACCCTCCTCTTTCCTGTTTCCTGCGGCTCTCTCTTGTCTGTTGTACTCATCTCCTCCTGTCCTTGCTTCTTATTCTATTTTTTACCCTTCCCTCTGCTCTGCTCTCCGCTCTCATCTTCGACTCTTTCCCCGTCTCATTACCAGTTACTGTATAGACTGCCAGCAGGTATCTCAGCGCTCAGGTCAGAATATTGCCATGGAAGCCGATCACCGAGCCTAACACGATTGACCACAGTCACTGATGGCAAAGAAAGTCTTTGGGGAATCCTCGGGTATGACTCAGTGACTAGAGAGAAGGCAAGTTTTGTTGAAGGGTTAAAACTCGCTCTAAATGTGGGTGGATCGAGAGCCTCGCAGTGGGATGGCGGGAATTGGAGGGCCACCTACAGATATTGTCCTCATTATGCAAAGGTCAAACACTGGGCTTACCAAAGTCTGCTGCTGATATGTGTTCATGTTGCTTTTGAGTTATGACTTGTAAGCATACGCATAGAAGTCACTGGAGGGAAAAAAAATAAGGCGACTTTTGCTTTTGTGGCAGAAGGAATGACGGTTTCCTGCATTAACAGAAGTCATTTTTAGCTAAGTCACATTTAGCTAAGTGCCTAAAGTGGTAATTACAATCAAGCTTTACTGCTATGTAATGCTTCCGTCTGAATTAATAGAAACTGGGCCACTCACTGCACTTAAAAGAGATTTTCACCATTAGGCTGAGCAGTGTTATGATTAAAGGGTGAATCTGCAATATTTAACAGACATTTTGGAGTTTTTTTGGGGGGGGGGGGTTACAGTTTCCGGGGATATGATAGATGATTTAGAAAAATACATTTCATCAATGGGACTTTATTTATATGCTACTTTTCATATAAACAAAATGTAACACAAAGTGCTTCACACAATAAATCACCCCCTCACGCTGAGGAATGAAGCTGTGTACTGAATTGCGAAACCAAGCCTGTGAGATGAAATGTGACTGATCTGTTCAGCACAAAATCAGAAGCCAGTTTTCACTGGCACTGGAATCTGACTAACTGTATTTTGACAGCGTTCTCTGCATATTTGACACATTTTGACATTCTATTTAAAAAAATAAAGTTTTTTTTTATGTATGTCTTTTTTTAGTTTTATTTGAATAACTTAGCTCATGTGGCTGTGTTAATTATGCCACACACTGTAGTTTCAAATAATTTTATATGGCCTTGTAGTTACCAAGCTATTGGAACAACAATACAGCAGTGAACAAATTAGGTATCTGGTTTCTATCTTTATATTTCTGAGGTTTAAATACCAGCAAACTTTCATGTTATTTTGACCACATTGTCTATTTTGTCTTGTTCCTATGAAAGGAAACGGAAGGGAAACAAGATATAACCCAAAAAAAATGTATGAATGGATAGCTCCATTCAGCACCATACTTAATATTACTACTTAGAGAGCACCGTGAAAACTATTGCCTTGTTGAAGATCCGTGCGGATCAAAGCCGCCAGCTTCAGAGCTACGAGAGACTGAAACCTTAGTTGATCATTTGCCATGTCAGCTTATTCCAGAGGTCTCATCAAAAGCCCATTCCGCTTGGAATTTTATCCCGTTCTAGTGTGTATAAAAATCAATCATACCGTCATAACATCAAACCCACAGACATCCAACCCGTCTTTGCAGTTCTCTCCTACCACAGGTCTGCAGGAGACACTGGGCACACTTGCAGAAGTAGCCTTCCGCCACTTGAAGAGTATTTATTCAAAGTAGGGCATCGAACTCCCTCAGAACAGCCCAAATTAAAGACACCAACTGTGGATAATTACCCACATCCGCTTGATCACAAGATAATGCGGATAAGATGGATGTTCCCTTGTGCCCGCCAAGCTTCCCCCTCTCTTTGTCTTCATGAGCCTGTGGTTGGTAACACTGAGGCCAGAAGGTCTGGATGTAGTTTAATTTTTAGGATAACAGATCAACAGGAACCGCTGGCTGCACTACGTGACACAGATCAGATCTTTCTTGAGAAGAAACGATTGAACGTGCTCATGAAACTTGCATTGCAGCTTATGGCTGCTGATGTGTGAGCAAGGTAATGCCTCGTCACTGTGGCTCTTCATTAAGCTTCTTTCCACCAACTCCCAGCCTGACAGGGGACTGCCTACTGTTCCAACAGCCCCAGTAGTTAGAAGACCCGTAAACCCAAAAATACACTCTCCTTGGAGTTTTATATCCCAATATCTTAGAGCACTTGGATGGGCAGGAAAGGAAAAAGTCAGGTGACCTTCATCTGGTGACCTTTTTCGAAATGGTAGCTAATGATAAACATTAAAGTTGTGGAAACGGTCCCAAGTGTCTGGTGTTAATCTCTCTAAATATTATCATAAAGATTGAATGCTGATTCAGCGCCATCTAACTGAATTTAAATATGTGTGAGTGTATTTTTAGATCAATGGGCCTTCGATGCAACGGGATGTTTGCGTGTCTGTCTGACATAATGTGTAGATATATTGTTTGTTTCCCCCAAGGTCACTCCCAGTCAGTCGCCACGCTAGCTTTAGCCTCTTATCTATAGAAAAACATGCAGAGCTCTACAGACAGTCTGTACAAAAGCAGAAAACCATGTCATACAACCCTTCACGGAAAGCCACCTGTCAGCGGCAGAAACAAGATGAACTCCTCTGACTTGGTGACTGTGGCGAAACGTACGCAGTGACTAATGGACCCAGTCGTATTTCTCAGTCTTCAATGGGAAATCGATGAGAAATCCATTCATCATGGCCTTCGGTTTCTGCATTATTTAAAGGCATTGCTGCGCTAATGTACAGCATGTGTAGCCAACAATTATGCATAGGCAGATGGCTTCAGGTCAGCATGCAGCATGCGCTGGGTTGAGGGCATTGTAATTCATATGGATTATGGAAAAAACAGGGCATGGGGCTGGATCATTTGGGATTTTCGCCTCAGATGCTCGCAGTTGTTTTGGAGATAATGCCTCTGCCCCCCAAATACATCATGGCGATGGTAATCTGGAGCTGTAGATCAATAAAATATGACAAGAGAGGAAAGAAAGCGGTGGGAGAGTGCAGCTGTGAGTTTACTCATACCTGAGGCCAGGTTTCCTGAATTAAATATGACGCCTTTTTGTTACCGGCTCTGGGTTGAGCGCGGGAGCTCTTGTCTCCCTCAAACTGTAACTACTTTGCGCGCGGGATTCTTTGTTACGAGACTGTGATTGTCATCCACTGATTTTATTTTAATACTCGACAGCGTTGGCCAATTCTTTCTTACATCCTTTTTTTTGCAGTCTACATACATATAATAAAAATGGTATTAATCTTTTTGATTAGAGCGCTGGGTTTTAAGAATGCTAACTGGGTTTCGGTATAAAAGGACATACAGCATTTGGTAATATGACCAAATGATGAATTATATCCCGTTTCATTACTCAGTACTCCGTGTGTTTATGAGCAATCATACTTTTGAGATTACATTTTCAAAATGGTTCATTTTTCATCTGTGCTGTCATCCCCAGGTACTCTTTCCAAAGTCATTTTCTTTGTTCAGTCTCTTTTTCTTTTTTTTTCTCATTTTCACTGACCTGTCAGGAAATCACTTGGAGCTCGCCAGCTGATACTGTACGGGCTTCTTAAACAGAGACACTGGTTGGGTCTCAGCCGTGCATTGATTATAAGGCATATTCTTTAATTCAAAGTCAGAAAGCCGTTTGAAAGGACTAATGGAATAATGGAAGAAAAGTAACTTCAGTTTCTTTCAATAACTCGATACGCCCAGGATCTGCTGAGAAAAAGTTTTCTTCCTCCATTTTTGTTTTCCCTTCACGCCAATAAACAATCTACACCGACTTTACAGAGTTATTGTTCCTGGTATCTGTCATTCAGACTTCAGTTGATTAAATCCATCCAGACATTTCAAGTCTCCAGGACAGCTTCTAAATTGAAAAACACAGCACCATGAAGCATGTTGATCCACTACAGTTACAATGATTAAATAATGGACCAACCAATACAAGACTGATAAATTATAACCAGACAAAATAGAGTTGTTTTTTTTCCTGAGACATCAAATCTGACCACTATTCTTTAAGTGTATGCAAAGCATCAGATGCTTCAGTTAAATTGGAGTCTGAATTGGAGATTGAACCCAATAATCTTTGTAAATAACATCTGTCTGTCTGTCTCGGTAGTCATGTAAACTGGATTATCATGGAGGCTTTGCAGATGCATCTTAGAAATAAAAACCCAACAATAAACCCAAAAATAGTTCATTCACTTTTGGCAGCAGTGGCTACACTAATTGAGTGCAACCTTAAATGATACCGACTAAAAGTTTGTTTTTGTTTTTTGTACGAGAGCTGTGGCCATGAAATCCTGTTGTGATTGTGGCACATTTGGTACCTGCAAAGATCTTTTTGCATGTATTGAAAATGATATTCCTTTAATACCCCGCATGAAACTCTCTTAATCCTTTTCCAGGATTTGCAGAATTAATCAACTATTAATATAAATGAGTTCTAAAACTGACCTTTAGAAGACTTTACAAAAATCATGTTTTTCCCCCTTTCGCCGTTTCCATCCTAGATATGAAGAAATCCATTTTCACAGATGACCGTGCGTTTGACTTGAATACTTTGACATTACAGACAAAATTTAGACCTGCTATTTATTTCCTGAACAGACGGAAACACATACTGATGCACGTCTGTGTTTCCAAGTAAGAAACGGTTGCCATAATTGGCAGTATTGTCAAATAACTGCTTAAAACTAAACTAAACGTTCGTACAGCGTTTTCATTGAAACACCAGACAGAATCTATAATCTGCAGAGAAATCGTCTGGGTTTTTTTTGTTGTTGTTGTTGTTGACCCAACAAATTGATTTATTGTCTTGCTCTGTTTCATTAGTTCTGTTTAAGTTTAAGGTGGCTGGCTCTTATCCTAGAAGTACCGTGGACAGGTCACATCCATCAAAGCTATACAGAAAGAATGAAATTGTATACCTGTGGACGTTTAAGAGACTCCAATACATCTGCCCTGCGTGTGTTTTGAATGTGAGATGAAACCAGAGCGCCTGTGGGGAAAACTCAGGTAAACAAGGAGAGAGAATACACACTCATCGGCAAACTGAATTACATATGGAAGTATTATAATTTAGGCTACATTTCTTTTTTTTCCGGGATCACAAATGCTGTTTCTCAGACAATATGTAGTTTATCGCATGAAGCGCTCTAGACCAGGTTCTCGCTTTGACATGTATTGTCTCATAACAGTCAAAGACAGAGCCCCTACCTCCTCATTACAGCTCTAATTCTCGTACAGAGTAACTGTCTTCCAGTAAACAAGCATTACCACCGGTGACGAGCGGAGAGCCTTCCAAATTACCATTTAGATTGGACAACTCCGCGCCAAGAGAAAGCCAATTACTCAATCAGGGTTTCATAAGGAAAAGGGATGGAGGACGGCTGGATAGCGAGTAGATATCTCAGCGGATGAGGTGTGTTTGCATCGCTCCTCTTTGAATCCTGTATCACGCCGACATCTTTTCATTTTCGACGGCTGTTGCTTTAAGAATCTGCACACAGGGTAGATGTTGTCTCCGCTGAGGCCGTTCGCGCGACCATCTGAGCCGCTGAAAATTTGAAAGGAGCCAGGTGCTGCCTTTTAATAATTGAAACCGGCAAATTGGCTCACTCAAAGGTAAGATCCAGCAGTCGGGGAAATGACCCATTTTCCAGCCAAGTGGAATTATGTGCATTTTGAAAAATCTACTTCGAGGAGCACTTGTTTATCGGCAGGAATTGTTAGCTGCCCAGAAATGGAGAGCTCCAACCTGAAGCCAAGACAGATGAATGTCAATATTTTTTCTTAATCATCATTGTATTCAATCTTTAAAGACTTTAATCCGGGGTCTCAAGCCTGGCTTGATTTAAAAGGAAGAGTCGTCAAAACAGTTTTTGTATCCACAGCTGTCTGGACATCTGCCTGCTCAGCTGTTATCCCCAGCTCGTGTGTGAGTGTGTACACGTGTCGATGAAGGAATACAGTAGTGTGAACGGATTTTTACTTTCAGAAATCTTTTAGCTCCAACAAAGTATAGACAATCTTAAAGTATATTTTAACATTGCTCTGACAAACGCACAATATTGGACAGAATTCAAGAATGCTGCTTATCCACCAATTAATAATCCACCGACAGCAAAGTTGAGCCATTTTCCATTTTTTTTCCCACCTCGGGCATGTTACAGACTGTCTATGAAAAGTTTATTTTTTAAGACCTTTTGTTTAATATAGTGTGGATGTAATATATTGACTGCACCTCGTGTTTCATGTTGGTTAGTGAGACTCATTAAAGTCCTTAAAAGAAAGCTGAAAAAACAAACATAAGTTATTTTTTTATGTGATTTCAGCCAAAGAAAACACGAGATCACGTCCAGCGTTTTGAGTGTGTATGTTATATATTTTTTCTCGCTGATCAGCCGTTGCTGAATCTGCGCCGTGTGCCCGTTTGTTCTCCTCTGCTGGTTTTAATTCATTTCTAAGAACAAAATCGACCACGCGTAACTTCAAACCAAAGCTAATCTCATCCTGGACTTTGATTTATACAAAGGTAACATAACAGTACTGAACACAACAAAGCATTTTGGGATTCGCAGTCACAAGCCAGCATGCATGGAGCCGCTGTTTGGGCTGCTTTTCTTGCTCTAACCATATATTGGCAAATACCCGTTGACACATGACGTATGACAGATTCATAGAGTCATTGTTGTCAAATATAATGACAGTTGCATGTAACAATTTTCACAAGTTGATGTTTAGTAGCTTGTTTTACCAAAGATGCCTTTGGTAAAGAGCTTCAGCCACTGACTCCTAATCAAACTGTTGCAGATGAGCCTTCTGTTGATGAAACTGATTGATGAACCGCTACAGTGCGCATGAACAAAGATTAAAATGACCGTGCTTTAAATCTGGCTTCTTCTATATTCTGTTACTTTACCCCCCAGTTGTGCCTCCTGGCCATACGCACAGTGATAATCTTGCCAAGAAAGCCTTAAAATCTTCTGAAAATCTCTCCTTTCAAAACATCTCTGCTGCTGCGCTGATGGCTATCAATCAAAGAGGCAGCGATCTAAAAGGATCGAGGTTCAATCTGTGAGGTGTGATAGCGGGGCGATAATCAGAGTTGGATAAGTTGAAATCATTAGTGTTTTTCTCAAGTGGAATAAATAAGAGGAATAGAGGTGGGGTGGCGGCGGTGGAGAAAGATAGACACTGTTCCCATCGTGTAGCCAATGTGACATTAGAAGTGTTTGAAATGCAAGCCGCAGGCTTCCGTCTGATAACACACATGACGTCCCGAGGTTCAGTTTTGCACAGAAATGTGACAAACGGCGATCACATCTGAACCCATCCCTGTGCCGCTCCTTCAAGAAACGCTGCGCTTGTTGCCAGATTGCCACTGAAAACCAAATAAAAAATAGAAATTATATTTGACACACTTACACAAAATGGTTGCAGAGGCTGAAGCAAAAAAACAGAAGCTCCCTTACGGTCTGGGAATAAATGATAAGGCTGCACCGAGTCTGCACTAGCCGGCCACTGCACAGGGGCAGCGTGGCAGATGGCTTTGTCTGGCATTGACGGCAACATAGCTGAATGAGGGCAAATGTGCTGTGTGAATAGCCCGACTGCTGGCAAATGTGCTTGTTTCTTGTCTCCTAAAATGACCCAGATATTGCCAAGGGGAACCCACATGTGCACACAGACATAATTAAGCTCAGCATTACGATTAAGTACACACACACACACACACACACAGAGACTTACAAATGTCTTTCCTGAGTGGACCAATTAAACACATCATACAAAACTGCTTCTTTTTAGAGTCTCTTTGCATTAAATGTGGCTCAAGGCAATGACACACTTCACCTATGAAATACCAAGTAGTATTGACTCACACGAGCCAGCACGCTCCCTCACTTTGACTCTCTTTCATTTCGTAGCCGTTGGCTCTGAATACCTGACACGGTTGACTGCTGTAAACCGGAAAGGCAACAATCTTGCAGTCTCTCGCACGCGGCCGCAGAGAGAGGAGAATAGTGGAATAAAATTGCCTGCTCTGCTCTGCTCTGCTGTCAAGGTCAGGGAGAGACGTTTCACTCCTAATAGAAATGCCTGAATGGAGGTTATCATAGAGATATTATCACACGCCGCATACAGACTTGACACTAATCTCCAACAATTTCCTCCGGGGTCAGAGTTCAGGCTGGTTGCCTTGAGATGTTGAAGCGCGCTTGATTAGTGGTTGCCATTTAAAGCCTCTAATCCATCGTTTGATTCAGTCTTGCTTATCTTCTTCTAGGTGTCTTTTGGCTTTTCTTCTAATCTATATGATCAATATCTATCTGTATGTGCCGCGTCGATATGTCGCGCAACAGGTGGCTAATTGTCAGTGTTTGTTTATTTGCGTGTGACTAGTCTGTGCTCAGTGACCGCAAATGAACTGGAAGGCATCGAAGGAGAGAGAGAGGCCGACGCTTCATCAGTCGCTCCAGACTTCCGTGTCCACTTGCGCAACTACGGAACAAAAGGCTCATCACACCACTTCGACGCACTGAGCGCAAGTCATCGCCGTGGTCGATCTGGACCCCACGCGTCTGTGCAGATGTCCCTCTTGCCGTAGTCCTGCAATCAAAATCTGCCTCTTGATTAAGCCCTGTGACTGTGTGTGTGTGTGTGTGTATGTAGCCTACAGAGGTTTCTGAATATAAATACAGGCTCATTGTTTTGCCTTGTGATTCGGGTAGACGGCAGCTGCTGTCTACCCCTCTTGCTTATCTCTGTCATTATATTCATATCATTTAGCTACCTTCTTCTTAGGCGGTGCCAAATTGATTGATATCAGTTATCGCGGACAGCTTTGTACCGGGTGCTTTGATCAGATGGCGGTAGTCTGCAAATTTATTTTAATTTGGTTCCTTTGAGCTTAGCTTAGCGTGTCTCTCACTCGCTGCCGCTCTTGCCAGATTTCCAAGATTCGTGCCATAATCGAGTGATAATCCAGTACCCTTATACTCCATGTCAGAGTTATCAATGGCTTTAACTTTAACATTCACTCAGAGGAAGAATACTGAAATCCCTCGAAGGAAAAAAAACACTCCCCAGTGACGTCAAGGAGCAAATAATCACTCAGGCAGATGGTAAGAGGATGATTAAAGATAATACAATCCGTGTTAAATCAGAGATGATGTGCATGAACTGGAGTGCAGCTCACCAGTGCTTCAAGGTGTGCGGGGATCTCTGACTAAGATTTTGAGTGCTGGTGACAACAAAAAAAGAGAGATTACCACGACTTAAATGTTTTATCAAAAGCATGCACTCCCCATAGTGTATCATTTTAATAGAGCCACAACTCTCTGTCCACTTCTGGTTTGTGTTAATACCGTTGGATAATATGCTCATATATTAGTCCCTGTACCGTCTCATATCTCATATTTATTTGCGAACAAAGTCAGCGCAGCCTCCCTTTTCCAACGCGCCGAGATCTCCCTTGAACAAAATGAAATTCTTCTCTTTGGTACGTGCTCGTATCAGCATCTGCTTTCAAGGCAGGTAATCCTCCGCAGAAAACGGTCCCTTACCAATTTCATCCTTTAATCATCCGGAAGAATGTGCCATCAGACACACTTACACTCACTTTTTTTTCCTGTAAAATCCTCCCTTAAATGCATATGGAATAATAAGATTGGTGCCCTTCATTGATTGCATACAAAGTGCGCAAAGTGCTTTCAAGCGACTGCCCCTGTTTAATGAGATTGCCCCTGTTTGATGAATAATCAACAAGTCCTGAGGCACAAATTGATCTGGAATAAGGCGTCAGAAATGAATTTAAGTAAACAAAGCCGAACACTTGAAATCTCACGTCTCCGCCACTGGAGATAATCTTATATCCGAGTTTAAGTGCCCGTTTACTTGCAACAAAAACTCTAAGAGGAGGTGCTGTATTTTACTGTTTCAACCAAGCAGCAACTCCGTTTTTTAACCCAAATGCCCAAAGCTGTTCTTTTTTTCAATATTTGTACTTCTGGAGGGATTTATGGTTATGAAGAGTAAGTCTTTGTAGCTCTGCAGCACTAATATGTTTTGGAAAGAGGCAGGGAAAAGTTTCAATATTCCTTGCCCATGGGACCTTTTCAGGGACGTTATGTGATGTACAACTCCAAGAACATTCTGTGGCTATGATAAGCATGTGTTGTCATCACTGGACTTAGTGTTCCCAGACAACTGTAGCTGCTAGCTTAGTCTGTCAGTCAGTCAGTCAGGCTCTCTCTATCCACTCCCCCTGACTGAAGAGGAATGAGGCCTTGCCGACAGACAGACAGACAGACACGGGAGAGAGAGAGAGACAGACAGACAGACACAGGGGAGAGAGACTGTGTCAAACAGACAGACAGTGAGTCTGAGTGTAGCAGTCAGTGAATATGTCAGGTTAAAATGCTGGGACATCGCACCCCTTTAATTCCTTTGGCTCAGCAGATTAAGACAGACACAGTGTGGAGTCAAACCAAATCTGTATTCTGTTCATCTCCCCGTCTTTCTCCAAGAGGGGACTTTTGGCCACATTTAGTCCAGTAAAGAATTATGCAAATGTCCCTCTTTGCTTTCAAAGGGAAATCCAAAGCCAAGGGGAGACCTAGTTTGCATTATCAACAGGTAGCGCCTACTTGTGAATTTACTTTTGACTTTCTGGAAATACAGCAGCAGCAGGTGGAGATCAGTTTTCTTTTTTAAATAAATCCAGCGTGGCGTGACTCGCTCATTCATCAGTGCCAGAATGAGAAAAAGAGGAAATAGTTGTCAGGGAAAGATGGGAGTCCCAAAGCCACAATATTTAGTACGCTGCTGATGATTAGAGCGCATGAGAGCTGCAGTAAAAAAGAAAAGGAAGGACGTCTACAGCCCTGCTGCCGGCTCTGTGAGGCTGTAATTAGGCACACCAGTGCTTTGAGCTACATAGTCACATTCTCACACTGACAATGCAGAAGAGATGATGTTTTTTTTTTTTTTACCATTGTCACCATCTTCATTTAGCATGCTAATGTATGCTAATTAGCACTAACCTCAAACTAGTACAGCTGAGGCAGACGGGAATGTCATTAGCTTTTCAGGTATTTAGTCATAAACCCAAATCAGATTTTGTAGTGGTGCTGGTGCTAGAGACAGGGTTGTAGTCAAGACAACCAAAACCGAAACCCATTTTAAGCCTTCTATTTATGCTGTAGCAATATTTATTATTATTGTATAACAACATATTGATCTTCAAATTCAGAAAGGATAAACACATGTGCAACTCTCTCTCTCTCTCTTAAGATATCTACTGACTAAAACCTTGATAATAACCGTTGTTGGTTTGACTATCTTCAGCATAGCATCAGTGTTGCTCTGCCAGAAAAACGTCTGACATGCATTCCCGTGGAGAGACATCGAGACATTAATGATTAATTGGAAACACTGGCCATATCGCTACAGTTGTGGTCTTGAAATAAAATCCCTCCTCTATCCCGAGACAGACAAGACCAAGTACAAATGTAATCGATTCCAAGACGAGGCCGAGACTGATCTCGAGTCTGGCAACACTCAGGCAACATTCAGTGCTCTGCTTACTTTAAGAGGCCTCATCTTTAAGATGGACATTTTAACCAAATGACTCTATTAAGATGTTATTCAGTTATGTATTTACGTATTTGAGTTACAATTAGAAATAATTCTAAATATAAATAATTGGTGTAATCTTTTTTTAAAGGTTATTTTTTGGGCTTTTGGATCTTCTTTTTTGAAATAAAATCCAGAGTCATCCACAAAAATGCAGTCGATTACAACTACAAGGGAAAAAAGACCAAACTCCACTTCTCCACTACACTTCAGCACTGGCTAGAGATAAAGCTAGGGGATCACCAAAGCTGCTGGAATACACCTTGAGAGGGACACAATTGCCTGTATCCAGTTTCATGGCAATCCATGAAATCCTCCCACGAAAAAAACTAAAGCGGTCAACCTCACGGTGACACTAGAGGAAAAGTCGGGGGATCGCCTGATTCGGATTCATCGCCTTGACAATAGACGGACATTGTCGAAGACAGAGCCGTGCTGCTAGTGTGGCTAAAAGATCAGTTACCATTCATAACAGACTATAGTGCAGGGGTCGAGAAGAAGGTGGCCGAAAGGTCTGATATTGCACACCGGCATTCAGACTTTCATCGATTGCGCTTATAATCAGTCCTGGACACTCGCCTTTCATCATTAACTTCCATTCTAATAGGGTCCACTCCCTTCATGCCTTTATCACTCTTACAAGCCCATGTGCGCGCACACACACACACACACACACGCACGCACCCGCGCGGACACACTTCACTCTTATCTAGATCCTTTGTACGGTGTAAATAAGCTTCAGAGTGAGCTGACAGACAGTTATTTTGCTATTGGAATTGTTCAGTTACCTTGACCCGTGGCTGCTCATCTCCAATGCAACCATTCTGGATCCAATTGTGATTCCCTCAACTGTGTCTCCTTTTCTATTGCTTTTTTATTTGTGTGTGTGTGTGTGAGGGGATAGTGCAAGGAGTCATCACAGAGTACGGCTGAGGAAAAGGTTTATTCATTTGATTTCTCCTCAAAAAAAAAAAAAAATATATATATATATACATATATACACGCATATCATTACTGAAGCCATGAGGCCGGAAAAGAAGAGCAACACAAACCTACTTTCTGATTTTAGTTCCTTTGATTGTCTTCATAAATTGGACTTAATTTGTCAGCTGAAATTGCATTATTATGATTGGCACAGGAGGGGATGACAATTTTAACTGTTCTGCGCAGCGCTAATTGGTTCCTCACCAAGCCCAATTTGGAGCGAGCAGCCAGCGCGTCACGACCCTTCGTCTTTCTAATAAGGAACACAAACATTTCACCCTGGCTGTTTATGGCATTTTGTTCATTTATGGCGCACACACAAACACACAGAGCAGGGTGCACATACACATACATTACAGTTTAAGGAGTTTGGCTCAGTGGTGTTTAGTAGTGGAAGGTATATTTTATGATTTATTTAAGGGAGGTTAAACGAGAAAAACAACTTAAAATCTCTCAAGTTAACGTCACCACAATAATCTTCTAAATGTGTCCTCTAATACACACACCCGGACATTCTGTGGCATTCAGGGACAATAGTTGCTTTAGTCAGCGGTGTATTACTGGGTTGCATGATATTGTGTGAGCTCTGGATCATGCAAACCTATGATTGTATGGATAAAATGTGGCTTATAGGTGCATTTTGTTCTTAACAAACAAAAAAATTGCATTATTTGTATTATTATGTAAGGGTTAGTATTTTTCTTTTCAACTTTCAAAGCCTATTTTCAGAGTTCGCTTTAACAGCTGTGCACATACACATACATATACAGCTAGACATCAAGCAAGGGCAAAAGCAGAAGACACGACAAGATGAACAATGCCACAATATGTAGCTGTATGTTGGAACCAGCTGGGACTGACATCACCTATTCGCTGATTGCCTAGTCCCCAGATAATACAGTTTTCTCAGTTTGGCAGCGGTCATTTTGATTTAATTTGATATTCAGCGCTTATAATTATTGCTAAAATTATAAAGTAGATTTTTAACTTCACATCGTGCATCATGCAGACATCTGTGCATCCGTGCATGAGTGCGTGGGTGTCTGACTCTATTTCCGTCTTTCCTTCTGTCTCTCCTTTTGTGTCTGCCTTCCTTTCTCTTCTCCCTTCCAGATGTTATTTGCACCTGCGCTACATGCTGTGCCTCTCCTCCCAGCGGTGGCAGTATCTTGGCAGTCCTCGACGGAGAACCAATAACACGGAGGTGTGATCGTAAACACATCAGGATCCTGGCACGGTGGCAAAGTGGTACTAATGCACACAAACCCACACCTGTACACACACAAAACACACAAAACCTATCTCTACCCTACCTTTTTTTAGGCTCTATTTTGTGCGACCACAAATTTGGTCCTTGCAAATGTTTTGGACCCCGTGCAGTGATTGCGCTAAAATGCCACAGTCAAAAAAACGAACACACACACTCACGCACACAGCATTTCAGGATAATTCGTCATAGACGGAGCAGCCAAAGTGCAGCTTACCTTAGAACTGCGTTGAAGTCAAGACCACCTAAACCAAGACCAAGACCAAGATTGCTTAGGTAGCAAACATGTAATATTAAATGTGCTTAACATTAAATATCAAAATAAAGAAATGATAAAGTATCATGAAGTGATAGCAGTTTATTTATTGGCAAGTGCGGCTCTCTCTCTTAGAGACATGGCTTAATACTGAATGTGATATAACTGAGAGTGTGGCTAGACTTGCTTATTGGGAACAATTAAAGCTCAACAAACACAAAGCCACAGACGCAGTTTAACTGTGGGCTGGTATATTTCTGTGTCTCGTAGATTGTTTCTTATCTCATCGGTTTGACTCCACTTTACTTCTCCACCCTATTTTTGTGTTTACTCACAGACAGCTTTAACGATCGCCTCGCTTTTAACGAGCTACTTTACAAAATACTGCGAGTTGGATTCGGTGGAGGAACTTTGCGGCTGTTGGTTTGTGGTCTTATCGTTGAACTGCATCCTGAACGCTTCTTTCATCTCTTTATTTTTCTGTGCTGAGTGTCCACACAGGTGTCTGCTCTCTAACAACAGACTGCCTAACAATCTTTTTTTCTGAGTCAGGCTTTCCACCATCATTTGTTTTACTCTCTTCAGCGACGCGTCAGTGGCACCCAGCCAGAAAGCGAAAGTAAAACTTTGTAAATTGGAGGGTCAACATGCAGCAAAGGGCCTCAAATCACGAGAATCCTGAGCAGCTGCTCTAATAGGTGACCTACCAGGAAGCCCCAATTTAGTCTGACTTTAATTTTGCTCACATATTGTACTTCCTTATTGCTTATTACATCTGTGACAACGAGAATAAAGAAGTTTACTGGGTGGTAAAGGGAATTATCTTCTTCTTCTTTGTTTACTTTGCTATTTTTAATGTTATTTTATTGAGTTGTTGATTAGTTTCACAATCACCTTAAAATTGCTTAATTCACTGTGCGTGTTTCATTTTTATTTCTGAAGTCTGAAGTTAGTAGTGAAATGAAGTGAAAGTGAAATTTAGTAGCATGTATTTTTAATATAAGCGGTAGGAGAGAGAAGTAGGAGACTGTCTAGATTGGTGCATGCAGTGCCAAGTGGGAGATAAGTGGATCATTTTGAATTTGCCGTACGATATACGGTAGGTCCTGTGGAAAAGTGAGTTGAAGGGTTTGGAGCTTGCTTTAGCCTCTGAGGGTCTGCTGGAGAGCAACTCTCAGCTAACTGGAGAAAAATCTAGGGAAATAAGGGTCGAGCTGAAAATTACAAAATACCCAGAATAATCTTTTACCAAGGGAACAGCCTCCAATTCTGAGTTAGTTAGAGGCTACTTCTAATATTCATTGATGGATGTGAAGCATAGCGGGTCTTGATGCAACCTGCTTGGCCACAGGGAGTTTCATATGCCTTTTGTTCCTGGGTCTGAATCTGGACTGAAACCTCAAGAAGAAGGAGCCTTTTTAATCAAATCTCCAAATTTGTAAGGGTGTTTGCTGTTGGGGGGATTGTTTGAGGTATTTTGAGATACTGAATGCCGTCTTTACAGTGCTGAAATGAGTAAACAGTTGAGTTGAGTTTCTTAGCATTAGTTGGAAAAAAGGGTCACAGGTGTCACATCATCTTACCAAGATCTAAAAAAAAAAGCGTCTTCATATAACGTCCGTTATGAAAGGAAGCAAAAGAGGCTGTATATATTGTAGCCTAACTTGCGTTCTCCATTGTTTTTCCTCCTCCCTGGCTTTTCCACTCACCCGTCACTCTGTTTATCACCCAGAGGAATATGATAAATAGTCTGTCAATTTTAATAACTTGAAATCATGTGTATGTTTATTGTGTTATGTGTTGCCTGTCATGGGTAACTGGAATAGAAGGCTCAGGTCAGCTATGAGACATGTTTCTGCTCATTCTGAAAACATCAGTGTGCGGTGTTGAATCATTTATCAATGTACGCTCCACCGGGCCATGGCGTGTCACTAGGTTTGGTGCAAAAGCTTGGTGAATCTTGCTGAATATTTACAGTTAGGTATACAATGTGTTTGGTGCACTGCATACACATTGGCTTTATCCCTGAAAAATCGACACCTAGAGTATAGTTGGTTGTTTGTTTCACTACTTTGTGTTCTCCGAAACTTTTCCTAGCTCCAAGGTTTTTGAGTGTTTCAAACGACTGGATGGATTGTCATACCATTCGGTACACATAATCATGCCCCCCTTAGGATGAATTCTAGCATGCCTAACTGAGATGGTGACCATTACAAACAAATTACATTATGGGTATGTTTTGAACACTATGGAGCCACTAGCAGGGCTGTATCCTCTCTAAGGCTAATCCACAGTGAATACTTTAGAGGGGACTGTCATCCTTGTCATGCAATCTGTTATGACTGATCAATGCCCCCGGAGGTTTCACTATAGGCAGATTTCCTATGCTTGCGCTGGTGGTCAGCGACAGAAAATCAATAATCAATAAAGACAATACTGATTTCTTGAATTTTTTGTCCACTAGATTTCTGCTGTCTGTCAGCTAGGTGAAGACAGTTTGGCTTACTGTATGTGATGAATGAAACGTATTTTCCTGCATTTAGTCACAGTCACGTCATGTTTGTTAGCGTGTTTGTTGTCATAAGTGTCGCACCCAACCTCGTGCAGGTTGGTTGACGTCAGCGAAGTGCGGACGTCACCGTGTCTTTGGATTTCTCTTCATGAGGTAATGAGATGTGATGAACTGTTAGCAGAGCTCTCTCTCTCTCTCTCTCTCCCAGTTCATCATGATCCAGAATTACCCTGCTAAGCCTGGCTGGGATGGCTCTGATTAGTGCTGCATGAAGAGCTAATATGAGTCTAACAACCAAGACCAGATGTGGTCTTTCTTCAGAGAGCTGAGGAGAAGAAGGAGGAGAAGGATATATTCATCAGCGGTTTACCTGACTGTGTAAGTGCAAGAAACAAACAGCAAATCTGGGCGCTTAAAGTAAGACATGCAGACAAACGTGTGCTGCATGTGTGTGCGGACAGCAGAGACGCACAAAATGATTTGTTTGTTACATTGCATCTTTGTTTATTTCGACAATTACTCCCATTCCTTAGATCTCCCTGGAATTTTTAACATCTGGACATCTGGATGTTCAATAAGTAACCAAGCCAAGAATCTGCTTGGGAGACAAAAAGGATGAGCACCTTCATTTTAGCCTTTGAGGTTCAGCTATTATCCAGTACATATAAGGGTTCATAACTCTGTTACTATCCATCCTTCCACTTCTTGTTTTTCTATCGCTTGTTTTCTCACTGTCACACTCTCATTCCTTATCACAGGCGCGCACACACGCCCCGTGAGTGCTGGCGTTTTAAACTGTACCCAGTAAAACCCCCGCTGGGTGTCTTTCTTATATGAATACTGTGAGATCAGTGTTTAACGAACCAGGTGTGCGGTCAGTACATCATTAGGAAAGGAGAGGAGCTGGGACTCAGGGAGGAGAGACAAAGCAGCATATGGTGAGTAAGTGGTCGGTCCATGGCATACTGATACGAATAAGTGATTTATGTACTTTGGCAGTGTTTTGTTGGATGTGGGGAAAGTCCTGGTTTGTGTGGCTCGAGGAGGAATTAGCCCAACTGGGTCTGTTAAAGCTCTGAGCCGTGCTGGTAAGTTATCTCAAGCATGGAAAAGCTTCAGTCTGTCCCCTGTGTGCTTGCAAGACAATGAATGCCAGCGAACACGATTTAATACAGACTTTCTGCAGTGAAATTTTGCAGGATGTTAATGTTTGACTCTTCAAGTTCATGTGTGTCGTGTGTTGACTGTACACTCGCTGAGGAGCTTACTGAGGGGAGAGAGAGAGAGAGGTCAAAAGATAATTAGATTTGGGTTCTTTATCTAAAAGGATGTTCCATACCACTGATGGTGATAATTAATTAGCTTATGCCTTCAGCTTAATTAAAGTTCTCGATAATCTGACTTTTGTTCTGACTGAAAAGCTGCGGACTAGTGACAGATGGGACACGGAGAAATGGGGCGAAACACAAAAGTCTGGGGTGACTGATTGTCTGTTTATATGCACGTTGTTTCGGAAGCGGCGTTTCTTCTCGGTTCACTTTAGCAGTCATTTTTAATGTGATGTGATTGCACAGAAAACAATATGTGAGGTTTTGTGAAGGACAATATGCGTCACAGTGAACCGATGGTGACGGCCTCTTCACCTTGAGCCCAACAGTGAAAGCTTGTGGTTATTAAGAAGACTTCAAATGATCTTGCGGCTGTAAATCGAGTTGATACTCTGAGCCGCACTGATGACAGGCAGTTGAAAGTGGAAACAAAGTCATTGTTAACAGACAATTTGCAGATTTTACAGAAGGAAATCAGTCTACTTGTCATAAGACGCAACACTCAGCCTGTGGAAACAGTTATAGTGTCCCCTGCTCTCCTACAAAAGGCATTAGTTGGCGAGGATGCTAACAGCTTTAGCTTCAGTCTTTTAGCTTGGTGTCATATATGTATTAAATGCATATCTAGGATTCTTGATTTAAAATGAATCAACTGGAAGCAAACTCGGCAGAGAAGGGATCTGCAACTGACTCATAGAGCTAACATAAGCTTAACAAGTTAGGTAGCTTGCTTGCCAGCAATCGCTAGAATTTCAGTCTGCCAATTTCAGCTAGAAATAAGAAGCTACCTGTTTGATTGGTTCAAAAATGACTAAGAATTTCGTGCAGTAAATCTGCCACCATTATCAATGTAAGTATTTCTCTCCTCACAAATTTTGTAAATTGAAATGAAAGCTGTGTCACGGCTCAATTAGAACCTAAGCTAATCTACTACAGAATCCGAGCTGAGTGGAAAGTTGATTGACTCCGGCCATTAGTCAGCATGTGTCACCTTTCACTTTCTGTGAAAGAAGTACTTTCTTTACACTTAACTCTATCTGATTGTGATTAGTCTTTGTCACAACATGGCACAAGCTCCACCAGCAGGCTGTTGACCTCTCTGCGATTACTGGCTGATTGCCTTCTCCATGGTTTCCTCATCGATGACAGAACAGGGCTGAAACAAGCCAGGCTGGGAACATTTTGATGCATTGCGGTCTCTAGTTGTGTTTCCAGTGATTTCTGCTCGTCTGAGTTTGTATGAGGGGTTTCAAAGCATGCATATAGCGGTAATGAGAAATAGGCCGCCAGATATTTCGCGTGGCAATTTTGACTTTGAAGAGCTTTCATGGGAAGGACTGAGGATCCCTTTGACAGGCCGATTGGCAAATAAGTTCTACAGAGAGACAGCAAGAAACTGGGCTTATTTGTATATTCTCCTAACAACTTGCTAAGTGACAGGAATGACAGTGGAGATAACAAGTCTGCTGTGATCAAAGTCAGTGGTGAAATGTCGACGAAGATGGAGAATTCTTTGGACATAATGAAGGATTAGCTTTTTTATTCATGTGTAGCGAGGGATGGAGGGATGCCTATAAAAGGGAAAACACTGGACTGCATGTGTACGCTTGATGTAAAAGCTGTTTGTAGATGTTGGAGGAAAGAGACACGATGACAAAGCATAGTAGAGCTGTGAATTCTCGATAATTCAACGCTTCATTGGTATGCAGATGCTAATATCTCACCGCACATGTCAAGGAAGGACACAGTTGCGTACGCAGTCCCACCCCCCGACACAAACACATCACACAGAGCATAGAGAAATCACCCTGAGGGTGTTAGTCTAATTATTTTTCAGGAAAAAAAAAAACCTGCATTCCAAATTGAAAAGCCCTCCAGAAATTCAAAGATTGGTGGTATTCAACATGTCATCAGCACCAGTGCTCAAACGGTGTCAAAATACATGAAAAACATGGAATTAATTTGCCTTTCTGTAAGTGCTGCTTATGTTCCTATCACCAAAAAAAGGTTATGCACAAAATATGGTAATTAGTTCTCAGTGGTAGTAATGTGTTTTTCCAGGGTTACTACAATATGATGTTTTCAACGTCTCAACAGGATGTCTGAGCTGTAATCATTTACTCAATACGCAATATTTCTATGTCCTTGAATGACCCCAACTATGGTTCCCATAATAGATTTCATGGTCCGGAAAAGTGGCGCATGATGATTTCATGCGAAAACTTTCCTTCTTTTTTTTTCTGGAGTCACCAAATCCAAATATTGAAAATGAAACAGAGCCAATCCGGCACATTTTAAGGCCTTAGGGTTTTTATCTGGGCAAACTGACTTACCTACTTTTCTGGGGTCGCAGCTTCCCCTGTGAAATGCTGTTACTCATGCACAAATAGGAAATTCACATCCCTGATTACATCCTTGAGACTTTTCTGTTCATCATTTCATGCAATTGTCATAGTTCAATGATCAACCTGGGTGTATCCTTTACGTGCAAAAAGCTGTGAGAATCTCAACACTCCGAAATGAAGAAATTAGCTTTAATGTTATGCTGGCAGCACTGTAAACATCATATATATAGTATATATATATATAAACTTTATTGTATCAGTGTATATCAGTCCTCTTCATTTCATGCATTTTTTGATTAAATAAAAAAACCTAAGACCTAGTCTGCTCGAACAAATTTATATTTACAGACAAGCCGAGCTATTGAATCTATATTCATGTACACCATTCATCCAGACACTTACATGTTAATTACCTTTTTAAATAAAATGTGTGGGTGATCTGGGATGATTGGCAGAAAATGAAACTTTGAATCCGACTGTTTCCACAGTAACCTAGATCAGACAAACCAAACACTGGCTCCACAGAAAGGGGCCTTTTGTGTTTTTTCTCCAGTGCACTTAGGGGAGGGTGAGGTGAGGGGTATTTAGTCGTTTGCGGTTTGGGCTGTCATACTTAAGCGAACTCATCGCCAGATGAACGCTGGCGCCAAAATGTCAAAAATTCATCTATCAAAATAGTTGGTGATTCATTTTCTGCCGGTCAGCTAATCTGGTAAACACTGCAGCTCTATTCAAATGTGAATTTTATTTTTAGAAGCGATAAGCCATGTGTCTTCCTGCTTGTAAATTGTTGATTCATTTTTTATGGGCTGAGTCTGTGGTCAGTACCACAAACATGGTTTCTTTTTTCTGACTACATGTTTATCTGGCAGTTTATCTGGCAGTTTCCAGCACTTCTCGCCCTGCAGTACATTTTGTGGGTAAAGCTTTTTCCCCCTCTATTTCACTGAATTTCATTTCCTGTCTTTTTATTAAAATCTAACTCAACTAAACTTTGATTGTTTATGAAACCTCGACTTTCAAAGCAGGGAGCTGCAACATTTGCTCAGGTAATGGTTTGGTGAAGACTTATTTCATATTTGCACATTATTTCTTTGTAATCGGGTATTTTGTTGACACTCTTGAGAGTGAGAGTTGGATAGAAGGGGCCATTATGAAGTGAAAACTGTCTCTGTAGACCAGTTGGCTACACTGACTTGGTTATCAGTGTGTTCATGCAGTTCTTGGGGAATCAGACAGTGTGAAATTGCAGAAAGGTGAACGCTGAGGCTCAGCTTAGAGTGTGTGTTTATCAAGGACACATAGCAGGTGTGCTGGAGTAGAACCGCTGACTGGGTTCTCTTTACCATCTTATTATTTAAAATATGAATCTATGTATCTCCCTTGGAGGTGTCTGAAACTGTGTTTTATACATTTTCTTTTAGCGTGCTGCTGAGGCATTGTGTGTATATAATGCAGTCATCACTGCAGTAGGTTATACCCAATGCCCCAGACGTCATTTGCAGCCTTCGTTTGCTGTATTTGCTCTATCAACCTAGGCGTAGTCAGCATTGAAATAAAATGAATTGGCTTTATTGTCAATATTTGCCCTCATTCTACCTGGATTTATTTGTCTCTTACTTCTCTGCAAGGAATATTTTTATACCCCCAGATTAGCAAATATCCACAAGGCTAGAGCAGAGTACACAGCACACCCAACATGAGCGCCAGGACATTAACTAACCAGATCTGCGTCTGTCCGAGCCATCCTTCTCCATCTACTTCTAACAGGCACAATATTATGTAACCGTGCACACGCGTATACACTAGCATCCAGACGGAAAGTACTGTCCACACTCACAGGATGCATACAAGCTGCTGTTGGGAAAGTACACACAGTGTCAAACAGCCTACAAGGCATTAGTATGATTAGAGTGCTGCAAGCGGTGGAGGAAGTCAGCACGTTATCCCATCTATATCGCTAACCGTTCTGTATTTTCATAGAAATATTGCACTGGGAGCAGGAAATGTGGTCCCAGGGTCTGCAGGAAGCTCTGAGGCTCCACTCCACAAGTCCCTGCAACCAAGCGTAATTAGCTTACACGTTCCTCCAAGGATTACCACTCACTCCTTATTTATGTTTATAAAAGAATTATTAAAACATTTGCTTTGGCTCCCTGAATTAGACTCGGACAAGTGTCAAAACACGCTCAGTGTGTCTCCACTTGCCTTGTTTTTTTTTGCTCACATTGGGTGAAATAAGCAAGTAAGATGATGTTTTTTCCCCCCCAGCTCTAATTAAACACTTCCACAAGTTGTTTTTTTTCCTGTTTTCTCTTTTATATACAGCAGTCGTCTCCAGACTCTAGACACAGCTAGATCTTTGCTTGCATGCTGCGGCTTTTCTTGTTCTCTCTGTCGCTCTCGCACTTTCTCGAGAGCTCTTCAGCTCCATCAGTAGGTAGTAATCGTTAAAAATTGCTTTTGCATCATTTGGATGTATATTTGGCTGTTTTAGTGTGTGTGTGTGTGTGTGTGTGTGTGTGTGTGTGTGTGAAATAGAACATTTGCTTGACTCTTTGTGGTTTTAAAATTGCTGGAAACAAACTACAATTAGAAACTGTAGACACTGTTTGTGCCAAATGAGATAGCTCAATATTCTGAGCCAAATTAAACAGCTTGAAGCTTTGGTTGATGTCACTGTCCGATTATTGAAACAGGGAGAAAACACAGACTCACGTAGAAGACCATGACGTTTTTTGATCTTGTATGACTCCCATTGAGTTTGTCGGTTTTATCTGCCCCTGTGAGTGTGTATGTGTGTGTGTGTGTTGAGCTCCTATAGTTTCACGGAGCCATGATCAATGAATGAATCGGGACTTTTTTTTTATTCGCCGGGTGTGCCACCTGCCGGTGCGTCACGCCTGCTCTGTCCAATCCTGACGCACCGATTCTTCGTGCGCCCTTGGAGATCCCGCGGTGCTCCTCACATCGCCGTCCAAGCTACGGCTCGGTGACTGCAGAAGGTGGCGAGCCTCTTTTGTCTGCGTACTGTTATCGCTTCAGACGTGATTAGATTGGACTGCCGTACCGCTGCTGTGCCAAACAATGGACCCGTGGCAAGTTTGACTGGATTGCCGTTTTCCCATCTACTTGTACTGCTTCTGACCCGCGCACTATTAACTGTTATGAGGTAGGTGAAAATAAGACAAACCGGGAAAGTTTTGGAAATATTTTGAAGTATCCGGTCTCCTGCTCTCTGAACAGATTCCCAGCTGCTGCTCTTATTTTGCCTTGTTGTTCGCCGCGTAAAGCTACGGTGTGAAGTTGTAAACACAACGGAATATTATTGATTACTTGTGCTGGTCTCCCCAGAGCTGATATTACATAATCAGGATATTATTTCAGGCTGGTATTAAACGTGATCTTATGCATAATAAAATGCAAGTTTGGACAAGTGCTCCTGCCGCTGTCCGCCCCGCTGCTCAGCATCCCTGCCCAACCCTCTGCGCTCTGCACTCTTCAGATGCCTCTCCTCCAAAAAGCCTACGTGGCTCTTCGAGCAAATATTCTCTCGTTAAGTTAATTAAAATGATGGGAAAGTATTTGTTTTCATATCTTTAATTGCCCAAAGTGGAAGCTAACCAAAAGGAAGAAAAGCATTGTCTAAAAAGGTGAAGTCTTCGCTGCTTGTTCTCCTCTCGTGGCACATTGATTGTTATTTTGGAGATCTGATATTTGTTGCTGCATTGCTGTAGACAGAGGAGGAAATTAATTGTGTCCTTACATGGTGAGTGGAGGGCTTTCATGAATTGGGGTGACTGTTTATTTATGATGCCCAAAGATGGCAATGTGAAGGAATGTTCCCTCTCTGTGACCTGGGGGTACTTTGACATTGTACTGGATAATGAGTAAGAGCAGAGGGAATGGCATCTGTGCCATGGTGCAAATATTTTCCTTTTAGTCCATGGCTGCAGTTATTCATTACAGAAGCCAGAGTGCCAGTTTGACAATACAGTAGCCGTGTATGAATCACAGACTATTCCACCGTGGCTGCAAACCTCAATAGTTTAACATTTTAATATGTTGCATATATCAACAGAGTCAGCGTGTTTTTGTATCAATATATCAACAAAGTCATTGTTAGGGAACAGTGCAGTCAAGTTCTGTGTCACGGAGAATGCACGGTCTGTTACTAGTCTGTTAAAGGTGGAGCAGGAATGTGTTTGGATGATTATGACTTTCCATTGCCTGCTGCGGGGAGGCAGACAGTGGAGGATAGTCAGGAAAAAGAGACACGTGAAGGAGAAGTCAGGGGAGACAAAGGTGAACAACTATAGAGCTTTCACACTTTGATGTATTGTTTGAGCTTGGGTCAATATTGGTTGAGTGATATTTTCTCAGGCTTTCCTCTCTTGATAGATGGTTTTGTTGTGCACAATGCTACTGCCGTATTGATTATTGTTATGACTTTCCCAATGGGCTGCGGGTGGAGGACAGTAGTGTAGTACCTGGTGACAGAGGTGTAGGTGGCTCCAAGTAGGAGGAAAATGTCCTTGCTGCACCTGTAGTTCTGCGTGGGTGAGCATGCATGAGCGCAGATGCTAACGCTTTTGAATTATTAGTCCCAAACTGGTGATTATGTGCTGGTGCTGTCTAAAGTGCAAAGTTAACCTATGAATAGTTTAATGGGACTTCAGGTCGAGTTTGTTCTCTATAATTCAGTGTGATCAATAAAGGAATGGTTTGACATTTTGGGAAATGCTGCCATCTTGATGAGTGTTTGATCGATACTCACATGTCTGTACTATAAACATAAAGCTAGCTACTATGATGCAAAGAGCTCGTCTGGATCTATCCAAAAGTAAAAAATAATTAAATTTCAACAAGTTTGTTTAATTGGTACACAAACTGAAGTGTACGTTTGAAAATTGAACCCTCACAGTGACTAAAAAGCTGCAGAGAGTCACTGCCTCCAGCCACGAGTCACTGGAAATCCACAACTTGTTGATTTTACACTTACATGAGGTTTTGAAAAAAACAAATGGAAGCTTCTAGAGGTGCTTTTAAGCTGATTTTTAATTTTTTTTTTTTTACCTTTTGGCAAAGCCAGGCTAGCTGTTATCTCATTTTTCGTCTTTATGCTAAGCTAAGCTAATTGGCTTTGATTTCATCCTACAGACATGACGTGTTTCCATGTAACGCTCAGCAAGAAAGAAAGCAAGTTGGTGTTGTGTTAAATATGAATATGGTGCCGATATCAATCTCTCCTCACCGAAATCATTTTTGCAGATGTTTTAAGCACAGACACTGAAAGGCAGGCAGCAACTAAAAACAGGAGTGTACAGAATAAGCACATTTGATTAAGTCAAATGGAGAGTTTCCTCTGCTGAATGATCCAGACAAAAAGCATCAAATAGTATAACCGTCAGGCTGCAGCACACACCGACTGGCACCACCGGGCTGCTTTTAGAGCAGGCAACAGGAGACAGTGATGGGTCTTTTACGGGAGTCAGCTGGCCAAACAGACGGGCTAACTCCCCCATTGGGTTTCATTAGAGCTCGTCTTGATGTTAAAGCCTGTTTAATCCACTTTCACAGCCACGCAGACCACAGCGGTGTCTATCTTTAGACGGTGCTTGGGCAGAAACTTTTCCATCTCGGTTCAATTATTAAAACGATATCACAGATTCAGCCGTAGATGGCCTCCTAAACGTCTCACTTCAAGAGTTTTTTTTTTTTTCCTGCGCCGTCTTTGTGTGCTGACGAGGAGGCTGATTTCAACCTCGATAGAAAGCTGTCAGTCACATTCTGCTCAATAAACTTGTCCATAAACAGCTGCTTTTGTTCAGCTCTGCGCCACTTCTGCCTGTCTTTCTGCAGGTAAGCAGACATGTTGCTTGAGGGCGCGATTACGGTAAAGCCTTGTGGGGATGAGCTTGTCTTTGTCTGCAGCTCTGGGCAGCTACTGTTGCCATCCTGTGACCTGCTTAGCTTCAGAGACACAATGCTGGGAAGACACTGACGGACCTCAGAGATCCAATAAGCAGCCTGACATCTGAGATGTTTGAAGCAGAACTATATTTTATACGACCCTTCATTTACACACAGTTCCTAAGTGTGTTAAGGTGTAATCATAGTTATATTGGCGCCTCATGAAAATAAAATGCTATTGACTTAATAATTTCTTTGTTGTTTCGAGGTTATATTATTTGCAATGATGGTGCCCGGCGGATACAATTGAGACTTTTATAGCTCACATAACGTGTGATCACTCACTGACCTTTACTGTAGTTGTCATAAGCCGAGCTGGAGCTGCTCCTTATTGGCGGCAATAAGGTTTTTCAGTTCATGGCTGTTAACGACACTGCTCCGTGTTTACCTTAGGATATTGTACGCGCACCCGCACACACACGCACACACACACAAATCAAGATAATGCGAGAGCGTTATAGTTCAGAGGTCAGGTATTGGAGAGGAAAAGGTGGCTGATTTATGGAGGCAGAGTTGAGGTCAACTCTATGGACAGAGGTTCATGTAAGTGTTTGAGGTATATAAACTCACCGGCGGGCGCACATTTGAATCTGTCAGGCGTGACTGTAAATGTTGCTCTAAGAAACAGCCCGCAGTGCTGCCACCCATACCAGTGTTTCTATACAGTTTGGAAATGTCTACGAGGCCCTGGAACGGGCCGCTGCACTTTTCTCTTCCAGCGTTGCGTGACGCGCTCACACTGTCATCTTTCATCTCTCTCTCTCTCTCTCCGAATTTTTAATCGCACTTTCTCTTTCTCAGACTCCCTCTGTCATGTGTCACCGCCTCTCTCTCTCTCTCTCCAACTGTCTCACTCTCTTTACTCCCGCTCTCTCGACAAAGTAAACCTCACTTGAGGGAATTCAGATCCATGTCTAATATATGACTGCTCTCTTTGGTCTGCTCTCGGGCCTGTTCTTAGCAAATAAATCAATAACAACTAGCACCACACCATCATTTTCAGTGGAGGGTCCAGAGGGGGGGGGTTCAAGGTAAAAAAAAAGATGTACTGTACACACAGAAAGTGCGAAAAACAGACAGAGAACAAGACAACAAGTGATGATAAATAAAAATCCATTAGCGTCAGCTCAAGTGTTGCAGAGTAGTAACTGATGTAACACACAGAGAGGGGGAAAAAAACGATGATGATGGATGTTTGACTTTCTCTCAGTAACTAACTCTCAATATTCAGCCATATATTTCTTTGTTCCGATTTGTTACCATCATTCATGGCTTGTTTATTATTCTGAATTAATGTAGTTTCACACGGTATTGATTACATTACAGATTGCTTCGTAAATTACCGTCCAACATGCAACACATTATTTTTCTCACTGTAACATGCTGATCTATCAAACCACTGTGTCCGCCGTGGCTCTGGAACATTGAAGTTTAGGATGAAACTCACACATTTCCAACATGAGTGCGCTAACCATAAACATTACGAGGGAAATGTGAGATGAAAGTCCTCTTTAATAAACTCCACAGTTGGGCCCACTCCTTTTTTTTTCACAGGGACTGGTCACTGCAAGTTTATAGTGCTAATAAAATCACAATCACTCCTTGTTGACACATCACCATTGTCTTCAGTATCATAATACTCTACAGCCAACAATCATGAAAATAGCTAGTACAAGAGAGGGTGCAAGAGCCGTGACTAGGTGCCTGTAAATATTTGAGAACTGCTGCTGTGAATGAAGGCAAATTTGAAATATTTTAACCAACAGGGGGGTAAAAAAACAACAAGGATGCTGTTTCACAATGCACCTTTTCTGTTTTCTTGAAATTTTCCAAATTGCATAATTCCTCAAAGAACACATCTGCTCTCAACAATGCAGTGATCGCTGTCCCTTTTTTTATTCCAACAAAAAGATGTCGTCGAGAGTAGACATTTATGTACAATGGGATAAATGATCGGCATGAACTGATGCGCTCTCGCTCATCAAATGTATTGTCTGACACGCACAAGGAAGCAATTTCTCAACAATGGAGGAACATTGTGTAGAAACTGCTATGTTTGCAGTTTAACCCCCCCCTCCTCAGTCAGAGTGCAATACTACTGTCAGAAACATATACCACTGTACAAATGCATTTGTTCTGGTTACATTTCTTATGATGGAAAAAACTAGCGAGACAATAACTTAGCCAAACATCAAGCAAGTGCAACCAAACAAGACACAGCAGCCAGCTAGTACTACAGTCCAACAACAGCAGCCTTTTAGTTCATGAAGCTCTCGCCAGTGACTAAAAGTCAATCCACACTTCTTCCCAGCTTCCTCCTTCAGCATCCTCTTTCACCTCTGTCATTATGTCCATGGAAGATGCTGAGCCAAGTCACGTTGCCCGCTCGCCCAGCTCCAGTTCTGGCACGACACTGGCTCTGCTCCCCATCAGCATTTCCCTGCACCCTGGGCCCAAAAACCTCCTCTTCCTAGTGGTCCAACATACCTGTGGTATACACAATAACAACTGGCGCTCTGACCTCGCAGTCCGTCTATCAGGAAACTCAGTAATCATTTGAGAGTTGAGTCTATAAAATATGATCCAGTCTTACCAAAATAGTGCCATAAAGGGTTATGTATTTCTCAGTGGCAGTCACACCCTGAGTTACATTGTGCAGACTACATGTTAGTGTCAAAATGATTTGTGGTAGAGAGGAGTGGATAGACCACTGCCACACCTGCGAGGTGATAAAATCAGCAATTATGTGTTTAAAATAATTAATAATTCACGACGAGGATTTCTTGTAACAGATGTTTGTGTAGACGAACATCTGTTGTTTTTAAAAAAAAGGCTTTATTTGACTCCAGTTTGATTACATAATTAATGCGTTCACATGCACATAATATTTCCGGGACGAGTACGGATACCTTTTCGTGATTAGTATGAGACGATCGCTGTTATTTTACCAATGCCACAACAAGAACCTTCTAATTTCAAACTAAATTAAAGTGTTTGAAGTCTAATCACTCCGACGTAAAAGTTAGATGAGATGCTGCTTTGTGATTAGGTTCCTGTCAGAATTTATCAGGAAGTTCTTTTTAGGATTCTGCTGTGTAATATTTGGCACATTTATTTTCTCCCGTTGCCTGTTTCTGCGTGGCTCCCTCTCGCTTTTGTAACGCACCTCATCAAGCCCCTATAAAGTGAGTCAAATTGTGTGTCAGGCTCTCGGCTCTAACGCACATTATGAATAAATCTTTTTTTTTTTTTTTTGCGGCTGTGTAATGTTCTATCTCCAGATCATGATGAGGTTGGAGTGAGGTGAAGACCTCTCTGATATAAATGATTTATCTTTGATCCTTTCTGGCTTTTGCATTATTATTATTTCTTTTTCACAACTGCTGTTTTCCCCTCATGGAAATTGAAGACCATGTTGTCAAGACTAGGTCAACCACATCAGATTAGCCCAAGGGTTTTCACCTGAAGGGCAGAAGTGTTGACAGTATAACCAGTTTAGTTACACTTATCGCACAGATTTGGGTGTATTTAAAACATACTTAAAAACTTAAATTGCTTCAGTCTCTTGTGTTTTCGCGGATCATCGTTCAGTTGCACTACCTTGCTCTCGTTTTGACATCATCCATGTTTACGGACCCTTTGTAGCTATAGTGACTCAGCTGCTCTTTTATTTAACACCTGTTACACCCTCGAAAAAGCGTGAGTGATCTTTTTCAACATCAGACATATCATCAGACTTGTGAAGCGGCATACGGCTCAAGAGAGACTGAACGGCGTGGCCATTATGCTTACACAGAGGATCATACAGTAGCTCTTCATTGTAGATAAATGAAACTGTTACCATGCTCATGGGATGCTTTGAAAAGTTGAGCGAGTGCTCTTTCAAGGGGACTTGGAGCCGCTGATTGGCCTGCTGTGCCAACCTGTTAAAGCTAATATCTGTGCTGCGTTGCTGCCAACTGTGTTTTTGATAAGATTTGGGAAGAGCCGCTGTGCAAAACAGCAGCGTTTCTTTAAGCTAACTATACTGTGCGCGGCCTGGTTTCAAATCCTGCTGCTGCGTCCAGCTTGTGTCTGATGTGTTGTGCTTTTCCTCTGCTACCGATACTGTGACTGTTTGTGTTGGTCCAATACATTAAATCCAACAATGATGCACTGTGTGTATGTGTATGTTTGTATGTCATGCATATTTCCTGAGGTGGAGGGCGCATGAAATATTTTGCTCAAACCACATTTTAACATATCCGTACAGCTTTTGAAGCTGTTCTTTTATTTTCCCCGAATGAAGTCGATGCTGCAGTCATACGCCGGGGAGCAAATATTGATCTTTGCCTTAACGTTACAGTTAAGGAACTGTTTAATTGTTTACACAGCTGGTTTTCATTATGCCGTCTCACCTGATTAGACTTAGTCTGTTTGTTGTTCTACCTGCGCTCTAAATGATGCTTGAAGGTTGTCTCTTATGTAGCTTTATGCCTGTCTCAGTGTTGCCACCGGCTCGAGTTCCCACCAAATGCCAAAGAATGACACATTCAAAGTACAGTGAAACTTGAAATTTCGATTTCCTAGCTTTTCCCCTGAAGCCGATGCAAGAGCTCCTGTCTTTAAATCTTCCTTGTTCCTCAGTTTGATTGACATTCTAGAAAAAGACAGGCCGTTGCAGACCATGTACCTGGCTCGGGTAAGATGTAGAGTGAGCCCTCTGGCTAAACTCTGTAGAGGGAAAATTAATCCAAGCCAACAAGACCCAGAACCCCCACCCCCGGGGCAGCGTAGGAAATCCTCAGATGACATTTACATGAGTCGAAAGCAACAAAAGGGTATGAAAATAATTTGACTCCAATTTGCTGTCCTGTCAGTGTGTCAGAAGTGGTTGGTTCGATACTTTTATTGCCACTGTTTTTACTGCACAGTGGGGTTCCCCTCTTGGACAGGTTGATCCCCTCTAATAGAAAATTAGAGGGGAGCAGATGTGCAATGTTCCTATGGGGATTTGAAGTGTTGCATAATAGTAACAAGCAGCCAACAGCCTGATTACAAGGTAGAAAGAGTGAAACCTTCTAGTCCATCAGATAAATTGAATATTTTACCTTTAGGCGTAACCCTCCTACAGTTAGCTGTTCACTTTCTTTATGTGTAGAGCTAGATAAATACACAAATAAAGATAAATACGCCATGAAATGATTAATGGGGTGGAAACGAAGCCCCGCTACAACAATTCAATTTAATGAATTCATCCTTCTATTCACATTTTGGTCTTTTCTCTAAACTTATTATTTTGTGAGGTATCGGATCATGTTACCAGCAAACAGTCATTTAAATGAAACCATATGAGAAGTTTAGAGATGAAGGTCTGTGAATGCACTCTGGGGCCTGAAGACATATAAATTACTGTACTCATACACAGAAAATAAAAATCACAGCTACAGTACATCACCACGCAGTAACACAAACCAAACAGGATGTGTGTGTGCGACTGCCAACCCCCAAAAGCTGAATTAAGGAAATGAGAATTGGGTTTTCAGCGCGCGTCACAATCAATGAACGCAAAACAGCAATTTTGACTTGGTCCCAAGGGTCAGCACTTTCTGCCTTGATCAGGGATCAGCTGTCCCTTGCTGATGTTTTTCACTCCTCCATCTTCTGTGGATGGAGCAGTGTAAACCTTTAACATCTCCCCAGGGATTACTTCCATTTAGCAAAGTGATAATAATCTGGAGCTCATTGTAGGAATGTGTGTAACTTGGCATGGCATGAAAGCTTTGTGGGAGAAGTGCAATGGCATGAGTCACTGGAGTAGGTGTTAGAATTGGTCATCTGTTTCTTGCTCGTCCTTATCAGCTGCGTAAACCCCCTGGCAATAATAAACATCGGCCACAGACTTTATTGAACGGCACCGGGAAAGAAAAGTTGAAGTGTTTTTGTAGCCCTCGATCCAATTTGAAATGATCAGATTCTGAAGAATTACAGAAATAGGGGGAGATTTCGTCGTGCACTGGACAGCGAGAGTACATTAACTGTAGTGGTGTCTTTTGGATGGAAAGCAGGCCAGGAAGCAAGAGAGGATGGATGGAATTGCCTGGCATGTCTCCATACAAAAGTTTTTGGCAGGGTTATGTGAGTAAAAAAAAAGAAAAAGAAAACTGTTTATTGGCCTAGTACCCTCTGTGTTTCTTTGAAATGTAATCATAACCCGAGCTGGGCATATTTATTGCATATACAGGCAACGCACAGAAGTTGTGGGAGCTTATTATTTATCAATATTTAGTCAGCTAAATATATGGTGTACATATGAAAATACAATGGTTAAATCAGCTTGATTTACAAAGTCTGGATTCCCGGCATAGGGGTCAGTTTAAATCTCCTCAAATGAAAGTGGCAAACAAGGAAGACAAAGGACACGATGGGCTCTAGTAGCGACGCTGGCGAAGGCCCAAAGCAAGACACCATTTCAGTTTTGGTTTGGGAGCTTTCCTTCCAAACAAACCCACTTCAGCTGAGGAGAATTAATTAGCACAGCTGTTGTGTTCATATAGATTAGGAGGCACTCAGTATGCAGATTCCCGAGCCACTTTCGGCATGAAGTTGTGTCTACAGTTCTGCCCACTCGGACCGGGTATGTGTATGCCCAATAGGTTGTGTGTTTGTGTGTGTTTTTAAGACTAGTATTGTATTGAAGTTCTGGTATCGTGACAACCTTATCTCAGTCGGGACCAAAGTGGTAGAGCCGCTGACCAACAGTGCCTGCCCCATTACAATTGTGCTGTTACCCAGACAGAAAATCCCAACCTTGGTAGGGTTTCCCCTTCTCTAGAGGAAACTATCTTACACTTACTTGTGCCCGCTTAAATGAGTGGACTGAAAGCAACCAGCAGGCGTTTACCAGGATTGTTTCATTTGTCTACAAACAAAAAGTCATGCCGTCAGGACAGGCACATAGTGGCTGTAAATAATTAAAAGTTCAATCATAGCACTGCAAATCAGCAAATGCAATAAATACCACAAGTAGTAAGGCTGTGATTACAGAAGACTTTGAGCTGATTGGATAAACTGTTGCAGCTCTGCTCACACGTTTGTGCTCATATTTCTTTCTCTTTTTTTTGCTGTTGTTTTTTTTTTTTTATTTTAATTTGCTAATTGTGGCATTAGTTCTTTCTCTGATGTTGGAAATCAATTTTCTATTTCATCCTTCTCCAGTAGCTGGTCCAACACGTCGAGGGATTATTTCATTTCACATTCTTCTTTTGCTGTAGGTTGGGAATATAAGTTTTGATAGTAATCTTTAAAAAACCTTTTCTATTTCTTCAGGTTCAAACAGTAGTTGTCTTGTGATTGGGTCTCTAATCCTATGTGCTGTGTGAGAGGCTTGCTGGGCCTTCGTTGTCTCGCCAAATATTTAGTTGCTTTTGGGCCCGATTCATAGAAAAGTTTGTTCGGTGAATTTTTTCTCGACCTCTTGGCTTAGGATTTCGTCTATCTGTCATCTCTCCCTGATTATTTATTGTAAAACAGATTCATCTTTATTCTTTTTGTGTTGCCGTTCCAATGTTATTCATTGTTTTCTGCTCATGATGTTTCACGAAAAAGGCTACATGTTGCTGATGACCCTGAGCAAACCCCTGAAGTTTTCTCTCAGACTGTACCGCCGCTTTGTTCCTTCCTCTTTGCTGTTCATGTTTATTTAACCACTCAGTTTTTAATCCAGATTAGTCTCCCTAAAGCTCTTTAAATTAATCTCATTAAATCTCCTTTTTGTAGACATGGAGGGGCAGTTACAGTTTGTAGTCATTTTCCTTAAGCTCCTATCATTACATCAGTCACATCCTGCTTAATCCATAACTGCTGAGAACCACCAGGGGAGCAAGATAACCTTGTGACCTCTTTGCCGACTCTGTTTATTATTAATACGTTACACCAGGATCTGAGGTGATATAATAAGTTAACAATGATCGACGGTTCTTTGGGGAGCGAGTGAAACAGAGTCTGAGTCATGTCCTTGGTTTGGTAATGACCTCTTTTATTGTATCTCAGTTTTGGCAGGATGTTTGAGTACAGCACTTCGCTGTCGATATATCTTAATCAGGATGTGACAAAGGTTATTTACATTGTTCATAATCCAATGTTTGGGCTCCTTCTTAATTCCATGCCTCGTTTCCAAGCACTGTCTTTTGCTAATGTGAAGAAAGTTATACATTTTACTGCCAAAATCTATCGGTTTTAATCGGTAGTGGCTTGGTGGAGTTTGGCTCTTGCACAGCACGAAATGCTTTGTCACTGAACAGTAACATTAACAAGGCAAGAATACTGATGGGAGCTAGAGAGTCGAGAGAGAGAGATGAAATTCCTCAACTCATATGTTTTGACTCTTCTTAGCCTTTGCAGCGCCAGGTGTCTATAACTAAAATTATCTGGAGAGCGACTGAACGGAGAAATGAGAAATCTGTCAAAGCGCTTTGAACGTCGTCCTATTCTAATCAGGTTTTTTTAATCGGAACAAATTGTCCGGACAGAGGTTCAGATGCAAGCTGTTTCTTGGATAATTCTTTCAGACCAGTCCAATATCAATTCCCCTGGTCTTGACAGAATCTGCTGATTTAAGGTGTATTATACTAACTAATGGTTATTTTAGAGACCCGTTAGCAGTGTGCTCATTGCGGCATGTCTGACTATCCTCTCTGGAAAACTGGAACAGACTCCTGTTTGCAGGCAATAACACAGGTACTGTAGTTTCCAGAGATGACCCAACCGAATGCATTCACTGAATTCCATTTGGACTGAATTTATAAGAGACCGGGAGCTTGATTAAGAATTCATTTTTCCTCTTGTTGTTCAAAGAGCCGTGAAAAAATGAATTGACAATTCCCATTTGCAGATGGATGCATCCGAGGCAGACATTTCTCAAGCCACTCGGCAGTTTTGCATCACTGCTGCCAGTTAAGTTATGCAAGTTTATCACTACATGCCCAACGTTTGAGCAGCAACAATGTAATAACTATATTTCTGTCACTAGAAGAGTGTTGGTTTAGTTCATTCTTGTTCTTGTACGGAATATGAAGTATGAAAAGAAGTTTGAATTATATATTTATATTGTCAATATTGTTATGGAATCAGCTTTGAACGTTTGTCTCTGAGTTTTCTGTTTGTTTGTTTTTAATAAATCTCTCATCCCCTTATTGGATTTAGTTCTATGGTGACTTCTGCAATCTTTGGAGGTCTGGATGTCTGAGAGAAAATCAATTCCTTCATAGTAACTTCCAGTAATTCTGGATACTGCAGGGGAATGAAACGAGAAGTTCATCATCTCCTAATATGCAGTGAATTTATTGGCTTGGGGCATCATTTTGCCAGAGTTTTTTGAATTTAGTTTGTCATTTACTCTCCTACTTCTGCTTTCTACTTTCTCTTTGACAGATCTACTACAAATTGCACACACACTTTGCATTAATTGCTTTTAACTCTCCCTCTGGAACAGACAGAACCCGTCACTGTCATTATTTGGGCATTGTTGTCCTGATTGCACCGGCGTGTTTGCGTTCAATGCAACATCCATCAGTGGGAGTGACAGGACAGGGCCCAACCTTACACCAGGCTTGTCTAAACAGCAAGGTTATTTGATCTCTGCTCTGGCCTCATCCATCAAAGTGACATATGCAGATGGTTTGCTGTACATCCACGGGACCTCTAGACATCAGTGGCTCCATATTTAACTGGCTCATAAGTCCTGTCTGAATACATCCATCCACTTTTGACTTAATGTCTCTGGAGTTTGAAAAATTGTGCCATCTGCTGATGTGTTATTTCATTTTTAGCTGTGACCACCGATGTTAAGCCTAAATGCATTAATACAGGCTCATAGGGGGGGGAAAAAAAGGTGTGCTGGAAATGTAAAAGTTCCCGCCGTCTTATGTAACCTTTCCTCAACCTTTGCTCAGTGAATTCAACTTAATTTAATAATTCACCCATGCTACGTCTTCGGGTCGTGACAAAGATGGAGAAGAAAGGCAGAATGGGATAAGGTAGGAGGAAGGGATGATATAACATTTGTGAACTTGAACAACACTCTCCCTAAAATAGAAACAAGAGAGGCAAGACTCTAATCTGTGATGCTTGGCTGAATTTACAGCCTTGAGGTGATCCGTGGACGCAGGAGATTAAGAGGTTCGTAGACTCACGTGTGAACCTTAAAAGAGTTTCATATTAGCTACACCACAAGCTCTGAACCAGAAGAAATTGGTCTGTGTTCGACACAAACCGTTCCAAAGCACATCATCAGTAAAAGCAGCGACGTGTCTCCTAATGGGATATGCATGTTGGACACGTTCTGCAATTGTGCAGTTTTCTTTGCATTAATAATCCGGAGGTGGAGAAATATTTTTGAAATGAATCAAATTTTTATGATGTCCTCTACAGCATCAAACAGCCCCGAGAACTCAACAGAGTCCTAACTTTATTTTACAGTTGATCTTGTGCGTCTGAACATATGGCGAGGCCAAGATGTAGTCCGGACTCGAGTGACTGGCCTGAATGAAAAGAAAATGGAAAATACATTTAGACGAAAGCCTCAGGCTGAGCAAGCAATGTATCACATTTATAATGAATGATTATGAGCGTCAAAGTTTTTCGGTTTCGCGTTTCTTTAGAAGCGTGCGGATCAGAGCGTGTGTTGTGTGTTTTTTTTTTTTTTTCATCCTGTGGTTTCTCACAGTGCTGCTTTTACATTCTTCTACGTAGGTTTTTTTTTAAACTAGCTGAATAGATGTCATGGTTGGCTTTGGATGTGCGTAAATCCATTTTCTTCCATCACCGGTTCACTATTTGCTTACAGTGGACATAATGAATCATTAATTCACCGCTGTCACTTGCAGCCCACAGTCACTCTGAGCAGAATTTACTCTTGATCCAGCGGAGCAGAGAAGGAACAAAGGAGTGCAGGAGCGTGAGCCTCTCTCTCTATTTGTTTCACTCCAAACAGCAGACTATGGATCCATGGATATGTGTTGACAGGATGGGTGTTTTTTTTTAAATCACGCTGCAGTCTCTGATGCATGTTGTTGTGATTGTGTTTTGCATTTTTATAATTTTAATGTCTCTAATTATACCCCGACCTCCTGTTTGTCTGTGCTGCAGGTATTTTCAGGCTTTGAACAACAGATAATTTTCTGTTCTATAGTGGGTGATAGGGCCTTGCTGTAGGTGTTAATTTGATTTTTGTTTTTAATTTTTTCACCCTGTAAACCTCTAGTTTACCTCTGTACCATTCTGTCTCAGCTTTTGGTAGGTGGCTGCTTTTTATAGGTCCAGTGTGTAAGATTTAGTGGGCTCTATTACAGAGTAATATGCATATTTTCATCAATAGGCTCCAGCCCCACTTTGACCCCGATGAGGGTAAGCTGGGTGGATAGATGGATGTTTTTATTAGTGTACAATCAGCTGAAAAATGTGCTTTGTATATCTACAGTAGAGATGTTTCCAGTTCTCAGGAGGACAAACCAAACACAGGGTGTTTCAGGAGGGCTGCAAACAGCAGCTACACTGCTAGATGCAACAAAATGCTACACACTGAACCTTTAATGTACCCCTGGTTTTGACAGATATGCTGGAAAGTGAATTTGTTTCCCAGCAATGCAGCTTGGAAATGAAATCATCTGCAAAAAGATCACATCCGGTGATAAACTTGAGGGCATCAAATGGAAGGCATATGTTTGAACACTAGCTCTTGACAAAGTTTTGATCTCAGTAGGACTTCCAGCTGAAATAAAGATAAATTCAATATAAAATTAACTCTCTCAAATCCTAAATACTATGTGTTATAGAATAATGGTTCCCAAGCAGGGGTGTTTGAACCCCGGGGGATGCTTCTGCAGTTGACAGTTGAATTGTATTAACAAAATCTGCATTTATATAAATGAAATATTATATAACATGAGTTTTAAAATCATTTTGAGCATGAGGAGCAGTGAAGGGGAAGTTCAGTCTGAGAAGCACCATTATAGTGGATGCATATTAGTTGGATAAGTAGAGGAGCACCAAGAACGTCAGTGAAGGGATCTCTCTCTCTCTCTCTTTCTGATGGTGTTGAGTGTATTTTAATTAGTCTGGGTTGAAATCAGACATTAGCATGTATTCCAGCGTCATTATCATTTCAGTAGATAATAAATTATGCCCCACGGTTAAGGTCTCCGGCATCCCACTGGACAACCGTGACAGCTGCAAAATGAAATAACTCGTCGGCTGAAAGATGCTCTTTGAAAATTTTTGTCGAAGCACCATCAAGTCTCCTTCCAGCTCGCTGCTGATGTTTTGAAACTCATCTGTGAACTCCGCTGAGTGTGTCTTTAAAGTTAATGTTGCCTATGTCGTCGGCCGCATGTCTTTGAAACAGAAAAGCGGGCTGCCCCATTTAACACAAGTCAGGGGGTAGCCTCGTACTTCTAGAAACTTATTCCCTGGCTTTATCTCCACGAGCTGCAGGGCTCAGTCTCTGAATCCTTTCTCTTCTTGTTTCAGATTTCTTTTTTGTCTTCTGTGAGAGTTTTTCCAATAAGACTGGTCGACTGCCGCCGCTTGTCTCTCTCTCTTCGTCACCTCGTGGCAGAGGCTCAGCTGTTCTGTCTGTCCCCCTTACCCCCCTCAGTCACAAAGACGTAGAGACACAGCTGGCTTAATTGGTAATAACCCTTCAGCTGTCATGACTGTGGTGCGGCACAGCTTTTTGGGGAACAGTAAAGAATACCTGTTTGCTATTTTATCATACGGCTCTGTGCGTGGCGGTGCAGAAGTCTTTTAGTTTTCAGGATTACCGGGAACTTGTATGTGTGTTGCACTTCAACGCGGTTTAAATTTCTTTCTCCCTGCACAATTATAAGCTTAAATATCATACTATCTCTTTAAAAATGCTGCAGCTCAGCTCAGCTCTCCATTGATGCTCATTATTCACTATGTTTTCTCAGGATCCGACCCTCACTGCTTACTGTTTGTGCAGCACTTAAAGGTTAATCTGGACAAATAACTCGCGAAACGGCACAAAGATGTTGTTCCCATGATTTCTCAAGGCGCGTAAATGTACGTCCTTGAAAACACAAACACTTCTCGGCATTATGCATGTCGAATTATGGCGGCGACATATTAAAAACCACCCCAGTGAGTCTCGCTGACGTGTGAGAAACGCTTTGTGGCGTCCCGTATGTTTGTTTGTGTGCACACTTACACTCGAGGAGCTGGATTTCATAACAAGTTTGTTCCTCTGATGTTGTTAACGTTGACCTTTTGTCTCGATCCTTCACTTCTTTTTTTGGACGACGGCGTCCACAGGAAGTATTTCATGACTATTAGTGGTCTTGCAAGATGAAGGTTAGAAATAGCTTTCGCCTTTTGGAAGAAGATCTTTATTTGAAAACCAAGAATATTCTTTTGTTGGTGCTGGCGCTCGGACAATGCAGTTAAATTCCTTTGTGCATGAATAATTCTTTAGCTCCTCTCGGGACATTGTAATATAGCCTTCTTTATTTTCTCATTCTCTTGTGTCCCAGCCAGTCCAGAGCTAAATGGAATTGGAACAAAGCACAGTGTTTGGTAGTCGGCGTTCTCCCATTTCTGATGACCGATGGCAGGAGAGAGATGAAAGGCCTAATGTAAAAAGCCATGCCTCTGCTTCTTTTCCTCCCCTCCTCTCCTCTCCTCTTTCCTCCCCTCCTCACCTAAGCTGCAGTGCATCTATTCACAGTCATAAAAGAATGCAGTGGGGGTCTTGCCGGCCCCGTGCATATACGCAGCACACAGATGCAAAGACATGCAGACATATATTCCTATTCTTCCTGTCATCTCTTCCAACCTCCTACCTTTTTTTCTCCACCTTGTTTCTAACGTACAATATACTGTACATCACGGGGGCAGAAAGCAGCCCACATAGTTTTGGCTGAATGAGCACGCTAAGAGCTTTGAGCTTTTGGGGATTGTGAATTCTTTTATGCTACTTTGTGGTATTTGTGGTAATGAACCCCTGGATGACGGCTTGCTAAATGGACTGAGGAGTTTCACCGCGTGCAGCAGCGATACACATCATTTGTCAAGCAAGCTGCCTTCACTTATCCATTTAACACAATACTAACCATTATCATGAACTTCAATGAAAAGCTTGTTTGTACACCAGCTGGATATCACACAATCAGGGCAACTCATAAACAGGAATTTGGTCATGTTGCTCCCAGACACATAGCTGGAGCTGTCGGTTTTACTTCTTCTTTCACGATTTGCTCCCTGCAGTTAAAGACAGCAGATTTCATCTTAAAAATCTTGCTCCCTTTTGTTTTGCGTTGCTCAGTTTGTGGTCCCATTTCGCTCTAATAGTTGCATTTATTTTCCTCTAACTCCCCCACCCCCACCCACCTCTGCGCCGTTCACACCTCACGCCTCCTCTTATGCTGTCGGCTCGCATTCACAGTGGCTCTAATTGAGTTTCTGGACAGCCGGCCCGGTCTTAAAACGCTCCACGAGAGATAAAAGAAATGTTGCATTAGAACATCAAAGGGTGCCCCTGCACCCTCACCCTCACCCTCACCCTCACCCTCACCCTCGCCCTCGCCCCATTCTACTTCCACACTCACCAAAACGCAATGAGATCAAATGAACATCTAAGGTCAGTGTCGCTCTGAGGGGTTAATGATGTGGAGACCGCGCTCAGATTTTTAATTCACACTCTGGGCGGATAACTACCCCTCAGCCCATTCATGTCTCATCCCACCGCTGATGACTCGCGCACTTTGCACTTTGCGCACAACCTGTTGATTTGAAGCACTTTATGTGAACACAGTCGGCTGTAATTCCGTGTGGCTTGTCTTCTGATCTGTCATTATCTGACACCGTCTCCTTCGCCGGGATCAATAGGCTCTTAATGGCGGCAGACATGAGACAGACGGTGCATCTAAATTGCAGCGATGGCATGAAGTGTCCCGTAGTGCAGAGACTTAGTTGAAGTTGGAGGTGATTCACAGTGAAGTAGCACTGGTTGCTGAGATATTTTCATTTTTTTGTTGACTACCGTAGCCATTACTGTAATACCCTGTTTGTCTAAGTGTATAAAATAACAGCTATGCCTCTCTTTTGGACAGAGCAAATGGTGCCACTATATTATACCCTGACATCCTCAGCCTCTACATTTATACTTCTCTACTGTGGAGGTGCTTGTATTTCAAAGACACTGCTGTACAGCATATAGAGATTTATATGAAGCTTTCATATCCGGCCCTACAAGATAGATTGAAATCCTCTGACCTCGACTGAGTGAAGTCAGCTAGATAAACACCAGGAAGAGTGTGTGTGTGTGCGTGTGTATGTGTGTGTGTTTGCCTGTCCCAATTCAACACAGGAGATTTATTAAAATGGCTTTTGCTGTGATGACAAAAGGTTTTTTTTATCTGAGTGGCCATTCAGAGTCGATGTTGTATCAACCCAGCAGGTATTCCAGTGCAATTCAAGAGCTGGTTATTGCGCACACAATCAGCCATCATTTTCAGTATTTGTATCTCTTGTGTCACGGGGTCATTGTTGTCAAATCTGTAACCATCATCATATGCGACTCCGCTGAAAGAGCTGGTCTGGACGCAAAGGCCAAAGAAAGTTTAAGGTAACCTATGGAGTTGTCTCGCAATGTCTCATGTTTAAAATCAGCGTTGGTGTGAATCCTTGTAAGCTGCTGCTGATGATGATGATGATGATGAACATCAATAAAGAACACTGGATCCAGCCCAGTCCAGATCCAGAAACTGGAGACACAAGTTCTGCTCCATAGTGCCTCTAGTGGTTTCTTTAAGTTACCTCTCATAGTCCTCACAGAGGTTTGTCCGTGGTGCCTCTGTGTTGTCCCAAATGTCTGAAATTTGAATAAAAGTAAAACCCTTCATGTTTGACTACATAAATTGTGACTGAATTCGCACACACAGCACTACTGAAGGATTTGGCTTAATGCTGATGACAAAGAGCTTCCGACACCATGAATAACTTTGATTCAGCTGCTGTCTTGTGGTAGTATTGTGTATCATAGAGTTGTTTTTGTATTTGGATCACGGATTGTGTCTTTGAAGAGTTTTGAAACTTTCTAGCAGTCCTTCCGTTTTTTTGTTTTTATTTATTTATTTATGAAGTCACACAGACCTGCTTTGGTATCAGCGATGATATATCTGAGAACCAAAATAAATGAATCTTCAATGTGTCTTAAAATTGGCTGTGACAGTGAAGATATTGTCTCCGTGCGGAACTCTTTAGAAAGAAATGTGAGAGGGCGGGAATGCTTTGCTCTTTGGCGGATTTTCAAGGTCTCTCGTGTGTCCTGTTTCTTGGAAAGGTTACATAAGAATACACAGAAAATAACTCTGTTACAGATCGTCTTCACAGGTTTTAACTCCCTAAAGCAAATGACTTTTCTTCAGATGTGTTAGTGAACGTGTCAGCTCAAAGTTGAACGTTTCGCTGCCCTCCTGGACAAATATAGGTCTCAGTTCCAGGTTGATTGATTTTAAGGAGCTTTATCTTGTTATTAAAAAGTCATTTAAAAGTAGCTCATTTTATCTTGAATTTATTTCAATCAGCTCTCGCTCGCTGCCTCATTTTCATCCTCACCCCTCATCCTTTTCCTTCCTTTACACCCTCATGGGCTTTTATCGAGGCTGCTTCTCTTCCATCTGTTTCTTGATCAATTTGGCCTTGTTTCCTGCCAGTTGGTTCTTCTCCATGGGGTAAGGCTCGTTTAAGGAAGTGTCGCATGTTGAGATCATCAGCTGTAGTTATGGCAATCAGTCAGTGATCCTCTTGGCATCATGGAAGCTTGCCTGGATTTCTGCCATTCATTTGAAGATTTGTGTATAGGCCTTTAGAAGACCACTGTGTGTGTGTGTGTGTGGAAACAGCGGTGTTTTAGCAGATGGCTTATAAATTTACCCAGTTGAACAATCTAAGAGTTAAGTGAAGAAAACGTGAGCTTATCAACATTTCAACATTCCCGTGGTTTTGCACAAATAAACAATTGATCATGCTGAAAGTCACGCACAGACACATGCAACGACAGACAGACTGTTATCTGCATACAGAGTCAGTTCACTGCACAACCGCGTGTAACTCCTCCTTTAGCACACATGACTCCTCGTTAGTTTATTGCCACCTTCTTACACACTGTGCAGTCTGTTACCATCATCATGCATTTGTTTAGGACTGGCACCAACATGTTGCCATAAACAGTAATGTCTCACCCGCACGGTATTTATGATCGCCCATATTTCTCTTTCATATTTAGAGCTGCTAATCTTAACCTCAGGTAACCTAACCCTAGTCTTGAATTCATGTGGTTCTCCGAGTACAACAAAACAGAAGACAATCCAAACTGAGATTTGTCCTCAGCGACGTGCCAGAAAGACATATTTTACTTTTCCCTCATAAATTTTAAAGTTAGCTTTAGCCAGCAGGGTGGTGACTCACTGTTGTCGGTCAGGAAACAGAGCAGTCCCGCTGGTCAATAAGGTGGACTTACACTTATTAACCATTTTACATGAGCTTCAGAGGACACAAAGGAAAAATATGTGAACTTTTTGCAGTCCGGTTGAGGTTTCATTTGGGTTAAGCGGTGTCAGGCCTCTTTGATATCCTGCAATTGACCAAACCAATGAAGAAACCAATTAAGAGAATATTCCTTTCTACCTTTGTGGCTGGAAAGGTCCTTCTGCAAAATAACTCTCCACTGAACTGTGGATATGGTGCAATGTTGTCTTGTTTCCTCTTGCTTTACAGTAGCTTATAGACGGACTGTTTTCACGCTAGTGCATCATTACATACTTAAAACAAATGCACCTGCAGATAAGTGGAAATATGCATCTTTATTTTAGCCCTGGTGAACGTTGTATAACATGACATTTCAGCCCCTCATTAGAAAGGCATGTGCTGCATGTGTGAGAAAACCGTCTTCTTTATTGCGATCCAAGAACATCTAAATTTGGTTTTAATCACACTATATCCGCACAATGCCGAGCCGTGGTGTCTGTCTGCTGCACATGAAGTAGCCCGTCTTATCAGTGGGAGCAGATGGAGAGCGTCCAAGTGAGAGGCTCAGTCTGGCTCCATGTATGTCATAAGTAAGAGGATGACCTTGGCTGAATCTCAACTGCGGTTCAGCCATAAGAAACACACACTTTTTGTCCTTTTCTGTCCGTATTTCTGTATGTCTGTCTTTTTGCTTGTCTCTCTCTTTCAGACACACACACACACACACACACACAAACTGCCCTGCTCCTACACATTCCTGTATCCAGTGTTACAGCTGGAGACAATATTCCCTCCTCCACGCTATCACTTCATCAAAAAAAAGGCCATTTGTAAGGCACTCTGTGAGGCACCTAGACTCTTGCAATGCCCTTACAAGCAGCCGATTAGATACCGAGTCATTTGTTGCATTTAACACGGTGGGACGAGGCATTTGCTGCAAGGTTAAGATGTTGCTCGATAGCTAATATCAGAAGAAGGCTCAGTAAACATTCTTCCCCTTTTTTTGCACAAGCGTTCAATGAAGTTTGAGCTGCGTTTTTTTTTATCATTCCCCAACAGAACTCGCAGCTCCTAAATCAACCCGACACTGGGTATTTGACTCTTGTAAATCCCAAAAGACATTAATCAAGGGCAGTTTTTTAAGGGTCTGTGTAGTTGTTCTCCCTTTGTGCACACATGGGGAAGGATAAGCAGTCAGTGAAAGGTGATATCAATGTATTTGCGGCCAATAAATTTGAAGAGCTTTGCTAGTAGATTTATATTGGACCATTGCTCGGACAGATAAGGGGGCTCCGTTTAGCAAGAGGAGAGAGAAGTGGAATTGTGAGTGAAAGTGAGACCGGCACAGCGTTTAATCCGCACAATCCGACCCATGATGTTCTAGTTGCCACTGGTTTCTACAGCATGTGTGCCACAGTCGCCGTGTGCTGCACTGTTCATTCATCTGTTGACCTGAGCAGGCCGTTGACTCCTATGTGCCTGCTTTAATACACATAATGAAGTCACCACCAGCTGGTTCTGGTTTTACCGTTGCATAATAGTTTACTTGGCCTATTATAACGATATCAAAACGGTTTGCAAACTAGTTGTTATACTGAGATAAGTTGGAAGGTTGTTACGTAACTAACTGAAAACAGCTTGCTAAGTTATTTTCTGGCAAGAGTGAAGAGCAAAAGTGATGAAATGAAATATTGTCAAGGCATCTGATCTGACTCTTGATAATCGGCTGACACTTCTGAATGTTCTGCCATTGAAGTTAGCATAATCAAAACTACTTTCAAAATTAGTTTCATAGTTTCATTCACAGTTTTTTTTACTTGAGGATGTCCTTTGTATTTCTTTCAGTGTAATTCACCGTGGGGCCGATAACTAAAGCTTACATAATTACTTGACCTTTTATCTGTTCCTTTAAATGAGTGGCCTTCACATGTACTGTAAGACACACATTCTTTCAGATTGGTAATGGGCTATTGTACATTCAAATTCACACTCTATCTGGATAATTACCATTTCATATTATTATGGGAAAAGCCCCCCCGTCATTAAAATTGAGACTCCGATCGAGTCTTGTTATGGGCTTAAAGTGGAAAACTCGAAAATGGTAATTGTCTTTTTCAGCCGTCTTTAAGGCTTACTTGAGAACGCCCCGGCAGACTCAGCGAAAATGTGGAGCAGATAGGCCAAGTGAGGTCGTCATTGTTAGGATGAAGCGAGTCTGTCACGTTAGAAAATGTTTTGTTTTTTTTTTTTAATAAAATGCAAGAAAACAGTTTTGTATTTAGATTTATGATTTTTTTAGTTTGGTCTTTATGCAGTCTGTGAAAATGTCAGCGTTGCTAAAAAAAGATGTCAACGCACAGAGAATCGTCCTCACCCGGAAATGTCACGCATCTCCCCATTAGAAGTGAAATGTTTCCTCTATTGACCTTTGAGGCATAATTACAAAAAGTAGAGTAGCGTGCTCGTTTGTTTCACAACACTGGAGGTGTTGTGTGATTATTAGTATCGGGATCCTGCATTGACTGTCATTCTTTTTCATTTTCCCATATGACTTCTTCTTTTTAATAAATGCCTTTTTTTTCAGTCTGGGAACCGCTCCATTACTTTTGATTATTTTTAATGGCAAGCTCTTTTTTTTTTGTAGTACATTCATATTTGTCTCTTAAGACTTGAAGACTGTTTTAATGAGCTCTCATAAGGTCTGCTTCCTTAGCCCCTGGCTAGATCCAGTTATGTGCAGCAGGCAACTCTACTAGACCAAGGCTATATAAGGCATGAACACTTCCCTAGACATGAAGACATGCCATTCTTCCCTTTGACAGATATTATCCAGTGGGGAATGGTAGCTACACTACTTGAGGAGATCCTTGATTAAAACATATTACAAAATAAAGCATAAAGAAAGATGTTACTGAGAGCAACATGAGCCATTTGGCAGTGACAGATATGAAAGTATATACAAATTAGATGACTAAAAACCCTTGGCTCTGTTTGAGAGAGGCAAAATGTATATTTTCTGGAGAGCAAAAGCTCAAATTGCCTTGACGGTGTTATAGTTTTGTCTACCATTTCAAATGCGTGTGTGTGTGTGTGTCAGTGTGTTATAGGTGTTTCACTCCCTAATTTGGACACATCATCTTTAACTCGTTCTCTTCTGCCCTCTCCTTCTCCCTCTGCCCTTTTGCCCTCCCGTCTGCCTCGCAGACGCCATGATCCGGCCTGAGGAGACTGATCGCACATCCCCAGTAGACAGCATGGACACCAAAAGGCACTCCGCTGAAAGGTGACCTCCAGAAACTTCACCTCCCTGAAACATTTGGTGAGTTAAGAGAGTCAGAGAATCCTCGTATTCGCAAATGACACCTCCCACCCCCTCCGTCAACATTTGGCAGGACATGCAGCTCCGAGCCATTTGCTAATGTTCATTTGAGACATTTTGAATGAAGTCCTCTGAAACAGAACTCATTATCTAATGTCTTCTTCTCCACTTTTGTCCCCGGTGGCTTTGAGAAAAAAAAAAAAAATCTCAGTGTGGACCCTGAAACACTCATCCCTGCCTGAGAATAGTCATATTGCCCTCTGGCCTAAGTGACATGTCCTTTCAAATATAATCTTAATTAAGTGTGCATCTTTTTTTTATTAATGACCAACATATATAATGGTTTGTTTTAAATAGCACAAAGTGCACCTGCACCCACTGCTTCAGTTTTATTTCTTAAATTCAATAATTTAGGTGTTTTACACTGTTGCTTTGACAAAAGTAACTTGAAGATGTCTATGATGTTCAGACGCTGACACAAATACAATACCTGAATACCTTACTGTTCTCACTGTTCTTAATACCTTAATGTTTTGTACTTTTGTAGTTAGAATGAAGCCGTAAAAAGAAACCTTGTACTGGAAATGCTGATCAGTTAGTAAAAATGGGAAAATTTTATTTCCCCACCAACCAGCCGATCAAACAAATGAAGACTCTAAGTCTTATTTTTAACTCCTTCACTCCTCCTTCTTTGGTCTTGGCACACATTTAATCAATTATCTATTTCCCTCCAACCATGCCTGAGTGCTCTGGTCTACTTTAACTCCTGCCTGCACCAGTTTATACCAATATGTTTGTGTTTGTGATTGTCTATGGGTAAAAGATATGGTGATTGGTAGTTTTCAGTCATTACTGCATGGTCTCATCACATGTCTGTGTTTCATAATGACACGTCTGAAGTACATCATACCACCTCATTCACAAATATTTTCTTTCTTACAGAATATGGCTGGTAATATTCTGAAGGTTTTGTTATCGTCAACAAATTGCATTGCATAAAAAGACCAAAACTATTTTTAAGTGTCAGTAATCTTCCGAAGTAGCTGGGCATTGTAGATGGGAGTAAACTTTAGTCAAACAAGAGTAAATGATGTCTGTTTGTTTAAGCTGCGGATTAAACACACTGTTAACCTGGGAATATGTCACAGTGGTGTAGCTCAGGCAATACAATGCAATGTTTTCAAGACTTGCTGACAAGAAGAGACTAATACTAACGCACAACTTCTTTTTCTTTAAATTTATTTGTTGTATCTGAAAAAGAAATACATAAAACCCCGCGTCTCATCCATCAAACCACTGCAGACCACTAAATTGTAAGTACCCATGTGAAAATGTTGGCCAATCGTGTTTGATTTTAATTTGGATGCACATTCCAGGCCGTTTTGTTATTAGCATGAGCGGAGGTCCATATAGGGCAGCAGTCCTCAGTGGCGGGTCCAAACCATCTGTAAGTTATTACCTGTGGAAACTAAATATCAGCACACACAAGACCGAAAAAATAAAAAATAAACATAAGAATAAACACGCATTATGATAATATCCTGACAATAACAACCATACCAACACTGGTGTCATATGGTGTCATATAATTGTCATTGAAGGCCAAATATTAACACCACAGGAAGCAGACAGGCAGCTTCTCAGCAAGTGAAATGGAGGATCTGAGGGTCAGATGTAGAATTAGACAGGCTTGTATCACCTGAGCTGCCACTTGTGGCAGCAGATACACAGGCTTACGGGTATTTCTGTGATTCCCTCTCTAATGGTAACCTTACGGCACACGTGAAGGGCTCATTTAAATGAAAACGTAATATTAAATTTACTGGAATGTTTTATGTTTTCACAGTCTAGGTTACTGTGGCCTAAAACTGTTGGTTTACAAGTGGCCTATATGAAACTACAATCTTGATAATGAGGAATAAAATTAATTCCATGTAACACACCTGAGGCTGATTTTGTGTGGTAGTATTATCCATTTCCTGGAAAGCTTGTTCTCTGATAAAATATTACCCTCAGCTACTAAAAAAAAAGTGTTAAATGAAGTAGCCTTTGGTGAAAGTAACTCTTTATGGAAATCAGGTTTTGCACTGAAGTGATGATTGATAGCAGAGCAGTGGACCTCAGGCTATAATCAATGCAATCTCTGTAAGTGAAACTAACACATTAAAATCAAGCAAACATCAAAAAATCATCATTTTAATTAATCGGCCAAAGGGTAGGCTCATTCTTCATGAGAGAAATGGTGCGTATGCGCTGTGTACATGCTGTTTTAGTGAGTTCAGTGGGTTTGCAGTTTGTCACCCAGTGTGTCTGCGTGTGCGAGTACAACCGCGGGAATGGTTTAAAGCACTCGAGCATTGGATAGAATTCAGTCAGCATGCATTTCGTTTTGGGCTCGCAGTAACAGGAGGGACAGACGCGGTTACACAAGAGATACGAACGAGAACATTTGTGCGTAAGAAAGCGCAGATAAACCATTTCTGTCACCTCATTTCTGAGAATATGATTACCTGTCTAAAGTAATGTGTTTACCCTACGTCTCTGCCATCGTTTCTGTTTCAGCTGTTGGTTCCATTGTTAGATTTTATTGGGCATTCACGACTTTTACTGGCAGACGGTTATCATTGATTTAAGGTTTGAAATGGTTTGAGGAATGCTGTTTATCCAACACGCACAAGGGAAGAGTGAAATCCCGTCGACACAGGACAACTGTTATTCCACAAACCTTTGTACACTTGTCAGCCCGATTTGCGCTCCTAGTTAGAAAATGATTACATGAATTCAAAATCATGCTGCACACCACATCTGTACTAATTAACATGAATAGAATAGAATAGAGCATCTTTATTGTCATTATGCAATGCATGATGAAATTTAAGTGCCGTCCTCAGAGCAGGAAGTACAAGAAAAAAACATAGTATAAAACATAAGAGGGATAACACAAACAACGCATACAGCCACATACATACAGTATATACAGTTTCAGAGCATCAGTCCGTTAGTTTCAATTTCACGTGGTCATTCAGGGCAGTTATGGCCTCAGCATAAGAGCTGTTTTTCAGTCTGTTTGTGTGGATATTTAATGTCCTGTATCGCCTGCTCGGGGGTAACTGTTCAAATAGGATGTGGCCGGGGTGAGATGGGTCCTTGATAATGTTCTGGGGTCTTCTGGGGGCAGCGGGAACTCTAAAGTTCTTCCAGGCAGGGGAGGGCGCCGCAGATAATTTTCTGGGCGGTGTTTATGACTTCTAATGTGAGCTGAGGTCTGAAATTCATTGCTGATTTCTGCTAAATAGAATTAGATGTTTTAAAATAAAAATGCAAATGAATCATGAATACATACATACAACCTTTGCATTTACCCCACTCTGTAAAGCCAGCTACAAAATGCCTTCAGCCTCTGTTAGAAGTTGTTGACTGTCAAACAAACTGATGGAGTGTTTGCGAGAACAAAAGGTGAGATTTAGTGAGGAAAAACAGTCCAGCAGGACTTCATTAGGCAGCGGGATTCTACATTATAAAACTTCAAACATTATAAAAAAAAAAAAAGAGAGAAGTATTTGGTATTCAGCTGCAGCTCTCAGGGGCTCATACTTGCAATTGCAGAATAATCCTTGACTAAGTTAGGGAATCTCTGATCTAACAAGTCCATTAATACACGCGATTGCACACACACACACACGCGCGCACACACTTACACTAAGCTTACTCTGCTGAAGCCTGTACTGTCCACACAGTGTTTTGAAGAAACTATTGCAAGATTATGGATTTTTAACACAAACACTGCATTTTTTGTTGTCTGTGAACTCCTCGGCTGTGCCAAATGGGAATCTCAGTCTTCATTAATACTTCTGCGAGTTTCAGCTTGAAGTGTGGAGGCAGTTGTCAATGCACTAATCGTGTTTTTTTGGGCCCAAGTCATTTAATATTTAGTATCAATCGATTCCAGAGTTTCAGTCCGATGTTTTTATGTTTACATCACACAGCAGCGCATTGAATACTAAATGAGGGCTATGCTAAAGTCAGTAAAACAGTTTAACAGAGCCATTTTATCCTACACTTTGTTTCCATGCTTCCCCCACACAGTTTTACGCTTACTCAACACTTACTGAACTTGAACAAGACTGTCTCAACAGAGAGTTAGCACTAAGGTTTCTCTTTGCTTTGCTTTGCATGACAGCTTTAAATGTATGGATGTTTGGATGTGTTGCGACATAAATTGGACACCCACCGTTTCTCCAAAATATAGTTTTAAACCAGCTGCAGTACTCGAGAAGACTGGTACTGCTGAAATACTGCTGAAAACGATGCAAAGTGACTGTGTTTTGAAAACCTCTGCTCTCCTCGCTGTCAGTGTGTAGACACGTCTTCATTGAAACAGTTGGCTGCTCGACATTATTTGCGCAGCTCAAATCACTGTTTCTTTGTAATAGATACAGTGTTTTAATGGAGGAAGGGAAAAATTTGACAGCTAGTCTACCAAAGGATTACAATGAATAAAGGATCAGCCATCCATTGTACAGTTAGTGATTAAAACTTGCCAATCAGCTAAGGACAGTTCAATCATAAGTTAAGTTGAAACTTCATATACACATATATACTGGGCATGCCCAGCAACTGCCTTGCCCAGCAGTGAAGGGATTGAACCGCCAACCATCTTGTGAAGATGGTAAAAATGGTAAATGGACTGTACTTATATAGCGCCTTTCTAGTCTTTCGACCACTCAAGCACTACATATCTCATTCACCCATTCATACACATTCATACGCTGATGGCACTGGCTGCCGTGCAAGGTGCCACTTGCTCATCGGGTTGAGGAGCGACATGCAGACTGGAGGGGATCGAAGCGCTGATCATCTGATTAGTGGACAACCCGCTCTGCCTCCAAGCCACAGCCGCCCCCTGTATGTATCACTTAGGTTTCCAGCAGATATAGAGATTCACTTTGTAGTCCTTCTCAGTTTAATTCTTTCTAAACGGTAAACCTGCAGATTGACTAACAGTAAAGTCTTTTTCAGTCCGTTCTTCACTGCGTTGACGCGTGTTTAGTGGCTTCAGGGGACAGCGGTAAACCTCACCACACACAGGGGTGCTCTGCTGGAGCAGCCCTGCTGGCATGAGGTGAAGCCTCTGGGGACAGATTGAAGAGGTCACGAATGTTAATGTGGGGAAAGAAAAAGTACCACATCTGCAACACCGCCACAGCTGCGACTGTGTTTCTCTGATGCTGTCGTGTCAAGACCGAACGCCGTGTCATTCAAGTACGCCATAGATACTCTAAACGGTAAACATTTACGTTGGGCTGTAGTAACGGTAACACAAGTCAGGACAGTGTGTGGGTGTTATTGATATCCTCTTGTATTCTCTAGTCTTTTCTCATGATGGAACATATTATGTTGCACGTAATGATTCTAATTTGGTTACCCGCCATATTGCACTACCCTGTAGCCAAGTCATTCACAGACTGCTTTGTCCAAAGGCAGCTTTAGCTCAAATTGCCGCCTCTTTCTATCGAGATGTTTCCTACACAGCAATCTGTCTTGTCTGTCGTCGTGTTTTGCCGCTGCAAAAAACTGGCCCCCCCGCTCAGCGTTAATCTTCTATAGCTTGTGTGTAGTTGTCTTAAAAAGTCTGGGCATACCTTTAGGTGCTTCTTTTTAAATGTTGTTATCACCTTGATAGTGCGCTTGTGCCTGCGCACCCCGTAGGCTTGATATAGGTAGTTTAAAAGTTTCCAACATCTTTAACTTTTATATCTTTATCGTCTGTACTGCCAGTGATTCCATTAGCCAAGCTAAAATGGCAACTTTATCTTAGGAACTGTGAGCTAAAGTATACAAAACGTGTGCCCTCATGCTGTTTTACTGTCGTCTGTTTTATGTCCTGAATATGATCTTTGTCATTTACTGCATCATAACACCTTCATAAGCTTTTTCCCAGGCTAATGATGTTGGAGTTCCTTTTTTATCCATTGCATTTTCCACTCACCGGCTCATAGCTGTGAATATGTTTTCAGCTGGAGTGTTGTTCGTTTTTTTTTTTTTTACAAATGCAGCACATTACGTGCCGCACAGCTGTCCCAACAGCCTTTTCCAAACCCACTGTTATGTCAGTTTCCTGATATGATGCCCATAGTTAAAGCTAAAGGGAAAATTATGCACATTACTAATCAGAAAAACACGAAACTTTCCTAATTTTTTCCCTAACCTTCCCTCTCTTGTTTTACCTCCCTGCACAAAATTCCCTCGTTTTATTAGCCTTCCTACTTCAGCTGCCAGAACACACAGTCCCATACCTGCTGAAGACAATGTCCAGATGGATCTCCCCGGCTTTTCTCCTGTGGCATAAATATATTTTTTATGCGGTGGCTTTTCAATTCACACAGCTCCTCAGTCAACCGGCAGACATGTTATTCTGCAGACGTGGAATGTTGTGGTGGGAACAGAACTGTAGTTCAACCTCTGTACATGTTTGCAATATTTAATGTACACTTTATCGCTTCTTACTGGACACACCAGGAATTTTAATGGATACCTGCTTCACATTGCCTACTGTTTGCTATAATGGCTATAACTTGGAAATGTTTTCACGGGATATATTTACACAACATGAACCATTTATTGACGGGCAACAAAACGTAGAAACGAAAGTGTTCAAATTAAAACACACTAGTCTTAATACTATCTCACAATCATCTGTATTGTCTAGCTTATTTACACAAAAGCATAATTTATTTTAGTATAAATTGCCCATTTTATGAGCTTAATTGTCAGTGGGCCTCACGCATTCTGTAAAAGTACAAGCAGGACAAATGAGAAAATACTTCAGGTCACAGTGGTCAAATAAACACAGAAAAAAGAGGTCAGTTTAAAGAAAAGAGCAGGATATAGTCAGAACACTTAATTAAATGTTATTAGCTCAGAATGACTCTATCAAGCTTAAAGTGTTGCTTTAGCACTAAAGGTTATTGACTGGAACAAGGCAACTTCTTTTTTTTTTTTGAGAAAGTTTTAGTTGGTGATTTTTAGACTTTAATTGTTTTTTTTTCTTAATTAGGGAATCTTCTGGAGTTTAATTTGCCCAGTCTCTCTGCTTCTGTGGCTAACTCTGTGTATGAGTGTGTGTCATACATAACATCCACTGAATTACATCTCTGACATTACTGTTCAGTGAAGAAGAAATGTTGCCGGTGGGTCACTGCTAGATCAATACATCTGTGAGCTAAATCAAAGCTGGCAACACAAGAAACTGAATTCTCTAATAATAATCTCTGCTTGCCGAAGTTATAAACGAAAAAATAAACTAAAAAGCAAATATCTCAATAGCTTATAGGCAGCCATTACATCTTGTACAGACATCCTTCTCCAGAGGATGAATCCTAATGACTTTAATGATCCTCCGATTGTTGGATGCCTGGGATGCTGTAACATCTGGTCCAGCAAATCATGTCCTCCTCAGGGTGGCATCCCAGTCAGCCTGTGCTATACTGTGTGTTTCGTGCTCTAGCTTCAACATGACAACATGTTAAACTGGCACGCTGAGTATGGTAAAACATTCCTTGCTAAACATCACCACAGCGTTTTGAGCGCGTTAGCATGCTGATGTTAGCGCTTAGCTTGAATCGGTGCCTAAGTACAGTCACTATGGAGCCAAAAGCAATAGCGGCTGTAGACTTTTCGTCTTTGTAATAGAAATGTCACAGTGACGTCATAATATACATTACATGAGAGTTCTTATCTGCAGCGTCTGGTGCAAAAACCAAGCTATGTATGCCACAGATAAACAAATGAAGTCGTGCCCGCAACTTGCATTTGATGAATTTGTGTTTGTAGTTCCATCATGAACTGCTCTTCATCAGTCCAGTGGCAAAAGACCAAATAAGAAGAACCGTGTTTCCAAATATGAATTCTTTCTTTCCAGCATTTCACAAACCACCAGTAACTCTTGAAACCGTGAAAAAGAGCAAACACGCTTTCTTCCTTTGGTCTTTTGACCTTCTGTCACACCAGTTTAGTTATTCGGTTTACACAACCCCTCAGGAATTTTTCCTATTCAAAGTTAGTGATAGAAATCTAGGCATGCGTCATAATGGCACGGTGATGCATCGGTAAACTGTATCTGCAGAAGACCGTATCTTAGGTTTGTATCATTATGATGATAAATTATTACAGCTTCCACCTTCGCTAAGCCACAGATAGATGGTAAACGATCTGGACTTCTGAGCAGAACATCTTAAGCGCTAATTTTTCGTTGGACAAATCTGACAAACAGACGCTGCACTCAGGAGTTTTATTCACGAAGGTTTCAAAGACCAAACCAAACCAAACACAGGGAACGTCATCTCCTTGACATATAAGTCTGAGAGTCAACGCCAGTAAAACATCTTGGTTATTGGAGCTTCTGACTCATTTTTCTTTGTCACTCTTTTATTATGTGGGAAATTCAGAAATATTTGTACTGAGTCTACGCTGGACCGAGATCTTAAACAGAATGCATATTTCCTTATCTCAGAGCGCAGTTCTCTGCTCATTTGTTTTTCTGTCATACTCTACTTTCTTACCTCTCCGCTTGGTTGTTCACACTTTGTTCACACCCACACTCTCCCCACTCTTTCTACTTTTCTTTCTTATTCTCCCCTCATTTTTCTTTCACAAGGCCATCCATTATGTGCAGGGTGTCATTGAGAAACCAGGTCCTGGTGTGATGCATTGTGTGTGGTATAATAATTCACAGATACGGCTTCTGTGTGATAAAGACTGCTTATAGAATTGGGGGGGTGGGGGGGGCGGGGGACATCTGTCCTGTGGACCCGTGCTGCTCTGAACTAAAACAAACCATGTGTTGAAGGCTCACAGTCGGAAAACTGGAAGTCCAACATCCGGCAATGTGAAAACAAAAACGTTTTAGTCCCTTTTCCCCTTAAGAGGGTGAAAAATAAGATTGCTTGCAGAGTGTGTAATAAAGCAGTTTTGTCATCATTAACGCAGAATTTAAACATTTAGTTAATCTCTACATTTTCCAAACAAAGGGAGCGTCCAGTTTCACATGTGCTTTTCTTTCATCTTGCCTTCCTTCTGATGCTAACGTTTGATTCGTTTCCAACTCTCAAACCTCTCTCCCATTTTTTAGGGGTTCAAGGTGTACGAAGATCTGAATTGATGATTCTGGCTTTAATTAGTATAGCCTGTTTTAGTGATGTCAGCAATTCTTTACAGGCTATGCTAATCTGTGCCAGAATCAGCAATGCAATTGGGACGGATGCATTTCTCCATGACGTACATTTAAGACTGTTTATTGCACTGTTGTCATTCCCTGAATTTCTCTTTTGATTTATTGCTGGTTTTGAGTCGGCGCTTTGAAATATAACAGAGCAACAACAACAACAAAAAAAAAGAAGTTCCTCAAAGAGGCTTTCTTTCCGTGTCTCATGTGCTGCAATGAAGTGGCTTTTTCTGAGAAATGCACTGGGCAGCAAGTCAATGAGTGTAAAAGATGACGATCATCCACCCTAGTTTTCTCGTTTCGTGTCGGATAAGGTGAATCTTTGGTGTGAAAAAAATGTACAGACAACACCGAGTCCAAGATGCTGCCATGCTCTATTGGTGTGTTTTCCATTAACCTACTGTGTTAGAGGTGCCTAACCTGTAGACACTTAATTTAACACCGTGTCAGTCCTTTAAAAAAGCCATTATATCTGCAGAAACTTGTTTGACCCCTACGATGATAAATCTATAATGCTGTGTCTTGTCCTTAATGCACACACAGTATGGAGAAAATATTACCTCAGGGGAAACAGCTGCATTTTTTATCATTTTCATCATCATATTAAGCCTGATTTTTTTAATAAATGCATTTATTCTGCTATAGCCATTCAATGTATTTACACTTACATTAGTTATCTCTCTATGTACTGTACTATTTTGCATTGTCAGTGGTGGACTGGATTCAATGGTATACGCAAGCAACTCACAGGAAGTAATCCGTCCATGAACCTTTGGACTGAGGCACGTTGAGAACAAAATCGCTGGACAAATCTTCAGCTTCTCGTAGTGTGTTTTCTGCCCGCAGTGATCGGTAAATGTGTCAGTTTCGATTGAATTTCGGGACTTATTTATTTTTAGAGTTTTTAGCGACTTTAAAGCGTTTCCTGGCACTTGCACACTAATCCGATTAGAGATATTTATTATTAAACACAATTCACTGACACTAGAATATGCCTTTCACTCGCAACTGGTAAATAGTCCTCTAAATGTGGGAAAATCTCTCCTTTGTGTGGACTTCGCTGATACAGGAGTGGAGCACGCAGCGTGCAGCCGAGTAATACTGACATGCAGGTAAGCCGCCTGTAAACCAGGGCTCTGAGGGACTGGCATTCTGCTGTGGCCTTTGATTGGCAGGGGAGCAAATGGCACCAGCATCTGGAGGCACTCGGATCAGACCCTGATAAAAAATGCAGACACACACACACACACACACACACAGAGACGGACGGATAAAGGCATGTGAGCACACAAACACACACTCACGCACGCACGCACTTTTATGCACGCATGCATGGAGCGCAACTGGCCTCACACTAACCCTCCAGCCCTCTTTGCTTTGTCTGGCTCCGAGCAGGACCATCAATCCACCTGCGTAGGCTTCACTTTGAAGCAGCCGGGAGAGGAAATGTGCTCCCATTAACATAATCACCCATAGAGTTTTCCCCATGTACGACCTTTAAAGCTTAATGTTTTAAGTAATTTGCCATTAATCATTATTTGGCCTTCATGATTAAGTTCTACAGTCTCTTCATCTCTCTTACACCCAATCCACTATAAAATCTGCGACAAGCTTGAGACTCTGTGTGATTGATTTTAGGGGTTTGTTGTATTGGTCTGCTGTCCACCATGTCATGTTATCTACATCGCTGTTGATGAATCATCTGTCTCCACGGCTAACGGCAATTAACTTGCACGCTTAAGATTCTATACATCTTGTCCAGCTGTTTTTAAGACCCTAATGTGGCAGTTTAAATCAGACCCACAGAGCATTTGGCTTTACAGAAAGACAATTATTGCATTACACCCCTCCTTTGCATCAAGTCAGGCCCAGTGAAGTCGATGCCCTCAATTATCTATTCTCCAGTCTGGCTTTTATCCCTTTTATCTCTTCAATCATCTCATTAACGGAAATAATGTTTTAATTTTTCTGGGTAATTATGTTAATACAACTTTGGAAGAATGTAAGTAACTGGTATAGCTCTTTCTCACGTGTTTTAATATCAAGCAAAACTGATTTATTATCCATACAAGATGGATGTAAAATTGTAACCCGTGTGGTGTATTTATGGACGTACCTTTCTGATATTTAATAGCTTGCAAATATTTGACAGAAGTGACATTTCGCTCCAGCATTTCCCCCCTCGGTGCGTAAGCTTTATCCCGCCGGTCAGTGATCCTGTTGAACCTTGCAGCTAACATCCCCGCTGAATCCTGCCTATCAGCAGAGTGAAAGAAAACTGAGTAAAGTGCAGGGCCTCCTGAGGTCACCTCTGCACAGTGTTATACTCCAGAACACCAGGCCCCTCCATTTAGCAAAGTAATTCGACTCATTACCTCCCTCCTCTCCAAACTGTATGCATGGAAAGTGTTATGCCTGAGCAGCTATAGGCTCTTAAGCCGCCTTACTTTATGAGGTACCCGCTATGCGTGTGGGTGCACAAGCGATCGCACACGCTGAGCGTCTCTCCCTCTGTCTCCAAACATTGATAAGGGAGCTGGGAGGGAGAATTCCTCGATTTTGCATCACAGCCTGCTGCGAGTTCACTTCCCACTTTTCATTTGCAGTAAATCAAGATGAGAACGTATGATAAGTAACAGGAATCCCAGTAATTTGCTCGTGCATTGAGGAAAAATAAACTTGAGTTATTGGAGGTGGAGGCGTGCAGTATGGAACATATTTCACCTGCTGTTGTGTTTGGCAACCAGTTGTTTATGTACATGGGGTTATATTATAATTTCTGACAATAAGATGAATTGTGAAGGTGAAAACAACAATAGACAAATCTGTCATCAGACATTTTCTCCCACCGTTTCTCCTGTGGCATCTTTCTCTTTAAACTCTGCAAGTGTCACTGTGAGCAATGTTGCAAATGAATGAGCAGAACGACTTCATGGCACATGATTTATATTTGCATTTTGTGACAGTGTGATGATGTATCATTTTTCCAGGTATTTAATCCCTGGGACTTGTCATTGCAGTCACCTAACACTTTTCAACGGTAGGGCTGAAGTCATTTTTCAGGCAAAAAACAAGTTCCTCATTTGTGACAACCCTTTGTGCTTTAGGAAAGTGTCGACATTTTATAGACTAAACAATGAATCCAGGCAGTAATTAGCAGAAGAAAAGGATATTCAGTTTAATATGATATAGGACAAAGAAAAGCAGCAAATACTGAGAAACTGAGAAGCTGAAACTAAAGAATGATTCAGATTTTTTCTTTAATGAATTCCTGCCGACTGACTAATTAATTAAATTACAAATAGTTTAAGCTCAAATTGTTATTCGTGGCCCTAAACAACACGTTATGAAACATCACATATCTAAATATATTTTAATACCACAATGTAAAAAGACGAATGTTGTAATAAAGGAATTTATCACCTAACCTTAGTGGAAACTCGTGAATAATCACATCTTTCCAGTTCATTTATATTACATAATATCTTAACAGAATACCTCCCATACTATTCTACTGCCATCACTCTTGACTTAGATATGGACTTGTAGATATGTGTTGGGAAGTCCTTCACTCATTTTCTGACCAGATTCAGACAATCTGACTTTAATGGAGCTTCAGTCCTAATGTATAATTTCTTGTTCATTTCTCAGGAACAGTCAGGCCAGGCTGCCCCTTGTCCGTCAGCTAAGCTGACTGTCAGTGTGATTTGTGCGATGCAATAATGCTCACGGCCATTTCCTCTGTGAATTATTGGAGCCAAGAATACCACCCGGCCCTGCAATTAATGACACTCCATTGATTTTTCAGCAGGCAAAAAAAAAAGGAGCTCTCTAGCTGGTTATTCATTCCTTGGGATGCTTCTGTTAGTCACAGATTTCTTTGGCTTAATGTATTTAGTTTGATTTTTTTTCTCTGGGGACAAGTGGCAGAGCATCACCAAAATATTAACCTTACCAGACCCTAAATTGAGAGTCCTCTAAACCCTGACCCTGATTTGCAGACGAGCGCTGCCCGGTTTATTTGCAAAAGCTAACGTTGTGTTAAAGTGGATTTTTATGCCCAGTCAAACATGTCTGCTTTTCAACGTTTCACTTCACTCACTGAGACTGATGTCAGTTCAAGCTGGCTGAGTTCTGAATATTCATGATCAGTTCAAAGCGCTGTTGGGATTGGATAAAAATTCATTTTTCCAGACAGAGTTCACCTCATTTAGATGTACTCAGTATGATTTTATTTGAAAGCCAAGATTTAAATAATAAGGTGGATTATTTCTCATCCCAGTGGATTTCAGCAGGGCAGGCTGAATCCTGACATCTCATCTCACCCCCCCAGTGTTACTTTGAGGATGGCATTGGGTTAAGAAAGAAAAAAAAAGATCATTATCCTCCACCGGTCGGCTTTCTCTTTCCTCCTCTGTCTTCTTTCTCCTCCCCGCCTTTACACTGCATACTGTACGCCGCATTTAGTTAGAAATAACCTTACAGATACACTGGCTGGCAGATGGCAGAGAAAGCCTTGCATCAGCATTATGGGGTTATACTGTGTTATTGGTCAGCATCCAATACTGAGGGGTACAGAATCCTGCAGTATGAGGCACAGGCGAGGGCTATTGAGAGGAAAGTAAGAGCTCTCCTATGTATCGAGGGTGATAAAGGAGGGAGGTTGGAGGCAGCAGTTGAGTGGCATGCCATAAAACTGATAACTTTCCAAACTTATGGCACAGAGCATGAAAGTTTTACCTTGATTCAACCTAAAATACATTTTCTACACCTCCGTGATCTTGCTGATGGGTCGATACGTGCTCACCGATAGAGACTCTGACTACATCAGGGTCATGCAGCTATATAATGTAAAAAAAAAAAAAAAAACTGTGTTGGGGGAAAATTACATATTTTAACACCCTGCTCTAACTTTGCCTAACAGTATTATCTTAACAGTGGTAGATCATAACTGAGAACATTGACTCCGATTTTTAAATGCATTTACTTCACCACATTTTTATGTACTATATTAATCTTATTTTGCATGCAAAACATAATGTTATATATATCAGTGATCTCCCCCTCAGCTACTGTAACTAGCAGAATAAAATGCAGTGCTAATAGATACCGTAATACTTTTACTGTAGTATAAAACGGCTTTGTTTTAGTTAAATAATTAGTCCTGCAATATTTCTGTTTTAGTATTTCTATGAAGGATGAATATTTGATTGCATCTGAGATGACCGATGACTCACTATATCTGACAAACTTTCTGGACGTCGACTCTGCTGAATTCTTGCACCTTTTTACTTACAACGATACAAAGTTTGCTGCTCTTTTCCGGGTATAAACGAAAGTGAAATGTCCTTCCTGCTGGCCTGTAAAAAGGAATTGGTTGTAGCTCAGGAGAAAGGGAAAAAAAAGTATGTTCACCTTTATAAAGCACACAGCAGCGTCACTCACACAGTGCAATCAGTCCAACTTATCATCAATGAAACAACCCATACAGCAAACTGGCTAATGGATTTCTCTCTTGATTTCCTGTCTCACCCAGTTGCCAGGTTGTATTGGTTTATGTGTGCAATCGCCTCTGCAATGTGTCTCCTCACACAAGTGCACAAGATCTCTTTCTTTTTCCCCCCACTGAGACCAGCAGCAATGAATAGCTGATCTTGCCTCTGCACCTGCCGCTGAAGCAGACGAAAGCAGAGACAATGAGTTTTGATCTGATGTGAATCCCGATAGCCACCTCTGTGTGTAGCCACTGATAGAGAAACGCCCCGGTGACACGGTGTTAATGGCTTCACTAGGGCAACATAATGCAAAAACAAACGCCCGGGGGCACCAACTGAACCGTGCTCGCTGAATTTGTCCTTGTGAAGATGCAGCAGAAAGGAACATGAATGACAAAACACCTCAGTATTTAATGCTCGGCCCGTGACGATGTACTGTACGGTAACGCAGATTTGTACCCAGCTGCTTTAATCAAAGCCACGGCAGGAAGTTGCGAGAGATGAGAGTCACTTCAAAGTGTTCCCCCACAGCCCTGACCAATCTGTGGTTTTTTATTCAAAATTTCAGCACATCTGAAATCAAATGCTCCTGTCTCGTCATCTTTATAGAGTATGATGATACCACACTAACATCCTGCCATCTGGCATCTACGGGTAAGAACAACAGAAGTGGTTAAAAGCTGTTGATTTATCATTAGTTTATGGGTGTAATGGAGAAAAAAACCAAAGACAGAATGGGGATGTGGGAAAGCAGGGGCAGATCAAGAGAAAACTGAAGTTGAGAGAGATTGATGATGGTAAAAAAAGAAGAACAGAGACCTTGAAAGAAGGGAGGATGGAGAACAAGACCGCATGGGTTCATCTGGAGGGAGATAACAGCAGCAGAGCGAGCATGCAGGACTGTTCGAAGAGATACAGCTGCCCTTTGTCCAACTGTCTGTTGCGCGGACTAATGATAAGTGTGCATAGTTAATAAAATCTATGGCCATCTGTCTTAGAGTTACAGTCTCTTCTCTGATATTAGCTCAGTCACATGTTAGGTAAGAGGACAAATGGCACAGAAAATGGGATCACATTAAGCGACTGTACATTCCCTGGAATAAATTGGACTTGACCGGATGGAGGATTGAATGGTCATGATAGTTGCAGCTTGAAATAACCGTGGCATGGCATTGCCTCTCAGGCTGACACATTGCTGTAACTCAGTTTGTTTGCATGACCCCCCCCTCGCGACACAGAGCGTGAAATTTTACATAACACTGCCAGAATTATCTTCTTTTTTTTATATTGTTGATTTAGCTTGTGTCTGTGATTGTGTAGGCGCTGTATACTGCAATGTATATCTGCACGTTTGCAAACTCCAACATCTAAAAGTCATGTTTTCCACATTGCAAATATTAATTTAGTCTGTTATTGTTTGTTTTTTTTCAATCTCACAAGATTCCAGCACAAGCCACAATCTTGTCCTCTGTTTGGGTGGCCAATACTTGGCATTACTCAGACACGACCAAGCCAAGAGACATGTTTCATAACAAGCCGAGGTTTGCTTCGATCTGTAAGTGGCTCTCAGTGAACTCACTCTGTTTGCTACCACAAACTCCAGACCGCCGATGATGCGGACACCTGACCCAGTAGCCAAAAATAGCACGTCATTTGTTTTTGTTTGCGAACTTAATACAGGTCGCATGTGCGCGTGTGTAATACCACCAAATTCAATTCCCAAGCGGGGTGCAGGAGAAGGCCATAAAATACGTCCTTACTCACACAGGCCGGAAATCTGACTTCCAAATGGCTCTGTGGATAATTTAAGGTTCACAGCAATAAATGTCTCGCATGGTAGTATTTCATTACTTACGAGCCGCTCCGGTTATAAAATGCTTACTTGATTCTGTTGTTTCACCTCCCACAGTTAGAACTCTATTTCATCCCTCACAGGAAACCTTATCTGTGCCTGCCCTCAACACCTTAAACGTGTGTTCACCTCACAGGGATTTTATAATGAATCAGCAAAAAAGAAACCCGAGGAACCGTGACTGGCCGTGGGCTTAAAAGACATCATTCAAAATGTACAGTGGTATTAAGAGGGGTTTCTTTTTCAACACAGTGCAAGTACAGTATAGTGCAGCTCTGCCTGCGAATGACTGATGTGTCCTCTGAGGAGGAGCCTGGCTTCTTTTATGGATTCTCTCTCTCTCTCTCTTTCAGCTTAGAGCCCCGAGAAACTCTCTCAGTCTGAATTTGAAGCGACACCATGTTATGATGACAGGGATGTCCTCCTTCGTTCTCCTCGAGTGACCGGGATCGCTGAAACGTGTTGCGATATTCAGCGCCGAGCCCGTTGCGTTCAGTAAAGACGAGCCTGACTTTGTCCAACTCTTGAAGACAGCTGAAAAGTTTCACGTCACTAAAGTGTCTGTCGGTAGATGAGCGTAACTCTCAGCTGCACCGTATAGAGCTGCTGCCTGCGGCTGTGAAGAGGATGCTGTTAAATTTGTCTCCACAGCTGTGTTTCTTCTTTCATCTTTAACTTGTTATTGCTTACTTTTTATATCCTCTGCCTGTTGCACTACGGCGCAGTTTGCTTTCTGCGCGTGTTTTTCTTGCAGCAAATAATAACTGACAAGTGATTTAGAGCGATTATGTGCTGAGTACACTGCGCAGAAGTCTTGTTAAATCAGTGCTATCGCTTTTAAAAGGCTGTCAGCCATCGCCGCTTTAATCATCACGCTCGGCGATAATTGTCGGGGTTGTTAATAAGATTATTATTTTCTTGAAAGGTGATTGCCAGAGACTTTGTCATGTCAAATGACACTTGTTATTCAAAGGAGTGGGCTGAGGTTTCATAGACTAAAATGAATAACTTCTCGTACTAATGAGACCACAAAAGACTTTTGAGTGTCATCCCCTGTTGTGCAATTAGAGTTAAAGTCTGAAAATAATCAGCTATTGTAATGGCTAATTATTTTCCACAGTATCTGAAGCTGTAAATACATTTCTCACCTCTGTTTGAATGACTCTCTTGGTCTGTATTTACTCTGTTCAGCCTGTCTGAATATACCGAGCACCGACACCTGCAGACACTGGTGAAATTAGGATTTTGTTTCTGTCTCATATTCATCGACCAATCGTTATTTCTCCGGACAACTTATTTTTCTTTTCTAATAACGACTTTTAAAAAGTCATTTTGAACTTGTTTGAATGACAGCTTTGAAATGAGTTTCAGGGGTAATGATAACAGGAAGTTGGAGAATCCATTCCCTGATGAAGCAAGTCTCCCGGTTCCATTATTGAGTTTTGGTCTCATTATTTGGAAAAGAAGAAGAAAAGAGCATTCCTCTCATTACATCGTGAAAGAAGGGACTTTTTTCTATTGTGACCCATCTTAGGAGCACATCTGTTAAATCTCGAGAAATGTCAAAGGGAGCTGTTGATGGAAGGGTCCTCATTCAGATAGATGCCTCTGCTGCATACAAACACTGAGATAATAATGATACTCGATGAAAAGAGATAAAGCAGTGGCTGCTGGAAATATAGGAAATCGACTGCTTCACTTCTGCACCTATTCTCAGACAACACAGCATGAAATTTACAAAAGTAATGGTGGCAGATTTACCTCACGGAAAAATAACTTGTTTTTACCAGCCGTAGCTAGCTGGCTAACGTTACTTCTATGAGTTGTTTGAAAACCGACTGCTTTCAAAGAAATGCAAAAGCGATGTACTTGCACGTCCTCAGCGCCCTCACAGTTGATAATCCATGTAATAGACATAAAAACAGCATTGCAATATATATTGCAGTAGTACTTGTATCGTTACAAAGAGAAAGTGTGTCTGTTATTTGGTTTTAGTTACATGCTTGAATAAGCAAGAAGGAGATTAAATGATTATTGTGCAAAAAAAAAAACCAAAATGGATGAGGACTAATTTATGTCTGGCAACGTAGCACTCTTTTGGATAACAACTTTGGCAAGACTTGCTGGAGTGTAAACCTCCCCAAATTGAATAAATTGCAGGACAAAGCTGCTAACTCGAGCTCACAGAGGGAATAAATGCTACAGAGTGCTGCTGTAAACAGGCATTTTTCTTCCGTAACTCGTGAACCCGTAAAAAGTAGCCTTGGAAGTGAAGGATCTTTTTACCAGACGTGTCACACTAATTAGCTGCACATGCAATGGCAGATTACATTAGTGCAGATAAGCACAAAGATTAATCGACAGGCACTTCCCTCCAAACTCTGCCGAGGAGTTCAGTAGTACAGCTCCACGCACAACACTTCATCATATGAAGAATCTGCTTTAGAGTCCTGCTAAGCTACGGCTGGACAATCATCTTTTCAGGGGGAGTTGGCTTTTTTATTGTGCCATAATGATTCATGCCACTGAATTTAATAAAAAATATAGGTCTTGGAGATTTTGCTGAAATTGAAAAGTAAAGCTGCTGATACAACGCACATATTTTGTTGGATTCAGCTAAGTGTGAGTGTGTGATGTAGAGAGAGGAGGGGGAGAAAAAAAAAAAACCCTAAATGTTTCCAACAGCAGTTTTTCCCAGTTTTAACTCCTGGTCTCTGAATCTCAGTGCGAATATACGTTACCATCATTGTGCACCGAGGAGGACAGAGGCAGTGTAGCCAGGTGGAACCAGCTGTAATTAGACCGTGGAGAGAAATGATGGACACGCAAAGCAGTCAAAGGCAATTTACCCCAGGAGAGAGAAGATACATTCTCTGCCTCTTTCACCCCCTTCCTGAACTGCAGGCCTCGCCGCAACCCCACCAGCCCGGCCGGATGTTAAAACCACATAATCACCTCACTCCATTACAGGTCATAACTAGTTTTCATGCGCTTATATTTTTTTCACCTTGACCTGCCTTCTCTCGCCTCTCACATCATGTCATGCCTCGTTACCTACTTGTGTTTTCCCTGGCATCCCTCTTTTGTAATATTTCTGTCTTCAGCTGCCACAACCTGTTTGCACTTCCCCACTTTTGTGTTCTCTCGCATTTGTCTTTCCTCTTGGCAGGCGGTTAAATATATTATGTTTACCCAGAGTTTGCCTTTTATGTGTTTATGTCACAACCGACATACTCCAACATATTTCCAGTGATTTCTTCCCTCGTGGTGCTATCATCATCGTCACCCCGAGCAACATAGTTTTAAATCACCTTTTTCCCTGAAGATTATTTTTCATGATAATGGGTAGTTTCATATTGGCAAAATGCCTCTTGGCACAGGCTGTAGCACTGTATTGTCTCCATCCAAACTGTGCGGTTTCACATTTTAACAGCTTGGCTATCCATCACACATGCCGTGTTTTCCTGTCTCCGGGGTAGAAGTGATTTATTATCCCAATGGAAATTACTGTGCTGATGCTGTCGTTTGGTTAAAAAGAAAATACCCCAACTCTGAAATTCTGGGAAGAGAAATAGAGACAAAGCTGGATGTTTTCTTTTTGATTGTCTGTGCAAATTAAGGCAGTTGTTTAATAAGGATTACTGAACTGAGATCTGTTTTTTGGAATTTATGACAGAGACTCAGAGAATATTTGGTGATTTTCCTCTCGTCCCTAATCATACTCTCCAGTTACTTCCCGTGTAGTTTGTTAACATCTTCATATGAATTGCATCCAGATTGCATCATCTCGAAGGCGTCATCACATTAGTTTTCACCAAATTATCTTTTACTTTCATTTCAACATTCTGCATTAGGATTAACTTTTATTTGAGGAAGACAGGCCCTGGTGCTTTCATCCAGTAGTGTGCCAACATGCATCCACCTCAATTAAGGAATATCCAAAGTTTTTCAGGAGTAAGAAGTGTTTTATGGCCCTTTATAAAAGTACAACTACAGATGGAGTGCGAATCAAATGTTTACTATTCAAACGCTGTCCAAAGGAGACGCACAGTCAACACATTATTGTGTTTTCAGGGAGGAGAAAAAGTCAATATACAGTTGTCTGTGATGTCCTCTGGTATTGATAGAGTCTCCACCACCAGCGAAGGTTAATGATATATTCAAACATTTAATGACAAAGCTATTACAGTCGTTCTGTGAATGTCTAACACGTGTCACCTTCCGAGAGTAATTGAGTTTGTTTACACCGCGCATCCTCGTTGTCCGTAGCTCTGTATTGAACGTAACCTGTGGTTCAGTCTGCCAAACACAGAGGACATGACCACAGTGTTCTCAGTGGTTTCACTTAACACACAAAGACTCAGAAAAGGGGAAAGCATTGCTAATAAAATGACATGCTTTGAATTGGGACGCTTGTCTCAAATCTCAACAGGCAAAATCGAAAACAGCTGCATTACCTTTGAGGACGATGGCTCTCAAACGATGAAGCCAGTAGACTTTGTTGACCTTTTTTTCTAGTACTAGCATAGTGCTATCTCATGCTGCCAACATCGTCACGTCATATTAGCGCAGTACTTTGTTTTATGAGCAAATTAACTAATGACACCCCCACCGGCCTTCTTGTTTAGTGCCAATGACCAAATGTACGGCTAAATATCAGCGTATCACAGTACGTTAGCATGCTGTCATTAGCACTTAGCTCAAAGCACGGCTGTGCAGCCAAAGAAACAGCTTCATGAATAATATTTCCAAACTGCATCCGAATGGAATTGAGTCAGGCATTTAATGTTTGATGCTTCAAATGACTAAGTTTTGTAACGAGCTGGGACCTGTCTATGCGTGCTGGAGTGTGACAAAAGCAGGGAGGAGACAGAGACAGAGGCAGAGAATGGCTTTGATAAAATTTGGCTTGTGTTTATTCAATTTGGCATGTGGCATCCGGCTGTTTGTTTATATCTGAGTTCTGATTTTGATTCCTTGTTGCTACGGACGTGAGGGCCAAAACAAAACAGGCGTTACTGTGCACGTCGTGCAAGGTATGACATACTGTACGGACCGTTATTCCAAAAACTCCGGTAGTCCCCTCGGACCAAAAGCCCATTTGTCTGACAGCTTCTTATCAACCATTGCGCCAAAATATACACACTCTCTCTGCAGTTAGTTGAGTGACTGCAACCCTGTCCTTGGTGCTGAATCGGCGGGACTTTTCCCTTAATAGACTGGGCATGATCATAACCAAGTAGTTTGGTGCTCAAACCTAACCAGACTGCCAGCTAAGAAATGTTTCTCAGCGAGCTTTATGTTTGAAAGTCTAACTGAATGCTGTATTATTACGTGATTGCACATAATGAGTCATTGTCATGTTTTATTTTGTCTGAAAGTAACAGAGCAATGGCTTATTCTCCGGTAATGGAAATGTTGGGCAAGTTGGCTTTCGATCCAGTGGGATATTTTTTTCTGGCAAATAGATAAAGACTGAAAAGTGAAATTTCATGCACATAAATGTACTATTATCTTCCCAAGAAGAAAATAAAAGCTCTCCTTCTTCCTTCTTTTCTTTAGAAGAATTGAGTGAGCAATGAGACGTTCAGGTTTTTGTACCATAGTTAAAAGCTGGACAAAAGAGAGACTGGATTTAGGAGAGCACTGCTGGATTCCATTGACTTCTCACTCACCCATTTGTGGATGATGAGGAGGTCAATCGGAAGGGACTCCATCATCCGTGAAGAAATCCCGTACAAGGACGCCTTGCAAAACGTGGACTGATAGTCCAGATAAACCAGATGAGGGTGAGTGTGACTGAACACAGAACAAACGCTGGAACTGTTCCACCGAGCGTTTGTCTTACTTTGCTTTTCTCATTTCATTTAATTAAGGTCAGGTCAGTAGAAGCTAATTAATTTCCCTTCATAGTTTTTTACCACTACAACAAAGACACCTTTAGGCGTGGATTTGTGAGATAGTTCCTGCATACTGAAGGAGCATCTATAGTAGATACATCCTCTGGTGGCCTAAGCTAAACTTTGCTGCAGCAAGAGACCTCTGAGCTGAAGTAACTTATGTTTTATGTTTACTTGAATAGAGTTCCATCGTTCTCCAGAAGACAGGAATTATTATTTATGTCTATCAAACAAACAGGAAGACTGACAGTGGGTTGCTGAGGTTGTCCTTCGGACTGCTATTTTCACTGTGTGCACGGACAACATTCGAGATCACTCTTTGTCAAGACGACATTTAAAAATGTAATTGCAGTATGGAATGATGCTGAAATTGCCCGCAGCTGAAGCACAGCTCCAGTCAAAGCAATCCACTAAAGTCAGTCGCATCTGATCAATGAAATTTAATCCAACCGCGTCCCTCCTCCATCTGCCCATCCTGTAAGAGCAGAGATATCTCGGCACAGATCCTTCAAGTGAAGGCGGCGGAGTGTCAGAGTCAGAGGAGAATATGGCAAATGAAGAACAGGAAAAAATGCTACAAAAGGATTAAATAAACAGTTTATAGTGCCTGTTTGAGAGACGTCTGACCTTTTATGTGATCGGTGGTGTTACGATGTTACGAAGAGGGAGTTTTCATATTTTTAAGGCAACTTTTACCAGATTTTTATAAGATGCTGAAAAGGAAACAGGGCTACGAGGATGAGTAAAGATGTGTAACAAGTGTAAGGAATATATATAGAATTAAATGAAAAAGAAAATATGAACGGCAGTGCTACACTGTGGAGTCCAGGCTGAAGCTCAGGGATCAGCACGTATCTACCCTCCTGAATACATTTAGCTGCTATAATTTCAGAACTCTTTTTACACAACCAATAGCCTTTAATATTTATCACCATGGGCTCCCATATCTAAGTGTCAGACCATAAACTGTCAGACCGGGCACTGTAACACACTACTATACACACTATCGACACCATACTTGCACTTTTTAATGACGATGTTTTAGGCTATACCAAGACTCCATCTCCCACCACACTCGATGGTGTGTGCACTTCCAGCAGCGCTCACAGCTCCACCCACAACCCCGCCTGCTCCAATAATGAAACTCACCCTGGACAATAGACTTAGCTTTGATCAACACGCCGTGACACCCATAAAGCAGCCGACACAGACTCTGCCATCCATAATCTCAAAGCTCTTTCTGTTGCCCTTCCTACCTTGTGTCGCTGCTCTATGAAAGCACGGTCCAACCAATTTGTCTCTATTTCCTCAACTGCCTCCAGTAGGCACAAACTCACATGCCTCCACATTAATGGTCTCAGACCTCAACAGCAAATATAAGCAGAGCGCAGTATAGCGCATGACCCCAGTCGGCCTCCTTAATCCATTCTTCACACAGATCTGAAAACGGGCATGCTATGGTAGACACTAAACACCTTGATAACTGTCTGGAGCTATCTCTATCTGTATGGAAATGCGTGTAGAAGTGTTCTCTATCTGATGTCTTTCTTGTGGTTATGTTGTGGTGTATAATATTATCTGTGTATTCATGTGAGGCTGTGTGCAGACCGTGGCAACATATTTCCTTGCAGAGGCAACACAAGGTATCCATCTACAGTGGATTTAGATCAAATGCTGGGTCCCAGGGCACAGATGCCTAAAAGGCTTGCCCCCCCCTACCTGGCAGCAGTCAGTAGAGAGCCGTTAAAGTCCTACAGAAAACCTTGGGGGACAAACACTCCCTGTGAAGCTGTCATGAAGGCCTCTTTATTGTGATATCCTCAAAATGAATGTCAAGGCTATTTCTTCAGTCCTTTTAAGATGACAGATTTCTTTAGGTGAGCTCTTTGACAAAAAGTAGTTTGTTCTAAAAGGGCTCAGCGATCCGTCCATGCTGACAAAATCGTTCCATTACATTGCCGCTTAAATTTGCATGCATTGCATTAACTCTATAAAGCTAAGCAGTTAATAAATTAAAGCCTAATAAATATTAATACAAAATGATATTTGGAGAGAAGTATGTTTACATAGCGATATTTGCTATTTAATCATTTAATTTGATTTAGTAATGGAACCGTTAGTGCAACACGTTATGTTAAATGTTTCATAATGATAATATCGGGTTGTTAGGCAGCTGAAATGCCTCATGTTAAGTAATTCAGATGTCATTTTGGAGCATACTTTTTTATTTAGTCCTGTAATTACTAAATTTCCTTCCCTGCAAGCGTTCCAAACAGTAAGCACACGAGTCGGTGCCAAAAGCGCTGAAAAAGTTTTGTCCACTGAACGAGAAAATAAGATTTAGAAATATTGAATACATCTGTTTGCTTGAAATTCTTTCCTAATTTGTTCTCTCTCAGGAGAAAACAACTAACCATATGAAAACACCCCATCAGATTCTGGCAGGGAAACAGAATCATCCTTAGAAAACACACATAAATTGGTTGCGTCGATTAGCTCAGTTGGTAGTAGAGCATCCGCCCCATGTACAAAGCGGCCCAGGGTTCGAATCCAACCTGTTGCCCTTTGTTGCAAGTCATTCCCCGTCTCTCTCCTCACATTCCTGTCCCCCTTCAGCTGCCTCAAGTAAAACTTAAGCTTGAAAAGGCCAAAAAATATCTTAAAACGAAGACACACATAAACATAATATAAGCAGCTAATCTTAACTGGCATCAAGCTCAGTCAAGCTCATCAAAACAAAAAATGATAAATTAGAGTTCATGCATGAATTCTACTAGTTTTTATCTTTCCAGTGTGCCTGTGAGACCTAAAGGCATGAATGTCTGACATGGTGGGAGTCCACCTAAAGGCTAAAGTAGCTCTGTCGGTTGACCTCTAATTATATTACATCCTGTGAGTCTGCTGGGGTCCATCAACCCCCCCTGAGTGTGTTCATATTTCATTGGTAACTTCCACACCAGCTCTAAGTGTGTTGCCCACGGGCTGATACAATATGTTTGATGGACGAGTCTTCATCCTCCCGGGACCAAAGATTGTTTTATAGCATTTCACATTATTCTGGATATAATAACACACGGTATGTCTGAAAACTAAATTACAGTCCTCACACTTTAGAAAGATAGTGTCCGCAAATTTCTCTTCAGTGTTTAAGATTTGATATTGTTAGTTTATGTTTGATGCATCAAATGTGAAAATATATTTGCGAGGGAAATAGACTGTTAACTCTAATCGTTTGTAAGCTGTGTCCTTGACAATCAGAAGAAGCCGTGTGCAGAGGTGACTTCCTCCCACATGAAAAAGAGAAACGCCACCTGCAGAGTATCAAAGTGGTTAATTATCTCTGGGTTTCTTAGACTCTAGCAAGTGTTTGCCTCTCTGAGGGCAGCTTTTTAAGCATTCATTTTTCATGTTTGTATTTTAAAAACCACAGGGAAATGCCGGGACTTTCAGCAGGGGAATGCTTTCATAGCAGTTTCTCCGCCATTTCACCCTAACTTGGGCCGTGTTGCTCTGTCAGCGTGCTCGGCACCGCTTTGCATAATGAGCAACTAAGTTCATTTTTGGAGAAAGAACTACTCAGAGGATAATTACATGTTTCAGATGTGACGTGTCAAAACTCCTGACAAAGAGAAAGGACACAGTACTTATATTTAGTCTAATAATAATAATAATGACAATAATATGCATGTTCAAGTGAAGGAGAGAAGTGAGAAAGTGTAAATAACAGCATTACTGTCATCTCACACCAGCCTACGCTTCTCTTATTGTCCACCATGGCAAACCACCGGTCCCCTCTTTAATCCATAAAATCAACACAACCTGCAACGGATTAAAGAAAATGACAGATTTTACAGACAACGATGATTATAAGACTCACCCATGATGAAGCTTTTACCCGTGTCAAGTATTTGCAGGCACAAAGTTTGACCCACAATGGCCAGGTTGATACAACATATCACTGCGACATTAAATCCAGTGTAGAATAACTGGTTTGTTTGTCTCACTGGCCACCTTTGCCTGAGGTGTGTTACCTCACAGTCACGTATCACGGTTTGGTTGATATGAGAGTGTTATCACATCAGCCTGGACATTCTTTTCAGTGAGCGGTGTATACATACAGCTCGCAAATCAGAGCATTAATTTGAATGTGGATCTGGGGATGCGTCAGCAATAGCAACAAGTCGGCTGCATTTCCAAAATATCCTCATTCTGTCCACCCCCAGTAGGAGAGCTTCTTAAAAAGTATTCATTAAATGTCCACAGCACTGACAGACATAGGGTGCCTTAATATGGTATTTTTGGCAAGTCTACATTACCAGGCTCCAATTTGAACACCTCCATGACACTGAGAAATGTTCATTTCAATGAAGCTGATGCACAACTCTGTGAGCATCCTGGCTCATAGATCTGTTTACCTGTATACTTAATGCCAAGAAAGAATAATTCAAGTTTGGCTAACATCAATTAGAGACAGACTCTCATTAGTAGAAGATCATGCCTACACACTATGAATCTTTCTTACCAAAATAACAATAAGTAAATATCAGTAATTAACCAGAATTAAAAACACATGTTAAAGGGTAAGGATTTGATCTAGGAACAAACTAGCTGCTCGATCGTGTACAGTAAAAAGTCACAGAGGTCAACAATTTAATTTGATGCTGTACCTCATTGAGCTTCACAAAACTGTAAGATCTTAAAATCAATTCTTAAAGGATGGGGGGGAAGCTGATGCAGGGAAGCTTATTCTGTGCAATCCTGCCTCCAGGGCTGATGGAGCTCATGCTCAGACGGCAGAATGGAGAGCTGCGGTAATCCAAGTGTGATGAAATAAAGGCTAGATCAAAAGAGGAGAGCTTTTTTTTTCTTTCTTATTTAACTGAAGGGAAAAAGAGGGAGCGTTCATTATGCAATAAATAAACACCGCAAGTGTGATTCTCATTGTGTTGCGTGTTTGACTTGAAACGTGTTTACAGAGAGGGTTGCCCTCGCGACAAGAGGCATGAAGGGCAGAGCCGCATTGTGTCACTTAAACAAACAAAGTGGGCAGGCAAATACTCATCAGTTAATGTGACAGATCCCGGATGTGGATTTAGTCCTGGATCAAACTCTAAACCCGGCAGTGAAGAGCACTGTGTTTGCTAATCACTTAATCTCTTATTGATCTAAGTGTACAGAAATTCAGTCATCCAACACTGCAACTGTGAATGAAACGAGCAGTCTAATGCTCATTGAGCTGTTTGGAAGCTGAGTTTCACGTTTCTACCAGAGATTTAAAGGTGTACATTTTACCTCTGCTGACTTTTTCTTTTTTTTTTTTTACCCCCGCTCTCCCCAGATGACCAGTTCTCCAAAAATGGCCCTTTCTCTTCTTACAGTGTTTTGTGTGAAACAGATGAAAGTATTTGACATCAGGACTTATTTGGGATTTGTGTTCGCACACGAGGGGAGTACAGCACTTCAGTGGGACTTTGAGTTGTAAAAGAGAATGCTTCTGGCCATTTTGGGACTTGGAAGAAGAATAGATAAAATGAGTTAATGAAGCATTGCGTTTGTTCAGGCAGGACACGTACTGTAAGTCATGTGCGTCCGGCAGCTGATCATCAGCTGATCCAACAAACATCAGTCACGTTCAGTGACTCATACAAGGCAATTGTCTGTTCAGGCTGTCAGGCTTTCAAGTCCTAGATGTGATAGAAGCACATTTTTATTAACAATTAGTTAAAAAGTTATTTTTTCTGAAATATATCACAAATATTGCGTTCACCTTTGCAGAATTATTGATAACTAAGCAATATTTGATGAGCGTAGAAGTTTTAAAATGCCACAGCAAATGTTCTGACATCGCTTTGAGAAATTATTCAAAAGAGTCTGACCTTTTGATTTGATATTAGATTAATGAGAGGACTACCTGCCTCATTTCGCTCTCTGTGCGTCACCAAATTGATCTCTAGCGTAAAGCGTTTGTTCAATATTTGCGGAGCTCAATGAAACTGCATTGTTCAACAAGATAACCCTTTCCCAGCCCTTTCCCCGGTGCTTCTGTGTTAAATGCTAATACATAACAAGAGTGACAACCAGTAAAAGAACGCGTTCATTTATTTTCATGGCATTTTCATGTTTGCACATGACAGGAACCGACGTTATAGAGTCCATGGAATAAGAAGACAGTACAGGAGATGCTGCTGCATATGCGGCAGCTCCATACCTTGTTATAGGGATGACAACCAGTGCACTGTAATTCCCACATAGGATAGGTCAAGGTCAACCTGGCAGGAATAGAAGGAGAGATAATGGAATAATATCAGTCAAATCCAGGCCTCTGGGGGATCTTCCTTCCTGCTGTCTCTTTCTCAGTATCTGCTTTCCTTTGTCTGACTTCTGTTTATGTCCTCCTGTCTGTCCATTTCTCTCCCTTGAAACACTTCGAAACCACTTCGTAGAAAACCATTAACCCATAGGAAGACATGTCGCACAGGGGAATTAGCTAAAGAGGGAAACTGTGTACCAGTAGGGCAGTTTTCTGACTGGCATTATTATATATTAAAGTGTTAAAGGCTACAACATGGCTGTATTCACTGGATCATAGTCCGGAATGACTGAGACACTCGAGTGGTTATGGTGTTTATCGTTATCCACTAACTCAACATTGAGTAATATACTCACTCTCAGCACTGTTTAAATAAGTTTAAGGGCCTCGGAGCCTCCTCGTTTGGTGTTGACATCTGAAAAGAGAGACACACAAGAGCCTGCAGGGTGAGAAAAATGGTCCAGCTGATTAAGGGAGAGCTAGTTCAAAGCAGAAAACCCAGAAAACGTCTTGGTAATTCAGGAGGTTAAGAAGGGATAGATTATTATTTTCTGGCAGTGGAACAGCTTGAGCAGGGGGGAAAAGAAAATGGATTTCTTTTTACTCTTCTGCAGGAGTAATAGACTAATTTAATGGATATTTAAAACTTTCCCCCGTTCTAGGCTTCATTTCGCAGAACATCAGCGTGGTTACTGATATTTTGCTGCTTTTAGCACATATTATGATGACGGTCCAGCAGTGAAGTATAAATAAACACTTTGATTCACGCAGCAAGCGCTCTGGCAAGAAGAAATCCAGGTGTAATGTGATTATGAGAAATGAAGGTTCTCAGATTGTAGTTATTTTTTGACAAATAGCAGGAGATTTACTGATTGGCATCAGGATGATTTGTCATGTTTCTTCTCCACGCTGCGCCTGTGTTGCCTTTTATAGTTTGATGCGATATTATACAGTACATGGTGTATTCTCTCTGCCCTGAGAACAGACGGTCTTGAAAACAAGACTAGAACCCTTGATGACACCCGAGGAAGAGAGCAGGTGAACATCCGTAGTGTCATTACAGTCAAAATGTAATTTGGCTGTATGATTCCTTTTCGAGCCTGAGAATGATTTTTATGGCTGAACCACCCACATAATATTCTGGGAGCCTGTTCTGGTCTGTGTTGTCTCTTGCAGTGAGTGCTCCCACTCATATTAGCCATGTTGTAAGTGCAATGGGAGTCAAAGAGACTCTTTTTTCCACTCAGCATGGCTCCATACAGTATCAGAGGCTTATGAAGATCTCATCACTCTCCATCCTCATAATGTTCCTGTCAGTGTGCCGGATGGGAACTATTACATGCCACAGATCATCCTTCACTAGATGCACGGCCCCCCATAAATGCTGGCAGTTTTATTATACAAGATATTAGTCCATTCGTGTATTAGCTCAGTGGTTTGTCTCGTTATGCTAATTCAGAATGTGTCTCATGTACTTTGTGGTTAAAAAGTATTGCAGAAGGGAAGAGGCTGTTGTCAAAGAAATTACACTTCTCCCCTGTTCAGATTTATTTTACAGTTTGTCAGGGTCTTTCCCTGGCCTCGTCTCAGATCAGCTCAATGTAAAGTCCTTGGCTGTGGACTCTTTTTCATGTCTCCCTCCTGTGTTGGATGTTTTCTGACAGACCAATAACAACCAGGCTCTGTGGCGGAAGCTAATTGTCAGTGTGCCTGATCCATCACTCGTCTGTCGCCATTAGCATTCAAGGTTCATTAGCCAGCAAGCACCCAATATAAAAAATAATTGTAGGCTATAAATTATTTTGTGGCACTCGACCACAGGCACCTACAGAACATGTTTCAGAACGGGACCTTAGATGACTCTACTCTCACTATGTGGACTGAAGGTTTATCATATTGTATTTGTCTTGTGGCTGAATCTGAGACGTTGCCATCACATTGATGTTAACTAATGTGTACTGTCCCTCGTCGATGCATTACTCATTTATTTTCTATCTAAAGACACACGGCATCCAGCTCTAGATAGGAGGGGGTTTTAAAACTGCAACTTCACCGCCCCAATGCCACATGGGTCCCTATATTTACACAATACTGGCCTTTGTTTGCTCTCTTATGGTGCGTTCAAATTGAATCGTAATTATTTTTTTTTTTTTGCCATTCTGAACTCATTTCAGTCCAATCAGCCGATGTATCCACTGGACTTTGACCGCTATCTAAACATAATGTGTTTTCAGACCTTTACTTGTGAATTGGTGTCTTAAAGCCTCGGGATGATTTTACATTTTTCACTCAATTTGAAACATTTTCAGTTCACATGGATACCTTGTAACTCAGTTCACGCTGCCTCGAGTGAATTTGCATCTGTTCGTGTTCGCTTACATCTCAGAATTGATTTTATATGGGATCCCAATGTGCCTGTGCTTTGCATTTCTCTGTCTTCGTCTTCTGTATTTGTTGAGTAACCAACTTCAAAACCTCCGAGCCAAGCATAACTCCTGCAGGTGTGCCATCACTCCGTATAATCACCACCCAATCTAAGTTTGTTTTGAACTCAATGAATTAAATATAACACAGTTAGTCAGAAAGGTCAGAGGACTTGCAATTAATCATACAATGGAGGTAAACACAAATAAAGTTATCCAGCGTGGCAAATAGCTGTGTCGGCAAGGCTATTAAATATTGATCAAAAAGAAAGTGAGACACAATCAATGCAGGTAACTCCAGTCCAGCTCTGCAACTCTGAGCAGCAGAATCTACAGTACTCTGTGTACACTGTTGGGACAGCTCACACTGTGTTCTGTGGCATGTAAATGTAACAGAGATTGTATCTATCTGAGCTGGATACGACAAGTGGATATGATATGATTTATCTGCATGTTCTGCCCAGTTTCAATTTTGTGTGTGCATGTATGTGTAAAGAAAAAGGCCGCCCGCTGGCGCGCGTTTGTGTTTGAGCAGGTGATTTTATCAGACCTGTCTCTCCCGATCGACACGTCTGGCTCTGGTTCATCTGCAGCTGGTTAACAGAGGCCGGGCTTTTGATACAGAGAAAGACAGATGAGACCACTATGACTTCCCCGGAGAATTTAGGGAATCAAATTTAAAAGCTATTTTAGGCTCCAGTGCCAGGTACAGTCACGTCACCTAGGTTGATATTATTGGATGGAATAGGATACACCCCCCCGGTGTATGTGTTTGTGTGTGTGTGTGTTGGTGGCGAAAGAAGCAGCCTGTAAGAGCGGGAAGGGGAGGCCCGTTTCGTAGGGCAATGTTTGAGTGAATCATCCAGAGGGGGCAGCCAGAGATGTGAGATTGTGTGTGTGTGTGTAAGTGTGTGTGTGTGTTACCATGTCCCTGTGAGTGTCTATGTAAGCTCATCTGCATCTGCCAGGAGAAGTGTTTGGACATTATTATAGCCAGTTTTGTCAGCACCACCTCTCTTTGTGGTCACATGACACTTGGGTCATTTTCAAGACTTTCCTTGTAATCACCGTGTTGACTCACTGCTCTTTAAAATGTTTGAGCTTGGGCCACTGACAGGTGTTTGTGTGTGTGTGTGTTTGCATGCCTGTAATTGTGTTCTCGAAAGAGAGTGTTGTGTCTCTTGCGTGTGCAGCCTTATGTGAGCATATCTGCGAAGAACAGTGCGGATGCTTGTATGCTGTGCGGCGTAGAAGCAGACAGTGCAGTTGCAGAGACGTTCGCCATCCCCTTACGCTCCTGAGACGAGAAGTCATCTTTGTTTTTCCTCTCGCATAAACACATAATATCCCACCGCTGGATAACTCGCCAAGCAGGAGGTGTGACCACTTATGTCTCCTGCACATTTTTAGCGGCCCTGCAGTATCCTTTCACCGCCTTCCCTCACCTCCCTGAACCCCCCCCCCCCCTGCACAACCCAGAATCTCTCCCTCCAGCATTTAAAGACCCCTCTCCTCCTGCTGAAGCGTGTTTACACAGAAGTGAGTGTGTGTTTTTTCTCCCTCTCCGTCTCTTTCTAGTGCCTGTTCAATAGACAGATGGTCGCACTTCCTTTTAAGGATTGATCGCAATAGCCTATCACTTACATGTGTATAGCATCTGTGTAGGATTGTATTGAAGTGCAGGCATGAGGAGCGAGGCAAAGGGTCAGGGCCGGGAATTAGCCTCACACGAAACGACATTGTTTCTCAGCGCGTGGTATTTCATAGTTTGGATTGCGGGAATTGTTAGGAATGAGCTGTCACCGAGGTAAATTTAATGTACGAGCTTGTGTCCCCCCCCCTTCCGTGTTCCGCTCCGACATCGACCACAAAACTCAGCCTAATTTCAATGACAGTAAATTAGCTTTTGTTTTAAAATACACAGAAGGTATGCATTGGATCTCATCCAGGTTTAGATTTACTGTGAGAATGAAAGAAAGGTTAACATTCAGCGTTCTCCGCGCAGTCATCCTCAAGTGGCTGCAGCGTTTTTGGTTTGACATATCCCTGAGCCATTCTTCCACTGTCTTCTATTTTGCCTCTCTATTTTTCTTCCTGTCTCCTCCTTTCACATACACACACATACTACACAGGCATGTCTAAGTGTCTTAGAGTGCCATGTCTAAAGAGTTCCAGCAGCTTGTTACCGAGGCTGTCAAAAAGCACGAAGACCCACCACAGAGGTGAGGATGTGTGTGAAATCCCATGAGCTTCTAGCACTGGTCCGAAGCATAACAACATCCTACCTCTCTTTCCACGTGTGGTTTCATCGGCACACCAGCTACCATGATACAACAACAAGACATCAAAGAATAATTACAACCATACACAGTGCATACAAGTGTATAGCATTAGCTTTATTGATGTTAGGTTCAGTTTAAGCTTAAGTTTAGTTTGGCAGGATGTTCTGAGACTTACTGTACAAACTTCTGTACAAACCACCACACTGCCAACCAAACTCCCAGCCACTAACTAACGGAAAAAATCACTGGTTAAAACTGCTCATTCTTTGGGTTGGGAACAATTGTGGTCATGGTGAAAAAGACAAAAAAAACAAAATATAAATAAAAAACAACTGTTAACTTTTGACACATGATGAGGAACAAACAGCAGACCCGTATATCAAAGTCTGATGTTTTGTTGAGCCATCCAACCCCACTAACCTGCTTACTGTTTGGTTCTGTACCAGCATCACACTACTTCCTCTTTGTCTCCAGGCGGACTGAAGTCGGCCACTAGGGGGCTTTGTCACCTGAACATAAACATTTGCCATTTTTTGGACATTGACTGAAACAAGCGATGCTGTCGAGGACAGATATTTTCTATACTGACTATATCAGAAAGATGAAAGATGGAAGCTGAAGCATGATTCAGTTCAGTTGTTTATTCAATTATTATCACTTCCCTTGGGCAACTTAAAGATTAAGTTTTGGGCGAGATCGTGGTCTTTGTTAAATGTGAGAAACTATATGAAAACTCAGATCTGATACTGTAGTACAACACAGGACATCTGGACAACAGGATGTCTCCTGTGTCAAAGTCTAACACTTTATACAACCATCCATCCTCCTCAACATCCTCTTTGAGAATTTGCTGCGCTGTCAGATTGTTAAACTACTTCCTGTATTGAAACCAAATGATCCAGCGAATGTAAATCATCAGAGGAACAAAATGTTACTGTCCTGATAAAAATACGAGACAAACCTTCTGAAGAGAGGTATCTACGTAGCTTACGTTTTGAACCTTGTAAATAGTTGTACTGTCTCCCTACCTGCTCTTAATACAACAGAGATCTTTCCAACTGTCTAGTTTTGGCTGGATCCCATGCACAACCATCCTTGGCACCCTGCACAACCTCTCGCAATGATTATTATTTCACTTCCTCGCATTGTTATTTTATCAGACTAAGCTACTGTCAAACTGCTGTCTGTTTATGGCTGGTGGTGCCAGTGTAAGCAGGACTCAGACACTCTGCTGCAGTAATCTGGATTGCTGCAAAAAAGACACCTCAATAAAAGCAGATCTCCTGGCTGCCCACAGTCATAAAGGAGAATAAACAAGGTTAGGCAGAATAATTATGCTGAGCTGCTTCCTGGTATTAAGGGACTTACTGGACTTCTTCCATTATACAGACACAAGTCCTGTTTTTCTGGCTCTCGTGGCAGAAGAGTTAACACTGCTCGCACTTACATTTTCCACAAGAGCTAGACTAACAGCGACTAAAGTATTGATATTTATGCTAATTTACACACATGTCTATACTGAATGGCAGCACATATACCTTCTTGCTGGAAGATGAATTCCCTCTTTTGTAAACACTCGTGTTTTGACAACAGTGTGGAAATATAGTATTAGATCGATTAAATTATTATGTCTTATGTAAACAGTTCTCTCACTGGACTGGCTTGGAACACACACTGGACTAGTGTGAACATACCAGCATGTAACAAATACATAAATAACTACACTCAACAGTGCTTTTTTTGTTTTTTTCAACTACTACTGCTGTCAGCTAGGCCTCAGATGTATGGAGATATAGAGATATGCAAATATGATTTATGATAGTTAACTTTCTTATTTTTTAATGATGCACTTCATTCCTCTTAACACAGATACAGCAAGAGTAGTTTTTATTAGAGAGAGAGAGAGAGAGAGAGAGAGAGAGAGGGACCTAGGCTTGTAAATACAATCCCTACCACTAGTCATAACTAAGCTGTTGCACGGCAGACTGCATTATTTTATGATCACTACATTGTCTGACAAGAGTCTTAAGTCTGGTGTATCTACTCAACTGAAGAACCCCATCTGACCTCAGCCACATCTAACTCATCCGAGACTAACAATCATTATGAAACTGTGGCTGTCTCTGAAATGATGAAGCAATAGAAATCTCAAATTAGTCCAACCGTGTGCTCACATCTGCAACAATAACAAACAAAGTGATTAGTTGTCATTCATTTCCGTGCGCTGGGAGACGAGAAGAGACGAGAGAGACCAGCATGATGACTAGTGCAGTCACCTGCTGACAGGAGAAATTTGTGTTCAGTTTTATGCAAATTAGGTGTGACAAAAGGTAACAATGGACGGAATCTGGGATAGATGTTGGTCTGCGACAAAATGTGTCACTTTAGTCCATGTCAGTCCGCTTCTATCAGTCATTACATTCATGATCAATACAGTTAGTGTTTAAGCACTCTCTTCTATCTATTCCTTTATGTTAAATGAGGATGTTCTGATTAACCTCCCTGACAAATGTGGTGCTTCACCCTAAATATTTTACACAGTGGAGAGGGTCTTATCATCAAGTGTAAAAAAAAACAAAAACACCATTGGCTATTTAATTTGCCATATCTCTTTAGCACAACCTCTAATGTGTGCTGCTTTCAGAGAAACTCTCATGATAAGGGATGAATGGTTGACTGCTTTTGAGCGGGGCATTTCCTGTCATTTGGACTTTTTCGAAGTCTCCCACAAATTACAGAGACATCTGTGAAGTTGAATATATGACTCTTGGCCCCTAGGAAAAGGCCCATTGCAAGTCTCTGACACGCTCTTGGTGAATTAGGTAAATGATGGTATTAATACCACATTAACTGTATTTACACCAGAACCCACATTTCAATGGGAGACAGCTGTAAGGATCAGCGTGTCTGAAATGCAAGCATGATGCTAACAGATGGGCATGCTCACCCGTCTAAAATCCACTGTTGGCGTTTGGGAACAAAGCAAATATGTTAAGACAAACATTATTTCTGCACGATTTTTCAGTGTTATTGGACATATGATGCATGAAATCAAGGAGACATGGGCTGATACTTGGATTTTACTTGTAATCCTTGGACAGGATTTTGTCATCAGAAGAAATTTTACGTTCCTTAGACAGTCTGTCACACATAGTCCAAACACAACTTCTATCTAACTAACTAGCTATCTTATGCCGTATCATTACAGACCATATCTTAGCATATCAGAAGAAATTTGCATTCGTAAAATAGAAAAAAAAAAGTGCAATATGTAAGTTAATTTGGCAAGACAAATACAGTAGTAACAACGGTAAAAGGCAGCAAACTCCTTGAGCACCTACTGTGTCAGTAATACAGCAGAAGAGCAGCTCGGCTGGTCCATCTGTTTACGGTACAGCCAAACAAACTTGCCTTGTTTAAATAAAGAAGCCTTTTCCATCAGGCTATGAGAAACCACAGGCTGATTTCATGCCCACAGTAGAGTAGTAGTACACAAGTATCACAAGACGCAGTACAGATTTGGTTACCTCACTGAGGGGTTTGAGATGTGCATCCTGTCACCTGCGACTCCTCATCTAACAGCTCATTGTGGCGGCTCCTCCTTGTTCAGTTACCCATGAAATGCTGTTGTAAATGGGGAGCAGACAATGTTGCTCAGAATGAGCCGCACAACGAGACTGAACAATCAACTCTCCAATATGACCGACCCCACCAACAGAGCACGTTCCTCAGCAGGTGTTTGCGAGGTTGAACTAGTGGTAGAGACGCACTAATTGAAAGCGCCTCTGACTATGTGTGCCTCTTGGCAGGTAAAGCTGCAGCAGCTGGCTCTACCTCCTCCTCCACAGTTTCTCCGCTCTAAATGCTTTTGAAGTTCATGGATCATAGTCGCCTTCAGCCATCAGACAACGCCCTCGTTTGGACGGCATGATTTTTGTTCCTTTTTGTGTCTTGAAGCAAGACTTCACCGCTAATAAATTGCCCAGCAAGTCAACTTTTGCTTTGTCACATTTCTCAGTGAGACAGACAATGGCGGTGGACATTGTTTGTGAGCGGTGTCATCTGCAGGTTTCACAGATTTTGTTCGGAGGAGGTGCTGTGAAGACTTCACATAATAGCACTCTCGCTTAAGACTTGCCCGACTGAAAATCTGTGAACTCCAAGAATCGACTTAGAGCACCGCTCATGGACTCCAGTTAGTCCATACCCTGCCAAGAAGGCACTAAATGCTTGTTCTTGTCAACAGTGAGTACCTGACAGATGGCCTTGTGCTGTTTCACAACCCCTGCCACCATCTTCTGGCAGCAGCCCCATCATCACCAGCTTGTGATAGATTTAGCTCATCCTGTGAAAGTACCTCTTTATTTCATGACAGATTTTATGACAAGACGAGTACAATTTCACTGTACTGGCCTACAGTACACCTTGTCTCCAGAAAAAATAATGAAATGGATCGCTTTAATTAAAAATGATATAAATGTCTTATGATATTAAAGTCATCCAGAAATCTACATCTAGGAACAAATATATAATTATTATTGTAAACAGCCTTACCAAGCACCACGTGCAGGTTTGTTGATGTCTGTTACCACTGCTTGTATTAAATTGACTGATACTGATCCAGAGCAAACTTGTCCCCCGTATGGTATGTTTGAAGAGATTAATGCGTCTACAAGATGCATTGTCAGAGTGGCTCTGATGTGTCACATGTCAGAGAAGGTTGGGAAAGAGCAACACACTGCAGTCGCTCCCATGTAATCTTCCTGTGCTCTGTGTACAGCCTGCGGGTGTATTACATATGAACAAAAGCTTTCAGACAGGGAGCTTTCACAAGGATTAAGAACTTTAATAAGCTTATTGACGTACTCATTCTTAACAGAATGTATATCTGCGTGTTTGTGTCTAGATTAACGGACATTTGCCTCTCGAGTTATTAGTTGTTGTGGCATCACCTCCTCTTTACTAATATAAAGAAGGTCAATATCAAGCATAGATCCTGTAATTCACAGCATAGACCATACAGTGTTTACTGGAGATGACTGTACTTTCCTTTAAGTCAATAACACTACTTCAGTTGTAGCTTATATCACGTGTCGGTGTAGTATTTGCAAATGTAAGATAAAACTTCTGGGTTAGAGTTGGTTTTTGCTTATCAGCGAGGCTGCTTCGCTCAATAGACAGAAATCAATATCTCCACAGAGCAGTCGGTGTTGTGGCACCATTTTCCAGATCCCATTTCACCCTGAAACATGCACCTTCAACACATTCAGTCACAGAGCATGACTTGGATTCGGCATTGTATATTGTTACAGTGTTATTCTTTATTTTAGGACATTACATCATTCAGTTGAGTTCTACATGCTTTACTGGGAAAGGCTGTCTGCAAAATAACACATCATAATCAGATTAAATTTAAGGTAGTATTGATTTTAATGGTGAGTGATCACTGTTTGAAGTCCTGACTCTCTCCTAGACTCCCTGTCTGTTCTCTCGCTACAAGGCAGCATTATGCACATAGTGCCTATCGCATAAAAATGCTGCACAGCCCCGCCAATGGTGGTAATTACAAAGCCATTGCTTGCATCTTCTGGGCAGACTAAATATGTATGCATTCAGGTTGTAGCTGCTCTCTTAGAATTGTCTGTGCCTGACAACTCTACCTTTGGCCGTGCAATCTAGTTCTCCAATTCTTAATTAGTTTTTTCTCAGTCTGTCCAGTAATATGTAGTGTTTTTGTTGTTTTGAGTTCATAGTTCTTGTTTGGCAGTAGCCTTTTTTAGGTTCACATTGCTTGTGTGTGAGCTTTTTATAAAAATGTCTTATTCCTCCCAGTATCTTTACAAAAGGCGGCATTACATACTGTAAGCTGCCACATAGCAATAGAAGACCAGGTTGTTAGAAAAGTTTTAGACAAGGCAAACACATAAACTGTTGGTTAAAACTTGATTACTGTATACCCGTACCTATGTGAAAGTCTAATTTGTAGAATGACATCCCTTTAACTAAATACACTGTGGCACTCAAGAGGAAGCCAAAGTCACCAACATTAAAATTATAAGAGCTTTAACCTTTATTAAAAAGTACTTGAAAACATGACTCATCCTTGCTGGACATCATCTGCCCATATCACTGCTCTCCTAGATTGGTTGCCGAAAATAGAAACCTGGAACGGCCTGTATTAGTCACCCAATCATTTAGATGGATCCTTGGAGCCAACTTGGAATGCGCTGCCCAGTCCTGCTGGGACAAATGCCTCAAAATGTCAGGGAACACGATGTGTTTCAACAGCGTAAAACGACTATCGATCTCTCTGTGTACCTGAAATCAGTCCACCTACGTGCCTGGGAGTCAAACTTAAGATATAGGGCTTAACGTGGGCATCGAGAAAGAGATAGACACTATAATGGCTTCACCGTAATTGCAGCTGGCTGTCAAAGGTCTATGGCTCACCCATGTTGGAAGAAGAGGTTCATCTGCTGCATATAGTCGTGATCAGTTAGATTTTCGGAGAAAACAAACAATGGAAAAAACACTATCCCTCTGTTGTGCAGCTAGTTTCTGATCCCAGGGGACTACAGATGTACATTTGTGGTAGTTAACCATTACAGCATGAAGCAACAACAATGAATAAATAGTATATGGACATATATACTGTATATACTGTGTATTTGACAGCATTAGGACGGCATCATTTTCTAAAATCAGTGTATCTGCTATTATTTTGTCATTATGTGCTCTACACTGTAAATCGGATTTCATGACTCACCTGTGCCAACACTGTATTATCATGTGACGCAAGAAACATTTGGTATCTAGTCTCAGTATCTTTTTTTCCCTTCCCTGTTCTGTAAGCTTCCTATTCCCCAGGACTTCATGGCACAGTTGTTTGATTTTCCTTTTAAAAATGTCATTATTTGTTTTCTGTTTTATATTACAGCAAGTCAAGGTAGCAGATTAAAGACCAATTCCCCTACTGTTAAAACCTTTATCTTCACACGGGCACATTTTGCCCTTGTAAGCCAATTAAAAGATGTTTAACACTCATTAGCAAGAAACTGCCGTCTCACATGTTCAGCAGAATTTGCTTTGGGAAAAGTTAAAAGTAGACTGCGGTTTCTTCATAGGCTGTTTATTAAATGCTGCGGTTTGTTTTTGTAGGCACTGTTGTTTTATTTTGAATTTTGACTTGCTGAATTTGTTATTTGTATCCATCCATATCTGGTTATGTTGTTCACGTTGCTTAAATGTGCTGTAGATACACTTCTGAGCTTGTGTTTTGTCATGTGTTGTGTTCATGTATCTATTCGTGCATGTAACGTAAACAGTTATGTACATGAAATGTGAGCGCATACTCTCTCTCTGATACGTGCCCACAGTGGGGATAGCATGGAGCCTCCTGATAATGATAGCAGCAGTATGGCGCTCGGTGTCACAATGGTTGTCAGTTGCTGCTGGCTACTGGGGTTCTTTAACAGCTCTGTGGGAGGTCTGAGATTTTGTCAAGGCACAGGTGCAGCATTCAGCTTCAAATACCTTTGCCTGTGGGATGAAATGCTGTGTGTGTGTGATTGTGGTTATATTCAGGCCTGCCCTAGTGCTTTTGTCAGTCAGTCAGTCAGTCAGTCGATTTGTGTAAACAGTATGCGTGTGCGTGTTTGGATGAGTTAGAGGAGGAGTTAGATGTCCTTACTTGTGTTCCTTGGGTAACAGGTCAATGTTTGTCCCTTTCACACGCGCTGTCTCGGGTTATTAACAGGTTTAAATTGTCAGTGACAGTGTAACGACACCACACTCCTGGTTTTCACAATAAAAGAAGAAGATAGCGTTCTACAATGATCCACAGTTGATTTAAAATGAAACTAGGGTATTAGCTGCTACAGTTCACAGATCGCAAAAGGCAGCAGTTTTGTCATATCTTAAAGTATTACCTAATAGTGATACATTTTTAGAATATCCATCATGATTTAGTATTCATTAAAATGAGATTTTAACAAAGCAGTGCACCTTAACAAACACACATTTTTATTTGTGGTATCAGAATGTAATTAGCTAAGCTAACTTGCTAACTGTAGAGGCATATAGTTATAGTGCACTTTTTATATTTATGGGGACAAAAAACTGTACATGTCCCTCACTTTACTACATTTGTTGTCAGGCGTGTCTGATTTGTTTTCCACACACACACTTGCACAACTTTAAATGCAAAAGACCACGGTAATTACAAATGATTGCACAGCCAATCTTGAATTGGATAGGACATGCTGCTTCACAAAATGGCAGATCCTCATCTTATTATCCAATTACCAAGAACTGCTTTGACTAAAACAGCAGGATCCTCTGTGTATTGTTTGCATTTCCATCACGAATGATGGAACACCAGACAACACTTCACATACACTTCTCACTCTTCATACTCACGCTGCTGATAGCTCTTGCTCTGCTATTTTCTCTCTGTTTCACCATCAGTTTTGGTCTCTGGCATAGTTTTCTCTGCCCATAATTTTGTCGTCAACCTCATTTTTCTTAGAGAGCTCCTGATAAAACTTGATAAAATCTGGTGACAAATTAACCACCACTAGGAATTTGCATCATCAAACTGACACCAAAATGTCTGTATGCAGACAGGAAGAAACGCCAGAATAGCTCCCAAGAGTGCTTTCTCACTAAATTTATCTTTGCTTTGTCCCCCATTCTTTGTGCTTACTGCAAACCTATACTTAGGATGATGTCTACATAATGTTATAACTGGAGCCAGGAACACTGTCAGCAACTCCTTTTAGCCTTTGACTTGGTAAGAACAGGTAGCTGCTGTTTCCTGTCATGTTCATATTTTAGAAAAATCAATCAACAGTGTTTTAGTGGGAACCATAAAACATATAACTGGAAAACAATTTCACTCTGTATCTGTTTGACTGACAGACTGACAGACAGACTGACACCAGAGCTGCTACCAGACACCGGAGCTGAATTTTGAATAAAGCTCACCAGCATCACTGTGCCAACTTCACTCCTGATCGGACAGGAGCGAACCACCCCTGTCTAAAGCCTAATGTTATACAATATGCAATCCCAACACTGTGTGTAAATGAAATGTATTTGCAATTTGTTGGGTGTCAAAAAAAACAGGTGTTGATTGCAGTCATTCTCTCTCAGTTAAAGTGTTTGCTGTCTAGCCTTGTTAATTCAAATGTCAAGTTGTAATGTAATATATGCAGTGCATTTACAGTGTGCATACAGATTACAAATCTATCTACAAATGAAGTTATGAGTGATTGTTTAACAGGATACACAAATAGCCTTTTAGACACCCAGCTTGGTAGAATAGGTTTCTAGCCTCACCTACTGGATATAAATAGGAATGCCAGCGACTCATGTGTCCTTTCTCCATTTCATCCTCTTTGTCACTCTATCCCCCTTCCTCCTTCTCCTTTTGTGCCAAGTCCCTCTTATATCCCTCCCCCTGTCCCTTCCTTCCTCCCTTTTCTTTCCTTCTCTCTTTCTGTAGAATATGCCAGGACATAACAATGAGCTCAAACAGCACAGACCCTGGTCTCTTCCTGACTGCCAACGCCTCAACCCCAGCAGCTGGAGCCTACCCACAATCCAAAGCTCTCCACCAAGGAGGAACTGGAGGAGCCTCCTGGTTGGCTTCTTATGTGAATACCCTGGATGATAATTCCTCTTCCACCAGCAATGAATCCCTAAATGGGAACGGTACTGCAGCCCTCGATCCCTTGGGTGGGCACCATGTGTGGCAGGTTGTTATCATTGTCTTGCTCACAGGAACGCTGTCACTGATCACCATCATCGGCAACATCCTGGTAGTGGTATCCTTCAAGGTTAATCGCCAGCTAAAGACGGTCAATAACTACTTCCTGCTGAGCTTGGCTGTGGCTGATCTCATCATAGGGGTAATTTCGATGAACCTCTACACAGCTTATCTTGTGATGGGCTACTGGGCCATGGGCAACTGGGCCTGTGACCTGTGGTTGGCGATAGACTATGTGGCCAGCAATGCATCAGTCATGAACTTACTGGTTATCAGCTTTGACCGCTATTTTTCAATTACCAGGCCTTTGACCTACCGGGCCAAACGGACCACAAAGCGGGCTGGGATCATGATCGGGCTAGCCTGGTTTGTTTCTCTTGTTCTCTGGGCCCCAGCCATCCTACTATGGCAGTATTTTGAGGGTAAAAGGACAGTACCTGCAGATCAATGCTACATTCAGTTCCTCTCACAGCCCATCATAACCTTCTGCACAGCTATGGCGGCTTTCTACCTGCCTGTGACGATAATGAGTGTACTCTACTGGCGCATTTACAAGGAGACCCAGAACCGTTCAAAGGAGTTAGTTGGGTTGCAGGGTTCTGGGGGTCGTGGAGGGATAGGAGGAAGAAGTGGGAATGATGAGGGTGAAAGAGCTCGTTTTGTCCATCAGACAGGAAGTTCTAGAAGTTGCAGCAGTTACGAGCTTACCAGGTTGTCCCAAAGAAGGAGCACCTGTCGGGAGCTGGTTGGCCGCTTTCGCTGCTGGCCTGGAGTTCGTTCTTGGAGACCTGGTAGTAGCCGGCAGGGTGAGGGTGATCCAGACCAGAGCAGCAGTGACAGCTGGAACAACAATGATGCTGCGGCCTCGCTGGACCACTCTGGGTCTTCAGAAGACGAGGACTGTGGGGGCAGAGAAATGATTTCCCAGAGTCATGCTATTTTCTCCATTGTTCTCAGCCTCCCTGGTATAAAGGCTGCTGTCAACTCCCAACTCACCTCATGTGAGGATCTGGATGCAGCCTCAGAGGAGGATCCCCTTAGGGGAGCAGAGTATAACCGAGACAGCCTCTCAACACTCACCACCAACACCACTGCCACCACTACTCCTGATGAAGCAAACAGTTCAGAAAATAGCTACCACCAACGCTTCTGCTCACGCAAGATTCAATCAATGCCTACCATTCAGGCTACCTCTAATCAAGTCTCTCCAGATGATCCCCCAACAGCTACTACCACTGACATCAACAGTACTACCACCAGCACTGCCATTAAATCCCCATCTGTGCCAATGTCCTTCAAAGAGGCAGCTCTGGCAAAGCGTTTTGCAACCCGAGCTCGGACTCAGATCACCAAGAGGAAACGCATGTCCCTAGTGAAGGAGAAGAAGGCAGCTCAGACTCTCAGTGCCATCCTCTTTGCTTTCATCATCACATGGACACCCTACAACATCATGGTGTTGATCAATGCCTTCTGCAAAGAGTGTATCCCGGAGACCCTGTGGGGAGTGGGGTACTGGCTGTGCTACGTCAACAGTACAGTCAACCCCATGTGCTATGCTCTGTGCAACAAGACTTTCCGTACAACCTTTAAGATGATACTGCTGTGCCGCTGGGATCAGAAAAAACGAAGAAAGCAGCAGTTCCAGCAGAGACAGTCAGTGGTCTTCCACAGGAGGATTCCTAGGGAGTCCACGTAAAGTACATGAAGTTTGGATGGTTGAAATGGGGAATTGAAAGATTTAACATAGGACGAAAAAAGGAAGAGGCACCCATGTAGTTGTTTCTGTGGAGTACCTTTTGCTTAGAGATCCCGAATGTGTTTCTCTGCTGACATGTCAAGCACAGCAATCCTATGTGGTTGTCTTGAGGTATGTGTTTGTGTTGGTGCATCCATTTAGCAAAGCTGTGTGTATGCTCAAATGGTTCTATAAGAGGTGAGATCCGGATGAAAGCTTACCTTCTGTCCACGAACTGTTTACCATTTTACACTAGTACAGCTGAGAGAAAATGAATTGTGAGTGGAACATGATTGTAAAGGGCTTTAAAATGTATTGCAGGTGAATTATTGAAGTGCAATTGACACAAGGGGAGAGGATATCTTTGTCACAGGGATGGGGATTCACATTTCTTATCACTTCTCTCTGTGGGTAGCTAGATGTGTAACGCGCAGAGTGGTTTTGCATTTCAAACAAAACCATGTATCTGTAATACGTCACCGAGAGCCAAGACAAAAACTAGTTTGTGTTCACACATTGTACTGATTTGACATGCTATTCTCTTAACTGGCATGGCTTTTATCAGAACGTCTGTACATTGCCTTTCTACATGGATATAGCTTTCCTGTGTCTGATGGAATATAAAAAAAAAAGTTCTTAAATTGTGTCCTTACTTTCAGTCAACAGAGATCTGTTATTTTTGTGATATTCATCTTTGGTTTTCTAGATATTTCTGAGATTTTGAGCCAGTCTGAAAATGATTCTTCTGATGAACTGAATTGTGAATATTCTGTGTGGCACCACAGCCAGTGAACTGCTGTTGTGTTCAATGTGATTGTTGTGGTTTTTATGGTGGAGACAATGAGTACATTGGTTGTGTTTTATGTACTTGCCGTTCTCTGTCAAGAGTAATGATGATATTCTGTTTGTGTACCTTTGAATATTTCTGACTTGATACACAGTGGTTGATTACAAACACAAAGATGTCCATTTATAAAGATGTGTGTTTTGATTTTACACTCTCTTTTAAATTTCTACTAAATGACACGTGTAAGGAACTCTTTGTAAAAGGCCACTCATCTTTGATATGGTAGAGCAATGGCAACCTCTAGTGGCTTGAGAAAAACATGCTGTCCAGGCTGATTCACTGTCAGTTCAACTTCTACAGTGATGTATCAAAATCTTATTCTACCAATATGAAAACAAAAAAATGACCACAATCATTGAAGGTACAATATTTAAACATTCTGTTATAACCATATTTTTTGTTTAATTTCATATTATTTATGGGTGAAGTTTTTCTTCTTTAAAAATATTATTTAGACAGACAGTACTTGATTTATAAATTGAATCAGTAGCTGTGTTGGTCTAGCAGTACATCAGGTTTTTCTATACAGAAAGTGGGCTGATGTCAAAGCGAGGCAAGAATTTATTTTATTTTTATTTCTAATGCACACTATGTTATTCTTATCTTAAGTAGTTGTTTTTTTGTTGTTGCACCCAAATCTTGAATATTGTGCAAAAGGTATTGAAGGCAAATGATAAACTGTATTATCACAACTGGCATACTGAAGAATGACTAGATTGGATCATCGGATACAGTGTTGAATGTCATGGCCATACATAATGGTAAGACCTGTGCTGTATGCAGAAGAGATTTGTTAAAAAAAAATATCCCATGCCTGTCAACAGTGGATATTTTCATATTGTAACACAATGCTCTCCAGTGACATAACACATTCTTCATCAAAATATGAGATTTTTGTACTTAAATATTGGGAATGTAAACTACCAAAATGGTAAACACAAACATTTTGTTACATTTCAAGTTTGCCAATCATACTCATATTTTAAGTCAATAAAAAAACTTTTTGACAGAAATTATTTGTCGCAGTCATGATTGTGTTATTTTCCTTCATATATTCACTTTTATTTACCCAGGGAGGGTTCATTGTGAGAGAGATCCACACTTCTTGACAAACTGAGTGTGACAGTTTTACGACTTTGACCTTTGACCTGAAATGACATGAAATTGGGGTCATATAGATAAGTTCAGGAGAAGTTCCATTAGAACGCACACACAGACACACACACACAGGTTTCAAGTTAGAGAGTAAGTGTTGGGTGGACACACTCAATGACCATACTCTGCAAGTGCAATGTTTTCAGTCAGTTTAGCACTCAGACAGATGGCATGATGGGTAGTCTGCACATTTGTGAAGTAAGTTGAAGTTGAAGTATACACATTTTGGAGTAACATATACTGCAAAGTAGATGACATCGCTTTTAGGGACGAGGTACAAGTCATGACTCCCTTCGAAACCTGTAGGTGTTTAAACTAGTAATTGAGGTCACTGAGTTAGGAGCACACAGCTGAAATTCATTTCTTGATTGAAGGGGTGGACTTAAAAGTGGCAGCAGAGCGCTGCAAGTCAAAAATAGAAAGTACTGATTGACTCGATGTCATGTGTGGAGGGGCGTCTTTGTTCAAATTTTCTGTTAAAAATGATTCCTTCATTAACTGACAGTACAGCAACATTAGCAATGAGTGTCTTAACTGAACCAGGCACCGAATAAACACACAAGAGCGGTCTTTGACAATTGCGCAGTTCTGTGTGTCCCCATGGTGAAGCCTAATGAAGTTAGTGAGAGGAGTCTCAGACAGTGCTAATGGGAGATGGCCAAGGAGAGCAGGCATGTGATGAGGAAAATACCAATTTCATGTGACCCATGGCTAAGGAGCGGCTCATAGGCGAAGACAAACACCCATTTGTGTTGTTTTCTTCAGTCAGTGCTGATCCACTGAGGAGAATCCACCAGTCAGGCAAGTACATTGTCTTTTATCATATACGTTAAACTATTTTACTAAGAGGCTTATACAGTTTCCCCCCCCCTTATTTCATATATTGTTAAATGTGACAACAAATGTTGTAACTTTGATTCATGTTGGAGAGTGACGATATAATGTGTGCTGTTTTTTTTAAGTGTGTCCTAAAATGCTGAAGAACAGAAAACTTCTGAGTTATTTAAGTGCTTGAACAAACTGAAACTTTTATGTGAGTTGATAATTTGTTTTTTTAATTAGGATTCATTTCAAGAATGTGTAGGTCATCTATTCATCTGTGTGGGATTTGTTTCACTCACTTCATTTGCATTTAGTTTAAACCACTTACTTTAAATTCTTAAATGAGAAATGCTATCTTTATAATTAATGTTAAATGACTCACACTTTGACAGTACCTCATTGATCATACCATTGATCGGTTCCTCAGGCATGCCTTGATGCAGGCCCTAAGAAATGTTCACCATTAGCTCTAAGACATATCTGTAAATTAAATTATCGTAATAAAGTACTGTGCCGTGTCTTTAACTGTAAACACTATGTATCATCTCAGAACATTTTATCAGTAAATGGCACTTTGAACGGTTCTCAATTTAACTTGAGACACATTTAGTACAATCGTCATGTTGCTCATATTTGCTATATAATTATGTTAAGGGCTGAAACTAGCTATTGTTTCCATTATGGATTAGTCTCACATTTTTTTTCTGGACTAATCGATTGTGATTTACCAAGCACACGAAGAAAACCAGCAAATTTTCGGATTCATTTTCTTGCTGCCTTGCTTTTTGTTTCTGTGTGTGTCACATGGATCTCAGTCTAGCTTTTTCCTTAATCGATTCAGATATCTGTTTCTGTAGGATCTGGGAAATCAAAACATCTGTACAAGTAACAGACTGTAATTCACTAACAAAGTGCAAAATCATTGGAAATGATAATGAAAAAACAATGTACACATCGCATGGCAACAGTAGACAAGATTTGTTTTGTCAGCTTGCCCTTATGTTCACCCTTTGCCTCATGACTCCGTTCAGAACAGATTATCCATTCTCTGCTGCTCTTAAACTTGTTCTTTTCACTTCAGCCTGCCTAGATTATCTCCTCTTTGGATGAAGCCTCGGTGGTCAGGATGCAGTCTTTTAAGACAGTGGAGACCCAAGTGCCCTTTCTGAAAGAGAGTTTCTTCACTAGCACTTTCAAAGGCAGGAGGAAGAGCAGCGTTACCAACATCCTCCGTAAACAACAGCACTCACTGCTTAATCAACAACACCAGCAACAGCACGTGCATTTTAGAGCAGCAGCATCCTAAGCAGTTTCTTCCCCCCTCAGAAGAAAATGGACAAGGGCAGCGCACTCCGGAGCATCAGCGCCTTGCTCGCACGACCAGCAGCCCGTTATGCAAGACGGCGGAGCATGCAGGAGCAGATACTGATGGAAAGGAGGGGCAAAAAGAGAGGAAGGATCAGAGAGTCATAGAGACCGTGCAGGGGAGGGGGGTAGAGCGAGGAATGAGTGGTAGTGAGCCCGCGGCTGTCAGTGCCAGTCTCCTCCTCCTTTCATCATCAGCATCAGCGGTGCGGGGGGAGGCAGCATCATTCTCACAGCTGCCTTTAACTGTGGTGGGCAGACAGGAGGGATTAGGCAACTCTGAAAGGGCTCTCACCAACAGAGGACCAGCATCAGTAGCAGCACAGGAAGAAGGCCAGCATGCCCAGCTTCGATCCCAGCAGCATGGCCTGTTAGCCAAGGGTGTCCGTCTGCTCAGGAACATGGGGAACCAGGAAACAAAGCAGAAGAAAGGAGGAGGAAGTGGTGGAACAACAGGGGATGGTTCCTGTGATGCTGATGCTGATGAGAGGGAAGTGGACAAAAAATCAAAAAAGTCCAATAATAAGATAAGTAAAGGGGGAGGAGAAAGTACTAGTAAGAAGAAATCCAAGTCAGATTCAAAGAGTTCTGTGTTTTCTGGCATGAAGATCAAGAAGAGTTTATCAAAAGCTAAAGGGTTGTCTAAGGATGACATGTTGGAAGATGAGAGGTCAATATGCTTTGACAAAGCAGAACTCAAGTCTGGTGCAGAGGCAAGCTCGTCGGCTAATGAAATGGGCGTGCTACCAGATATCGGTGAAGATCTAAGCCGCTTGACCGCAAACAGTCATCGGTCTGTGGTGGATGAAACCGGCCGGAAGACAAGCTCAGGGTCGGATGCTGACCTCTACAGCTATCATTCCGCAGCAGCTGAAAATGAAGACCTGCTTTCTGACATCCAGCAGGTCTTAAGAGACCATCATGTGGCCAGTGATGCAGTACTGGAAATGGTGGCTGGCCACTTGTCCGAACGGTCAGCCTCTGAGGAGAACAAAGACCCTGACCAGCTATTTAATCTGGATAAGGAAGTTTTCTCTCCTCCAGGTGGTAGTGAATGTTTACCTCAAGGAGGAAGCAGAGCGTGTAAGAAACTGGAGTATGAAAGTATACCTGTATCAAGAAATTCCTCTGGTCCAGGGTCTTTGAGTGAGAGTGGTCCACCATCTTCAGCCCCAGACACGGAGAGAAGCAGCGGCAGCATTTTTCCAAACACTAACAGCACATACAGTTTCCCTGACACAACGACTACCACCACGTCATATGAGAGCGCTGAGGAGCCACATGATGACCTGGAGAGCCCGCAACACCAACCGCATGGTCACACAAGTGTGCCATCTGTATGCTTGGAGTCCACAATGGCAGGGCCAGGGCCAATGGGGTCTCATAGGAGTGCAAGCAGCATGGACCTGTCCATGGAGAGAGAGGGGGAAGAGGACACCGGGAGATGGGACTTCTTGTCGCTGAGAAGGAGGAAGAGTAGTTTGTCTATTAGCCAACTAACAGCAGACCCCTGTGTTTCACAGTCTAGACGTACATCCTCCACCTCCCCATCCACTGTCAAACTCTACCCTCCAGTCCACCCCTCCTATGTTAAGACCACCACCAGGCAGCTAACCTCTCCAATCGGCTCCCCCATTACCAGCCCCCATGTGCCCAGAAAAACCGATCCCACCATTGCTTTGGTAGAACCCACAAGGGTCAAGGGGTTTAAGAGGCACAAACAGAGGTCCTGCTCCATTGCTGGACCCATAAATGTATCTGAAGACTGGTCTGCAGAGTTGGATAAGCTCAGGGGAAGGCAGGGTGGCGGAGCCAAAGACCCAGAGCAGGAAACACCAGAGAAGAGTTACACAGGGGGGACTTACTGGACACTAGGCTCCAGGAGAGCGCATTATGGACGGCAGAACTCCACTACCACAGTGCCCTACCTGGATGTCTTCTCTGGTGAGTCACATATAACACAGTCAGCTGGAATGTTGCCACATATAAAGCAGCTTCGACTTTTGGTGTAGAGTCGCTCTCTGATATCTTAATATCTCATTATGGAAAATAAACCCTAATCTATAAGCCCATAACCGCACACCCCACAACATAACCCCACGTCTTAGCCGTCATTGCAGTAGTGGTAGTGGTTCGATATTGATATCAGCTTCAAAGGAGAGGTATTTTTGAGGTTTCTTGATTGGATGGTGTGAACCGACGAGGGAGTAACCTCATAAATGTCGCTCCAGTGATGTGAGAACATGTGAATGGACAGAAACCATGTGATCCTCAGACTCAGAGGAAAAAATGAATGAAGAGACCGGATATGTTAGTCCCATTTTCAATATATTCTTTCCCCGGCCTGTGAAACTCAGCTCCGAGCCCAACTGTTCATTCATAAATCTAATTTAAAAAATGTCACAAATATCTAGTCTCATTACAGAAATGTTAAGCCGTTTCCTAAATCAGCTGTGCTCTCAGCAAATATTAATGGAGCATTTGTGGCAGCCATTGCTTGTGTGTATGTGGGAAAAATACATAAAAATGATCAACAGTTCTCCCATTCATAGTAATAAAAGAACATGTCACCCAGTGAAACAGTTTGGTTAATTTATATGTTTATTTTGACACAGACCATGACACAGAGGAAAGACCTATAGCCTTTAGTTTATACAAACCAAGAAAATATCTGTTTTGGTTTTGTCACGGGATCTGGCAGTGAGAAAAACATAGAATATCCCCAGACTTACTCTTTGAACGTACTATATTAAAGGGTAAGTCTTGTGAATCTTGTTATTTTGGCTCCTTTGCTCTCACAGAAGCAACCTTCTCCTGACCAAACAACGTACCAGAGGAAAAAAGGGTCCTTTCATTAAAATATTTTAGTCTGTTAATCATTTATTTCTATTGTTGCTGGGAATCCACATGGGCTGGATGTGACTTCTATTTGTTTGGCTCCAAGCCCTGTCCCCATTCAAGATTATGTTATTACGCAATGGTATTGTGAAATGATTATGGTAATTGCCTAGTGATTTAAATTCTAATGACTTACAAATTATCACATTATAAAAATGATCACAGTGGGAATACTAAAGTTACGATTTAAAAGTACAATAGCTCGTGAAAATTATGATGAAACAGTGGGGGGGGGTTCTTTATTGAGAAGTGTCTTTAGAACAAATGCCTCCTTCTAATAAAACAATGCTGCTCTGTCCCCCTTTTCTGTTGTGGTGGCTTTCAAGAGCTCAGCTGCTCTCCACTGTCTGTGGCTGTGCTCATAAATCAGACGGCCAAATGACAACACCGCCATAGACCCAAGGCGATGCCATCCTCTGATTCCAGACAAAAAAAAAAAAACACACACACGTACACACATATGAAGAGCGCACACTTGTGGATGCTAAAGCAAAGTGACAGTTTTTCTACACGACAAAAATAGGCCATGAGATGAGATCCATTCCCATTTCATCAGGTGAATTTACTGTCTCCGAACAATAGAGGTACACTGTATCTCAAATCCCTATTTATATTAACATTTGGCCTATCTGGCATTTCATAATTGTAGGACATACGCTGTCCTGTTTTTATTCACAAAGACTAGTTCAGCAATGCATGTGACACCGATCAGTTCAGCAAGTTTTCCAGGTCACGTCCAGCTCTTGGTCTTAGGAGGGAGTGGAAAATAAAGTAGAAAGAAGCTGATTTAATTGTCAAGTAACTGATAACACATTCCCCGAGGATTCTGAATTCAAATCGAACTGAACTAATTTGATGCTGGATATGAACTGTGAGTGTAAGGCTTAGTTAAGTTGGTCTATGTCTTGAAGATTACGCCTGTTCTTGTGAATTATGCCACACAGTTTATGAAACGCAATCAATTTTCGGCATTAGTCTACATTAGTGTTTGTCAAACTCTAATCCAAAGTACTCAAATCAATGTCCACAGGACCATGAGTCATAAGACTGTGTTAATTAATTTAGTGATGTCCTCCGAATCACATGGTTTAAAAAAACATCAAGCCCGTCAAACAACATTAACAGCTGACTGCCCGATGTGTCATGGTTGGACTTTATGGAGTAACAGAGCTGTGTTTTCTTTCAGGCTCCACATCCTCTGTCTGTCACATTGTCAATATTTTTCCTAACCATTAATGATTACTTCTTCCCCTGCCATCATCAAGAAACAGGATTCTTCCTTATCTGGGATCCAGACCTGATCAGGGATTTGATATTGGGACATATTTCTTTTATATTTATCATAGCTCAAACTCCCTTTTCCATCATAGTCGGGTTACCTGGCAAGAGAGTCTTTATTCTTTGCTAGATTCCGATTAAAGAGACGATCTACTTTCTTTCAGTTTATTATGCTAAACCAACAACGCTGCGAGGTTAGCCATGAGTTTTCTCTCAGTTTTGACACCCAAAACACACTTTTCAGTCCTTTCAGGTTCAACCATTGCTGCTTTAAACCCAAAATAATAGTGATATTATCAAAGCTACTAATAATTTGCATCTTGAATATCATTTAGCATTTGTTAAGTTTTTTTTTTTTTTTGCATCCGCACAATCAACACCATCTCCCTCGTCACCCACATGTAAAGTGGTGTGAACAGGGTTTGCACATGTAGGTGTTTAATTATCACATCTGAAACTGAGACGTCTGATTTCAACTCTTTGCTCAGAATAACCATCTTGCACACGCTGGATCCCAAAGATAAATAATGAGAGTCAATTTTTAAGATTTATTCCTTGCTGCGTGCTTCAGCATAGATAATGGAGCTCTCTATTCTCCAGGCCAGCTACATTTTGGCACCTCTCTTCTGTCCTCAGGTCGCACACTGTTGGACTGGCTGCGTATGCATCCTGGAAATGGGTCTACAGAAGAAGACGTGAAGGAATTGTGTCACCGGATGTTGGTCCAGGGTCTGTTGAACCCCTTCAGTGATGGCACCGCAGAGCTCCATGGTGACAGCACTGCCTCAGCAGTCTTTAATGTAAGACCTTTGTCTTCACTGTCATCATGCATGTCATCAGCTCAGCACAAAGCTGAACCAGCCCAAGGTTTTTGCCGACCATACAGTCAATTTATAGCACCGAGTAGGGGACATTCTCAGACAGTACTAATTTTTAATTCAAGGGGGATATATATATTAGATATATTTTAGTATAACAATACAGTGAATGTCATAATTTCATACGTTACGAGGCAATAAGCTGCAGCACTGTATGTAGCTCAATATTTTATTTAATTCATCTTGTTATCCCAAAGGTTGAATGTGATTTACCTTTCTCCCGTTACCTTTTAATACCATTTCATTGCCTGAAGGTAGTATAACATGGGCTGGTATGCAAAAGAGAGCATGTCCTTATCAGATGAGATTCTTTAAGAATGTAGCATAAACCGATTTTCAGTCGGCAGCTTATGTAAGATGTATAAAGTCATGCAAAGCCTTTCCAATCTGTTTCTATATTTATTGCTGCATCACTGTGATTCATCCCAGAGACATTTCATTATCTGAAGAGCAGTGGCTCACGCAGACGGGGTAACCATGTGAAAGTTGATTTCATGAAACTTTCATTCTGCGTTCCAGAAATGCTTTGCTCAGTTGTGATCTCATGTGCATCACATTCCCCATGCATGGTTCAGCTCAGGCACTGTCAGACTTACGTCTATCAAGTTCCTCTTCTGGCTTGGATCCATCTGACTGATCTTCATGTTGGAATGCTGTAGATCTGAGTCAAAGATATAACTTTGGAAAATTCTGTATAAATTACATTTCCATATAATAAATAGTGCACAGAGCCACTGTAACATCACCCCCTCATTCTCTCCAGAGTGTACATACAATCAGACTTTTTGCAGCTAGTTGAGTCATGTGAACTGACTAGTGTTGGCCTCTAGCTGCACAGCGCATCTCACCCATGTGCATATGAGCATTTGCAACGTGTGTACATTTAATGTATGTGCTTATATGCACATGACAGTACAGTACTGTATGCACAACTCTAGCACACACAGACAAAAGGAGTGTTCGTCACCAGAACATGCATGCAAGCTGTTTTGTTTTGTTTTGTTTGTAAATGCAAATTTCTCAAATACCACAACTTATTATGTTTGCATAGTGTGCACTCACAACAGGCCACAAAAGCAGAGCACTTTTGTACGTTTGTATGTGCAACTCTGCCACATGCGCACTCACAGATACAAAAGGACAGCCTGAGACACCCTTACATGTTCAGGCATTTGCTCGCATGGCTGGATTAATAGCAGTCACACACACAAATGCGCACACACACACACACATCTGTGCTTGCGTAGACCATCTGCTGACCTTGTTATGTAACAACTCCACGTGCCCTGAGCTCAGGCTGCTCTTCCCCAGCAAAAAGCTCACCATGTCAGGATTGGGCAGGATTGCACTCGAGCCCCCCCCCCTCCCCACCTACCCTTTGTTTTTGTCCACACACTCTGCCTACTTCAGTCTCTGGCTTCGCCTGGAGCCCTGCATTATACAACTTGACTAAGAACAACCTTTGCTGTTTCCCATCGACTACAGATCTCATTGTTATTGCTTTGTATCTTACAGCTAATCTCCCATTTAAAATAAATCACCGCAGTCTGTTTCTGCAACCTTTTCATTTAAATCCTTTTTAGTATTCTTTTTCCTTGTACAGTTAAATTCCATCTCGAAATGAATCGCTTACGGCATCACCTCTGTCTTCTTTCTCCGTCTCCTTATGCTTTTATTTCCATCTTTATGTCTCGTCTCCTGTTTGTCTTCTGCTTTGCTACCTAAATATGGCATTGTATCCAATTCCATAGCTGTATTTTGGTGCAGTGACCAGTATGAGTAGTTTGTTGCTTGTTCTGCATACCGCCTAAAATTATACCATCAGCTACATTCAGCCCAAAAATGGGGTTTGGGGAGTATGAGTATCTAAGAGCTCTGTATAAATCAAGTGTCATCCCTTATTAGACTTGGCAAAACATTGCTGAGTGGATAAATAGTAATAAGTGGCATGGGCTTACATTAATCTGGCATGCTTTGTATTGTGTGTGTGTGTGTGTGTGTTTCTGGCTGTATACCAAGTTGCCATTATCCAGCTAATGGGGTTTGTCCCGAGAGAAACACTTTCTCAAAACAGGGAGACATTGATATTCACACATAAACGGATATGTGATCTAACTGCATGGTAACTTTCTTTACAGTGTGGTGTATTGGTATGTAGTTTGTCTTCATGGCCTTAACTCTACATGCCCGTTTCCTGGGAAATAATTACTTGGGATTACAGTTGAAAAATGGAAAGCGCCAAGGAATTTAGGAACACCAAGGAAGGGAAGGAAGTTTTTTTTCTTTCTTTTTTTTTACATTTTCTTTAATAACTTGATTACTGTTGCACAGACATAATCATCTGAATAAGCCATGCAGTCTTTGTGGGTGTCTTCCCTAGTGTCTGGCATTGTCTTTAGAGGCTGTAAAAGCAATGTGAAAAGTAATAATGGTACTATTTTAGAGACATGCCTTACTTAAAAGGATTGAGCAGTTTTTTGACCATATTGCAACACAAAACTAATGAACAGTTTTAGCTTAGTGTTCTTATTTACCATGGAGACTAACAGACACACATACACAACCTACCTGCATTTGAGGTTGGGTACCTTGCTTGACATTTAAGAATCCTTGTGGTTGCACAACAAGCCATCTTAAATGTAGTATTGCGTAAAAATGTCCATGTGGTTATGAAGTGGGCCATTTGAAGAAAGAGGGAGTCGGGGGGGATTGCTGGAATAATTATTCCAGTGTGTTCTCAGGCTCAGTTTTTATCTCTTACCATTGACGCTCCTAAATAGGATCCAACAGTACACACAGATCATTTAGCACTGTCAAGTGGAGACATCATGTTTCATGATGGAACAGGGGAGGGTTTTTTTTTTTTTTTTTTGAAAAAAGAAAAACAAACACAGGCAGGATAGTTAACTTTGAAAGCCAGAAATCCATCTCAGCCCATAAAGTATTACCCATTAATTATTGTGTCTTTAGCTTGTGTAAATGATATTATGTGTTTTTTGGGTTTTTTTGCTTTAGATTTTTTTTGGCCCCTTTTCAAGCTTTTATTGGATAGAGACAGCTTAAGAGTGACAGGAATGTGGGGAGAGAGAGATGGGGAATGACACGCAGCAAAGGGCCGCAGGTTGGACTCGAACCCTGGGCGGCTGCAGCAAGGACCGAGCCCCCTGTACATCAACAGAGCTAACTGACACCCGATGATATGATAGTTTGAGACAATAAATAATAAACTAGAGGTCAAGAATAAGCTTTCAGTCTATTTTATTAGACTGTGATACATTTGCTATGATAAGGGGGGGAAAAATGTTTTATGGTTCTCCTGTTGCTTATTATCCTCAAGTGTTTCCATGCTTGAAGCTTGCAGAAAGAGCAGCCGCTTGAGTCATATGCCTGGTGGATGTTATCAACCTTTAATCGTGGTGCATCCTGCTATGTGTTCACACTGTATGCTACTGTATATGCAGTAGTCCTTGGAGGGACTAAAAGGTTCTGAGCAAACAAACACCTGATCTCATTTACAGTATATGCACTTGCTTGTTTTCATAACTCTGTGCAGGAGGAGCAGCTGTACACCTGGGCATCAGTAGGTCTGCCAGTGTCTTCCCACCTGTGGGAACTCTATGGGGGGCGATTCACAGGCAGGGAACAAAGCTTAAGATCCCCTCTGCATCAATCATCAGCCACGACACCAGGAGCTCTACACACTCAGGTTGGATACATCCTCTCTTCATCCATAAATATTTTACAGTGTGTTTGCCCTGTCTACACTCCATGCATAATGCTTTATGGCCTCTTTGTTTTACTACTAACATAAGGGAACATCTTCCTTCCAGTAACCTATTCCAGGAATGGGGTTCAATACATAAAACAAAATATTGTTGTTTGCATCTGCATCTTTTCATTTGTGTTAAAATAGGAAAAGGAGATAAACACAAACTGCAGGCTTCACAGTTTTCTTGCAAAGTAGAACACTTCAAAACTGTTATTACTTAAATACATATTTGTGGAAGACACCACTTCTGAGTGATTGGCAAATTCAGTCTGATGCCTTTTATATGACCTACATAAACAAAGAAGACCATCAGCAAGAAGGTTGGCTATAGTTACTCCCGTAATACCTGCAACCAGGAAGGATTTGGATGGATTCCCTTTTAAATGAATGAAACAAAGCTTTTGTACACCAGAATCTTTCCTTGTAGCTGCTTTAAGTAAAGACCTCTCAAAGTGTTACAAAGGAATACAGTCTCATTGCTCCTGCTCTGGATAAACTGCATGAGCTAAATCACTCAACTGTGAATCATTCTTTGGCCACCAGAGGTCAGGCTTGTCTTGAGAGACTTGTCGTCGTCACAGTGAACCTCCCTGTTTCCTAGAGGAGTTAATAAATTAGGAAGGCCAAGATGAGTGATCATTCTCCTTAAGATTCAACGATGTGACCACAACTGGGGAATGCGTACTAGCAGACACAGACCCTCCCCATGTGAGGCCCAACGAGACTCACTGTCTCTGGGGTCAAATCTCTCGGTATCCCCTCATCCCGGCTCTAACCAGTCTGGAGCCAGAGGTCTGATGGAGTCTAGACATAATGGACTTTTTTGACCTTTCTCTTGCTCATAGCTCTGTCACTAGGCTCCCTCAGTTGTGGGTGTTTTTACTGTTTGTGCAGCGTAATTTATTTAATGATAACATGGCCAAGATTTAACAGCAAATTTTCTGTTTGCTTTTTAATATTTAGAGCACCAGATAGGCTTGACAACCTGCTCTTAAAGAAGGATTCATGTAGGAAAGACACAAAGCAAAAAAAAAAACTCATGGGTTTTATTTTCTCCAGTTTCCATTTGTGAACCCTAATGCAGATGCATGCAGTTAAAATCTTTGTTTTTGTTTCCATTCGCTGACAGACAGAATCCAGCAGGTTGAAGTCAGGTCAGTCATCCTCAGAGGATGAAAGCTGTCTCATCCCTCAGCTGGAGAGGACCATCGATGACCTTCGGATTAAGATTGCTGTGTTGCAGGGCCAGCAGGCCTCCTTGGCAAAGGGCAGCTTAGATAATATGGGAGCTCTGGGCGCTGCCCACCACAAGGCCTCACAGATGAGAGGAGGACGGCCGGGGAAGATGAGCCAGGAGGTGTCTGTCCAGACCTCGCCTGTGGAGGAGGGGTTTAAGTTTGACGTGCCTTTCAACGGAGGATCAGACAGCGCGTCGTCCTCTGTTTCATCCTCCATCCCCAAATCTACAGAGAGCTTTGTCTGCACGTGCCAGCAGAGGCAACAGGGCAGCGCCCCTCCAGCTCCCCTGCCCCCACCTCCCCCTCCACCACCTCCACCACCAGTCTCTGGAGGTATGCCCCCGCCTCCACCCCCACCTCCCCCGCCCTTACCTGGGCTTGGATCTTGTCCACCACCCCCTCCCCCTCCTCCTCCACCACCACCACCACCAGGTTTTGGACCTCCACCCCCTCCTCCCCTGCCTGGTTTCGGACCTCCGCCACCTCCTCCCCTGCCTGGTTTCGGACCTCCGCCCCCGCCTCCTCCACCACCGGGCATGGGCCCACCTCCACCACCTCCTCCGCCCGGAATGGGCCCCCCTCCTCCACCCCCAGGCTTTGGGCCTCCACCACCACCAGGTCCCATGCCCTCCATGATGGTCCAGGAAGCTGCCCCTGCCAAGGCTGTGATAGAGCCCCCCAAGCCAATGAAGCCACTCTATTGGACACGCATACAGCTGCATGCTAAAAAGTAAGGATATGCTGCATAGAGTGAAGATAGATGTGGGTCATTTGCATGAAGGTATTCCCTGAACAGTAGAGAACTGAGAGGAAGCCTGTCCACTTAAGATAAAGATCGACCACGTACTGTGATGGCAATAGAGATGCTAACCTTGTGGAAAATGAAAGTGATGCAGTCCAGGCATTGCGGTCAGTAGTGAATTGAATTGAAGCAGGTTTTCTTTCCTTAATAAGGCTTGGAAAAATACAGTTAAATACCCCATACCCTATATCTAGAAATAGACTAGTTGATTTACAAGTGAGGAACTTGGAAGTGTAATTTGTCTGCTGACAGATGTATAACACTTTATTCTGCAAAAGGCGGCATATGAGTACTCATAAAACGGTACTGTAAAAACTGTAAAAACAATACAATTTAGAAAAGTCAAAAATGCCTTTCACGGTGAAATAACAACATGAATTATACTTTTTAAGTGGACCTCGGTGTAATTTTTCAAACTACATGGCAGTTTAAAGCTTGCCTACGTGCACTGTATATAATTCCTCTTTCCTCCTATCTTTAGACCCATTGACTCACTGGTGTGGGAGAAAATCGAGGAACCAACAGTAGACTTTGAGGAATTTGTGGAACTATTCTCCAAAAGTGCTGTTAAGGAGAAGAAAAAGCCAATTTCAGACACAATCAGCAAGTCCAAGGCCAAGCAGGTATAGTATGTCTTGTGATTGTGTGTGCGATTTTGTTTGTGTCTATACTACATCCGTGCTGATTTGTTTATGTATGCAAATGTGTGTGTGTGTGTGTCTGTAACCCCCACCCGGGTCACCAAATATGGCACTCTTCAGGGCTTTTCCCATCTTCGCTTTGACTCATCTGATGCCTCATTCCTTTCCATTTCTTCACTCTCCGAGTCGCTTTGAGTGACAGGAGGAACTGCTACAGCCAGACAGTTATTATGTGGTGTGAGCTCTGGCTCCCACCCGACTCCCCCATGACCATCCAGTGGCACTGAGCCAATGTCTCGCGTGCGGTGAGGAAACCTCACAACGGTGATGACTGTAGAGCGAGAGAGAAGAGTGAGAGGGGGGGAGAAAAGGAAAAAACAGAGGGAGGGGGAAGCCTGGGAGCTGTATTTCGTGATGTGGTTCCTCCCATTGTGCTTTCTGTATGACTTAGTTTAATAGTCAGGCAGTTTGCCTCCCCAATGCCCTTCATGTCACTCCATCAATCTGCAAATCAAACATTTGATTTACAATTTGAAGCTGCTCTAGTCGAGGTTTTTACCTTAAAATACTATTTGCCCAAATTCTGTGTCTAAATCACAAATAATCTTACACTGGGGAATGACGTTTCACTCGTCTAATCGAGGCCCAGAAGAATTACCCAACAGTTTTTTTTCTGAGTTGAAATGTCGGTCTCAGATATGGACATTAGTGGGAAATCTTAGTTTACAGGAAGTGATAAAATGAAACTTAACACCAAAATAATAATAATAAAAAAAGATTCCAGTTTGTCTCCTGAACGATGGTTGAACTCCTCTACCCTTCGTCTTTATTTTTAGTTTATTATTATCAAGTGGACTATTTCCCATCTTATTTCCAATAAATTACGGGGTTTTATTTCTGTTTTTATTTTCATTCTGTCTTTATTTATTTGAAGCAGTTGATGTGTCATTATTATTATTATTACCCTTAAATAATAATTCAAATAGGTCTGATTGAGTGGTTTCTAAAGCCACATTACATAACATTTTTTCAAAACCTCAAAATTTCCAAAGCTGTATTCACCCTTGATTCATGGTCCGGTCAGGTCTGAAGCAGTTTATAGACCTTTCATCTCAGTTTATTATCTGCTGAGCCACATTTTGCACAAACTTTGCCTCCAGTTTTGATATTTGATATTTTAGCTTTATTGTTTTTTCCTGTAAAACTCTAAAGTAACTACCAACTGTCAAATAAAAGTAGGGAATTTTAGGAAACATTACATTATAATAGCTTAAAATTGTACTCAAGCGGAGTACTTGAGTACAATACAGTAGTTATACCTCAGCTTTTACAGTGTATGTTTATTATCTAATGCTCAGTACTTTGGAGAATTACAGCATGTGACCTTCAAGCTGTGTCTCAGAGCCCTGAGAGTCCTGTATAAGGATAATGCAGTATGTGCTTGCACATCAGCCCACAAGTATGAGCTTCTTCTATTTTTATGAACAATATACCAGGAAGTAACTTGGAAGCGAAAGCCCTGTGTGCATAGGAGAGAGGGGGAAAAAAAGTCACCTTGCAGCAGCTGTGATCCAATAAAGCACAAAAGTCAACAGCAATGGGAAACAGTAGATAAGCTAAGTGAGTTTGCCCTTCACAAGAAATCTGCACTTTCATACAGGAATTCCTTTTCAAACACACTTCAAAAATCAAGCTTGTTGACACTCCAGGAGCTGCCAGATGGTTTCTTCGAGATCTGAGAGACACAATAGAGGGAATTCACTTCTGCACAGAGCAGCAATACACCTGTGAGACTAGATATAGGAGATGACACATGGCAGGGAGACGGGGAACCACCTGAATGAGTGTGCTTTTCTCTATAACAGGAGACTTTCCGTGATGTGTTGTTCTTATTGATGGAGCTCAGTTAGATGGTTACCGCGTCACGAAATCCGCTCATGCGGTGGTTGTTTTGCTAAATTGTGACAGATGAGACAAATTGAGGTGGGTGTGGGTTTAATTCCCTCGGTCATGTCTACATGATGTTGCTGTGGATTTTCTCTAACACAACAACAGCGCTGACGATATTGAAGTCCTGTAACAGAAAAATAAAAATCTACAGTGCAAAGAACTTCGACTGACCCCAATTTGGAGCCAACCTTTGACATTTCCAGCTAATGAGCACCGGCCTCAGGCCTCAACACGATCAGTCCCATCTCGTACTACTTGCAGCAATTCCCATCCCCCTGAGTACTATGAGTTCAATTGTTTTCCTGATTGGAGGGGACAGGCATCTTCTCCAGTGCTACCACTAGAGAGCAGCTTTGACGTCAGTACTTGGCCAGTTTAAAGGCCTCTGTTAACAGCAGTATGAGATGTGAAGAAAGACTACCACTGTCACCCAGTGTCACATGTTGACCCTGCTGCTGTTTACCTCTCATCTGCTCTCCCTTTTCATGTGTTTATTTTGCTTCTCGGCATTCAGGCCAGCGCTATTGTGACTAGTTTTTGGTTTTTGAGATGCAAAGTGTGTTTTTACATATCGAATGAATGCTAATATGCTAATATGCACTTTAGCTTTCAGAATCTCATATTTTAGGGCCTCCACATTAACGGGCAAAATCAATCACAATACTCATTTTTGTCGGCCTTTCTATTTTCTTGGTCTTACTCCTATTGCCCTCTAGAGGGCCCTTGTAGTGGAGAAAATATGATCCAGTATCCTAATGGGTGCCCTCAGAGTGAAAGAAAGCTAAATACAGTGTCATATAGGCCCTCTGTGTACTAGAAAAGTAGTCATATTCAAAAGGTATACGTTAAGTCCTTAAATCTGTGTCACATAATACAACTATTTTAATCTTGACCAGGTTTGCTTCTTGCCCCTCAGATAACTTCAGAAATTTTAATTTGCCCTAAATCTAAAAATATGTGTATCATGTCTGTGTGTGTGTGTGTCTGTGTGTGTGTGTTATCTGAGTTACTTGAGTGCTATTTTTGTCATAAATTGTGGTAATTTGATGCCAAGTGTTTTAAAGTGTCTTCACTGCTTCCATGAGCGGAGACATCGCCTGCTACAGCTCCGACTGCTGACTGTGTTAGTTAAGCCGCCAGACTAGAATAACTAACTTCCCATTTTTTAAGAGCATTGGCATGCACCTGTCTCTCATGCCTCACACGCTGGTTATTGTTGTAACATCAGACTGTCGATCAATCGATATGTGGATTCTTCAGAAACTGTTCAGTTCAGACTGTCAGGTGATACAAAAAGTGCCCTTTAGATTAGGACAACTCTACAGAAGTTTTGGTCCAACTTTTAAGCAGTTTTAATCGAACTCAGTGCTTGATCCCAAAATTTAATGACAAAGAGATTAGATTATAATTAATAATGACTTTGTACAACTCAAAACTCGCATACCGTTTCATTTCCAGGTCTGGTCTTCAGCTTGTCTGAGAGAACAAGTTGTACCTCAGGGATTTGTTCTTCACATGTGACTCAGAGCTGTATTAAATTGATCAAAGTCCAACCCTGAAATGATAAATGGATCAAAAGATCAACATATGATTAATGTGACTTAAAGGATTTCTTTAAACCCAAAACTTAAACACATGGGTTTCATTTCAAGATTGTTGAAAGACACTATTAGATGACATTTTCCGGGCTGTTTTGTTGACCAAATGTTCGTCACGAAAACAATTTCAATAACTGTAGTGGTTCATGGATCCAGCTGTGTTTCATTATGAAATGATACTACTGAAACACTACAAGGCAATTTTCATTTTAGATTTATGTAAAAAGTGGTAAAATGATCCTCTGTAATATCAGGCAGCTCGGCTAGGTAGCAAACTACTGAACCCTGTTTTATGTAAGCTAAACCTGTTTGTACATTTGGGATAGTTGGAGTCAGCTGATAAAACACGACTGATGTTTCATTTCCATTAAGAAGCTATCCTAGCTATCACAGGCTCACTGTGGAAGCCATTCTGCATCATATCTCGAATGGTCTGTCCCCCCGAAGCTGTGGTTGAGCTGCGAAAACTGAGACAGTTGGGGCTCGGTGATATAACTTCCTGTGTGTTTGAGAGGTCTGTGGTTTGTGTGATCTGGTTTAGATGGAAGCATTCTGTCTGGATCACAGTAGGCTACGCCTTTCCTGTCCTGTCCCTTCACCACTCTGCTAGCCGACGCACACTTCTGCTTACTCAGGCGAGCTGTGGTTGATAACGGCCCCCTTGGATGCAGTTTTTCATGCATAAAAACAACACTGGCTCGATATTCAACTCCTGGCTGTTCAACAAGTGGAAGCTATTATTATTCGGCTACCATTTGTTAATATCGCAGCTTTTGGATCCGTTTTAGTCTTGGGATACAGTAGTTCTGACTAAATGTTATTGTTATCTCCCTGCATTGTGCAATTCCATAAACTCTAACGTAACAGAGATTCACTCTATGTTAAATCGCCCGCAGGACTTGAATTCATGTGATCGTAATCCACTTAGCAAATACGCCTCTCGTTGGCTAAAAGGTTTTTATTTGCACAACTGGAAGATGATGGATGTGTAGAATTGGAGGCAAAGGAGAAATGATTAATCATCATAATTCAGCTAGACAGTGTTATAATTTTCCTAATGTTTGCGGGTGAATAGTTTTCCTCCCACAGAAGTAGGTGGATAAATGAGAGTGATGTTCCTGTCTTTTGTTTCCAGTCAATTATTAAATGACTTGTGTGTGTGTGTGTGTAGGTGTGTGCGCACGTGCGTGCATGTCTGGCGTTTGGAGTATTACACATCCCTCTTCTCTTTGGCCTTGTGTAACCCTACCGCTCACATCTTATTTGTCTAATCAACTTTAAGGTGGTGAAGCTCTTGAACAACAAGCGTTCACAGGCTGTGGGTATTCTGATGTCCAGCATTCACCTCGATATGAGAGACATCCAGAATGGTAAGTAAAAATAACAGATACAAATACAGTATTTTTTTTTACAGTACCTTTTATTGTATGTCTACTTTAGATAAACTTTAGTTTTATTAAATTCAATACACTTTATCAGTGTTTTTTATTAGCCACACTTGAGGTGGCACAGCTCAATATATTTATATATATATATAGATATATAAATATATTGAGTCAAATTGACTCTTGACATGTGTTTTTTTAGCAAGATGTCTGAACAGCGTGTGAATTGATCTGAAATATGATACAGACTGCAAAGTCCCCCGCAGGATGAATTTTGATTACTTTGGCAATCCCTTAACTTTAAATCAGTGCCACCCGTATTTTAATTAACACAATACTTCATAGATTACTACAAAAGTTACATTCCCATCAGGGTCACTCATATTTAGTGCTAATTAGCTATGCTAACTAAGATGGTGTATGTGATATATATTATATATCATGTTTGCATTGTCATTGCATGTTAGCATGCTGATAGCAGTTAGCTTAAGACTCAAACATGCCCAAAATACAGCCTCACAGAGCAGCTGGCACGAATGTAGGCTCACTCAAATGCAAATTCAAACGCAAGGCAGATGTACTTGCTCTTGCTTGAGTCTGCTAAAGTCACAACATCTTTTGAACTGGGATATCGGCACTCGGATGATTAACGTCTTTGCCGATTATTAGCATAGCTAGGAGGCGGGAGGCTCCCAAGATGGCGCAGGCCAGAGCCACCACAGAGCTTCACAACAGCTCTTCAGAAACCATTGGGTGACATTATGGATATGACATCCATTCTTTATACTGTCTATGGTTTTGGCAAATATGCTATTTTCAGAGCACTCAAAGGGCCGATTCCTTGTCCTTTTATAACAAATAGGTGCTAACTTGCAATAAACAGTAGACTCTTTTCATCAAAAACATACTGTACAAACATACACCGCTGAACATTGACATCTTTCAACAATTTCACTCCACAAAATCAAAAAGTTGGCACTGAGATTGTATTGTTTGTTTTTTTTGAGTGCTGCTATCCCAGTTCATAAAATAAATCTTGTTCTCAGTCTGCTGAGCATTGGCTGATGTCATTGCCAAAGCTTTGACCTCTGCCTGGTAGTTAGCTTTATCACAAGTCAAAATGTTGCAAGGCCCCTGAAATGTTTTTCCTTTGATACTCTTCTCTTGTCTGTTTTTTTTTTTCGCTCTCATTTTGCATAATCTCTCCCCATCTAACATCCACATCATGTTTCTCCGCCGCGCTCTGTCTTTCTCTGATGAGTTGTCACCATCTTGTCTAAACGGCTTTGTTAAAGTGAAGTCATTCAGGAGATGTTGATAGGAACGGACTGTTTTCCTGTTTTAGTTACTCTCTGATTGCTCTCCAGTCTTCGCTCATCCATGTGTCTAAACACTCTTTCTCATCTCCCTGTCCTATTCAATCCTCCTACAGTAGAGCCTTTATTACAACTTCAAATCTTTATGTCAACACACTTGGCAGCTGGGTAGGTTACATTATAATAAATGCGCACCACAGAAACCATGGCTGGTACATATTGTACACTAAATACATCTTGTAGACTGAATTTTAACCGTTCCACGCTATGTCTCTAGTCTTAATGTCAGTCTTTTGTGCATCCATCTCAGGTCAGGGTGGGAGGGCAAGTGAGGGCCACTCTCATCAGCACTGTCATTCATCTTCTATGTTAGGACAGTTTTTACCATAGTACATAATTAGCGCTGATTGGAAACTTCAGTATATCATGGTGAGTAAGATCAGAGAGAAGATATCTCAGTGGTTTGTTGAGGTACTTGTTTTCCCCCCAAAACAGTGAGATGTCTTCCTAAACAACATAACCCGAGAAAGAGTTTTTACTGCTGTGCATTTTAATTGAATGATTATTGGGCATGAATAATTGAAGCCTGAAAATACTCATTATTTTACATAAAGAACAAAACCCAAAAGACTATATATTAGTAATGCTATTGTTTTCCCATTCCAGAAATGATCTCATGTTCCCTTGTGCAATTAGAGGTTTAAGATGATTAAAGAATCGAAGGACAATTTGTTTACAAAAGACAAAGATTCATTCTTCAAAACTTGTAATTGTCCCTTTCGGTGTAGTGAATCATAGTTTCATTTCCTCTTGATTCCATGATGAAGACAGTGACTAGCGAAACCCTCATCACTTGGATATCTCTGACTTAAAGAAAAACAACCTCTGAATCATTGATTTAGATCATGTCTGTTTTATGACGGTCCCATTGCTCAGTGAGAAGTCAACACATTTTTTCTTTTTCCTCACAGCTGTTGTTGTTTGTTGTCAGACTTGGCCGACACTCTGCATGTTTCATAGGACACTTCCGTGCGGTGTCTGCTTCCTGTGAGGCTTTGGAACGCCAGTCACAGTATTAGATGGTGGTTGCCGGCGCCATGCTGGGGTTGAATGTGGTAGTCGGGGTAGACCCAGGCAGATGGGTCTGGCTTTTGGTCATAAGAGGTCTGTGTCAGAGCGATGATACGGTTTTCTCCCATGTCTTTTAAAGCCCGTCTCCAATCAAACCAGCCAGCCAGACTCTGGTTCAGATAATAATGAAAACCAAATGGTTACAAGAGAAGAGTGCGAGAAACAGAAAAGGGGAGAGTCGGGGAGAAGGAAGTTATTTCTGTGGTGGCTTTGGAAGAGGAGAGAGTGTGAAGGGGTTACAGAGTGACAGCAAAGAAGTTAAAAAGGAGTGGATTTGCCCTTGTGGCACAAGAGTGAAGAGATTAAAAAGGCTAGAGATTACATAAAGCAAATTAAAGCAATATAAAAGTTAAAAAGAAAAGACTGAACAGACTGGAACAGTACAGCAGTCACTTGGGGCTTTTTTCCAAATGTCTGTACTTTCTCTAATTTTGTTTTTCTCATGGCCTTCTTTATGCTTGACTCTTAAGTAAGGTTTGTGTTGATGAAAGCGTATAAGACGTCAAGTACTATTTAATGTCCAAGCACGAGATGTGATGCAAAGTGAACATTGTGCACGGACTCCATTACCCCACGTTCCTTTATCCCTTCTGACACTAGCTTTTCCCCTTGCACCTCAACAGCAAATCAGCAGATCAAAACACTGTGAGTAATTTGGACACCCACAGCACACTGAAATACATATATAGGTGTCGAGTGCTTCACTGGGTGATTGTGCATACAGCAACACCTCCGCCTCAACACCGCAGACCCCCGGGCTCTGTTTGTCTTTAAACATTTACTTTCAAAGGATTAATGCTCACGGGCGCCAGGTCCTCGCGCCGAGACAAAAAGGCGACACCAGGAATTCAAACACAGGAGTTCAAACACAGATCTTGGTACCTTTGACAGATTTCTAAGACCTTCGCATTTATGTTTTAGTTTGTGGCCCCTTCCTACGCTATCGTGATGAGAGCTGATATCTACGTAACTCACAGCATACGGCGCAGGGAGAATTGTGTCCTTGTTTCATGCCTCCTTTAGCTGCAGCAAAGCAAAAGGCCTTTTAACACAGATTTTGAGATGTGTTAAAAGGTGTTTGTGAACATTGTTTCAGTGTTAAAAGTCTAGGGATTATGACAGCGTGTGTGCTGGTTTGATTTCCGACTTGTTAACGGCGTTCCTCGAAAGTAGCCGAGAAATGTCACGACGTGCTTTTAGTGTTAACATTCACATTAACCATGTCGTCCTCTCCTTCCATCCGCAGCCGTCCTAAATATGGACAACACTGTCGTTGATCTGGAGACTCTGCATGCCCTTTATGAAAACGTGAGTATAACAGCGTGCTGCAGAGCTACTTGGAATTGGAACTATGTCTTTTTTGGTTACAACTGTAACAAACATTTTTTAACTTTGCCAGTTTTTTACTTTGAAGGGAGGATTATCATGCCTCATGCGGACAGTGGTTTCAGTAAAGTCAATAGACCAGCGAAAAGACAATATCCCAAACTGAAATGCATTTCTGCACTTTCCTGCCAATGCAGAATCATATAAATACACAGTGTTGAGCAACAAACCCAGTGTAATTATACAAAGTAACACCACTGACAGCTCAGGCTGATCTTGAGTACAACGTTCAGTCTCTTGCAGTCTCTCTTTTTTTTTTCTTCCTTTTTTCTTTTCCTCTGTGGTTTGCAGTAAAAGTATTATTTTGGAACAGTTTGCTTGTGACAAATAGAATGATTTATGGTTACTCATTTCATGCCATATATGAATAACAGGCAATCATTTTATTACAGAATGAAACCTAAGAAGACCCAACAAGCCATGATATCAACAAAATGGCAAAAATCATTCATCAGCTGTTAGTGTTGTTTTATTTGGCGCGTCCCTGAGGGTTAACCACAAAACACCAATTGCTATCCATCAAAAGTACCTTTCGAAGATGATCAAAAGCTGAACATGTAAATACATTGTAGGTGGGGGGGGGGAACACTTTTTAATTAAAGCGATGTGTCTATTACATAAGGCAGAATGGATTTCGCAGTGTCAGTCAGAGGTGTCACTTCATTGCGAACATATTTCTTCATGTAGAGTTTATATCCCCTGTTCCACTTAAAAGGCTGAATGAAAGGAAGTGTGCATTAGATACCAAAACAAACAGGCGAGCCACAAACTGTGCTGGTATGTGTGCTGTTTGGCGACAGAGTCAGTCTTGTGTAGGTCTGTCTGCTGGTCTGGAAGGGAACCAACACTTTTACATAGTAAACATGTTTTCTTCACACTGGATCTGATTGACTTTTGTAATGCCCCATGTGCAAAGCAAACGATTGTTGAGAAACTCCGGCGTTTGTGTCTCACAGCTCCTCTTGAAAGTGCATAGTGGTTCAAAAAAAAAAGAAAGAAGAGACTACACTGAGGTTTGCCAAGTGAAATGACCACATAGTATCGTATAATATTAGCATAAAAAGAATTACGGAGCTGTCATCACTGCTTCGCAATATGTCTCCATTTTGGCTATGAACCGCTCCCTGTATACAGTAAATACATATTCATCAACTTTCACTGATAGGAAGTCTCCCCCCGCCCAGTGGAAAAGGTTCAAGACCCGTTCGAAGTCAGGTCAGTAAATAATGGAACATGAAAACGGGCATTTTTATTTTTTTTTATTTTTGTCCACATTTCAACTGTAATACAGTTTTAAAATGCTGTGAAATTCCTGTGAATTGCTTTTTGGCACAACTACACAGGAGAGGCCTGGACCTTTGGCTGCCAGAGGCATATTAATAATGTTGATCATGGGAATGAGACTGAGGCTTGAGACAAGCTGTAGTTATGAACCAATGTGTCATAACTGAGGATCAAAAGTCTTCTAACCTCTCCACTCACCCCGAGACTTCAAGCCCTCTCCCTCTCTCCCTCTTACTCCTTCTCCCCCTTATGGCCTAAGGCTATGTTATTGAGTCGAGGAGCCAAATTGTTTCTCTTTTGTATTGCGAGACTCCATCCTGTCTGTGGGTCTCCAGCCCCCTAAACCACAGTTGGCAGCACAGTCAGCCTGTCTTGAGGAATGTGAGGGGCTTCTAATGGTTACACCCTCACTCACTGTGCTAGGAGCGAGATCACACACTGCTCTCCCTCACTCTCTCTTTTTTTTTTTTTTGCACACACAAACATGCTCGCAAATAAACATGTTGACCCACACGAATGTGTACATGCTGTACCGTATGTACGCAGACAGAAACACACACACGCATATATACAGGGACAGAGTCGCTCAGTCTATGAGTTGTGGATTACAGCCACTCCTGTTCTTTGAACAATAAGCCACCACCATTAAATGGGTCACAGTGATAGTGGGACACCGCTCCCTCCCCTCTAATATCACAAGCCATAATCTGGGCCCAGACTGGTTGTCTGAAGTTCAGACTGCTTTCAGCTGACAGTAGCTAAATGTCATGGAGGTCAGTTACAGCCAAAGTCCCTCCTACGAACTTTTACACTACAAATAAACACCTTGTACTATTTCTTTTAAAGGCCTTGTGATGTCTAATTATATTTGACGTGTTTATTACATGATGCAATTTGTCATTTGGCCACTATTCCTTGGCAGCTCACATGTACAAATAATCTCATAAATGTTGTTCCATTGAAAATTGAGTGACATAAATAGTGATTAAGCTCTGGCTGGTTCTGTTTAGCCCTGTACTAGAAACCTGGCTAATGAATACCACTTGGCTATCGCTAGAATTTTGGCATCACAAATATCATCCTACTTTCCTTTGCATTTGATATTCCACATGGGACTGTATTTCTCATGCTAACAACCACTGCAACATGCCCTAGCAATTCAAAGATCACACGCTAATGCCTACTTGTCCCCAATTACACCAAACACTGCTGGGCTTCGCTGCTGCCCTTTGAAAAGGATCTGCTTTGTATTAAATATATTTACACTTGAAAACATCTCGAGAGAAGGCGAAGGAGAGCTTGCCCTCGTCGACAGAAGGCAGCGGTGTGTAGAATACTAATCGGGCCCTCAGTGCGTTTGATGCTGGTGTTTGATGTTTTCCAAGGATCCATGCCGAGGCCAAACCCCAGAGAGAAAGATGGAGAGAAACAGAGAGACCAGGCTGAGACTCTTTGGGGGTCTATGGGCTCTGGAGGGACTGGGAGAGAGTTTACATTCTCTTCCTGGAGATGGTTTTATTGTTTTGCCCAACTGCTTCAGACACATTAACATCTATTGTCTTTGCCTCTTGTGAAACGAAGGGGCATTTCTGGCCTGCTTTTTTTTATACCACCTTGTATAAAACTGTGGTCCAGCGCTTGACAGCAGGATAATGGTCTGGAATGTAGTCTGGACTGAAGGCAACTCTTTAGCGTTTATGAACCTCATACTGTATAGACTGGCTGCAAAATGGCACAATCTGAGAATTCCTTTACGCTTGAGATAAAGTTTGTCTACAGACCAAAATAGAGCACCAAATTGACAAAACAAACTAACCTACAAGTTCCATTTAGTAGCTGCTCTAGAGCTTTTCATCACGCCGCATGACCTTCATAAGGCAGATGGAGTTTACCAGTTGTTAGGGAACTGTGAAAATGACATTTTCCTGTTTTTGAGCACTTCTTGTTGGCTCGAAAGCTGACGTTCAAGGTTCAGTCTTGACCTGAGCTAACAAAGCCCTCCCTAATCTCAATAACGTGTTTTGTACCTGTGACTCAAGCAAACTGATTGGTGTGTTGCCATCTAAGGTCTGCACGGGACAGAATTTTCAGTCCCGCTCCCGCAAAGAATTATGATTTTCAGTCCCGTTCCCGCCCGCGCCTGCCATATTTTGTCCCGCTCCTGCCGCAAATCCCGCAAGATGCGGACGTTATTTCTAACAAAAGTTCTTTTCATTGGCTTGGGAAATTAAATATGCTGAGCTTAACTGAGCTCTCCACAGACCGATCCTTCACCTAGCGCATGTAGCGAGGGTGCACGGTGCCAGGCATTTCTGCCATGATTGGAGATCTCAAACACGGAAGAGTGGAAACAAATTGTCTGAATCGTATGCCAAATAAAATATCCAGCACAAATTATATATGATAGACATAAATGAATCATTTATGTCATTTAAGCTGCAGTCCCGTTTGCGTTATCACCTCGCTCCCGCATTGTGCACTCCCTCTCTCCGTCCGCGCAACAAGCTTTCAAAATTTGTCCCGCGCCGCACTGCTTTGCGCTTCCCGCGGGACCCGTGCATGGCTCTACTGCCATCTTCTAGCAGAGTGTAGGAAATTCCTCTTCAAGGCATCTCATGTTGTTGCCCATCTTGTCATTGTCTCATCCATTTATATTGAAATTCTTTCATGTTTGTTGTGAAACGTGAAACTGATTTCCCTCTTCGACATTTTCTGTCATTCTGTGGTTTGCTAAACATGACAATGCTAGTAGTGGGCACAGAGTGGACACATACCCCAAATCCATACCAGTGTAAAAGAAAAGCATGAGAATGCGTCTGAATATGTTCCCTTACGTGCAACCCAAAGAAGCAGAATTCCAGTTTAATATCAATGTGTTTGATCAGGGAAACATCGGGAACTGATAAAATTGAGCCCTTGATGCCAAAATATGCGCATACTGTATTTTGGTCAGCTAGTCTTACACTTTGATTTGAGTACAACAAAAAAAAATCCTTTGTCAACTGTGAGACTTTGTTATTCATGACATTGTTCATACATACGTTAATATATTCATACACTTTTATGGTATCCTGTACTCTAAGTGCCTTTAGGTTTCATCTGCCCTGATACAGATAAATTTCCATCTTGACTAAATCTCCATTTTCCTTTGACAGAGAGCTCAAGCTGATGAGATGGACAGCATTACGAAGCATATGAAATCCTCCAAAGATAAGGAGGATGCCAAGCCACTGGACAAGCCGGAACAGTAAGAGCTTGAACCGAATTTAGTACATGTGAGTTGTGTCATTAAAGAGAGGTATCATGGTGACTGACCAAATGTGCGCCCAAATCAGGTTTCTATTCCAGTTATCTCAAATTCCCAACTTCTCCGAGCGAGTGTTCTGCATCCTGTTTCAGTCAACCTTCCACGAATGCATCACCTCAATCCTCCGCAAAGTGGAAATCCTTCAGAGAGTGTGCAAGGTGAGCCGTTCTCATTTCATTTTCCTCTTTTCTGTCACTCAGTTTAACCTTCACCCTCGTTTAATTTGTTTGTGTGTGTGTGTCTGTGTGCTAGACTCTCCAGAGTGGTGAGTGTGTATTGAAGGTGCTCGGCCTGGTGCTTGCTTTTGGCAACTTCATGAACGGAGGTAATCGCTCCCGAGGGCAGGCCGATGGCTTCACCTTGGACATCCTGCCAAAACTGAAGGACGTTAAGAGCAGTGTGAGTCTGCGTGTTACAGGGAGTAAAAGCAAACATCACTCGGTCTACAAGAGCAGACGTTTAATTAGGTGTTATTCACAAGCAAACAGGAAACTCAAAGTGTATGTATAAATCAGTGTAAAGGAGACAAAGCTGTGTAATTTATGTTCACCCATAAAAAAACACATGCTCATTCTGTAATTCACGTTGGACTAAAAAAAAAAAAACGATTAAGTGGTGTGGGAAAATGGAGAGTTTCAATGTTGATCTGGACTCAGTTTTACAATTGTCCCATCTATGGTTGAGTCCAGGAGTTGAAAGGGACCTTCATTGCTGTCAAACATGTGGACCATAGCTGTTCAAATTTAGAGGAGAGGCCATTCTGTTTACTGTTCTTATTCAATATCATAACGAGCTCACTGTGCCCTTGGCACTGCCATATAAGGACACAGTGGTTTGTGTTTTTGTGGTGGTGGACCGAGTAAGGTATCCATAAAGAACATCAAACTTTCCACCAACTCTGAGTTATGACAGCCAGCCCCAGCACAGTTATGTTTTGTTGTATTGCTCTTCCAATGTCATGATTTATCCCCAACTTCTACAACCGCTGTCTCTATTCTTGTTTTCCTTGTACAAATTAAAACGTCCTGCTCCAAAATGATTAAATTAATAAATAAAAGGAATTTGGTTTATTTATTTGGACTTTTTTTCTTTCTTTCAGGATAACTCCCAGAGTCTTTTGTCCTACATAGTTGCTTACTATCTAAGGCACTTTGATGAGGTATGTTTTGGTTCCTGTTTATTTGAATCACTTTTCTGTTTTAGTCTGATTTGCTTAGAAATCCTTCCAGAGCTCTCTTTTCATCTCCTCTCTTGCCAGAGGATACTATGGCTTATCCTTTATCAAATTATTTATTTTCTTTTTCCTCATTTACGGCAGAAACAAATCTCTCTCCTCCTCTGGCTCTCTTATAATTTTCTTTCTGTCTTTCACTCTTCATCTCCCGCTCTCGCTCTGCTTTGGTCTGGGTTCATTCAAACCTGCAGTCTGTTCATTGGCACAGCATCCAAAGGAGCTCTAGTGTAAATAATTAGGTTCTCCAGATGAGATGAACTCAGTAGAGTGCTGCTTGCCAAAATCAACCTGCATGACATGGCTCTAGCGCTCATAATGGCCTTGTAGTAAGTCTGATGGAGGGAATTGCAATATACTTTCGGCACCAAGCTTAATGGTCATTATCTGCCGTATTTTCAGCCATATCTTCTCTGAGATGTTTGGACTGCTGATAAGTACATCTAGGTCTCTGAAGACATTTATTTCAATCTTGCCCAGTGTGTACAGTATATACTAGAGAGGCCCTCTTCCATTTGAGAAAGATTGACTTTGACATTGGTGTGTGTGTGTGTTTTGTGCACGAATGTGTGTTGTGCTTTACCAGGATGCTGGCAGAGAGACGTGTATCTACCCTCTGCCTGAGCCCCAGGACCTTTTCCAGGCCTCCCAGATGAAGTTTGACGACTTTCAAAGAGATTTGCGCAAGCTGAAGAAAGACCTCAATGGTATGGTTGTCAACCTGCGTTCCAAAACCTTTTAAACTGCATATTTACAACAGGCTTAGCAGCTAGTAAGCTTGACCATGCCATATCCAGCAAATTATGGCAGGTGTCATATCGTGTTTATATCATGTAGCAACAAATTATCTATTAATCAATGCACATATCCAAGCACAACAGGAAAATAATTTTCCAAACCTGACCAGCTATGGTCATGTGTGGATCGTAGAGGCGGGTCAACAGAGAGATAGCATCTGTTTGTCGTACAGACGAGCTAACCAGAAGCAGATGTGGCTTGTCAGATGTAGACTCCTGTTGGACCCGGTGTGCCTTTGCTGTCCTCATGAAATAGAGATCGAAATATAGAGGGGGCAAGGTTAGGGAACCTCACTACCCGTGCAAAATATCAAACGTTTATCATCTATTCGCTGAACTGTAAGAAACTCTCCTCGAGGTCTGACTCACCTCAGCCTGCAAGATGCGAGACACCAAAATTTCAGAATATTCCTGCACGTCTCTGTGGATGATGTGCGTGATCACCTAAATGTGATTGATGCATGCACTGATTTGGTTAATGGCTTTGAGTCTTTGAACAAATTACTGATGAATGAATGAAATAATGAAGCCCAGAGTGAATCAGTTACCAAAACCAAAACATATGTATCATTTATTACATAACTTTCCATGAGGATGATACACTTTCTCCTAGCCAGCTGTTATATAATGAACATATCATTATTGTAGGTTAAGCCATCAAACCATCAGCTACATGGGGAATAAAACAAAACAAAAAAAAGTTTTTAGTGGGTTTTGACAAACCAGGAGTTGGGATTCAAAATTTCCATGGAGCCCTGACAATTATGTAATCTCTCAGTTAAGTCAAAACATAATAAAACAACATGTGAGTAAAACTTTTAGTATCAAACATAGCAAATACGTACATTACTGTATATAAATACAAGCAAATGTATAAAAGAGGTTTTTCCAATATGTACAAGAATGAATGTTATTGCATATCAAGACCTCAGGAAAAAAAAAACTGTGGAAATTGGATTATACTTGACATGCCAAACTGATTGGTTGAGTGCAAAGAGTCCTAATGAATGAGGCAGTTGGGAAATACTCCCTTTCATTACTCTGTCTCAAGTCACTCAGCACTCAGAACACTTTCCAAAGACTCAAGTGCCTACAGGTGGTAAAAAACGACTGTGTATTTTTGTGCAAACATATGTGCACACGCGTGTGAGTACCTACCATGTGTATGTTTGAGCGTGTAAGCTTGCAGGTCGATCGACAATTCCCCAAACCTGGTCTGTTCTCTATCATGTTTTATGCATCTCTGCTGCTAAACCAATCAGGTGCCTGAGCAGTGTTGCCAAATATTGTTTTTCCTCTGCCATAATGATTCTTTAGGCTGTTCATTATTTGCAATTCATAAAGATGAAGTTGCTCACGGGGGAAATAGACTTGCGTCTGCTTTGACCTCAATGGCAGTGGCACATACTGGCCGTACATAAATACATCATCACATGCTATACCTGCAGACCTCTTCATTACCTAGCAAAGCCGGCTGAGTGCTCTAGCAGACGTGGGCTTCGATGACAGTTCCCAATGGGGGGTTCCGATAGGGTAGGCGGCGCTGAAATGGCCTTGGCTGGCCCGAAGGACATCAGCAAGCAGCGCAGTGAAGAGGGCTCGCTGTGTACCTTTTTTGGTTTAGGCACCATATGGTCTATGAATTACCACTTGCCCAGTCCCGACCTCCCCGTTCCCGTAAGCGTCTCATGGCCTATTCACCTCTAAGGCCTGGAGCTGGGTTTTTGTATCCGTTACAGTTGCAGATAGAGCGTGACGATAAGGTTCTCCCGGGATCAGAGCGCGGGCCTTCCTGGTTCCTGGGGTTGCCTTATTAGTCATTATGGGTTATTATGTCTTTGCTGACACATATTCAGCACAAATTCAGCAGAGATTTATCAAAGCGAGCTCAATCAGGGTGAAGTGCTCTGCAGAGATTGTAATTGCAACACAAATGCTGGATAAGATATTATTGCTTGGAATGCAAGTCCCCTCTCATCATGATCATCATTTGTTGTTTCAGCGTGCTCAGCGGAGACAGAGAAAGTTTGCAAGTTGTCCTCTGAAGAGAACCTGCAACCCTTTAAGGACAAGATGGATGAATTTCTTAGCCAAGGTGAGCCTGTTTTCCAAATAAATAAAAAGTGATGACTGATGCGACTTTCCTCATTAATGGATATGTCTGGAAAGTTTTTTTTTCTTTGTCAATGAATCCCGTGAAAAGACCAAAACCAATCGATCTTGCTAACAAATATTGCCTTCGTAGACTGTCTGATATATCGTATTGCTGATAGGGCTCCATTAGTCTAATAACTGTTAAACGCATTCATTGAGCAACTCAGTTCATTACCCTGAACTTGGGTAGCCTATATAGTGTATTGGAGGCCCATATAAACTGTTCTGCTGCCTTTTTAAATGTGCAGAACTTCACCCAGTGTCACATGTTAAACAGAATCCCCAACAACTACACCATTGTTTGAGAATATTGCAGGCTTTGTTCTTTAAATATGATGAAACAGATAAGTCAGGCTGCTTAAATATATGGTTTGCTGATCTGTGTCACCACCAGACAAGGAGTCAAAACAATAGAGGCAAAAAAAACAACAAAAAAAAAGTATCCCTTCTGATTCAAAAAGTAGCAGTCTGTGCTGGTGTACTCTTGGCATCTCTGCAGTGAGCTGAAAATGCGTCTAAGGTGTGAGAGCATGTGAAGCAGCTCATCAGTCAGAATGATTTAAGTCCTATACGACTGCAGACACGTTTCCAAATCTGTTCATGCTGTTTTCTGGTTGATATACAGTACACACACACACACACACACACACACACACACACACACACACACACAAGGGTTCGCTCAGTGTTGTTTCCATAGGGACGTCTGTTTATTCCAGGGTGTCTTGAATAACTCACAGCTATTGTTTCAAGTATGTCTATCTTCCTTGGTAGATTATGACTGCACATGGTAGCGAGGTCTTTTATCTTGATCTCTACCTTATAACACAGAGTTTGTCTTGCTATACCTCAAAAGAAGATTCGGGATGGCCGGAGGTGAACCTGTCATGCAGCCTGTTAAATTGGCTGCAGAGAACAGAGCTGGATGCCTGAGAGGCTGGAAGAAAAGCGACTTGTTCGGCACCTGATCCCTTTCACTTGGTAGTTTGACACAATGAAATGTTTTTGTCACATATTTATCCTTTTTTCCTGGTGTTAGTTCCTGTCTTCCTTTTTATTTTCTTTCCACTCGGCTGCTTTCCTTCTTCTGTCAGAGGAGGGGACAGGAAGATTAGAAGCACCCTGTTGCCTTCTTGACCTCTTTTCTTTTTCTATCACTCCTTCACTCCTGTGAGGAAATCAAATAAACCTTCCCAGCGAGGTGTTTACTAAGAGAGCTGTTAAAACAATGATGATGAATTGATTGTAAATGATCACTTCCTTTTCCATCGCCCTTTTATTCCAACTAGACTAAGAGACTACAGCAATGCTAGCAGCTGTATACACAGCTGTGCCCTGAGCTGTATGCTAATGTCGGCATGCTAACATGCCCACTGTAGTAAATGTGATGTTAATTGCTTATGTTTCGCACGTATGCCTACCATCTTAGTTTAGGAAGCTAGCACTAAACACAAAAAAACAGCTGAGAATGAGGCTGATATCGATTTTGCGTGATCATAAAACACATTTGACACGACGATTGGCGAAAAGGCACAGGATCACCAAAGTTGATCCAGAGGGGAACAGGAATCCATCCATCAGTTGTTGAAACACTTGATTCAAAACCACAAATGTCGACCTCATCGTGGCTCTCGATGAAAAGTTTTGTGCCAGTTGAGTAAGCGTTGAAATATTTCACTGGATAAGTGAAAATTTTAACATGCTGGAAATGCCACATAAAAAAATCCCCCCCAAAAAATCAGGGGATCACCGAAGTTATTGAGATTCATCTTCTATGCCACATGGATATCTGTACCAAATGTCATGGCGATCCACCAAGTATTTCCTGAGCCATTTCATCCTGGATCAAACATGGCCAATCCTAGTGCCACAGACACCACGAGAACAAACTAAAGCTAGGAGGGGGAAAAAAAAAAAATCTCTTCTGTTCTGAAGATGGCCGAACAGCTACTGCTACATTTTTGCTCTAGATATTGTTACAGCAAGATCCGCCGAAAGTGTACTCGTGTTTGTTCGTCATGTCCACCAGATGTCATACCGTCATGCTTTTTTATCCATAATCTGACATCTACAATACAACAATATTGGGATATTGTGGTCCACTTCAAAGGTGTAAGACTTAGTTTGTTATGCTTGTTTTAACATAACAAGCCAAATGTCATTCTTTATGTAGCGTACGCTTTGACCTTGGCTACATTCAGTTGACTGTGACCAATCTTTCTGAAGGACCTGGCTCACAGGCCTCTCTTCCAACTGCTTTTGTATTCAGATGAGAGTATAATATATAGCATATGTTCTTCCGTGGTAATGCTCACTGTCCATTTTAAAGGAAGTCTGCAGATGAAAGCATCTCTCCCATTTCCACCTCTCCCCCTCTCTTTCTCTCTTTCCTTTCTCGCTCTCTGTGTTTGAGAGAAATATGGGAGCTCTCTCTTTGATGCAAATGACGAGGTTTTTCCTCTGAGAGCAGAATGTAAGCACCGTAACATGGACATGTGACTCAGAAGGCTCCAGACGGGATTCTTGGGGTTCCTCCACTGTGGCGGTGAAAAAAAGAACAACAGCCAAATGTCTTATTTTTGTTATTTCTGTAATTTCTAAAAAGCCTGGGGTTAAACTGTTTCTGGCTCCACAGTTTAAACCGCTTTTGTTTATTTTCTGACCATGAAACTAACCACAGAATAACAGTGGGAGCGGACTTGTTGGAGCTCGGCTGTTTGGTCTAGCTCGATTTTCCCCGCTCGCTTCACAAATTCTCATGCATACAGGCCTTTGATGGAGTCACTGTGACTAGCGAGAGAGCACTGGCCATGTGATAATCTGTTTCTGATGGACACGAAGATTAGTAAGACCGATGTCAAACGCTCCCTCCGTTTTTCTACCTCTGCTTGCTTGGGATGTCACATCCATGTGCAGCGGGCCGGTAGAATTAAAATGAACATCAGTTTTTCATGTTTATGTATGCAATGTTTGGGTAAACTCACATATTAAATGGACATGCTGATCTTTATTATGTCGAACCGCACGATGCGATAACAGAACTACAGTAACATCTTTAAATAATATTCGGCGACATGTTTTCTTTTTGTTTCAGTTGAAAATACAACGTTCAGCAGTTTATTTATCGTGTCCCACAAATACCACATTGTTTTATATATCACCGCAATAATGTAAGGAGATAAGAACACCATGAATCACATTAAAGTCACACTGAATTGTTTAATGTCAGGGAAATGTCAGAGTCTAAATCTATTTTAATTGATATTTAAACACATTTGACATCAGTCATAGCCGAAGTGTCCAGCTCGGTGTTATTAAGCGGCGTTAGCAAGTGGTGAGCGACATCTCTTTCAAGAACAAAGCGCAGATGTTGATGCTGATGGTTTTTCTAGCGAGGCCCATTCATATTACTTATCAGTTTGTCATTTATTGATGAGCCATTAGCAAGGAGAGACACAGTTGTGGACTACGCGGTGATTTAGCACGGCGGAATGATGAAGGATAGTGCCGGTCTCGACGGGTTTGTCTGAGATCTTTAGACGTGGCTCTGGCTTCAATTACACGTTAGCAACCAGATATTCCCGGGATAAGAGCAGAACACAGATTTGTGCCAGGAAAGATTCTCTGTCCCATCCACTGTCATGTCTGTCTTGGGAAGCCTTGAGGAGGCCATAGGTCATTTCTGATCATTTGACAGTTTGAGACGGCAGCAGCTTACAGATAATTGGCCTTGAGGGGACAGAGAAGCTGTCTTGGGGGAGATTTATTTATTGTCTAACCTTTTGTCAGACAGCAGCGCGGTGAAGATATAGAGTGTGGAAAATACAGCTGGACTGACTCTACTACTAACGTCTGTTATGTTTGAAAATGGGCTGAAAAATCAGCCCGTGGATCTGAAATTTGATAAGCGGTAACCTGCAGCATTTTCCTGACTGGGGCTGTCACATTTCACTGCTGTTCTCTTAAATCATAATTTATAACACAGTCAAAATGATCCTGATGGCCCACAGAGATAAATGTTGTGGCCTGCTGGAAATATCTCCTAATGTGTACCATGGTGTCCAACTCTCTCAGTTTTCTTACCCTCTTGCTGTCTCTCTTTAACTCTCTCACACCTCACTCACTCACACACACTACACACACACACACACACACACACACACACACACACACACACAGTCATCTGTCTCCATTCGATGTAACACTACACAAAGAAGCACTTGTCCTGCGATCTGTACTGCTCATTTGTCAGTTGTGCAACAGCGGACAATCCAACACTTAATAACCCGGTGGCACCGCTTTGACCTTGAACAGCGCTGTCGATGTAAGTAATGGCGACACGTGGAATCCTCCTTATGTACGAGTTGCATTGCAGGTGAAAGATGTATTTTCCGGTGTTACAGGAAATCCTGCATCTTGTCCTAATCCTAATCTAATCCTGTATTTATTTATGCCTTCTTTCACAGCCAAAACTGACCTGGAAACGCAAGAGAAGCAGCTGGCAGACACTCAAAAGATGTAAGAGCTCCCCTTATCTTTAAACATTTTCCTGCGGCGTCTTCACCTGAAAGTAAACGCAGTCGCTTCTGCTCTGTTTCATTCCGCCTTCTCCCCGGCGTTCAAAGCCGCGGTGGCCACAGTTGTGAATTTGAAAGTCAAGGCAACGCGGCATAATGCAAACCAATAAAGTTTGAAGTGATATATTGTCACAACGGTGAAGAAATATAATCTTGCTGCTTTGTCAATATTTAGGACTCCTGGTTCCTTCAGTTACATGGAAGGTGCAGGCCATCATGCCAGGCCTTCAGTAGACGGGAGGCCCCCTGTGCAGTGTCTGTGTTGTTTATCTAAGCGGAGCGAGAGTAGACAGCCTTGGCTCCAGGCTTCTGTTACTGCTGGCTAGGAATGTGTTCCTATAGCACACTCCAAACAAAGAGACCCCAACCTGTCCAGTGTATTGATCCACTGCAAATGGCCACCACATTTAACACTTTAGCATGTGTCATCCGTATGCCATATCCACGCTTTCCTTCTGCTAGATCTGTCTTTGTCAGATGTAGCGGACATCTTTTTTTTTCTCCCCCCCCCCCTTTCCCCTCTTTCCTCACTCGTGCTTACATATACTGAGCAGTATGTGCGTGTTTATGTACATACACTTACATAGAGGCTTATGCACACCAGGGAGAGGAGTGACAAAGCTAAACACTGTATATGAGACGTATGGGAGTTTCATTTAGTCCTTAGAGTTAATCCATCAGAAAAACAGAACGACTATGCTGCTTTGGTGGCAGTAATTCCGTTCTGTGTCTACTATTCTTCTCTGAAATGCAAAGTCATCATTGGTTTGTGTTTTTTATGTTCCTCTACTATTAAATCTCTGAAAAAGCATATTTTTCCAAGATTAACTTTCATATTTTGCATATTTTCTCAGCATGACCAGGTTTCACAACAATCAGTGTAGGTTTCTGTAATCTCATGTTGTAATAGTTTGGTCTTGAAGTAATGTTATTGTTCTCCATCCTCAGCTTCGTGGAGTTGAGCGTTTCCTTCTCAGTTAAACCCAAGGCAGGCGAAAAAGAGGTCTCTCCCAACACTTTGTTCTCCGTTTGGCATGAGTTCTCCTCTGATTTCAAAGACCAGTGGAAGAAGCAGAATAAGCTGATGTTACAGGAACGGTAAGAATATGACGGGAAATCAACTTTCCTATTTCATAATGTGACAGTGTACTTGATATAGATACGGTTTTCTGACAGGACACTTGAACCTATTGTTCTAAAATCAGATCATGCTGAGAGTTTTTTCGTGTTTTTTCTATCTCTTTGGGAATGGTACAGCACTCTCTGACCTTTTAAAACGTCATTACAGATATACCAGTGTTCCTACATTTAAAATTTTCCCCAAGCGTAAGTTCCCGAACCATTAATAACTTGCAGTACATCTCGTGTTCCCTGAAGATCCTATCAGATTCATTCAAATTCATGAAGGGAAAAGAGGTTAAATGACCCAAATCTTTGTCCTCACCCCAGTAATGAAAAGAACACATGCAGCATCCAGTTCGCTTCCAGTGGTTTGATGAATATAGAGATACTGCTGCATATGTCAACAAAAAGCAAATTGGTCCATTATGCCAAATGAAGATTGAGTTGTGATATGTATTTGTAAAAGAAGCAAAATGTCACAAGCTTTGCTTGTGCAGTAGGAAAGAATAAAAACAAATTTGAAAGCATTAACTCTTGCCCTTTGCCATCGGCAATCATCCCACTTCTCTCTCGGCTGGTTTTCCTGTTAGATTCCAGATATTAATCCTCACCTGCTCTTTATGGACATGTGTACAGCATCGGTACATGCAGAATCCATCTAATGAGTAAAGGCGACATGATGACCTGTTGGTATAAATCGTTTTAACTCCCTCAATGCCAACAGGCTGATAATTTGTCTTTTTAAAGCACAAATGAGTAGTGACAGCGCTGGCTCTCTTCGTGCAGTAGTAAACTAGAGTGAGTCATTTTAAAGTAGGAGGACTGGAGCTTTGACAAACCGAGGTCATTGTGTCCAAATACCACATGACCATATTCTGGCATGGTCCAAGCTGGAATTTTTGTGCTGTATCTTATGATGAAATTGTGAATTTCAACAGCGTAAATTGATGTGTCTTCATGGGATGTCTGTTGGTTATTACGAGTCCTCTTTTTTTTTTCAGGTTGAAAATGGCTGAAGAGTGCTTCAAACAGGCCAGGGAGAAGGCTGCCTACAATGTGAAACCCAAACATGCAACTGGAATAGTACGTCTTTACACTTCTTGTAACAGTTACTGTATGGTCCCATCTGTGCTTTTATTTGTTAAGACTCTGGTCCTTACAAACACTTGTCAGGGTGTTGAAAAAACAACACTTCTGGCTCCTACAGTAACATATTGAGTGCTGCCAGCTGTAAATAACCCAGGCCCATTTTTTATTCCACAGAAAGCAAAGCTGGGTCAGAAGATCTGAAGCGGAGAATGGAAAATTATCATCATCAAGCCTATTGCACAAGCACTGTTTGTACAATCTGACAATGACTCATCAGTCATTTTTACAACATTTATTTGATTCCAGAATTTGTTTTCAAATGATTTAGACCTGCTGTTTATTGTGAGTTGGTTCAAACTGGATATTATATTGCATAAAAGTGGAATGAAAAATGACATTCTCGGCCAACCTTTGAAAGCAATCGCATAATTATGTGAAATATTGCTACCAAAAGATGTCCTTAAGCTGAGATGATTAAATATAGTTCTAGTAATTTGCCAGAAGAAAGCCTCACTGGGGGAAACGTGTAGCAACACTATAGCTATAGCTTTTTCAGCATTTTATAAGCCATATGTAGCCTATTTTTGATTTTCAGTGTAATTCTCAAGCCTAGTTTAACAGGAAGGCACCGACACACTTCCTCTTCATGTCTTTCTTAAGTGGTGAAAAGCACAGGATTTTATAATATTTCTATACGGTACGGAGCACCTGACAGAAAGTGCCTTATCACACAGCGGCGGAGAGGTCGAATGAGTGCTGCGGAACAGAGCTTAGTTCTGAGACATATCATAAATATAATTAAATGTTACATGTAATGAAGAAAGACGTTTTACATAAACTAAAACATGACATTTTTAATGGTTTCATTAAGTGTGTCTCAGAACCTAGTGGTAACTATACATATGTTTTTCTTACAGCAACTTCTCTTTTGTGGTTTTATATGTTTGTTTTTCATCCACAAAGTCCATGCATATCTAAGTGGTGCGATCTGATATAGAGCCACTGTTGTTTTATGCAGCTGTATTGTCAAACTTTATGTTTTAAGCAGCACCTTTTTTTTCCTACTAGGTGTGAGTGTGTGAACTCCCATATGTTAATTAAGTAATAGGCTCGTGACGTTCATGTGCAATACCAACAATATGTTTTGATTGAATACCCTTGACCATGAAAAAATATATTTATTGAATTAAAGAAATGACATAAATTTTTAATAGAAGTTCTGCTGCCGCTGATTGTTTTCGGTTCATCGTTTGTCCAGCCGTGATATGAAGTGGTACAGAACTACATGCACTCTAACACCACTGCTGTTTTATATGAAATAGATTTAATATACTTTTCACATACATACATACACACATACATAAAATATAGATATTGTATATATTGCATTGCACCTCCATTACACATGCTGCAGTATGTTTTTCCCTACTGGCTAGTATATGTGTGGCAAATGTACCCTGTACAGCCAGGCTTGTGTCCAAGCGGGTGGATGCCACTGGTCATGGCTGCATTGATTCGTGTTTCTTGAAATCTTTTCCTTGACATTCATTTGCGTATCATCTTAAATGTTAAGGAAAAGCCACAAGATAACAGATGCAATACCTGTAACACGTCACAACATCTCGTACAGATAAACACGTTGCTGGCAAACTGTGTAATTGCTCTAGATCCAAAACGTCATATTACAGAAACCTTTTAAAGAGGTCTCACTATTTCTACAGTTGATTTAACACACTGACTTATCAGTAGTGTCCATGTTTTGTGGTCTGAAAACTCTGAGGCGCAGTGACAAATGTGTAAATAGCCAGGTAAATATGAATCTTTTCAAATAAAACACAGGAAAAACTTTAATGTTGAACAATGGCTGCTTCATTAGAAGTGTCTCTCACACAGCCGCTTGAATCAGTCTTTCAACAGCATCACTTTGCCTTTTGTTTAATAATACCAGTTTCATGTTTCATGTCATTTTTATCTTGGGGCAGGCCGTTATTTGCACAACGCGATGCAGAATAGTTCAACTCGCTGCCAGTCCTTGTTCTGCAAAGTCTGCCTTTGACAATTTGTAATAATGTCAATTCAAAGACCTCTTATGTCCTTCACAGTTTCCCGTGGCCGCCCACATCCACGGACATGCAGCGACACTGTTTGACCCTCTGCACCTTACGGTGTCTGAAAGGGGGCTGCAGGTCTGGGCAGTCTAGCTGCACTGTGAGCTGCGTGATGCGGTGTGGCCTGCAGAAGGAGCAGGACTGGAATGGCTCCTGGGCCTTGTTGTGGCTTTTCCTTCCAGAGCCTGAGGCTTGGCCTCGACTTTGGCCCTGACCCGAGCTGGGACCCATATGGCGGGGGATGTAGAAGGAGTTACACTGGCCGTAGCAAAACCGGTTGACCACAGTACGGCTGCGGCAGCCCTCCTCGCTGATTGTCTGACGGAGGGGTTGGGTCTTGCACCAGTCTCTGCGGAGGTAGCGGCGCTCGGTCACCACCAAGGCCTCCCGGCTGGAGGATAGCACCTCTGGTTTCTGCTGCAGTAGCCGATGGTGACGTTCTGAGGACAGGTTCCCTTTGGTCTTGTGTGGGGATGGGATGGCTCCCTGGGGACGGGGCTTTTTGGTCTCTGCTGTGATGCAGAGCACCCCAGCCAGTATGACCGGGATAGTTATTCTCCACAGCATTCTACAAAAAGAGGGAGACACATTACTTTGCATTACATTTGTACACAGATTGTTTCTGAAGAATCAAACTTCTGTCGTCGCATGAACGGAATCACAATGATGAACACCGAAGTTGGTGCAACAGGCAGTATGTGATGATGCATGACAGTCAAACAATTGCCAACATGATATTAATATTGCCAATCAGGTTTGCAATTGTGTAAATGTGCATTCATGTTGAACCACCTTCGCAGTCTGGCCTTCCAGGCATCATTGAGGAAATGAATCCATCACCAGGGCCCCCATTTGTCAGCATCTCTGTGTCATTACTTCTATTTGCTTTCCTCTCGGCTACGCAACTCTTCCAAAAATAAACAAAGCCATGCCATCAAAGGATACACTTAAACACCCATAACGAGAAGGGGAAGTTGATTTTATTGGTCCCGTCGCCGGGTAAAATAATTAGGGCTTTGCTTACTTTAGTCATGAACTATGCCGCAGATATGTAAACAGGCATTACAGAGGCCCATCTGCATGTTATTAGGGAAGAGTTGGGGAACTCTACAGCACCCTTTGGGAGTCCACTCTTCTACTCTTTGGTGATATACTATGGAGCAAACTGAACTGAGAATGACCCATAGTGTCCATAATAACCATAATGTCTTCAGTATCATGTTAGCACCAGAAGGATAGTATGATCGAGAGAAATTATTCCTCCACTGTTCAGAACGGAGTATCCGTCCGTGTGCATGCTGTCAGTATTTGCGCCAGCACATTTTTGACCATCACTCAAGCATCTTTTCAGCAGATGTTGCTCTTGACAAGCATTGCATGACATCAAGTCAGAAATTCTGACAGAGAACCAAACTGCCTCAAGGCCATTGGCTGCTCCTATTCACAGACTCTTCTTTGCTGTGCAAATTTGTATGTTCTCTTTCTTCCCTTCCTGGACCCGCAACTCACTCTGACATGGAACAAATTACTTTATCATAATCCACTCTGTTTTTTGCCTCCTTTTTTCTGCCCTTGACCCCGGGGTCATGGCAGCTCTGTCCGAGCTACACGAGCACTCCAGTCTGTATATCACTATCCCGCCAGCACTTGCCATAAGTTAGACAGCAGCTGTTTGTCCATCTAGCAGACATGTAGTATGAATTCTAACCAGATTTCCCTTCGTATGACGTCAAGAGATATGTTCGAGGAGCCAGGCGCTTTCTTGTGCGAATCTGATCTCTTGAGTCTGTTTTTGTTTTCTTCATTAAGAGAACCTGTGTACACTTCAGCCAAGAAATCACATTTTGAATGCTCCACACTTGCAATCATGTTCGTTTGATATGTCCAAAGAACGGCGAAGAAGATGGAATCGATTTTCTATGAGAGCATTACAGATTTTTAATTTTCTTTTAATTAAGTTTTTATAGCCAAGAATAACTTCTCAAATCTCCTCATCAGGATGGAAACTGCATCTCAGATGTGTTCTTCTTCTGTGGTCACACATTTGTGCTTACACACACAAGCCAGCACGCACCCACACACACACCCGTCATAAGGTTAGAATAACTAAACCAAAGACTCCCGCTGGGTCCTTCCACCACCTACTGCATCAGGGAGTCATGACCCCACTCCATCTTCCAGTGATCTCCCTTCCATGTATAACACCGTCTCATTTGTCTTTAGCTGCTCCATCTCATTCCTGCTGACTGTGTATTTAAATGCATGAACCCCTGCCCAGAGGAACAGGCCCTGCTTCTGTGTTCTGCCTCTTGTTCTCTGCTTCCCTGTCCTCCTGCTATCCGTTGCTTAAAGAGGCACCCTGTGACTCCGGTGAGCTACAGTTCGCAAAGCCCCGGGGACTTTTGAGGGATGACCTGACCGAATGTGTACACAGGGCATGACGGATGGCCTATACAGTCAGCCGCCGTGCTCCCTCTCTGCTCCAAAACTCAGCCTAAGTATGATAGTGCCTGCCCTGCAAAGCTATCCTCATCAATCTCTGCTGCAGGACAAATTGCGGTTTTGGGTTAGGGATTGAGGGGCTTTGGAGGGAGCGCTGAGGTGGACGGGTGGGTGGTTAGTGGTTGGGGTTGGGAGACAGAAGGAGAGGGGCTGAAGTGATGGTGGAGTTTAGGATAGATGACCTACTGGGAACCAAAACCAGTGCCACTTGGGCTTCAAGAACAGCATATGCCCTCCTCCCACAACTGTATATCTCTCCACAAGCTGTTTGTCTCTTTACTTGTTTCTCTCCACATCTGTATCTCTCTGTCACTCCATCGGTCTGTCTCTCCTTGACACACAGCACTAATCATCACAGAGTCCTGGAGACGGAAGGAGACTGTGGTTTTGTGTGCTAATGCTGAGACTGAACTGAACCGGACCTCTCTGTCTCCTAAACACTAATATTGTCCACAAACACAGCTTTATGTTTTACAAGAACCGCAAATACTTGGGGGACATGCTTCACTGAACTGTGGCAGACCTTGGTTCCAAAATTCAGACCTCTAATGAAATTACAAATACCAGAAACAAATGCCAGAGAGACTGCTGAGCTAGACGCAAGTCTTTTTTTTAAAAACAACTATTATCATCAGTGGGAACTTGTTATTTTTTGTTTTTCAGAATGGCATTATAATAAGATGGTAATGTTTTCTGTCTGGATAACAATGGGTCTTTTTTTTTTTTCAAATCTCAAAGTGAGATGAAAAACATAATTAGCCATGAAAATCCAGTCTGGCTGCTAAATATTTCAAAATTTCTGATATTCACTTGTTAAATAATTGAAAAAAGAAAGAAACAAGAGTTCCTTTCAAGACTTCCAAATTTGTACACACAGATGTACTTCCACTAAACCATGTGAAACATCTTCCCAGCATGCCTTCAAAGGCAGGTTAAAACAAACAAAACCTGATGCCTCAATTATTGGTGCGTCAGAAAGTCTCACACACAGACTGGTAAGTGCAGTTAATTACAGTAGAACTGCATTTAATTCACCGTGCAGCTCAAACCTCAATCACACACGCACGCACGCGCACAGACACACAAACACACCCATACGTGACCACACACACATGCACACAAACAGACAGACTCAAACACACATACACAGGATATAAAGAGAGAGGGAAAGAGAGGTAAATGAAATGTTTTCACTTGGAGCCAATTACACAAAGAGGAACCATGTCATTATCTGCATTTGCGGATTTCTATTTTCCCAAACTGCGCTGGGCTGTTGGCTCATTAACAGTTGGGGTGGTGGGGGGTGAGGGGCGGGGGTGTGTGTGGGGGGGTCCTTTCGGGGGCTTTTCTGTGTAAATGTGTCTAATGCCAACATTGCCAGGAGGCTGCTTTAGGCAGTTTGGGCAGCCATTTGTCACCACAATCCATCTTGATAATGACTAGCAGCCCATATATAATGCTTTCCAAGTTAAGTACTGGCAAGAATGTAAGGCAGCTCCTTCACCTCAGCAACATTAAGTGCTTTAGTGGAGGATGAGGAGCAATTAGAGATGCTATGATAGTACAGTGTTTCTCATTTCAGATCAGGATGCCACTACTTAGCTGTGATGATTAAAACCGCCGTCCATTTGTCTGTATAATCCCCAAACATTCAGTTACCCCCCCCCTTAAGTAGCTTTAAGAGTGCTAAGATGCCCGTATTTCACACTGTCTGACAGTATCACATTTTATATTCCAGATTTTAATTGTGAGATATCCGTGCCAAAGTCTCTCCAAGGTTTTATCATTCCATCAACCGTAAAATATATTCGGTATCTTGACCATCATTTGAAAAAGACTCGGTTCCTTTGGAAACTTCAGGATCTCCACTAAAATCTGGAATGAAGCTCTGTGGGTTTGGACAGCGTTTGGCGGCACAGCAGGAGTTTGCAATGACTGGCACACCAGCAGGCCACTGTGTGTTAAGGGTCTTAAAAGTCGTTCCTTTAAGCCATATTTTTGCTCGCAAGCGAGGCAAATGTTCCATTCGTTTAAAAAAGGGGGTCTATTTTAACAGGAAAAAAAAGCCACTACTGGCCAAAATGCAGCATTACTCTGCCGTTTTTAATCCGCTTTCCTCTGTGTTTTCTTAGTACCTGTTCATGTGTAAACTTCACGTGTTAAGAATGTTGTTAAGGCTTCTATCAAATACCAGTTTTACTATCTTTAAAGGGCTTACAGTAGGGTGGAAACTATAATGTGTCTGTGTGCTAAATCCTCTTTGACATCTGAGCGAACTGTACAAGGTGGTGCAGTCACCAGAGCTGTAAGAAGGATCAGAAGGAGGAAAACTCTCTGCCATTCACTGCACGCATACTGTAGGAAACACACACACACACACGCACACACGCACGCACGCAGACTTGGATACACGTCAGCATACACGTTAATGTTTCAAAAGTGGACAGACGTAAACACACAAGTATGCACACCTGTACACAGGAACAGAGAAAAAGAGAACAGAGATTATTTTCTTCGCACAGAATACAGGTTCACTGTAAACATAAACACCGTTATCTGTCATTCTGCCTTCTTCCTATTCTCTGTAAAAACTAAACCGACTCTTAATCTCACAGTACAACGCGGTGTCATCACTCGCTAATTCTCTCACTCACAACGCTAATCCCCTGGAACCTTTAGCCACTAATTATAGTAATTTAGTCGACACTTTTATCCAGAACACCTTGCAGTACCTTGAAGGCGTATATTTCTTACTATGGGTGGCCCCAGTGGGAATCAAACCCTGACTCCTGGCAGAAATACTAAATAGCTTTACAACTACTGCTGGTCGAATTACATGGTTCCGCGCTTAGTCATTCAGAGATTCACTGAGTCACCCAGTCTAACTCGGTGCCCACTTTTTCACAGTGCTCATGTGGGACACGTTGAGCCAGCACTTACTTATCTTCTCCTTTCTCGGTAAATCCAGTTGGTACACTGCAAACGATGTCCATCATCAAAGCATTCATCACTGTATTGTGAAATTCTGCTATTTATTATTAAAAATTCAGGGGTCATTCGTATGTCCACTTGTATCATCACACGTTTCTTGAATGAAATGGCATTAGTGGAATGAGTGCATAGTATGTGTCATGGTAGTTTTTTAAAGAAATCCTTGGAAAGTTAAACAGGGAAACTACTGAAAGAACTTAATTAAGTGTTTAAGCGTTAAATAGGTGTTATCACAGTGAGGCATAAAGTATGGTTCATGTACCTCTCACCACAGGGCGCAGCGGGACAGTAACGTGTTGAGGATGCAGTCAAGGGAGGTTGTCCACCTTCAGTGGTCCTTGCGTCCGCTTCCAGGTTTTGGTTTCCATGGCAACATAATCTCTAGTATCCTCAGGCTTGTCCTTACTCCTCTTTTTTTTTCTCCCCCCCCCACCACACGCTGAAGATTCAAAAGTCTTGGACGCGGTCAGTTTTCCATCTTCCCGGACTGTTGTATCTCTTTCTTACTTGGCTCTCAGTCTAAGTTTCTTTTCTTAGTCTTTCTGTCGTCAGGCTGAAGAGAGAAGCTCCAGGTTTCAGTCACAGTAAGCCCATATCTTAGTGCTGCAGAGACTGTCTGTAGTCAGTCTTTGAGTGTTTGACTCACTGTAAAGCCTGCCTTAGTTTGATTCCCCACCACCCCCTTCCCTCCTCAAGACTGGGAGGGTTTATCCTATTGGCCCTGGTCATTGTGTGAATCAAACCAAGCTCCACTTCTTTCATTTTTAAGTCTGTCCCTCCCCGTGTCTGTCTGCCTATTGATATTTTTCTTTGATATATATTTTTTTGCAATGCCCACTCACCCATGATATATCAAAGGCATCATAACAGCTTTTTCTTTGTCTCCTTCTTCTGTTTCCATTGTAACTTCTCTCTCTCTCTCTCTCTCTCTCTCTCTCTCTCTCTCTCTCTCTCTCTCTCTCTCTTTCTGTTCCCCTCTCTTTGACATTGCATTTACATTTTTAGGAAGTGGATGATATTTTGCCACCATGGACAATAAAGCACAAAATTGTGAAGAAACAATGATCTCTTACAAAAAAAAACAACCTAAATTATGCTCTCTCATTGGTACTGCGACCACATCACTTCACAACCCATAATCTACAATCCATAAATCACTGTATGTATTGTACCCAGACACACTAACGGGACGCTTTGAAAAATGCCACAATTCGCATTCCTTGATGCAACTGAGACAATAATGTTTGTCTGTTTTGTGGCTCTTGCTAAGCTGACCACTGGGCACAGAGACTGAAAACACTGACTGTCACTTCTGCCATCAAAGAGCTGAAACATCAACAGACCCTGCAAAACCTCAGACGGGTACAGTCTGAACAATAACCCTTTCAGCAGAGGATGATGACACTTTTGCATGACAAAACTACATTTGTCTGCACAGTACCGTGGTGCACGAAGCTGATCTGTGTGGAGGTGGAGGCAGATCCCTGCTGTAGGAAATAATTTAACTCCATCTAGTGGTCGAGAGGAAAAGTGCATGGTTCAAGCACTGCTCTTGGATTCTTTTAAAACTGCAGAATGAACGCGACGCTAAGTCTTCATTGCTGAAGTGCCACTTTGTGCCTTTTAAAAGGAAAAAAAAAAAGAAGCCCAGGCCAGTAACAGATAGAGGGCCAACTTTAATAATACAAGTAAGTAAAAGTGTCTTTAAATATGGTATAAAAATAAATGCAGGAGAGAATAACAAAGAATTATGTTCTACATAAGACAGGAGACAGCATTTTTGTCTTTTTGAATGTGACTTTACAAGTGCAATGAAAACCATATGTGCTAATTATTGTAGTGTAATTAAATAATGCAAAGCAAAATAAATGCACAATAAATAATCATAATAATAATAATCATAATATATATATGTATATATATATTGTATATTCATTCTGCACAACACTTCCCATAGCGAGACAAAGTATCTGTGACCTCAGATCATGTAAAGCGATGACACTGGTTAGATTTATCAGTTTAAGTTGTCATTTTATATATTTTTTCTATGTGTTTTTTTCTTCTTTTTTTGAAATTTCTCTCTGACATCATTTGTTTCAGCTGGAAGTGAGAGAGGGCTCTCCGATCCAGAAGTTACGATGGAAAGAACCGGAGTGCTGGGTTTGACATTTTTCATCTCGCCAGTCTGTCAGTGTCCTCACAAGTCCAGCAGTGCCTCCTTTCTGAGAATACTGGAAATATATCAGGTACTGTAAGAGGAGAGAGAAGAAGGAACATCCTCTCCATGGACATGCAACATCCGGTGGACAACAAACGAACAGACGGCCCAGCTCCTCGCCCGGCTGAGCCAAGAGCGGACGGGCAGACAATGATGACGAAGAGATGAGATGGTCCTCCTCTCCATGTCCAAGAGAGAGAGATGGCATTGATTTTAGCATGATGGCACACAACTGGTCAGCCTCTTGGATGCTAGTGGTTTCCACTGCGCTGGGAGAAGAGAAGGAAGATGGAACAGGTGGATCGAGGTTAATGCGGGTGAGAGACCGAAGGAATACAAATATTTTGTGGTTTAATAACAACATAAGCAGCCATAAACATTGCACTGGAAATGTTGTATCGCACACAGTGTGCAAATCTAAGACCTGGGGTGAATATATCATTGCTTATAGAACCTGTAAAAATATTAAAAGACAGTACAGTATGTATAATTTTGCATCGGGCATTACCTGGAAGCATGAGCCCTCAGAACAAGTTCTTACTTTTCTGTGGGGAAAGAAAAAGGACACATTAAGAGAAGTAATTTTACTGTACGGATGATTCGGTCGTAAATAAATCATGATATCTAGAGAATATCAAGAGTTTGCAAGCCAGATAGAGAAGAGCTGTACTTGAGAATAGAGAGAGAGATAAGTCACTTCCAATGTGCTGCACTCATATGAAATTTTATTTCAAAAATCCCAGCTTTAATAGTAAAATCTTTTTTGCCAGAATGACACGCAGAGAATGTGTAAGTGGCGTGATACAAAGAGACATAAAAAAAAAACACCTGTGTAACTGAATTATTCATCATGTTTTGACAGCCTCTCTGTCTATGCTATTCATAATGGTTTCTACAAATATGGCAGGATTCCCGATCAGTTACTCCATCATCCAGACCTGAAGCAGACTCTGTTAATACATCGTATTCACTCGCTCTGCCTCCTCGCATTGGTATTGCTGGCACGTGGGTGCCATTTTGTTTGACATGTTCTTTGGTTTGACCTGGATTGCACCTTTAAGCAACCTTACCACAACCACTCTACACGCCGCAGTATTCGGGAATTTTACATATTCTTTGGCTACTTCTTGAAATTACTGCATGTAATTTCAAGAAGTAGCTTGAAGCTCTAAATCCAGCTCCACTGGGAAAAAAAATAAACCAACTCACAAGACAGACAGATTTTGTTTTTAGGAGAAAGTGGAGATCACGCCACAACTAAAAAGAACAGGAACACTGCTCCACTGGGATTTCTTTGTTGTTCTAAAATGACCATGATTTTTTTTTTTTTTTTTTGCCTCTCAGTGGTCAAAAACATCTGTTTATACTTAGCTGCAGAATTGTATCAACTCTGCCCCTGTAGCAGAATATATGTCACTACAGGTGAGTGCAGCGGCGACTAAATTTCCGTGCCTGTTTCGTTTGTGAACGGATTACCGTGAACGGGCTTAATGTGTGACTTAACAGATTTTGAAAAGGCGTGACTGTGTGTGCCAGGAGGGCACGTTTCAGCGTCACCACCAGTGAAAAGTCAGCGTGCGTACAAATAGCATAAAAGGTTGTAAGCATGTAATGTCATTCACATGCATATCATCTGCATCTCATCTGATTGCCATGTTTATTCAGTGTTTTTTTTTTTTTTTTTACCTTCTTCTTGGCCTGTAATAACTCCTGGTAGGCACTGGAACGGATGAAACGACTGTATGAATCACTCTTCATCAACTTGTAGATGTGTTCCTGTTGTAGAAAAACAGCATGTGAAAATAGAGAAATTACAAAGAAATTACAAAATGCATTTTTGGCCTTTTTAATGATAGTACAGCTGAAGATAGACAGGAAGCAGGGGGGCAGAGACATGCAGTAAATAGCCATCCGATGCAGGAGTCGAACCGGGGCCAGCTGTAGCGAGGACTGTAGCCTCCACACATGGGGCAGGAGCTTAACCCACTACACCACCGACCGCCCTGGAAGTGATCTTTTTGTACCTGTGCATCCTCAAAGGCGTAGCGTCCAGGATCTTTGACATTCTGGGTGGTTTTGTCGTAGCTCTTTGAGTCCACGTTGATGGCGCTGGGTGCTCCAGGGGCCAGAAACTCCTGCCAGATCTCCTGAACCCGAGTTGGAACTTCTCTGATAGGACGCTTCTTTAGTTCCTGAACTGCTAGCCAGAACCTACAGACCAAAATGAACAGTAAGACAGTTTGTTCATTCATGACAAATGCCCCGGATTGTGTTGTACATTGACAGTCGGTAGTTAAAAGAAAGAGTCATTCATTTTTCAAAGGCAGGACCTAAACAAATCCAGCAATGACATTTCTTTTTGCGACTCAATGTTAGCTCATCTCAGGATCTCCTTACAGACTTTGAAAGGAAATTTTGCGATCTCGTTAAAGATTATAGAGTGTAGATCATTGCATAGTTCATTTGAAGAGTATTTTACTTATTACGTGAAAGGAATTTAGTGTAATCATCTTTTCATCACAGAGGACAAAAAACAGGAGCAATTTCAATATTAAGTAATGCCTTACTTTTAAATTAGATTTTAAATAATGGACAAACACAGCACAAGTTGAATTTTAAAAAAAGTTAAGATTAATAGGGTAAATATGTTTATGTGAAGCAGGGTGCATTTTCTCAGTGATACATCTGTTTAATAACAGTAAAGCTAAAAGGTTTCTGAACTGACTGAGATGTTACATTATAATCTAATCAAACTGACCACATGACCAGCTTTGGTCATTTATCCTGCATTTATTCATATTTAGCTGATTAGCTAGCTTTACATATTCAGAACGTATACACAGTATTCTTGTTACCATGAATAAACAGATTAAGGCAATATTCCGCACCTTTGTTAGAGCCATAGTCATGCATATTTGAAAAAAAAATAAAAAAAGCTGCATCCAGCGGCTCATCTTGCTTTGATTAAAGAACGTTACCGTAGGTTACGTCTTATACATGAAAACAAGCAGTGAACCCCACAATAACAGCGACAGTTGTCACTGCGTTGTTGTTAGGAATATGCATTTAAACTAAGTGAGCATTTGTACTGTAAAAACCCATTCAAGTGAGATGCTATTCAGATATAATAACCATTCAGATAATATTATTCGTGTCTCTCATCATCACAGAACACACAAATGTTCAGCCATTCCTGTCTAACCATATGAGCAGGTACAGTGGGAGCCCTGAAGTAAAGAGCATATTAGCTGTGTGTTGTGCCTGTGCGTGTGTGTGTGTGTGTGTGTGTGTGTGTGTTGCGAGTGGGGGCATGCAGGAAAGTGTGAGCTAAATCCACCACAGTCTCTCACATGTGCATTCATGTGTGTGTGTGTGTGTGTGTGCTTTTATTACATATACATTGTGGCCACCAATATCTGTTCTCACAGTCACACTGTGGATACCCAGGTGGGAACAAAAAGCTGGTCCGACGACAGTCAACCATTTATTTTAGGCTTAAGACTCATTTTGTGGTTAAGGTTGCTATTTATGAAGGTTCAGGCAAATGTCAGGGTCGGGATTAGGCAAAGTCTATAATCCACATCAGAACATATGACTGAATCTTTCTATACTGGTTAACAAGCAGCGGCAGAAAGTAACTTTTTTTTTTGTGGTACTTGACCTTAATGTTCCCACTTTCTACCTGTAGTTCACCACAGCATTTCAGATCCAAATGTACTTTGTACTGCATTTATTGGAAAGCTGTAGTTGCTCATTGCTTTGCCAATTGAAATGGTACAGAATGACCATCTTATAAAATAAAATGAACTGTGACCAATTAACTAACAAACTAACATACTGATAAAGTAAAACGAGTAACGAGTAACACAAACAAGTATTTTGTGTGTGTATTTTATCATGTACCTGAGATTCTCTGAGCTGAACTCAGACTCCAGGAACTTGAGGAACTGCTCTCTCCCCACGGGGTCCTTAAGAACCTCATCAATGCCAAAGGCCCACCTCTTTACCCTCTGCTGACCTGGCTCCTTACTGGAGGAGGACACAGAAACATCTCAACAAAACACTCTACATTCAAACTCTAAAAGTATATCAAGTAATCTTTGCATCCAGCTAAACATCTATATTGCTTTTCTCATGTACTGACCTGGCTTCGAGCTCCCAGAGTGTGGTGTCATCTGAGATCCAGGGGTTGGATGGATCTGGGGGTGTGAGGAAGGGGTCGTATTCAACGTACTGCTCTGTGTATCCCAGCAAACTGTTGTTTGAGGACAGACAACAGGCATGTTATAATCGAGCTATCACCTCTGGCGAACTCATGCTCCATACCTTTCTGTGAGTGATTACGAATGAGTTTATTTGTAAGCTTTAACTGACAAAAGCAGAAGTGAAATCCTCCTGAGAGCAACTAGAGAACAGACTGAAATAAAGGTAGAGCCCGACAACAGGGACTGACCCTGTATTTGGACACAAGAATAGAGAACTCTTTGGTGAATGCACCTCTTTTCATCTTTTCATTGAAGGAAATCACAAACACGACGCTTTGTGTGCCATCCAGAATCTGGCATCATCGGCGCTGACACTCACTGAAGGCATTGTCCGGGCCCAATCACTCCTCAAGGTCATCGGAGCTCTTAATTCCACGGCGCGTTAGGCCGTTTAAAGGCTCAATAAACAGATCGATGGCTAAACTGAATAAAGACACAAAGAACATCGCTCACCTCTCTGCCACTTTGGACATTTTCAGTCGATGTCTGTCTAATTGCAATTGCCAAAAGGTGATCTGAAACCACAGCAGGGAACAATTAGCACACGTCAGTCACCATGAATATCACAAGATATTGTTGTTTTTCCAAGTATATCTGCAGTATATCTGGTACTATCTGCACCGCTTTGTGCTTCAAGTATAACATCATTATAAGCTACAGCTGTAAAATAAAAACTACAACTACAATCTGAGGGCTTGCGCTGATTTCAAGTGGTTAAAGAGCCTATATTTAATAGTAGGGTGCCACCTGCAGGTCTAACCTGTTCCTGCAGTTCTTCTTCTGTAGGCTGCTTGGCCTCTGGGGCGGGGGTGTGGGTTGGGCTGTGGGTACGGATATCGTTCTGCAGCCCATACACAGACTGAAACAACACAAAAAAAAACACAAACACATGAAATGAAACTATCTATAAGCAGTAGTTTTATAGCCGCTGACAAGCACAGCAAGGCACAATAAGCCTGTCTGCTTATGTCTGTGTTGCACTAGTATGAGCCCTGACCTTAAAAGAAAGGTGTATCGGTGGGACATTGCATTGTACTATACCTTTCTGGTTTTGTGTGGGTTTTTCATTCTGGACGACTTCTTTATGTCAACTTCTGTTGTATTCACACATCCGGGCTGTGAGGAGAGCAAAAGAAAATCATAAAATCAAGAGTTAATTCGGCTTAAATTAAATTTTTTCTTTGAGGAATTTACAGTTTTATGCTCAGCCCTCTAGGACGAAGGTGCAATTTCGCCACCATTATATGAGCTTCTGTTAATCAAATCCAACATGTGTATCTGGGCTGTGAAGTGATTCGGAGAAGTCTCCAGGACAATGTGTCAGATGCTGGTTAATTAAACATGGAATGTGCCAATTCTGGGAAAACAAGTAAACCAGCGGGAAATCAGAGTCTTAGTGTGCAAATTCTGGCTGATTGAACAAGTGGTCTAATCTAGGTCTCTTCCAGAAGAACAAGTTAAGGAGCTTGACGGCGTCGCTGTGAAATTTGAATTAATATTGATTATGTTGCTCCAAGGACGCATAAATTGAACTTATTTTCCAATTAAGCATGGAGCAGTGGCTTCTGAGAAACACAGCAGAGGAGACCCTATGACCTCAGGGGGGAGACTAAATGCTAATGCTAAGCATGTGTGTATGAACAAGGTAAAGAGCAGCGGTGAAGCTGATGTGTTGTGACAGCTATTGATGTGGCATTTTAAGTGTGTGGCAAAGGGATACACAACGGGGGATTTACGGTGGGTTCACCTCTTCACGCGGCTCCTACGTCAGAGGAATCGAGAAAGTATAGGTCATGTATAAATGACATAATCTATGAAGTGCATTCCCGTCGTCTGTGGGAAGGAAGATAATAACTGTGGGAAGGGAATAACTGTGGATTGTATAATAATAACTATTCTTTTGACATCCGTGCAGGCGGTCAGTGTAAAATGACTTTTTTTCAACTTTTGCAGGGACAATTACGATGACGGTGATAATGTCAGCAATGATACCGGCAACAGCAAAGGTGACGATGTAGACAGCATCAGCAATTTCACTCACCACTGGTCTGTGCACGTCCCAGAAAGCTCTTTCCTGACTGTCAAGAATTTTCCTCTCAATTTTGTCTCTTTTCTTGTCCACTCTGAGAGAGAAAAATAATATTTCAGAACTGTTTTTTCTTTTACATAACACACACCTCATTTCCAACGCATATGCTGATTGACTCAATCGCATGTTTAATGAGTATCTCGTCTGTGAAGTTGTGTGCCGGCAATTACAGGAGAGTTGAAGTAAACCGCTAAGATTAATCATTTCATAATGAGGGTGTAAGAGGACTCACTCATAGGCTCAATGCGTGTGTGGTTCTTATAGAAACCTACTTCGCTTGTGCTTCTGCTTGCATAAAAATGAACTCCCATTTCCTGGCGAAAGCTCTCTGTAGCCTTGCTAAGCTCTCCTGCAAGTCAAAGAAAGAACAAACAAAAGGGGAGGGGGGGGGGAGACTTTTGAGGGAGCACGACTGATTATGTTTACTGCACATGATGTGTACGGTGCACAGCTGGATAGCATCTTTAATGATCCCTGCTCGCACATAAAAAGAAAAAGGATGACCGACCCATTGGTTCATTTAATAGCTTCAGTGAAACGAAAGTTACAAATGATGCAGTGACAGAAACAAAAAACAAAAAAACACACAAACGTCCCCAGTTTTTATGAACAAAAACGCAAAAGAGCAGCGCCAACGCACGAGCAGAACAGATATGTGAGGAGAGGATTGCTGACACCAAAAGTCCTCTTTCACTTACCGCTTCATAGTCTGCAAGCTCCAGACGTGCTTTATTTTGCATTGTTCTTTTGCAGAGGTAAACAGCTGAGAGAGGAGAGAGAGAGACAGAGAGAGACAGAGAGGTTGAAAACAGAGGCAGAGCGGGATCTTAGCTTTGGTTTTAACAGCCTTAAGTGGCCCTGCGTTTACTCATTTAATCCTCTCAACTGCACATTTAAACTGGCCTGCAAATCACAATAGGTCATTGACCGTGCATGGTGTCTGAGCGTCTGTTGGGTGCGCGCGCCTGACTTTTGATGTCTTCCTGTGCTATCATCATCCCTTCATCCCTTTGTTAACTGACCATTATGTGCAGGCTTCATTATGCCATTAGACTGTTTTCATTATGGGGCATCACTCACGTGAATCAGCCGCTACATCTGAGACACTCTAACTTCCCCCCGACGCTCGCCGGATTATTCCCACAGCGAGCATTAGCCCTTTTCCTCCCTCCACAATTCAAACAACAAATGAAAGACCTGCAGCGGCTGCGGCCATTCACCCAAACCATTTTTGGCATTATGAAATGTTTATCTCCACTCTGCTCTGCTGTAAACAATGAAAAGCTCATCCCTGTATCACCGTTTAAAACAGTCAGCCAAATGTGCACAACAGGTGCACACATATAAACACATCTCTGGTTTCCTTCGCTGTAATCAGTCTGCATTAGTCAAAGGGTATGACTGAGGCGGGCGAGACTGAGGTTGGACTGCATGAGAAAATATAAAAATATAAAACAGAAATAAGATAGTTAGTGTACAGTTATTGCATGCTCGTTGCGACTATAACCGATTCTCGCTGTCAACACCAAAAACAAAATTTTATGTTTGACCGTCAGTATACTGTAGTTGCATAATTTGCTTCATTTTTTTTTTTTTGGCACTTTTTGCAACATCAGCAGTAATAACATACTGAGCGGACTAACTATATTTCATGCGCTACACAAACGGTGTGCCTCATTAGCCTCTTCAGTACACACTGCACAAAGTAGAAGTTAGAATTTAACGGCTCTCTCTCTCACCATAGTCTGTGTTTTCTGGTTCCCAGCAGTTTGATGGCCAAAAGTATGGAGTCTGGAGGGGGGAAAACAGGTCATTAAAAAACAAAACTAAAGGAAACCTCACATTACTGACAGCGTATGGCTAACCGCATTGGCGTTTTAAATCAACGTGTGCTTGTCGTGCGAGGTGGGCACGCAGTCACAGTCCTGCATCTGTCACAATAAAACATTTTGTTGTATAATAGGCTTGACGTTAATGTCTAAAGCACATAAGCTCCTTTCAGCAGGCACTGAGAGCAGACAGCGGCATGAATCTTGACCCTCCTTGGGCTGCACTGTATAGGCCGGCTTCAGATGAAAACCGATTACACATAAGGACCAAAGTGAAGCCTGCTACTAACACAAACAGCCTTAGGCATTGATTTATTTTGGTTATTTCAGTGCAGCACACTTGGGGGAGCTTACTGAAAAAGCATCTAAAACTGTCAATCGCGGTATTGACATTCAAAGCGAGGTGCTGTTGTTGTTTTTCTTTTTTTCACGGACCTTTAATAATTATGGCGCACAGTAACTCCTAATCACTGTTTTGACTCCAGCATATCGCACAGAGGCACTCTAACAGTTTCAGCTTCTTCTCTGTCCTGCACTTCGTACTTTATTTTCAACAGCATGGAAAGAAAACATGTCCCAATTCAATTTTGTGTTTTTTTATTAGCCACCCTGCTCTATTTTTCCCTATTCGTATGTCTTTGTTAAATATTACTACTACTACAGATAAAATCTGAATCATAGCTTTACTATTGTCGGATATTATATCTTACCTGAAACCTATAGAAAGTGCCATCATCTTTGAGAGTGAGGACGTGGTCTGAGATGGGGAAGAAGTAACCATGTGCAGCCATCAGAGTTCCTAGGTGCAGAGCCTCCACTGGGAGAAAACACAGACGAAGAAAAGTCAGTTTAGACGTGGTGCACTCCTGTGCTGTGTGTCAGTTTTCCCGGCAATTAAACATTCGCACGTATATCAGCATGTTTTGAGAGTGTGTAAAATGAAATGGCTGCGGGCTTCTTCAGTGAGAGGCAGCAGAAAGTCTTTCACAAGTTGAATTCAGCAGCACTGTTAGCTGTCATGCAGAAATGTTTCGGTTCAGAAAACGTTTCAGAAATGTGTAAGAGATCATAGCAAAAGGGTGAGATGTAGCAGGAACTGAAAGATTATTATAAACCTTTAATCTTCCTTTCATACATCATATTAAAATAAAGTTATAAAATACAAGATGCACTCGTAGGATTATAGCTAATTGATTATTAGCTTTTGTTTTTATATTTCACAAACAATTTATCAGGCCTTTAAAGGAAATATAAAGCTACATCCACTTTTTTTTAGATCATTTTAGCGCTATGACATCAGGGGAAAGCTGCTGGCTAGCTTGGCTTTGCAAAATGGTGACAAAATCCACCTACCAGCACCTCTAAAGCCACCTCTAAGTCACTTATTAACACATTATATTAAGTTGTGTAATCCACACAAATTGTGAAATGTAAAAAAAAAAAGACTATTTGGGGAGGTTTCTTGGCTGACTAGTGCTTTCCTGGAGTTTCTGTTGCATGCCTGGCAATTGCACAAATATCAAATTGTTGTTTTTTTCTGCACAGATCACCAAATGAGATATAACGTGTTAGTTTGTGAGCTTTACAGGTGCTGCTGGGCGGATAGTGTTCCCATTTGGCAGAGCCAAGTTAAGCTAAGCTAACCACCTGCTGGCTGTAGCTTTATATTTAACAGACACATACGAAAGTGGTCAATCTCATCCAGTACAATAAGGATAAGCATAGTTTACAAAATGTCCAGGATCAAAGTGATGAGGCCCTTCCTTTACATAACTTTTAAAGAAAAGGTTGCACAGTAGACATTTCGAGTCTTAGCGGGAAACTCACAGGTGGACTGATGGAACTGAGCCCGCCTTACTGTTATCCCACCTGCGTTTTCGTGTCCTTGACAAATCGAAATGTCTGCTGAGCAACCAGTCCATGTATCCTCTTTTCAAAATACCAAGGCATTAAAAGATGAAGCTGCTCTGGGATCTCACTTTTTCATTAAAAGAAGATTCTCTGATAATCCTGCAATCAATAGTTCCCCATCACAGATCCTTAACCAGCATGCTTTTTTCTCGTCCCGTCAGCTAATTAACTTTAGTCACCTTTCATTCCCCGCTATAAATTCACCCTCGACAAAACGGCCAGAATTTATTCAATGAATTGAATAAATTAGGAGCAGCTGCACTAATAGTTTCTGACACTGCTTTGACATGGGGATAGGCAGGTCCGACCAAACAGCACAGCAGGAGGTCTGGCTGATTAGCACACCTTCAGCCGCAGAGGCGGAACTCATCAGTCAAATCACCTGGTGTTGTGCTTGGTTAGAGAGAAAACCTGCTTCCCTCTGGTGCTCCACAGCACATGTCTGACTCTCCCTGATTTAAACCCATCAGATAATGAAAACACGTAATCATCATCCACCGTGTGCCTCGTCAGCCACCAGCTATTCCCCCGCTGCTCTCAGCCTATAATGCCATCACGCTGTTGACATCCACTACTCATGTTCAGTGCGATGTGTTGACAGTGCTAATTCTGCCACTTTTCTGTCACCGCGAACAGTACATGTAACGGTAAATGTTGTTCCATACTGCATTGTCCTCGTCTCTCTCTCTCTCTCTGTGCCGCGTTGTTTATTTATTAATCACTAATAAACCAACGCACAGAAAAAGATTAAAACGCTTAACGTGCCCTAAATAGGCAGGCGCATGAATGCTATAACGGGATGTTACTGTATGCATGCATAAAATATGCACAAATTTGCTCCCTCGCTCTCTGACACACACATCCATATCCCCACACACCGGGTGCATGTGAGATAAATATAGACTGTCTTTTCCTTTACCACTGAAGTGACTGTCACAGCTTGGAGAGGTCAGGATGCTTATGTATATGCATGTGTGCGTGCGCATATGTGTGACCGTGCTCCATTTATTAATAAATTATGACTCATAAGTTATTTAAACCTGTTTACTTATAAAAACACCACCTTCCTTCTCATCCACTGTACTATTTCTTACAGCAATATTACCATGTGAATATATATATATATAATTCACCGTGTGTTATATTTTGCTGTGTTATTAAGTCAGAAGGAGAGGAGTCATTTCTGTTGGTGGGCTACAGGGACAGACCGGGCCTTGCATACGTCATCTGCACCTGTCCACGGAATACAGAGAAGTTCAAGCAGACAGACATTTATAGGCAAAAATCCAGTCATCCACATGCTTCACTGTTATTATCCATTCCGAGATTTCATTTTCTGGATTGTTATCTCAGACGGGATGAACGTCAGATGAAAGTAAAGGCAGCAAAGTATGAAAAAATGACACGGAGGACAGTGCTGTTAGAGCTAGCTGTCACCTATTCTTCAAACACGGGGCTGAGCGTCTGTCTCTGTGATGGTTTTCTCAGTCTCTCTCCGCTTTTGCTGAAGTGTAGCTGAGGGTTTTTCTGATGCTGGTTTGAGGATGGATGTTGAATGTCATCCCCACGCGCAGCAACTGATACAACAGTTTCTCTCCCTCACCCTACACTGCCTGCAGAAATTTAGGAAATCATCCAGCACAATTTCAAAAGCAGAAAAAAAAGTAGAAGCAGTACAAATATTTCATTTCTTTAAGTGTATATAAAGTATACATGACGGGCACAAAAGAATAAATCCGAAACTGTATAATCAGACTGGTGTGATGGGGGGGATAAAAGATTAAATAGGATCGAATCTATAAAGATCAAATCCTGGTAGAAAGGGAGCTTCTCGCTTTCCTTTAACATATCGCAGACTTTTCTATAAGCTACATATCTGACTAAACCTTGGATTGCAATTAGTCAAGTTGTCGAAGAAAGGACAGGCTCAGAGTCTGGGGGGAAAGACCCTTTGATTTTATCAGATTACCAGCTCTGTGCCAGCAGATTGGAACCCAGCCAAGTGGAGTGTGGAAGTAGTTTTCCAGCTGAGCTTTACGTAAAGAAGGGGAAGAGATTCTGTACCGTATAGTTATAGTTTGATTAGTAGTGTTTACACTACAGCATGTGAAGAGTGAAGCATGTAAGTATATTTAGTACTTACTTGGTATTTCTACTTTACTTTGTACTTTCGCTCCACTGCATTTCACTGGAAATTATGGGGCTTTTTTTTTGTTTTTTTGTTTGTTTCATGTTGTTTCATTCAGATTTTACATGAAAAAAACAACAAACAGCCTAATATTATAAAATACAATAAATCGTTAAGCAGTGGTTTCATCTTTTATGGATTATGACCCATTAAAACAATTCCTTTGCATGTTTCAGAAGTTCTACCAAAGAATGATTTTCCTAACAAACCATCTCAGAAGTTTGAGGTCCACTCAGTACAATAAAATACATTTCAACATAAAAAGCAAAGATTCAAGAAAAGTCCAATATATTAAAACAAATCGGTGGATTAGAACTTTGTTTTTCTCTGTTTCGACTTTATTTATTTACTTTACTTTAATTTCAAAAAATCGTCTAAAGTGCTTCACTACAAGAGTGACTCTCGAGTCTGATGAGGGGGAGCTTTAAAGAAGTTTGGAGTAGAAAACCAGGATTATTATACAGAACAGCATGCACCCTCTCCATGCTGTCCTGATGAGCCAAATGTCCTCCCTCAGAGATCATTTTACTGTTCCCTGGTGTCCCACTGATAAGATTAGGTGCTCTTTAATATGCAATTCACACCCTCAGTAAGTCTGACTAATAGTCTGACTGGCTGGCAGTTTTTTGTTGATGGTAGGTGTAGTGAATTTAAATAGTTTATGTATCTAGTCTTGTTTAATCATGTTTTAATTGTTGCTGTTTGACTGGTTAAATTCCCTCCACAGGGATCTCAAATATTAGATACATAACTATTATTGTTATGCATTTCTATACAGTATACTGTATATGTATATATGTGTGTGATGTCACACTTTATGTCTTGTGCTTTTTTTTCACATTTGGCGATAAAAAAAACACAATTCATAAAATGTTTTGAATCATTTTGTTATAAATAATCTGATATATTTAGTATTATGTAACGTGATGTTATTGACACCCCTGCAGGAATTTATTTTCGGGCAGGTTTAGAGTTGCGGATGCTGGAGTTGTTATAACATGATACAGCAAAAGTGAATTCATACTGTAAACAACCCATAGTCCATGAAACCCTTTGAATGTTTTTGCTCAGTTTTCACTCATTTCGACGGCTACTGTAGGCGTGCCACACAGTATACTGATAAAGGTTTATTGTCACCGATTTGGTGTCACTTCTGTTGTTTTTGTTTTTAATATGGGTTAAATATATTTTGAGATTTTCCCACCAGGGTTCAAGTATTGATATGAACTCATGAAACATCCGTATTTGACGATTATGAAAAGATCTGGAATTTTAAAAGTCTCTCTTTTGTATGATTTATGGATGTGTATGCATGATGTATCAGAGATATTCATCACTGGTAAGAATAAGTCAAGTCACGGCAAGTGAAGTGGTTCAAAGTGTTAGAAACTATACTTCTTTCAGCAGAGCAGATCTTAGGTCAGTTACGAGATCCCTGATGTATGACTCAAATGTTAAAATGTATAATTCAAGGACTGTATTCAACGTCTATACCCGACAGTTCATCTTAGAGCTGTGGATCCTGTCAACCTGCGGTCCTCAGTGTTCCCAATCCGTTCATGAGCTGTCTGGCCTGGACTGCTCAATGACGCATGCAAATGAATCTGGGCCACCTTAAATGTGTGTGAACAGTGAACTCCAGTAGTTCCCATGCCAGATAAACCAATAAGATTTAGAAAAGACGCTGAATGTTTATGATCTGTAATGAGTTACACTCTCTGCTAAAACGTCCAAAAAGACATCTAAAACACTTGAGAATAACTTTGGAGGCAAGAATTTGCATCGGCTAATCAAATGCAGCGTCGAATGAAAATGGGATTGGGCACAACAGAGATTGCAAAATAGGATGATGATGAGTTCATCCGGAGTGTGTCAGTATATTATCTGAGACATTCATTCTGCAAAAAAATAAAAAAAATCTCTGAAATCCCCAGTCAACTTTGATATAAGCTCATCTGCCTTTTTACATGATAAACATGCTGCTATGGCGCTGTGAGCCAAACTAACTGCATTTCACTTTGCTGTGTTTGTCAGGCCCGTGAGTTGTTCGTTGTTCTGTGCTGACACTCTGTTCACCACCGCAGGGCAACTGACAAAAAAAAAAAAAAAGTCAGTCAGTCAGTCTTGAAGGACAGGGCTATCTGTGTGTTAACATGTTTTCAGACTCTTCCCTGTTTACTGACAATTCTGATCAAGTGTCCTGTTGTGGAAAAACATTTCCAATATTGCAGGTGACACAAAATATAGCCTAACACTATAAATGTAAATTTGCCTCAGGGAATGACATATGTCTTACCGCCAGGCTCCATGAACAGAGCATTTTGGGGCCGGTTTAGCGCATTACGCTGATGTGATTTGACAGGCTACAGATAGAAGCTTTTTTTTGGGGGGTTAGGAGCATATTACAGGTGCCATGGTACAGATATTATTAATCATAGTGCTGTCTGAGGCATGCGGGAAATGATTTTTGGGCAAATTGATACGTCTGAATCCATATTTCACATGTTTCAAATGATAAGACGAGACAAGAAAAAGACACGGACACTTTGTCCACTCAGTAATACCCAAACGATCTCAAGTGTGCGCATTAAAACCCGCACAACTGATGTGTCAGTAGACAAAGACGGGCCAGTCCTCGCATACAAATGAAGCAACACACCAAGGAGTTGTGAGTAGATGAGTCAGCTCTCACGACTATGAACTGACTGCACGAAACCGAGGCGCACACTAGAGCGGGAATTCACACCCACGCAAACAAACCAGTATACCAAGTAAACACACATGCGGGACACACACATACACCTAAAGGTTTCTCTTCACATTATCACTTCCCCATCGCTATCTTTAATGCGAGCAAGCAACCAGTTTGAACTTTTCATATTCATCACGGTCGAACCTGTCAACTTTTAAGTTGTTTCACATGTGAGGAGGGGCACAGCTAATGATATGGAAAGTCCCTCAAGACTAGTTCTACTTTATCACACTGGAATAAAATAAGAATAATGAGTCAGAAACAAAGGAAGAATAAGCAGAAGTGCGGCGTCTGCTGTAGCTCAAGGACATGAAAAGACGGATCAAAGAAAAATGGAGAACCGGGGACTTGAGGACGTAGAGTAAACTAATGGCAAACATAGGTTACACAAAGGCACGTTATCCTCACTTCATTATTCTCAGTGCTGGGAAAAATAACAACCTGCATTCAGCACGTCTCCTTCTCATCTCGCCCTCAGACGTGAGAATCACCAGCAAACTCGAAATTAGATAGGAGTATAAACAGCTGCTAACAATGAAACGGTAACAGTAATATCCTAGTCTTTAGATCAACATTAATTAAGAGACTCTACACCTCTTTTCTCGTGGATCTGTATCAATTTGATGCACAGACAGCTACAAGTAAATAACTCTGATACTTAAAGAAAACGTGTTGATTCTAAGGCAAGCTCTAGAGTTATAAGGAGCGTCTTTATATTCTGTGATTTGGAGACATATAATGTCTCGTCGTAAATGTTGAGTCTTGTCTTGTGTTAGTTAGGGTCAAGTCCAGAGTTCCACATGTATGTGTAGTCAGTTCAGGCACCTTTGCTTCCTGCCCTTGTGTGTTTCCCGCCACTGTGATTGCCTTCCCTTGCCCTGATTGTTTTCACCTGTGCCCTGTTACCTTGTGTGTATATATTGTCTGTGTTTCCCTGTGCCAGTTCGTCACGTCCCTTGATTTGAGAACCAGCGTCCAGCTCCATGTGTTATCAGGTTTTGTGCTTTGTTCAAGTCAGTTTTGTTTCAAGCCTTGTTTTTGTAGATTTACTTTGTTGTTTTGTGTCAGTCTTCATTAGTCAGGTTTTTCCTCGTAAGAGTGATTTTTCGTCATTTTTCTGTAGTTAGTTCAGTATTGTTTTTTTTCCTTCCTGAGAGTGATTTTCATTTGGTACTTTGTCAATAAAGACTTTCCCTTTAAAAAGGACCATGAACGAGTCGGGCATATGGGTTCAGCCTCCAGCCCCCTCTTGTCAGATATCCTCGTAAAGTGCACGTAATACCGGATCTGAAACTGTGTGTATGCCTTTGTGTTCATATTTGACTGATTTATGGCTCCAAAAATGAGTGCGGTTCTGACGCAAACGTGTTACCTAAGCTAATTTGCAACCCTGTCCAATTAACTACCGTGTCGTTAAAGAGGCCCGATCAGCAGCCAGAGCACAATAAACTTCCTGTTGTTTATTGAAAGCATCATGCACCTGCCTCTTTCACCTCACGCAGTTTCTTTGCCACGTGCCCATTCCAAGTTAAAAAGGATCTGTCAGTATCAAGCAGCTCTTTTACCTTGATCCTCAATGTCCAGATTCTTGATCATCCACTGTACAATATCGGAACCTGAAATGAGAGAAAGCACATAAATATGACACATCTAATGTATTCATAGTGTGCTGAAACACCATTTTGCATATAGATGCAAATGAAAGGGAAAACAATGCCACTCTTAACCCTACCCACGTCCCCTCATCATCGCAGTGCATACCGATTCCTCTCGCCTTGCACCATGTGGGTGGGTAATAGGCCATCCATTACCAAATTTTCTTTTCTGACACCCTCTCCAAGCTGCAGTCCATTAATATAAATGACCAGAGAGGTACAATGGCATAATGAAGCATCCATTGTGTACAGTAACAACACAGTTTGTCTGACTCAGTCACAGCACAGGCACCGCGGCCGCAATTGTTTCATTTAATAAGCCGATGAATCACATTGAACATTTCCAGCTGTCACAAAACCAAAACTGTGTAAACAGGTCAGGTCTCAGAGAGGAGGGTCTGATCAGAACACAAGGCACCTGCAGCCTCGTTTTTCTAGAGTGGACATAACTTTTTATGGCGGGTGCCATTTTGCAATTCATCTTCTCCATCTGAGAGTGCAACTGAATCACTTTCACATCTCGGGAAAAACATAACAGCGTCCTCTGCCCCCCGGGCATCTTCACACCCCGCCACAACATGTGACTTTAGCGCTTTGGCTAAATATATATTTTCCAAGCTATTATTACTGCCTGTCATGCTGACAGGTGAAGGTGTGTTGAGGAGATGAGAGCCACAGACGGCAGAAAAAGGCGTGAAATGGAGACATGAGGGAATTCATGCAGCGAGAAAGTCAGTCCCTGTGGCTGTCTCTCTGTCCATCAAGCGATCTTTCTGTCTGTCTGCGTTTTGTCTCTCTTCCATTTCTCTTCCACAGCACCCCCTTGCTGCTCAGCGCCCCCATAACCAGATGAGATTTTCCACGGATTAACATCATTAATACAACCCCATTTTCACACTGTCGGAGTTGACCCACTTTCTAAGAGAGAGCTCAAATGAGATGTGTAAGGTAATCCTCTAACAAGACTGTCCACCGAATTGATTAATATCACGCCCATAGATCGGCCTGCGCATGTGTGTGTGTGTGTGTTCATGTGTGCGTTTGTGTGTGTGTGTGTGCGCGCGCGCAGGCACAAGCATGTGTTTGCATCAGAATGTGGCAATAACATAATGATAAGTGATAGCATCAATAATTAATGATCATAATAATGGCAAATATTGAATAACTGCCGCAGCGAATAGTAAAAGGGGACAGCAAAGGGCATCTTGCACAGCTTCAAATTAACGCTTGAACATATTAAGTATAAAGAATGTATGAAACTAACATAATTATAATATTATAGAGGTTCTGGTAGAAGCATACTTAACGAAGACAAAGAAAATATGCAAATAAGAAATAGTAAAAACAGCACAAGGCATGAAAATATGTGAAGTCCTGGAATACACTGTAAATTGTACATGCCGATCTGCTGAATATAAATGTTGACAGAATTTTGGTCTGCGTGTGGGCATGAATATAAAACAAACTGAGAGTAGCAAAGTTATTTCTAAGCTATGCTTCTGCTCTCTTTTTCTACATACATAAAGGAGATGCACACATACTGTACATACGCAGACCTATACCCGGGGCGAGTACAAATATGTTATCTGTGTATATACTCCAAAAATATGTGTCTGACGAATACAAGCACCGACTTTTATAGAAATAAATACAGAACTTGGCTCACTGATAAACAAAGAGAGAGAGAGAGAGAGAGAGAGAGAGAAAACATGTGCGTCACATTTGCAACAGTTAGTCAGCAGTGCAGTCGTTTCAGAGCAACTGCTGGTGTGTATTATATCGGCAGGAGAAGAAATCAATGTATTTTATTAAAAATTGAGGGTCTGAATGGTGCAGAGGATAACACACTGCAGCAGCCTTGGTTGCATTCCTGACTGTTGTGTGCTTACAGCTTGGTCAAGTGCTCCAGTGAGCAACAGTGGCAGTGTTCACGGAGGGGAAGCTACAGAAGGACTGTGACCTTGCTGCAGCCTTACAGACTGCCAAGAGAGTACTGTGTTGGGGGCAGTGTATGAAATCTGAGCATCACGCTTAAAATATAATATTGATTATTCTTATTTTTTTATATGGATTTCATACATTTTGATGAAGATATATTGTAATTTTTATGATTATAATGCAGTAGACGTGTGAATAAAGTATAGCTCTGCAGTTAGGTATAGGTATGTACTGTATGCTGTTGCTACCTCTACCTGTATCTGTAGCTTGGCAAAACCTAAACAAAGACACACACACACACTGTGTTAAACAAGTGTCAAAAAGGAAACTGTATCAGCATTTGTCATTTTCCACTAACGTCACTGAAGCTGAATTTCAGAATTTAAATGTATCGGCGTTCACTTCCTTTTCAACTATTTTAAGTTCTGCGTATCTGTCTGTAGCCTGTCTTAGCCAGCCTGGACATGACATGTCACTGGTTGTGACAAGCCAAGCGTGGTCATTAGTTAGCAGTGATGTGGACCAGTGGTAGTGACATGATTATTATGATGATGATTATTGGCGCCTGAGGCAAAATCATGCTAAAAATAAAAAAGAAATAAATAAATAAAACAAAAGAGGTTTGTGTACATTTCGCATAAACAAGCACTTACAGGAAAATCTGAGGTTTTACATTTAAAGGACTAGTGTGTGGGATTTAGCGGCACGTGTAGCTGCTTGTAGTTGTCTGTTTGTTTTTCTTTTTATTGGATTTTTTTTTCCGGATGACTGAGAACCTTCACAGAAAATAATTGGATTTCTGTATATTGTCTTTTTGTATTTTGTGCTTCATTTCAATCCCGTCACCCCATCTTCTCCTTCCTAACATGTAGGAGAAACTACTAGCTGCAAAAAGTGGGTAAAATATGAAAGGTCCCATCTAAAGGCAGCATCTGTAAATATAAAAGACTCTAAAGTAACAAAACATAATGATTCTGATTTTCAGGTTGTTATACACTAATTAAAACATATTTAGTGCATATTATTTTCCACTTCTGATATATTCTGCATAATAATCCTACACACCTGACCTTTAAGGATTAGATTTAGGTTATTAATCTATTAGTGTATATCTGTCTAAATTTAATTAGCTGGTATCTAGCTTCTAGTTTCATACATACTGTAAGTTTAATGTTAGTAGTAGTACATAGTACATAGCATATTGTTAATTTTTTATCATCAGGGATGACCACTCCCTTTGGGTTCTGAACAGTATTTATTTAACTAATCTCTTGTGGAGTATCAGTCCAGCACAGATGTTAGGTTGCACAGCTTGAAATCCAATATGATCCTCTTGACATTCTGGCACTGCAGGTGTGAAATGCAAAACGGACAACTCTCTAAATACTTTCTGTGTTTTGTTTGGCAAAGCACTAGTGCGGTACTTGAGTGAGTGGGAGCCAAGTGGAGGAGAGAAGAGAAGAGGTGAACAAAACAGAAAAAGAGCAGAGCCTTACCTGAAAAAACACTGGGGATCTTGGTTAGAAAACTTTTCACTGTTCGTATGGGGATGCCATTTTTCTCATCCTGCATGCGCGCTATTACTTCCTCCATCTGGGACACACGGGAACAGTGGGAGGGAAGGAGAGGGGCGGAGAGAAAGGACAAGAGAAAGAGTAAATACTTTGCCGCCTTAGTAAATGGAGGTTGTGTGCGAGCAAGACAGAAAGAGATAAACAGAGACACCCAGGTTCCTTTGTGGTTCAGCCATGTCTCTAAGGGACAGAGTCTGAGGTGAGGCAGTTAGTGACTAACAATCATTGCTTTCAGATTTCTGCCTCTCCTTTGAAAAATCTCTCTGATTTGTGTCATTTGTCACATAAAGCTGCCAGTAAGCTGCACATATTGAGTTCTGCAACAGCTATTGAATTTTGGAAGCCTAGCAATGAAGTTTCTTGTCATTATCCATCACAGTATATTTGACTCCCAAAAACAGTGACACATTTGAACTTTTGTGGAGCAGGGAAGAAAAATTTTCATCACTCAAAAGACATTTGAGGCGAAAAAAAAAAAGAAAAAAGTTCAGCATTGTCTAAATTACAGTATTTTTGCATTGAGGTTAATAGACCCAGACAGGCACACACATGCAAACACACATTCACACACGTCACTGGGACAGAAATGTACTGGGAGCTGTCTCAAGGGCCTGGCAGGGCAACACAAGGCAGCCGTGTTTCCAGGAACACACAGAAGGGAGCAGAGCGGAGAGTAGAGCATGGCCCCGATATGTCAGCCGGACTGGATGCCAAGAGATCTCCCCAAACTCCTCCCTCGGTGTAAAAATAAAGACTTGGAAAATGTACACAGAGTTCAATGGCCTAGCAACACGCTAATGGGCGCACGCATTAACAAACGCACAAAGCGCGGTGCTTTATATCCCTCCACCTGTAAAGGATTTTCCGAACCAAGAGGTCGCCTATTCATTGGGGACGGACAATTCTCTGTTTTTTCAGCTGCAGTCATTCTGTCAAGGTTTACCTATTTTTAACACCAGCCCGTAAACGGCTGCATTATCACTGAAAGATTATTTTGAAAAGAAGCAGTCATGGGCATTAGGTTAGGTTTAATTAATTAAACTGTGATTTTTTTGTTGTTTTGTTTTGTTACAGTGTCTGAACTTCAAAATGAAATGGTCGGGAACCCATCTCATTATCCTCATTAAAGCGACTATATGCAGAATTTTGCACTCCTCATTACAGCAACAATGTGGCAGACAAACAAAGCATGCTGCTTCCCTACCGGGAGTGCTTGACCCCGTGAACCTCTGAATCAATCGAATGCTTTATTTGATGAAATCTTAAAATCAATTCTAAAGCAATAATAACTGGGAAATGGGTTTTTCTAAGAGAGTCCAATGCAAAGAGTATCCCAGCTAGGTAAAAAGAGCATTTGGTTGTGATTCTCAATTAGACAACCCCTGTCCTTTATAAGAAAGAAAATATATAGGTGGTATAACTGACAGCAGTAGACAAGGTGATTCATTTTTCAACACGCTGGTGGAAATGAAAGCATCTCAGACTCCATTCAGATTCATTAAGGTGCAGAAAGTTCAGTGACATCCATTATTAAACGCCTAACACACATGCTAAGAGACAGAGGCGCTGTTTCTGGATTTAAATAGAACATTTAGCTGACTAATCTTTGGCCAACACCACACGATGGGTGGAGTTGTTGGGGTGCTGTTGAAGAGGAAAGAGTCACCCTCTGTTGGAGAGATCCAATAAGAGCGTTTTCTTTCCTCTCCGTCTTCGTATGACTACACACAACTTATCAGTGGAAATCATCTGGGAAGGGTAACACAATTTGAATGCGGCCAATTCTATTTCACACAAATGAAGGCTGCGTGTGGGAGAAAATGAATTTCCGCGGTCATATTGGCGACAAGGGAACAGTTCTGATTTTTTTTAAAACTGCGTTTGATATGTAAATATGCGACTACTTGCTACTTTAGCAGTTCATGTGCTAGTACTCTAGAATAATATAATGAAAGCTTGTAACCAGTCAAATACCCTGGAGCTAAAAATCATCCCAGTTAGTGATTGGAGTCTAATTGACAATGATGGAGCACAGGCAACTACTGTAACTATCGAGCTGCTGGAGGATAGTTGAAGGCCGGCAAGACTGAGAAAAAGAGAAATGAAAAAAGACCTGAATTGATAACAAACACACATTTTCAAAGTATTTTGTCAACCTCTTTCTTCCATAGATGTACTGCTTGAGGCTGGTCAGTGATTCCTCAGTAGTTTACCCGTGTTTATGTTTAAGTTGTTATGAAAATAACTCGGCATATCAAGATGTTGGTGGGAAAATGCTTCTGGCTATCCATTATTTTTTGTCTCTGCTTCCATTTTGTTGTTTTGTTGTCGGATTGCTCTTATTCTCACATACTTCTGATGTCTGGATCGTTGGAGAGAACCTCCTACTGATACCAGTACCACAACAAAGACATATCAATGTCGTCATGGGCATCAACAATCCATTGCACGCACAAGCAGAGTTTCATTTTTAATAAAGGACTCTGCTGCGATTATAGACATTCACTCCTTTGTTAATGTGCCGTTTTGGGAAATGTTGGAAGTCACTGACTGAAACAAAGGTAGGAAAAACGAGGTGGAGATTTTTCTTTGACGTTCTTTAACCAACATTAGTTAAAGGTGGAAGCAACGATGAGATTTGATGTTTAATTTTAATAAGAAACTCATCCAGGCTGAAATCAAACCAAAAGCCGTTCCTATATTAATATATGGTTATATAATTCACGTTTGCTGTTGTAGTAGTAGTCATATCTAAGACTGGTGTGCAGAAAAATGAAAATGAATCTTTTCTTTAGTTGTTTTTCACCATATCTCTATAAATGAATCCTAATTGTGTTCAGCTGAATAAGTGTGCCTCATAACGCCAACCTTCTCTCTGTATCTATGTCTCACTGTCTTTCTCTCGGAGTTAGCTGGCACTGTGAGACACAGAGCAAACAAGGACAACAGCAACAGTGATCAATACTTCACACACTCTCTCCTATCTCTGCAAACCTTCACCGCCTACACATGGTAAAATGCCACCAGCGTGAATATTCAGGATCTAAAGCTCTTGAAGTCGGGATGCTCTCTGGCTTCATGTTGTGAGGAAGAGAGGAGAGTCGTTTGCCACAAGAGAGTCTCTCTTTCTCATCCTCTCTCTCTCTCTCTCTCTCTCTCCGTCCCCCACCCATCCACCCACCCAAAGCTGTCTGACTGCGTCTCTGCAGCCTCTTAACAGATAAGAGTGAGTGTTTTGGCTGCACAGTGTGAATCATTGAATAATGATGGCACAGGACTCAGTACATATGAAGTGACTAACAAAAGCTCCGGATATAAGCACATACTGAGCTTCAGCACACGGCTCCAAGCACTTCAAAGACTATCACTGAGGGCACTCGGGGTGCAATCAGAATGTTCTGAAGCACCATTTGGAGCAAAAAACATTTTCAAACTGGGTTTGTAAATCAATGCTGGCCTCTTAGCTTTCTTTTTAGCCATTGTTAAGTGCACCATAAGTCCCTTATTTGACAGGCTGTATCTAAGAAAAGCCAGGCGTTAAAAGGATTCGTTTTTAAAAAGGTTCTATCTAAAGCACGTCAGGAAGGTGGTTTTTAGGGGGAAATGTTATTGCATGTCCCGTGCAAGCTCATTTGGAAGTGACCTTTATTAGTTACCCTAGTGAGGAAGAAAGGAGGCTGGAAGAGATGTTGTTTTATGTCCATGTGGGTCAGTGTTTCAGCTTGCGCCATGTCAGGGCTCCACAGCAATGGTTACTGGTAACCATTTCGAGGACGGTTGCCGCTGGCAAAATAAATCGATGCAAATTAAATATGGCTGTTACAGTCGAAAGAGAAAGCAGACATTGTTGTACATGCATTTGTGCTTTTGCTAGTCATTTTTTAGAGCTCTGTAAAGAGCGGGACAACAACTGCACTACTGGTATTTTATATACCAGGAATTGAGGGTGAACATTAGAAGATAATTGTGTTTGGTTATTGCAATACAGCTTTTATACATTCTTTTATATCACATTCTCATTTTTAAGTGGTATCTAACTACATAGTACCTTAATTACTCAAAATATAAGGTGGCAACTGTAGCTACTATGTAATGTGCTGTAATTCAGCATAGATATTTCTAAGAACTGTTTTTAAGAGCACTTAGGCCGTCCAGGACTGCCAGTCCATATCCAGTTTTTTGGCATACCCAGATTGTGTCCAGATTGATTTTAGAAAGTCTGGACAGCAAAAAAATTAAAAAATAAACCCACATGAAATCCGATTTTTGCAACTCGGATTTAAGCCATGTTTCATTTTTAATTTCAATTATATTTTACAGATGCCTCTCAGTCTGGACACTGGCCACTCATATTGGATTTCAAAGTGTCTTCTGAGTCACTCGAACCCGCGAGGCACAACGACGGCATAAAAATGCGGAGTGATGGAAGTGCATCATCAGACATGCTCCTGCTAGCAGAGCCCAATGGAGGACAGCACAGAGAACAACAGTCTGATGGCGCTGATCGGGGAAGACAAAGCTGTTTCCACATATGAAAACTTCTGTTAAAATCTCTATGAGTGACGTACGTCACAGCATCCCACAGTCTGTCTTAAACATCTGATCAAAGAAACAGATCTGATTTGCTGAGGCAGGTTACGAAGCATGGTTTGAAACTGCTGTAAACTACTGAAACTTCACGTCCACTTCTATGGAGTCAACCATGTGGCAGCACGGACAAACTAAACGCTCGTTCTTGAAAGGACTAACCCACAGTATTTGATGAGCATGAATGTGTTTTTCCTGCAGCGATAATTAGATCATCATTACCTCCATACACTCTAAATCCCTTAAGACGTCTTTAATGAAGAACTGGCATAATGTCCACTAGCAAAATGTAACTTGGAAGCATGCGTTTAGTTTAGTTCCTTATCTTCAATTATAGTATCTATAAAAATAAATCAACATTTGGTGTTTCTTGGTAGACTCAATCAAACGCAGCTTGCCCTGTCATTCAATTGGAAACTCATCTAGAATTCATTCCAGTTTCTCACTGTGCTGCTGAGGAAATTAAAAGCTCTCCTCTTCTTCTTCTTCTTTTCTTCCCCCTCTCCTACCTCCCCTCTCTCTTGGTCTTGTTGCCTGCGCCGTGATGGGTGAATGTTACTGCATCAGATGCAAGGGCAGTATGGTATTACCTTGACAGTGTTATCTTTAGTCGAATGTGTCTACGTGAAGAGAACGGATATTTCTCCCGACAAATATGCGCTCGCACATCGCAGAGGAACGCATACGTCCGCACACATGCAGACAGTACATGTATTCCCCTCACATTGCGAGCAGAGCATATGCACTCTGACCGAATGCACACACACACACACAAATTATGAAAGCTTAAGGACCCAGAGAGTGAGGGATTATTATATTTTAAGAAGCACAACATCACAATAGGTGATGCCGAGCTCCAGTCTGGTTGCCTGAGGTGGTGTGAAAGCAGCCTGAATAGAACCTGCGGCCATATAGCATGACAGCTCGACTAGATAAAACAGTCTTTGTAAGTTTGTTGATCTCATTTCCTTCTGAACTGCTGCGCTTGGCTCCACGAAGGAGGCAGAACCTGTGGTGGAGTCTGAGAGATAGTATTTCACATTCTGTATGCCCTCAAAAAACCAGCTGCGGTTTACCAAAGGAAAAATACATACAAACACACCAGAAGTGTGTAGAAGAAAAAGGCAATAACTCTTAATAGGATCAATATTATACCAACAAAACCACTCGAATGTCAACGCTACAGCTGCATTACAGTAGAGTGAAGAGCTATGTTTCCGCAAATGAATCGCACATCTCCTTTAGGCAGGCTGGTGCATTTGCGTATGGAGCAAATCCAAAAACACAATGTTCCTGACGCCATACTTGGGAATAAGAGCAGGACACCATACAGGCAAAACACAGTGTTGATGTTGATAAATTGCCATTGCCATTAGGGTGCCTTTCTATTGAAGAAAACATGATAAATCACCTTCCTGGGTGCCTTTCTAGTGGAGAAAACGTGATGGCGCGTCCTTTAAGATTTCATTCCAGTGGAGAAAATGTGATGTGGTGCAATACTGAGTGCCCTACATGCCATACAACAGTGCCTTTGTGCTGTATCTTATGGAAATGGTGTGAAATGCCGTTCCCTTGCCCCTCAGACATCCCGAGACCACCACTGACTATATACCTTTGCTTAGTAGCCTCTTTTGAAGATATTTCTTTGGCCTTTTTCCAAGCTTTATTTGATAGACAGCTGAAGAGTGACAGGAATACAGGGAGAGAGAGATGGGGAATGACATGCAGCAAAGGGCCGCAGGTCGGATTCGAAGCCTGGGCCACTGCAGCAAGGACTGAGCCTTCGTACATGGGACGGACGCACTACCAACTGAGCTAACCATCACCCCATTGGCATTAGTCTCTTTAATAGACAATGTTGCGTGCTTGTCTAATCCTTCCCTTCCATATCTGTATACAATAGTGACATATTCAAGTGATGCTTTTCTTCTCCAGTGGCGACCTAGATTTAGACGGCAAGTCCCAGCTCTTGATGAAGTCAAACACCTTTTTTTAACAGCCCTGATTAGATTATCACTTCTTATATAAGCTCTAAATCTCTGAGGGCACACTTGTGTTTGTTTCCAAATGAAGGACTTTTCTTTCTCTATCCATCGAGACACAGTCAATGATACACCGCGCTGCGCACTTTTCCTCGTCCCCACTCTGGAATGTAGAGGTCGACCGCTCATTTACTCCCGAACATGCAGAAAATAAGTCCTGAGGCATTCATACAGTAACAGCCTCTGTTAGACAAAAGAACTTTGCACGGGCACGACAGAGCTTTTATCACAAATCAATCAACGACAGTGTGTAGGAATGTGAAGCAGCCTGTGCATAATAAAAGACAAAATGAAAACCCTCACGTCAATGCTCAGTATGAATGTGAAATTAAATATATATTCAGCGAAAGTAAAAGGCTAATTATTATCATTGCAGCGTTGTGGATATGATGTATGCTTCACATGCACATTTATCACTGCAGGGTGTCGTCCAAATCAATCAGTAATATTGCTGAAGTACAACATTTTAATACTTCTCCATAATTTTACATAAATTTGACTGGGTTTGTTGAAAGGCCGCGCAGTTTCATCTATCATCTATAAACGTAATGATCAATAAGAAGACCCAAATTATCACAACGCATGCACCCCTTATCGATTATGTTAACGCTGTACATTCATGACATTAAGTCAGTGAGAATAAATCTATTGAGTGACTGAATAACAAAATGAAGGGATTAAAGGGTCAACAGTTACTATTTGACACCCAGCTACAACCAACCAGACATCAGCACATATTGACTCGACTAGCTCCTGTCCACTAGCGTGACCAAAACGTTGTCACGTTTCGTTACGTACCGACAAAGTTTGCCAGACACTTGAGCCTGCACCTGTGCAGCACTGCACCACTTAAATAAAATTACCCTGCAGATAGGTTGGGGGAAGTTATTGAGCTCATGCTGACAAGGTTGTTGAATAGATGCCATGAATCTTAAGTCTCCGAGTTACCACAGCAACACAGTCTGTGACCACTATCACAAGGACATCTTTGGCAGCTCGCCATTGCTCATTCATAAGTGAAAGAAAGAACCCGCGGTCAGCATGGGAGGCGAGGGTCTAGGGCCAATGGTCAAGGGCGTAAAGGTTAAAGAGAAAGAAAAGGATACTGTCGATAGGAAAAAGGGGTGTTTTTGTTTCCTGTTCTGTTTCTTTTGTTCCCATCACTCTCACTCGGCACAGTCCAGTTTCTACAATCCCAGTAATCTTGAAAAACAGGCCCTATTGCACCAGAAACCTGCTATCTCACCTGCCCCCAAACTGTCACTGACCTTTTTATGGTAACTGTGACATGGTTGACAGCTGCCTTGGTGTAGGCTACACCCCCTGATCTTAAACATCTCCATCTTCCTTGACTTCATGTGAGTGAGGTTTTTTTTCCCTCCAGGAAGTGTTTTTAGGCGTCTTTATATCAGACCACAAAGCTGCTTTACCCTCCTCTTCTCTATTAAAAACTCACCCCATCACTCAGCCCTGCATTTTTCACATTCTTGAGTCTCTGTTATTTTCGATTTGTTGCACGGTTTTATTCTGATTGCTCAATTATGGCTAGCAATGCTAGCACTACTCTGCACCACATTAATAACAAGTGTCCGGCTCCTGTGTCCAAGGATGGCTCACAGCCAAAGATCACCTCACCGCTACCCTGGGGTAGCACACCGCGCCGAAACCATCACCCAGTCGGTGGAATAAATGAATAATATTTCAACCACACATCATCAAAATAGTGGTCAATTAATTTCCTGTCAATAGACAAATCGTTCCCACAACCCAGAGGGACTACACTATGTTAAAAATAAAGCATTCGGGGTTATATTGGAAAAGACTGGCAACAGATGGTCATGCTCCGTTTGCTTAGCTCACCTTTGACCCCACATGACCTGCCCTGATTTATAATCCATCTTATCTTAAATGAATTTTTTTTCTGCCCCCATGTTATACTTGCCTTTTGTGTTGTATTCATCCAACCATTCACTTCTCATATGCTCTCAGATGGGGAATGGACAACAGTCTGCTTCACAGCAGGCAAGGATCATAGAACATGAGGAACAGATGCCCAGGTGACCACAGTGCCTGGAGTGTTGGGCAATTACTCCATCCAAGCTGAAGGTTTATTTCTATAAGCCGCGAGGCACACTCTGCAAACCAATGATTAGCCATTTAACAACATCTGCAGTTTGGGGCTTGATAAGCCTTGCTTTTGGTGGTATTCATCAATACACTTCTGTCTTTGTGTACACACAATCAAGCTCCATTGAGTCATCAGTCAAATGAAGCATCTGTTTCTTGGGATGTCATTTCACTTTCTCCCTTCACGATATTCTCCCTCTGCCCACTTTTCCTCCCTGTATTTTCTTTATTTTATTTCTAAACACATTACATCCTTGAAAGTGAGAAACCGGGATGGGGAGACAAAATGTTTCTCTGCCATCCCGAAAACTGTAAAAATCTATGAATTTTTGAGACGATCATTATTCCTCCTCCATGCATCCTCTCTCTCATCACACCTAATACAATTGATGTGTTTTATAATGCCCCATTATGGTTCTGCTTTGTCCATTATTTCCATAATGGAAGACTGTGATAAGAAAAACCTGACGCCACTGTAAAACACTTGCTGCGCACAGCAGCAGCAAGCAGCAGTATTATAACAAGCAGGCTCTGATCGACAGTGAAGGACAGATGGCTTTCTTACTACAGACTTCGGTTTATCTGGATGATTACAAATGGATGCTGTCAACCGCGATGCTTTCAAATGCCCCTCAAGGTGTGACTGAGAGCCTTTTTTAATGATTTGTTAATGGATGAAAGATGAAAGCGAGACCTGTATTTGCAGGCAAACAAGAAGATCTTTGAATGTCGATGTGGTGTTATTGGCTCGAGGTTACCTGAGTGGCATCTTGTTGTGTCATTTTCTTTGTGCGGCTCTTTCTCTCCAAGAAACATTTGTAAGTCTGTCTGAAAGCATAATGGTGTGACTAAATTATAATGTTTTCAGTTAATAAAATCAACTTGAATCAAACTGGATTGTGGTTTGTTTCATGCTGTTAAAGGTGGAGTTTTCTTGTTTACATTTATTGTTACTCAGAAAAAAATCCTTGAGGTCAAATTAACATGCTGATTGCTGCAGTCTTATTCTTTCCTGCCTTTGTTGGCACATTATCGTCTATCTCGGTGTGTTACGGCCAACTTTCGACCAAAACTCTGCAGGGAACCCTTAATACATAATGTGTTCATATACTGAGAAGAATTTTACTGAGAGTCCTGTGGTTGAATAGATCTAAAGTGAATTGAAATGCACTCATTCAGTCTGATTAGATGTGGAGGAGAAATTAACATCAAACATATGTGACAGCTGAAAGGTGCGCACATGCTGTATAGTGAATCAGTAACATGAATATTTATTACGCTGAACTTGTCAACGGAGGCAGTGTAAGACCTGACTGATAATTGTCGGCGTGTCAGAAGTGAACGTCAGACTCATAAAAGGTGTCAGTATGTTTTAAGTGAAGTTCACGTTCATCTCCCCCAACGCCGCTCTGACATCAGACGGAGGGGCATCCGACAATTTCTGTCACTTTCTGAAACTGACGATCCCCAAAGCGTGCTCTCTACACAGGACAAAATGCCAGGTGCGCAGAGGTGAGGCGGCAGGCAGCGTTAGAGCTTCCCTTTCAAGCTCTCTTCTTTTCATTTTTCGCACAATTGCCGCTGTCACTTTTTGTGAGCGCAACGGGAGAGCAATGCCATCGCGTGCATTCACGGAATGACACTCTGAAAGTGCACATTGTTATCCTAATTTAAATGTTTCATTGCGTCTGACCCCTTTGTGCGACAGCGGGCCTTTCACTCAGCATTTGAGTGTGTCCAAAAAGAGGTGTAAATGCTTTCCTTCGGACTTGTTTGGGACGACACATGGTATGACCTTCAGCACCATCGCCCTCATCTGTGATACTGTTATCTGCAGTAGGAGTGTTTTGTTTTGGGGTTTTTTAGGAAATATACATCTATTACATTTTGTTTTTGCTGTAGATTTTCACCCAAGATAGATATTATCCAAAAGTAACAGCCACTATGCTAGTAGCTGTGTGAAACTCCCCAACCTCAAAAACAAATATTTAAACATGGCGCTGAGGAGATAAAAATGAGCCGGATTTTGCCGTTGTGATAGGCTTCTTGCCTCTAATTTACTCAGAAATATACCAACTACCCAATGAAATTAGTTTCCAAGTGGGAAATCGACCAATAACAGCCGAGTGAATGGTATCTTTGTCTAATCAGGTGTAGGAGAGGTTCACATTTATGTCAAAGAGATAATTGTCATCTATTGTACAGCCTTGGTGTCGGTCTCACGCTAATTTATCCATGGTCTTGCCAAGCCACATTGAGCAAAGTGAAAAATCTGCATTTATTCATTCGTAGTATTCCTTTCACTTCCCAAAGTTACCTTTCGAGGAAACTGAAGTAATGTAGGTGTTTTTGTATAATAATCTATCTCAATTTCAATTTACCCATCACGCCAACAACATTAAAAACCTTTCATAATGTAGTACCTGGTTGGTAGTCCATCATCTTCTCCATAATTTCCCTGCAGGGTGTCTAATAATCAAAACTTATTGGTACAGCATTCCCGTGCACGACAGCAGAAGCAGCAGTTGCAGTATTGTCATCTGTTTTGACGGACAGATGGTATTATCACTATTTCATTTAGAATGCTTTCCAGATGGTTCCCAAAAAGACACTTGCATCCGAAGCTTCCAACAGTATTTTCATCAACTTTTACAGCTTTTTAGAGCACGCAGCCTCCTTCCTCCTTACACCCCCCAGAGAATCATCGTCCCCGGCGCGCGGCTGCAGGAGGATGTTCAATATCCCCCCCCCCCCCCAGCCCCCCCCCCCTCCCGACTCCTCATCCCCCCACCCTCCCCGAGGGACAACCCTCTCCTCGAGAGAAAGAGACAAGCATTGAATCATGGATGAGAGGTAGTCAGCCAGCAACGCCTGCTCCTTGGAAAAAAAACAAACAAAAAACCACGCTGGCATTTATCCTCGTTTGACATTGCTGCGGTTAATGCGTTTTTTGTTCCAAATTTGCCAGCCGGTGGGTTACTGCTAGCTCAACCTTTAAATATCCGCAACACGTTTTAAAGCATCATACGATTCCTAAACTTACTGTTACAAGGGTGTAACAAAGCTTTTTAGCCTAACCTTCAGAGTTTCAGTACTATTCTGAGCTCTGAACAAGAAGTTTTTCTTTTTTATCCTGGTTAAAATTGTAAAAGCATGAGGCTTGTTTATTTTCTAATGAAGCAAACTAAGGTTCTAACTTAGTGTGTCTTACAACTGAAAAAAATAAGTTAATAAACTTACATTTGTTCATATTAAATTGGCTAGATAGTGAGTATAGTGAAATGTCAGGCAGCAAAAGAGCCGGATATTTCCCTCAGGAATTGTTAGAGACCCCCCAAAAAAATTACAAGGAGAGTGAATCTTGAACTTACATTCATCGGTTTGTCAGCTGGGATAGACTCCAGCCCCCTGCGACCCTGATGAGCAGTTACAGTAACTAGTACAACTAGTCGTGGATGGACGGACTTTAATTCCTTTATCCAAAGGTCTTTGTCTGTCATATACTTATTCAATCTCGTGTATCTTGTTCTTTTATACTGTAGTTGTGTTGAAATCTGTGACTCTTGAATCAGCAGTTGTGGTAACAGAATGCTGATTATGTGCGGAAAAAGACTGACTATAAAACGATATATCAGATCTGATATATCGGATATTTTTCAAGGAACCATGTCACACACTTGTTTGCCCTGTATTACTGTTTCAGTGTTACCTTTATTGTTTTTATACATCAGTTTCTGGATCATGTTGGAATAGCACGCCTCTAAAGACACTCATTTCTGTCTATTTCTAAGTCTACTATGATCTGGTGTTCCTGGCTGGTGGTGGGATAGTGTTCCCAGGGCAAGGCCTCGCTCTCACTCTCTCTTTCTCCAACACTCTCCAGCTCTCTCACTCTCATCGTCTTGGTGGGCGGGCAGTGGGCGCGATGACTAAGCCAAGGTTGGCCATGTGCTAGAACATAATCTACTGAAAGCCAATATCCCTCCTGCCCACCTATCATGATTTCATCACTCAAACAGCATGCTATCATAAATTAGTGGATAAATGAAGACGAGAGCCGCGTTACCTTCAGATGTTTTATGAAAAAGTTAAAACTAATATGACAGTTTATCTAATTAATTGCTGATGGCTGTACGTACACAGACTTAAAAAAAAATAACGCTATCACGTATTAATCAGCCATGCACAGCCAATTACATATACTAATTTATAATTTAATCAAACTATAATAAAAGATTTGAGCGCTTATTCATGATTAGCAATCAGCAGTCGTCGACACTAAAGGGGTTTGTACTGTGGTGCATTTAATAATCATGCTTTTATTTTTGGTGCAGTCTGGCCATGGGAATACCGAAGTGTTAAATTAAATCACCCCTATAGTTAATCCTTCATCAAGGCAAGGCTGTTAGCAGTGTCCAAACTGTCTGGCATTACACTTGAGGAGGCTTATCATTGGGCACCAGAGAGAATGTTTACTCAGACTAAACTGAGAGACAAGGAGGACGAGGACAAGGATGAGAGGAAAACAGAGAGGGAGATCCAGGGAGGGACTCTGGGTATGGAAACAGAGATGCACTGGGAATAGAGAAGACGAGAGGATGCTTTCTATTTTTAGGTCCACATAACATGAGATGGAGGGGGCCTGACTCTCTTTCTCTCTCTCTCTCTCTCTCTCTCCTCCTCTCTCAATCCCCTTATTTCCCACATTCCTCCTTGGCACGTGCAACAGACACTCAGGACGGCTATGTGCGCCATGAATACCAATGAGAGAGAAGCAGCTGGATACTGGCAGGCTGACACTCTTCTTCTCCTGTCTGCAGAACAGAGACGAGACAAGGACTGGGTATCTGACAGGACGCACACACATGCACACTTCAGAGGACACAACAGTCAGGGTAGACAATAAACCGATAAGGGCAGACTCTTTAACGCAAGTGACACTTGAACCAGGGAGCAGTGAAGATGATGGACGATAGGCTTAGTTGAACTTTTCAAAACGGCAATCACTCACGGAGTGACTCATGCCGTCATCAGGTGGTGACGCTTCAGATAAATAGCGGGATCCCTACCTCGCTAGAATTAGAAACAGGTTCAAATTTTATCTCTGCTTCAGTGGGGATGTACAGTGTGACATGTCATAATAGGCAAGAGTCACGGTCATGGTTGTCAATTTGTCTTATATGAACAATTTAGAGGATAGGGATGTTGCCAATGAGGCCACTGGGAAAAATAAATCGCTTCAGTGCATAAATTCATGCAGTACAGCTTCATTAATAGCAAATCTTGTCAAACCCTGGCGATTCAAATCATTTGCATCCATCCTCACCCTGACATATCCTCTTTCACTCGCTCCAAGACCAGCTCTTCCATTTACAAACAGGGCTCTGCTGACGTTACAGGCAAGGGAAGCTTGCTTAATATCAACAAATCGAATCAGTCCGTTGCAAGGAATATGAGAGACCATTCCCACCATATCCTAATGCATTGTTAAACCTGACCTTCTCTCTTTTTTTCCACTCTCCTCAAGCTTAGATAACATGTTTTATCTTTTGTCCGGCCGCAAGCTGCAAGAAAGAAGAGGCAATGCTGCCAATATACATGTCTACAAGATCTAGGGTGCGGGTTTATTGGGAGATGAGAAACACTGTTAACACCGCCCGGTCACTGATTTACAGGCCGAGCAGAGAAGAGATGGAGAATCTGATATACAGTATGTTCTAATTATCAGTGGTAGACAAAGCAATCTGAGCCTTTAAAAGGGGGCAATAAATGGTGTAAAAAGAAGAGAACAGTGCTTGAAGAAAGGTACATTAGCATAAGTAGCAAATTGTGCTTAAAGGGCAATTTAACACCAGCTGGAAAAAAAATCTATTCTTGCTGTGGTTTTAATTCTCACCTTGCTGCACTGGCATGCAAATGTACCCAAGGGTGGGTCAGCACACGGTGGCATCACTGCCGAGTGTGTGGTTACAGGTGCGACATAACACCTCTGACTGCACCCATCGGTGGCTGTGGCGACTGAACTCACCGAGCTTAAATTAACACTAATCCAACACTCGACTTTATGGTCTTTTTCTGGTTTGTGTCATCGTGTCGACTCATGTGGCATTATACAGGACGTTCTTCTGTTGCCGTCTACCCTCACTGATGTAAATAATCAACAAGTTATAGTATAATTATTGCTGACGTAGGTAGCATTATAGAGTTGTGGCTGGCTAGGGTGGAGATACCTGTACATACTTTGAGCACTGTTGTATAATTTATAGTAATGCAACCATGTAACTGCACAAATTGATTATAGTTTTAATAATTAACATTTAATCAACTGTAGCTGTTTAATCAATTCTGCTTTAAAAAGTTAGTTTTAGTAAAATGGAGGTACAAAATATACTTTAGTACATTAACTGATCAAATGCCAACAGCTTTTCACACTTTCCTTAATGCAGCTACTTTATAAGTGAAAGGTGTTGGTGCACTGTTGGTTTCCATACACAGAGCAGCACTCCTTAATGTGGGCTAATGTTTGTTCCCTCATATGCATGGACTAGCACACAGAAATATTGAAACACACATGCACACACGCACACACACACACACACTCGTGTTCTGTCACTTTGCTAGCTAAGGGTGTGCTGGACACATTGTTGAAGTGTTTGAGATAATAGCATCTGACAGACTGCTGGTGTGGTTGTCATGGGGATGCCAACAGAACAGCCACCAGCCACCACAGCAGAAACAAAACGGACAGCAGGAGAAAGCACAATCATTGTAGACAGTATTGTCCGCAGGAATGTCATCTCTCAATTAGCAATTAGACATTTAGAACCCGGGGACGACGCCTGGGAACCCAGATGATTAAAATAATGAGGAGTTCTGAAAGTGGTTTTGTTTTTTCTTGGCCACGTTATGCCTGAAAAGAGTATGTATGGCATTATTTGAAAAGTAAATTTTAAACGACAACTTAAAAAGGACAGAAAGTAAAAACACCCTACTCACTGCACTGCTAGATGTGATACTTTGTGGTACCTTTGAGCTAAATGATAGCATCAGAGGCTAGTTAGGTATAATGTTTACCGTCTTCGTGAGCTGGCATGATCATTTACTAACTAGCACTGGACAGCAGGTGCAGCTGAGGCTGAGGAGAATGTCATTAGTTTGTTTGTTTGTTCGTTCAAATTATTTGGTCATAAAAGTATTGAGGAGCCTGGAGATGGAAGAGCCAGGGGAACATGAATGGATGAACAAAATTTCTATCGTATAGTTTTTCTTGATCACAGGTGAGTCGACCCTTCACAGAGCTACACAGCTACTATGGCTAAAAACTCTCCTGTCATAACAGTCTATTTTCAAGAAACTGACGTGTTAATATGCATTTGCATATGCATCCTTTGCCAACTTGCTTTTAATTGTTGCTTTTAATAATCTTGTTCCCATAGACGAGAAAGACAGACGTTAAACCCATTTAATGAGGCCAACTTTCCTCCACCCAGATCCTAATTTACATCCTCGTATTTGACAGGCTATCAAGTGAGCCTCCAAATATTACAATATATGGAAACAATATAGGCTGCTTAGCATTTGCTTCAGGTTACATAACCAGCAAGATAAGCTAATTAACCCCATATTTTAAACCAAACAGCCAAACAGCTTCCTGCATGTGTATAATTTGGAGTCTGCCTGACTTGAACATTATTAGGGCCGTTTGCTGAAACATTGTTTTGTTTTTGTTTTTTTAATAAGGACATTTACTCCTTGTATTATCTCAGCTGCAGCAATTTAATTTTTGGCTGGAAATCATCATTTTGGCACATTCTAGCAGTAAAAGGCACAGGACGATAAAGAAGAAAAGGCAGCAGCAGCAGCAACAGCAGCAGGTTGAGCCAAGATGGCGCCTGAGGTTTATAGACAAGGCTGTACTGTGGATGGCTGTGCTTGCTAAGCTGAACTAATGGTGTGAAGCTGTGAGCCTCAGTAGACTGCAGGTGGAAGCTGCTCAGCACCGTGCAACCTGCAACGCTTCGAGAGAGCATGTCTGTAATGATGAGTTGGAAAGCGCACGACTCCAGACAAAGGTGTGTCTCCGTCTGTTTGGCAAATGGAAATGTACGTCTCAAACATATGAAAATGTACCCTTTGGAACAATTGCTGTTTGACTTTTATTATTTTGCCGGTATTGGATTTGTGCAATGGCACTCAGTCATGGCAGGCTAATCACTGAGACGTGATTGCTTCTGGGAGACTGACTCCTCATTGTTGAGAGAGGCACCGAGCTGCAGGGGTACAATCAGGCCAGCACTCTCAGTTACAGTTCCAGTCAATTTGGATGGAAAATGCCACATCCACTGGTTGTTTGTTTAGAGAGAGTTCCCAATAAAGCTATGAGTCACAAGTGAATCATTTCACACAGGAGGAGAGATGACTGTGCTCCAGCATGGTCTAAATACATTCCTCTCCTCTCTTTTTTTCTCCGTGTGAGGATAAAAGCTGACTGGAGTGGCATGGGCTCTGACTAGGGCTCTGATGACTTCAAAGCGAGGCGAGGGATGTGAGAGGAGGGGACGGAGAGACAGAGGTGGATGGATGCTTCGCTGGTAAGGAGGGAGGGGGTAGAAAAGAGAGCGGAGTGCACACATATGTCAGGGCGAGAGAGACAAAGGGAGAGAAGTTAGAGTCATATTGTGAGAAACATCAAAGACCTGAAAGTGAACAAAGGAGGGCAGAGGAGTGGGAGGGATAGCGTGAGCGGGTAGTGGGGACTAGAAATAACAGAGGGCAAAGTGTGAACACCGGTGCGAGAGGGAAACCGGGATGAAAAAGTGTTGGGACTGAGAGGGTAGGATGTTTTTATCAGTCTAGACAGAGAGAGCGAGAAAAGTAAATGGCTGTTTTGCGGAAAAAAACTACATTTTTGCTTCAAGCTGCCAAAATACACTGCAGAGAGACGGGAGGTAATGCATGAAATACTCTGCAGAGAAAATAATATAATTGCTTTTTTTTTCTGTTTACTTTTGAATACTCTTGACATGCAAATACGGTTTTAGCCTTGGCTACAGTATGATTTAAGGCTGCTGCTGTGAAATAGTAGACGGCGCTTGCTTTTGAGGACAGCGTTCCTCCAATCATTTCTATATCTTTGGCAGAATGCTTCACTGGTTGTAATCACAGATTTGAGAGGCACTGACATTTTCAACAACAAAAAAAAAAAACATTCTTGCAATTAGGAGAAATTAGGCGATGGTGTTGTGGTTCGTGTTACATAATGGATCTGATGTCTATTTAAAGATATATGTATTCTTCACGAAATGCACCAGCACACGTTAGGATGACCATTTTTACAGTCAACACTGATCTAAAACAGTTAGTATCTGACTGAACCGTAGCAGACCTGTCCCAAACAATATGACAAGGAGTCGCTTACCGCAACCTAAATGTAACTGGATGTAGAGATATTTGGAAGGGATGCAACAGCGAAATGAGAAGCAAACAGGATGCAGAGTATCTGCAATGAAGACAGACTCAACGTCTAACACATGAGGATGTAGAGACGAGAAGGCCAGCGGGAATTCGTACTTCGTAGACGGAGTGTGGGAAGGAGCAAGCCGTCACCAGAAACAACAGGAAAGTGCATTAGAAGTACAGACTGCATGGACACAGTTTTGATGCAGATGGTGTATGTAGGGACGGTGGGTCAGAGGAGAAGAGAGGGAGAGAGAGAGATAAACACAGACAACACAGACACATTGATGTTTTGGGCGGATGCATACCTAGCTGCGTGGTGAATACAAAGAAACACAGCAAAGAAATTCATATAAAACCATCTCTCTCTCATTTTGTCCTTTTCTCTTTAGTCCTAACTGAGCATCTCTGCCCTCATTAAAATCATCACCCCAGAGATGGCAGAGGATTCATTCACAACTCTGGTAGGGGGTTCGCTTGTAATCTTCTGCTAAATGTTGATCTTGAATTAAATGACCAGACAGAAACGAGGCCTGAGTCAGCCTCTATATTAATGCCCAGACTTCTTAGACCTTTATGTAACCGTTAGAAGACAAGGCTAAAACTCCAGCTGTGGCAGACATATACAGAGGGAGAGAGTTTAGAGAAAGACAGACCTATGTACAATTTTCACTATCTTCTCAGAGCTGCCCAAATCATCATCCAGTGAAGGCCACTATTAAATATTTTACCCGTCACCTCACTGACTATTCCTGCGGGACAAGGTGACCCATGTCACATTTTTTAAACTAACCTGTCGAGGCAGCAGCAGACTAGAGAGGTAAAATGACTGCTTTTTGTCAGCCGTCTGATGGCTTTGTACAAAGTGATATAGCGGCTGTTTCAGGTTAAACAAAAAAGGATCTTACTCTTTATGAAGGTCTATCTCTGTGGGGATCCTTCCCATAATGTTCTCAGACACTTATAATAACAATCTGGGCCCGTCAATGGCAAAAACAAGCACTTTAGTGGACGTACTATAATGGTGCTCAATGGTCCCGAAGGATTACATTGCAGCCCAGTTTTGCCTCTGCCAGCTGCAGGGCTCTCTCACTCAATACTGGACCTATTTCAAAAATTGTTGTCCCCATTACACACAAGAATGTGGAAAAAAATAAGGGTTAAGTTAAAAACACTTTAATTTTTATGTATCAAACTAGTTTCTGCCATGCAACTTTGTCTCCTGTAACTCTGTTCGTATGCAACTAAGCTCATGATTTATGCTATAGCAGCATTTAGTGAAACTGCAGGAAGTACTGTGTCGTTTCCTGAGTTCAGTGGCCAAATCTTGTCTTCTACTAGAAATGTTGAGTTTTGTTATTTTGTTCGTTCACTCGGTAACCTCGGCTTAAAACCAAACTTTTTTACCAACAGACTCATTTGTTTTCTTGCAGAGAGTTAGAGTAAGATTAACTCGCTCTCACATCTGTCAGTTCAGGATGAAGGCCACACATAGAAATCACCTACAGTCGCAGCATCTCTAACACTCACTTATTGTATAAACTTGTATAATGTGTTAATTAGCAAGTTTAGATGTGCTGGGAGGCAGAACAGATGGATACGAGGTATTGATCCTCTTATCTAAATAACTCAACAAACATACTTCTTAAAGGGAAAGAAAAATCCAGATTTAAACATCAACTTAACAGTCAAGGTTTTTGCAGATATGTTTGATAGTAGTAATAGTTAGTATTGCTATGCACCAGTGTTATCTTTGATGCTAGTAAATGCCAAAGATGGATTTTTTTTTTCAAACGTAGGTTCCATCTGATGAAACATAATCAAGGTAGCATTATATCTGCAGCTAAAACGACTCTGCTATTACAAAATAGTTGCATACTGTATGAAAATAATTCTCTGCAAACGATTGCAGAGTGTCAGTTTTATGGCTCTGGCTTCCAGCCCAAGATCATTTATAGCTCCAACCAAAACAAACTATAGGATTTAAACGTTCATTAGCCACTAATGTTGACTGATTGCAAAGCTATCAAAGAAAGATTACTTATGAGTATTCAGATGTGGTAAATGATCAAGCAACAGTCTCAACTTGCCTCTGATGGTGTGCTGTGTATGTCTCTGCACGGCTCTCTGTTTATCTACTCTCTTTAAAGACCAAAGGTAGGACTGAGGAGCGTGAACTCCTCACATAACATCTCAAATTGTTTTTTATCAAAACAGCCTCTGTTCACTTATGGTATTTGTAGCAGTTGCACATCGCACTGTGACAAGATTTAGCATGGCTGGGCGATCATCTTAGCCGCCGGTAGTATGACGAGATATACCAGAACTACACTACTATCGACTCTGTCACTAATGTCAGCCCTTCTAATTGGCCTTTAGGTATTGATGTCAGTAAATACAGGCAAAATGGATTAGTTTGAAACAGACAACGCCATGAATGCCAATTTTCCATCCAGCAGTGTCTGCCAAACACCCACACTTTCCCTCAATAGTGTATGCAAAAAAAAAGAACATGTATGTTTTCATACACAGGAAGCGAAATCGCCTGGCTGGCAAGACGACATACAAAGAGCCCTACTTCACACACAAAGATCTCTCTCTGATCTGGCAATTATAGATCATCCCACCTCACCCCCACCCTCCTCTCTTTCTCCCAGTCTTCCTGATCTTCTGATTGCAGATTGAGGGAGACAGGCAGTACAAGAACCCTTCAATCTGGCTCTTAACTGAGAAAAAGCTGAAAATGTATTCAGTTCCCTCTGTACTCAGTTATGACTCACGAACAATGTAGGATGGCTGGGAAATTATATTGACAACAGAGCAGACTCATATAGGATAGATTTAAAAGATGCAGATTAGGCCTAGATTGAAAAATAATGAGGGGAGCCCTGCTGGATTTGTAGTAGTATAAACCGAGACTCAGTGTATTAATAATGACTGCAGTTCTGCATCGTGTAACAACATTGTATTACTGCTGCGTTGCAGTGATGCAGAGGAGAGGGACAGTCTTGTTCCTGCAAAATGATCTCTTGTACACAACCACTTAATCAACTGACAAATCAATAGCATGCACTAATACCTTTGCCCCGTTTGTTATTTCTGTTTGTTCATTACTTCGTTACTAAGTCACACTAAGGAGAAATGGTTCAAATCTCACACTGCTTCATCAACACCCTTTTCGAATGTGTGAAGGACAGAGTTCCCTGAAGCTGGAAACACAGAGAGAATGCTAACAGTATATGAAGGTAAGCCGATCAAGAAATTTTCATAATCTTTTGAAATGAAGTGAATTCCTGTTATATGTTATATGCAAAACATATTTGGGAGTTGTTGCTGCATATATATAGGAAAATGAGGAAAATATTTCCTCATGGCACGCTAAATTGTGATCAAAGTTGAATCTGTGACATTTAAAGTAGCATTTGGTCACCTGACATGAAATGAGTTGCATAATTATGTTAAATGATGCTAATCACAAGCTTACATAACTAGCTAGTATTTTACTAATGATTGTGAAGGAACCGCTGAAATAAACATCTTCATTTCATGCTAGTTGTACGTCTACTCATTACACCAATAGCTACCTTTACATGACAAAAAAAAAAACTAATAATAATATTATTTCAGTAATGTTATGTGTGGTTGTATGTGTGCAGTACGTACAGCTAGTTTGTCTGTTTACTGTAAAGTGGTGAAATGTGTAAGAACAATAATAACCACGGACTCGTGCACTCTTTTTGTATCATTGTCATCTGGAGAACAGAAGTTTCACCAGGGCCCAATTACTTCAAAGATGCACAGTATTGATATTTATTCAAGCACCAGAATGTAAAACAGTACTCTCCCGTATCGACTGAAGATAACTGTGTGGTGCGATGTTGCATGTGCTCAATGGGAAACAGGAACAGAAAATAAACATACAGTATAGGATTAATGGATCTTCACAGAGACAGAAGCCAAACTGGCTGCTGTAAGAACAATTACTGGATGCCCGTCGGCAGCTCGGATGCAAATAAGAGTGGGCTGGTGCTTCAGCTGTCAGATACTACACCGCAGAGGAAGATCAAACTCCTGTAGTTAATGTAAACTGCAAAGGATGGAATCTTAACAATTTATTTGAGTCCTAAAAATCAGCGTTTCTAGAAACCACAGGTGAATCTGCAATCACTGTAAGACAAATTTAAGATGTTCTGAAATCAAAAGGCATTAACCGTTCCTTGCAAAAATGTTCTGAGAAGTAAAGCTGGAAGTGGGATTTTGTAACTTGCCGACATTGTTACATTTGAAGCCAAATAACTGGCGGCGGCGATGATGACATTTTGTTTCACAGTCTGAAAAGCTAAGTCAGTTTCATGTGATTGGAAGAAGCGACATAACATTTTCAATCAAGGGAACATCCCACATTTTCAGCAGCAGAGAAGCTGTGCCATTTCTGAAGGAGAATGTGTCAAACACGGAAGAACACGTGAGGTGGTAAAGTGTCTGATAAATTTTCAGTTGGGCTGTAGACTTTGTCTGAAGCTTTTGTCCTCATCTCACGATTTATTTCACTGACTGAATAAAGCTGTAAGAGGCTGCTGAGAAAACATCAATATTTTACCTATATCTCTCTTCACGTTGTGTTAAATCTAATCACTGTAATATACAGTATATGACTGTGTGTTCTCTTTCCTCCTTCGCCCGCACACAGATGCATACACACAGTACAGGGACACAAACACGCACAAAGCGGTATAGCCGGTGAGCGAAGATGTTCCCTCCTCATGCTGAGCGACTATGAACTTCGCCAGAGCTGTTTTAGGCACGCATAAAAAATTCAGGACTCTCTTAGCAACATTCGCCCTACATACGGCACACACACATGCTCACGCATGCATCACGGCATTATTCATGGTGCACACATGTGAGCAGGAATGAAAAAAAAAAAACACACACACACACACACATACGGTACAATCTGCTACACTTGATGATATAAGCCTGACATGGTTAACGTTAGAGCAACATCACAGAGGCCGTCATACAGTATATAATGATCTAGAACCTCAGACAGGCTGTGCATATTAACTGAATCATTCCAGTGAACATTTTATCGGCTTTTATTGATAAACCAAACGAGCTCTGACATTTTACTTGTTAGCATCTTCCACGGATTCATATAGAAAATGATTGCTTTTTCAGGGTCACCACCGACTGCTGTCAATAAATCAGTTTATCACAAAGCCAGCTGTGTGTGTATGTGTGTGTGTGTGTGTGTGTGCGTACACTTGTTTCTGCACATGTGTCTGTTTAAATACCGTGCGTGCACATTTACCTTTTCAATGCATCTGTACACCCATGAAGCAGGGTGCCCGTGTGCATGCATCCTTGAGGAAAAAAGACATCTCTTGACGCATCTCCACAGCAAGCAGGTCAACACCTCAGCTTACCCATCCATTTTCATTAGATGTTAATGACAGGAGCGGAGGGGTGGACGGGCCACAGAGAAAGAAAGATTGAGAGAGTGAAAGGATATAGTTATGCTCCCAGCGGAAAGACTATCAAACCACTTTCTGCTGTCCTCAACCATAAAAGTCCCTCTGCTCATGTTACATAATCCCTCTGCTACTATACACTACTAGCACATTGTCAGCTATCAAGTAGACGTGGCCAGTTGCTTAACATCAACATTAGCGTTTCCCGCTGTGCATTTATGATATTGATGCACAAGAGGTCCGAGTAGCAAAACTGAGCATAAAAGCACATTCCTCACTTGAGAATTCGCCTCATCTTAGTGTGGCTCAGTCAGTGTGGGTTGCAACACCTCTGCCAAGTCATCTCCATCTGAAAAGCTTTGGGGCACCTGTTCATCCTGGCGGTATACACATGTCTGCAGACAGTGCTCTTCGAATTGCAGTTTAAGTTAAACCTACTCCAGAAACCTGATTTCATCCTTGCTGCCTACACCATGTTCTTTCATTCTGCAGTGTATCTAGGTCAGTCAGTGTACAGAGCCAAGCTGTGGCCATGTGTGGTCAAGTAGTGAGAAGTGAAGCACTGGATGACTAAGATATTAATCTGACCAAACAGTGGCGAACAAACAGCTCCTTAATTCTGAAATCTGTCTTGTCTCTGAATTTTGAAGAAATAAGGCAAACGGCATTTAAGTTGCTGGAGACAAACACGCAGGCTAAGGATGTTTTTGCTTCTTTGTATACTTGGTTCTGCAGAATCTTCATGACGTGGTGGAAAAAGCAGCACTTATGGATCGATGGCACGAGAGAGGAAAAGACGTCACATGTAATTGAATAGCTGGAAAGACCTCAAGTCAATATTTGATGCTCTTGCACAGGATGCAACTACTTTTAATGTCTTAGCGCATTGTGATACTGTTAACTGAAATTTAATAAGACACAATTTCCTCCACAAATAAAATTTACAAGCAATGACAAAACCAGTTGCATTAATCTATTTCCTTTATACTTCATATATGGCCTACTTTACTAAGATCTTGAAAATTATGACTTGTAGAATAGAAAGCACTCCTTTCTGCTACAAGTATAGCGACACTTCCAGCAAATCCTGTCCCACACTGGCAGTATTATTGCCTAACACGCTGTGAGTGCTATAAAATACCGTCAATCTATGATATCATGCTAAGCGTATCCTTGTCCTGGTGTGCAGAAGCTGTCGCAGATGGAATGGGAGCATTCGCTGAAGGGTGAAGAGAATGAAATGAAGGAATTCACTCAACGCTTGAGTCATCCACAAGTAAGATGAGAAAATGATCACTTCATTGGTGCATCTGAGAGTGAAGTAAAACATTACAATCGTGTTCGCATGCATGCAGCTGTTGTTGCTCCAGTGCGATACTGCAGGTGTTTAATGCATTTGTACTGTAGGCACCTTGAATAAGATGTCACTGAAGTTAAAGTGAATCAGCCACTGAATTTTTATGCGCAAGAAATGCAGCATATACAGCATGGATTATACTAAAGCAGAGCAGAAACAATCTTTGAGAAATTAGACAAGAACAGCGCCGCCAGAGAACAGATGCAATTTTCAAAGCAGTGTATTTGTAGGTTGTCTCAGATTTGGCTGGTTTTGTGGAGGGAGAAGACACGAGAGGCGGTGCCTTGTGTATCTATATTACACACTAGAGCTGTTAAAGTTTCTATAAGAAACTATAATTGGACCACAAGCCTCAGAGTAAACAAATGCTATCTTCCCCGCAGTTTACTATTTCATTAATCTGCTTGATGTTTGGAGCAGTGCTGAATTAAGGTGTCTCGGCAGCGGTCCATTTCACGTCCCTCCCTCCCTCAACTGCCTAATGTAGTAACAGATTTAACAGTGAAGGAATACACCACTAGCAGCGTAATGAACAATGGTTAAAAAGCCTTTGGCTTCCTTTTGGTTCCATTAATGTCGGTCGGTTAAAAATCCATCCTCCAACATGTTAGCAATAAATGCTGACGGTTTAAGTGGCAAACTGCGTGCATGTCTGCCAGAGTGTCTCACTGTGTGTTTGAATGAGTACGTAAGCATGCTCTGAATCGTCTTGCATGTTATTCAAGTTGTGTGAGAAAAAATTGCATGTTCTCTCCATGGTCCCATCGGGCTGATGTGGCATTACAACCCTAAATCAACCATGGCACAAGAACACCGTCTTGCCATTAGTATTAGCAATTTCCATTGCACAGCTCATCGTCAAGTAAATTGATGTAAGAGAGAGTTACACACGCTCACGCTCACAAACACACACACACACACACACGCACTTGCAGACTAAAAATAGCAGCTGCCTTACCTTTCTGTACACTATCATGTTGGGGGACTCATCCGCTACCCCGTTGGTTCCAAGCCCACCGCTGTTGGTCTGTGCCATGATCCAGTAAGTAAGTCTGCCACAGGAAATGTCAGGTGTTCCTATTGTGGACAGAATGGGTATTTTGGTCCATCAGAAGAACTATGGAGCCTGAACGTGACTTGCCCTTACCTTGCCAAGAAAAGAACAATTTACATGACTTGTGGCCTCGATCACGTTTCAACATATTTGACATTTCCACACGGAACAGATGTGCAGAGCTCCTACTTGGCTACACGTGTTCACATTTCACAAGGTCTTGACAAGGACATTTAAAAATGAATAAAAAAGACAGTTGATTTTGCACGAGGTGTGTCTACAGGTACAATGTGAATTCCCGGTGAATGGTGCAAAAGTTCAACTTGAAAAGCAACGATTGGCACCATTTAGGACTACTGTCACTCTTTTCTCAGATGGATTCATTGTGCACACACACAGAAAAAAAACAAAATGTGATAACATTTTACTGCTTGTCGACATCACAGCCTTCAGCAGCGTCCTATACGGTACCTACTATGCATCCTCAGACTGCAAATGGCAAGATAAGGTGAGGTGAAGACCCGGACCCTGACAACGGTAAATGCAGTAAAACAACACACCGTCCCCGGAGGAGGTAGGCTACTCTACAATGCAGCTTAGATACATCCAATAGGGTAGAGCAGCCATAGTCAGAACGTGCTAGACTGTGCAAATGTAACGGATATCGCATGCACGGCTTCATCATTCTTTCTTCCCCTTACGACACCCACACGACATCTTTGGGAGGTTTGGTCTGCAACAGTAAAATAGCCTATAGCATGCAAAAAGCGAAGTCATGTATAACCTGCTCTTCACACGAGCACGTTAGCTCTACTATACTGTGTTTTTCACCCCCCACACACACAGTCCCTTTCAGTACCTTGGAGAGCTACCGCGAAAAAAAAAAGCCGCCTGCGCCCGTTACCATCCCTCTCCTTAATCACGAATACGCTCGTAAATGCACAGACAAACACAGGCGACATCGGTCACCGGAGGAGAAGCGACGAGGGGATGGAGGGAGGGGAGGTGGGCTTACCTGAAAAAACGCGCAGCCCGCTGGTAGGACTCCCGAATCCTTGCAGAGGTGGAAGCCTGGTCCTTCGCGTTCAGTGTGTCAACTGGCAGACACAGGAATGCGAGGATTATTCATTGGCAACGCGAAGAGGCAGACATTCGGCGGACACTTGGTGTGGTACAGCTCTCTGTGTCTCTATCTCTCTCCTCTCCTCTTCACCCAAACGATGCTCAGAAAGCACGGGCGCGCGACCCTCGGAGCGCCGTGAACGCGCATCGATCCATGACCAATCCCGTGTGAAGAATAAATTACAACCCGTTTTGGATACATACAGATATTTTTTTTTCTCCCCCCCTCCCAGCTCAAATTGCACTGCTATATGCACCATGAGATGTTAGGTGGAGATAGAATAGACCTGCAGCAGATTAATATTTTAACAATCTTTATCAGAGGTCAAAAAGGGACAAAATGTGCATTTTCTATATTTCCTGAACCAGGTGGATAAACGTCTTAAACGTCTCAGATGTTGTTGTTTTTTGTTGCAGCTGAACGTAATGATATATACAGTCAGGCTCAGGTCTATTCTTTCTTATTCGGAAAGCAAAAGTTATAATATTTACTCATAATTGTTTTTTAAGCAGCACTGATTTGATTTGGTGCTATTTATACAGTAGACAGAAGACAAACCAAGGGATAACATGTAAAGTGAAACACTTTCCAACATGGTCCCCGATGTCATTTGTCATGGCAAATAACACATCTCTAAGACAATAAGCAACAAAAAGACAGACATCCTGTAAATAATAATAATAATAATAAATTCTATTCTTTACAATCTACATGTCTTAAAAGCATCTACAAAATCAATAAAAGCACTAAAATAGAGGCGGTTCACAAATAAACCATATGACACAAATCTGAAGAACTTGAACTTTCTCTTTTAATTTTGTGCTGCTTTGTATCGCCTCTACAAAAACTTATCATGAATAAATAAAATACAATGCAGTTCTGCAGTAAATCAAATCACCCAACAGTATTATCTAGAGTTGGCTTCACAGCAGCCTGTTACAACACTAAAGTGCTGCTTACATGAGAATGCATCAGTAGGCTCTTATCCAATTATACAGAATAGGCTAATGTAGAACTGACATAAGTCATTTCTCCTGCATAGTGATGCTTTTATGATTATACTTGATAGTTTGATGATAATCCTTAGCGAGCTTTAAGAGAAGCATTTTTTTTTTTTTATTTACACAGTGGTAGTTTGAAAATCAATACAAATATGATCTGAATGCTTCCTCCACTATTGTTCTTAAGACAGAAGTCATGTATCATATAAGGTGATGTCCACTCCCCGAACTTCCCCGGGTCAACACTTTTCAGATGGTGTATTAATGAACTCAATCCTGGTGTGCCAAGACAGTCAACGTGCTGCTAACCTTTGCAGACAGAATAGTAACATCTTGGAGGAACTATTAATATATGAGCATCTGGTTGAAAACTGCATGTCACCTACATGATAGTTAGTGTGAGATCACTCTCATTAGAGACCTCATTTTGAATGACTTTGCTGATTACATGTGCCTGATCGGTTAATTGAGGCTTTGTGCTTTGTCATTAGGTTTTTGTTTCATCTTAACAAGGTTTCTTGTTTTAATTAATTTAATCAGAAAACAACAATTAATAAACACGGGGGCACAGGTGTTGTGCCCAATATTTTCAATGAAGACGAAAAGTAATGAGACATAAGAAATTGCTTGCAAAACTAGTCAAAAGTTTTCCTTCTGAGCTGTGTTACTAAGATATCATCCCATAATAATGTTTTATTTTGTTTTTTAACAATACCTTAGCAGAATTCTAAACCCAAAGAAAGAAGATTAGCATTTATGCCATTAAAATAAGCAGTGGTGGGTATGCAGAGGAGCTGAAAATATATTCTTTGCCTGCTTGAGGTGTTCCACTCAAATTCAGCACTTGTGTTTTACACCAATTTCCACAAAACTCTATCAGACTGCAGATATAAGAGAATATTATGCATTAGCTGTGATTCAATGCATCCAATGCCGCAGTAATAAATAGATAAATACATGAATAGAAAACCTCTTAATTTGCTGCAATCTGTGTCTTTGAGGTATGCAGCAGTCCAGCCATGAAAGATGACAGATGTGCCAGTTCTCCCTATATACTGTATGACAACATTTATCTATCTTCTGTCTTCCCTTATCTCTGTAACATGAACTTAGTCAGAATTACAGACAACAGACAAAAATGTATAACTAGGTATAGGTTACTAAGCCAAACAGAAATAGATATTACAGTCTTGGAGGATGCTATCTCAGCAGATGTCCATATTTCATCCTTTCTTTGCATTATTTTCCTCATCATTTATCATCATCGCCTGTTTGTGTGCCATAGCTTTTTTTAAACTGAATGTGTGGTAAATGGGTCACTACTGTCAGGCAGTTTTCCAAAGTCACTTAATGTTGCCTGCAACCTAGATCTTTCCATACTAAATACATCCATCCCAAACTGTGCGAAAAGGTTCCTTTTATTCAGTTCAACAACATCATAAATGTGAAGTTTTTGGCATCCTGCAGATTATTCTAAACTCATGTCATGGGAGCCTCTGGACTACAAGACTAAAGTCAGAGTGAGAAATGTTGGCGTTATAATGGAATTACATTTACGCTTCAACAGCCACATCGACGCATTAATTGCTTCAGCCTTTCATCATCTACAAATAGCAAATATTAGATGTTTTCCAGGAACTTGTCCATGCATTTATCTCAGAATGGTTGACTTTAACATCGCCTGTTTGCTTTTTCAAGCAGACCACTAGATCCCTGCAGACCCATTCAGGATGCTGCTGCAAGAAGAATTCATACATTGTTCTGCAGGCAGTTATAGAATAGATTTTAAAATGCTGCTATTAGTTTATAAATCACTTAATAGCTTAGGGCCAAAATTCATCTCTGATATGCTTGATGAATAAAAACCTAGTAGGCCCCTTAGATCTTTAGGAAGCAGTCAGCTAGAAGTGCCTCGAGTCAAAACCAAATACTGTGTTGGATTAAGTTAATATGCTGCATACAGAATGAATCAGCTTCCTAAATGCAAGCCAACTTTAGTCACTTTCAAATCTAAATTAAAGTATTTTTTATAATTGTGTGCTTTTGGTAGATTATATTCTCTGCTGAATTTTTATTTCCCTTATTAAATTTTTATTACTGTTCTTTACTATTATTATCTACTACATTTATTTCATTTTTAGCAAATGTTGTGTGTGCTTGTGATTTAATTTCACACATTTAGCATCAGGTTTTATGTTTTCAAATGTTGTTTTTGCTGAATTTCATGCTAATGATGACACCGTCCATCCATCTTGCCTCACCTCAACCCCTCATAATGTTCCCCAGTGCAGGAGTTAAAGCCATTTTTCATTGTCAAGAACCCTTTCCACAAAGCAACATTAGATCAAGTTATTCAATACTTTGACTGTGTGGCTTTAATCACCAGAGTGCCAGACATTATTCATAACAGCAGTGTTAGGGCAACTCATTCAACAGAATGCCACTGTGTCTGATGCTTTAAACACAATGAACACTGGACTAAGTCCATATTCAACCAATTTAGGCAAGAGTTACACACACTTCTAGCTTTATTTGGAATGTATTTCAGTTACCTATTTCCTCATTTTAATAAGAAAAATATAATAGCTTTAGCAAGGTCATCTTTAAAGGTCCAGTGCATAGGATTTAGTTGCACCTAGCAGTGGAGTCACAGATTGCAACGAAATGAATACTCTCCCACGCCGCACGCCTTCCAAATATGTAAGAAAAACTCTGGCTGACAAATGAATATAAATTCATAAAGGCCATATATAGATCAGTTGTAGTTTGTCTGTTCTGAGCTACTGTACAAAAATGGCAGCATGAGTAATGCAAAGTCTGTTAACATTTAAGTTCAAAACGTGTCACTCTTTCGCGTCACTCTTGCTCTTGTCTTTAACAAGATCATTCAGAAAGTAATATTATGAGCTGCCCCACGTATATGCAAATTAACCAATAAACTTAATGTGAATCAAGTTATAAGATGCACGCAATAGTACAAATAAGCTTAATGTGATTTCACTATACAGTAGTGTAGTAGTAGCCAGGTTTATGCATTTAATAAAAGCCAATTTGTTTGCCCAAACCCAACAGCGAAAATGAATGCAGTCATTTTGAGTTTATTAGTACTATTACGTAAATCTTAATACTTGCTTCACATTATGTTTGTTAGTGATTTATTTTTTTTTTATTAGGACCATGTAAATTTCTATGTAAATGAAATGCGTAAGTGTTGAGCGTATTTCGGTGCACTGTCCCTTTAAGAAGCCTGACCAAAACAACTCCCACAGGGCTCCCACAATGCACCGCGTCATTCCAGGTCTTCGAATAAAAACGCGGAAACAAAAGAAAATAATCAGTTTGTCAACACAAACAACAGAAAGCGAGACAGCTGTCAGAGTTAACACGGCTCCCGTCTGAAACACTCGCCATGGCCCTGAAGAGAATACACAAGGTAGGAGCGTGTAATGTGCGTAAAGTACAGGAAAAGGTTGGAGCTTATGCGGAAACGCCGCTGTAGCGTTAGCTAACGCTAGTCAAGTCATCTCAGTGGCGTTTGTTCGCGAAATCAACGTGGTTAAATGTCGGGTAAATGTTTTGAAAACGTTTTAACGCTAACGTAATAAATCGAAAAAAGGCAGCTTTCACTGCTAGAAAGTGTTTGTGATTAGGCCAGCAGCGATGACACCACACAGGCAGACAGTTAGCTTAGCTAAGCAGTTGAACTTCGGCCTAGAAAACGAGCAGCGTTAAATCACTTTAAAGCCAGCCATGAAGCCTGTTTTTAAATATATTTAACTTCCCCGACATTTTGATTGTACCTTTGTTATACTAAACTATAAACGTAGCACAGTATTTTTAAAAAGTAGAAGTAGTATAGCTCAGCACTTTAAGGCGGAAGCTGTCAACCGAGCTGAAATTGTTCTTGTTTACTTGTACAGGAGTTAAATGACTTGCAGAAAGATCCGCCAGCTTCATGCTCAGCTGGACCTGTCGGAGATGACTGTAAGTGTGAAGATACCTCATGACATTAAAATTAATAATCTACAATGTATATGAAGATATATGTGGGCCTTCATACAGATTTTTAATAAATATATATTCTCTTACTATCTTTGTTTCTTTTAGTGTTTCACTGGCAAGCTACCATCACAGGACCGGTGAGCTTTTTCTGGATTAGTTTTCTGGATTTCTGCTGCTTCTGGATCTCTAGACAATAGTGTTTTATGATGACTTTACAAGCCTTTCTATTCTGTATGGAGAGCATTGACTGGCACACTCTGTCCCAATGTGCTTCACATGGCATTATTGGGACAATAGGAAAGGGGGAATACCACAATGTCTTAATTTAAACAAAGAAAACGTTGAACAAACGTATGAAAGGCAAATCTAACCGTATGGATGCTCTGTCAGTAAAATAATGTTCTGTGCCGCGAGGATAAAATACGGGATGATTTAACAATTGTTTACCTCACTGTTTCAGAATGACAGCCCGTATCATGGAGGCATATTCTTCCTTTCTGTCCATTTCCCCACTGACTATCCCTTCAAACCACCAAAGGTAAGCTTTTTTTGGTTTGTTTGTTTTTTGACTCGTTGCATGTAAACCTATTCAGAACATTGATTGTACAGAACTCCGAAAAACGGCTTATTATTACTTATTACTGCTTTGTTTGTTATTTTTGTAGGTTGCCTTTACGACGAAAATCTATCACCCAAACATAAACAGCAATGGCAGCATCTGCCTTGACATCTTGAGGTCACAGTGGTCACCGGCGCTTACGATATCAAAAGGTAACTAAGATCTGTTTTGCCATTAAAGCACTTCAAATTCAGGAAATAGAGATTTGTTTAATGTAATGTAACAGTATGTAAAGTATTAAATTAGGAGACTGGGGCAAAACATAATATTGTGAGGGAATGTCAGTAATGGGTATGTTAGTAAAGCAGTGAAGCCCGTTGGGTGAACCAATCCACAGTGCTGTCACCAAATGAATGATTTCCAGCCTTTATGAGCACAGGTAACAGGATTTTCAGGGCTGATGCGTGAAATCAAAACTCTTCCATTTGTATTTAAATTGGTGTATGGAGAACAAGCTAAGCCAAATAAGTTGTTTTTAATTGAAACCTGTGTGCGAATAGATTTCTCTTCTTTCTTGTTTCAGTGTTGTTATCCATATGCTCTTTGCTGTGCGACCCAAATCCGGAAGACCCGCTCGTCCCAGACATTGCACGCATCTACAAAACTGACAGACAAAAGTGAGTGCAAAAGCCGAGGAATTGGGCTTATATAAAGGGGGGAAAAAAAACTCGTCCTAACTCTCTTTACTCTTTAGGTACAACACTCTCGCCAGAGAATGGACTGCGAGGTATGCAATGTGAAGATGGTGACGCATTCCCTAACACCTCAAAATATGACAGTACTGTTTGACCTGCTCATCCACACTGGTTCTAGCTGAGGTGTTTTTTTTCCGCTTGAGGCACTTTCTCTACTCTGACTCTACTTGACTTACCTGTTTATCCTCTTCATCACGAAGACATTAGCAGCACACAAAAGATAAGACTTTACTTTATCATTCATACTTTATCATTTTGTGGAAAAAATTTTAACAACACTTTGGTTGCTAGCCCGCCGAGTCTGCTTTCACATGACATCTTGTTTGTGTGGTTTGCTTGACGTGGTGAAGCACTGAAGTGGACATGCGCTGTTTTTGTTACATGCCCATATAATCACGTGGAGTTCAAATTGTGTTTTTGTCTGGGAGGCCATGCTTGGTACAGGCTTTTAGCTGAGTTTCTCCCCATCATTATGGTATGCTACATGTTAGGATTAGTGCTTCCTAACAGGCACAATGATTGTCTGTACTGCATGCAGCCCCCCTGTACAGAGGGCTCTCGTGATGAAGAGGTTACTTTATTTTTCCCTTAAATTGGCATTACTATTATTATTATTATTTTTTTTTTTAATTATTATTATTATCATTATTATTGTTATTATGAGTTGTGGTGAGGTGGGCTGATTGTATTTTTCTTTTAATAGATTGTACAAGACTATACTGAATTTATTTTTTTATCATTTTACATTAAAAATATTAATCAAAAAGTGAATTGTAAGTTGTTTCTTGGTAAACGCATGAAGTTCTAAACCAGCTTTGGCATAAAATGTTTGCTTCTGTATACAGTATATTTCTATAACCAACAAACCAGCTTATCCTTTATTCTATCATTCAGATGGCCACTAGGTGGTAGCCTTTACTTGTTGCTGCATAAGCCTTTTCTATAAGGCAGTTTTCCCTCCTGGACTGCTAATATTCTGTTTGTGTTACATTTAATAAAACCATTCAGTAAACGGTTATTTGTGTGGATAGTGGCTATTATAGTGTCTTGTTATGGCAGTTAAATGAACATGAGAGATGTACTGTCCATTGAAAACAGAACGCCCATCATCTTTACAAATACAAAATGTTTTTTGAATTATTAACAGAAACTATTTGAGCTAAAAAAACAAAAATGTAAATTTAACATTTACAACAAGGCCACACGTAACTGGAAACTGTCATTAATCATTTCCTGCACACAGCATGAGCTTGGCTCCATAATATGACTTTCCTAGGGACTCTCAAACTTTATTGTGTACATTACTGGCTTTAGTGAACTCTATCATACCTCCTGGTTCTGTATTACTTTATTCTTCTTCAGCGCATACACAGCACCTTTACTTGATCGACCAGATGTATTTAATCTTGGCTTGCTTCACATTTGTTTTGGTTTCTCTTTCCTGTATTGCTTCCCTTTACCCGCTCTCTCAGGATGTGTAGTGTTTCCTCTATAAGCCAATAAACCGGCTGCACGGGGCCTGACTGAGAAAGAGACTGACTGGCCTAGAAATACTCAAATGAAGTTCCTTTGTGCTCAATCATTTGTAGTGACTTTACTTTCATATCTAGTGCCATTATTAATTGACTGTGTAATATAATTTTCATCTTATAATAGCTTTTAGTTTAGTTGTGTGTGTGTGTGTTGCTATAATTGGCTATAATCCCTCTGCAGCTTCCCATAAATGAGACATAAAAGTGCATTTTCGTTTGGAAACCTTCACATGAGTCCAGGGGGAGGTAGATGCTCAAAAAAAAAAGTGTTTCTGGGAGGAGTCCCGTTTTTTTTTTTCGTTTTTTTTTCAGGATGACACGTGAAACTTTCCTGAGCAGTTGGTTGGTATGTTTTCTGTGTGCTGCGCGGAGCTCCGTTAACTCGGCAGACAAACTATACCGAGTGGAAGGAGCGTGCTCCTGCTTATTTTTAGAGGAGTCCGCCTGATGGGGGAAAACGGAGAGGCTTGAACAAACTGCAGAGGAAGGTCTCAGCTGCGCTGCCATGAGCTCGCACAGCACGGCGAAGTGACGGAATAAAAGAAAAGGGGGAGAAAAAAAAGTTAACAGAAGTTCAGCTACTTCGCTTCAGCTCAACTTATACTTTGAATTAAAAAAAACAAAGAACGCAGTGGCCACTGGAGAAGTTGCTGCGCAGCGCAATGGCTGCCCAGTGCGACTCTTTAAGCGGATACTTGCAGCAGTCGGACCATGGCTCCAACAGCGAGCGAAGTACCGACTCTCCTCTCCCGGGATCAGAGGAGGATTTGAGCGGACCTCATCCGCTTCCAGATCCGGAGTGGACTGAGGAGAGGTTTCGAGTGGACCGAAAGAAGTTGGAAATCATGTTATTAGGTAAAAAAAAAAGAAAGGAAAGTTAAATGTGGTAAAAATGAAGTTTTTTCAACTGATATCCTGTCCACGTTTCACCTTGTGTAATTGTAGCCTGTGGTTGTTTCCGAGAAGCTGTGTTGTTGCAGCCCTCTGACGGCCCTTTGTTTATTTTAGACGCACAAAAAGACACTTTGAGGACGTAATGAGCACGTTAGCTAACTGGACATTTGAAAACTCGTCGTTAGGTTCGTTAGCAAGCTCGAGCGTGTCACGCGCGTGATGCGGAACGAGCCAATTAAGTCACTTAAGTCGAGTCCAATTAGCTTTGGACTTTCAATTAGTTGCCACCGCTTTCTAAAAGAACAGGGAATTAAATATGGAGTACTTGAATAAATGCGGGCGTGTAATTTAGCAGATACTAAAGTTTGAACAGAAAGGTTAAGAGGTCAGAGATACAACGGAGGAATGATGTCGTGCTGTGCTGATGGACGCAGTAACATCCACCGACCACAAGCTGTCGCTACACAAACTCCCATGGTGTGCATTTGTTTTTAGACTAAACTGAAGTTGACCTGAACATGCAGTTTTCTCACTCTCACAAAGAAACAGTCCACACACAGACCTAACACAGACTGAGAGCAGATCATCTTCAGAAAAAGCAAATCTTAGGATCTGCCATCCTAATGGCAGTTTCGTTTAGACACTTCATCATGCTGACTTTTCCTGTGGGGGAGGTGTTATGGCGTGCGTTGTTCTGGCGATAAAATAATGTCCCTGTATGATCTCACCTTTAATGAAGCACAAGTGACAGTGAACAGTTAAACAAGTGATGACAGACTCATAAAGACTGGGCTGTACAGTCTCTGGTTGAGGTCATGTATCACACATTTCAAAACACATTCATGTGGACTATTAGCGCCTTAGGTAAGCGGGCTGGATTCTTTATCAAGACATCCAGTAAGGAGAAAACAAACAGGAACACCCTAGGAGGAACATTATCGCTCATAGTCGTACTGTAATTAAACCGAGCGTGACATTAAGTGCTTCCACATTGCTGATGAGTTATAGTTGTCCTATAGCTTGTCAACAAGCGGCCGGTCTTGAAGTTAAGTTTATCCTACGCACACGCAAACGTGGTTCCCCTTGAGAATGTCCCGGTTGCTGCCCCGCTCCTCGGTACATTCCTCAAAGCTCCATGTCATCCCTAACTCTTCCAGGAAAACAACTTAACCAGAGGCCGGCCCTAAATCTGAGTGTCCCGGACATACCATACGCCACGTCTCGCACTGTGCCTACATTTTGTTTGTGCGTCGCTATGTGTTATGATGTGTATGATCTACTCAGTCTACGAGGACCTCACAGTTTGTTAGTTTGGTCTCGCACGTCCGTCTGCCAACATCTTGTTTCCCAGTTGCTGCATCATGACATCATGGCTGACATTGCTCACGCTGACATTGTAGCTGGGTTGTAGGATAGGATTGGCTGATGTGTTCGACTTGTGTCTCTGGTCAGTTGTAGGTTCGCGTTGTAATGCCACAAATTCTCAACTGTGAAACTGCTTAAACCTTTGACCTTTGAAGCCAAGATGTCTGGTTGCATCATATGCAACTTGGTTGGTCTGATATGTTACACAGTCATATCGTCTTTTATGAGTCATTAATTACTACTACTAATACAAGCTAGCATCACGGTCTAGATTTATTTCCTGATTATCATCCCCTCTTTCCTCTTCCTCCAAAGGTGTATCTCTTTTAGTCTCATCCAGTTGGGTCAGAGCGTTATAACATCTGGCTGTGTTTTGACTGGATAAGCTGTAGACTTTGACGTGGTACATCATGTTCTGTTTGGACTGTAATGAAATCATTTTATGGGAACTCCAGTATATTTTTACTCTTTGTTTTATTGTCTGTGACGGTATCTCTGGCGTCCTCTGTACTGGAAAATTAAGTGCACTGGACACTCCGCAAAGAGCCACGGGGTCGAATAATGCTGTGACGACTTTGAAACCAATAAGTCATCATTTCAGCTTTTCTGCCAAATCAACCACTAGTTTGCATTTTAGGGGGGAGGCTTCAGTTATGAGCAGGTTCATAATTGATGAATATCAATAGTTCCATGTCTCCAGAGACGGACATAAATTTCATAAACTTGTTACTAGAAACTCTTAGAAACAACATTCACAACCATGTTTTTTATGAATTATTATGTGAGGGTCAATTTTTTGAGTGAACTACTGTGAGATGCTGGCTGAGGAACCAGACGAATCTGTGAGATTATGCTTCATTTGATCTACTGATGCTTGCTTGTATACTATGTATGACTTAAGACATTTCTAACCAACACATGACACACGATAACACACGAGAGGTTTCTCATAAGACAGGAAATTTGTTTGTTTGTATTTTCAAATGGTGGATAAATCTGAACCGATAAATTCAAAATCAAATTACAGAGTATTTGCCAGTTTTGCTGTAGAAATGTCCAACAATTGATTTATTATTATCAAAACAGTCACTATCTTATTCCAGCATGAATATGTTTAGGATTGAACACATTTGTTTTTGACAAATGGATAAAAATTTTAAAAATTGTTGCAGTTCAGTTTCATTTTCATCCAATAAATGATGACCAGGCTGTGTTGATCAAATCCCATTTATGTGCTGCACATACTCAACTTGTGATTGGTTGGTTTGTGCCTGAATACTTCAGTACTGACCGGTTCCCTTTGCTTTGCTATCTTATTGTTGATTTTGTTTAGATAAGAAGCTACATAATGGGTGTGATTTGTGATTGTAGTGTGATTGCAGTAGCTGCAGTGCAATGAGCCTGACACTTGTGTGTGTGTGTGTGTGTGTGTGTGTGTGTGTGTGTGTGTGTGTGTGTGTGTGTGTGTGTGTGTGTGTGTGTGTGTGTGTGTGTGTGTAATGAATGGATATTTTTACCTTTTGTATGTGCACATGTTTGAAATATTTTCCTGTCTGAAATAGGAAGTTAAAAATATCTGATCATAAATTAATCTTAATTTTATTTCACCAAACTATCTTTTTAAAAAAAAAAATTAATCTATTTCACCCCTCAGTCATTGGTTAATAGATAGGGCAGGCAGACTGTCACAATCTTTTTAAGACAAAGAGAAAGTGCATTTACCTCAATGTGTCTGCAGCCTAGGGCCACAATGGCAATTATTATTGGCTTTTAATCAGGAATTTGAAAATGTTTTCCTAATTATAAACCTGGCTGTACTCACAGACTGCAGGAACAGGATCAGAGTGAGGCATCAGACTGGGGGAAGAGCCTTTTAGTGAAGGTTTGCATAAATTCTGGAGAATAAAAATGACCCAGAAGCACTCTGTGCCCATTAAAATATGTGTTAGTGACTCACTAACTCTCCACACTGAAGCAATGTCCCAGCGTACACACTTAAGCTTACGCTTTATTTGAACCAGCCGTATTTTACTCCCCTGTCCTGGCACAATTTGCATCAGGAGAAAATGGAAATTGTTAACTGCTAAGCAATTACAAGTTTACTGTCTCTCACATTGGCAGGGACACAGGTTCCTGGGCTTAGATCAGTAAACAGAGTGTAAAGTGACAACAGAATCTCACCCTGACATCCATCTGGGTTTAACTGTTGTACTGTTGGCACCCTGGAATAGAACTCCCAAGTTAATGGCTTGGAGATCCTGACACAGTCATGAAAGCTTGAAAGATAGTTTTATGTGTACACCGAACGGTGTAGAACCTTTGTGCCGTCTTTTCTTTGCATTCACCGTGAAGTTAAGAGACCAGGAGCAAGTGTGGGAAAGGAGTAACATTTTCTCCAAACCCCGATTATCCAAATTAAGTGTGTGTGCATGTGCAACAAGGTTTTCCATGGGTTCTTTTGAGCGTACATCACAGAGGTATTCCACTGGGGGAAGAGCTCTGGCTGTGGGTTTCCCAGCTCAGACTAATAATGATGTGAGTTTCGTGGTGTTTGTGACTGAGCATAGCCTTCTGGTGGGCCTGTGTGTGCATACATGGTAACAACATGTTTGCTGAGTAGCTGCAACAACAACCTACAATTAGGCTAAGTGAATCATTTTCTTCATTGAACTAATTTGTTTTCCTGCTCCTAAACCACAGACTATTATTGGCTAGCGTTGTCTCTGAACGGAAAAAAACTGTCGCATGTGGCAATGAGAACACAGAAGGGTTTTCGCAGGTATTTTCGCTATGTAGTGTAGTTATAATGTTGTCAGTATATTATATAATACATACTGCTACTTATCCTTCGTGTAGAGGATGCTAATCCTACAAGACGTGTCGAAATGTTTCTCACGCACAGCTTCATTTGTAGGCTGCAAAATAAGATTATATTATTCTGGAGGCCAGTGGAAACTCTTCCTCTAAGAAAGGAAAATGGCCTCTGGTGCAAATGTGATTATTATATTTTTCCCTTTTATTGTTTAGAAAATGATTTCTCAGGCTTCTATACCCACATAATGAGGGAAGTGTGTGTGTGTGTGTGTGTGAGGGCTTCAGCCTCCTCTTCCTCCTGGGTGCTGAGTAAGACTCACAGACAGGAAGTGAGTGTCTTGTGGGGAATGTGCTGCAGGCTTTCTCTTCTCTCCCTCTCTTTTTTCCCCCCTCTATTTCTCCCTCTTGAGCGTTTGAACACTGCTCTGTTGTTCCAGCTTCCATTGGATTCACTATGGAGTTGTTGGACTTTCCCTGGTCTTTATCCTTACACTACAACACAATCCTCACTCTAACCTTCCAACCTAACCAAACCCAAAGACAGACAAAGATGCTGCTGAAAACAACAATTGTCTTTTTGAGGCTTGCAGTACTCCAGGCTTCTGTTTAAAAAGCTGACAGTAATTGATTGTATATAATCATGCAGCATGATTTTTTTTTACTTTCAGCTCCTAGGTCGTATAATGCCATTGTAGTTGAGTAGTCTAAAGTGAAAGTAAAGATGGAGAAGCTGGGAACTTTGAGAAAAACCTTACACAGACCACCACCCTTTGGAAAAAATGCAGTGAATAGTGGAAAACAATAGATAGAGCCAGCACCAGAGAGGAAAATCCTTTTCTTGTGTCGAGATTTGAAAATTGTTCATTCCCTCAGATGAGTTTGTCATCTGTCATATATTGTGATTTTTAAACCAGATTCTACGTGGATTCTGTGCAAAATGTGTGATCAGGTTGTAAATCTGCACAAACGAAAACTGTTCTTACTTTGAAGTTCTGGCCCACAGTAAGATAAAAGGATTCATTTCAACAAAGAAAAGATTCATTCACATCTGTGAGGAAGATTTCCTCATTGAACTTTGACCTGTGAATTGTAAGTCTGAAGGAAATGTAGGATTGTTGTCATACAGGTAGTATTGACTGTATATGTTCTTGTTTATCTACTGTCATAATTCATGCATAGGAGCAGTAGAGAAGGAAGGGATGCTGCATGGCTTAAACTAACCTCCTCCTTTCTGCATGAATGATGAAATTTGGACCATGACAAAAACTTTGCACCTCAAGTTGTCTGAATCGGTACCCGCAGGTCTCCCCTTAACAGACATATTATGCTAATGCCGTGCAGCGTTGGCAGGTCTTTTGTATGTGGTGTAAATGTGTTGTTGTCAGTGTTCATTATTTTGAATATTCTTGCATGCTGGAGTCTCTAAACACTGCTGAAGTTCCATATATCGGGTATGACTGGAAAGCTGAGAATCTTGTGGTTTCGATGATCCTAGCTGTATTTATGTGTAATGATGTTAGTCTCCATAGTAGCCATTTCATCACAGTGAAACGATTTTTTTGAAAATGTAGACTGTGTAAAATGACCTGTTGCGACCTCTAGTATAATAAGTGAATTTTGACCACAGGTCATAAATGGATCATATTAAACTACCGTCATCGATCCAAAAACTGCTGCAACAACTTATGTAACAGTAGAGCAATAGGGCATATCATGTACTTTAGTCATAATGTGCTCTTTCAATATTTGAATAGGCACCTAAACAAATCATAATATGTATTGCACATTTATGACTAGAAACACAGACACTGCTGAGCTGTATCTCAGATTAACTACAGCTTCCCAGCCTTCAGATGATGTATACCATTTTTATGTGGCGTATACAGCTGACCTGTTGTCTCTCCACACCACCCTAATTAGGACAAGGATGTAGGGAAAATAAGTGTTGGATTAAAGAGGCTTATTACACTGCCTTGTTGAGTACTTATGATTGGTCAATAACGGCATGCTACAGGCTGTTACATGTCTGCTTAATGTTGAGTGCAATTATTTTTCTACCTCCACCATGTATACAAATTATGGACACCCACACCGATGAACTCTCTCTGCCTGAGCCGCTGAATTAATCCCAGCGACATGGGAAACAAATCACCATCGTCACCGTGAACATTCAGTTTGTAACTGAAATGGTTTAACTGCTGAATTTTGCTCTTTGCCGGGCTTTGCTCAGTTTTCTCTTGCCACCTCACTTCTCTCTCTCTCTCTCTCTCTCTCTCTCTCCCCCAAATTTTTACTGAAACATGCTGATACAATTAAACAATTCTATTCGACTTTGCTTACGCGTCGAATTCCTTCATCCTGGGCATGATGAAGCTTTCAGGAGCTGTAATATAATTGAGCTTCAGCCGGTGGAAAAACCTGTAATTCATTACTCAAGAAAATAAAACCAGGAGTCCTATTTCAACAGTCCGAGTGGAGTTGGAGTGCTGTGACCCATTTCTATGCTGCTGGAACTGTAAATGGGCTGAAATGAATACCTGTTTTTCTACGTCCCTCAAAGATCTTTTTCTTCAACCCTTTTCAAAGTGCAGATTTACATTCTGTCTGGTTTGCGGTTGCTATTTTAGAAATGTTTCTTCTGTGTGTGTGTGTGTGTGTGTGTATGGGGTGGGGGGGCAACCCCCTGACTTATCCCGCACGCGTGTGCGCTCATCACACACATAAATGCAGAAAACACACACGCATGCACACCACCCAGCCCTTAACCACTCCCCCCCCAAGAGCTTTCAGTGTTTATCTTTGGAGAACCTCGGGTTTTGGTTTGTTGTTCTCTCTCCTCATTCAACATCCAGTACAATCTGCCTTTTCTCCACTTGCCTTGATTGGAGAGAAAGCATTTTTAAGAGGACCTTTTTTCATCTAGTTCTGGCCTTTTCCAAAATATTCTCCACTTGACCAAAAGAGAAACGGTCAGGGGAGGGAGGGGAGAAGAAAAGGAAAACTCATTTGTTTAAGTTAGTCCAAGGGCAGGAAATTCATAAAACACCCTAACTGGATTATGTTCATTTCCTTAGAGCTGGCCTGCATAAAAGTACTCTGATTGGACAGTGGCGATAACAGTACAATACAATAAAGTACAGTAATCCAGGAAATAAATGCCATCCCTAAAGTCCTGCACAGATTGAAAAGCTGGTGGATGTGAAATGTCAGTGATTTCCCAATAGTACAGCGCTATGTTTACAGTGCAACTCTCGGCCTGTTAAGTGAGACTCACTCCCTATGCTCCGTGGGGGATCTATCACAGTAGATACCAGGCACCAGGAATGCACAGTGTTGTGTAATCACTTGGCAGTGTTCACACAAGGAGAGAGATAAAGGGCGAGACGATAACCCAAACATGTTACCAACAACAGCTTGATGCTAGATGTCTTGTTTCCTGGACTGGATGATCCCACTACAAAGATGCCTGTGTGTAAACAAAACTGTTAATGTGAGGTCGTATTGGATTTTCTGTTTATGGACTTTGTTGTAGTGACATCCCGCGGCATAAACTGCTTTTGACTAGTTGTTATTATTTTTGGAACGTCTCGTCTGATTGACCTTGTGGGTCAGTGAGTCTACTTTCTCTGGCCCGGCTTTCATTTTTGTCTGCCGGGAAGCGATGTGTGGCAATGACTGCATTTATTTGATAGCGCAGTTGCTTGGCAACCCTGCAGGAGTTGAGAGGAGAGAGGAGCAGTTTTTGAGCACAGCGGGCGGCTACTGCTCGGCACAGAACAGCAGTGACAGGTGTTCAGTTTTGGGGGTATTAACGTCAATTACCAAATCTAGAAACGTGAGATCAAGGCAAGTGCTGTTCCTTCAGATTGCAGTTCTGGTTGGTTGGGTGACTTTGGCTCAACACTTGAACAACTGCTTTGTCAGTAGTGTCACTGTCAGTCTAGTAAGAGTTGATAAAGAACTATAATAATAATTACAATTTGATCTATTATTTTCATTCAGTATTTTCATTAATTAAACTGTTGATCATTTTTTCGATTCATTTATCAGATTATTCATTTAGCACTGACAATGAAAAGTAATATGTAGAGAAGTAATAACAGGATGTATTTACATATAATGAGTATAACTATAAAAATGGAGACAGTAATTAGTATCAGAAATCGGGTTTGAATTAAAACCTTTCATGAAACCTTAGCCCCAAATCAAATATTAAGTTATTTTGTGTGTAATCCCAAAATATATTCATTGTTTATATTATAGAATATAATGACAAGTTATTTGATACAATAAAATTGGCAGTTAAATATTGTTTGTAAGGAAACCAGCTGTGGTGCCAAGATGTGAGCTTTTGCATAGACTTGGAGCAAACCGCATCGCACCACTACTTTCCAAGTGACCACAGCAAGTGTGAAGTGATTTTTAGACACGAGCATTAAGTCAACAAATGATCTTGCGTGATTGATAAATTGCGTAACAGTTTCATCCCAAAAGCAGGGTTAGTAGTTGCATATTTGTCTGTCACAATACATTAATAACCAAGATAAAGAAGTCTGTGTTGAAAACTCAGGGAGCTTCTCTGGCAGTGCTGATACGAAAGATCACATAAAGCAAACAGCTGGTTCTGCTTCATGTGTATCCTTCCCCAATCCTTACTTTGTGATTAGATACCACTGTTGTCCCGGAGAAGCAGTTAATGTGTTTCTCGGGTGCTGGAGTCTTTTTGTTTAGATGCCAGCGTAGGGAAAGTACGCCAAAGCAGTTCACTGGGAAGCTGAAGTGTTGGGTTTTGCCTATTTTCATTTAAATGTCAACCCTGTTCCTGCCAACTACTTGTCAGCTGCAAGGTGATACACTTATAGAGACATCCTGTCCTTGAAGTGAGGCATTTAGGCTTGATTGATGAGAACAGCCCCCATCACTGAAAAACAGCCTGACTTAAGTGCTATTGATTGTACTAAATGTTTTCTTTATGGTCTAAGCTTGATATTTACCTTTTCAGACAGGCCTTTTGGGTTTAAATTACTCTGTATGTGCATGTGTGCATTGTCTATGAGGAATAGTGGTGACTATAGACTACAGCTATTACAATGCTCCAGTGTATAAAAGATGTACATTGTTATAGCTGTAGCTAAGAGGTAACTGTTCCTTTTAATATCTGTGGTTACACTAGGCTTTGACGGGCAAATCATTGAACCAATTTGCTTTATTGCAACACTGGATTTACACAATTGTTGCAACGTGATGAAGTGCTTTGATTTGTCATCACCCGATTGCCCAAAATTGGACGTTCCCTGCTGGTGATTCAACCAAAATCCTCAATTGAACTAGGAAATACACTACATCATCTAAAAATGGCTTTTATACGCTTAGTAAGCATACTAAGGGGATGTTGATCTGTATGACACATTAAAAATGCATGTTTTAATGAGCATTCTTACGCAGTCTGTTTGTTGCAATGCGCGTGTCTTCCTGTTTTGCTACGGCTTCCTGAGGCCCTCTCATTAGCTCCATGTTGGATCAGCTGAGAGCTGCTGTGCACACTGGAGGGAGGGACACCAGAAAGCTGCTGTGAAAACATCACGGTCTCCCGCTCTTTTCAGAAAATGTGAGAAGTTTCATACGAGTCATTGTCCTCTCAACCAGGGCAGCTCATGAGTCTGGCTTTAATATCAATCCGTCTCACTTTAGTAAAGGCATGTGAACAGACGGTGGACTGAGATGTCAAACATTTCCTAGATCGGAGCTGTCATTTGTTATGAAATGCTATCCGAGGGAAAGAGAAGTTGTATAACCATTTCTCCATTGCTCTTTTTAATGCTTGCTGCAGACTTTTCTGTGAATGTCCCAAGTTTCACCTTAAGCCCTCTTGTGATTATTGCCAGCGCAGAGGATTTTGTCTAAGCAGCTCTGCAGTTTAGAGATTTAGCTGGTGCCTTCGGGAGCTGTCTTTGCTTTTTACAATCTCAAAATCGCTTGTCTTCATAGAAATCTTTTGACATGAAGGATTTGCTTGATTTTGGCGCAACTCAAATATTTTGGCACAGCTCAAAAACTGGAGTAACCAGGTCTATAAACTTCTCCTTTATTATTTTGTGGCTATTAAATGACTGATGTGGCATGTTCATAATGACTAGATATTAGCTTGCATCTGGACTATGCTCTCTTGTTATTAGTCATTGTGGATTTGTCAGCTTTAATTTGGCTTTTGTTGGACTGGTGCATATTCTCAACGTTTCGACCCAAACTAGCTGTGAAAGTGAAAATATTCAGGTCAAAATGTCTTGAACTGGTTTATTAGGGCTTTTGCATCTATTGTTTTCTCGATTGTTGTGTGTGGATCGAAGCCATAACTGTAGAAATCAACACTGTTTACATTCCTTCAGTGTCAAAACAGCGGAATCTCCCAGAAAGTTAGCCTCTCCGCAAAATAATAGATAGCAGACCTCGTTCCATCTGCCAGCGTGGAGTCCTTTTCACCATTCACTAAACTTCTCTCAGTTCTTTACATGCAGTGACACTGATTAGATACATTAAATAATTAAATGGGGAGCATTAGAGGGCGTAGATGTAATTAACTGTAACCGCCGTGTTTACTTTGTCAAATCAATAGACAGCAGAGATCACTGCTTTAAATTAATGCCACATTATTTGGTCCACTTTTTCAAAAAACACCAGAGAAGAGAATTGATTGCGACATGTGATCCGTACTCTGGAGTCTTGTGTCGTTTCTTAGCTGTGATGCCTTTACAGTCTGCTGTGCTGGAAGGGAGGAGCAGTGCATTGTCCTCATATAACCTGGGCCAACAAACCACTATTAGAAGATCATTTTAGTACTTGAGAAACAAACACAAACAAAGACTCTTTGATATAAATCAGAGATACTAAATGCTGAAAAATATATGGAGGGATGTGCTTTTCAACCCTTCAGTCCAGTCGATTTTTGTCTTAAAGAAGGCCTATAATTTAAATTGGGTTTTTCAGTTGGCAGACAAAATAATAGGTTTCTTGGTTATCTAAGTAATGAGGCATGAGCTATGTAGTTTTGTGGTGAAACGCCTGTCAATTCTTTGGGAAAATGGGCAAAGATGAATGTAAAATATCTTCTTTCCTATTAATCCTATGTTTCTGGCAGATCACATCTACAAGACAAACAAGCAAACATGCATGTTGTGAAAAATGTGAATTTGTGAATCACCATATTTGAATTTGGTGGTTTCCTGCGTTGAAAAGGGTCCAGATGTCAGCTGACTTTCAAATCTCAGATGCTGGTGGGCTTCAAACTTCAACAAAATGGTCAAAAATATATACAACTTGTAGTCAGTGGACTAAAACCAAGAGGCAGCTTCTGTGCTTGTAAAGTGAAGCCTATGCGGACATGACAAAAATTGCAGTTCCCAGAACGGCCACTTGAGGCTGGCTGCAAAACAAGTAAATTACCATAAGCCCCCATGTTAAAATGCCAAACTTCACAGCAGAAATGAACACGATTACAAGCTGGTACAAAAAGCAGTTTTGGTCTCTATTTATCAGCCCCAACTGACACTGACTCAAGTGACATCATTTGAGGCATTTGAACTTCAAGCAGCCCCCTCTGGAGCTACAATAACCTTTTTAACAAATTCAGCTGCACTCCAAAGACCTGTAAACAAACTTTGTTGTGTAAAATTTGAAGTTCTGATTCGCTGTTCTCCGATTTATTTCCGTAACTGCTCTAACAACATTCTTAATCCCACCTACAAAGCTTTTATTGGCTCAGTTGTTTCCAACTAGGGGAATGGCCGTCATTGAACACTACGCTTGACCTTGTATTCAGAGCTCTTGGACTAGGCCAGTGGTGAAAGGGTAATGAAGAGAGGTTTGAGCTGAACAGCTACAGGTGCCTTGTGTAGGTATCGCCTTATAGAAAACTCAGAAAAATCAGAAATTCATGCGTCTATAAAAACTTGAAGTGCAGTGCAGATTACAATATGCAGGTGTGTAGGAGGATCCAGTTCATAGCGCGTCTCAGACCTCATCGGACGCTCCTGTTTCTCCTCTGGGATCTCCCACGGCCAGTTTGTACGCCACGCATGTGCCAACAGGATGTTTTTCTCGTAACACATGCCTCATGTTTTCACTCATGTTTCCATATCAGATTTCTTTCAGCTCCCTGCGTTCACATGCCAAAAATGCTCTTGCGCTGTTTGTGTTTGTTTTTGGTTGCCGCAAGTTTTAAAACTAAACTTTTCGTACGTATTTATGTTTTTATTTGTGTCTTGAATCATGTCATTAGGCCTTATTTTACTCTACTGTTTGACTGTTTGCCATTTGAGTCCCTACTTTTTATGTGCGTGTGTGCAGAGCAGGAGAGGTGATTAGATGTATTTCTTTGCATCATTATGTTTATATGGAAATGCAAATTTCATGAGTAAATGCTGTCAAATTTCAGTAAGCAGGAGTTTTAATCCACTAGCATTGAAATAGTAGTTATCATGCTGGTGATTCCTGCGCATGGCTGCCCAGTTGAGGGTGTGTGGTGTCTGATTATTATTAATTGTCGTACATACACAGTCGGTACACATCATCTTCAAAAATCGGGCAGAAAAACGGCAGTGGTTGTTTCTCCTTTTTCCTTCTAAGTAAATGTTTTCTCCGTGAATAATGAGAGAGCTCTGTTACACATCCAGCGAGTTTACATATCAGTGATTATTCAAGTGAAACGTATAATAAGATCAAAAGAGCTCATTTCAGCGGCATTACCGAGGAGGGGATTAACCATGCAAATGACATGTTTGTAAGTGGCATTTTAATTGACCTACAGTGTACCCTGTTTTATATCTGTCTGATTAATTTAACACTGAGACAGACTTTACCATTGGGATTTACTTTTATTTAGACGATAAAAGAATACTGAGACCACAGAATAAAAGAGCAATTGGCCTTCTCATTAGTTTTCGGTAGACAGTCTGTTGGATGTTGCTGCGCTCCTTTTTATCTTAGATAACGTCAGGCCACCGAAGAACTGAGTACAGTCTGAGCTGTTACTCTACCTCATGTTACCTAGACCAAATACTGGATGTCATGGATCATCATCATCTACATTATTTGTGTTAATGCAGCACACATTGCTTTTAAAAGTCAGTTAATATGTTGATATTTCTTTGGACTAATTATTTGGCCTGTGAACGTCAGTGCCTGTCCACGCCTGAGATTCAATTCTCCAATTTTAAAAAGTGTTATCGCTGGAAAACAGCTATCAGAATTTTGGATTCATTATTTCTCCTGAAGAGTTTCAGCTGTGTCCCAACTCTGACATGTTTTCAGTTCAGTCCAGGCGAGTGTTTATGCGTGCCTAGCTGCAAGCCATTTCCATTGACTATTTATGCACGGCATTTTGGTCGTACGCCAATTGCATCACTGTGAGCATCAGCCGGTTGATAAAATTACTATATTTTATATAAACAAAAACCGGAGGCTCTTGAAGTGGCCAAAGTGGTTATCCAACACTGATTTAGCAACTTTGTTATTTCCCCTTTTTGTGACACTTTCCATCTGCTCATATTAATTTCCCATTAGAGTCACGATTTCATTTTTCACAACAGTTCAGTTTCCAAAGCATGTCCTGTGATTGAAGCGCTGGCATAATTGGATGTGTCGTAGCTCAATTGATTGGCAAACTGTTTATTTGCCTCATTTTGTGGGTAAAGTATTGAATTGGGAATAGCTCTTGTTTACACTGAGGCTATGCAGGAGTTTAAAAAGGAGAAGGATGACGGAAGAGTGGTGGTGGTGGTGGGAATATTTCTTTTATTCCTGTGACCGCTTTATGAAAACCTCACTCTGAAATGTTGTTAAACTATTGTTACCCTACACTGACAATGCGTTTCTAATCTACATCCTTCTTAGATTCCCTTTTGTTATTCTTCCTTTTGAACAATGACCTAACGAGTAGCCAGAATTCATCGCTTCAGTCAGTGTAATGGGGTGATGAGCACTTGATGTACACACTTTTCATGTGAACTTGATTTCACCGTTGAGCTTAGGCAGAGCAGTCTCCATGTCTTCATAAACTGTGGCCTGGACTTGTTTACTGGGCAGCCTACGTAAGTACAAACACTTGTTAAATGCTCATGATGTAGGCATTACTGCACCGCCAAAGGCCATAATGTCGGGTCTGGTTGAAAACGAAACTGTGTCGTGAAGCTTTTCATTTTCCGTGTTTGTCCCTTTTTATAATGTGGTGTTGATGGGGGAAGTCATAACAATGACTTTCGCACCCAGGTTTCACATGGTGATCGTCGTGTAGCACCGTGTGCACTGCAGGCATGATATACTCTATAAGGGGAACCGATTTTATGTCTTTTAAAACATTTTATGCGCACTTCCCGCTATGTTAGCAAGATTTAAGGAAGGTGAAACCCATGCAACCTCACTGCAACTGTAATGATACAGTCTGTGTTTGAGTCTACAGAAGAAACATAATCACTTAGTACAAGAAAAGAGCAGATTTCTGTCTCTCTGATCCAAAACATCCATTTTTTCTGATATATGTTCACACACACGACACATAATCTACTTTTTTTTTTAGTTTTTCTAATTTAACACACGGTAGCAAAGATTATTTTAAGGTGTCCGGCTGCGACTTGAGACTATTTTTATTATCAGTTCACTTGATAAAATGCTGAAGGTAAAGACAACAATAACTGACAACTCAGTTATCCGATTACCAGAATTGTTTTCCCGTCGTTCGGCTGATGGATTCATCGGCTAATCTTTTCCACGTTGGCCGAACGCGATCAGCCAACACTAACGTGCTCCGTCCAGAAATTAAAACCCCCTAATCACTTTTAAATCTGATCAACCACTTATTCTAAAATAAAAGCTTTTTTTCATCTGCAGATGAAACACACCAGGACTTTTTTTGTTTTTCATGTAATCACGACGTGCACCGAAGCCAGCGTTTATGACTGAACTGCAAAACCCACACCGACTCTGCTGCTGCTCCTGACCCAGATTTGCACAGACAGCAACAGATCCATCTTGAACGCTGGCTGAAATGCATTATTAAACCTTCCCTGTATTCCCAAATGACAGGGGAACACGAGAATTATCTTTGGAGAGCAGATATGTATTTTGCATTCGCAGAGCTGCTACAGTTAGAAGGACTTGCAGATGTGTTGGAGTGGCCACAGACCTGACTTACTTTGGTGCTTACTGCATCAGCTGGGGGAGTTTGTTGGCATTGTCATCTGCATGAAACATTACTTTAAAACACCGGGGCTTTCCTCAGTGCTTTTTTATATTTGCAGGTGATTTTGGGCTGTTGCCCCTCATTTCTATAATGTAGTTCCCAAGTCCGGAAGTGTGTATTATGCTGACAGACAAATTTCAAAAGCCTTTTTGAAAAGTGTGTGAAAAGGGACACCAGTTGACCCAAGTGTGGTATGAGATTCTCCATTAACAGCTACTGTAAAATATCCAAGTATTTGCACTGTATCCATCAATTTGTTACACGGAAGCTGTATCCAATCTCTGGGATTATAGAAAATGACTTGGAACGTTTTATTCCGTTCCTGCAAATGAGAAGTATCGGTAACGGTGCCAAACACAATATCCAGAGAAATGGAGATCCACCATAAACACTGGTCTGAGTGAAGATACCGTAACATTTCGAGGAGACTGGATAATCTGTGTGTGATTTGGCTGTGTTAAGGTTACATTGTGTATATAAAACTGAGTGGCTCTGTGTGGTTTTATGAATTTATTTTTCTCTCTCTCTCTCTGTCTCACTCTAGCTGCCTCTGAGGGGAGAGTCAACGGCGGGGAGGATTTCTTTCAGAAGGTGAGTGTAGTCTGCACTTGGATAGTGTTTGCTTTGTCTTTGGGTTGTGTTCAAGCCCACTGAGCCGGCGCTTCCCTCTTGGTTAGGGAGCAGATGTCAGGTGCTCCTCCAGTCACTCCTAATTACAGATCAAAACAAACAAAAACAAGTGAACAACACTGACGTAGAGTCACTCCGGGGCTCTGATCCTATAACACAGCTGACACAACACAGTGGGCCTTTCTCACTTACATAATATACTATAATATACCAGTTTAACACGAGGGAGAGGTTGAACACAGGTCTGCTCCGATCAGCTCTGCCTCATTGATGTTTTTTTCTTTCTCATTGATTTAATTAGTTAATGGTCTGAACCTTCGTTACATGCAATAAAACAAGGATTCGCCTCAGTGATCTTAAATAGTCCTGAACGGGCTTTGTTTTAATCACAACTTGCTCGCATTGATCAGACGGGTGTGTGACCCGGCCTACTTTTTAAACTTTAGAGTTTAAATGTCTATTTTCATTCATTAATGACCTTTCGAACGAGCTTTAACTACAAGGATAAGTTTTTATTTGATTAAAGCCTCCGTGTCTCTGACGATAAAATGATTTTAAAGCATGATTTTCTCAGATGACGACTTTCCGCATCTGTACTTCTATAACTAATCCTAACTAGGTGTGATAGAAATGATATAAAAGACTGATCAGACAGTTTTCAGGTTTATTTCCCATATGCAGGTTAACACAGGGTCAACGATACAATAAAATGTGTTGGATGAGAAGAACAGGTCAGCTCTGCATTAAGAGCACCAGTTGTATTAATAGTAGACAGTTATAAAATGTGATATACTATGAACCAATCATCTTTATAGAGCAATCTGAATGTGGCATTTTGCACCACAATGACTGACAAGTTCTATATAATTCATCTATTCAAATAACAATTATTGGTCACAGCTCCAAGTAGATTGTGAAAAACATTATTATTCTTGCAATATTGCCCAACCTTAATCCTGACACTGTTTATTTCTATTCATGAAGCATCGTTATGAGGGAAAGCAGCCGTTAACATTTGCCGAGACAGTGAACGCACTGATGAACTGGCAAACAAAGGGCATGAAACGGCTCCATTTGTTTCATTTAAAGAGTGAATCGAGACAAGGCTAATCGCACGGCACTGAGAATGAAAGCACATTTTCAACAATCACAGTTAACCGTTAGCACTAATTGAGTTTTGACAGCAGCTATTATGAAGTATCTTGTTAATTATGTGGTTCTTTTTAAGCATCTCGAGTGGATTCGTTCTTGTTTAAAATCCAGTTTCCTGAATATGTTAAACTCCCTCTATAGTATGTTAATGGGCTGTAATGAAATAAATGATGGACAGCGGTTTGTTTTAGCATTCCTCTTTTGTCTATTTTTCCATATTTGGTTTTGGAGGTTAGGAAGCTGAATTAAATGTCAAAGAAGGAGGCAATTTAACTGTCCCTGAAGCAGTTTTCAAAAACCAAGTAATGCAAACCAGGCGCCTTAAGATTCCCCTCCATGGAATTTTAACAAGGACCCTAGATATGCTGTACTTCTGTCTCCACCTCTTTTGGTTTGGATATAACTGCAGTGTATAAGATATCCAGTGTAGGTGTCCACCTCGCTTCACAAAGCTGTTCTGACAAAGTACGGCTGTTGTTGTATTGACTCTGCCAGGCTTGCTTCTTGAAGTCTCTGGCTTGAATATTGTCACAGCTCGTTCAAAGAGGCTGTGGTTACCAGAGGTTAAATTGTCAATTAGAAATTAGTGTGCAGCTGTTTGGGTTGGCATCCTGGCAAAGAGCAGTAAAGGAGGAGTGCTAAAGTCGTGTTTTTATTGTAGCATTTCCATTTGGATAACTCCGTAAAGTTTCCCTCTGATAGCGTGATCACCGTACATGCCCAATTAAAGTCAGGAAAATAAACACAGAGTGCGACTGTGGAACAGTATTGTTGAAAGAAAATGGATGAGGTGTGTGAAATACCTTGAACTTGATGAAAATGGAAACTCTTAGGTTCCCGTCCAACACACCCATTTACCGCACACGCAACACACGCTCAGTGAGACTAATGAAGTGCGTGCGTCGCAGCTCTCTCCCTCACGTAAGGGAGCATATGGTCATTTCTGAAGCAGACACTTTTACTCGCTCGGCGTTGGGAATGAGATTTCTGTAGTTGCCTCAGCAGTGAGACTCAGAGTTGAGTCGCTGACGAGAGCAACACAAAATGGTCCACCCCCGCACTTTCTCCCCAGGCCCAGTTGCTGTGGTTGATCAAACTCTCTTACTCACTGTCTGCTGAACTTCCTTTGAGTCCAGGGCAACATTTTATAACACAGAGCAAACTCTTTGTGCAGTCAATGAAAGAGTGAAGAGGATGGCAGACAAAGTGGGACCACAGGAGGGTGCCACAGCTGCTCACACGGGGGAACCTCGCCAGCTACATGTTCCTCTCTCTTTTTCAGCTTTGTTTTGGTCCCTGCCTCGTGTTTTCCCTCTTCTTCCCCTCCTGCTTTTTGAACGTCAATTCATCTTTGCATTTTATTGAACTGCTAGTCTGTCTTTGTTATCAGTCCAGTATAACAAAAAGAACCTTTCTGCAAATGAAGTGCTTCATTATTGAACAGTCCAGCACTCTTTCATGCAGCGAACGTTTTTGGACTGTGAATTTCTGGAGTGTCAAATCATTGGCACAGACCACAAAGCCGTTTGAAGAGCTGTGCACAAGTTGAGCCATGGGACAGCCAAGTACCGAGAAGCTCGGCTGGTTGAGCCGATAACCGTGCACCACAGAAGAGCTTGGAGTGGATTTGGGTTGAGAGATTCCTTTGAACCCCTGGCGAGTTCATCTCTGATCCCCCTTCCATCTCTCTCCGTCCCAGGAGTTGTGGCTCTGTAAATAATGCCAGGCGCAATATGTAAGTGCCAGTGTGCTCAGATCTCAGGCCAGGCGTAATCCATTTCATTTGGTTTATAGCACATCTTGTATTTCGCTGCGCTGACACGGGGTAAATAGGAAAACTTAAGACGGTCAGGATGGAATATTTTGTTGGCAAAAAAAAAATCACAAGATGCCGAAATAACCAGGTCAATATGTATATGAACAAATGTTTGTGTTTTATCAAGCTGCTTAAATAATTTTAATGACATGTAGTCTTCAAGTGCCCTCCGTGTGCTGTGTGTTGCTCGTGCCTAACCATGCATATGTTCATATGAACACCGAGGTGTAACGGGGCTTTAGCTGGCAGTTAGCGCTTGAATTGTTAACATGAACTCAGTTATGACTGTCAAGTCTCACGGGAATGGTTCAGTCCATGCCGTTCCCTTAGTCAGTCCCTTAATTCCCTCACAGCCTCTTCACACCCCCCCCAACAGCCCTCTCTGTCTCCCTCTCCAACACACACACACACACACACATATTCCAGCTGAATAAACAGCTGTACCATTGCAGCGCAGGCCAGGAAACATGCCTCTGCCATGTTGATTGCTGCTGTTTTTATACATACGCACAATTCAGACGCGCGCACACACACACACACACACACTGAGTCACGTGTGTCGAACACATGTGCACTCTCTCAGGACATCGCCCTAATGACATCCTGTTTGATTTCACGTACAGCTCTGCACACACCAGCTGCGAACCTCTAAGAACCAATCATCGTGTCAAGGCCGTGCCGTAGGAACTGATCGGAACCAAAGCCATTTATGTATTTATTCATTTCAGAAAAGGGTGGGGTGGGCAGGGAAGAAAGGGTGGAACACGAAATGTGTAGGTAACCTAATTTGTGCAAATATCTTGACCCATCTGAGAGGTATTTGCTAGCCCCTTCATAAAAATAAACGCCATCCACCCTTTAAAATGGTGTGTGGTCTGTCAGAAATCAGTCCCATCTGCGGGACGCTGCCAAGAACAGCAATGCTGGACAGGAAACAGGTCTCTCTGAACAAGGCCCTTTTTAGAGAAAAAGTTGATGAGGCATAGGCCAGTTACTTATGATATGATACTTTTAGAATTTTAAGCTCTCACTTTACAGAGTTTTCCATACTGCTTTGTATTAAACAGATTTCTGAATCGGACATTTTCATTTGAAATTGTCACTTTTTAACGACATGTCCATATGGAAGCCCCAGTCACTCGTTTGCTCCCACATTGCCATTATAATTTCAGCAACCTCCGAGAGGTGACGACAGCGTTGCATTTCTTTTAATTTGCGGTTTTGAATTTAAAGCCTCCCTGGCAAAATCCACACACACACATCCGTCATTGTCGCAGGAGACCGATTTTAAGAACAAAAGCCACAAAAAAGTGGAATGTTAGAGGCGAAACTTAAAGGAATTTCTCCTCACCACTGGGAACAGAATGTCCTGTAATGTTATGGTAATACATCCAGCTGTTGGTGTGAGGACGTGACTTGAGTTGTTGTAGAGAAAGCATTTAGTTTTTTTTGCATTTAGCTACAGGGTGTTTGCGACTTATTGTCCTTTCTCACATGTACCAGACGACGGCAGCAAGGTGTCACATTGTAGATTAGAGTCGTCTGCACCTCGGGCTAGTGTGAAACCCAGTAACACAAAACTCATCAGATTTGGGGTTCCGGCTGATTTTTATTGTGTGTGAAACCGTTCTGAGTGAACGGAGTAATAGAGATTACTGCAGCACTTGCTGAATGCGAAAGCTGGAGCCGTTTTCCGAGTAGTCACTTTGATGTTACCACAGATGAATTCCTTAACAAAAATAGTCGAGTGAGATCATCGGCAAGGAATTCTCCTTTATTTTCATTGCACAAAATGATACTGAAATTCTTTTGGGTTTGATTCATTCAATAGAAACTGAACACAAACAAGAACTGAGTGTCTGTCTGCTTAGATGAATAGTGATAATGATAAAGATGCACAACACTGAGACAGAGCTTATAGGAGAGAAAGAAGAATGGGACAAAACATCAGTAAACGCACTCTCCTTGTATAAATGTGTTGCAATGATTTTTTCACGAGTTTTTCTGAGGAATGCTGAGTCCTGTTTTAGTTGAGAACAGTCAAAGGCGAGCTTGGAGCGTTATTAATTTTCTGCTGTGACTTTACAGCACAGAGAGCCTAAAAAATAACTCGCAGCTTGCTTTCATAAATTGATCTGTGCTTAATAAAAGTTGCATCAAGTTCGAAATTTATCTTTGTCCGATAATAGCACATAGCAGAATAACAGCACAGCGCCTCGTCCTGTTGCTCGTCTAGGTTCTCTCGTTTAATATGCGATTGTGGCATGTTTTAGAAAACCGGTGAGGCTTGAAAGGGCTTCCAGTCAACCATCATGGTATCTTGGGTATATAACTGCAGAGTAAAGAAAGGTACACATCAGGCCTCGCAAAGCCGTCTCTCGGTTTTGCAGGTGCGTGAGACTGGCAGCGGACAAGCTGTCAGAATTTGTTGTGAAGGATGCCAAGCAGACCATGCTACTTCCAGAAGAGCATATGGGGAATTTAAGCACTTCCCTTTTTGATTTGTGCACCAGTTCCCACAGGAATACACGCTGTTGTAGCTCATATTATTTGGCAAGGAAAAAAATGGCTGATGGACTTTGAAGCAGTTTGTAAAATAATGGCGGCTATGAATCACTGTAGCAGCGCTCATACGCCGAATCTCTAATCTTCACTGGGAGTGCTGATGGCTCTTAATGCAGCCTCTCTCCCATTTGAGTTACAATACGTGGCTCATTGCTTAATGTGTTGGACCACCAGGGAACATTAAGTGCTCCTCATGTAATGGCTTGAAGCAGTCCTCGGGTGCTTAATCACGAGGCTTAAACTTTGAGAAATTCATATCTTCTCCACCCCGAAAACACAAACCCCTGGAAAGTATTAAAACAAACAAAAGACCGCGGGACTTTTGTGAAAACAAGGATAGTGCACATCGAGGACAGAGAGCCATTAGGAGAGAGAGAGAGAGAGAGCATGTCAGCTTCTCATTTTTTGGAACGTTTGACAGTTTTTCCCCTTGTGTGTTTTTTCCACTAACATCAAGCACTCGTCATGGCGGGCAGTTCTCAAGGGGTTTGTTTGCGGGTTTGTAGCCAGAAATCCAAGAAAGGTGAGAGCTTCCTCTATGGTTGAAAAGAGGAGCGGGAGGTTGGGTAATAGATTTCCCCTGACTGAAACGCTGACAGCGTCACCCAGCTCCTAAATCTTTTTTTTTTTCTCTCTTCGTGATGCCAGTAGTTGGCTTTTTTTCACATCGATACACATGCTCCTGGTTTACGATGACTAGACTTGTCAAAGAGTTCTCGCATAGATTGCTCCTGGCATTTTTCACGTGTAGCAAAGCCAAGTGTACTCAGTGTTGGGGTTTTTTTCTTCTTTTCTTTTTCTTTTTTTTTTTTTTGTTTTCGTCTTTTTGGTGGTGCTCGGGTGGGAGGATTTGGGTGTTGAGCAGAAATGCAGCAATGTCTGGAAACGTCGTATAAGCTCATATCACCACGCATGTTTAAACTGGACACGCAGCTTCTTTTGACTTCTCAGGGTTCCATAACCTATAAAGATTTTTTTTTTTTTTTCAGCCATTTTATTTTGAGTCAGGCCTTTTTTTTTCACAACTGCTGGCTGTTAATACCTTGTTTCATATGTTCTCTAAAATCAGCAAAATGAATGTTTGTTATTCCAGGAGAAGCAGTGGGGAGTTGTCCACACTTCAGACTAAGCCAAAGCCACATTGAGACACTGAAATAATATTAAAGAAGTTCCTATATAATACTGACTAGAGCCCAGTGAACACCAGGTTTTACTGGTATAAAAGTATCACATAAGATGATCAACAAAGCAAAAAAAACTCTCCTACTATATAACTGTATAATCATTATTGTCAATAGTTAAGCTTGTTTTTTGTCTGCCAACACACAGTAGCTATCGGCCAATACTTACATCTGTAATAATCTGTTCCAGATCATGGATGACACCCAAACGCAGATAGCTTGGCCGTCCAAACTGAAAATCGGAGCCAAGTCCAAAAAAGGTGACTATTTTATTTCTTCTATTAATCTCATATTCAGATTTTTGTTATACTGAATGCATGCACTGCTTCCATTGCTTTCTCCTTAAGCGACTTCTATGTGTTGATGATGGACCTACTGAATGCATGAATGTGATTTCAGATGAATGTTTAACTTGCCATGCATCAAAGTCCATGAGGTCCGGCATAGGTTTTCACGACTGAAATGTGTTGCTTTAACAGACGCGCGGTGCTCGCAAGTCAGAGATGTGCGTCTGCAAAACTAACTGCTGAACCAAAACTTAATGTGTGAATCTTGCGTAACGTCATGGTTGTGTCGGCTTTTTCCACCTAACGGAGGTTAATCATTGTGAGCCAGCTTTGTTTGAAGCGGAATTGTGTTCTCAGGAAAGTCATTGGACGGACGAGTGGGAAGAATTTCAAGCGCTACATTAAAAAGCTAATTGACAAGTTTGAGGAGATGAAAGCTTGCATTCCTCGCAAGCCAGCAACTTCATCTGCGCTAAGGAATTTGTGCTATTGCTGCGGAGGGGTGGACGTCGCCTGTGTCGAAGCTTGCGCATTTATTGGCCAAAATTGCTCCAGCACTCTGTTACCAATAAAACATTATCACAGTTATTTAAAGCTCTTGCGGGAGCGTGTGAGACAGGGATTTGAGAGGGGATGGGGTGAGGAGTAGGTGTAGCCGTGCCCACTTTGTTGTCCTCAGGGGAATCAACAGTGCGCGTCTTCAAGCCAGATGTGGAATCCAGTGACATTATGTAACTTCCTCGCTCGCTCTGTACAGAAAAATAGGTTACATCAGAATCTTTAACATTTTTTTTCCCCTCTGGATGCTTAATCCACTCAAAAGTCCTGGCAATCCGTCCGCACATAACCATCCATTCATCAGTATTAGTTCATTCACAAAACCTGCCTCCAACAACACCTGGGAATGATGATCTGTATACGAAGTGAGGATATTTAAAGCTTTGTGCCATGATTTGTAGCCTGTCGGATTTTTTCCCCTTGTGTTGCGTAAACCGAGAGGAGCAGAGAGGGGAAGAATGTTGGATTCTCACTTAGTTATTTTCTGAACGAATGCATCTGTAGGAGAAGAGATGTGTGTTTTAACAACCTGAACTCCTGGGAGGGCGTGAGGGTAAGAGAGAGGCCAAGACGTCTAAATGGAGCATATTCTACTGTACGTGACTGAAGATGCAATACCCGGTGTTCGAAACCTCACACGGGTCATCAGGAAAATTACTTGAGACAACAATCCACATTCCTTTCATCCCTCATCACTCTTTCACTGGATGTGAGCAACACAAAACTCACTTGCTGTGCCCTTAAAATAGCCCGTGACGTAGTTGTTTTGTTGGTCCTGATTATTTTTGAGTTATCCCAATCTAAAAATCGCACTCCTCGAGTATCACTTTGCCTTGTTTTCCTGGAATTTTGCATTAGTCTTTTATGTGCGGTCTGGAATCGGTTATACTCCGCAGGATAGCGGCAGATGTGAGGGGGTTTTGTATGTTTGTAACCCCCATACAGGGCCACACTCCATCAAAATGCCAGCTCCCTCTATTTCATTTATCACCTGCAGCTAGCTGTCCCTGCCACCTGCATGAGTGCGATAAGACCAGTTGTTAGCCTCCGGGGCAAGCAATCATCAGCACTGCGATATGATATAGCGAGGAACCGTACGAGATCTGCAACTTCAACTGTGTGACTGAGGAGTCGATACTGTGCGATGTCTTGTTTTTATTTCTAAGACCAATTTAAGTTTGTGTTTTGTTTTGAGGTGATACATATCTTAATACCCCTCCTACTTGCCAATTGTCCGTTTCAACATTTCCGCAGATGTTTTGAATGAGAGATGCAGAGCCAAAAAGGACTTAATTCTCTTCATTTGTGTGGTATTTTCAAATGTAGTCCTCAGCTGGAGAAATGCTCGGGCTTTGCCAGTGCAGAGCTCTGGGTCAAAAGGTTTCTTCTCTGTCAAGTGTAGCCGTGTAAAGATCTGTGCGACTGAAAAGGCTCACTTTTTTTGCAGCTGCAAGTCTTCTCTTGTTTTTCGTTTGCTTTTCTAGGTGTTGCGCGTGCCAAATTAAGACTTAAGGTGTTCATTTTTTTATTCCACAATCAATCATCAAAAAAAAAGAGAGAGAGAGAGAGAGAGAGAGAGCACACAGCACACTCCATTTAAAAAATGCGGGGGTGTTCTACATCATGACTGCAACACTCGTTTAGGCTGGCTAATGTTTGCCAGATGTGCTGTGCAGGTCAAATCCTGGAAGAACCCTACTCCCTCTAGAGGTCAGAAACGGTACCACAGGAGGAAGTTGAGGGATTTCTATTGTTCACAGCAGCAGCTTGTATGATGGGAAAATTTCCTGGAATCAATGCAGATACTGTGATTGATCTTTGACCACTCTTTCTGCTCGTGTTTCTTTTGTTTTCTTTGGTTTTGTTTGCCTCTTTCAGACTGTGGGTTGCTTTTTGTTTAGTTCCTACCCATCAAGTCTTCTAAGAGATATTGTTACTCTCCCATATGATCTAGCATCTCTGGCAGCGTGTTTTGAGCTTGTCTGACCCACGACACTCCAAAGAGATCAGTGCTTGTTTGCTAGTATAGTCCGGTCCCCATAGTTCCCAGTCCCACATTAAACAGAGAGCTAAACCTCCCTCTGATACATCTAAAACACACAATCCTTCATTCTGTCCAACCCAGGTTTTTTGCCTCTCTTTAAAGAAGACTGAGATCATTCTTTTATTTTGCAGCTCCACAGAGAGCATCTTGGTTTGGCCTCTATGAGTCAATATTGTGACGTAGTTATACATCAAAAACTTCCTGTAAATCGAGAACTATCCTTGTCATCTCAAAAAAATGTCCTGACCTTTTTTTCTCTAGGTGCTTCACTCCCGAGCTCCTTGAAAGCCCGAACATGCACGTACAGGGTTTTCCGAGGTCCCGACGACTTTGTAACAGTAAATCTGATTCAGCGAGGCCTGTCTAAAGGCTATATTGTAAATCTGAGATGCTGTAAGTGTGCGTACAGGGAGGGGTATTCCTGGAAGTGGGCTTAGGCGGCTTCCTGCTGCTCTGTACAGTTAACACAGGGGCGATGGACCATGGGGTGTGTAGTACATGTGTGTGTACATTTTGAATTTGTGTGCGTGCGTTCGTGTGTTTTCACATTTGCGTTCTCCAGGGGTCCGGCATGCGGCAGAGCCAGATGTAGGCTTAGCCAACACTACACAGACACAAGCATTAGCTCTGAATAGTTTAGGTATGCAGTGTTTGGTTATTTTAACTGAAGTATTTCGAGGCTGAGGAGGTCTCTGGAAGCACAGTTTACTCAAGCTATTAGGACCTTTACTTGCACAATTTTCTGTGTGCCCACTGAGTGTATTTACAGAAAGGTTATAGGATGTCACACTTTCTCTTGCAGGGTGCTATGTAGTCACTTCTCGAGAAGACAGCACTGAATCACGCGCTTTGAGGACGATGCTGAAAAATGAAAATAAAGCGATGAACGTTTTCTTCTTCTATTGAGACCTAATTGCAGCAGAACATTTCTCTTTAGCTCGCGGTGTTTCTCTGAGCTCTCCTGACCGATGCGTTGGCTGAATACAATCCCACGGACCTGCTCGCCCTCCCCATGCTCTGTGGCTGCTTGCCTACTTGAACGAGAGCCGGCAGATATCAAAGCAGCAATTACTGTTGCAGAGCTCGTTCTGTGACGCGCTGTAATTTGTTGACAAATGCAGACTGCTGTGTCATGTTTGATTAAATGGGTTTAACTTGTGTCCCACTCTCACACTGACTCACACGCCGTCTCTGGCCTTTTATCAGCGCTGACTCACTCACTCGCACGTTTAACACACACTCTTCCTCACCAGCTTTTAATGTTTCCCCCTCTTTTTTTTTTCTTCTCCCCCCTGCAGATCCACACATCAAAGTGTGCGGGAAGAGGGAGAATGTGAGGGAAGCCAAAGACAGAATTATGTCTGTCCTTGACACAAAGGTACACTATCTTTATCACAGTGATGATGGACTTCATGTGTGTGTGTGTGTCCAATTCTCTCCTCCTTTCTTGCTCACCCTCTCCTGGTGTTCAGCTGGACCAAACGTATTTCACCTCGGCTCTCCCGCTGTCCGAGAGACAGATTGCGCTCGGCAGCGTGGTACGACTTGGCCACTAATCTCGCCAAATAGTCACATCCCCGAGCGATGCCGCGGATTGCAGTATGTGTGCGTCGAGGGCTCCGTTGCCATGGCAACACAAGAAATCATCATCATACCTGGACGATTGCGCTGTAGCACCCCCTGGGGGCAGGCAATCATTCGTGCACTCTGAGCAGCCACACAAAAAATAGAGGCACAGCACATGATTAGGCTTAAGTTTGTAGCATTTCATATGGTTTTGTCACGAAATGGTCGTTTTAGTCGAGCAGACACAGCTGAGGTATTTCATAATTTCATTCTTTTCTCTCTTTTTTTAATGTCCTGCTTGTTAGTCATTTTCTAAATAACTGTAGCATGTGAAAGAGATTTGAAAGAACACGTTTTTGGTCTTAAGAGTATTTACGTGGGATAAAGGGGGACAGATGCTGCATTGGCCTTTGCAGTAAAACAGCATTTTTAATCAGAGGAGCAGGCTGCGAAACAGAGTGTGCTTTATACACTTTAAAATGTCATCCCAGCCATAAAGACAGACACATTTGATATGATGATGGTTATATAGCCAGTTTAATAAGCTGTCTGGATATTGGATGCACGATAATGCCTCAGGAATACTATTGACTGCACTATACTAGATGGTTTCATTACAAGGCACTCACTTGAAGATGGTTGCAGCTTGTAGTAAATGCAGTGGAAATTTACTTTGTAAAGTTTAATATTTGGTTATTCTATCTTTATTATGAAGTGCCTTCCACATGCATGGTGACATCTTTGTCATGCATCTTTTTCTCAGTGCAATGCTTCGATTACTGGCCTGTTAGAAGTGCTATCAATCGTCTTTTCACCCCAACTCTCTCTTTTCTGCTGATTAGAGTAACAGGGTAACTCTCAAGATGGATGTTTCCCACACGGAGCACTCCCACGTTATTGGCAAAGGTGGCAACAACATCAAGAGGGTTATGGAAGAGACGGGCTGTCACATCCATTTCCCAGACTCCAACAGGAACAACCAGGCAGAGAAAAGCAACCAGGTTAGTTTGCCTCCGACGTAGATTTGCATGGGCATGGATGGGGCGGAGCGATGTGTTTGCTGCTGGCTGATCCGAGTTTTTCTCATCAGATAATTTGCTTTAATCTCTTGAAGCACAGCGCTGCATCGTGAGAGTGGGTGTATTGCATTCTTGTTGTTGTTTACTGTTGTCACCTCTCTCTTCAGTAGTACCTTTGGTTGTTTAAACAAGTTGCAGAGAGCTGGTCCAGTTGTGTGTTTTGATTGGCCATGCCAGGGGAAGCTGGTGTGTTTTGGCTGGATTCACTGGAAGAGCAGCACGATCCTGCTTACCATTAAAGTGCAGTATGAGCACTTCAGCAAAGGCACACTGACTGCCGTTAGACACTTCACTTTGCCAGGTGATCTGCAGTGCACCTGTGTTAGATAGCGCTGACAAGTTGTTGATTTTTAATGAACCAAACCAGTTCTCTGCAGCTCGAACTGTTCACCCCTCCAATCCTGCTCTGATGATGCAATATAGGGTGATACGTAGCAAGAGACTCCTTTTGGCTGAAGAACCCATAAGCGGTCTCTCGTTTCTGGTTTCGTAAGCTTCCTGGCTGCTGCCGAGCCTTTGAGATTTGGGCAAGTGTAGCGGTGCTGATAAGCAAATACAAATAAGAGTGAAAATCAATGAATTGGCCACTTAGCTTTCCGCTCTCACTGAGGCTGGAAGGATTCAGGATAAAGTCTGAGCATACAATGTTTATTGAAGCCTAACAATGGTTTTCATTTTGAAAGATAAATTTGCCGCTTACAACCTATCGTGTGTGTGCAAATTCTGTAGTACATGTGTTTTGTTTTTGTTGAAGTAATGGGGGCTAAAGATGAGCCAGACATGACCTGCTTTGTGTTTTCTTTTTCTTTTCTTTTTTTTGAATTAGAATTTTGCTCAGCTTTTTGTTTGTTCTGGAGCAGTCACGCTCGGTCATTCTTGACTTGCCCGCGAAAGAGGTGGAAAGAGGAGAGGATAAATCTTACGAGACCATTTATCACCTCCTTCATTTCCATGGAAATGAATTTAATTTGGCCTCTCGTGTTCAGGGTTGTCTTAGAAGGTCAATTACTTGAGTTGTGGTGGCCATTTTTTCTAATCACAATGTAAGATTCATTGTAACTGTAATGATGCGGTTCGGGAATATAAAACATTAACTGGAAATATGTCACAAAAATGGATTAGGTTTCAGTTTAGAGGCGGCCTTTAAACTTCTGTGGTTTTCATAATGTTTGTTCTAGATTTTACTTTCAACATTGAAATGAAGTGCAACTGTATGCAACGATCTGAGCCCTTGTTTGTGTTGGATGGGGCTAAAGCTGGCTAACTGATTTACATGTTACTTTTTTATTGTGAACAGGTGTCCATTGCAGGGCAGCCAGGAGGGGTGGAGGCAGCTCGAGTAAAAATAAGGGTAAGTTGGAACTCTGCCATGTTTATCTTAAAGGAATACTCCACCCAAACCCTCGTTCCCTGCAGGCGTGTAAATTTTTAGTTTACAATTGATTTCAATACTGACCAATTTTTACAGCGGGGAAGCAGAAACTATCAAAGCATCATCATATCATATTTTTGCCAAATGTGTGCGTGCCTCCGCCTCATTTTTTTGCACGCACGACCCCGACGACCCCGCTGAGCTTGTGAGCAGGCGCGTGAATTCGTATCATAGATTACGGCGCGGCCATTCTTTTCACCGCGGGAGAGGACGAGACACATTTGCTTTCCGGGTTGCAAATCGACCCTCCTCTTTCGCGCTGCGGGTTTAATCAGATTGAACTTTGACACATGAAATGGAAAGGCTCTCCGGCGTCCTGTCGCTCGCTCGGGAAGTATTGATCGTTTTTGCTTTTATTGTATAACTGCTCAGCCAAACGAGGCAAGCAGCAGAGAGGGAGGGATGCTGCTCGGCTGTAGATATTAATTAGAGGAAAGCGTCTGATGAAACCCCCGTATAATTAATACATTTGTGGAGTGCTGTTGTTAGCCTGCGAGCCACGCCGGCTATTGCAGTTTATGATTACAACCCTACCCACACTATATCCTGTTCCCCCTGCTTCTGGCCACACCATGTGAGTAAACTTGTGAACCTCGGCCCGTTTGCAGCCTCGCAGTGCCGGCCTCCTGCTCTTAAATTTGTCAGAACCACTCCATTCATGCTCACTCATTATCTTGACTGACTACCCCCTCCAGCTCATGCGTTAGTCTGAAATCCCGTTTCCTGTAATTTACTCATTGGCTACCGAGTGCATCACTCCAAACGGTGACTTCCAAGATGGCCAAGTTCCCTACCTAATCCTACCAGTGTTAAAGCTTCAGGGCTACAGTACGTAATTGTGCACTCCAGGCACTGTTTCAGCACTTCCTCTAAGCCTTAGGCACCGTTCCTAACCTATTCCCAGACCACTTCCCTCAAGCAATTGTAAAATACAAGCATGATCCTCAGCCCCTTTGGCAGGCCCATCTCCAGTCTATTTCCTAGAGTCCTCTTCGTCTTCATTTTCAGTCTGACTGGAAGCCCGACCTCCAGCCTCAGCTCTGTGGGCGGAGGACCTCTGTGCTCGCGTGAAGTGTTACATCCCTGAACTTTTGCTTTATTTCAACACCGCAGCAGTTGTCTACAGTGAGCACGCTCCTCCACTATAGACTGACCAACACTAACAAGGCTGTGAGAATGACTGAGCGGGTGAAGTGCGCGTGATGGATAGAGAGAGAGAGAAGGGGAAGGTCATGCTGGATATTTTCACTGTGTGTGTTGGCAAATGTCGGCACGTATGCGTACCCATACCTCTCCGTGCTTAATGGTTGTTTTCATAAGCAGTAAGCCGCAGCCCAGTTCATCTACTTTTTTTTTTTTTTTGCTATGGCTGAAAAAAAAAAGAATAATCAAACTTAACCGTAGCAGCATGTCCAAAGGGGTTTATAACATAAGCTGTAGGGAACCACAAAGATTGTTCTGGCCTCCAAAGAATACACAGTCAGCGGATGACGAGGGTGGATCAAAAGACAGGTTTCCCTCTCTGTCAACTTGGCTTCTTACAATGGAACCAGACCTCGATGCTTCATTCATTTATACTCAGATACCCTCTGTGCTGCTTCTTGAAAAACTCACAACAAGACAATCCTTTCATACGCGGCTTGTATGAGCTACATCACTTACCCAGGAGGCAATTTAATCAAAAGCAACAAATGGACGCCGCTGCACCAAGAAAAATCTACAAACCAACATTTCTGTCATTCAGCTATAATGTATGTATCTCTGTGTATGGATGAGTGTGACCAGTGTCACACAATCTATATGTAATCATGAATAGATTTTTTTACTAATGTAATTTCTGTTTCTCTTCAGTTAACTGCGAGCAGCAAATAAACTAATTTCTGCATGAACAGAATATATTCACAGATATATGTCAACACCTCGTTGCATATTACCGTGTCCACAGTGAGTGTTTTTGAATAGATTAAAAGGTTGCTTTGTAGATGTCGGTGCCGTATTTTCAAATGGCAGATACCTAATTACATTTATTAATGCATAGCAATTTTAACAAACATTGCATTTGTTTTGCACCCTTTTGGCTTCAAAGGACAGTTAGAAGAGAAGATTTCTACCATGCTCATATTAATCTGTTCAGTATGAAAGCCAGGAGACGGTTAGCTTAGCACACAAGACTGGATTGCCGTCTAAAGGTAAAAGGAAAAAACTACCGGCAAGCCATTTCTATTACCATTTCCTACCAGCAAATCTAAAGTTGTCCTTTGAACAATGACTATTTTCATATTAAACAGACAAATGTGAGTTCTTCTCATCTAACTCTCTGCAAGAAATATTTTTTTAAAAAGCCCAACCCGATGTCTATTTTAAGAAGAGGGATGATAGGGGATTTTCTGTAGGTGTGGTTGTGTGAGTATTAAAAGTGCAGTGTGTAAAGTTAAGGGGGGGATGGGGGCGGTATGTATACACTGCGCAAGCTTTTTATGTCTTTGCTTTTGTTTTTCATTTTTCAGTGTCTAAAAAGTTTTACTCAGTCCATATTTCTATTGTCATGAATATCACTCGTTTTATAGTTAGTTATAGTGAGCGTACATATAAATACATATATATACTTTATTTTATTTGTGGATAATCACCTCAGAGTAAGGTTTGCTAACGTTTTAGAATGAGCCTCTTATGTCTACCGATGCTGCAGCCAGTGGGTTGCAATCAGCAACTACACGGCTAGATGCCTCTAAAATCTGCACACTGGTCCTTTAAAACCACACACTGCAAAACACAGGATGAAGGGGGTTTTACTCCGCTGTCCTGATCCCTGCAGTTGAGGTTGCCAGCACACAACAGTACACAGTAAGCTGTGTTTGGTCCTGTGTGGCCTTGAGACCACATCCTCTTCGCATCGATCCTGAAACAAAAGTGGCCAGCGATGAAAGTAACGTCCCCCGTAACATTCAGACATATTACAGTGGACTTGTAAGGTCTCCTGTATTCCTGGGGCCTTGTTGGGTGGAGATCTGTTTGAGTCTGGAACAAGTCGGCTGGTTGAGGTGATTGACTCTCGGGGGATTTCATAGGAGCCTTGGGGATGGAGCTGACGAGCAGGTGTTGAAAGGTCTGTCCAGTTGCCTTACCTCAAAGATATTTTCATTTTTCTTCATCGCTCACTCTTCTGTCAGGAGAACTGAGCCCCTTTAACGGCACTTTCAGATTTAATACATGTGAAGCTCATATCTGCCAGGTAGACTTTTTGAAAAAAAAACGCTGAGGTCAGCTCCACCATAAAAATCAGTCTATTCTTCATTCAGTGCCTGACTCCTGCTGTTCTGCGTGTCCTCTCTTGCATTTCCCTCAGTGCTGACCTAAATTTCTCGAGCCCTCTGAGGGAGAGTGCTGAAACGTGATATAAATGTAAGGCCAAGCGCATATGGGACTGATCAGGGTTGCATTTCTTTGGTCAGAGCAATTCATGCTTCTTGCCCTTCACTGGCAGCCAAAACCATAGTGGCTCACTGCCCAAGAGTCACTGTTTGGATAACACTGTGTGTGTGAGAGAGAGAGAGAGAGTGTGTGTATTCATTCTCCTCTTTGTAAGTGTGTGTACGTACATTCCCCATTTCAGTTTGTCTCTGTATGGGTGTGTGCCTCCCATGCATGCATAAGTATGTGTGTGCGTGAAACGAGAGGCCTTCCTGTCTGCATTTGTTTTGTTTGACTTGCTGCTGTGATACAAATGACAAGAGCTGATGTATGTTGCTGCTTCCGCGGTTTGATTCAGCGACTTGAAATGAATGTATGAGAATGAACCGTAGACCGCTGATGCTTTGCAGAATGACTGCGTAGCCATAATGTTTAAATCAATCTCCCCTGTGACACCGCCACAGTACACTGTAAGTATACTCACTGTAACAAAGGGTGTCTCTCTTATTGCCGGCTCTGCTGACCTCATTTTGATTAACATCCGTGGATTTATTTGAGCTGACAGGTTCCAAGTTTTGCCACCTTCTGCTAAAGGAAGGGTTGTTATGTCTGTGCGTCAGTTCACATAAGTCTACACTATGTAAATAAATCGCTCTTTTACCTCCGTGTTTTTACTTTGTGTCCAAATGGTATTAATCAGCCTGGATGACAGCGCAGTGTGATGCAAGCCGCAATCCTGCGCCTGTTCTGATTTTGTTCTGGTACAACATGTTTTATTTCTAATTTCTTCTCACAGCAGCGGTGTCAGCATAACAATAAGCTCTTCAAATTTGCATAACTTCAGTGTTTCAGCAGCCATCATGAAGTGCCAGTCACGCCATGATCATCGAAATGCGATGACTCCCTCGCTGTGATTACACTTTCTTTTTTTTTTCCCTCCTCCCTTCTCCTTCTGTCCCTTCACGTTGCAGGAGCTGCTCCCTCTTGTGTTGTCCTTCGAGCTTCCCGCCATCATGCAGTCCGACCCCAGCTCCCCCACCGTGCAGCACATCTCGCAGACCTACAACCTCACAGTCTCCTTCAAGCCCCCGACTCGCCTGTACAGGGCGACCGGTGTGGTTCGCGGCTCACAGAATAACGCCAACGCTGTCAAGGTGAGGGCGGTCATTTGGAAGTGAAGTGTGTGGATGGAATCAAGTCAAAAACAATGCAATCAAACTGAATCGTGAACATTTTTTATCTGTTGCTTTCAAAAAGAAAACTACCACAAAGTTTACGAGAGTTCATGACATGAACTGTGTACTTAACCCAAAGCTGCTTTACAGTTTGCCTCTCACTCACCCACACACACACTCTCACACACTGGTGGCAGCAGAGCTAACATGAAAGGCACTTGAACCGCCAACCCTGCGATTAAGGGATGACCCGCTCTACATCGACAGTCAACATTTAATTTTTGAACTTGAACAAGTCTGTCTTTAATCCGCAAACGGAGAGACATCCATATCTATTTCGTAAGACAACTTACAATTATTTTAATTATCTAATATATTCTTTGATTTAACAAATCAGACCATGTCAGAAAATAGCGGAAAGAAAGCCTGTTCCACCTACCTAGATCTTCCAAAGTGACATTTTTAAGTAACTTGTTTTGTTAAAGACATCCAATTTTCAAATATAGGAAATTAAGCAAAGCTTCACAAGTTGAACAATACATGACTGACTGATTGCTTCAGTAATATTAGTATTATTAGTACTTGATTAGCACTAATTAAACTCATTCAGATTATTTCAGTGTTACTGCTCTATAATTCCCATTTTGGAGTTTGTCTGTCTTCTGCACCAATAACAGTTATATCGACAATATAAATTCTGATAAACTTTCCTTATTTTTGTGTGTGAGTCCTGCGCTAGAATAACTAACTGAACCCTGACCTCTGCACTCCTTGTCAGTCATGTCAGTGTAACAATATTTGCATTAATACCCTCAGTCTCCACCTGTTTACATGGCGAGCCACAGACCAAGAAAAGGTTTCCAAAGCTGCACGGTGTCAAAAACCCACCAACACTGTCAGCGTTCCTCAATTTACTCATATAAACTGCCTCATTACTTACAACACCACAGGGGCAAGAGAGTGCTGAGAGATGTTTGGTCGCTCGAGCTGCATGACTGCTGGGTCAGCTTTCCACTAAAAGATAGACACTGCCTTGCTACTGTACTGTCCAGAAGGCTCCGAGTTACGTTTCTATTTGAAATGACTGTGTTGCCTCTCTGCAGGTTGTTTAACATAGTGTGTATTTTATGTACCTGTACAGCACGCACAGAGGCTCTTCCTCAACTGGCATCTACCAACTCTCTTTTTTACACTCCTGAGCCTCCGTTAGCAATATGGAGCTCAGTTCAGTTTGCACATACAGTAACTGCGTTTTGCATAGACACATCTCTGTATTTATTTATTCATGTATGTGCATGCACTTTAGTTTGAGTTTGCATGCTATTGCGTATATCTGCTGTGTTCCGCGTACAGTTATAGTGCATATGTAAGTATGCTGGAGCACGGACCGCGAGTGTGTGGTAGGTCTGAGGGGTCAGTCCAGAGTGGGAAGCGTGCCAGATGAAGCCTAGAGGGATTAGGGGGAATATGTGTGCTATGTTATGTGGTGGTGTGAGACCCTTGGAACACCTCTGAGGATTGCCAAAACCGCTGTGGATTGTTGTGTTATGCTGGCCACAGTGTGTGAATTCCCGTTGCACGCTGGAAATTACTTACTTTACTTGGCCAAGTGATGGCTTGCAGAGACATCGAGGAATGAGGCTGTTCAACTGGCCAGGCGATGCAGTGGAAAACACAATAGTTTCCACTAGTTAAATAGAAAACACTCGTGTTTTCTCTGCTGCTCTCCTCTCTTAACCAGTTAGTTTGTAATGTGGTCTGGCTCCAGCTCTAAATGAAATAATGTGTCAGCTTTTGTTCATTGACTCTCCGTCACATCATTTGTGCCGCTTAATATTCTTGTGAGAAGTCTGCAAATTGTTCATTATATTCTGGTTTTATTGGTAGATATTGTATATTCTGCTGTGCACTGCTCATACAAAATGAATTATGATTAAATGAATCAAAAGATTTGAATTATTTAAGAAGTTTTCAGACTGTCGGATGACACTTGTTTTTAACGTGATAGCTCAACAACCGTTAGATGGACCTTTTATCTAACACCACCATCAGGTCACCAAATACAGTCTCAGCTGTAGCTTGTAGATAACATGAGCTAGCTCAGAGCACTGCTGTGTGGCTAAGCATAGTTTCAAAGAGTTGTTAGAATAAAATGATATATAATATTAAAATCTTTCTATCTTTCGTTGTCTACTCAGAGAGGTACAGCTCTGCTGTTGGAGCACCTAGCCGGTAGCCTGGCAAGCACCATCTCCGTCACCACCCACCTGGACATCGCACCCCAGCACCACCTCTTCATGAAGGGCCGCAACGGAAGCAACATCAAGCACATCACCCAGAGAACAGGAGCCCAGATCCACTTCCCTGACCCCAACAGCCCCCAGAAGAAATCCACAGTCTACATTCAGGGCACCATTGAATCGGTCTGCCTGGCACGGCAGTACCTCATGGTGTGTTTCCTTGTGTGTGTGTTGAAAAGAATCACTCGAAACGACCACGCTTTGTTTTGTTTTCACGGTGAACGGATGACATTGGCATCGTATTCCTTGCGCTTACAGATTTCACATGCTGTGTGGTAGATGTAATGGATGTCATTGTTTCACTAACATCATCATGGTATGTGTGAAAGATGCGTGGGTTTTGCGATGAGGTTTAAGGAGTAAACCATGATTGCCTTTGGGGGTTTTGAATAGCCTTGAGAGAGATTTTCTTGGCTCTGCTCGGGCCGCTGAAATGTCCACTTATACAACAATCTGCAGCCGATTCAAGGTTAGCCTGCGTGATTTATAGCCACATACCTGCATGTGAGACAGACACACACATTTGCATCAGCTTGGCTTGAGTTGTTAATGTCCTGTCTGTATACAGATTGTCCTTATTGGTGTTAATGGTACTGGTTTGGCTTGTATATACAGTAGATTTTGGTGGATTTAAATTTCAGCCGTGTCTGTAATTCAGAGATCCACACATTACCATTAGTTTTTGGAGCAGGAGGAAGCGCCTCACATTTAAATTTCTGTTGGTTAAAAATGCTCTGTGGTCATTCTTGTCACGTTGCCTGTGACCACTGAGGCTACCCTTATCTGAATTACTGAATATAATCAGATGTCTGTTTCAAAAATGTGTAAAAGCGATGGCTGTTTAATTACCTTTGGCTAAAAGCTTCTGCTGAGCTGGTGCATATAAGACATCTCAGGCGTAAACAGCTTTGGCTTTCTGTTTGGAGATCCATAATGTGGGGCAGTAATTCTGCCAAAGCTGCCTTCTCTTTGTCTGCGGTCTCCCATTTGGCCCCGAAGACATTTACCAAATGCCAAAGTTGTTGCAGTGACTAAACATGACTGGACACACAAGCAGGAGCTTCTCACTGTCCGTCCGTCTGTGTGAGAAAGTGAGAAACAATTGATTTACGAGGGAGAGAGGAGAAGCCTAGAGAGCAGAGGATGGGAGAGGAGGTTGGGAAAGGAGAGAGGAGTGGGGGAGTCGCTGTGAAAGTAGAAGTGGAGTGGGGTGTACTGTGTGATTTGGCCTCTTCAGCCAGACTGTAGATTACAGCTCCAATCTCAGGCCCTGTCAGAGCCAGCCTGGCCCTATACTCTGCTGCTAATTACACCCACTCACAATAGGAGCGCTGTCCAGCACTCGGCCCAAAATATAGATGTCTGTGGCGCTTGTGGTGGTGATCATGCAAAACAGATTGCTCTTGGCGGAATTTCCCAAGCTCTGTGTGGGATGAATCCAGCAGTGAATCTTGTATTTATTGGTATGGCTAACATGTAGGTCCCCAAATGGTATAGTATAAAAGGAAATTTACTAGTGTTATGAGAAATAGCCTATAATATAGGAACAGAGTTATGTTATAGAATACCAGGCAGGCTCGGAAAGATTATTAGCCTGCAGCTGGCATAAGACAACCTTTATTTTGTGTTTGCTCCGCAGGGCTGCTTGCCTCTGGTATTAATGTTTGACATTAAAGAGGACATCGAAGTGGAGCCCCAGTGTATCACAGCACTCATGGAGCAGCTGGATGTCTTCATCAGCATCAAACCAAAGCCAAAACAGCCCAGCAAGGTATGACACCCGGCTCTACACTCACACATCATGGAAAGTTTTTAGGGGGTTTTCAGCGATGCCAGCGGCATGGCTCCAGGGATCGGTTTGGCTGGTCAACCACTTTGATCCAGACTGAAATATCTCAACAATTATGAAACGGGTTGCCATAAAAGTTGGTACAGACATTCGTGTTCCCCTGAGGCTGCATTATAATAACACTGGTGAGCCAATCGAGCTTAATAGCTTGAACTAGTTTGCCGTGCCGACAAAACTCTCTGAGAAAATAAAGAAACAGCACAAAACAATAGTAATGATGGCACTTTATTTTATGACTACATAACTGCAAAACAAATAGCATTCCTCTCAGCCTCCACTGTACTTTGTATTTAGTTAGCAACCATTAGCGTTGCTCCAACTTCCATTTATACACTTCTATGTAATACACTGTATACACTATGTACCTCCATTTTCAGCACGGTAGTAGTGTTTCAATTCAAGTATGGCCGTTCTTCACCAAATTGCAACCAGGCAGAGCATTAGTGTCAACGTGTGACTGCTAAAATATAAATATAAAGTATATAAGTACATACGCACAACTTATATTTGTATATTGTGGTATTCACAGCAACCGCTTCAGCTCCAGCAGCTTCCTCGACCACCGTTTTCACAATGCCACTGGTTCCTCTTTAGAGGTTTTAGAAGGAAACATATCCCAAATTTTCCTCCTGAGAAAAAAAAAAAAAACTATCTGCTGTCTTACTTGTTTAAATGTTGTGTCAGACAGAAGGGGGGGAAAAAGGACTACCAAGAAACAAATAAGCCACTGTTCCATGTGGGAATGAGCCTCTGTCAAATGTCAAAGTATGACATCGAAATAAATTATAGATTGCCGTGTCACTTTTCATCACTATTACATGAAATATGAAAAGGAAAACCTGGAACCGCATGCTGAAGGGAATCGTGCCATACCAACACTGAGAAGAGTTTTGGCAAATCAGCATCTGCCACAGCGGGGAATCACAGCCTGCTCTCTCATCTGCGCACAGCCTGCCATGCATGTTTCACCTGATGGACGCAAACACTCAATCATTTTATTATGCCTCAGCTCTTCCAACTAAAAAAAAGTATCTTGATTTGCATGTTTTTAAATTGAATGAAGCAGTAAATTGGAGGTCCACTCATTCACATTTTAGTGAATACAGCCCGTATTAATGAAATATGTTCATTTCCATATGATTGTGATTTGCAACCTCTTACACTAACTGTGGTGCACACCTGTTACATCCAGAGCCAACCTCTGATGTTACTCATGGTCTACTGTTCTGAAATACATAATATTCCTAATCAGATTTCACCACTTGGCCCAGTCCTGACTGTCTCTCCGAGGTGCCCACGTCCCACTCTTGAGCCAGGGCCTGATGCCCAAACCAGACAGGCCTGTGGGGACTGGTGTCGAGGTGCCAGTGTAAACACGGACCCAGCCCAGATCCTCTTAAGAACCCTTCACTTAAACATTTTAACGAGGTGACAGCAGTAATCCAAAAAGCCTGTCCAAATGCTATGCCGTAGCCTCTGTGTTCCCGGCACTTTGGCAGGCCCATAAAAGAGTGTGTGTGTGTGTGTGTGTCTGACTGAGAGACTGATCGTGATTGGAATCCATTTTTCAAAAGCTTAACTCTGGCAAAAACATAAAGAGCCAGGACATGATTTGTGCTCATGTTCATTTTTATTTGATGTTTATGGACAGCAGGGTTTTTGGTGATGTGGAAAATGTAAAAGTTACTGATTTAAAATCTTTCCTCTTTATAATTCTTGCCGCTTAAGTGCCTTATAAATATAATAGTCATTGAGTGTCTAGTATCGCCTCATATTCTCTTCACTAGTATCAAAGAGGTGAGATGTAGTGTGTCGTGCAATTTATAGAGAAATGCTTTTTCTCAAACGTTGCTCTCATGTCTCCTTCTTTCTCCCACACTGCCTCAATGTTTATCCTTCTAATCTACCCTTAATTCCCACTTCCTTCCTCCCCTTTATGTTTGTCTCCCCCTCATCCTCCCTTTCACTCCCTGTCTCTGGTGCCAACATTCCCTACTCTATCTTCTCCCCTGCCTTTCCTCTTCTGCCTCTCTGATGCCTCCTCAATCTCTCAGTCTGTAATAGTCAAGAGCGTGGAGAGGAATGCAGTGAATATGTACGAAGCTCGAAAATTCCTCTTGGGTCTGGAGAGCAACGGGGTCTCGTCCTCCTCACCCTCTGTGCCACTGAATCCTGCCACCAATGGCCCGTCCCCATCCCTCATCTGCCCCGTCGGCCTGGACATCCTGGCCTCAGCTGGCCTGGGGCTGAGCAATCTGGGTAATGACATTGTCTAACCTGATAAAAAAAATTGCTTCTTGTGTTAGTTTTATTATTTTACTAGATAAATTCATGAGGAAAGATAAGAAGCGACCCTCTTTTTACCTTGCATGAAATGCCCTAGAGATTAAATGTCTTTGGAGAGGAATTAATATCCTCATACATCAGCTGTACCAGTCACACACTCAACACGAGCGACTCATCCACTGAGGATGTATCTGAGGCAGATCTCCTCAGAGGCTTTTATCACCTGGTTAACTGAATAATTGAGTGCAAGCGATTTCAAAATCGGACTCAAATCTCTTCTTTACATCCACACAAGTCACAGGCAGTGAGTTATGGCGCCGCCATCTCTATATGCAGCGCGCACGGTAGGAGTTATTTGTTTGCAGGACTGAATTTCGAGGCATGAAACGAGTCCCGCATGTTCAAATCTTTTGATCAGCAAACCATCAGAAAATAACCTCAACACGAATTTAGTTGTGCCACTTTGAATGAATCGCGAGCTTATGATTCATAGGATGATGAATGGTTAGAATCGCGTAGGAGTTTGTTTTTCTGCAGCGCTGACCTCAACATGAAGGCACAGAGTTCAGCTTGGAACACATGTTGGGATCTTTTTGTTTCCAAGCGTGACTTTTAATTGAATCTAGTAAGAGTCGTGTAATAGAAAAAATATGTAGCCCGAATTATCTGCTTTTTGTTCTCATATGATATCGTTCTTGACTTCTTCTTTTTTTTTTTTTTTTTTTATCGTCTTGGTTCAGGATTTAAAAACATGGAAATGAGGACACGAGTAATGCATCAGCGGCGGTAGGAAAAGCAGATAGTGGAACAAGCTGACAGGAAGTAGCTCATGGCCTAAAGCACATGCTGGCAAGAGATCCATCACAGTTTATCTGCAGTATAAATACAGTTTGTTTTATTTATCGAAGTATATCATCAAATATTAACCACAGCAAATCTACATTATATTACTAGATATTGTTTTTTTCATGATTGAAAGGAATATGACAACAGTTTAATAATATCTATAATATATAGGACATATTGGGTGGATGAGCACTGATATTAGATCTGTATTGATAAATACAAAATAAATAGATTTTTTGTTTTTGATAAGAATAAGCTCTGTGCTGGTATTTAATAAATACATTTTTTTCCAGACATCCTTTATTTAATGCCCTCGAGCAGCCATCAAACGAGGGGAATGGGGAAGTTGGGGAAGACGGGGGAAATTAAATTTTAAAAATTGGTCACAAAACAAAACATTGTGCCATGAAGTCCCAGAACAGTAGAAATGGTTGGTTTCTTGCTGTCTCTTTTAAACCCAGGGGCCCGGGGGTGAAGCTGTGGATGGCCACATCCTGGCCTTTAGTAATTGCTACATGCTTGTCTTCCTCAGATTACAGGCCAGTCTGCCAGAAGAATCCCTGGCCTTATTCCTGGAGCCAAACTAGCCCCTTGTTAAAGCCACAGACCTGCTTCTTTTTGTTTTCATACACTGTCTTTGGGTTAAGCCACCAAGCACCACATTGTTGGTGCTCTCAATAACATGGTTTTATTGGGTATGAGGACACACTAGATATGTACTTTTGCATGCATGACCTTGTAGAAATGTAAGAAATTCTCTCTTTTTGCTGCCTGGTTGATGACAGTTTGATGGAATTCCAGTTAAATAGCTGGGAGATCGAGATTATTTTCTGAGGGCCTTAGTGTAACATGTGATTAACTTGAAAAATGGCTCTGAGCTTTGACAGGACCACCGCTGACCTATTCATCTCCTGTTCTCTCCTTCCTTTGCCCCTTCCCTTTCCGTTCTGCTCAGGTTTCCTGGGTGCGACCGCGCCGCACTCCCTCACGAACACTGCTGCCCCAAACGCCGTCCTCAACAGCCTAAACTCGTCCATGAGCCCCCTGCAGACCCCGAGCCCCAGCACCCCCACACCTTCTCCCTCCCTCTGGGCCAGTTCACTCACCAGCACCCAAGGTTAGTATTTTGACCAGTTTGTCCGTCTGTATTTCATCTTACTTCAATGTGGAAGTAATCGACTGAATATCATTTCAGTTAGTTGAAATGTTTTACTTTATGTCATAATGGGCCTCAAAGAAACGAAAGTTTTGTTAGTGCCCATTCATTTCTGGGATTCACCAATATTTTCTTATTTTTTGTTTTCTTTTGTTTGTCTCTTAGGTAAAAATCAAACATTACCGAAATTAGAAAACATCTTGTTTTCACAGACAATTTAAAATCCAAGGAACATATCATCAAATTTAGATTATTAGATGTTTTTTTTTGTTTGAATTTTTGAGTTACAGAAAAACTATTGGGTAATTGATGCCAATTATGAAAACTCTGGATGATGTTGTGTGCATTCAGCTCCTGAACATGCTTTATGTGAGACTGATGAATCGCTGCTGAGCCGTTTCAGAGACCTACGGGTCATGAGGATCCTTTTACGAACTAGTAAAAATTCAAAATTGTTAATGCTATGCTCCGTAACTGCTTATGTTTTTAGGCTTCTCATCACAGCTGATGCTGCACCCTGCCACCCAGGCCACCCTGAGCAGCATCCTGCTGTCAGGCGTGCAGGGTTATACACAGAGCACACCGTCCCCTCCGCCTGGCCTCACCCCCATAGACAAGCAGCCCAACGGAGTCCCTGACTGTACCAAGGGCCCCTGCACTCTCAATGGACATGTCAAGGTTGGTCATTTATACTCCATATGTTGCATTACTTTAAGTTCACTTGTCTTGTATTAATTTGTGCCTGTATATGTATCTCTGTGTGTGCATATTTAGCATCCTGGCTCAGTCTATGGAAGGATAGCAACTGCGTCACTTGCCGAAACTGTTTTGAGTCCAACCCCATGTGATTCCGTCCAGGAGGCCAGTGGACACAATCCATCAGAACCGCTATCCAGCAAGTCCAGCCCAGATGAAGGTAATCTTCTGAAGAAATCCAGACGCACTGTGCAAAATGTCAACATTTTTCAGTGGCTAAACTACAGTGTTTTTGCTGCAAAATCTTCCGTCGTCGCTGTTATTTTATGGTAAAATGGAACCTATTTTGTAACAGGTCAAACATAAAAGGAGGTGACGTCTTAAACAGTGAATTATACTTTATCTGGTCACATAGCTGCAAGGGTCCGTGCATTGTAAATCACACCAACTGCTCATGTGCAGCCTGAAATTTATGACTGTCTAGACTGCTGTGCGTGCTGAAATTGTATGCAGTCACTTAATATAGCATAGAGACAACCCTGGCCGCATCTGTTTTCATTTCCTAGCTTATCAACTCATCACCTCCCTTCCCAAATATAAAGCCTATCCTGTTCAAGTTCATGCTTATCATCTGTAATGTCTACTGAGCTTAGTGGTCATCTCTATATTTAACTCATTTCTAATCTAAGATTTTTTTTTTTTTATTCCTCACTATTTTCTTTGGACATTTTTTTTTAAGGAAATACATTCACTGTTTTTTTTAAATATTCACTTCCTTCTTTTATTAGCAGGACTCCTGCCTTCCTGTGAGTCAGTTATGTTAAAGACACACTTAAAATCTTGTGATTTATGTGTGATTGTAACCTTGAATGGACATAATTTTTGATTATTTTTCACGCAGCTGGCAGCTTAGCCTTGCAGACGTAACATAAAAGTCAAATTTAAGCTTTTCCACTTGAGATTTATGTAACCCTTAAACCCACTTTGCGGAAAATGCCTCGAATGAACTTATGTCTATTTCCCCATACTGTCCTGCTAACCTCACACTCCCCTCTGTCTGCGTTTATTGTGTTGGAACGGAGACAGATTAACTGCTGGTCTCCTCGTGGTTCAGAAAGGCCCTTATTTCCTCTAGAACCTACGCTCGCGGTTTTCCCCTCAAGCTTTCACTCTCACGCGTCTCGGTTTTCCCCGCTGTTTTCTGAGCTGGTCCTCCCCCGATGTGGTGCATCCCAGTAAGGTTTCCTCTCCCTCCCTTACCTCCTTCTGTGTCCCAGAATGTGTTTGGACTGGCTCGCCCAGTCTGACTCGACTCGAATGAGGGAGAGCGCAGGGCGACTGTTCAAACATCGGCGAGCGCTTCATTAGATTCGCTGACATCATATTATTTTACGCTATACAGTACACCATGTTTGATTATGCACTTACATACATACACACAGAGACACACACACACACATCCTGTTACTTAGAGCAGTTCCTGTTCCTGTCAGGCTGAAAGCGGAGTAGCAGGGGAAAACCACGATAATTACTGCTGCTGTTATTTTTAATTAATCCTGGATTCAGCTGAGACTTGTCACACTTAAACTCGTGCACATTTACATATGCCCACTAAACCACACACACACACACACACTCCTTTACACTGGCACTGCTGACACACACCGTTCAGGTTGAAATACATACATAAAAAAAAGAGATGGAACATGAAGCATTTCAGTTCTCACAGTATTGTGTATTTTTTCTGCAGAAGATAGCTGTAAAAAAAATAAAATAAAAAAAAAGGATAATTGAAATATGTTTGTTTGTTTCCTTCAGGCTCCGACACATTTGTAGAAGTGGGCATGCCCAGAAGCCCCTCGCACTCAGCCAATGGGAGCGAGCTGAAACAGATGCTGGCTTCGTGTAAGACGTCATCAGGGAAACGGCAGGCTGTGGAGCTCCTGCAGGGCACCAAGAACTCCCATCTACAGTACGTGTAAATGTAGAAATCATTTACGGCTCGTCCTGTTTCTGTTCAGCATCCCTTCTGACATCGTTTACAGCTCGTGCTGTTAGAGTTTGGCAGGCCTCTGTTGATTCCTTCACACATGGACAAAGCCACAGAGAAACACTGGAATGAAAGTGTGCTGAATGGGATCAAACCCAGGCATGCAGAGTTTATTTTTAAAAACTGGAGATACTAGATGATTGTAAAATTAAATGATAACACATGGAGATTCAGGGGTTTAATTGTTGGCATAAGTCATGGATCGGTTATTGTTTCTTAATAATAAAAACTTGGATAGTCAAACCTGGGCAGCCGGGAACATTAACAGCCTCCATGCTCGTGTGGCGAGATAATAAAATGAAGCAGTGCCTTGTGGCTCTGTACTTTTCCTACCTTTCTTTTAGGTTAGATATTCTTCACTCACTTCACTGTACTTCTGTGTAATCCCCACAGTTCCGACTGTCTCCTCTCGGATGCTGAGTCCAGCTCGTCAGACAGCCCTGTGGCAGATAAGAGGGCGCCCGGGAGCGAGCGGGCGGCTGAGAGGGCAGCGCAGCAGAACGAGAGGGAGAGAATCAGACTGGCACCACAGACCTCTTTCACCAACATGCAGGTACTCACACAGACACACACACACACAAAACCACACAATTTGAGTGCTATTACATAATAAAGGAATAAAATTGTCTGCTGTCATTTCAGGCGTTCGACTACGAACAGAAAAAGCTGCTGGCAACCAAAGGTGAGTGGTCAAATAATGCAGTGTCATTAGTAGTGCCTGGATGGAGCCCATAATTTAGCCTTGCGTCAAGACAGGCTGCCACATAATATAAAGGTTACAACTGCCAACAGTTATATGTCTCCTGAAAAAGTATGTTGAAAGATGACTCAATTTCCGTTTATCCCTATGGATGGAATTTTTAGTAATGTGTAATTCCCGACTCTTCTGGGAAATTCAAGCAGCTATCTCCAAAGATACCAACGATCTGAATTATGTCCAACTTTGCTGCCATAAAAAGCGTGTGTGACAATGTGTAGCGTTGTAATCAGTGTGTAGAAGCAGGGACAACATTCAGATTGTACACAGGTCATTTACGGTTGTTTGGTGTACGTGTGCTTCACCATATGTCTGTATTCACACAGCTATGTTGAAGAAGCCTGTGGTGACCGAGGTACGGACCCCTACCAACACTTGGAGCGGTCTGGGCTTCTCAAAGTCAATGCCAGCTGAGACCATCAAGGAGCTGCGAAGAGCCAATCATGTTCCATACAAGCCCAGTATGAGTACCACCTACGAGGTCAGACATTTCACCCTCATGTCATAATGTGTATATTATATAACATTTTATTTGACCATATTCACCATTTGGCCACATCGTATGGCTGGTGCGTGTTTTTGTACCCTGTATTGAGACGTGTATTGGACTGTCTTTTCCCTCTCAGGGTTCCCCGCTGTCCTTGTCTCGATCCAGCAGCCGGGAAGGCGTCGGGAACGGCAGCGACTCTGACAACTGGCGAGAGAGGAACGGCACTGGCAACGGACTCCCAAGTCACGCCGAGTTTCCCTCCGCTGTCAGCAGCCCAAAGAGAAAGCAGAACAAATCTGGTCAGTTAAGCATATTTCTGTAATATTTACTGTATGCTGCGAGTATAAACAAGCAGTGACATTTATGAAGCACTGCAACGGTCAACTAATGCGAGCATCGAGGGCAGCAGCAATTTACCAGTACATCACATGATAATTTAACAGAAAGAGAAAAAAGGTCACATTTTTTTATTTCATTTTGTGTTTAATAAGCTTCAGAACGAGCTTCATGGCTTTGTGCTTATTACTTTACTGCTTTACACTTTGCAAAGTTCAGCTAACCTCCGTTGAACCTGCCTCTCGTGCTGTACCAACCTAGCCAGTCTGCGGTCTCATCTGATTCAAGTTTCGTGCTACTTATTCTTTGTTTCTTTGCACGAATTGACATCTGTGGTAGCTCAGATACAAATGGATTATTAATGCTTACTTCATCATCATTTGTTTTTTGTTTTTGTTTCATATTTCTCTTAATCCATTCAATGGACAGCTGCAGAGCATTACCTCAGCAGCAGCAACTACATGGACTGCATCTCTTCGGTAACTGGCAGCAACGGCTGCAGCCTGAACTCGTCTCTGAAAGGCTCAGACCTGCCTGAGCTGTTCAGCAAACTGGGCCTGGGGAAGTACACAGACGTCTTCCAGCAACAAGAGGTAGTATAGAACGTAAACCCACTGTGCGACTGACAGCCTGAAGACAGGCTCTGACATTTTCCTAAGAAGTTTTTAGCTGTGTTATCAGCGAGGCTCTAGACCTGACATTTCGGTTGGTCCACCATTTTGGTACGGACTGAAATTCAAGAACCGTTGGATGACTTGCAGTGATATTTGCTGCAGGCATGATCTAAGACGATCATAGAGTTCAGGATTTTAATGTAT